>CM070606.1:33724703-35117785 GCA_036346395.1 Hsuehochloa calcarea
TTTGACCAAGTGGTCGAAACACTAGACAGTACTCGAACCGAGAACTTGTATACGAACTAGAACTGTCTCGGGACCAGCTCACGTTACCTACTCAGATTCTATGTCCAATACCGAACGCGGTAATGAGAATCAGAGACTAACTAAATCGCCAACAAACCAAGACATCCCTTGAGGACCGGACTAAATAGGCGCTTTCACAACTTTCTCGCCTAAATCAAATTCAACACGAACCTTACTCCTTGAGCTATGAAAGCTAAGAAGATCGGTAAGCACACAGCGGAAGCCTTGTGCTGAATTCGATAACCTCCGACAACCACACGACATAAATGTGGAGACTCAATCTCAAAGGGTTGATCTGGCACAAAGCGGTCGGGCCAAGCTACGGGCGGTCGGACCGACGCTCAACCAATGGCTCGGCCGAAGAACTAATCAAGCGGTCGGACCGGTGGACAACAGTTCGACCCTGCAGTAGCAGCCTGGCACGAATATACGGCGGTCGGACCGCGTTATAAAACCGGTCGACTGCAGTCCGATCAAAGATGTAAAAATGAACCCAAATGCAAAACGAAATTTGATCCAACTTTTGATTCAACCAATGAAACTTGACCAAATTTCGAGCACACCTCCTAATGATATTAGAGACCTATTTCTAGCGACGATCCTTCGATCCACTTCAGAATCGATCTCTCAAGGATTAAACAAAGAACTACACAAACCCTAGAAATATGCAAATCTCTGATTCAAGACTTGCTTGTGGGGATTGATGGTCTAGATGATTCCAGGAGTATTCCCACACATCAAAGCAAGACAAAATGGGTCAAGAGACCAAGCATAAACCCTTGAATCAAGGAAGCACCAAATTCATCCAAATGAGAGAAGAACACAAAGAGGAGACAAATGATCTCTCAAGCAAGCATCACAAGATTGATTGATCTCACAAGATGCTTACAAAGCCACTCCAACAAGGAGGACAAGAGCTCACCCAAGGAGCATACAATCTCTCCCTCTCTTCCTCTCCAAACCCTAACCCTAGAAAAGCAAGGGGGGAACCAAATGAATGCCTCAAGGGTTTTACATCTCCCCCTTTCTATTTATAGGAGAGGACTAGGGTTACACTTTTGGGACCCACTCACACATGGGACCCACACACAACATAACCATTGAAGCAATCGCACGCTTCACCACGTGTAGTTGATCGGCGGTTCTCATCTCGCCGCCAAGCCTCTCTTGTCCGAATCCCATCGGAACCTCCTGCAGACTTGCACCGATATCCGCACCACCGATCCAACCAAATTGAACGAACCACCCGTTCGATCCGCCTTGCCCATTCTCGCACTGCTTGAGTCACACGACCACCCGGTATCCATGATCGCTCGGACCTCGGCTCTCCAAGCGTAGTCCCGATCCACTCACCGTTGACGTCGTTGACCTGCAAGCCACCTGCACAGCAATAGACAAACAAATCGTTTCCGTGAACAAGTTCTTCACAACTTGACCCACGTTAGTTCCACAATGCAATATACATCAATAAAGCATTGAAGTTCATACAATAAACACAATCAAATCAACTCAATGCAAACTTGGCTAACCTCCAAGTCACTGCCGGTCTGACCGCCCCACAAGGCCGGTCCGACCGATTTCATGCCGGTCGGACTGCTTCCACAACGGCGGTCGGACCGGTCCAAAGGACTTAGCCAAAATTTCAACTCAAAATTTCGAAACCTTCTGGAATTTTCAAACGAATAGAACTTTTGACTGGGAGCTCCAAAAATGATGGGACCACATCCAGGAGACTCCCCTCACTTGCCTACACAACCTATTTTTGGATTAGCCCCAAAATCCAACTTTAGGTCAGCCGTCCGATCGCCACCACCGCCGCCGATCATTCCACGGGCGGTCGACCACCCACAACACCGGTCGGATCACTGTGGTCCGACAAAGATGAAGCAAACCCGAAAACGCGAGATTTTGCAAACCAACAAAGCCATTGCCAATTGACTCATCATCCTGAGATCGTGCACATATCCTCACGATATCCACAATCTCCCCCTTGATGAACACATTGGCAATTATCAAGAAAATGTGGTTTTTCAAAATGAAAAGTAAAAACTTCGCCGTTTTCGCATAAAGGCACAACTTGGTCCATAAGCAAGAAAAAGCTTAGGAACCGACCAAGCTGGCTTCAGAATAGTGTAAGCAAGTGAGATAAGGCAATGAAAGCACCAAAGGATTCAATTTCCAGAAAGTAGCCAAAAATCTCACTTAGGTCCAAATGAAAGGCAATTTTTCTATTTGACCTTTGATCATTGTGAGTATTCTTCAATTGCAAATGAAATCAGGAAAAGGCAATAAAACCCAGAGACTCAACTCACTATGATCACAAATTTTCAAAAGGTTCACAAAATTTTTTGTGTGTGTGTGTTCTTTTATGTATGAAACCTTCTGTAAACCAAAAGCTCCAAGCAAAGATTTTCTTCAATCCTTCTCCCCCTTTGACAATGAATTCATCAAGATGCATGGGACAAGAACGAGCATGAAGAAATGATTTTATTTTTGAAATTTAACAAAAGGAGCCATGACCATTATCTATGTAGACAGTATAAGACATATACCAAGCCATATAAAGAGAAGACGCTATATTCAATCATGGCAAAAACATGTACTGCAAAGCTAAAACCCAGATAGCGAAGAATCTGAGATTAACAAATTAAAATCATGAAAGGTTGCTCAATGTCAAAGTTTCACTAGAAGCAACCAATAATGAGTCAAGCCATGTCTATAAGTAAAAAGAGACTCAACACAAGAACTGAGGCATTTTGAGCAATAAGCGTATTCTTTTGAAGCAAAACTCAAGCACTTAGCATTTTGAGCATTTCCTAAAAGGATTTTTCCTCTGTGCTAGATCTCAAGCCTTGTCGCGACCATCTCAAGCGATAAGCTTAAAAGAGTGGTCTAGGTCATCCAAAACTCCCCCTGAGTTCATGCCTAGTGCAATGGCAAGCCGTCTCATGAGAAAGGATTGGTGAGATCAGTTTTTCGCATGAGAAAATCTCATTTTTCATTTGCTTGACTTAAGAAGATAAAAAGCTCATTTTTCATCTCAAAATAAGTTCAAGACTCAAATCAGCCTATTTGACATGGCAAGAAACATAAAAGGATCACTAGAGCAAAACTAGTCACAAGATCCAACAAGACATGATTCGATTCAATTTGCTCACAGATACAAAGCTAGCAAGGCAAAAGCTAAGCCAAACACGAAGAGCCATAAAAGAAGTCTAGCAGACTATCACTTGATATGACAAAGTATAGAGTATGAAATCAAGCCATACAAGGATAATACTCAAGGCTCCACAGATTTTATTATGCAATGCACGACATTTGAAATAAAAATGCATTATGATACAATGAAAGCAAAAAGAAGCAAAATTCCTCAAAACATCCATGCCTCAAGATCGGGATTTGAGATAAAGGATCCGGGTGTCCAAGATCGAGATGGATGAGGCCCAGAATAGCAAAAGAAGCAAGCAGAAAAATGATTAGGCACAAAATCATAAGAATGCCCATGAGCACCACCGGACCTCTCCAAAGCGATCTACCAAAAGACCGACACTCCCCTGCCTAGGTGCTACCCGTGGTCTATCCTCACGATATCCAAGACCAACTCGCGCTGGACCCACCAAAAGAGTCAACAAAATTCTCTACGAACCTAGGCCTATATGTGGTACATTGAGTAGGTTGCCTGCTCTAGAGACTACAAACAAGAAGAGACTCCTCTAATGGATCTCAAGGTGCTCATCCTCTCTTTCCTCTCAATTTTTGCTCTCCTAAGCAAAACTCAACCGTGTGGCCCTCTTTCTTGCGAAGGTGCAATGGTACTTGACCTTTGAGGGGTCCGTCTTCGTGAGACAGAGGCACCATTCTTGCTAGAAAGAGATTGAGCGGAACCCACATGACTTTAGGAACAACCTTTGAAGTCAAAGAAGATTCTTGCTCAACCAAACCACTTTTCACAACTCTAGCAATCTTTGGTGGGAGATTTTTGGAAAACTCTAGGACTTAAAACCTAGGCCATCGTTTTTCACACTCACCTTGGATTGGTCTAGAATCAAGTTGAGTTTCTTTTTCCCACTAGAAAACCTCTCAAGAGTCATTTTGAGGTAATCGTTCTCTTTGCCAAAACTCCACAATTGGAGCACTTTTTAGAATCGATTGCCTCAACATGTTTGCTCTTAAGAAGATCCACTTCCACTTTCAGAGCCTCACAAGACACACAATAGGACTCTCCAATCCTATTCAACTGCTCCTTAAATTTGACTCTAAAAGCCTCTTGTATCTTACCAATAGCAGCTTCAATTTCAAATGCAACATACAAGAGGAAGAATCAATAACTTTCTTGAAAGCGAAGAAGAGACATGGATCTTTCAATTTTAGCTTTCTCTCAAGAGTCTTGTTCAAAGCTTCAATCTCAATTGTAAGCTTAGGGCAATTTTCACAAGAGGCAATTCTAGAATAAACAACCATTTCAGTCATCTCTTGCATTTTAATTTGATTATTCTTACAATGAGAACAAGTGTGACTAGCATCAAATTTTTTCAATTCTTTTAAAGAGCTATCCAGTTTTAATTCTAGCAAAGCACAGTTTGAGCAAGTTAACGGAATAGCATCTAAAGCAGTCACATCAAGCGGAATAGCATTCATGCAAACATAACTAGACTTGAGAGATTCTAGTTCAGAAAGAGCATTTTCCTATTGTTTTTCAACAGAGGAATGAGCATTATTCAAGCTTGACAATTCATTAAGCAAGCTAGAGCATGAATCGCAGAATTCATCAGGATTAATGGATTTGAGCCTAACCACTTCTAGGTTCAAATTATCAATCATAGTATCCTGTTTCTTAATCAATTTAGCTTGCTTATGCAATTTTTGTTCGGCAAGCACCAAAGCCCTTTTCATGTCAGGAAGTGAAGGGCATACCTCATCGGGATCACTAAAAGGATCCTCGCTGTTGGAGAAGTCGCTGTCGTGGCTGTTCTTAGCCATAAAGCACATGCCAGTGAAATCACGTGCCTTCTTCTTGCCACGGGAGTCACTCTTGTCGTCCTCCGACTCCGAGTCCACATCTTCCATGCTCACATCCTTTAGATCTTCAAGGACTCGGCTGACAAACTTGCGATAGTTTGTCTTCTTGGACTTAGCATCCCTCGCTTGAGGATGCCTTTGTGACTCCTTCTCCTCCTTGCCCTTCACTTGGGGCATCTAGAGCTAATGTGGTTTGGCTCACCACATTCAAAGCATGTGATAGGTCCACCTCTCCTCCTACTCCTCACATTATTGTAGGCTCGTGAATTTTGTGGATAGGAGGCTAAGTCATCCTCGGTAGTCTCTCAAGTTGCTCATCGCTCAGGAATGCAAAGCGGACAAAGAAAATCCGATGAGCTAACATTAAAAGAATCAAGATATCTACCCTTAGAGTTGTCAACCACTAAAGCCATCGGCTCACATCGTGGGGAGACGCGAGATAAAATCAATCTCATGCGCCTTCAACCTCGAGTAAAACTTATCCATGGTAAGCTCACTCATGACAAGTGTTGTCATTGATGGCGATGATCTTCATCCCCTGCACCTTCACATCCAAAGCACCCAAGAGTCAGCGTGCATTTTCGGACTCAAAAGATAAGATCAACAATACGGAGATCATGAAGAATTTTAGAAAATCTCCCCAGCTCATCTAAAGATTCACCGTGTCTTTGCTCGATCTTGGAGTATACTTTCTTTAGTCGGTTCTGCCTCACTTCCTTGATTGCAAAGTGGACCCTCGTGATAATCATAAAGAGTCCGCCAGATCTCATGAGCAGACGAAGAAGTGAGCAACACGCCAAACTCCGATCGACTAAGGCCTTGAATCAAGAAATTCGAGCCTCGCTGTTGTTCTCCACATCCGGAGTGATCAAATTGTCATCGGTACCGCACGACATAAGGGTTTTTCACCTTAAGCCAAATCGCGTGCCCTTGAGCCTCGATGTAGGCCTCCATTCGGGCCTTCCAATATGCAAAATCAACTCCATCAAAAACATGTGGCTCGATTGAATATCGCTCGACCGTCATGGCTCCAAAGACCGGTTAAGATCTATAGAAAAGAGCTAACCGGCTCTGATACCACTTGTAGGACCGGAAAGGCGACTGAGGGGGTGAATAGGCGCTTTCACAACTTTCTCGCCTAAATCAAATTCAACACAAACCTTACTCCTTGAGCTATGAAAGCTAAGAAGATCGGTAAGCACACAAATGAAGCCTTGTCAATTCGATAACCTCCGACAACCACACGACACAAATATGGAGACTCAATCTCAAAGGGTTGATCTGGCACAGCGGTCGATCGGCTACTGTGCGGCTCGGACCGACGCTCAACCATGATCGACCAAGAACTAATCGGCGGTCGGACCGGTGGACAGCGGTTCGACCCGGTAGAATAGCGGTCTGAATGTACGGGCGGTCGGACCGCCGTTATAAAACCGGTCAGACCGGTACAGTCCAGTACAGAAAAATGAACCCAAATCCAAAACGAAATTTGATCCAACTTTTGATTCAACCAATGAAACTTGACCAAATTTCGAGCACACCTCCCTAATGATATTAGAGACCTATTTCTAGCGACGATCCTTCGATCCACTTGCAGAATCGATCTCTCAAGGATTAAACAAAGAAGTGCACAAACCCTAGAAATATGAAAATCTCTGATTCAAGACTCGCTTGTGGGGATTGATGGTCTAGATGATTCTAGGAGTATTCCCACACATCAAAGCAAGACAAAATGGGTCAAGAGACCAAGCATAAACCCTTGAATCAAGGAAGCACCAAATTCATCCAAATGAGAGAAGAACACAAAGAGGAGACAAATGATCTCTCAAGCAAGCATCACAAGATTGATTGATCTCACAAGATGCTTACAAAGCCACTCCAACAAGGAGGACAAGAGCTCACCCAAGGAGCATACAATCTCTCCCTCTCTTCCTCTCCAAACCCTAACCCTAGAAAAGCAAGGGGGAACCAAATGAATGCCTCAAGGGTTTTACATCTCCCTTTCTATTTATAGGAGAGGACTAGGGTTACACTTTGGGACCCACTCACATGGGACCCACACACAACATAACCATTGAAGCAATCGTCGCTTCACCACGTGTAGGTTGATCACGGTTCTCATCTCGCCGCCAAGCCTCTCTTGTCCGAATCCCATCGGAACCTCCTGCAGACTTGCACCGATATCCGCACCGCCGATCCAACCAAATAAACGAACCACCCGTTCAATCTGCCTTGCCCATTCTCGCACTGCTTGAGTCACACGACCACCCGCAGATCCATGATCGCTTACGACCTCGGCTCCAAGCGTAGTCCCGATCCACTCACCGCTGACGCCGCTGACTCGCAAGCCACCGCACAAAGAATAGACAAACAAATCGCTTTGGAACAAGTTCTTCACAACTTGACCCACGTTAGTTCCACAATGCAATATACATCAATAAATCATTGAAGTTCATACAATAAACACAATCAAATCAACTCAATGCAAACTTGGCTAACCTCCAAGTCACTGCCGGTCTGACCGCCCCACAAGGCCGGTCCGACCGATTTCATGCTTGCTTGACCGCTTCCCACAACGGCGGTCGGACCGGTCCAAAGGACTTAGCTGTAATTTCAACTCAAAATTCAAACCTTCCGGAATTTTCAAACTAATAGAACTTTTGACTGGGAGCTCCAAAAATGATGGGACCACATCCAGGAGACTCCCCTCACTTGCCTACACAACCTATTTTTAGATTAGCCCTAAAATCCAACTTTAGGTCAGGCCGGTCCGACCGCCACCACCGCCGGTCCGATCAGTCCCACCGCGGTCCGACCGCCCACAACACCTGGCCGACCACTCGTGGTCCGACAAAGATGAAGCAAACCCGAAAACGCGAGATTTTGCAAACCAACAAAGCCATTGCCAATTCACTCATCATCCTGAGATCGTGCACATATCCTCACGATATCCACACCCCTATTTGGAGTTCATTTGGATTTTTGAATGAAAGCTGAATTCATTTGGGCTTATTTGAATTTTTGGTTGGATTTTGCGTGTAGAGTCTGAAGCTCCCGAAGACCCTCTACCAGACCCCAATCAGGAGCAGCAGTACCTCGACCAAGGCAAGTCAGTACTTTGATCATATTGTACCTAGTCTTTGCAAATTATATTGCTTTAAATTATGAAATTGTATTGCTATGATTTATACAACTATATTGGTCTAGTTCATAGTTAATGCCTTAATGATAATTGAGTATAAACTTCCAAATCCTTGAACTTGGACATTATCGTTTGTCACCCTAGAATTAATGGTTTATATACTAGTTAATAAGTATGTATCTAAGTGTCATGCCTATCCTTGCTTAGATACATTGTCATGCGTGCATTCAATTGCCCGGCACCAATCATTCAAAACATGAAAGCTGGAATTGGGCGGTCGAGGCTGGGAGCCTGGCTGGTATGTGAACTAAAGGTTATTTTCAAAACAAACCAAAACCGGGAAAACCGCTTTCGACTTGGGGGGATGGAAAGAGTGGCTGGTGCTGGTGATGCACATCGATGGGGGTATGAGGATGTACCACCCAAGTCAATTAAGGACCGAATCTGGTAATGACCTCTCATGTAAGACAGTACAACCACAAGTCTACCATGTGTACACCTGGCTGATTAATTTGTTCGCCTCAACGTTGCTTTCATGATCCCGCGCATGTGGTATGTATTATAGTATAGAGGACAACCACTCCGGGGTGGCGCGGCTATAATGCATTAGGAAACCACTACAGGGCAAAAGGGGGCTATGGAGGGTGGCATGTACTGTGGTTTTAGTTGACAATCGATCGGAGGACGGAGGTCCAAAGGGAGGTGCGACTGTATTGCATTAGGAAACCATCCTCTGTAGTGAAACCTAGCGGATGAAACTGCGTTGGGTAGGGCATTGTAATGGCTTTGTGATAATCAACTCAGTCACACACCTATGGAAGTGTGTCCAGGACAATAAAAGCTGATTATATCTTGTGGGTAAAGTGTACAAACTCTACATAGTAAGAAAACTATTTGGATAGCCGTGCTCACAGTCAAGAGCGGTACTGAGAACTTACTTGAGTTAGCTTTACTTTTTATAAAACCATGTGTGGATGTGGAATGGAAAGATAGGGTGGGGCCCTAGGGATTTGAGAAAGCCTAGTCAGGGACCAGTGGTAAATACGAGATAGCCCAAGCATTAGGTGGTCGGAGCCACTCAATGGTATAGGAGATGGGATCTCCACTAGTACCTTACAATTAAAACTTAGTTTATAAAACATGTTGTTCAAAACGCTAAGTCTCGGGATGTTTTACTACTTAATCTAATTCAAACATGGCTTTATGCAAATAAAAGAACTATAAACCTTCTCTTGACTAGCTTTGCATCTATAATAAACTGCATTGTTTGTTGGCTCGCGAGTGCGGTTATGTACTCAGGCTCATTCCATATAATCTTTCAGAGCCACTTAATCAAGACCCATATGACTACTAGTTGGCGATCGGACCTGATGGTGGAGAAGATGGTGATGCTTAGGCCGAGACCCCTAGTCGCTTGCCTGTGGGCAAAGTGAATGGATCCACTGCTACTTCTTTTGCTTCCGCATTTATCCCTTACTCTGTACTCTGAACTATGTGATATTGTAGCCTTCTTGTCCCTCTTGTAAAACAATGGGCGCACGGTCGGATATGTAATATATTTTGTTGTGCATACAATGTATGTGATTAATCCAAGAATGTATGTGTGTGTGCCATCTACTGATCCAGGGAATGGCACAGTTTGACACAATAGATTCCAAATTACAAATTTAGGGTCTGACAGGTTGGGAGGGAGAGGCAGAGATGAGGATGAAGCCCCTTTACAGGCTGATTTGTGGACCTATCTGTTTTGGTTGTTAGGTGAACAAGCTATATATGCACATGTGGATGCCATGTCATCAAAACTTAAACATGCAGATGCCACCTCAGTCAAAATCAGGGTTGTTTTGGGTGCAGGGGGTTAAGTGACTCGGTTTGGCTAGTTCAAGGGGCAAAGAGAACATTTTCGTAGTTGAGTGTGTTATTAGGACTCGAAGCATAAGTTCGGGTGCAAAAGTGGACTTCTTCCTAAGACCTAATGTTTTTGCTGACCACTAGCACTCTGTACTATTCACTGTTCACTCGTCCATGCAGCCACGACTACCCTAAACCATGGTTGTCTGATGATCCACCTCCTACCTTGCCTTGGTCATTCACGTATGGTTCTCAAAGCCTTTATATCCCCAAATCACCCCACGCATCGAGAATGAATCGTCGTTCTCCTCCCCATCCTCAACGCCTCCGCTCCCAACCTTGAACCCTAGACATCACCACCTCCGTCCTCCTAAAATTGGCTCCTCTCCTCGGCTCTTCGACGCCTCCACCATGCCACCACCTTGCTGTCACGACGTTGCGCAGTCGTCTTTTCTCCTCCGCTTCTTCCTCCTACTTTTCATCCACTCCTCTAATCGGGGAAAACTAGGTGTTCACTGTAACATCCCAAAGTTACGATGGGGCTTTACAAGCCGCGGCTCGCAGACTGGTACTTAACCGTGTAGGTGTCTTCCTGAAGTAACCACTCGGCTCGATCATAGAAATGAATCGATCCTGCACAAACTTGAACCCACTAGCTATCCATTTCGCCCGGTCTAAACTATTTTTATTTTATTTTGCTTTTGAAAATTATTTGCAAAATTTCCCATAGCAAACCAATGCCATAGAACCATTTTAAAACAATAGTTGAATATTTGGCTAAAATTCCTAAACTAGATTTTTTTTTCTAAGTATGTCTTTGTATAATATTTCCAAATGATCCTAGTTCATATTATCGTATCAACTAGCTTTTATCTAGGGAGACAATATGTTACATTCAATATCAACATTGGCCAAAGGATTTAGGTAAAACTATAAATTTAAAATAGAAATTTAAATAACTAAATATAAATAAGCATGTAGTACTAATTTTTTAAAAAATAAATAAATAATTTAAAATAATATGATCAAAGGATATAACTTTCCTTGCTCAAAGGTATGGTCATAGAACAACTCTGGTTCCCCGGATTCGTCGAAGCCTATACATGAAAATAAGGCAAACTCAAATAAAATTCAAATGAACTCCAAATTAGGAATTTGAATCGCTGGAATCGGAGCTTGTACGAAGGAGAACGAGCTATCAGAATATTGAAAAGCACATCAAATGATAGAATTGATTTTTTTAAAAAAAATTATGGAATTATTTTTCTAAAGAAAAAACAATTATTGCATCATGATGACAATATCAAGGATTTTTGGATTTCCAACCGAATTATTTTTTAGAAGAAAAAGGGAATGTGCCACTGATATGTGGGCCCGAGTCCATGGGAATGCCTTGGTCCACTGTGGACCAGGCTCGTGAAATAGTAGCGGGGTGCTGACGCAAGTGCTGATGCACACGACCATGTGGCACTGACACAGGCACGCAAGTGAGGTGACGCACACATGGCACTGACGTGGCTGCCACGTCACTCCTGAGGGTAGTGGCGCTAAAGACCTGAAGGTCGCCGGCGAGAGTCTACGGTGAGGTTCGGCGAGGATACCAAAATGGATAGGAGCTCAAGGCGAACCTGGTGCTCACCTTTGCGGTGAGAGTGAGGAGAAATGGCCGGTGGCGAGGAAGAAATGCAGCGGAGACGATCGGCTTTCGGTGGTAATGGAGCAATTGCGATGTTCTGGTAGCGATGGTGGGCGCATAGAGTGGAACACGGAACGATGAAGCTCGTGGTGTGGATGATGTGGCCAGAGCGTCAACGGCGGTGGAGCAATCGGCGGTGGCCCACCTCGGGTACGATGGTGAAGAAGAGCAAAATTGACAAAACGAAAGTGAATGGAGAGATAGGGTTTAGGGGAATGGAATGAGGAGATGCGGACAATTCTGGTGCCCCCTTTTATAGGGTGAAGGAGTAGTCGAGGCAGCGAGAACATGCTCAAGTGCTTTAAGTCGGTGAGGTGGCGAAGAAATTGTGAGCTAAAGGAGGAAGAAACGGGCGTTTGATTGCGCGAAGGAGTGGAAGGAGACCGTGGAGGTAATTGCACACGATCTTTGAGTGAAAATGAAGCATTTACAAGCTTGCATGGCCAGGAATGATGGCTGAGCTAGCGCGGGCGGAGGAGGAAAAAGGGGGTGGGGAAGATGATAGGTGGGGCCAGGCCGTCACCGAGAGAGGGCGAGGTGGGCTGGTGAGAGAGAAAATGCC
The DNA here is from genome assembly GCA_036346395.1 of Hsuehochloa calcarea. NCBI lineage: Eukaryota > Viridiplantae > Streptophyta > Magnoliopsida > Poales > Poaceae > Hsuehochloa > Hsuehochloa calcarea. Next base: position 33,737,034 of record CM070606.1, read on the forward strand.
GAGAAGAAATGGGCTGAGCGCGCGAGAGGAAAGAGAGAAAATGGAGTGGTCTGGGAGGATTAGGCCCAAACGGGATTTCCGGATTTTTGTGAGATTTTTGAATTATAGAAATTGAATTAAATTAAATAGGTTTTAGAACATAACAAATAGAGTTCAACAATTCTATAAAAATTCACAGAAATTCCTTGAATTATTTTGAACTTAATAAAATTATTTCCAACTTAAAGTTGACTATTTAATTTTGCACATAAATTATTTTTAATTTCTGTGAAAATAGGGGAAAAAAAACCTTTCTAAAATCCATAAAATTCCAAAAAAATAATTTATTTTTTCACTTTAAATCCAAGAAAAACCTATAAAACTCAATAAAATTTCTTTGGGAAAATTCAATAAAACCAAGAAAAATCTTTTAAATTTTTAAAAATCCAATAAAATAAGCAAGAAGTATACAGAAGAGATGAAAAAGAACAAGGGAAATAAGACTTCCGGTTCAGGTATAAATGTTATAAAAATTAATCTTGCCACTTCTCCGACCAGTTCTTGGGTATTTTATGCCGGATCGGTTGCTCATATTTGTAATTCGATGCAAGGACTGATAAGGAGTTGCAGTATTAACTATTGACACTTTGCCATTAGCTCTACCCCCAAGATTAGTTATAGAACCAAATAATTGTTATTATGTTCCAGCCTTAAGCAAAAATATTATTTCTGCTTCCTGTTTAGGAGGAGAAGGTTATGAATTCAGAATAAAGAACAAGTGTTGTTTAATTTATTTTGAAGATATGCTTTATGGCCATACCCATTGGTGAATGGATTGTATGTTTTAAATCTTTAGGATGAGCCCATCTATAATATAAATGCTAAGAGACTTCGACCTAATGACTTGAATCTCACTTTTATTTAATATTGTCGTCTAGGTCATATAAATGAGAAGCGCGTGATGAAGCTCCATAAAGATGGTCTTCTCAACTCATTTTATTTTGAATCATTTGAAACATGTGATTCTTATTTACTTAGCAAGATGACGAAGGCGCCTTTCACGACTAGAGGTGATAGGGCAAGTGACTTATTGGCCCTTGTACATACAGATGTATGTGGACCAATGAGCACTTCAGCCAAAGGTAATTTTCAGTACTTTATAACTTTTACTGATGATTTCAGTAGATATGACTATGTCTATTTGATGATGCATTAGTTGGAATCATTTGAAAAGTTCAAAGAATTTCAGAATAAAGTGCAGAATCAACTTGGCAAGATAATTAAATGTCTACAATCTGATCGTAGAGGTGAATATTTGAGCCATAAGTTTGGTGATCATCTAAAGAAGTGTAGAATTGTTCCACAACTTACTCCACCGGGGACGCCTCAATGGAATAGGTTGTCTGAACGACGGAACCGAACATTGTTGCACATGGTTCGGTCAATCACGAACCCATCTAATCGTCCATTGCAATTCTGGAAATACGCTTTAGAAATAGCATCTTTCACTTTAAATAGGGTTCCATAAAAAACTGTAGAGATGACACCATATGAGATATGGACCGTGAAGAGTCCTAGAATATCTTTTGTCAGGGTATGGGGTTGTGAGGTATATGTTAAACGTTTAACGTCTGATAAACTCACACCTAAGTCCGATAGGTGCTTCTTTGTGGGGTATCCTAAGGAAACTAAATGACATTATTTTTATAATCGGTTTGATAACAAAGTGTTTGTTGCCCGTGATGGTGTCTTCCTGGAGAAAGAGTTTCTTTCCAAAAGGGTCAGTGGGAGCATGGTGCAACTCGAATAAATTCGAAAACCATCTGAAAATATTTCAACAACTACTGAAACTCTACAGGATGAACAAAGTGTTGTTGAACTTGTAGATGAGGCATCAGCCCCACGTAGATCAAAAATGTCGCGTCAATTGCCTATAAGATATGGGCATGATGTTTTATTATTGAATAATGATGAGCCTAAAACTTATGCGGAAGCGGTGGTGAACCCAGACTCTGAGTTATGGCATCAAGCCATGAGATCTAAAATAAAGTCCATATATGACAATCAAGTTTGGAACTTAGTTGATTCACCTGATGGTGTTACGACCATTGAGTGCAAATGGATTTTTAAGAAAAAGATAGTTATAGATGGAAATATTCACATTCGTAAGGCACGACTGGTTGCGAAGAGTTTGAAATAAATTCAAGGTGTTAATTATGATGAAACCTTCTCATCTGTCACGATGCTTTAGTCTATCCGGCTCATTCTAGCTATTGCTGTATATTTCGATTATAAGATATGGCAAATGAATGTCAAAACGGTTTTCCTAAATGGAAACTTAAGTGAGGATGTGTACATGACAAAGCCTAAGGGTTTTGTTGATCCAAAGGAAGCTAGAAAGGTATGCAAGCTTAAGAAATCCATCTATGGATTAAAGTAATCATCTCGGAGTTGGAACATTCGTTTTGATGAAGTGTTCAATGGGTTTGACTTTATCAAGAACGAAGAACGAACCTTGTGTTTACAAGAAGGTTAGTGGGGGCAAATTTGTGTTTCTCATCTTGTATATGGATGACATACCACTGGTCGGAAATGATATTTCAAGGCTTGAATTTGTTAAAACTTCATTACGAAATAGTTTCTCATTGAAAGATTTAGGAGATACAACATATATTCTTGGTATAAAGATCTATAGAGATAGATCTAAAAGGCTAATTAGATTTGTCGGTGTATTAGAACCGATCTTACGTAAAGATTATTTGATTCGGGGGGTCTCCTAAAGATGAAATCACGCAGAGTGGTTGACACGGGATGTTTAGACAGGTTCAGGCCTTCTCCGGAGAGAATAATAACCCTACTCCTGTGTGTGTATAGTATTCTCGATGATCAAGTAAGAAGCTTTTTACCTTCTTGAATAAGCACATCTCCAAGTCCAATTCCACTAGCATCACATTCAAGCTCAAAAGTCTTACCAAAATCAGTAAGTTGGAGAAGAGGTGCATGTGTAAGCTTATCTTTCAAAATCTGAAACGATTGTTCTTGTTTAGGGCCCTAGATAAAAAGAACACCTTTCTTCATAAGCTAATTCATCGGTGCGGCAATAGTGCTGAAATTTTTTTACAAAGCGTCGATAAAATCCAGCAAGTCCGAGAAAATTCCGCACTTGTGTGACCGTGTTAGGAGTCGGCTAACTATGTACAGCTTTAATCTTGGCTTGATCAACCTCAATACCCTATGGAGTAACAACATAGGCAAGAAACGATAATCGATCGGTGCAAAAGGTGCACTTATCAATGTTACCAAACAAATGTGCATCACGTAAAGCATTAAAAACAGCACATAAGTATTCAAGATGTTTATTTAATGTGTTACTATAGATCAATATGTCATAAAAATATACCACCACAGATTGATCTATGAAAGCACGCAAAAGTTCATTCATTAATCTCATGAAAGTACTAGATGCATTAGTTAACCCAAAAGGCATCATCAACCACTCATATAATCCAAACTTAGTTTTGAATGTTGTTTTTTATTCATCGCCTAACTGCATGCAAATTTGGTGATACCCACTACGCAAATCAACTTTAGAAAACACAGTAGAGCCACTTAATTCATCAAGCATATCATCTAGCCTAGGAATAGGATAACAATATCGAATAATAATATTATTGATAGCTCTACAGTCAACACACATATGCCATGATCTATCTTTCTTAGGTATCAAAATCAAAGGGACAGCACAAGGACTAAGGCTTTTGCGTTTGTACCCTTTGTCAAGCAAGTATTGCACTTAACGTTGAATTTTCTTAGTTTCTTCAGGATTGGTTCTATATGGCGCACGGTTGGGAAGCGAGGCTCCTAGAATTAAATCAATTTGATGTTCAATCCCCCTAATTGGAGGTAGCCCTAGGGGCATGTCACTTGGAAACACACATTAGCAAACTCCAGTAAAATGTTAGGAACAATAGGAGGCAAAAAGAAGCCATATCCTGTAAGGAAAAATAAGGCTTCTTTGCACACTAAAGCATAGCAATCAGATTTGTTATATTCTCTCTCACAAATATCAGATTTAGTAGTAAGGAAAACATAACTTTTCAATTTAATTTCACCTTTCCTACCACTAGGTTCTTTCTTCTTCGGGTGCACAAGTTCTTTACTATAATCTAATTTTTTACTTTTGTTACTCTCCTTTTCTCTATTAGCTCTATTTAATTCATCCTTTAAAATAGCTTCATGAGACATGTGCAACAAAGTGATTTTCTTTTCATTAAACATGAGAGTATACTTATTAGTTCTACCATGATGCATTGTATCTCTATCATATTGCTAAGGCCTACCTAATAACAAAGAACATGCTTACAAAGGTACTACATTGCAATCAATATAATCATGATAAGAACCAATAGAAAAATATACTCTCACAATGCGAGTTACCTCCAACTTGCCACAACTGTTGAACCATTAATTGTAATATGGGCAATGGTGATGTTGTGTGGTCAATGCAAGCTTCTCAACTATGTCCATGCTCACCAAATTGTTGCAACTTTCTCCATCAATGATTACTCAATATGAACGCTCTTTGATGACAAGCTTTGTTTGGAACAGATTGTGGCGTTGATTCTGCTCAACACGCTCCATTTGTGCACTAAGTACATGTTTCACTATAAGGTTTACATACTTATCTAAAATTTTAGCAACATATTGTTCCTCGTCGCGCTCAGATTCTTGGTCATCACCTGCGTGGTTAGTTGCAAGCACAACATATTCTTTCTCAATGTCACTAGCTAAAGTATACTCACAATTATCCTTTATCAAGAGAGCTCACTTATTAGGGCAATCCCGTATCATGTGTCCATAACCCTTGCAGCGATAGTATTATGTTTCTCATGCTTTACCTGTGGAAGTAAACGAAGAAGAACTTTGTGCGGGGGCTTGTACCATGCTCTTGCTCGTTTATGGTGCGCGTGATGGTGTAGTGGAAGTAGGTGAACGCCGGCTGTTGGAGGAGTTCGTAGGTGCAGGTGTTCGGCTGGAGGGAGTAAATGGCGCTCTTGATTGCCCTTGAATTGTGTGACCTACAAAATTTCCTTTGTTTCCGGATTGACATCCATGTACCTCTCTTAGCTTTAAAAGCAAGATGAAATAAGAGTGATAGAATTGTATTCTTTATAGTCAAGTATGTCCTAAATTTCACGGTGTAAACCTCCCAAAAATCTAGCCATCTTAGCATCTTCAGTTTCTTCTAAACCACAACACAACAAATCAGTTTGCAATTCTTGATAATAATCCTCTACAGGACTACTACCTTGTCTTAAGTGTTGCAATTTATTAAGCAAATCACGGAATAATATGAAGGTACAAATCTATGCCTCATTGCTCTCTTCAAAGTATTCCATGTTCTAGGTATGTTCTGATTAGTACGACAATATTCGCTCCACCAAATAGACGCAAAATCAAAAAACTCGCAAGTAGCAGCCCTGAACTTTTTAATCTTCAGGGAATTCATAACAAACAAATTTTTGTTCTAGGTAAGCTCCCATGTGAGATAAGCATCAGGATCATATTTTTCAGCAAAATGAGGTATAATGAATTTAATTTTACCAAATGTATCATTATGGTCACGTACCTCATGTTGATTTCTTCCCATACCTTGACGATTTTGACGAAGCCGAGAATGGTTGCCATCATTGTGAATATTGAATCCATCGGTTTCCGTATCAGCGGTGTAGTTATTCACATCTTCTTCTTCCACCTCATCTACCCAAGAGCGGGCAGCAGGTGGTGTGCGGCGAGCAGGAGACTCCTCCACTCTTGGCTCACCCTGGACCGTGGTTTCAGCAATTGGCTGACATTCGAGGAGCGCAACACGTGTGTGGAGCACCGCGAGGTTGTCGTTGATCTTATCCAAGGCATTGCGTACGCTCTCACCGAGCGAGTGCTCCATGTGTCGCACGAGCTCTCTCGTGTGAGGTGTGAGAGACCCCTCATTTGCATGCTCCAAAGAGTGTTCGTTGTTGTTTCCACCACGTGTAGATCCGCGTGACCTTGCCATTGTTAGTAGAAAACAAAAGAACAAATCACAATGTATATGTTCCTATGGACTACTTGGTTCTAGAGTTTCACGAGTCACTCTCTCACAACACCTTACCAAGTTCTTACAAGCTCTTACCAATGCAGCAAGGCGGTGGTACAACCGGTAGCTGGTTTGTGATACTCTCACTTATGAATAGCCCAACGATTACGAGGAGACGATACCTGCTGAATTAGTAGGAAGTGGAGCTCGTAGGCTAGTATGTAGCAAAGGAGTAGCAAATGTTCAAATCAGTATGCAAACTTGAAAGGTAGTTCAAAGTACTAGTCACAAGTGCTGGTTCTAGTCTAAACCAAGCCTAGTTAGTACAACTTGCAAGAACGACTAGGAGCAACAATGGGTAGGCTAGCACAAGAACTATCAAATCAAGCGAGCAATGGATGGACTATGCCAACCTAAATAAGGGAAAATAATAATTAAGAAATGAGCTAGCTCTGACTTTCTTTTTTTCTTCTCCTCTTTCTTTTTTTACTCTCTGTTTTTTTGCCCTGTGTTTTTTTGCGAATCCGTACCTGACTCAAATATCTTCGAAATCCTCTTTCGGGCCTAGGGAGGTATATGGGTCACAAACTTTTTATAAAAGGCAGGGGTATAGTGGTCACAAATCTCTCTCTCTAAACTCTGATTTTTTTATCGTGTTGCCGAAGTCAGATGAATCTTAGGTTTCCATCTGGCAATACGAAACAACCTCTTTTAGATCGCGGCGGTAGGATGGTTGGTGGTCGCAGCAACAAGATGGCCAAATTGTGGTAGAGCGCATTGGTGCCGCGGTAGTGATTAGCAATGGTGGTAGGCGCTGTGGTGGTCGATCGATTACTGTGGCATGCGTTTTGGTGGCTGCGGCAAAGGTCGGTAGGTAGCGGCGGGGTAGGGGGTGATGGGTGCCGCGACAGCGAAGGCAGCGGCGCTACAGGAGGTGATGAGTGCTGCGGTAGAACTAGACGACTTGCAAGAGACTCCAAACTAGACCAATCTAGATAGAAACCAGCACAATGACTCGGCGATGCAATGAAATTTCAACAACGCGATCTAACAGAAACAAATTGCAATGGCTCAAAGGGCTCGGTATGGATGATAGATGCAATATTTTTGACAATTTTCTGGATTCTAGGTATGAAAAATGAATCAAATACTAGAAAACTAGAAACTCTCACCGATCAACTATAGCTTTGATATCACTTGATGAACCACGAAGGTCCTATTGTGGCCCGATCTTTCGATGCAAAGGTAAGTTCGGTAGTAGTCGCTCAACTCTCACAATTCTAACTATGAACTCGTAAGGCTCGGAACCATGCAATCGCTAAACTGCTCGACAAGTCGTTATCAACCATGCACGAATACCCGGATGACCTGATCACGAAGATCAATTCTTGCATACACCGAAGAAGCATGCAAGAACAAGATAAATACACAATCTAAAATTACGAATAGGAATTAAAATTGTATTGATAAGTGGGGTTCCAAAGAACAATATCACAGTTGATCTCGCCGAACAAGAGGACAAAGTATAAAGTAGCAAAGCTAAACTTCAATCACAAAACCCGCCAAACCCTAAGGGTGACGGCCACTATGTAAAGGAGGAAGAAAGAGACGGCGACTGCGGGTACTGTTCATGTATGAATAGTACCATATGAATAGTGCCAAACCTTAGGTGTCCAGCCCGATTTATAGGTGGCTCAGCACCAAGTTCCTTTACTCAAATATTGTTAAGTGTTGGCCTAAACAACTTGATATATAGTCTTCATGCTAGATTCTTTTAAGCCTCGGTATATAAATATTCATTCCTCGTATGATCATCTCCATACTTGGTGCTGTCATCATCTCCATTTAGCTTGTCTCCCGATCCTTGATTCGTTAGTAAAATAATATCACGTGCTTTAGGCAGCATCATAGAGTTCATAGAATATGGATGCATTATGAGAAATGAAGTCACCTCATAATTTAGTTGGCGAGCACGTGCTCTAGTAATTGGTCCTTGCATATCAGAAGTAGTAGGGATTGTTGTATTAGTGGAAGCGATCGGTTGTTGTATGAGGACGATCGACTACAAGAACAATCGACTACGTCGAACGATCGACCACGACAACTATATCGACGTGCTCTTCGTTGGACCATGCTGCTCCAACTCTTCTTCCTCTGTACTGTGCATCTAGTGGTAACGATCTATAATCTCTTGCTTGCATGATATCCTGGTTTACATGTTAGATTTTTGAACTGTCAGCTAGCGCAGCCTACCCGTATCCCAACAGTCGCACACTCGCCCGAAGTGGTCGCCCATTCTAGATCGAGGCCTCGTCGCCGGATCGAGGCTGTTGTGCAGGTATCGAAGTCTCCACACACCGGATGGAGATGTCGTCGCCGTGGGTTGAGGACTTCCGCCACGGATGGAGGCATGCCGCTGCCGGTTAGGGTTTGGTGGTGACGTCCATCCACGGCGTGGCGATGCAATTCGTCTTGGGGAATTGGTAGACGGGACAGAGAGGAGGCGTTAGGACTCGCCGTCGGTGAAGGGGATGCCCAGAGCCAGTGGAATTGACGGCAGTACCCTGCTGTGTCTGGGGGAGAGAGGAGTGTGATGTGTGTGGGAGGCAAGGAGAGCCATGAGTGCGGGAGAGGAAGACGTTTCCTGCAAGAGGGCGACGACTACGATTGGATGGAGACCCCACCCTCTGCTCGAGGTTGTCCGTCATCGAATGGAGGCTGTCGTGCACGGATCGAGGCCTCCACACACCCGATGGAGGGTCCGTCGCTGTGGGTCGAGGCCTTCCACCGTATCCACCATAGATGGAGGCATGCCGCCGCTAGTTAGGGTTTGGTGGTGATGTCCATCCACGGCGCAGCAAGGCAATCTGTCTAGGGGAATTGGTAGAGGGGATGGAGAAGAGGCGTTAGCACTCGCTGGCGGTTAATGGGATGCCTAGAGCCGATGAAATTGACATCAACAGCCTGCTGCGTCCGAGAGAGAGAGAGAGCGTGATGTATGCCGGAGAGGAAAGGTTGGGTTGTTTTTTGGATTTTTTTTTTAAAAATTTTAACCGTTAGTCGCAATGCGAGAGAGAGAGAGAGAGAGAGAGAGTTAGGGGTTAAAAAGCAAATATAGGACCGGTGTGATGCGACACTGATGTGAAAAACTTGGCGCTGCACTGTACGTGGCCTAATATACGCACCTGAACTAGGGAAAAAACACCATCCACTCAATTAAGCAGCGTAACGTGGTGCTTTACAGAGTGGACAATGAACGGATCGTTAGGCTAGTACGGAGTAGTAGCATACGGCTGTTCTCGAGAGGCACTGTAGTGCGGCGACTTGGGCAGTATACGTGGGCACACCGCACACGAGGCCAGACGCACGTCCCCGCGCGCGCGCGCGGCTGATGGAAAATGAGATCGATCGGGCGGCCGCTTTCTTGGTCGGCCGGGACTTGGAAACGGATAGTAGCCGCGCTGCGGATCTGTCACAAGTTAAAAACACCGCCACTTGGGGCGGCAGGAGCGGCGCCCACACCCACGGTTTCATCGAGCCGTATTCGCTCCGTCGAAAGCGAAGTCGTCCGTCGTCGCACAGCGCAGTGATGACTGGAGCTCCGGCTAGTACGTAATTTTCTCTTCACTACTTTGGCAGGTCAAAGGTGCGCAGCACAGTACGTGCTCAGCCACGGGCCCACGGCAGGGCGCTGCACGACTGTCCGTGTGCCAGGCAGGTATGCAGAGCTTGACAGTTTTTCCCCCCCTTAAATGTCACTGTCGGGGCATGCTTAACAAAAGAGATATAATATACGATGCTATAGTACCGACCACCTCCACCTCCCCTCTGGGACCGCTATGACGATGAGGCCGGTCCATTCCGCGCGATGTGCCACCATGCAGCAAGGCTGCCGACTTCACCTTCCTGCTCGAGCAAGCGCGGGCCCAGCCCCGCGAGGCACGGGTCCATCAAGAATCATCATTTGGTAAGTGTAGCGAGCCAGTTTTCACTACTAATTATAGTCTCATCATGCGCTTCCACAATATGTTCCTTGTCTAAGCTCATTCTGATGATCGCTTCAACCAAGCATAGGTCATTAGGTGATCCTTGATATCCTTCATCTAAATATGTCGAAATCCGTGTTATGAACACTAGCAAGACTTCACGAAACATAATAAAATTGCATGAAACGGGGTGAAATTTGCTCTACAAAATATGAAGAAACAATGATACTTAATGAAACTTAACGAAACTTCATGAGACTTGGGACAAAACTTCATGAGACTTAATGAAATTGGGTTAAACTTGCTCTACAAAATATGGAGAAACAATGATACTTGATGAAATTTAATAAAACTGAGTGAAACTTGCTCTACAAAATATAGATAAACAATGATACTTGATAAAACACGATGTGACTGTTGAAAACTTATCCTATACAAAAAGCTAAAACTTTATAAAACTTCATGAGACTTGTGATGAAACTAAATAAATCTTGATGAAACTATATGAAACTTGATGAAACACGATGCAACTATTGAAAACTTGTCTTATACAAAAAAGATGAAACTCCATGAGAATTGGGATGAAACTTTATGAAACACATATGTCTCATGAAACTATATGAAATTTGATGAAACACAATATCACTGTTGAAAACTTGTCCTAAACAGAAAGACTTGGAACAAAACTTCATGAAACTTAATGAAACTGGGTGACACTTACTTTATAAAATATAGAGAAATAATGATACTTGATGAAACTTAATGAAGCTTCATGAGACTTGGGATAAAACTTCATGAAACTTAATGAAGTCCCAAAATAACTTGATGAAACTACATAAAACTTGATGAGACATGATGTTACTGTTGAAAACTTGTCCTATACAAACTATATGAAACTGCATGAAACTAGTTGAAACTTGCTCTACAAAATATGGAGAAACAATGATACTTGATAAAACTTAATGAAATATGTCCCAAAATAACTTGACAAAACTCATGAAACTTGATGAGACACGATGTCGACAAGACATGGTGTTACTATTGAAAACTTGTCTTATACAAAAAAAGATGAAACTTCATGAAACACACATGCCGCAAGCACGAAGGAGGAAGAAGGAGAAAGGACGGGGGAAGCCGGCGGGCACGCTACCGGGCGTGCTGTCGCATGCGCTGAGGAGGATGAAAGGGGAGGATTGGGGAGGCCAGTGACGAGCTAGCCCGCGTGCGGCACGCTCCCGCGCTCGCAGAGGAGGAAGACCGGGGGGGAGCCGGTGGGGAGCTGGCGAGCGCGAATGACGGGGAAGGAAAGCTAGGAGATCATGATTGGGAGCTCAGCACGCCGCATCCTACGGTTGGATGATGTACCATCACGGGAATAAATCAGGTTCGCCGCTGGGGCCTAGAGCCATGCGTAGGAGGCAGGGACGGCTGCGCAGGACCAGGTCACCAGGCACCTCGCAATTCATGGAGGTTAGCGAGCGTGAATGCAACGGAGATGTGGTGCTTCATTCGTTTGATCACGCCTGATCAGATGGCTGGTTCCTATCCCGTCGATTGAGGTATTTGATGAGATACCGTCCTATAGTAGCTTGCAAAAACAGTTGCAAAAAATGGCACCACAAGCGTGTGGCCAACACATGTCCAAAACAGTGCATCTGGTTCCTGGATTTAACCTCCACCACTCATTTGCCGTCCAGACCTACCTTCTCCTGCCACGTGCCTACCACCGCTCTCCTGGCGCACGGACATACCTTGTTCGTGTGCCCAATGCCCCGATGTGCTCTTGTCCGCAGCTCCCTGGGCCGGATATGCCACCTAGCGCTTGTCCGCAGCTCCCTGGCTCAGACTTCTCCGGATGCTCCACCCGGTGCTTGTCCGTAGCTCCCTGGCCGACAAATCCCCTGTCCGAACGCCCCTAGCCCGGACATTTCTTGCCCATCCACTTGGCGCGTGAACAGCCTCCTCTTTCGCCCCCTCGTTCGGACTCACCACGTTGGCGATGCCGCACCACCCTGGCCCGAATGCGCCTCGCCCGGACACCCTTATTCCCTATCACCCGTCCATCATAGGCTTGTCACTCGCATGCATGCTGCCCCCGTGCAGGAGGGAATCCGATTCCTCTCGTTGCTTACTCTCCCATTCTCACTATAAATTCTGAGTAGCGAGTGAGATGCTTCGCTCACTCTCATCCTCATAGTCTCGGTCGATTTCGTTTTCGCAAACAATTCATAATTGTTGAGAGCCATCATTAGTGGTCATATTAACAGACAATTTTCTCTCGTACCTATTTTCTTATTAACTATGTAGTTAGTTAATTAGTTGTAGTTATTTAGGCATAATTAATTTAGTCGTTACCATTTAGGCATAATTTAATTTGTGTTACTTAGCTAGTTGCAATTAATTAGGTCGTAATTAATTAGTCATAGTTAAATTAATCTTACATATGTATCCGTGGCATAGTTAATTAGCTATGAATTAATTAGTTATAATTAGTCAGTGTTTGTTAATTAATTAGTCATAATTAATTACTCATGATTAATTTAGTCGTAGTTAGTGAGTCGTAATTAATTTAGTGACCTTATTAAGTTGTAATTAATTTAGTGGCTTTATTAAGTCATAATTATTTATTTTTAATTAATATGTGATAAATTTATTAGTCATAATTAATTTAGTGGTATTTAATTCATCATAAATAATTTAGTCCTAAATAATATAGTTGTCATTATTAAGTCGTAATTCTTTATTTGTAATTCATTTCTGGTAATTAATTAGACCTAATTAATTTAGAGGTATTTAATTAGTAGTATTAATCTAGTCACAACTAATTTAGTCGTAGCTAATTAGATGTAATTATTTTGTCGCAATTATTTAAGTATTAATTAATTGGTCGTACTTAATTATTCTTAATTAATTTGGTCATAGTTAATTAGTGTATATTAATTTGTTATTTGTATTTAGTCGTAATTTCTAATTTCAATTAATTCATCGTCATTATTAATTTATTCACTAATAATATGTGTCCTTCATCTTTGAAGTCATGCCTCCACTGGAGCTACTGGAACCCTTCTATGGCAAGCATCACCGAGGCAAGTTGTGGATCACCGAAGATGCTGATGGCCCCCACCCCTCGTGCTTCAGTCTGAAAAGCATTACTAGTAGCTCGATGCTCGCTACGTCCCAATCCTTCGGGACACATGCTTGTTGCCCTTTGCCAGGGTTCTTTCGGTCGGATGTTACTTCACCCTGGACAACAGTGTGATGTTGGCACTTGTCGATAGGTGAAGACCCGAGACGCATACCTTTCACTTTCGGTGGGAAGAGATGACAATCACACTCCAAGATGTCTCATTCTTGACCAGTCTCCCGATCAGGGGTGACCCACTTGTTCCAGGCCATCCGCCGGAGGGCTGGAAGGCCAGATTGGGGTATCGATTTGGCATACCTATCCCGGAAAGCGCCCCGTGGTGTTCCTCGGACATGGCTGAGAAATTTAAGTCAATTCGTGGTGGATGCACCTTGTTGCTTACCTTTGTAACACCCTGACTATAAGGAAGTCAAGATGTCACCTACAATCACTTCTCTTTAGTATAATAACATCAAAACGCATGACAAGGTGAAGGAATTAATAAGGATATACGGAAACAAGAATTCATCATCAAGTTTAATCAACGGAATGAAAATAAACAATTCAGAGGGATACGGTAGTTATGACCAAAATGACTTATTACAATTCAACACAAGACATAAATAACGACAATAAAAGTTCCCAAAAATGTTTGGATTATGGTAGTGAGTGCATCGTGTTGAACTACCCTCCACGAGATCGTTCTTCCTTGTCATTTACCTAAATAAAACAACAAAGCAAGAATGAGCCAAAGACTCAGCAAGTACTTGTATGTGACAATCAAACATACCATGAACAATATATCACAATCATAACTTGAACATTAATTGGAAACAACTTTATGAATGGATGAAATGGAATGATGCATTGAAGGAATTGGACATATTACAAAGATATACCCCAGATAGCGAGTGAAACACCCGGTGTTCACTTAAAGTAACCGTATGAAGAACGTTTCATACGGTAGTCAACGTGGTCCACATTGGAATGGTGGACTCACGTAATGTGGCCCACATTGGAATGGTGGACTCACGTACCCATTCTGGAATTGATGGGATTTTCAAGTGCCCATACTGGAATTGATGGGTCTTACAAAGGTAATTTATGCATGTCATGATGTGATCCTATGGCAAGATTGAATAGTACTCATAAATGAAAAGGTACACATGGCATTCATCTACAAATACGAACAAATATAATCATTCATTCACACATCACATAATGCATCAAGCATAGTATACAAGTTACTTGTAGTATCAACATCATGAACAAAGCACGAGAACATTCATGTAAACATCATATCATTATGCATTCCCTTGAGAACGATACAATTTAACAAGTGGTACTTGCCTTCCGTACTGCGACGTGCTAGGAGGCAATGAAAGTGTTCCTCCCACTCACCGTCTCACCGCCTACACAAGCATTGCCACGGAATAAGGATAATAGAATATGGCATAACTACACGTGTTCTACGATACTCTCTAATCAACCCACACGCCCAATGGTTCAATTTGACTTCTACACTAAAAGTCCAGATTACCTATCTTCTGGCAGTCGTACGAGAAAATTCACCATTAATTATATGTAACTCTAAAAGACTTGAAACCAGTTCTCACTGAATCATAATAGATCAGGCTACAAAACATTAGTTGGCGGAATCCCCTGATTCGGCCAAAACAGAGGGCTAATTATCAGCTAAACACAACCCATCTACGCCCATCTGAATACGATCGAGATAACGAAAATGGCCTAACTTTCAACCTATAGATCCAATGAGAATGATTATTATCAGCTTGGAAATATAATTTTAAGGGCTAAAATAACTTAGTTGGGTGAAGGTTTTGATTCGGCCCCTAATTTGAACAAAACCGAGGACAAACCCATCGACCACGCTTTTGAGACAGACCGGACAGTTCATAATCAAAAATTCATATCTCCCAAACTACAGATCGGATTTTCCTGATCTCAGTGCCAAAAGAAATCTCACGTTCCCAGGAATAAAACTCTAGAAGGGAAAAACCCCAGATTCGGCCTCTACAGTAGTCTAAACAATAGATGAAAACACTAACATTTATCTGCCCAGAATATAGAACAGTGGTAAAGAAAATATCATAACTTTCATTATACAGATCCAATGGAGATGATCGTTATCAGCTTTGAAAGATAATTTAAAGAGATACAATAACTTATTTGGGTGGAGGTTCTGAAAATGGCTCTAACTAAATCAAAACCTAGGATCAAGCCGACAGATCCTTCTCGTTAGGCAGACAGAACAGCGCGCACTAAAAAAATCATATCTCCTAAACCGTAAGGCGGAATCACGTGATCTCGGTGGCTATGGAAAGCTAAGAGTCGTGGCTACAATTTTCTAAGAGGTGGTCAGATCAAAAAACATACAGATCTTACCCAAAACTGACGAGCAACGCGCTGGACAAAACCGATCTAGTAACTCCTCTTGGCCGGCCCTCCAAATGTCGTCTCCTCGCCTTCCCTCCAATGGACCGCAGCAAGGAGCTTCACCGGGAGGAGGTGCTGCTGCTGGGAGGTGGTGGCGCAGGGGAGGTGCAAGGGGAGCAGGGGTGGCGGCCAAAGGACAGGGAGGGGTGGCGGCTTGTGGGGGAAAAGGGAGAGGGAGTAGTGGGGCTAGGGTTTTGGGGTGGAGAAGCCCCCCTTGGCCGGCCACTAGTGGGCTCCCCCCTGGGCCGCGGCACGCGGCCCAGGTTGTCGAATAAAAGCAGAAAACTCCTTCTCTTTTCAAGAATTTTCACTTCTTTCATTGCCTTTTCTTCTTCTGGCTGATTCCCTAATTACCCGATTAATTTCCGGGGTATTACAGGAGGCCCAAGTTCCAAAATTTCCCCAAAAACCCTTGAGTTTTCAATTAATTCCATCACCCGAAAATATTCTCTATGATCGGTATTCGGGGTATTACATTCTACCCCCCTTAACTGGATTCGACCTCGGATCTACATAGTGATCTACCCGAAAGAAAATAGCGATTGAAATATCGACGATAAGCACGCACCAGAAACGGACAGTTCTGGATACTGCTCGCGCACGTGAGACTCTAGCTCTCAAGCGGTCTATCTCTCGAACTTAGAGAAACCCGCAACACAAAGACGTCTGACCTAACACTCAACCTGAACTTTCTAGGTACACTCATCAGAAAAGGATCGAAGGTAAGACCTTACTCGATGGATAACGCATTTAACTAAAACTCAACCTTGGAATGGCTTCGCTGCTCACTCAGCACCAGAACACACCAGACGATGCATACTTCGCGAATATACCCGAGACGGACAAAACATTATGCCCACTTCCTAATATCTGCAAGTTTCGGAAACGAAGAGAATCCAACTGGAAATAGAGAGTCCTCATCGCAACCATGCAATGCTAACTCTCCACTAAAAGGTTAAATCCCAAATTCGACAGTTCAATACGAAAACAAATCCATTTTCTAAATAGGCAGATTACAAATGAACACCACGACATCCAAAGGAGAAATCACTCGAAGGCCCAAACCAAATACATGCGATTTGTCTGAATTCGAAAGTATCAACATGCCAACACAGCCTCAACTCAAATTGCAGAAAACACCGGTCAACAATACCAAACTCAAACGAGAATCAAGAAAACACCTAATTATCCGATGAACATTTCTTTCCACAGTTTCTCTCTTCTAGGGATAAAATTTCTCTCGAACCTTGGAATTTGACTTCATCGCATACCACACGAGCTTAAACCTCTTAGTTAAATATCCTCAAATCATGCTCAAACTGAATTAAATCATCCACACCATTGTGAAGAGACTCTATGGAATCTACCGGATACTCTAGGTAATACAAAATCGATTTGATTAAAGGCATCCATAACACCACAATAGTAGGCACCACGCAATCACATTACCTTCAATTTCCAATAACAACAATTCAAGATCCTTAGCACGCACGGACATGTATTACATCAGAAGAGTTCTATCAATGACCATTCATTGCTCAGGAAACTCTATTATCCCACTTCCTCTACGCACAATCATCGTGTGACCAATGGTCTAACATAAAATGCACAGCCTAGATCCAACTTCCAAAACCTCTACAACAGATTGCTCTTATAACCAATTATGAAATCATCGAATTAAATCTCCAACATTACCACCATACTAACATACTCACTCATTGACATCATCAGAAATCACCCACACCATCTCGCAATGCTATCCAATTGCGTTACTCTAAAAAATTCAATGAAGGTTTTGTCGGGACCCAAATATGCAAATCTGGACCCTCTGTATTCTCGTGACTAGTCCAGATCACGCTTAGTGCTCACAAAGGTCAACATCGATGAAAGATCACATCCATACAACGAATATAAGAATAACGAGTACTTTGAATAACAAATAACTGTTGGGACCTTATGGTCGAGTTTTACATTTATTAAGCCATGCAAGGCTGACAATAAATAAATAAACTGCAGCGGAAACGAAATAAACTCCGGTGGCTCCCATCAATTTACCACAGCAATCGATCGATCAAGACCCTAACGCTCAACCTTCAGAGAACTCTTCTTCAAAAGCAAAGTGATTACTCCTCCACTTCGTTGATTTGTTTAGCAAGAGTGAGTACACACCGTACTAGCAAGTCATACCACAGAATGCATTTATACATGATGGCTTATTCCAAAGAAATGGCTTCTGTGGTTATTTTGCAGAAATGCAACATTTGCAATTGAATACAAAATAATAGATTGAAAGCGTAATTGAAAACAAATAGACAATAATAAGTTAACAATTGATTTCACAAAGTACACATAGTCTAATCAAGTTCTTTCACACAGCTGAACAAGTTATCTCACACAGCTGACCCTTCCCAATTGTTTTATGAAAAATCTACCCCTCGTGTGAAATTCCCGAGCATGTCCATAACCGAGGACGCGGCTATTCGAATAGATTGGTTTAAACACTCTGCAGAGGTTGTACACTTTACCCACACGATGAAATCAACCGGATCAGAGTTGATCACAACAAAACCTTTCAGAGACTTCATCTCAAACAATGACACTCTGGTGTGCTTTATCACGTCCAATTTGTACACACACCCTTGGAACGACACACACCATTGGATGTGGATGCAATGAATCATTCCGCGATGTGACATATCACACCTCCAAATTTCATCACATGCCTTAAATACAACCTCGAGTGGTCAATGTCAAGACTCCATAACTTACTAAGTCAGGCCCAGCCCATACTAGGCATGTGGTCGTACAGTAAGGCCCAGTTCAATGGCGCACAAAGTTAAGTCCTTAATTGACCAAGGCAAGACTTCCAGTTTTTAACCCAAATCACAAAGTTTATATCACACAGATCCACCATTCACACAGATCCACCACTTGCCTCAGTCTAAATCTTTTCCCACCCTGTTGATTAAGTGCAACACATGCCCTTAACGAGTAATAGCACACAAAGACACACAGCCATCACACAGCCCATAATCACTTAGTCAGGTTTATAATTGCAACTCTCACATGAAATGATGACTCGTGGCATGGCTAAGCAGTCTAATCGTATCTAACCAACCCATGTTGGTGCTACAATAATACCAACTAATAATTAATCAACCTAGGGTGACAAAAGATCATGGCATACAATGGACAAGGTGGCATAACAATTTGGATTAATAACTACACCCAAAAGCATTTAAATAAATACTTGAAATGGAATGCAATACATTGAAACAAAGTATTTTGAAAACTGGGTTCAAAATGATCAAAGGTATAACTTGCCTTGGAATAGATCTAGATATTGGTCTTGGTCTTGAGGTGCTCCTTCTTCTGCAAAATTCCCCGAAGTATCGACGTCTACTCGCAAACGAGACAAAAGAAATAAAACAAATAAATAACAGAGGCAAAACAAACTCCAAAAATCAAATAAAATTCACCATTAAATAGATCTGAATTTTATATGAATTTACAAATTTGAATGGGCTCAATCGGAGTTCGGATGCAAAAGATATGAGCTTTGGAAGATTTGAAAATCAAATAAACCCTAATTTGGATTTTCTTAAATTTCTGAATTATTTTTATAAAGGAAATTCGGATTATTATAAATGCTTGCGTCACCGAGAATTTCGAAAAAGAATTAAATTTAAAAGAAAATCGACAGTGGGCCCCATCGTCGCTGGCTCGCCCACGCGTGGACCAAATCCACCGAGCCGAGGGATCCGGGAGCGGTGGATCGGGCCACGCGGACGCCATGTGGTCGCCACGCAGTGACACGCAAGCGCCCAGAGGTGACGGCACCGGGCGTGGCTGCCGACGATGCACTACCCAAAGCGGCGGCGGCTCGGGCCGAGGGCTCACGGCTGTCGGCGGCGACTTCACGGCAATAAGCCCAAAACGGTTACCAAGGGGAAGCGGTTATCGGAGGTGACGGCGAGCTCGGCGACAACGGCTCACCGGCGGCGGCGAAGAAGGTGGCGGCGCGCGAGCTCCGTTGTTTGACGGTCCAAAGAACGGCGGTGGAGGCATCCTCGGGCGAAGGCGACGGCGGCACCGAGTAGCTCCGGTTGTTGCGATCACGAGGGCAGTGGCGGCACGGACAACGAAGGTCTGGAGGCGGCGGAATCCGGCGGTGAAGAGGTTGCGGCCGGCGGCGAACCTTCGGGCAATGCGCCAAACGAAGACGGGCGGGGCGGCGCCTTAGGGTTTTGGTGGAGGAGGTCGGGGCGAAGCTTTGAGTACGAGGCCCGGCCTTAAATAGGCGAGGTCGGGGGCGAATCCACGAAGAAAACGGCGGCGCAGCGCTTAGGGCGGAGTCGGGCGCGGGGAGAGTCCGTGGAGACGACGACGCTGACGCAGATCGGCGGTCCCAGCGGCAAATGAGACAGCGTAGGTGCGGCGCGGCGGCGCGGCAATCGGGCGATGGAGATCTCGCGCCGAGAGCGAAGCGAGGCGATGCGCGCATGAAGCTGGATTTGCGAGGAAGGGCCACGCGCGATGATCCAAGGCGCAAGGCGGGTGGGTGGGGAAACGGAATAGTGTTGGGCTTCGCCCAAGATCGTTCAAGTATTTTCTTTTGATTTTTCTTTTAAATAAATCCAGAAAATACAAATAGTAAATAGAAAATAGCAAATGACTTTGGAAAAATTCCAGAAAATTCTATAAAATATATCCAAGCATATAGAATCTAAATAAAATAATTTTGGCAATTGTTGGTGTTGGGATTAAGCACATTAAATCAATTTGTCCTTAAAGTCCATATTAAGCTTTTTAAATTAATATTCCAATAAATCCAAATGGTGAATTTTCCCACTACTACTATTTAAAAGATTTTTAAAGCTCTGAAGTTTGGGATGTTACATGTTTCCATACCTCCGATAATCACCAACCTTTCAATCCTGAATTGAAGTTCTAGAATTTCACTATACCAGGTGTTAATCAGCCGTAACACTTTTCAGACTTACTTTGAAGTCAAACATCTCAGGTGAATCAATTTCCCTCCAAGGGATACAGATCAAAACTATTTCACATTCTACTACTCCTCCGATAACTTGGTAGCAAAATATCATCGCTACGATTACTCATCCACCACCAAACAGTTGCCAAACTTTCACCTTGCAAACACTTCGCAACACGAAACTGCGATCCTTTCTCAAAAGGAAGAGGCGAACAAAAACAAGTTCATTCATACAGGGAAGTGTTGCTCACCACGGCGGCCAAGAAACCAAAAGAAATATTCTGCTAAAGGTGATCTTAGAAAACGAAAACTAAGTTCGTGGTTGAGGGAACACATTCCTCAGAAGATAATAGCAAATAACAACCGATAAGAAAACAGCATTACGATTGAAACTCGAAATCTTTTGAGTGACAAGGGGCAGAAAATTTAGGCAATGAACTCATTGAACCTAGGTGGAGTCCACAATTGAAAACATGAGCTTCACAAGAAGAGAATGTCGGATCTTTACAGATAAGAACAACGAGCATTCAAGATCAAAACGCCGCATCATCAAGAACCATTATAACTCTGCAACAAATCGTTTTACGTGGCAAACTTCGTTTATCATAAATAACTGGGACCTCCAATAGGTCATGAACACAAAACTCGAAATCGAATCATTTTGGAAACATCAAGAAAGGTGGTCAAACTTCTTTCTCTATAAAAGAATCAACCTTACTCTCACATTACTCATCGTGTCAATAAACCTTCTAAAGGGAACATGACAAATCGGGTCATAAAAATTTTCAGCATCAAATGGAATTGTAATAACAACTTATTCTAGAAAAGAATTCTGGTATGAAAACCACAAAGTTGAACAAACGTCACACCCAGCACTACAAAACTCTAGAGAAAGGGGGTTTCGACACTTTTCTTTTTCAATGGGAGGTTCTAAACTCCAACACTCCAAATATTCCAAAGAAATGAACATAGTCGAAATTTTCTTCAATGAACTTTGTGAAAGAAAATTTTCATTCTCCGAACTGTCAAACGGATAACCGAGCTGCCCTTATCAACAAGAGAGATAGGACTAACATAAAGAGAACGATCTTATCAAGAATAACGTTCACAAACAGCAATGAGAGCTCCGCAGCCAAAAAGGAAAGAAACTATTTTGAAAAACAAATAGGGTCTAATAGAAACCCGTAGCCCATAATCTTTGTTTGGGTGCAACCCCCGACTTAAGTATAACCAAGCACTCCAAAAGGGTTTTAACGCTTTTCTTCAGAAAAGAGATGCATCAAATTTCAACAAGCAGAGGGTTCCAAAAGGAATACATTGAGCCAAAGCTTTCTCGTGTTAACAACTTGCAACAAGAATTCTCATTAGGCAAACCATCAAACAAGTAAATGAGTCGCTCTTTTCCAATGAGAAAGAAAGAACAACCATGAAAAATATCAATGTTGCCAATTTACAAAGATCATTCGTAGTAAAAACAATTCGACAATCGAAAAATAATAATGTTTTCGGAGTACCATTAAAGGCCTATTTAAACTCGTCTACCAAAATCATGAACCTAAGAGAAATTCATCAATCGCCACCGGACAAGAATTTGTCAAATTCGAAAATCAAGGAAGAGAACGACTTACTAAAGCAGCCCAAGAGAAATATGCAAGATCAATACACACTTGATAGAGAACTTGCAAAAGAAGTCTTCCAATACCGAGATTCCAAACGAACGAATGAGTTAAATTTCCCAACAGGTAAAACAAGTCTTTGTGAAAAGAGGAATCTTGCATTTGAACTATGCTCACGTGGAGCGTAAATATCACAATAGTCGAAAGGGCAATATTTGTTTCAAAGAACGAATCGAGAACTGCCGGAGCTTGCCTTCTTCATTAAAACCCCAATTTCAAAAGAATTCACGAACCGCCAGAACCACAACCAGAAACCAGATATCGCTCGAGAAAGGCAACAAGTTCATCAATGAGCTCATGCTCAATACAGCTTATGGAATGGCGTAAGAAGTTCTCTAATATCATACTACAGACAAGGTGTAGCCCGCAAAACCTGTGACATCAACCACGAACTCAATCGATCAACACCCGCTAGCTAAACGCATAACTAATGCAATCAATTATGAATATATATATATATATATATATATATATATATATATATATATATATATATATATATATATATCGAACATCGATGACGATCATAGAATAATTTCATAGATAGAGGTTATCACATCATATCATGGATTAACACATCATAGCACAACACAGCTTTAACAACGACTCAATACTCGAGTCACCACAATTGAAATGCGGAAGCAACAGCCACCCAACCCCTCCTAATGTGCACAAGTGTCAATTTAATATGTTTGAATGAACCACGGACCTAAAGCCCGCTCTGATACCAACTGTAACACCCTGACTATAAGGAAGTCAAGATGTCACCTACAATCACTTCTCTTTAGTATAATAACATCAAAACGCATGACAAGGTGAAGGAATTAATAAGGATATACGGAAACAAGAATTCATCATCAAGTTTAATCAACGGAATGGAAATAAACAATTCAGAGGGATACGGTAGTTATGACCAAAATGGCTTATTACAATTCAACACAAGACATAAATAACGACAATAAAAGTTCTCAAAAATGTTTGGATTATGGTAGTGAGTGCATCGTGTTGAACTACCCTCCACGAGATCGTTCTTCCTTGTCATTTACCTAAATAAAACAACAAAGCAAGAATAAGCCAAAGACTCAGCAAGTACTTGTATGTGACAATCAAACATACCATGAACAATATATCACAATCATAACTTGAACATTAATTGGAAACAACTTTATGAATGGATGAAATGGAATGATGCATTGAAGGAATTGGACATATTGTAGCATATACCGGTATAGCGAGTGAAACACCCGTCGGTGTTCACTTAAAGTAACCGTATGAAAAGCGTTTTATACGGTATTCAACGTGGCCCACATTGAATGGTGGACTCACGTAACGTGGCCCACATTGGAATGGTGAACTCACGTACCCATTCTGGAATTGATGGGATTTTCAAGTGCCCATACTGGAATTGATGGGTCTTACAAAGGTAATTTATGCATGTCATGATGTGATCCCATGGCAAGATTGAATAGTACTCATAAATGAAAAGGTACACATGGCATTCATCTACAAATACGAACAAATATAATCATTCATTCACACATCACATAATGCATCAATCATAGTATACAAGTTACTTGTAGTATCAACATCATGAACAAAGCACGAGAACATTCATATAAACATCATATCATTATGCATTCCCTTGAGAACGATACAATTTAACAAGTGGTACTTGCCTTCCGTGCTGCGACGTGCTAGGAGGCAATGAAAGTGTTCCTCCCACTCACCGTCTCACCGCCTACACAAGAATTGCCACGGAATAAGGATAATAGAATATGGCATAGCTACACGTGTTCTACGATACTCTCTAATCAACCCACACGCCCAAAGGTTCAATTTGACTTCTACACTAAAAGTCCAGATTACCTATCTTCTGGCAGTCGTACGAGAAAATTCATCATTAATTATATGTAACTCTAAAAGACCTGAAACCAGTTCTCACTGAATCATAACAGATCAGGCTACAAAACATTAGTTGGCGGAATCCCCTGATTCGGCCAAAACAGAGGGCTAATTATCAGCTAAACACAACCCATCTACGTCTGTCCAGAATACAGATCAGAGATAACGAAAACGGCCTAACTTTCAACCTATAGATCCAATGAGAATGATTCTTATCAGCTTGGAAATATAATTTTAAGGGCTAAAATAACTTAGTTGGGTGAAGGTTCTGATTCGGCCCCTAATTTGAACAAAACCGAGGGACAAACCCATCGACCACGCTTTGCATGACAGACCGGACAGTTCGTAATAAAAAATTCATATCTCCCAAACTACAGATCGGATTTTCCTGATCTCGGTGCCAAAAGAAATATCACGTTCCCAGGAATAAAACTCTAGAAGGGAAAAACCCCAGATTCAGCCTCTACAGTAGTCTAAACAATAGATGAAAACACTAACATTTATCTGCCCAGAATATAGAACAGTGGTAAAGAAAATATCATAACTTTCATTATACAGTGGTAAAGAAAATATCAAAATTTCCCCAAAAACCCTTGAGTTTTCAATTAATTCCATCACCCGAAAATATTCTCTCTGATCGGTATTCGGGGTATTACAACCTTCTTCATCTCTTCGATTGGGCCCTGTTTCCCACCACACAGAGCAATTAGGTGTACCCTAGCTTCGTCCACATCACCAAGTCTTTAACTGACATGGGGGGCTGGGGCGATACCACAATATAGTTGGGGATCAGCCGTCATTTGCTCCACATACAGGGGGTTGTGTGACACTTCACGGTGCGACACCGGCGTGAAACTGGTCCTTGCCGTTTGCTACGTGCTCCTACAGCTGTGAAGTTGAGAGCACTTCCCTGTTGGGCGGCCCTCCTTCGAGAAAGTAGTGCACCTGTATCCTGAGTTTCACAACCCGATAGACGGACACATTATGGCAACCGGTGGACTGCTGCCTAGTTATGTTGGGCCAAGGATAGATCTGCGAGGTGCCACTCGTTGTTCCACGATGAGTTCGAGCTGTCGCATGATAGTGACATCATATGGGCTCCATGGTAGCGCCGCACGGACTCTCTGTGCAATGCACGCAGGACGCCGGATTATGGGTGATGACCTGCCACCTAGTTTTTACCCATATGGTGGAACCTTACGCGCCGCAGAGCGTAATCGACAATTTGATTTGTACCAGCTTGTGCCCCCTCCCGATGGTAGGATCCTGCCACGAGCCGTCCACTTGTGAGTACTACTCCATCCAAGTAATGTTTGCACTTCATACCCACATCCATTGTTTTGACATGAATTCTTCTCGAATGCAGGCAATCGAGGGCGGACCGATATGCTGAGGATCTGTAAGCGATCCCAAAGATGAGTGCGTTATGGCTTGATGCGATGGCGCACACAAGAAGGCCCAGCCAATGGCGCACAAAGTTAAGTCCTTAATTGACTAAGGCAAGACTTCAGCTTTAACCCAAATCACAAAGTTTAATAAGCACACACACCCACCATTCACACAATCCACCACTTGCCTCGCCTAAATCTTTTCCCACCCCGTTGATTAAGTGCAACACATGCCATCAACGAGTAATAGCACACAAAGACACACAGATTCATCACACGCCCATAATCACTTAGTCAAGTTTATAATTGCAACTCTCACATGAAATGATGACTCGTGGCATGGCTAAGCAGCCTAATCGATCTAACCAACCCACGTTGGTGCTACGATAATACCAACTAATTATTAACCAACCTAGGGTGACAAAAGATCATGGTATACAATAGACAAGGTGGCATAACAATTTGGATTAATAACTACACACAAAAGTATTTAAAAAAATACTTGAAAATAGAATGCAATACATTGAAACAAAGTATTTTGAAAACTGGGTTCAAAATGATCAAAGGTATAACTTGCCTTGGAATAGATCTAGGTATTGGTCTTGGTCTTGAGGTGCTCCTTCTTCTGCAAAATTCCCCGAAGTATCGACGTCTACTCGCAAACGAGACAAAAGAAACAAAACAAATAAATAACAGAGGCAAAACAAATTCCAAAAATCAAATAAAATTCACCATTAAATAGATCTTAATTTTATATGAATTTACAAATTTGAATGGGCTCAATTGACTTCTGATGCAAAAGATATGGGCTTTAAGATTTGAAAATCAATTAAACCCTAATTTGGATTTTCTTGAATTTCCGAATTATTTTTATAAAGGAAAATCGGATTATTATGCAATGCTTGCGCCACCGAGAAAAGAAAATAATTAAAATCAGATCGACAGTGGGCTCCCACTCCGCCTCGGCCACGGCGGATCGCGCCCTCCGAGCCGAGGCAAAGCCGACGCTGGCAAACCGAGGTGGCGCCGATGCGGCAGCCCACGCAGTGACACGCCAGCGCAGTGTTGACTCGGCCGACACGCAGGGCCCACGCCACCGACGCCGGCAGGCTACGCGATGCGCCCGACAACGGCGAACGGGCGACGACATTACGCGAGGAGGCCGGCGCTCGGTAGCTCAAGCACGCGCACTCGTGACGCTGGATTTGGCGCCTGGGACGCTGGGGTCGCTTAATTGGCGCCGAGCGAAGAGGGTGATCGGTTTTGCCGTTGAACTCCTGCGCGCCGAGCGATGCCGAGGGTTCCCAGAAAGCCCTCGCGATGGGGATGCCGACAGCGAGTTCCTGAGGTAGAGCGCCACCGTGCCGGGGTGGAGTTTTTTGGCCATTGGCGCCGAAAGCTCCAAACTCGAATTAAGGCGGCGCTAGGACTTTAGGAGGGGCGAGGTGGCGCCTGGGATCAGAGCAGGGAGTGTGAGGGGGACCTCGTGGGGTTTTATAGGGTCGGACGACGAGGGTAGAAACGCCCAAATGAGTCCGCTGCCACGATCGGGAGATCCGAAAATAAGGGAGATTGAGGGGAGCCTGAGGGGGAAACAGTAGAGATATGCGCGATAGGAGGGAGTTCGCTCGTGCAGCTTGGCACGAGAAATCGGGCGCGTTATCAAGAATTGCTCCGATGAGTCTTCGCGAAAATGGCGATGCAGGGGAAAAAGCGAGGAAGAAGAAGGCGACGGATCGATTTACTTGCAGGCCCACGCGAGAGAGAAGGCGAGGGCGCCGCGTGGCCGAGATCCAAGCGCGCCTACCGATCCGACGGCGGGCAAGCGAAAGCCATGAAGTCGGGTTATGCAGGCCGCGAATAGTGTTGGGCTTCGCCCAACATCGTTCAAGGGTTTTCATTTGATTTTTCTTTAAATAAATCCGTAAAATGTAAATAGCAATTAGAAAATAGCAAATGACTTTGGAAAATTCCAAAATTCTATAAAATATATCCAAGCATATAGAATCTAAATAAAATAATTTTGGCAATTGTTGGTGTTGGGATTAAGCACATTAAATCAATTTATCCTTAAAGTCCATATTAAGCTTTTCAATTTAATATTCAAATAATCCAAATGGTAAATTCTTCATACCAATATTTAAAAGATTTTAAAGCTCAATTTTGGGATGTTACAAACCTCCCCTTAAACGAATCTCGCCCCGAGATTCGGCTTAATAGAGAAAAGGCTAGGAATCCGGCTTAACTCTTCTTCACGCTCCCACGCTGTTTCCTTCCGAAAGTGGTTACTCCACCGGACTGGCAGAACGAATCATTTTGCTTCTGCGCGCTCACGACATCCAAAATCCTCGACAGTCGTTTTGTACGTGAGATCTTCCTTCATTCAATTGACTCCAACGGTCTCTCTTCCGCACACGAAGACACTTCTTCGGTGAGAGACATGAAAGACATCGCGCACCGCTTAACGCATCGCGTAGCTCTAATCGTACGCAACTTCTCCACGCGCCCAAAATCTTGAATGGACCCACATACCTTGGAGCAAGCTTCCCTTTTGTGTGGAATCTTTTAACACCTCTCGAGCTTGAGTAACTCGCAGATACACAAAATCCTTCGTTCAAAGTCGAGGTCACGCATTTACGCATTATCGTCCATAACTTTTTGCCTAGATCGGGCTATCTTTAACCTCTCTCTCGATCATAGCAACTTGTTCTTCTGCTTCCTCAATAATATCTGCCCAACACTACACGCTCAAATTGCCTCGACTCAATTCAACTGGAGTGCGCAGTACGACCATACAAAGCTTCAAATGGTGACATCTCGCAAATCGCTTGATAACCGTTGTTGTATGAGAATTTCGTGATACTTAAACTTTTATCCCAACTGTAGCATTAGGCTAAGGCAATAGTGCTCTCAACATATCTTCTAATATCCTGTTGACTCTTTCACCGGCCCATCTGTTCTGGGATGATAAGCGCATGAAATTGGATGAGTTCCTGTGGCTTCATGGTGACTCGCAGAAACGTAGAGGTGAATCGAGATCCTACAGAGCAGCGACAGTACATCGTACAGAAATACCATCAGTACATCGAGTGGTACGTACCACAGTCGCGTACCAGACTCACTTGTCCCCCACCAGAGCATTTGGAGTAGGCCACACACAGTGCTTTGCAGCGTGACGACACCGTAAAGTACTGACAATATTTGCTCGTTTCATTGATGATCTTTGTACTATTTGTTACTGAACATTTGTTGTCTGTCACTTCAGTTCGAGCGGCTGCAGCTGGATTGCAAGCACATCCGAGATCGCCATCTGCAGCCCAGAACACACCGTACTGGGGCTTCTGAGTACTATGAAGTACATCTTCGCGGAGTCGAAGAATATAATAAAGAACATGAGCTACGGTCAGTCGAGAGACAACATCCTACACACTATGCACCGAGTAGGCCGACCATGCTCACCTACTAGGTCGGCACAACCTAGTCACACCGCTAGGCATTATAGCTATACCTATTCACGGGCGGCCTGGCCCGAGCCATTTCGGGTTGGGCTTGGGACTAAGTTTTCGGCTCGAAAGCCCGAGAAATGGGATTAAAAAAATAAAAACTATTTATTTTAATTCTGGAAATGAATTAAATATTATTTTTTATTACAAAAAAGATTAAAATAATGTTTTAAAATAAAAAACAAATTTTTGGGCTGGGCTGGGCTCTAGCCTGTCTGTTTGAGGTCGGGCTTGAAAAGCCTCGCCTTGCCCGCCGGTTGAATAGCTCTAGTCATAGTGCTCCCCATCGGTCATCCGCGCTGTAGATTGGCGGAGAGGTAAGTTATGTACAATTTTATGTCATGTTTTCCTATTATACCTTAGTTTGTGCTAACATCATGTCGTCTTCCAGCCACACGTCCGTCGGGATGCATCACTTCTGTCGTCCGCACCCTCTACTCAGACTGACGCTGCCCCTTTGTCATCCGCAGTGCATATCCAGGAGATACGAGATGTTTAGTTTAGGTCTTAAATATTTATTTGGCCTAACATCATTCTATCTTGCAGCCTTCAATTAAGCGTGGGAGTGACGACCATCCATCAATCGATGAGGATACAACCATCCCAGCTACTACTAGGGAGTAGTACACGGCCATAGTTTGGACCATGGCACCCACGGCACCCACGGCCATCCCAGCTACTGCTCGGGCACCGTACCAAGGGAAGGGCTCCTCCGGGGTCGCTGGCACTTCACACGGTCAAGGCCAGAGCTTCTCCTTATCAAGGGACTTGTAGACATCGTACCTGGGGGCGGACGATCCAGGTGTGCATTTCTTTATTCCTTTATTAATAACATGATTGCGGTGGTAACCAGTTTGGCATGACTCAGCTGGACTACATTGACATTGGACAGAGTCAGCTTGGTGATGCACCCCCGCCCACTCAACGGTCACCATACCCCTCAGAACTGATACACGCTCTCTGGGCCGGTTAACGTATGATATGCTCAACACAAAACTAGGATGTGCACATAGTGGCTCAGACGAGTGAGCCTTATTGTATCATATGTGTAATTGCACTGCATCGATGTTATGCGCTTTTACTGTGCTATATTTGTATGCATATTTTGTATGTTATGTGCATATTGTTGGAGTAGATCGGTTCCGGGTTGACATGAAATCAGAAAACACCGATGTTCACATGAAATCCCATAACGGGGGGAGTCACATGAGTTTTGACATTTCATGTGGAGTTGCAACAAAAATTTAAGAAATAAATTTGACAAAATTTTGGAATACACACTGTAAGTTGTGAACTAAATGCCGTGTATGGTTTGGTTACGTGCATTACAAATGACAGCAATCACGACTAATCAAACCAGAAAATGCCTAAGATACACACGTGGATTTTTTTGAATCAGAAAAAAGGGGGATCGAAATTAGTCTTCGCGCCGCATCAGCCCCTTCCTCGGGTCTCAGGACTACCCACGGTGGTGGCGAGTGTCAAAGTCATCCATGTTCTATGAGACAGGCTAGACGATTGCATGATGTTAGCAAAACGTAAGTGCAAATACATAATCAGAATGTAAATTGTACATAACTCACCTATTCGATATGGAATGCGCCCGAGCGATAGGAAACACTATGATGGTCGCCAGTCTCAGTAGCATGAGCCTTCCCCTTATCTCGAGACTGCCCATGTCAGCAGGGAGTCTCGAAGTCATCCATGTTCTGCAAAACGGGCTGGACGATTGCATGGTGCTAGCAGAACGAAAGGCCAAATACTTAATCAAGATGCAAATTGTACACAACTCACCTCTTTCAAATGGAGTACGCCCGGGCGACGGGAAATGCTACGACGGTGCGAGAACAAGAATGAATTCCAGAATGATAGCGAGAGCGAGCACGACGCTGGTTTTTATAGATGCATGAAGGCGTTTTGCGTCGACCGTGAGGCAACGGGATAGAATTCCACGTCCTGTGCACTGTGATTAAGCATGCATGCAGACGGAGACAGCGAGGTGATGGAGTTGATGGATGGGACGGGGACAAAGATGAGGGGACAAAGGATGCTTTCGGTGGGACATGAAACCGCGCCTGTGCCCTAGTCGTAGGGCGGTGCGTTGTTGTATGGCGGTGCGGTGAAAACACGCGGTGCAGAAGTCATACGGAATTAAATCCGGGACAGGGGATAACGAAGTCTCCACATGGTGAGCGTAGGGCTGTTCGGGCCACCAGGGAATAGCGGAGGTGCGGCCGGGCCCCCAGGCAATGCCAGAGGTGGAGTCTGGGCGCGAGGGGTGCGACATCTGTGACGTGGCGGCTTCGTGCGTGTCCAATCTCCCCATGAACGGTACAGATGGCCTCTGTGCGCAGGAGGAACGATGGAGGACACGTGTTGCACACTAGGACATCTGTGGTGCTAAAAATGGCATTACACCGCAACAACAACCACTTTTGTTAATAACGGCACCAGTAGTGCCATTTATGAAAAAACTCAGCTTGATAGTGTTGCTAACATATGCATCCTTCAAAGCTAGACGTTGGAAGTGACTTAGTTAATGAATCTGCAAGATTTTTACATGACTTCATATGCAGTACTTTAGTTCCATCCATCTTTTACAATTCATGAGCATAGAAGAACTTGGGGTTTATATGCTTTGTGATAGGACTCCTCACATAACCTATCTGCACTTGTGCAACACAAGTCGCATTATCTTCATAGATAATAATGGGGGTTTGTGTGGTATTCAATCCACAGGACTGTTGGATGCGGTGAATCATCCGCTGAAGCCAAGCACATTCTTATGAGGCCTCGTACAGTGCCATGATTTTCGAGTGGTTCGTCGAAGTTGATACATGACTTTTCTTAAACGGATTATATGAAATTGCAGTTCCACCAAAAAGGAATACATAGACTATTTGCAACTTGGATGTATGCGGGTCCGATAGGTACCCAGCATATGCATAACCATTCATAGATAGGTCTTGGTTCTTTCTGTAGAACAGACCAAGATTTTTGCTCCCAGGGATGTATCGAAAGATGTCCTTTATTCCCTGTCAATGCCTTTGGAAGGTACTGCACTATACTTTGCTATTAGGTTCACGACAAATGAAATGTCTGATCTAGTACAGTTTGCTAAGTACATGAGTGTTTCTATTGCACTAAAGTATGAGAATTCCGACCCCAGGACTTCCTCCACCTCTTCTCTAGGTCTGTACTGTTCCTTGTCTCGCTGTAAGGATCTCCCAACCATCGGCACTTTTGAAGGGTATGGTTTTCAAAATCAAACCTTTCTAACACCTTTTGAGTATAGGTTGAGTGATACACTAATATCCCTTCAGGGGCATGCTCAAGCTGCAAGCCTAGGTAATATTTGGTTTTACCTAAATCTTTCATTTCGAACTCTGACTCCAGGTAAGAGCTTGCTTTCTTAATACCTTTCAGGGTTCCGATGATATTCAGATCATGTTCATATTCTAAGATTATACAAAATCCATTATGGGATCATTGTATAAATACACAGGGATAATTCTTATTGTTTGTGTAGCTTTTTTGTAAAGAAAGTTGCTTCAAGCGGTTACACTACATTCTGCCTGATTTTTCAAGTCCGTATAGTAACTTTCTGAGCTTCACACTGTACATATTTCTATTTGCTCTATCTTGGTTCGAAACATGGATACATTCAGGTATCTTCATATAAATATCCAAATCCAAATTTTCATAAAGGTAAGTAGGTACCACATCCATCAATTTTATTTCTAAATTCAAGTTTACTGCCATCGAGATTAAATACCTCAAGGTAGTTCCTGTAACATCCGAAAAATGGATTTGTGTTTCAAATGTAAGAAAATCAGGAGAAATTAAAACTTTTCTTGCATCTTGAAGCCATTGATCATTTCTGTAATTCTTGATTAAGGAATTATGGAAATCACAATTAGAATCCTCAATTAGCTCCAATCAAAAACCTCCTTGTCATAGATCTTGTGCCAAACCCTTGGAGATATTTCTCCTGAGTTCTAGGGAGGCTTGGCAACCCCTCTGAATTATCTCAGGATTTTTAGAAATAATTTGATAATTTTTGGGAGGTGAGTCAAAGCTTGGTCAAACCATAGCTCGCACCTTCTAGAATTTCTGGAGGAAAATTCAGTACATTAAAATCTCTGGAAATTTTATGGAGGTTCCTCCTGCATCAAGAATCTTCGATTAAAATTTCGTAATTTTGGAGCTTGCTAGCTACCTTAAATAATCCCTCAAAAATCGATTATTCAAATTCAAACCCTAATCGGTTTGCATTGTTCAGAGAGTTCGAATCGGGCTCGGGCTCGAGCCTCTTGACTCGGTCCAGTCCACTAACTGTACCAACTCGGTCGTTCGAGCGCTGGGGTCGTGAGCCGTTGGATCGGCATTGAACGGTCTTCGACCAGCCGAACGATTGAGTCGTTTTAATCCACCCGATCTAACTCAACCGTTGGATCGGCATCGAACGGTCTTCGACCAGCCGAACGATGGGATCGTTTTAATCCGCTCGATCTAGCCCAGCCGTTCGATTTCAATCCGACGACCAACGAGTCGTCTCCTTCCTCTGTCCGCGCGCGTGAGCCCTGCCATGGCGTGCGCAGAGGAGAAAAGCAATGGCGTGCAGTCCACTCTATGGCCACCTTTAAACGGCTAGCTCTGCGCGCATTAAATGCCTATCGCGTTCATCCCTCAGAAGGCCATGATTCGACTGCTCCCTTCGCTCTCAAGTGCTCTCATGGCAGTGTTGACCCGACTGGAAAACCCGGCCGTTGCTCTCTGCCATTGCTCTATTTAAACTCCGTTTTGCTTCACCTTTAGCTTCCTTTAGCACCTCCGCAACTCCAGCTAGCACTCACCAGCTTGCTTGAGCTGCAGTTCCTTGTAATCCCCTCGACCGCCATTGTTGAGTTGGGAGCTTCGGTGAAGGCGGTGCAGCAGGGGTTTTCTTCTTCAAATCGTCGCCCCCTCTGCTCCCCCTTTACTCTCTGGAGCTTAACCCTCACTCGGTTTTGTTCTCTCTTTGCTCAGGTCGCTGTGGCCTAGTGAGGACCTCACCGCAGCCGTTCGGTTACTCGTCGATGGAGCCACTCCGTGGGTCTTTGGTCGTTCTTCAGCTCAGGTATTTTCGCATTACCCTATAGGAGCTTAGGTGTATTTTCGTTGCTCTTTTGGTATTATCCGTTCGGAGAGTTCTCCTGAGCCATACCTTCTCGTCCGCACTCCGTGGTCGTACCACCGTAGCAGCCATACTCCGACCAGTGCTAGCCACCGGTCGGACCATTAAGCTCTTAGACACTCATCCCTGCCCTTGGTTGGCGCCGCTGTGGTCGGAGAAGCCGCCGGGCCACTGGCAAAGCGTGCGGGAGGCGCTGCCTAGTGGTCGGAATTCCGACCAGTCACTGTAGCTTGATCGTTTCGACCAGATGAAGTATTATGATTGGTAAATATGACGTCGTGTAGTCCCCAGAAGTACCCCTTATATCTATAAGGGAGAGGCCTACCAAGTGATTGTAAATTCTCCTACAATCACCCCCATAGTCGTAAGTCTTACTACGACTATAGCGTAGTCATAAGTTCTTCTACGACTTGTACCCAGTCGTGAGTCTTACTACGACTATGTCAGGGTCATAAGTTCTTCTACGACTTGTACCCAGTCGTGAGTCTTACTACGACTATGTCGTGGTCGTAAGTTCTTCTACGACCGCTACCTGGTCTTAAATCCTTTTACGACTATTGTTCGGTCGTAGGTTCTGCTACGACCTGTACCTGGTCGTAAGACTTTCTTTCGGTTGTAGTTTTGGCATTAAGAATCCAAATCAATTGGTTCTTGTTGCTAAATTCTTTATAAATCAGTACCTTGCTTCGGTAAATTTTTCAGATTTTTTGGAGAAGGTTTGCTGTTGCGTCTTGGCATTTTATTCGTTCTTATCGGTTGCTTTTCGCCTTCTCGTTAGGATCCGAAGAGCACCTTGACAATATTGTCGATCCCCAGCAACATCTTGACCCACAGCAAGCAGCCAAGCAGTTTGATCATGTTAATCCTAATATTTTTCAAGTCTAATATATTGTTTTCAACTCGTATGTATGCATTGCTATTTTGTTGTCAAATTATGGTTAGAATCATATAGTTGCATAATCTGTAGGACTTGTATATCCTCTACTACCATGAGCTTAGGTTATTGGCTGTGGTCGGAGTTCGATGGATGGACTCTTGTCACTTAGTAGATTTCGACTGGAAATTGCTTAGAGATGCTTAGTTTCGGTTGTACTGGGCGATCATCGATTGTAGTCGATGATCTTGATCACACATTACTTATTATACCATTTTGTCCAGCACTTGTGCTTGGTTATTTTGTAAAGTCAAACTCTGAAAATGGAAAATGGATTTGGACTTGGGCAAGTGATCGGATGGTGGGTTATTGGGTTTGTGGTTGTCTTGCCTAAGTCAACAAGGACCGAACATCTTGTGTCACACTCTCCAAGCATTTTTGCGTGCTAACCACGCGAGAGGGATATGGGACCTCTCTTGACTTAGTACTTTGGCGTGGGTTATCTCCGAGTCGCAGGAGGGGGTTGTGTGTGTTGTGTGAAGCATGATATGGGTTCTTGTGTTGGGTGTGCAGTGGTGGAGATTCTGGATAGGCTCTCCACCTCGAGGAGCGTCGTAGTTGTCCAAGGCTTTACCCGGGAAGGGTAGTTGACTGAGGCTTTACGGCGACTCCGACACAACGTATGGGTTTCTATCCATATGGGCGGCTCGTGGGGTAACACACAATATTGGAAATGTCTCGTAGGACTTAGCCGTGCCGGCATACCTAAGGAAGTGTGCTTAATAGCTTGGCAAAAAGGCGGTCTGGCGTGTGGGTACATTGGTACACCCCTGCAGGGATAAAACTATTCGAATAGCCTCGTCCTAGGTTATGAACACGCTTGGTTAGGTTTTGCAAGAGTTAGACTTCAACGTTTTAAATTAAAATTTGACATGGGTGGTATGAATGGGTAATTCATGCTATTGTTGTGGTGACTAAGGGTTTAGTCACTTCCAGGATTGTTGTTGTTCTTTATCTAATGTTATATTGTTGTCCTTTACGATTATTTGAACATTAAAAACTGATTTGTTAACTTGCTTTTAAATGTACTACATTATTGCAAATAAAGATTGCTTTGTGCTGAAAATGAAACATACAGCCTCCACTCAAAAAGCTTGCATATAGTTATGTACAGGTCTGTTACTCTACATGTAAGTCTTGCGAGTACATTCCAAGTACTCACCCTTTCTTTGGGCTCTTTATTGGGGGAGGAAGGTGAGCCCCAAGCGCCTCACTTTTGTGAAATGTGTTGTGGATTCGACGACTAGCTTGGCGGTCCGGTCGGTTGCCTTGTGGGTTAAAGGCACACTGGTCGGCTCTTTTGTTTATGGCCATCTTATGGCACTTTTGCTTCCGCTGTTTATTTCTTTTGTCTCTGTATATGTGTTTGGCCGGTCGGCCTCTCTTGTGTAATAACTATCCTCTATTTATGTTATCTTCTGATTGTTGCTTTGCTTCGGTTCTATGTGAATGAATGGAATTGATGCATGAACTTTGTAAAGAGGTGTGTATACTGCATTTCTAGGAAGTATACATGTCTCGAGTCTCGGATTATCTGCTTTGTGATGCTAGGACCGAATGGGTGGTTAAGCATTACAAGCCGGATAAACCGGGGTCTCACAAAGGTTTGGTATCAGAGCCATACTGACCGTAGTAACCCAAGTTTGGTCGTCTTTAGGATATTTTGGAAAATATTATTTTCAAAGTATCAAATGGTTTATGAAAGCTTAAGGAATTCTCAGATTTTACTCCTTACCTATCTTAGCTTTCTCCTCTCATCTTACTCTAATTTGAGTTTCAGAAATTGTTTACCTCTCCTTCCTTCAAAATAGTGTTACTGTTTAATTGGGTTTTGGGAACTAATGAGCTTGGCAAATTGAAGTGGTGGTTGCCCTCTACAAGGTTTTGAAGTTTCTGGAATGGATAAATTGCGACTAGAAGCTTGGATACAAAACCTGGACAGCGATCTTTCAATTTCCGGACAGCGGGCTCAAAGGTTCCAAATGGGGTAGAGAATGAGAGGTTAATCGACTGAAACTTGTGGGAATAGAAGGGTAAGGTGTGATACTAGTTAGCTATGTATCTAACACTATTTTCGCTGACTGAACCTTGCTCTTTAGTGGTAATAGATCTTACCTGCTATTCTGATTTTTATCTTCTCAATCAATTACTCGTTCATTCAATACGGGTTAGTTGCATTGGGAAGTTGAGCTTTGGTTGGTGACTCGGTACTGTTTTCGAGTCTTTTTGTAAGCATGTTTAAGTTTATACACTTGTTACTTTTGGCTTTCGATTAGGGGGTATTCCATTCCCCTAGTCATTAGCTTTTTGCTTCCTTTCGATTTTGTTTTTTTGAGTCTAGTTTTAACCAAAGTTTCTTGTAACAGGATGGCCGGACGACTTTTCAATGGCCAAGGCGATCACCGTCCGGACGAGGATCTTCCTCCTCCTCCGACCATGGCCGAGGTCCTTCTTCAGATTGAGCGCAACCGGGCAGAAGACATGAGGGTTCTTCTGGACGTCATTGCGCGCAACACTTCCGCCCTTACCGGTGCTTCAGGATCCGGGCAAGGGAGTGGACACCAGCCACGTGGGGGACTCGCGGAGTTTCTTCGCACTCCACCCCCACGCTTCTCGTGTCCGAGGACCCGCTTGACGCAGACGACTGGCTTCGTCTGGTTGAACGAAAGCTTCGCATAGCCCAGTGCCAGGAGCATGAGAAGGCGCTGTTCGCATCGCACCAGCTGGAAGGTGCAGCTTTGTCTTGGTGGGAGAGCTTTCTCGCCATGCAGCCTAACGGTCATACCGTCACCTGGGAGGAGTTCCGTACTGCCTTCCGTCGGAGTCACATTCCGTCCAGCCTGATGAGGCTGAAGAAGAAGGAGTTCTTGTCACTCAGACATGGACGCTTTCTCGCCATTCTGGAATACTGCATAAGTTCAACCATTTAGCTCATTATGCTCCGGAAGAGGTGGCAACTGATGAGGCCAAGCAAGAGAAGTTCAAGGATGGTTTGTCTGAGGAGCTTCAGGACAAGCTATCTGTCGTCGACTTCCTAGATTTCCAGGCCTTGGTGGACAAGGCCATCATCGCCGAGCACTCAGGGAGAGCACTTGCGGATTCTCGCAAGCGTAAGTGGGAGGCCCACAAGTCTTCTAGGGCCAGCTATCCCCGCTTCAGTCCGTCTCAGGGGTCGCGTCAGCAGGCTTCAGCACCCCCGAGGCCATCAGCACCAGTCCCTCGTCCTTCGCAGGCCGTGTCCCAATCACGTGCACCTGCGAGTCAGCAGAGTGGCCCCCGCAACCCAGCCGCCGGAGTCACTTGCTTCGCCTGCAACCAGAAGGGGCATTATGCGAACAATGCCCTAAGAAGACGGAGCGACCCCGCCCCTAATGGAGGACGCGGGCGAGGTGGTTCTTCTCGGACTCAAGATCGTCCCTGCTACCCAAGGCATGGGTAGTGGTCGCGTCAACCTCATCTCAGCGGAGGAGGCACAGGAGGCACCCGACGTCGTCTTTGGGTACACTTCTGTTAACTCTCATTCGCTCTTCGTTTTGTTTGATTCAGGAGCATCTCATTCTTTTGTTTCTGAGTCTTTTGCTGCTCTTAGTGAGCTCCTCTTTACTCCATTGTTGGTCCCGTTGCTCATTCGCTCTCCGGGTTTGGAGTTGAGAGCTGAATCTGAGTGTAGGGATGTTCCAATTGAAATTGAGGGAGTGAGATTCTTCGCGAATCTTATCCTTCTCCATTCAGCAAGTCTAGATGTAATTCTTGGTATGGATTGGTTGTCTCAGCATAAGGGACAAATCGATTGTGCCAAGAAGTGTGTCTCTCTATCTAGTCCTTCGGGCGAGCAGGTTTGCTTTTCGCCGAAGCTACTAGGTCCGCATCTCTTCGCGCTTGAAGCGAAGCCCGCTCTAGATATTAGTGAAGTCCCAACAGTTTGTGACTTCGTTGATGTCTTTCCTGAAGATCTTCCAGGGATGCCACCAGTTCGAGACCTCGAGTTTGTCATTGAGTTGGTTCCCGGTACTGCCCCAATTTCAAAGAGGCATTATCGGATGCCACCGAACGAGTTGGTGGAGTTGAAGAAACAACTGAGTGAGCTGCAAGAAAAAGGTTTCATCCGCCCTAGCTCATCTCCATGGGGTTGTCCTGCAATCTTCGTAAAGAAGAAGGACAATACTTTGCGCATGTACGTTGATTACCGTCCGCTTAATGAGGTAACGGTAAAGAACAAGTATCCATTGCCCCGCATTGATGATCTCTTTGATCAATTAACTGGAGCTCGAGTATTCTCCAAGATTGATTTGAGAGTGGGATATCATCAAGTTCAGATACGACCTGAGGATATTCCAAAGACGGCTTTCTCTACTCGCTACGGCTTGTATGAATACACCGTCATGTCAATTGGCTTAACCAATGCTCCTGCCTTGTTCATGAACCTCATGAATTCGGTATTCATGTAGTATTTGGATAAGTTTGTCGTGGTCTTCATCGACGATATTCTCATCTATTCCAAGGACGATGAGGAACATAATGAGCATCTGAGGCTTGTGTTAGGCAAGCTTCGGGAGCACCAGCTGTATGCGAAGTTCAGCAAGTGCGCATTCTGGTTGAAGGAAGTGGCCTTCTTGGGTCATGTTCTTTCAAAGAGGAGGTGTAGCCGCTGATCCTAGCAAGGTCGTGATGTTCTTTCATGGATTCACCTACTTGATGGCACCGGCGCGGAGTTTTCTTGGTTTAGCGGGATATTATCGCCGTTTTATCGAGAACTTCTCCAAGATCGCGAAGCCGATGACGGAGTTGCTTAAGAAGGACAAGAAGTTCTTGTGGTCCGATGCTTGTGAGGAAAGCTTCCAAGTACTTAAGAAGTGTTTGACCACCGCTCCCGTCCTCGTTCTTCCTGATATTCATCGAAGCTTCGATATCTTTTGCGATGCTTCTCGTCGAGGACTCGGTTGTGTCCTTATGCAAGAAGGCAAGGTAGTGGCCTATGCATCAAGGAAATTGAGACCTCATGAACTCAACTACCCTACCCATGACTTGGAATTGGCTGCTGTGATTCATGCACTTAAGATTTGGCGGTATTACCTAATCGGTAATCGTTGCGAAGTGTATTCGGATCACAAAAGCCTAAAGTATTTGTTCACCCAACCAGATCTGAACCTCAGGCAAAAGAGATGGTTGGAGCTGATCAAGGATTATGACATGGGTATTCACTATCATCCAGGCAAGGCTAATGTCGTTGCCGATGCGCTCAGTCGCAAAGCGCATTCCAATGCCTTGTTGCTCCAGGAGCGTCAGCCCACTCTTCTGGAGGAATTTCAGCGTCTCAACTTAGGTTTGGTTGAGCATGGTTCCTCGCTGCCTTGGTTGTGCAACCAACCATGGTGGATCGGATTAAGATCGCCAAAGAATCGGATGTTTGGAGTGAGCCGCATCGGGGAAAATGTCAAGAACGGAACGACCAAGTGCTTCTCGAGGATGAGCATGGTGTTGTAAGGTTCGGCAACGCCTTGTGGTTCCAAAGGACATGGAATTGCGGATTTGATTCTCCGCGAGGCCCATGATTCGCCTCGTCTATTCATCCCGGGCCACAAAGATGTATCAAGATCTCCGCGAGAGATTTTGGTGGACCCGAATGAAGAGGAGATTGCGGTTCGTTGCCGAAAAGCGACGTGTGTCGTCGTGTCAAGGCCGAGCATCGGCGTCAGCGGATCGTCACCTTTGCCAATTCCCGAGTGGAAGTGGGATTCGATCGGGATGGATTTTATCACCGTGCCGCCTCAACATCCAAGGGCAAGGATTCCATCTGGGTTGTCATCGATCGATTGACGAAAGTAGCCCATTTTCTGCCAGTACGGACAAACCTTAGTGTGAGTCTACTCGCGGACCTCTATATTTCTCGTATCGTCTGCTTGCACGGTGTGTCGAAGACGATCGTTTCGGATCGCGGTGCACTTTTCACCGCCAGATTTTGGAAGTGTTTGCAAGGGGCTATGGGCACCCGTCTTACTTTTAGCACAACATATCACCCCCAAACTGATGGTTAGACCGAAAGGGTCAACCAAGTGTTGGAAGACATGCTTCGTGCTTGTGTCCTCTCCTATGGAAAGAGTTGGGAGAAATGCTTACCATTTGCCAAGTTTTCCTACAACAACAGTTTTCAGGCCAGTCTCGGCATGGCACCTTTTGAGGCCTTATACGGGAGAAAGTGCAGAACCCGTTGAATTGGTCTGAGACCGGCGAAGGACCTTTCTTTGGGCCGGACTTGGTCAATGAGGTCGAGAGTCAAGTCCAGCTTATTCGTGATCGTTTACGCACAGCTCAATCCAGGCAAAAGAGCTATGCGGATCGCCGTCGTCGTGAATTGAGCTTTGAGCCTAATAAATTTGTTTATCTCAAAGTCTCTCCTTTGAAAGGCCATCAGCGTTTCAGCGTCAAGGGCAAGTTAGCTCCTCGATATGTCGGTCCTTACCGTGTTATCGAGAAGAAAGGAGCGGTTGCCTATAAGTTGGAATTGCCAGCTGCACTCGAGGGGGTACATGATGTTTTCCATGTGTCCCAACTAAAGAAGTGCCTCCGTGTTCCAACTGAGGAAGCTCCGTTGGAAACCCTCGATGTCCAAGAAGATTTGACCTATCGTGAGCACCCTGTTCGCATACTCGATGAGGCTGAACGAAGAACGAGGAATAAAAATATCAGATTCCTCAAAGTTCAGTGGTCGAACCATTCTGAGGATGAGGCTACTTAGGAAAGGGAAGATCGTCTTCGTGCAGACTATCCATCTTTCTTTACCGAGTGAGCCAAATCTCGGGACGAGATTTTTGTAAGGGGGGGAGGTTTTGTAACATCCCAAAAATAGATTTGTGTTTCAAATGTAAGAAAATCAGGAGAAATTAAAACTTTTCTTGCATCTTGAAGCCATTGATCATTTCTGTAATTCTTGATTAAGGAATTATGGAAATCACAATCAGAATCCTCAATTAGCTCCAATCAAAAACCTCCTTGTCATAGATCTTGTGCCAAACCCTTGGAGATATTTCTCCTGAGTTCTAGGGAGGCTTGGCAACCCCTCTGAATTATCTTATGATTTTTAGAAATTATTTGATAATTTTTGGGAGGTGAGTCAAAGCTTGGTCAAACCATAGCTCGCACCTTCTGGAATTTCTGGAGGAAAATTCAGTACATTAAAATCTCTGGAAATTTTATGGGAGGTTTCTCCTGCTGTCAGCAATCTCCAGTTAAAATTTCGTAATTTTTGGAGCTTGCTTGCTACCTTAAATAATCCCTCAAAAATCAGTTATTCAAATTAAAACCCTAACTGGTTTGCACTGTTCCGTAGGTTCGAATCGGGCTCGGGCTCGGGCTCGAGCCTCTTGACTCGGTCCAGTCTACTAACTGTACCAACTCGGTCGTTCGAGCGCTGGGGTCGTGAGCCATTGGATCGGCATCGAACGGTCTTCGACCAGCCGAACGATGGAGTCGTTTTAATCCAACCGATCTAACTCAGCCGTTGGATCGACATCGAATGGTCTTCGACCAGCCGAACGATGGGATCGTTTTAATCCGCTCGATTTAGCCCAGCCGTTCGATTTCAATCCGACGACCAACGAGTCGTCTCCTTCCTCTGTCCGCGCGCGCGTGAGCCCTGCCATGGCGTGCGCAGAGGAGAAAAGCAGTGGCGTGCAATCCACTCTATGGCCACCTTTAAACGGCTAGCTCTGCGCGCATTAAATGCCTGTCGCGCTCATCCCTCAGAAGGCCATGATTCGACTGCTCCCATCGCTCTCAAGTGCTCTCATGGCAGTGTTGACCCGACTGGAAAACCGGGCCGTTGCTCTCTTCTATTGCTCTATTTAAACTCCGTTTTGCTTCACCTTTAGCTTCCTTTAGCACCTCCGCAACTCCAGCTAGCACTCACCAGCTTGCTTGAGCTGCAGTTCCTTGCAATCCCCTCGACCGCCATTGTTGAGTTGGGAGCTTCGGTGAAGGCGGTGCAGCAGGGGTTTTCTTCTTCAAATCGTCGCCCCCTCTGCTCCCCCTTTACTCTCTGGAGCTTAACCCTCACTCGGTTTGGTTCTCTCTTTGCTCAGGTCGCTGTGGCCTAGTGAGGACCTCACCGCAGCCGTTCGGTTACTTGTCGACGGAGCCACTCCGTGGGTCTCTGGTCGTTCTTCAGCTCAGGTATTTTCGCATTACCCTATAGGAGCTTAGGTGTGTTTTCGTTGCTCTTTTGGTATTATCCGTTCGGAGAGTTCTCCTGAGCCATACCTTCTCGGCCGCATTCCGTGGTCGTACCACCGTAGCAGCCATACTCCGACCAGTGCTGGCCGCCGGGCGGACCATTAAGCTCTTAGACACTCATCCCTGCCCTTGGTTCCCGCCGCTGTGGTCGGAGAAGCCGCCGGGCCACTGGCAAAGCGTCCGGGAGGCGCTGCCTCGTGGTCGGAATTCCGACCAGTCACTGTAGCTTGATCGTTTCGACCAGATGCAGTATTATGATGGGTAAATATGACGTCGCGTAGTCCCCAGAAGTACCCCTTATATCTATAAGGGAGAGGCCTACCAAGTGATTGTAAATTCTCCTACAATCACCCCCATAGTCGTAAGTCTTACTACGACTATGGTGTAGTCATAAGTTCTTCTACGACTTGTACCCAATCGTGAGTCTTACTACGACTATGTCAGGGTCATAAGTTCTTCTACGACTTGTACTCAGTCGTGAGTCTTACTACGACTATGTCGTGGTCGTAAGTTCTTCTACAACCACTACCTGGTCGTAAATCCTTTTACGACTATTGTTCGGTCGTAGGTTCTGCTACGACCTGTACCTGGTCGTAAGACTTTCTTTCGGTCGTAGTTTTGGCACTAAGAATCCAAATCAATTGGTTCTTGTTGCTAAATTCTTTATAAATCAGTACCTTGCTTCGGTAAAATTTTTAGAATTTTTGGAGAAGGTTTGCTGTTGCGTCTTGGCATTTTATTCGTTCTTATCGGTTGCTTTTCGCCTTCTCGTTAGGATCCGAAGAGCACCTTGACAATATTATCGATCCCCAGCAACATCTTGACCCACAGCAAGCAGGCAAGCAGTTTGATCATGTTAATCCTAATATTTTTCAAGTCTAATATATTGTTTTCAACTCGTATGTATGCATTGCTATTTTGTTGTCAAATTATGGTTAGAA
This sequence comes from Hsuehochloa calcarea, assembly GCA_036346395.1. Lineage (NCBI taxonomy): Eukaryota > Viridiplantae > Streptophyta > Magnoliopsida > Poales > Poaceae > Hsuehochloa > Hsuehochloa calcarea. The sequence goes on from CM070606.1 coordinate 33,781,401, forward strand.
TCCTATAGTTGCATAATCTGTAGGACTTGTATATCCTCTACTACCATGAGCTTAGGTTATTGGCTGTGGTCGGAGTTCGATGGATGGACTCTTGTCACTTAGTAGATTTCGACTGAAAATTGCTTAGAGATGCTTAGTTTCGGTAGTACTGGGCGATCATCGATTGTAGTCGATGATCTTGATCACACATTACTTATTATACCATTTTGTCCAGCACTTGTGTTTGGTTATTTTGTAAAGTCAAACTCTGAAAATGGAAAATGGATTTGGACTTGGGCAAGTGGTCGGATGGTGGGTTATTGGGTTTGTGGTTGTCTTGCCTAAGTCAACAAGGACCGAACATTTTGTGTCACACTCTCCAAGTATTTTTGCGTGCTAACCACGCGAGAGGGATATGGGACCTCTCTTGACTTAGTACTTTGGCGTGGGTTATCTCCGAGTCGCAGGAGGGGGTTGTGTGTGTTGTGTGAAACATGATATGGGTTCTTGTGTTCTTGTGCTGGGTGTGCGGTGGTGGAGATTCCGGGTAGGCTCTCCACCTCGAGGAGCGTCGTAGTTGTCCAAGGCTTTACCCGGGAAGGGTAGTTGACCGAGGCTTTACGGCGACTCCGACACAACGTATGGGTTTCTATCCATACGGGCGGCTCGTGGGGTAACACACAATATTGGAAATGTCTCGTAGGACTTAGCCGTGCCGGCATACCTAAGGAAGTGTGCTTAATAGCTTGGCAAAAGGCGATCCGAGCGTGTGGGTACATTGGTACACCCCTGCAGGGATAAAACTATTCGAATAGCCTCGTCCTAGGTTATGGACACGCTTGGTTAGGTTTTGCAAGAGTTAGACTTCAACCTTTTAAATTAAAATTTGACATGGGTGGTATGAATGGATAATTCATGCTATTTTTGAGGTGACTAAGTGTTTAGTCACTTCCAGGATTGTTGTTATTCTTTATCTAATGTTATATTATTGTCCTTTACGATTATTTGAACATTAAAAACTGATTTGTTAACTTGCTTTTAAATGTACTACATTATTGCAAATAAAGATTGCTTTGTGCTGAAAATAAAACATACAGCCTCCACTCAAAAAGCTTGCATATAGTTATGTACAGGTCTGTTACTCTACACGTAAGTCTTGCGAGTACATTCCAAGTACTCACCCGCTTTCTTTGGGCTCTTTGTTCTGGGAGGAAGGTGAGCCCCAAGGGCCTCACTTTTGTGAAATGTGCTGTGGATTCGACGACTAGCTTGGTGGTCCGGTCGGTTGCCTTGTGGGTTAAAGGCACACCGGTCGGCTCTTTTGTTTATGGCCATCTTATGACACTTTTGCTTCCGCTGTTTATTTCTTTTGTCTCTGTATATGTGTTTGGCCGATCGGCCTCTCTTGTGTAATAACTATCCTCTATTTATGTTATCTTCTGATTGTTACTTTGCTTCGGTTCTATGTGAATGAATGGAATTGATGCATGAACTTTGTAAAGAGGTGTGTATACTGCATTTCTGGGAAGTATACATGTCTCGAGTCTCGGATTATCTGCTTTGTGATGCTAGGACCGAATGGGTGGTTAAGCATTACAAGCCGGATAAACCGGGGTCTCACAGTTCCGCCCATGACCGTGGAATATATATAGGTTCCTTCATAATCAACTCCTAGACGTTGAGTGAAACCTTTTGCAACGAGCCTTGTTTATTTTTATTTCTTTTTCGAACAAATTCTCACTTAGGCCCTACAGGGTGCACATGGGAAGGTGTGCGGCTTACAGGTCGAAAAACCTCTCTTTTATTCAGAGACAATAATTTTGTTTCTATTGCCTTCTTCTAATCTTCTCAATCTGACCTTTTCTTACATTCAGTGAGCGATGCAGGCTTTGGATCAAGATCGATGATTATGGTAATTTTCTTTGCAAAATAAATATCAGCATTAGTTGTTGTCTTATTCATAGATTCTCCCGTAGTCACAAAGTTTATAGCTATTTCTTCATAGAGCGATTCTTCTAATGCTTCTCTACTTGCTCACCGCTGCTTCCAATTACGGGGCAAGTCCCTTTAGTTTTTTAGGTCCAATGTGTGCGCATACATCCATGCTGTTGTCTCCCTCCGAGGGAATGTTCAAATTTGGTATGCCTTTCCTGAAGGTTTTATACTGGTGCTAGGTCTCAACGGGCCCCCCTTCTGGTTCTGGGGAATTTTGGTGATCGGCTATGTCAAATCCTTCTTATCCTTTTTTAATCAGGCGTCCCAGGTTACTCGGGATTCGAGGGGCTGTAGTTCTCGTCCTTTTCTGAGGCCTTAGGACGAGATTAGGAATACCTTCATTGGTATTTCAACCCTCTCTAGTGCATTGCGTATATACACATGCGACTTGGTCACGCTCTTCAAATCACTAAAGTGGTCAGACAGTTGATTCGCTAATGCTTGTAAATTAATTATCTTCTAGACTTCAATTATCTTCTGGTTTTCTCTATTTGCTTCACTAGTGCGCGGGTCATGTGCATGGATTCTCATGGCTTGCCACGTTATTTTCTGATATTTTTTCATAAGGGGGTTGATTTCCTTTCCCAAATGATGGAAAACTATCTTCATCAAATATGCTATCAGCGAAGCAGACAGTATGCAAATCTCCAGTCATATGGTCCAAACACCTGATTGTGGATGATGTCTCATAACTAACGTATATCACAGACTTTCGGAGATGGTACATTGCAGTTCATTGTGGCGGTGGTATAGGTACATAAATCGTGCAACCAAATATACGAAGATGATAAATTTTTGGTGCTGACCCTTGCGCTAGTGGCATAGGTGGATGGATGTTATATGCCGCCGGTCTAAAGTTAATGAGAGTTGATGCGTGCAGGACTACGTGTCCCCAACATGTAGTTGGTAAATTACAATTCTGCTAGTCCATTCTGGGTGTGGACATGCGGTACGGAATGCTCAAATTTAATTTCCATTGCATTGCAATAATCACGAGATTCCTTCGATGCATTGTCTATTCTGATGGACTTCACATGATGATCAGGGACATTATTCACATGCGACCATTTCGAGTAAGCATCGATGAGCACCATAAAATACCTAAATGGCCCTGACAGAGGCTGTATAGGCCTGCAATGTCTCCCTAGATACGGTCCAGGAATGCAGAGACTTCATTCTTTACTTTCAGAGCAGAAGGTCTAGTAATTAATTTCCCAGTGACACATACGGGGCACACAAAATCTTCCTGATTCAGAAAATCCTTTTCATCGATATTATCTCCCTGTGAATTGTTAATTATATATATCATCATTCTAAGACATGGGTGGCCTAATCTACCATGCTAGAGACAGAAAAGTTCAGAGCTTCTAAATACAGTTTTTAGGGTAGTATAGTTGTAGGTGCCTTAATATTAGCGTAGTATAGCCCAGATTCATATGAAGCAAGTCGTTCTAACACCCTTTTCTACTTTCTTCATGCATTGTAATGAGTAAGTATTTTTTTTACCATACTCTTCTTCAATCTCTATGTGGAAACCATTAGCGCGAATAACCTTGAGAGTTCTAGTCGATTCTGGGTACACCAAGACTTCTTTAAGGACCAAAGTTATGCCCATTAGGAGTATAATTGTGGCCCTACCTGAGCCTATTATACAAGTATCGCTACCCGCGATTGTTGTAAGACTACTAGCATTCTTGTTGATCGACTGAAAAAATTGTCTCTCTCAAGATGGTATTCGTTGTGCCGCTATGCACTCAGCACACTTCCTCCATAGGGTGTCACACGCGTTCTGATACTTCAAATACCATAACATAACTTGCTATTATAAATACAGGAAAATTAAGCATTGCAGGACACATCATAAGGATTTAATACTTTGCTCTCCTAGAGCTTACAACCATTATTCAAAGTTCCATCACAATCACAAACTGCAAGTGATTGTAAAAATATCTAAGTGCAATACGTGCACCAGATCGAATCAGCAAAGTATGTAGAAACTTATGTCTGAATCTGCTCCATGGCGATCTTCTCCTCGCGGGCAACTACGGCTGCGGTCGCTGCGATGTCCAAAGGAGGGGGGATGGGGGCTGCTACTGGGCTGTCCACATCCATGAGTGCAACTAATGGCTATGGATCTTCTATGCCTACAATGATGAGGTGTGCTTCATGCTATCTTTTGCCCTTCTTCTTAGACTGTAAAGCATCAATAATGTGTGACCCACGACCTTACCCTTCTTGCTCCTCTCCTTCATGAGAGGCTTCCCCACCTTGTAGCTGCTAGCATTAGCTTCGTGGCCAATATTGCTACTAGGTGGCTGTTAGATGTAGTTCTTCTTTAGAATATCATCTCGAGGTTTCGCAACTTGCATGATGTCAATTAATTAGGGATACTCCTTGTAGCTGTGTTGACGATAGTTGCGTGTGCATTGCACCGCATTCTGCTGAAAGGTAGAGAGAGTCTTCTCAATCTTCTACTCATCCCTGATTACCTTACCACAGAGTTGAAGACTGGTACAAATTCTATACAAATATCTGGCCATGCTGGGCCAGTTGTTCGAACTATCGGTTCGTGATGCCAGTCATGTACATATTTATTCAAAGAGTTCACAAGATTCCTACTAGTAATTTGCATAAAATGGTTGCAAGATTCTCATAATGCTCTTCGAACTCCCGGTTCGTGATCCCTTATTTTTTTTATGCAAGTTTCATGATTCACTACTATTTTCAGTTATTAAAAGTATTATAAATAATCACAAATAATCAAAACAGGAAATACAATATATAAATTGCATATAAATAATAATAACTAAGTTAAGCATGCTTCAAATGCTCAAAAGGATTCAAAATTTGATCTCCCGAGGCCCTTTTCTACTAGAATATGAATTTTTGGTGAATTCTGCAATTTCAGGGGCTAAACTATGAATTTTTAGTTCTGAGAAAAATTTTTGCGTAATTTTTCAATTTATGAGGGGTTATTCTGCAAGAATCCCTCTTAATTTTTAGATGTTCGAGGGTTCATTTGCAAATATTTGGGATTTTTTCTCCTCCCCTTTTTTCTTTTTCTTTTCTGGACGGGCCACCACTTTTTTCAGCCAGTCCTTTTTCTTTTCCCATTTTCGGCCCGGTCCACAAATCGTCGGCCCAGCGAGAGCTGGCGGCTAGGGTTAAAAACACAAGCTGCCCGAGCCTTCATGGTGCGGCGGCGCGGGAGCTCGGCCGGTAAACCTGTGTCGCAGTGGCCATGCTGCGGCCAATAAAGTTCGACGCGACGGCGCCAGTGCGGGAGCACGACGGTCAACTTCAGGCGGCGCCCGGTTGTGGTTGCGGCCTGGCTCGGTGCGGCGACGCATGTCGCGCGAGCGTGGCGTGGGCTCTCGGTGCACGTGTGGGAGGAGCGATTGGTGGTGTGGCGCAAAGCGGCGGCACTCCTTTGGGCGGCCGCGACGGAGCGCGCGCGGCCAGAGCGGGTGGTGTGGCCATGGAGGACCAGCGGCGGCGTGGTTGTCTTTGGCGCGAGTCGGCGAGGCCGTGTGGAGCGAATGGTGGCGTCAGGCGTCACGAGGCCCGCGGCGTGGCTAGCGCGGAGGCACCGGTGCGCGTGTGGGCACGGATGTGCGGCGACGAACGTTGCGCGTTCGAGCACGTTGAGCGCGACTGACTTCAGGCAGCGACACGCATGCGCGGCTCGGCCATGCGTGGCCAGTGGGCGCGTGGCATGTCTTCTTCGGGACGACAACACGAGCGGCATAGCCGTGTGCGGGTGGCCCGCGGTGCTTGCGATTTTTTTCTTTTGCATCCATGAACATTGCAATCAATCATCCGATCGGTATTGCGTCGGCGACTACAAGTCGGCTCGCGGAGATTAGAGGAAATTCGCACGGCCGCATGCGGGCGGCAGTTTTTCTTTTTCTGTGTTCATGCAATCTATCATCTACAGTGCAATCGACATCTATTTTTTTATACAATCTACCGATCGGCATTGTACCGGCGACTTCAAGTCGGCTTGCGGTAGATTAGAGCGGATTTGCACCGTGTGTAATAATCTAGAAAACCAAATTTGCATAATTGAAAGCATCTAGAAAATGCTACGACGGTTACCTTTCGATTCGAGTAGAGTAGGCCTAGAGGTAAGTCGGAGTCGATCGTGCTGATAACGTGTTAAGAAACCGTTGCTAACGAGTCTAGTCCGAACGATCACCTCGTACGTAGACAAACGTAGAATCACATCAAATAATGCAAGAATAAATAGTAGATTGAACACACAGAGAGATAAAGATGTAGGAGGTATTCTTCTTCCTTATTCCTTCTTCGAGCGATCATCATTTTATAGTGACTAGCACCCCCTATTTATAGTTTATAGACCCTTCTAGCGTTTTGAATGGGGCGTCCACTGATGGACCGGTTTGGACCAAGCCCATGGTTTCTCAATACTTTTTATATACTGCTACAGTCACCCATGAAATAAAAGAGACAACATAATTAAAGAAATGAACAAGGGCAAAAAAAACTAGCATTCTAAGAAAAGCAACCGGAGTGCCCTATTTTTCTTCACCGGAGACGAGGCATGATGCAAGTGAGAGGGACAGCAGCCGCCTCAACAATCATATGAAGCCACCTTTGCCATGTTTCCCCACACTGGCACGCAGCCACGCACCACACAACAAATTAAAGATCAAAATAACAATAACCAAGAAAATTGGAGTGAAGCTTCTAATAGTAACCACTGATCATGAACTGGATAAAGATGGTACAATCCTGTACAAAAATCCCTCTTGAGATCATCTTTTGCTCCTTCGGTACGTGGTGAAGTGTTCGACTTAGTTTCCACGGATGGAATCCGTACTTGATCGGAAATTTATTACATGTAGTCGCTCAAATCCAGGAGCTCGGACAGGTGCATGTTGAACAGCCCGGCGGCGTCGGCCGCGATCACGTCATTGCTCGCGTTCGCGTCGTACGTCGTCGCCGTCGTTGAAGCCGAGTTCACCTGCCCCGCCGGGCTCGACGACGGCGTGGACACGCCGGAGCCGACGTTATTGTAGTAGTTGTTGTTGTTGCTACTCGAGACCGTGCTGCACCACTGCAGGCTGGACGCGTTGGACACCATCTGCATCAGCGCCGGCACGTAGTCCAGTTGGTTGTCGTAGCTATGGGGCTGAACGTTGTGGCAGGCCGCCATGTGATCCTGGGGTTGTTGCGCCAACTGCTGCGCGGGGTTCGCGTGAACCAGGCCTGGCATTTGGCACGCCGTGCTGGGCTGCAGGAACTGGTCGGCCGCCGTGGCCTGCGGAGGCGGCGAAGGCGTCACCTGCTGCGCCATGGCGGCCGCCTGCGCCATCTGCGCTTGCAGCAGCCACGGCAGGAGAAGCTGCTGCTCGCCACCACTCGTGGGCGCCGCCTCCGGCTGCTGCGCATGCCGCGACGAGGTGGGCGCCGAGGCCGAGAGGAGGGTGGAGGCGAGGCGGAGGAGGTCCGGGTGGTTGGCGAGCGTCTCGAGCGCGCGGAGCGTGTCGAGGTCGGCCTGCGTGGGGTAGTAGGCGGCGGACTTGAGGAGGGAGGAGAGGTCGAGGCGCGGCGCGTGGGTGACGGGGTCGATGCCCATGCGGAGCAGGCGCTTGCGGATGTGCGTGTTCCAGTAGTTCTTGATCTCGTTGTCTGTCCGGCCGGGCAGCCGCGCCGCAATCGCTGACCACCTAAGCAATCAATCATGCACGGATGATCAAACGCATCAGAAACAGTACTGCACGTCTCCACCTAGCTAGCTACTATAGCAGCAACAGCAAACAGGGGAGCCAGGCAGCTAGGCTGGGCTAGGCTAGTACAATTAGTGATCTTGATGCTAACTGCTAGTTCTTACTTGTTGCCTAGGACGCTGTGGAGCTGGATGATGGCCTCCTCCTCCTCGAACGAGAAGCGGCCGCGCTTGATGTCCGACCGGAGGTAGTTCGTCCACCTCAGCCGGCAGCTCTTCCCGCACCGCGCGAGGCCTGCACACAGGTACACACAGTAAGTATCTATCACCTTCGCGAGCTCATGCGCGTGATGCATGAAAGTATATGACTCGCTATGGATCATGGGGTGCTCACCGGCATTCTTGGGGAGGGTGCGCCAGTTTCCCTGGCCGTGCTTCTTGATGTAGGCGACGAGCTTCTCGTCCTCCTCCGGTGTCCACGGCCCCTTCTTCAGCCCGCTCTTGTCGCAGCACGGCGCGCGCCCCATCGACCGCACAGACGGAAGGAACAGCAGAGGCAGAGGCCGCACGAGCGAGCAGCTAGCTAGTGTGAAGCAGGCAGAAAAAGGCTCAGTTTGTCTAGCAGCTAGCAGTGGATGTACAGGTCGTTGCGCTGGGCTATATGGGGATCGAAGAGGAGAGGGAGCGTGCGAAAAAAAAGTGAGCCGGGGTACAGGACGGGAGACGAAGTGTGTGGGGGGCGAGGCAAAATGCTTTATAGAGGGGAGGCAGGTAGAGGGGTGTGTGCTTGTGTGGTGGGGGGAGTCAACAGGATTCAGGGCCGGCCTTTGTTTATTGCGGCCGCGACGTGGCTGCGTCTCGGCCCATAGGTTTTATCACCTCTTGGCAGGGTAACTTGCGGGAAAACGCGAAACACCACCCAAAACAAAGCAAGCAGTTCCGACCGCACGCGTACCGGCTTTTTCATTACCGCAGAAAAGGTAATTATAAGTGATTTAAAAACATTATTATAGACGGGTTTGTGATTCATCCGACAATATGATATGAGGTCATTATAGACGGTTTTTGAAATATCTGATGCAGACTATCACAGAATATTATTAACTCAGAATCGTCTATGATAATTCTAATACAAAAGAATATTATAGACAATTCCGTATGACAAACCGTCTATAATATTCTTTTGTATTGTTAAATCTATTTCTGTTTATTAGCTAGGCTCAAGAAATGCTAACCAATAAACCGGAATCGATAGGAAAAGGAACGTCAACCGTCTTCATGAAGAACAATTCCTGAAGAAACGGTGACGCTTTGATTTTTCAACGATTTATTGGGAAAGATTCTAATAAAATTTTATCCGTTGGATTTTCGTTTAACTTTGCCATAAGTCGATAGCCTATTAATAATCATCAGAAGGGCAGAACTTACGCACATACTTTTCATCTTTCATACTTCTAATTCGTTTTAAAGTTCTTATCTCCAAACCTCTCAAGCCGAATAGATTTATTTAGAAGAAATAATAGGTCCTTAGAGTTCTTTCACTATGGGTAAGATTATGGAAAAGATACATTTCACTAATCAAATTGACTTTTCTACCACCGTGAAAAAGACATAATCCATAGATCATGACTTCAAGATGGTCGAAGTCAATTTAGTCTATGGATCGAAGTCTTCACGAAATTGGTAGAAGAAATTGGTGCAAGTCAAAAAAATAACATTTTCAACACCGTAGCATGCTCGGGGGAGCGGAGGAGGCGGGCTCGGGGAGGAGGCGCGCCGGACTCGGGAGAGAAGGGAGAGATAGAGAAACTTAATCGTTTGAGTGGAGGGCGCAAGCAAAGTACCATAGAGTTCGAATATAAATACGGTTGGACATCACAGTGGAGGGGGGACAGGAAGTATCACAGACGATTTTAAGAAGAAAAAAAACCGTCTGTGATATTTAATAATGTCACAGACGGTTCTTGTTCAGAACCATCTATAATACTTCACAGACGATTTTTGACATGAACCGTCTGTGATATTACCTATTCACATACGGTTTTTAGCGTAGCCAGTAACACAGGCGGTCGCTAAACCAAAACCGTATGTGATTGTATTTAATACTAACAATTTTGGTCAACAGTCTTGTGATCAGACGTCCAATATTAGCCTTTTTGTGATAGTGTCCGTGCGTTACAGGCAAAAAACCGACCGACAACTTGATGGAACATTAATCCACGAGGACGGCCCGGCCGTTGGAACACGTGTGTTTTGAACGAATTGATTTTTGTACGAATTACACTCTTCAGTTGCGAGATAAAGTCGTGTTGGACATTAACACGATCATTAACATACAATTTTGACAATTTATTTCTATTGTAATATAATTATAAAACCTAACAAAATTATAGTGTATGAAAGTACTTTTCAAGACAACTCTACACGCATCATTTTCATGTGTCCAATCTACATATATTCAAAAAGATGTTGATATATAATGTTTATCTACACGTAACCCAAAACATCTTCCTTTTGTGACCGGATGGAGTATGATTTATGCATTGTTAGTAATGATGAAGTTAACATACTATACACATCTTTAGCCTAAAAAAACTCTACACATCTTTTTATGTTTCTTGCATGGCGGCCATCTAAATTATTGTTTTGACTTGTCTCAATGATAGAGATATGTATAGACGTAAAGCTGGTGTGTGGCCCAAATGGCTAGGCGTGCACCTAACCCACCAGGATTCAAGTCTTAGACTTGGTGCTGGTATTTACCGACTTTAGGAGTACACATACGCGTGTTCGTTCAGTGGAAAAGCACGTGCACGTGCTCCGTAAGGCCTTGGATGCCTCTGATAAATTTCAAGTGTACGTAGAAAACACGTATATATGCATGTGTGTGTGTGCGTGAGTGCGTGTGAGCTGTGGCGGAGCTTGGGCTCTCAATCAGAGGGGACCAACACTACATGACGCATGAATTAGTCTATCCAGGTAGGACGATTTTGAAGATTAATCCATAAAGATACCCTAAATACTACTACTTATCCTATGCAATTGTATGATTATTGAGGCGGGCCAAGGCCCACCTTGGCCTCAACAAAGCTCCTGTAAAATAGAAAGACACGAGAAAGATGGAACTTGCCACACAATAGGGGCGGCCGCAGATGTTGTATATATATGATGGTACAGGAGTGCTCGGCAAGGAAGCAATCAAGCTGAGATTACATGTTGTTTATAGAGAATCATAACAAAAGGAAATATCCTAGGATATCGATTCGGTTTCTATACAATAACTGATCATATCTCTAACACTCCCCCATAGTCATAACGTGAGCTGGTCGAAAGCATAGACTGGATCGAAAGTCTTGAAACAAACGCGTCGGTAGGCCCTTCGTCATGACATTAGCGAACTGTTCTCTGGAAGGCACGTGTAGAATGCAAATCTGACCAAGAGACACCTTTTCCCGAACGAAATGGATGTCGATCTCGATGTGTTTTGCGTGCTGATTTTGAACGGGGTTGGAGGACATGTAGACCACGCTAACGTTATCGCAATAGACCATGGTAGCAGTGGAGATGGGGTGGTGAAGATCGTGAAGAAGTTGCTGCAACCAGTAGTAGTTGGCAACAACGTGTGCAACTGCACGGTCCTCGGCCTCAGCGCTTAAACGTGATTGTAGCCTGTGCTTGGAGGACCATGAGACCAAGTTGTCGCCAAGGTAAATGTAGTACCCGGAAGTAGAACGCCGTGAGGGAGGTAGGTGGTGTCATGCAACTGGAGAGCCATATAAATGTTCGTAGGGAATGGAAAACTGAAATTGGTTGAGATTGACGTCTATTGAGGAGGTAGGTGGCGGTATGAAGGGCTTTGACTCAAAAGGAGGGCTGCATGTGTGCTTGGAAGAGAAGTGTACGCATGACATTGTTGATTGTGTGAATAGCACGTTCGACCTTTGCCGTTTTGGGGAGAAGTGTATGGGAAGGAGAGGCGAAGAATGCCATTGCATAGCAAAGCATTTGTCATGGTCGAGTTTACGAACTCAATGCCATTGTCGGTCTAAATGGAGCCCGTCGGGCGATCAAATGTATGCGAGCGTAAGAGAGGACAACAAGTAGGGTGGCGGTAGTATCAGACTTGCGACGTAGGCAAAAAGTCCACAAGAAGTGAGAAATCATCAAATATCACAAGGTAATATAAAAACCAGAAGTACTCGGAATCGGTGAAGTCCACAAATCACAATGAATGAGTTCAAACGGAACCAAAGTAGAAGACCGAGGCCTATGGAATGGCAGGCGGACATGCTTGCCAAGTTGACAGGCATGGCAAATGGTAGAGGTTGCCTTATTACACGGAATGTAAGATGACTTGTCGAGAGACAACATGGTGTCGTGGTCGGGGTGACCAAGACGTTTGTGCTAGAGCTGTGTGGAGGCGGCGGTGTTTAGGAAAGCATGAGGAGGGCACCGGGTGTGGAGGATCCGAAGGAGTAGAGGTCACCACCACTATTGCAACGAAGAATCTCAGTCTTAGAACGGAGATCCTTGATAAAAAAAAATACCAAGGGCTCAAAATCGACAAAGCAGGTGTTATCAAAAGTGAATTTGAAGACAAAAATAAGGTTCTTAGCAAGGTTGGGAACAAGCAAAACATTGTCAGGACGAAAAGGAGGTAGGGAGGCATGACCAATGTGACTGATTGGTGTGGTGGAACCATTGCCAATAGTTACCCGAGATGGAGAGGAAATAGGTGTAGGGTCGGAGAGGGTACTGGGATCGAGGACATGTGGGAGCTAGCACCGGAGTCCATTTCCCAGTCGCTGACCAAGGGAGACTGCAGGCACATGGTGTTGAGTGTTGCGATGAGGTCGGCTTGGTCCCAAACAGGAGAGGTGGCCAGAGTCAGATTGGATTGCGCCAATATCGCTAGAAACGTTGGCAATCCCATGGGCGAGCTACGAAGAGGCGCAAAGGTGGTATTGTCGGCCTGCGTTGGGGTAGATGTCGGATGTGCTCCAAGGTTGCCAACACCGGCTGGTGGACGCCAGAAATCGAGGGTGGTCATGACTTGGCCGGTCCATGGGTTGAAGCATACCCATGGGTCGACAGTTGCACGACCATGGATGGTGCAGTTGGTTTGATCTCCAAAACGATCGCTAGAGCGATCGCCACCCCAGCGGTTGTTGCGGCGGTTGGAGTTTCGGAGTTGTTGCCGCCGTTCTTCCCTCCAGTGTTTCCTCCGTTGTTGTAGTAGCATTATTCACAGTACTACAAAAAAGGCTAATATTGGACATCTCATGTATTAAATACAATCATAGATGATTTTGGTTTAGCGACCGTCTGTGTTACTTTCTGTGCCAAAAAATGTCTGTGAAGAGGTAATATCATAGATGGTTCATGTTGCCATCTGTGATACTTCACAGACAGTTTTCAACATGAACTGTTTGTTACTTTTCGTCCTCATCGCAGATGGTTTGTATTAAAAATCGTATGTGATAATCTCATTTATTGCATACCCGACCCTCACAGATCGATATGTCTTAAATTCCAACTCTATTCTCGCTGCTGCTGCTGGAGGTGGGGCTTTGAGGAGATTTGGTGAAAGGAGACTGCCGATTTGGTAATTATTCTTGATTATCGATGGTTAGTACGTAATTTATTCCTTACATTATATTCTAGATTGGTAAAGAGAGAATTGAAGATGGTTTAGATCGGTAAAGAGAGAATTGAAGATGGTTTAGATCTAGCTTTTTGTGTTGTTTTGCAAGTGTTGACTTTTACTATCTGAAGTTGGACATGGGCTATCTATAATGTGTTTGTGATGAACAACCTGACCCTAGGGTGCATTGTTATTTTTTCAATTCATTAGAAATACATATTTAAAATGATATATCAAAAGTTGCATCTATAGTATACTAATTAATTACTTCAATATGTAACACCAAATTATTATATGCGTCGTGTAGATGGACCAAAGCTGTATGTACGCTGGCAACCGTATGAGTGAAGAGTACATTAATTGCATATCTATTTTTACAAGAGCTACCGAGGAGAATATGTTGAATAAGGGGGTGGAATATATGTATTGTCCATGCATTAACTGTGAGAATCTGAAGATGTTTAAGAACCGAGTGCAGATCGAAGAACACTTGATTAGAATGGGTTTCAAAAAAGTTATAACGTTGGACCCATTACGGTGAAGAGCATATTATACATGAAGGTAGTAATAACGATATCGCAGACGAAGTCAATGATATGCCGTCGGATGATGTCGATTGTGGATCCGATTCGGATAGGCTACATGATGACAATCTGGATCATATGCTTCGCGATGTAGAAGGGAACTGTAATGAGACGGAGTATGTTAAATTCTGGAGCTTGATGGTAAGCCGGAATACACAAGGTTGTCATCCGTGTTTGAACTACTAAAATTGAAGGCAAGCACGGTTGGTCCGACAAGAGTTTCACAGTGCTGTTAGGTCTCTTAGTGGACATGCTTCCGAAGGGAAACGAGATGCCCAAAACTACATATAATGCCAAGAATGTTCTTTGTCCATTGGGAATGGAAGTAGAAAGAACACATGCATGTTCGAACGACTTTATCCTCTACCGTAACAGCATGCAAACATGCATGTCTGATGCGCAATACATCCGGATACAAGCTTAAGAATGCGAGGGAATCGAGGTAAAGAAAGGACCTCCTGCTAAGGTGGCATGGTATCTTCCTGTAATTCCCCATTTAAAGTGGTTTTTGTGAACCTAAAAGTTACAAAACTGCTGCATTGCACTCAGAGGAGCGTAAGAATGATGAAAAACTAAGACACCATGCTGATTCCTCCCAGCGGAGAAACATCGATAGGAGGTTTGCAGACTTTGGTGCGGAACAGAGAAATATAAGGTTTGGATTGAGTACACATGGAATGAATCCTTTCGGTAATATGAGCAGCCGACATAGCACTTGGTCTGTGACTTTCTGTATCTACAACCTTCCTCCTTGGTTGTGTATGAAACAAAAGTATATTTTCCTGTCGATACTTATCCAAGGGCCGAAGCAACTGTAACGATATTGATGTGTACCTAGCACCATTTATAGAAGATCTAAAAATAATGTGGATTGAAGGGGTACAGGTATGAGATGTGTACAAACGAGAGAACTTCAATTTACGCTCCTTATTGTTCTGCACCATAAATCATTATCCTGCCCTTGCTAACCCGTCGGGCAGAGTACAAAGGGGGCCAAAGCATGTACTCACAGCTTAGATGATATCGAGTGTGTGGCTAAAGCACTCGCCCAAACCATGTACATGCATCTCCGTAGGTTCCTTCAGAGGGCTCACCCATACCGCAGGATGAAGAAACAATTCGACAGAGAGAAGGACAGTTTAGCTCGAAGGCATTTAAGCAGAAAAGAAGTCTATGATATGGTTAAGGATTTAGATGTTGTGCTCGAAAAGGGATGTAAATCGAGGACCCATGAGAAGAACATCTAGAAGAAGAGATTAATATTTTGGGACTTACCATATTGGGAGTACCAAGAAGTTCGCCCTGCATCGACGTCATGCACGTAGAGAAGAATGTATGTGACAGCTTGATTGGTCTCTTACTGAACATTCGTAGCAAAACAAAGGATGTTGTCAACGCACGGCTTGACTTGGTTGATATGTACATCAGACCTGAGTTAGCACCGATAAGGACCGATAAAGGATGAACGTACCTTCCTCCTGCTTGTTACAATCTATCTAAGGCCGAGAGAACTGAACTATGCTAGTGCTTGCATAGTGTGAAAGTTCTGTCTAGTTACTCTGCCAACATGAAGAAACTTGTTTCGATGGAAGATTTGAAGGTAATTGGCATGAAGCCCCATGATTGTCATGTGCTGATGACAGAGATGCTCCCTATTGCAATTAGAAGTATTTTGCTGATCAACGTCCGAGAGACAATTATGAGGCTGTGTTATTTCTTTAACACAATTGCTCAAAAGGTCATCGATCTCGAAGGAATAGATGCTCTGTAGGACGAGGTGGTGATGACTCTATGTGGTCTCTATATGTATTTCCCTCCATCGTTTTTTGATATCATTGTCCATCTCATTGTTCACATTGTGATGGAGATAAAAATGTGCGGCTCGTGTTCCTACGTAGCATGTACCCGTTTGAGAGGTTCATGGGAATTCTCAAGTCTTATATACGGAAATCGATCTCGGCGGATGATAGCATCGTTGAAGGTTATGCAACCTAAGAGATCATTGAGTTCTGCATCGATTACATGGCTCAGGTCGAACCGATAGGTGTGCCTCGATCTCGCCATGAGAGGAGGCTCGAGGGTATCGGGACCATCGAAGGAAAGCAGTCACTCCAGATATGGATGCATAAGCTCAAGCCTATTTCACGGTCTTGCAACACTTGACTTAAGTGTTCACGTATATCGACCAACACAAGGACGTGCTTCATTAACAGAATTCGGAGTGACTGAATATTTGGATCACAAGACAGCACAACAGTCGCTTCAACCAATGGTTGAAGGAGCGACTCTCTAGGAGCTCGTCAAGTGATATGCTAACATGGTTGGCAAAATGGCCAACATTTACAGTTGTGATATGGCAAGGATACAACATAAATAGGTACACATTCTATACGCAGACTCGGGATATAATTAGCACTAACCAGAATAGCGGTGACCGCATAGATGCGTTCAACACCGATGGATTGAGAAGCTCCTACTATGGGATCATAGAGGAGATTTGAGAGCTCGACTACGTGCTTTTCAACATCCCCTTGTTTCGGTGCCATTGGGTCCATCTCCCACAGGTGAAAGTCGACAAGTACAACGTCACTACCGTGGACCTCGAACGTGTCAGATACAAAGATGAACCATTTGTACTCTCTAACCAAGTTGTTCAAATCTTCTATGTAATCGACCAGGCAAATAAGAAGCATCACGTAGTTCTTCATGAAAAAGGAGGATTGTTGGAGTTCAGAATGTAGTGGACAAGGAAGAATACAATCAATTTGATGAGTTGCCTCTTTTCAAAAATAACATAAGGGTCGAGGAAGAACAATCTGATGAAACTAGCTACATATGTGTCTATCATCATGAAGGGCTAATTTTTAAAGATTGAACAATGTTTGTATATGTTCTGAATGGTAAATTTTAGTTCATTTGAGTAATTGATTTGTACTGTAAAATAGATGTGCTTGTTTCTAAAATGAATATGAATTGGATGTATACATGTACTTGTTGTGTTTCTACTTATTTCAGTGGGCATGGCTAGCATTTCCTAAGGCTGACCAATAAACAGAACTAGATTTACAAATACAAAAGAATATCACAGACGGTTTCATCTACAAATCGTCTGTGATAATCTATTACAGATTATTTCATCTAAAAACCGTCTATGATACATAAGCCATCACATACGGTTTCTTAAGATAAGCCGTCTCTGATACATCAAATATCACAGACGGTTCCTTAGGAAAACCATCTGTGATACATAAGATATAACAGCGATTTCATCTACAAACCGTCTGTGATACACAATCTATCACAGATGGTTATTTATTGGAACTGTTTGTGATATTATTTATCATAGACGGTTCTACTTTAGAACCATCTGTGATGTCCAACCCTATTTATATTCGAACTCTAGGGTTTACCCATGCCCCTACTCAAACGATTAAGTTTCTCAACTCTCCCTCCTTCTCGGAGCTTGTCGCCTCTGTCCTCGACGCCGCCTCCTCCTCGAGCCCAGCGTGACTCCTCCCCTGAGCCCGTTGCCGTCGTCCTCGATGTTGCCTCCTCCTCGAGCCTGGAGTGCCTCCTCTCCCAAGCCCGCCGCCTCCTCCCCTCCCCCGAGCATGAGCACGCGTTGCCTCCTCCTCCCCCGAGCCCGACACACCTCCCCTTCGACACCGCCCTGCCGCTCTTGTACTGCTCCCTGCTCATCCTTCTCCTTGAGGACCAAAGGTAACTGATGCCGTCATAATAATTGCTATCATGGTGCCATGGTCCTTGTGGACTCATAATAATTGCGCTAACATCTGGTTCAAACACTGAGTAGTATGAGGTGTTGTACTTGTTTTAGGAATTTATCTTTTTTCTAGTCAGTGATTCATATGGTATTTATTTTGATACTAATACTGTTATATATTGCAATATGGTGTGGTAGACTTGAGATGAATGCTCTGTGATGATAATAGTCTTGTACTGAAATTGTTTTGATAATCGGGTTTGAACTTGGGCTCTAATTGGAATACTTACTCTACATCTGAGAGCAATATCAAAATGTTAAATCTTACCTTTATACTGATTTCATTTCTTCACATGATGTTTGTGTTGAGCATATTATTCCTTTGAAATGACTTGTAGGATTTACATATTTATATGTCAATTATGTCATTGTATTGGTCCTAATTTCTTCCCTACATATTCCAATTATTTATTAATTGGTGTGTATAACCATACATATAGAGATCGAATCTTATGATAATATGTTCATGTGTGTCGAAACTTCTATTACTTGTGAAGATATTTTTCGCTCATTCTTCGCCATCGTCGCCTCATGCGTCTGATGAGCCATCCTTTGGAATGACCAAGTGCGGTAGAAGAAGAGGAATATCAAAAAGGCTCGGGCCGATTTACCATCACGGAGGTCAATGAGTCTGGGACCCCTATCAATCCTCGCCGAGTAGCATCCGCATTCTAGAGAACTGTCGGAATAGTTGCACGAGAACACATCTCCTATGATTCGTGGAAGGAGTTGACCAAAGCACACAAAGGTGAGATTCTGATGGATATTTTCCGATTGTTCGAGATCCCGTAATGACACCATGACTCCATGCGACGACACGCATTGCTACAGGCGTGCAAAGCGTGGAAGAACTTTAAGAGCACGCTTGTCAAGAACTACGTGAAGAAGGATCTGATGCCCTTCCACAAGTATTCATTCTTGGAAGAGCACTAGCAAGAGTTTGTGGCGAAGAAGATGACAGATGATTTTAGGAGTGAAAGTGCGACGCACAGGGCCCTCCAGGCAAAAAATACGCACCCTCATAGACTCGGCACCGCTGGGTTTGTGGGTAAAATCCCGCAATGGAGGGATCGGACCAATAGGTAAACCGTTCGAATGCCTCCCCGCCATTTGTTGGGATCCTGATGAGCGAGCCCGAAACTGGCTAAGAGCGAGGTCATCTACCCTATCATCGGGGCCATCTCCTTTCCAAACCCTGCAGATGAGGAAGTGTCCCAGCGCTTGATAAGATATCGAACTACCTAGTTTGTAATTACTCCATAACTTCATAGGAAGTGAAATGACATGTTGGGCTATTGTAAAAAATGTTGAGTGTACAATCTTCACAAGGCTCATTCTAGACAGTCAGGGAGAGAGATATACTCTCCGCGACCCTGAAAAACAATGAGCACCTAGGTCGCACAAGAGGCATTGGTCTTTATGCTCCATGAAAACATGGATTCCCACAAGATTCTGAAGTGTACCGGGGTAGGAAGAGAGCCAAAGCCGAGCACGATGCACGGCTACGAGAGGAGATTCATGAATCTCTCAGAGATGATATCACCGAATCCACCAGAGATGAGATCAATGATCGCGTCAGAGATGAGACGCGATGGCAGATGGAGAGCCTTGAGGAAAGACTTAGGGAAAATCAATTGCAAGCCCCTGTCCCTACTGTGCTAGCTAGCCCCCCAAACTTCCGAGTAGTTGCGTGTCCAACCCTAACCCTAACCCAAAAGGCGACGACAGATTTCCTGTCGATGACATCCAGCTAATTTTGTATCGTTATGTAGGTGGTTATAAAGTGCAAGCTCCAAGTGAGATATGCCTCTATTGCCCTAGATGCTACATGGGGCCAAGTGTATCCATCCGATGTTGGGGCTTTGGTGCACGTGTAAATCCAGCGTTGGGTTTCACTAAAGTGAATGTGGATAGTGTTTATGCCAATTTCACGCTCGTCCCACTGCAGATTCCCCCAAATGACTAGGTCATGACTCTAGGGAAAGTCATTTAAATATTCATCCAGTGACCCAAGATGGACATATGCCTGGAGCTACCTGCTCCAGTGTCAACTTCACAGGAATATCATGGAATGGTGTCAAGTCCACGAGAGCTACCTGCACCGAAGCGACAAGGGCCCGGTGCATCAGATGCATCTACACCTCATGCTTGATCGACTCTTATGAAGTTGACCTCTAAAAAGTGAGGAAGCAAGGGCAAATCAAAGACGGTTGACTCCTGTTCTGATATCCCCTTCTTGCTATTGGCCCAAAAATTCATGCTAGGTGAGCCGTTGGTCAAGATGGTAGAGCCCGACCGAACCCTAGGATTCTCTTGCACGAGATTGCATACATAGTACATGGAATAGGCCAACAAAACGGATCAACAACGATGCACGGGTGTCAACGCCAAGTTCAAGAAGGATCATCTTAACCACATGGTTCAAGACCGTGTCTTCACGGTGACCTTCAAGGACTCGTTTTTCTCTTCAACCTCGACGCCTCACTCGTGCGATGCTGGACACTGTAAGTGTGTACGATCACGGTCAACATTCGTGTAATACCAATAAATGTTATATATAACTCCTTGCTTTTGTATACACACACACACACACATAATTCTGAAGCCGAATTAAGGAATTCACCTTTAGGTTTCCGCGACCCACACTTGGTCTCCTTGCAAGCCATTAAGGAGAATGCAAAATTCATTGAGGATTACATGACGGGGTCATTGCTGGCTCACCGCGACAAGGAATTCATATTTTTTCCTTACAACGATTAGTAAGTGTTGCACTAGTGGCTATACTTGTTGATTTGTGCTATATAAGCAACACGAACTTTGGTTTAATGGCCATGGCAACATACCTGTGTAGGTTCCACTATATTCTAATTGTA
Organism: Hsuehochloa calcarea; assembly: GCA_036346395.1. NCBI lineage: Eukaryota > Viridiplantae > Streptophyta > Magnoliopsida > Poales > Poaceae > Hsuehochloa > Hsuehochloa calcarea. The sequence continues at coordinate 33,801,952 of CM070606.1, forward strand.
ATTATACCAAAACAGAATAGGATAATATACCTAGATTCCCTAAAGAGGGCCACACACAACTTCACAATTGTCCGACAATTAATCGACGGGTAAACACATTTCCTCCATAGATAATTCTATTGTAGTCTTTCCTTCCTTTGCAATGGCTAAGGCTAACTTCTTATAATTACGTAGGTCATTCGTCGTGTACTTTGCTAAAGGAGGGAAATGCAAGGGAAGGATTCTATGACACAATCTAAATTTCACGGTATTCACTGGTACACATTAATCCTATATAACACTTCGTGGTAATACCTCCAAAACTAACCAATTCTATTTTTGCAGTGCCACCAGCATTCGTCAGGCTGCAACATCTGTGGATACTATGTTTGCCACAACATAGGACTACTCGTTGGTTCTACAATGACCAATGATCCCTAGGTTTGTCAATATTGCAATAATTATTTTATACTTATCAATTTATATATGCACGAATTTAATCTTCCTAGCGACAGGCTGCGAACATCGATACAACTACGTTGGAACAAGGCCAACTCATAAACATTCAAAGACAATTTGCTACATTCTTGAATCGTGAGGTCATAAATCCAGATGGAAAGTTCCACAATGTAGATTGAACTTGATTGGGATAAGATTGAACTTAATGGTACATGTGTGTAAATGTACATGAATGGTTAATTTTAGTTAAATGATTTGTAAATTGGATGTGCTTGTTTCTGAAATGAATGTGAATTGGATGTGCTTGTTTCTGAAATGAATGTGAATTGAATGTATACATGTACTTGTTGTGTTTTAGCTTATTTTAGAGGGCATGGTTAGCATTTCTAGAGGCTAGCTAATAAACATAAATAGATTTAGCAATACAAAACAATATCACAGACGGTTCCTTAGGATATACCGTCTGTGATACATCAGTTCTCACAGATGGTTTCATCTACAAATCGTCTATGATACATCAGCTCTCATAGGTGGTTTCATCTACAAACCGTCTATGATAGTCAACTATCACAGACGATTTTGAGTTAATAACTGTCTGTGATAGTCTACATCATAGACGATTTTTGAACCATAAACTCAAACGGCTCACGAAATCATCTGTGTTGACGTTTTTGAACCGTCTGTGAAGACCTTTTATGTAGTAGTGTCACCATTGCGGTCACCGCGCCCAGAACTACCACCGCGTGTGGAAGAAGAATTCCTGGGAGCAGCAAAGAGGGTGGTGGAGGCCGAGTGCTTCACAGCTTGGGCCAACCGCGTCTCTTTGAGGAGTAGCATGGAACGGGTGTTGATGAAGCTCGGGAACGATGTCTGCATTGGTATGAAGCTGGACACGTCGAATAATCACTCGTTGAGTGTTCAAGACGAGTGTCTCGTCGGACACAGGTTGTCCGACGTCACGCAAGGCATCAACCAAGGTCTTCAACTTGTGACAGTAGGTGGATATGGAGAGATCGCCCTGCATGACGTTGTGGAACTCAACTTCGATGAAGATGGCCTGACTTCTCTTGTTGTCGAGGAAGAGATCCTCGATGTTCACCCATACGGACCGAGCCGATTGATCTGGCTCCATGATGATGTCCAATATTTCCTTGGAGATTGATGAATACAGCCATGAACGCACGAGGAAGTCGAGGTGTGCCCATGTGGCATCGGTGGGCTGTGGCTAGACGTTGTCGGTGACATGGTGAAGAAGATCGAATCTGTCGAGGAGAACATTGGCAAACATGCGCCATTTGGCATAGTTGGAGGCCTTGAGATCAAGACAAATGGGACATGAGTTTTCACGCTAGCCATGTTGATGGCTAGGGAGGTGTGACTCACAGCAGGAGCGGAAGCATCGATGAGGGTGGCAGTGGTAGCAGCATGCGTGGTGGAGGATTGTGCAGAGGAGTCGTCATTGCCGTCCATGGTATTTTTGGAGAGAGGGATTAGCATGGAAGGAAGGCATGTTCTGATACCATGTAAAATAGAAAGACACAAGGAAGATGGAACTGGCCACACAATAGGGGCGGCTGCACATGCTGCGTATATATGCTGGTACAGGAGTGCTCAGCAAGGAAGCAATCAAGCCGCGATTACATGTTGTTTATACCGAATCGCAACTAAAGGAAATATCCTAGGATATCGATTCGGTTTCTGTACAATAACCTAATCATATCTCTAACAGCTCCGCCTCTGGGTGTGAGTGTGGTGTGTGTTGAATGTGTGTATGCTTGCATTAATTCTTTAAGAAAAACATGTAGACCATTACAGAGTACAGTGTGTGGTTCTGCTGATTTCATTAGGAACGGTACGTAGGTGTGTATGTCATTTATCGGTTGCGGTGACATCCCAATCGCCCATACGGTATGATCCAGACTGTCCGTTGTTCAATTACCAGGTAATCCCTCGCCCAAGGAATTACTGACGGACTTGCGCACCTCCCTCCCTCCCTCCCTTTTTGCTATCCCCATCACCTGGCTGGCGTTGACGCCCTGCGCGCGGTGCCACCTTGCACGGCTGACGACACGCAGCGCTAGGCCCCAGCCTCGTGCCTGCCTGCCTGCCTCGCCGGCCGGGCCAGTTCTCACGTTCGCTCGCGTCCGAGAAAATCTGCCTGCATGCATGGAAAATGCTCAGCTCCCATGGCAGCGCTGGCAATGGCAGAGGCCCTTTTCTGCTTCCTCTTAATTCCTGCAGCCACGGGGCTCGCGCCGTACGTCCTTGCTGCCACCGCCACCAACGATCACAAGACTCACAACGTTGGGTGTGTGATCTGTGAAAGCAACATGCATGTGTTCGTTCCGAGATCGATTTCGAACGACTCGTGTCCTCCTATTTTTTTCTCTTTTTTTGGGGGGAGCAAAATGGCTCGTGTTCATGTCTCTCGATGCCCAGCACTCCAGAAAGTCATGAGGTTCTTCGCAGATAATATTTGTTAATTAAAGTGAAAACAAATGTTAAGTTAAGGCCAAGTAAAGAAGAGGGTGTAAAGGGAACTGAAAGTGACATCAAGGGAAAAGGCAATCAAGAGAGAATTTCCCTTTTACTACCTGTAATGCGGATGCAATCCAGTGAACGCATCATGAACGATTAGTATGGCAATTTCAGGCTTATAGCATTACAACGGGGCGGTACAATATATTTGTTCTAAAAAAAATGTCTACAAGAGCCCAGTTGGGTTCACAATTTGGGTTTGTAAAAAAAAAATTCGTTTGGCAGCGAAATGGATGAAACGGGTGAAATTTTGGTTATTTTGGATGAAATTTCGGTAACTTTCGGCCAAACGATTTGATCAAATTTGAATTTTAAAATTTAAAATTTTTCAAAAAATAAAAAGAATCCAGTGCCAAGGCTGGGATTCAAACCCAGGCGACAGAGGCTTCAAAAGCCGCTGGCATACCACCGGTTATCTTTGGCCTTGTGGGTTAATCATTACTTTTAGTGTATTTAGTCCTCAAAATTCAAACCAAACAATTTTTTTTAACGAAACCAATTCCTTCCGGATGGGGACCAAATTTCAGAAATTGAAATTGTGAACTGCCCCAGCTAACTTGTTGAAAGTGATATTTAACTCCTACATTAATTTACCAAAACACTATTTTTAGGGAAATCACCAGAACACTTGTAAGCCCTCTTCCGTTGTGACGCGTGTCTCCCTAGCTTCCAGTGTCCATGTCGCTTGACTTTTTAGACAGGATCACAATAATTGCTCGATGCACCACATCCACTTGTACATGCCAGTACATGTACATGCAAGCGCACTTCAATATTTGATCAACGTTTTGACCGTCAAATATTTGTTCCAACACGAAATTGAGATAGGGCTAGATGATCACCACCTGCTCTTTAATGTTCAGTTAATTAAGATTACACAATTATATTGATCCCCATACTTAATTTGCACATCTGAAATTAAACAAGGAGGCCGTCCCAAAAACAAAAGGGCAATGCAAGTTGGACTAGTAGCAAGTGAAAGTTACCCCCGAAAATTCAAGGTAACATTCTGAAACAACTTGAAGGAGGTATTCAGGATTTTCAAATGTCATAAACACGTACGTCTTAAAAAAAAGATGAGGCTTCAATCATAGTAAAAAAAAAAAATCAAATATGCATATAACAATTTTCAACTGAATTAGATATCAACTTTCAATGACACACCACCTAGTCTAGCATACGTTCGTAGATAAACTTATCCACAAACAAAAAACTTCAAGAAGACAAAAAAAACGAATGAAGAGTGTAGCTTAAGATACAATGGTGTAGCTAACAGGAGACAGCGAGACACACATATCTCATCCACTCCATCAAACGTGCAACTAAAACAGTCAAATCATATAGAATGCTTGCTTGTAGTTAATAGCTGATTAATCCATTTCGTTGTCCAATCAGAAACCTGGACCGCCACTCCCTAATCTAGTTTAGCCTAGATCTAGCTCCCAACTAATAAGCATTCATGTTAGTTTAAACAAGAAGTGACTAAGTCCAATTTAGGTGAAACATGCAAGTATGCAAGTTGGTCCACTAACGGTACGGATTCACACACCTAGATTATATTTTTGCAGAGGCACTTTAATTAGGAGTTCATTTCCAAATTATGTGAACGTCACTATTTATATTTCATGAAGACAACCATACATCCAATTGAACTGTGCCTCTTTAGACTACAGTTGGGAAACGTCCTTCTCAATTAAGGAGCATATTCTTTACAATTAAAGCGCTGTCCTATCATCGTTTCAGTACTTCTTGCATTTCCTACATGTGCTGATCTTTAAAAGAAATTTGTTAAGTGGGCATATAATACACACAGACCAAGATCTTTTGCACACAAATATCTCTCTCGTTTTTTAGAAAATGTTGCAGATAAATTTATCTGGTGGAGTTTCTTCACAACTAGATATTTTAGATCAAAATCCAGACCAATTTTTTTTAGTAAATATTTAATTTACACTAGAAATACTCCATCCGTTAAGAAATATAGGAAATTGAGAAAGGTACGAGAGAAAATGACTTAGTTACCGCTCATAATTAATTGTATGGGAAAGATGACAGAGAATATTTTGCGTGGGTGATAAATGAATAACTGCATATGACAGAGAGAAAATAAATAGTAGCATATGCGACAAACCTCGTTAAAATTACATCCAACTATCCATTTTAACATCCAAGTATCTAAGCCTTATATTTGTCAATAGAACTTTTGAAACTGTATTGCTTATATTCTTGGACAAGGGAGTATATATAGAGGTGAGTTGCCATCTGGCCTTGAATGTAAGTAACTTTCTCAAAATCTTATTTCACAAGATTAATTTGATGAGCTCAATTGTACGTGCCGGTCCCAACAAATTCTGAGAAAAATTAACCAACAGATTTGATTAGCCGACGTAAGAACAGTGCCAAATGACTAATGAGAGCACACGTGTGAAGCATCAGCAAGCAATGCGTGCGGACGCATCCAACCTGTCAGCAGCAGTAATTAATCGCGATGCATAATTACAACCCGGAGAACCTATCACTACTTTAAATTTGCCGGCCAGTACGTACATGGATCGATCGCAATTGTTTGAGCAGAATTAAAAAAAACACATATATCAATTCAGTGATTTATATCATACTCTCCTGTAACTTCGAATCCACCCATTGCTAATACACCAACAGATACACTGATACATACACATAGCGTATATAATTAACCTACCTAGGTAGCTAGATTTATTTTAACACTATACATGCATAAGATAAACTAGCAAGACATCGGCCATCCACCTTTCAAGCACCACTCAAACTAATCTATCCCCAGCTAGCCATTTTAAGCTAAACACACTCCAAATCAAGTAACATTGGTCACCAATACACTACGTAACACAAATTTATATTGCCCTAATATACTCCATTTAGGGGTGCTTAACGTGGCCCGTGTCTAGTGGTCTGGATCGATCGAAAACTAATCGAACCGTTTCTACCCCTAATTCCATGATATCACGTATTCCTCGCCCAAAAATGGATCATATATGCATGCATGCTGACATCCTCCCGTTTGACCCCTCTCCCATGCGTATATATGGCAAGGAGTTGTCACGAATATCGTCGAATAATATATGTCCTCTACGCCGCGAGTATATATGTCCTCATGATCGATGCATAGTTAATTCAGGGTTCGGTGATTCGCGAGATCTCCATGAGGTCACCGGTCTCGCCTGCTTCATCCTAACACTGACGTTTCACGTATCCAAATATACAAACCTTGTGCGTTTATTTTATTAAAAAAAATCATGGCTAGGTTTTGCTTAAGCTGCATTAAAGAAGAAACGACAAGATATTTACGCCGAACCAACGTCGAATACGGACGGTTAAAATCCTGAAAGCTTCTCTTGCTAATTGAGTTGAGCACAGTTCTCTTGTGCGTTTATTTAATTATACGCCGGATTAATTATGTTTCTGCTTTGGCTTTGTTTAGAGAGAAAAGTACCATGAACGACGGTCTCAAAATTTGGGTGTAGACATCGTGACTCGCCGATTCGTCGAAGTGCAGCTGTGTCCGCAATGCAAATCAGACGCTATTAATATTAGCTAGATACTATAGAGTAATGCCGAGCTAGCAAGGCAACTCTCAGACTTCGCAGTAATCGAAACACTTGTAATCACCATTTTTAGGGTAACACCTGTGTGCTGATGGATCAAGATTGCCACATTGGAGTGAAGTCACATGCGATTGCGACGAGATCAATTATATGGAAGTAAAATAGTAAACAAGTACATAGAATATCGATCTCGCTAGTGCTGTCTGAGTTTATTGGTCAGTAATGATATGAGATCATCACAGAAGGTTTTTTAATCGTATGTGAAAAAACTATCATTGTGATAGTCTATTTTTATAGACGATTCTAAACAAAAACCGTCTGTGATAAGTAATTATTACGGACGGTTCTTATTCAGAACCGTCTGTGTCTGTGATGGTGTTTTCTATTGCAAAAAAAATCATATTTTGAGTCAAACCAATCAATTGCTGAACAGTAGTTTCCATATGCAGCCTCTAGCAAGACAACTAAAATCTAATTAAAATTCTGATGGCAAACACATTGCAGTAGAGACCTATCTAGCAAAAGAGAAACCAAAAGGTTCCACAACGTCCCGCCCCCTCCCCCAAATGGGAAAAAGAATAAAATTACAAAGTTAAACCAGCTAGAAACCATCTGTGCCTCCAAGCTCCTGAAGAACTCATCGACTTCTTGGATTGGTCTTGTGAGCTCCTCTATATACCTTACCAGCAAATCACAAACTGTTTTTGCCTGTCGTCCGAATTCGACTCAAGTTTGTCGGCAAGGAAAAGGAGAGATGACAGAAAATCTCCGGTGACACTCCGGCATTAGGTATTAATGAAATAAGAACTATCAAATAGCCAACAAATTGTATATGTTTTGGGGATATATATGTACCTTCCGGCATTCTACCTCCTGCGGCAGACATAGAGCTCCTGCGCATCCCTCCTCGTCGGCTGCGTCTCCTCGCCGAACCGCACCAGGAAATCGAGGGCGGTCGCTGGAGCTCGGCATGGGGATGGGAGAGAGAGAGACTGATGGAAGACAAGGCAGGGGTGGGTATAATATATAAGGACAATGCCAAAATATTTTATCTCATGCACAAGTGTTCAAAAATTTCCGCGAATCACAGACGGTTTCAAACAAAAATCGTTTGTGATGAGCTAGTATCACAGACGGTTCATATTAAAAACCGTCTATGATAAGTATTTCCGATTTTACCTTACTCTGTGACTTGAAATGCCTAACTATATGATTTTATCATAGTTTGAAATGCCTAACACTCTGATTGTACCATAGATATACTTATCACATACGGTTTTTAATACAAACCGTCTATGATGAGGACGAGAAGTCACAGATGGTTCGTGTTGAAAACCGTCTGTGAAGTATCATAGATAGTTCTAAACAAGAACCGTCTGTGATATTTACTTCACAGATAATTTTTAGCGCAGTTAGTAATACAGACGATCGTTAAACCAAAACCGTCTGTGATTGTATTTAATACAGACGGTTTTGGTCAACCGTCCGTGATGAAACGTCCAGTATTAGTCTTTTTGTAATAGTAATAGTTAAGTTTATCTGCAACTTTGATGCGGCTAGAACATTCATCCGGTGATTAGGCATGATTGAGTTTGTTAAATGTAATAGCTGTGAGCCTGTGAAATCTCTTATACTCTTTTTTTCCTGGCTATTTGTCACTACTAAATTGTTCATGGTTTTGTATGCACGGGGGAGGATCGATCGAGGTGCGTACGTACGTGGATGAGGTGCCCAGTTAGCAGCAACAAACTTTGAAACAGACAAGCTGTTCCTGCGGTTGTGTGCGGTTGTGACCTGGATCGCCTCGGCGTCTTGTAGTTACCGAGAGTTGATGGCGGCAAACAATTATAATTTGCTTGTCACCTCATGGATGGCCCATGCATACACGGTAGATTTGGATCCTCTGTAACACCGCAAGAACCAAGGTGCAGATAACAATTCTAGTTGTGTGAACAGTGATTTGCAGCAGTACTATACTACCATGTAGATACTGTGCTAAGTCACTGTGCAGAACGCTAGTGATAAAATAATGTAGTAAAACACTATTTAAATTGCACTGTATCGAACAATCTCATCCGTTCACGTTCCATTTAACAACTAATTAAGGAACGTTAACGAAGACAATACTTAGCGCGGCAGAGGATCCTGATCCGAGAGCATGTACCTGCCCCTGCCTTTGTTTATGTGCCCCCTCCTGCCATTGTTTATGTGCATGGCCTAAAAATGTCAAGGACATCTTCTACGAGCGTATCTTAAGCGGCATTATTGCCATCTGGATGACGAAGTTGGTGGCGCAGACAGCACACTTGGTTCCATGCCTAATTAAATAATTCTGAATTATTCAGGAACATTTGGCATCTGTTTTCAGCTGTTCATACGTTGGTTTAGTCGTTCTGAGAATGCTCAAGGATCTTGCTCTAGCTCAATGGTTGGAGCTACTACTTGTTGCTGTAAGGATATATGCGCCGCATGCTTGAGTTCTCACTAATTAATGCGCCTATATTAAGATGTTTTCCGGTGTTAAAGTGATGGTTTCAGTTGCCTAGCTCGATTTATAAAAGGTAAAATGAAAAAAAAATACTCTGAAAACCGAGTTGTTAGAGAACAATACCATATACGGTAGTTTAGTACATATATTTCAGCATTTACTACATAATTTTCTGGGCAAGAATGGAAGCTCTGCATGCACTGTTTCATACACATCACAATGTCTGAATTCCATTCATTGGCCAATCTGTACATCCATCACATGTGATATCGGTTTGTCAAGCATGCAAGATTAGCCGGAATCGTTGATTCTGGGGCCTGGGCAAGCATGGTCGATTCCTGCAACAACAAGCGACAGATACTCGGCAGCAAATTCCTGAAGAAATTTCATCGTGCTTGCTTACATAACATAATTATTTTGAAGACGCGTAATTGCGACTTTTCGAGCGCGCGCACACACAAAAATCATCTGATCAGTAGCCCTTCTTATGCCCAGCGAAGTCAACGTAGATTACAACAAGAAGCCAACAAGAAGTCATCTACTGAACTCGCGGAGGACAGACGTGTCACTGGAGAACAAAATGTTCAGACTGTACCGCAGCAGTAAAGTTCGTCCTGATGATGCATTTGGTTAGGCTAATCATATGCTTAGGACCTGCCAATTCTGCATTAGGATCTGTAGGTCGTTATCCTGTGATGCAGCCGGAGCTGCAGTCTTTTGCGTCTCTTTTACTTCGGTTTGAATTGGTGGCCAAACATCTTGCATGGTGCAGCGCTATCAGATTGGTCCAAGATTTCTCCCCGTTGCAAGCTTGCTTAGGTGCGCGTGGACGTTGTGCAACCATGCAACCTTCAGGATTATCCAACAGATTCACATTGCGAAGGCAAAAGATTCTAGAATTTTGCAAGCATCGGATACCAGGGCGACTTACAAGATGAGCATCACGTTTGACATGTATATAGCTTCTTATGAAGTTGCTTAGGCAGTTCAGGTACTCATTATTCAAAGTGAACATTGCCATTTTATTCCTGTACATCTGTTGTGCTAATAACATGGAAAGTTATCTGAACATGTCTGCGGTTTCTCTCCCAAATGCGAGACCGAATACAATTTGATGGATGATGAGGTAGAATGTTACAAAAATCGTGTATGTGTGGAGCTATGCAACATTGCAACTATTTGTAATTTGCTTAGATCATTTCGAAAGTTTGTCATGCAGAGTACCGTTTGTCACGAGAACGCCACCCAAAGGGTAGATGATTCTGCGCCCCGTCAGGTCAGCTGCAAGATCCAACGGTTTCCCACTCCAGTCACTGATCTGTCAGTTTCAACAAGTTACAAAATCACCATGGTTATAATGGTGAACTGATGGAACAAATCAGCATTTCGTGGAGTCTGGTACTCTTGTCTTAACACAAGCGAGGTATATACCTGACCTCCAGCTTCCTACACACAAATTACTCCAACAGCATGATCCCAAGCCTATGTAAACAGCAGGAAAAGAAAGGATCCGTGCAAACTGGGTCGACAAGTTGTTTAACTGGTCATGCAGTATGAGGGGAATTGCAAGCAAGTGGCACCTTGATTAGAGTTTTCACCCGTGCTCCTTGGACAAAAACTGAGGCTCTCCCAGAAGCTACCATTATTACTTGCACAAGCTACAAAACAGCAATAAGAAGAGCGCATCACGATCACTCATGCACCGACCAATTGATAATCAATCTAAGATAGTGACTATCAGGGAACGAAATCCCGCTAGTTACCGGCCGGCCGGTAACCGACAGTTACTGGTTTTACCGGTGGGTACCGGGATCTAAAACCCCGCCGAAAAAATTCAAATTTAGATTCAAATTCAAAATCCCGACGGTTAGATCCTAAATTCAAATTTATTCAAACGAATTTTGACCGAGTTTTTTCTAGATTTTCGGTTACCGGCCGGTAACCGGAAAAGGACCTCCAAGCGGGATCAAATTCCGGTACCGGTTTCTTGATACTTGGTTACTATCATCCTAAGTCAGATACTTTGTAGAAAATCAATTGCTCAAGCTGTGAAGTAAATCATTCGCTCGGAGAACGTCCAATGAACAATATTACATGTTACTTATGTGAAGGTGAAGCTCATTACCCGGCTCAATGCCCTTTGAAGACAATATTGGTCTCTGTATTACGGCAGCAGCGTGAAATGTATCAAACCGCTCTCATTCAAGCCATGGAAGGCAGGACCATGGTTACTTCTACCAAGTTACCCCTAGAATCAAAGGAACAAAATTCCAATAGGATCAATCCCAAGTGTGGATATCATGGGATATGCTCATGATCTTAGGATGATATTACAATTGGCAATGGCAATAAAGGTTTGTCGATTTACATTTTCGACAAAGATCAGGTGCTGTCAGGTTACTGGCGGTCAGACCGGCCAAGGTGGCGGTCTTGGCGGTCTGACCGGCCTGTGTGGCGGTTTGACCGACCACCTCTGGCGGTCAGACCGGCCAGGCCTCGGGCTTAGAAGCTGGCGATCAGACCGACCATGGGAGGCGGTTTGACCGGCGATTATAAAAGTTGGATTTTGGAGCTAGGCCAAAAATAGAGGTGTAGGCAAGAGAGGGGATTCTCATGCACTTGTCTCATAACTTTTGGAGCTTCTAGTCAAAAGATCTATTCGTTTGAAATTTTCAGAGAGGTTTTGGATTTTAAGAGTTGAAATTTGCCTAAGTCCCTTTTGGGTGGTCAGACCGACTAGGGGTGGTCAGACCGGCCAGAGGGCGGTCAGACCGGCCCATAAGTGGCGGTCTAACGGTTTTCACTTGTTCGTCGTCACCTTAGCGGCGATGTTTGTTGGTTAGGTCAAGTTCATGGTTTTCAGTGCATATGTGTTGCATGATGCATGTTTTGTCTAACGTGGGTCAAGTTGCGAAGAACTTATTCTCAGAATCGATTTCTTGGTCTATTGTTGTGCAGGTGGCTTGGAGGTCAACGACGGTCAACGGCGAGGATGATCGAGACTAAGCTTGGAGAGCCGAGGTTCAAAACGATCGAGGATGTCGGGTGAAGTCCATGGTTTCAAGCATGGCTCAAAATGGACAAGGATGACCGAACGGGAAGTTCGGTGCGACGGGTTGCATCGAGCGGCGCGGGGTCGGTGCGAGTGGCATGGTGGTTTTGGTGGGAGTCGGATGGAAGAGACTTGCCGACATGAAGAGAGCCGTTGATCAACCTACACGTGGCAAAGCATGGGATTGCTTCATGAAGATTGGACTCGAACTTTGGAAAAGGATCGAGAAGGGGTATTTTGGTAATTTCACCAAGATACCGCCTTGATTGCTTTTGGCTAAACCGTGGCGCAAGACGGCGTAAGGAGAAGTGGTTTAGGTCAAGAGAAGATGAAGACGGTGCTTTGAAATACGTGCGTGAGTGAAACCTGTTTGTGTGTGGGCTTAACGGGTGCCCATTAGGGAATACCTTCTAGAAGCTAGCCTCCACTATAAATAGGGCAGGGTGCTGGTTGCTCCTCTCTTGACTCTCTTATTTTCATTGTTGAAACCCTAGTTTTGGTGCTTAGGGAGAATAGGGGAGAGGTTAGGTTTCTAGAGGTTGGATTGATTGCATGCTCAAGTGTTGAGTATTCGTCCTCCATGATGGAGTGGCTGTAAACTAACATCTATATCGAATCAATCCATGCAAGATTCCTCAAAGTTGAGTCTCTTTATGTTCTTGCTCTCTATTCTGTGATTTTGAGGCTTTTTTGATGCACATCTTTTCTTTTGGTTTCTGGCCTAGATCTTGCTTGCTGTGATATATGGGACCTCATCTAAGATCATCTTGATCATCTATAATCCACGAGCAAGTTTTTGGATCATATTTTCGTTTTGAAGCAACCTTCACTCAAATGGAAAAAGGTCAGAACTTTGTCCAAGATCTTCACGATCTTTGATTGGAATAGGTTCCTGACATCCTAGAGAAGGTGTGTTTCAAATTTTGTGGAATTTGGAGTTATAGATAAAAATTTAGACCAATTTGTGATTTTGAGTTCGGGCTGATTTTACTGTTCATCGGGCTGGAGGTCAGACCGCCCACCCGAGAGGTCAGACCGCCCCATGTAAAAGTCGACCCGCCAATCTGAGAGGTCAGACCACCCAATTTATTTCAGATTGAGTTTTCATGATTTTTATTTTTGGTTGTTTTGCTTCGGTGTTTTGATTGGATTCAATACAAGTCTTCCGCTATACTTGTACATTGATCTTGATAGCTCTCATAGCTATTGAAGTGAAAATCATGTTGAATCCGATCTTGGTGAAAAAGTGATCGTGCTTCTATTCACCCCCCCTCTAGTCGCCTTTTCGGTCCAACAAGTGGTATCAGAGTCCGGTTAGTTCAATCTTAATATTAACAGGTCACTGAACTTGGCGATGGAGAAGTACTCCAGGAAGTTGCATGTCTTTGATGGACTCGATTATGCCTATTGGAAGAATCACATGTGTGTCTATCTTCAGAGCGAAGGACAAGCCATATGGGAGGTTGTTCGAGCTCCGCTCGTTTTGCCCGAGGTTACTATGCCGGCTTCAGCAGCCCCTCTTGGCTAACAACCATAAGGAAAAGAACCTCCTATATGCCGGACTTGGTAGACAGTAGTACGATAGAATCTATCACCTTGAGACCACGCACGAGATTTGGCACACCCTCGAAACCTAACATGAGGGTTCGTCTAAATCAAGCAAGTGTGTCAAACGGTCTTTAAGCGAGAATACAATAAGTTCAAGATATGTCCTGGAGAGAGCATCGATGACGTCTTTACTAGGTTCAACAAGGTGCTCAACCAGTTGAGAGGGTTGATATTGAGTATTCTCAATCTGAGAATGCCACCCACCTCTTGGCTACAATCAACACCAAGAGTGGGAGATGAAGGCTACCTCCATTGAGGAGAATGTCAATCTTTCTACTCTCACTTTGGAGTTGCTATATAGCAAGCTCAAGACTCATTAGATCAAGAGAGTTGATCATCCCAAGAAGGAGAACATGGCTTTGATAGCAGACCCTCTCAAGAAATATTTTGATATTTTTTCTGAGTCTTCTTCTGGATTTTCTCTTGCTTGTTTATCTGCTATCCATGAAGAGGAACTTGAAAGTATCCCTGAGTCTGAATTAGCGAGAAACAAAAAGAGAGGCGGCCCTGTGACTTGCTATGAGTGTGGAGAGCTCAACCATATTCGGGCAAACTGCCCCAAGCTGAAAGGGAATGGAAACCACAAGGAGGTGAAGGCGGCTTGGAGAAAGCCTCATGGGAACAAGCCCAAGTTTGATACTTCCAAGCTCATGAAGGCAGCTCACCGGTTCTTGCCACTTTTGGAGAGCAATCCATGAGAGATATGGACTCGGGGCGAAGAGGACAAGGAGGAGGATCTCCCTCAAGAAAAGAAGAAAAAGAAGACAAAGGACTTCACCGGCATGTGCTTCACGGCCGCTTCCGTTGACGTCGACGATATTGATGAGGATTACCGCAGAAAGGGGAAGAACACGTGGTTCGTCGACTCCAGGTGTTCACGACACAAGACCGGAGACTCAAGATAGTTCACCTCCTTCACGCGGTCGAAGGGTGATGACTTCATCACCTTTGGAGATGACACACAAGGGCGGATGGAAGGAACGGAATCAATCAGGGTGAACGACAAATTCATCCTAAAGGATGCCGCTCTTGTGGACAAGATAATATACAACTTGCTTTCTATCTCATAGCTTATTGATGATGGCTATGAGGCTAGATTTAAGAAAAAAAATACTCGTCGTGTGCTTGATCCAGCTGGTGAGCTTGTTTTTGGTATTTCTATAGTTGGTAGAATCTTTGGAGTTGACTTTTCTCAATCTCTTGCTAGTTCTCTCAAATGTTTGATGCAAGTTCTCTCAAATGTTTGATTGCATTTTCTTCTAAGTTCTGGCTTTGGCACCGTCGTTTGGGGCACATTGGTTTTGATCATCTGACGCGAGTTAGCAACCTTGATCTCATGATAGGTTTGCCCAAACTTAAAGTTATCAAGGATGCTGTATGTGCACCTTGTAGGTATGGCAAGCAAGTTGCTGCCTCACACCCTTCATTGACTATGGTCATGACTGACGGACCGGGACAGTTACTTCATATGGATACTGTTGGTCCCGCCAGGGTTCGGTCAGTCGGAGGAAATTAGTATATTCTTGTCATAGTTGATGATATTTCGAGATACTCTTAGGTGTTCTTTCTTACTTCGAAGAATGAAGTTTTTGATAGCTTTCATGATCTTGTTCTTCGTTTAGCTTCTGAACTTCCTGGTGCCTTGAGAAGCGATCCGCAATGATAATAGCACGGAGTTTAAGAATGGTTCTTTTGCCTCTTTCTGTGTTGAGCGTGGCATTGAGCATCTGTTCTTTTCTCCACACGTCCTCAACAAAATGGAGTGGTGGAAAGGAAGAACATAATCTTAGTCGAGATGGCTAGGACGATGCTAGATGAGTATAGCACTTCGAGGAGGTTTTGGGTGAAGCTATTGCTACAACTTACCATATTGCTAATCGTGTCTTCTTGAGATCGTCTTTAGGCAAGACATCATTGAGTTTCGGTTTGGTAGAAAACTCTATGTTTCTCATTTTCAAGTTTTTGGAGCTAAGTGTTTTATTCTCAAGACAGGAAATCTAGATAAATTTGAGCTAAGAACTTTTGATGGTTTATTTTGGGTTATCCTGCACATTCGATGGGTTTTCGGATTTTTAATGTTGAGACTAACGTTGTCCAGGAGACATGCAATGCCACTTTTGATGAGACTAGCCCTGTAGCTAGATCAGATATTTCAGGTGACATACAGGTGACGGGGAGCATCTTTGTAGAGGAAGGTGATCAAGAGGTTGATGATGATCTTCCACTTGCTGCTAACATTCCTACTCCAGCTCAAGAACCTACTTCGACTACTTCACCTCCAGTTGAGGCTCCTGCTGCATCTTCTTTATCAGTAGTACCCTGCGGAGGTTGAAGAGATGCTATCTCCCGGCGCTCCACTTCACATTCAGAGACATCACCCTCCGGATCAAACGATTGGTCATCTTCATGAGCGAGTCACTCGCTCCAAGTATCACGATCCGAGTCTCTACTCCCATTCTGCATTTGTTGCTTCTTTCGAACCCGTGATATATCACATGCTTTATCTGATGCTAGTTGGGTCAATGCCATGCATGAGGAGTTAGAGAACTTTGAGATGAACAAGGTCTAGAACCTAGTAAAGCCTCCTAGTGCTCATAATGTGATAGGAACCCGTTGGGTGTTTAAAAACAAACAAAGTGAGGATGGTTCTGTGGTTAGAAACAAGGCTAGATTGGTAGCTCAGGTTTTAGCCTAATTGAGATGTTAGATTTTGATAAAATATTTGCTCCTGTTGCTAGATTAGAAGCCATTCGCATTCTCCTTACATTTGTTGCATCTAAAGGCTTTAGGCTGCACCAGATGGATGTCAAGAGTGTATTTCTGAATGGTTACATAGAGGAGGAAGTGTATGTTAGACAACCCCGATTTTAAGAACTTCAAGCACCCACATCATGTTTTCAAGCTATCCAAAGCCTTGTATGATCGTAAGCAAGCCCCAAAGCCTGGTATGATAGAATTTAGACCTTCTTGCTTAAGAATAATTTTGAGATGGGTAAGGTAGACAAGACTCTATTCATTCTTAGGCATGGCAATAACTTCCTACTTGTTCATATTTACGTTGATGATATTATCTTCAGGTGGTTCTCCTCGTGCTCTTGTTTCCAGTTTTTATGAGACCATGTCCAGAGAATTTGAGATAAGTATGATGTGAGAGCTCAATTACTTTATGGGGCTTCAAATCAAACAATGCAAGGAAGGAATCTTCATCCATCAGACGAAATACACTAAAGATCTGCTCAAGCGATTTGAGATGGGTGACTACAAGCCGATCGCCACTCCCATAGCGACTTCGACTACTTTGGATCTAGATGAGGAAGGAGAAGTCGTGGATCAACGCGAGTACCGCAACATGATCGGCTCTCTTCTGTATTTGACAGCCTCAAGATCGGACATCCACTTCGCGGTCTGCCTCTGTGCGAGGCTTCAGTTTCTCCGAGGACTTCACATTGCCAAGCCGTCAAGCACATTTTTAGGTACCTTCACTCTACCCTCCAGTATGGCATTTGCTATTCCTGCTCTTCTTTCTTGTCCATTCGGAGGTTTTCTTATTCTGATTTTATAGACTATCGACTAGATAGGAAGAGTACCTCAGGCACTTGTCACTTATTAGGCACTTCTCTTATCTTTTGGTCCTCTAGGAAGCAGTCCTCGGTTGCACAATCCACTACAGAAGCTGAGCATGTAGCTGCTGCTAGTTGTTGTAGTCAGATTTTGTGGATGGTGTCTACTCTTAAGGACTATGGGTTATCTTTTGCTAGTGTTCCTCTTCTCTGTGATAACACTTCTGCCATTAATATTGCTAAGAACCCTGTGCAACATTCTAGAACCAAGTACATAGACATTCGTTATCACTTCCTTAGAGATCATGTAGAGAAGGGTGATATTGTGCTACAATTTGTGGAGTCCGAGGCTCAATTAGCTGACATCTTTACCAAGCCTTTAGACCCCAACTAGGTTTGCCACCTTGAGGAGTGAGTTAGGGGTAATTTATCCCTATGGGTTGGTTTGAGGGAGAGTTGGTTCTTTCCTGAGCTTACCTTGTTCATCTGATCTTTCCTTGATCTTTTCTGAACTTGTTGATCTCTTTGATCTTTTTAGGTTTTTAAGTTTTTCTTGTATCTCATTATATCATATTGCATTCATATGAAAAATCACAAAAAGATGCATTGTAATATAAGCTTTACTACTTGTCTTTTAAACTGATGAAGCTTTGCTTATTACCCTCTTGAGCTTTAGTATTTCAATCTTACTCAATGTCATGTCTAGTTCTATGACTTGCTAGAATTATCATGCTTTCACATATATAGCTAAGTCTTTGCTAAATGAGTTAGAACTTTAAGACAACTTGAACTAAATATTACAATTTGTGGATCTTTTAGCTAGTTGCACAATTAGGGATTCTTTTGTGACATTTGCCCTGTCAGAATTGCTTTGTTAGCTCTTGAATCTAGGATTGAACATCTCTTGAGCTTCTTGTTCTTTTTTGAATAAAAAAAGCTGATGTGCAAATTGAAAAATCAAATTTTAAGTTTTTCATGTGATTAAATTGCGCCAAACTATTCTCATGAGGCTGCTTATCAAAGACATAAACTTGGAGATAGTTTGATGATCCAGACGATCTCATGGGGACTGCTTGTCAAAATTGGCATGAACCTCAAGATTTGTCCTCCTGGCTGAAGCTTAGGAAGATTTTGTGGATAGCTCCTAATCTAGGATCTTCTTCACTAAGATAAGCTATTAATTACCTTGGTTGAAGCTTAGGAAGAGTTTGTGGATGGCTCCTAATCCGGAATCTTCTTCACTAAGATAGACCATTAATCAACATCAATATTCATTGCAAATGAAAACTGCTGTAAAAAAAGGGTGTTTGAGGTCATTTGAGCAAAATGATTCAATTTAGAACTTTTTGTCTCTCGGATGGTCTTTGTTAGCTTCTTGATCTCAAATTGACATTCTGACATTATCATTATCACTTTAGGATCTCTGTTGATGAACTTACTAATTTTGAAGCTTTGCTTAAATTATTACAATTCATCGCTTTTACTTGAGTCTTCTAGCTTAGCTTTGATATATCTGTCTTAACATGATCTTGCTAGCACCATCAGTCTTGATATGTATTGAGTAATAGTAGAAATACTAGCTTGTTCTTTTGGGTAATCTCCAAAACTTCTTATTCTAAAAATTTGAAAAATACAAAAATGAAGCCACTCCATTGCATTTTATGCATGCTCCTTCTTAAGCTTCTTTCTCATTTCTGCATTTATAATCTCTGGATGAGAGGAAGGCGTGATTCCTTGATGATTCCAATGTCAAAGGGGAGAAGATATAACAAAAATGTTAAAAGGGGAGCTATTTAAAAAAAGGAGAAAATAAAATTTTCTGGAGAAATGACGATCATATTGAGGAGGAGTATATATTTTGCATTCTTGTGATCTTATTGCCATTTCTGAACTTGAATTGCAATTCTTGAAACCTCACAATGATCAAAGGTCAATTTGAATAATTATTCTTTCATATGGACCTTAAGTGAGATTTTTTACTCTTCTATGGAAATTGAAGCTTTCTCGCTTTCTTTTGCCTTATCTTGCTTGCCTATACTAATCTAAAGCCAACTTGGTCATTTATATTGCTTTCTCTTGCTCTTGGACCAAGTTGTACATTTGCGCGAAAACGTAAGACCTTTTACTTTTCAAACATTTAACTTATATTTTTGAGAAATTGCCAATGTGTTCATCAAGGGGGAGATTGTGGATATCATGGGGATATGCTCATGATCTTAGGATGATATTACAATTGGCAATGGCATTGAAGGTTTGTCGAATCACGTATTTTCGGCAAAGATAAGGTGCTGTCAGGTTACTAGCGGTCAGACTGGCCAAGATGGGAGTATGACCGGCCACCTCTGGCGGTCAGACCGGCCAGGCCTCGTGCTTAGAAGCTGATGATCAGACTGGCCATGGGAGGCGGTCTGACCTGCGATTATAAAAGTTGGATTTTGGAGCTAGGCCAAAAATAGATAGTGTAGGCAAGAGAGGGAATTCTCCTACACTTGGTCTCATAATTTTTGAAGCTTCCAGTCAAAAGATCTATTCGTTTAAAATTTTCAGAGATGTTTCGGATTTCAAGGGTTGAAATTTGGCTAAGTCCCTTCTGGGTGGTCAAACTGGCTAGGGGCGGTCAGACCGGCCCTTAAGTGGCGGTCTGGCCGGTTTTCACTTCTTCGTCGTCATCTTGGCGACGATGTTTGTTGGTTAGGTCAAGTTCATGGTTTTCAGTGCTTATGTGTTGCATGATGCATGTTTTGACTAACGTGGGTCAAGTTGCGAAGAACTTATTCCCGGGATCGATTTCTTTGTCTATTGTTGTGCAGGTGGCTTGGAGGTCAACGACGGTCAACGGCGAGGATGATCGGGACTAAGCTTGGAGAGCTGAGGTTCAAAACGATCGAGGATGCCGGGTGAAGTCCATGGTTTCAAGCATGGCGCAAAATGGACAAGGATGACCGAACGGGAAGTTCGGTGCGACGGGTTGCATCAAGCGTTGCAGGGTCGGTGCAAGTGCCATGATGGTTTCGGTGGGAGTCGTATGGGAGAGACTTGCCGACATGAAGAGAGTCGTTGATCAACCTACACGTGGCAAAGCATAGGATTGCTTCATGAAGATTGGACTCTGACTTTGGAGAAGAATCGAGAAGGGATTTTTTGGTAATTTCACCAAGATACTGCCTTGATTGCTTCTGGCTAAACCGCGGCGCAAGACGGCGCAAGGAGAAGTGGTTTAGGTCAAGAGAAGATGAAGACGACGCTTTGAAATACATGTATGAGTGAAACCCATTTGTGTGTGGGCTTAACAGCTGCCCATTAGGGAATACCTTCTAGAAGCTAGCCTCCATTATAAATAGGGAAGGGTGTTGGTTGCTCCTCTCTTGACTCTCTTGTTTCCATTGTTAAAACCCTAGTTTTGGTGCTTAGGGAGAATAGGGGAGAGGTTAGGTTTCTAGAGGTTGGATTGATTGCGTGCTCAAGTTTTGAGTATTCGTCCACCATGATGGTGTGGTTGTGAACCAACATCTATCTCGAATCAATCCATGCAAGATTGCTCAAAGTTGAGTCTCTTTATGTTCTTGCTCTCTATTTTATGATTTTGAGGCTTTATTTGATCCACATCTTTTCTTTTAGTGTCTGACCTGGATCTTGCTTGCTTTGATATGTGGGAACTCATCTAAGATCATCTTGATCATCTATAATCCACGAGCAAGTTTTTGGATCATGTTTTCGTTTTGAATCAATTTTGAAGCAACCTTCACTCAAATGAAAAAAAGGTCAGAACTTTGACAAAGATCTTCACGATCTTTAATTGTAATAGGTTCCTAACATCCTCGAGAATGTGTGTTTCAAATTTCATGGAGTTTGGAGTTATAGATCAAAAGTTAGACCAATTTGTGATTTTGAGTTCGGGCTGATTTTACTGTTCATCAGGCTGGAGGTCAGATCGCCCATCCGAGAGGTCAGACCGCCCCATGTAAAAGTCGAGCCGCCAATCTGAGAGGTCAAACCGCCCAATTTATTTCAGATTTAGTTTTCATGATTTTTGGTTGTTTTGCTTCGGGATTTTGATTGGATTCAATACAAGTCTTCCGCTATGCTTGTACATTGATCTTCATAGCTCTCAAAGCTATTGGAGTAAAAATCGTGTTGAATTTGATCTTGGTGAAAAAGAGATTGTGCTCCTATTCACCCCTCCCCCCCCCCCCTCTAGTCGCCTTTTCGGTCCAACACCAAGGCACTCAACCTAGAAGCTACCTGCCATCTGCAGGACAATTATCACAAGAGAAAGATGGTGAATCAAGGACAGTTTGTTGAAAGGAACTCCAAGGCTCGTGTGATTCAACCTCAACCCAACTGAGCACAAACAACAACCGCACTCATGACTTCAGGATCAACACTACGTCTACCGATGCATATGTTCCACGACAACAACGGTGGCCAATGTCATAAGAACAAAACATCAAGGGCGGGATTACAATGCTACAGGTGTTAGGATATGGGCCATTTCGCCAAGCAATGCTCAAAAGAATGCTTAGCACTCACCTCAGACAACAGTCCAGAAGCTATACTAATCAAGACCATAACAACAACAGCATGTGGTAGAAATAATAGAAGGTACTCGTCACAGCTGCAAGAATACAAAAGATTAGGCTTGCCAATGCCTCAAGAAATAGCAGTGAACCTGTCGAATCCGGGAGCGAAGGATCTCGGATTCTCTGTATTTCATACACTAGTCCAGGTACATCTAGTGTACACAGTCAAACAAAAGTGGATAGCATAACCATACAACGTCGTTCATTGAAAATAATTAAAGTTGTTATAAAAGAGGCCTACAGCCAATAAGCAGAATACAGCGAAAGCAAAAGAAGTGAGGTAGACCACACGATTCGCCACAGGCAATCATCTGGGGGTGTAGCCTAGTCGTCCAAGTTCTCATTCTCCTCGTAACATTCCTCTCCTGCTCAACAATTTATTAAGCAAGAGTGAGTACAAACAACCGTACTCCGCAAGTTACACCCATAACAGAGTTATATTGCATGCAATGATATATCAAAGGAATGCTTATAGGGTTGAGTTTGCATAAAGCAATGTTTCTTTTCAAATATCCATACTCAGTTCCAAAGTTGTTATTATATAACTAAAATTCATTTTCTAAATTCTCAACTTTTATAGTCAAATAACATTCATCAATTAGTGGTGAAAGATACCTTCCTATCACGACGCTACCCGCCCAATTCTCATTTGGATAGAAACCCAAAACCATTTAACAAGTCTTTTGAAACCGAAACCAAAACCAAAATCTAACTTGGAGTGGCTTTGCTAGCATGTCCATGACCATGGATAGCGCTATTCGAATAGTTCATAACACTCTGTAGAGGTTGCACTGCCACGACTTCTCTAGTTTATTTGGCATTCGTTGATACCACCGCTCACTGCCTTAGGTAAGTAGTCTAGAGCACGTGACAAGGCTTTTACAATACGTCATCCCACTGTAGTCCTGCCTCGCTGAGGTTTCGCCCCCTATAGATGGAAACCCGCCGGGTTCAGGCCTCCTCTTGCACTAGGTGAGAATACATAAAAGTAGGTCATAAAGACACCCACGCAAACAGATGACACGACCACAATGAGATGTTGCAAATTAGTTAGACAAATTCTGCCCATTCAGAACATGTGTTAGTACGTTGGGGCTTAGCAAGATGCGGCTCGAAGACCGGCCCTTAATTGACTTGGACGACTTTCCATAAAACCCATGGGCCTTGGTCACAGAAACGACTCGATCCCGTGCATCAACGTGCACCATCCAAGTATCCATTTCGCCTAAGTACAAACCCATTTTGTTTTATTTACAAGTCAACACATTTAATAAATTTCTATGGTATAGACCGTACCATAGTATCATTTTAAATCATGGTTGAAATTTGGCTAACTTTCCCAAATTAAATATTTTTGAACTAAACTTTGACGAGGCATAGAGCTTTGCAACATGTTCTAGTTCATACTAATGTACCAACTAGTTTTTAACTATGGTATCAAGGGGGTGGCTAAATCAATATTCAAGTTTGGATGTACAAAGGAATTAGTAATAGCTATAAAGTTAAAACATGGATTTAAATTACTTGAATTTAAATACGCATGCAATAATAATTTAAAATAGAATTTAAATAATTTGAAATACTGGGATTCAATATGATCAAAGATGTAACTTGCCTTGCTCAAATGCTTGAGGATCTACTTCTTCGCAAAATTCGGGTTCCCTAGAGCCGTTGAAATCTACACGTGAAGACGAATCAAATTCAAATAAAATTCAAATGAACACAAATGAACTCCAAATTAAATAATTTAGTGTAGATAACTAGATCTTGAATTTATATGAATTTAGAAATTTGAATCGCTCGAGTTGGAGTTCGAACGGAGGAGAACGGGCTTTCGGAAGTTTGAAAATACATGAAATGATGATAATGGGATTTTTCAGAATTTTGGATATATTTTTCTAAAGGAAAATCCATTTATTACGTCACGATGATGTCAGCAGCTAGATTTAAGATTTTAGCTAAATTATTTTTCTAAATAAAAATATTTGAGTGGCTGACATGCGGGCCCCACGGCCGTGGACCGAGTCCACCACGGCACAAAGGCCCTCTGTAGACCTACCTCGCGGCATAGTGGCAAGCCACGTGGGTGTGACACGCGCGCATGCCACGTCGGCCCTTGACGCTGAGATGGCCTCGCGTGGCAGCGAGGTGGAACCTACGTGCCTGCCATGTCACCCCCAGCGAGGTGGTGGCGCTCGGTTGCGCCGGCGGGTGGTACCAAAACGATGAGGAACTCGCGTGGATTCTAGTGAGCACCGTTATGGCGAGGAAGCGAGGAAGAAAGGCTAGCGGCGAGGGAGAAATGTGGCGACAGCGGCGGCGTGGAGATGGCAATGGGGCTCCGGTGGCGGCCCGACGGAGTGAGTGAGCGCACGAGGTGGCCCATAACCACGTGAAGCCATCGGTGGGATCAGAGAAGGCAGAGGAGCTTCCACGGTGGCGCAAGAGGTGGCGGCGTTGTTCGGCGGCCAGCGGCGAAGAGCTTGGAGCACGGGGAGGAGAGGACGAGAGAGAGGGAGTGGGTTGGGGGAAAAGGAAGAGGGGTCGAGGGGTTTCCGGATGCTCGCCTTTATAGAGGATGAGGAGGGGCAAGGGTGGAGACCGGCATTGACGTGGCATGTGCGAGCTCTGGCGTCTGTACTCTCCGGCGATGATAGGGCAGGTGGGAGGGAGGACAAAAAGAGGGCAACGGGTGCGGCAGAAGTCAAGGGAGTTAATGCGCGTTGAAATGGGGAGCGAAGGGGAGGTAAATCCAAACAAAATCCAAGAGAATTCAAATAAACCAAATTTTGAATTAATTAAAGTTTGATTTAATCATTTTAAATTGTTTTTATTTTCTAAAATTTCATGTTTAAGCTTGATTAATCCAATGAAATCGAATGGTTAATTTCAATTTTCAAAATTTTCAAAAAACTTGGAAAACTGGGATGTTACAGAACCATCCAGCCAGCTTTTGGTTTCCCAACACATCTATTCGAGAACAATCATAGAAGAACTCATCTCATGCCACAGGAATCATGTGCTTCAACTGTGAGGAGATAGGGCACTATGCCAATAGATGCCCTAGGAAGCGATCAACAGTCAACATCATGTAGGCAAAAAGGAAGCCATAGAACTATAGAAAGGGACTACTAGACAACATCACACCTCCGGCCCCGTCAAATGTGAAACAGGGTACGTGCGATGACCATTCCAATTGAAAGCAATGTACTCCCAACTTTCTTGCTAGCCTCTTCGGATCTTGGGAACGAGATTCCTTTTAAGGGGGCAGTTTGTAACATTCCAAACTTCTTTTACCAAAACTAAAATTAATAAAGTTATTATTCTATTGGATTTTCTGAAATTTAAAAGAGTTTTTTTTTCTTGAATTTCCTAGTTTTTGAAATTTATTGAGTTTTCTAGGGTTTTCTTGGATTTAAAGCCAAAAAAGACAAAATTAATTATTTTCTTGAATTTAAAAAGGTTTTTCCTATTTTTTTAAAAAATAAAAATAATTTATGTGCAAAAAAAAGGCCAACTTTAAGTTGGAAATAATTTTATCAAGTTTAGAATAATTCAGGGAATTTCTTTGAATTTTTCTAGACTTTTTTTTAACTCTATTTGATATTTTCTAAAACCATAATTAATTTATTGCTATTTCTGAAATTCAGAAATCAAATAAAATTTCCTATTCTTTTTCATGCCGAAACTCTTTTTCCAACCCATTTCCTCTTTTTCTCGTCCTAGCCCTTTCGAACCCTAGGCGTTGAATATCCGAAGACCTCATGTGTGTATCGTACTAGTCCCATGATTAGTGACTAGTACGCACAATCACAACATTGGCATGCACATCACATTCATGCATACAAAATAAAGCAATTGGATTTATTGTACTTGAACGGTTAGAAGTTATTACATCACGAGTCAACCGGCCAAATAAAAGCAAGTATCAACAGAGTAGCAAAAGTAGCAACAGAAGTAGAAGTGATAAAAGTAAGTAAATTCCAGCGGCATGCCCATCCAAACCCTCAGGCAACTGACAAGAAACAAAGCCTAGATAGACCCTTCACTGAACCCTCTAGCTCCGGGTGTGAAGAACGTATCGTCGGGCGTTGGCTCATCCTGAAACTCTGAACAACAATTTAAGCAAGATTGAGTACAATGCGTACTCAGCAAGACTTGTAGTGTATCACAAATCTTATATGAATGCAAGGCTAACAAGGGATGAGGCTCTACTCTACAAGTTATTTTGCTTAAAGCAAGTTTTATTTGCAATATCCATACATAGTATTTTTGCAATGGAAATTAAAAAACAGTTAAATAAATACAGACGATAAGTAAGTAATTGAATGATTAATGATAACAACTCACAACCCTCCTCAGCTGTGAGCAACATTTCATTTTCAGCCATAAACATGGCACTTAACTCAATTATAAGCCAACAAAACATTTCCTATGTTTTCCAACGAAATCATTTTTGAGAAAATTAAGTCTATACCCAATGTGACTGCACTAGGAACGCTCATAACCATGAGCAAGGCTATTTAAATAGATTTACACTCTGCCGAGGGGTACAACTTTACCCACAGCACATGAATTCTCTAGATTGTTTGACATTCGTCGATACTCTAGTTTGTTTGGCATCCGTCGATACCACCGCTCACTACCTTCGGTAAGCAGTCTAGAGAACGTGTCGAAACCTTTACATTAGTCTAGAGAACGTGTCGAAACCTTTACATTATCTAGTCCTATATTTGCACTAGCCCAGCGAATGAATACCCTCACTTCACTCGGGTACACTCCCGTCTCAGTGAGGCATTCGTCGTTTTGTCGAAAGGCTTTGTGCCCAACGTCTCAGTGAAGGGTGCCCCTTCAGACATACCTACATCCGGTCATGCCCGCACTACTACGGTCAAGGCTAGTTTTCAATTATTTAATTAGCTAAGGTCACCCCATACCGACACATATGGTTGTACGCTTAGGCTTAGATTGATGGCACTGGCGTTCAATCATTAATTGACCTAGGCAAGAATCTCCCCCTATCTACTAGTGATGTACACCTCTCACGCTTCTCAGAATATAATATAACTCATTCGCGTCGAAAACTAGGTTTTGTATTTTTATTTTTGTACAAAATAACAAAGGTGCTCCCTTCTGGACATTTTTCATAAATCTCCCAAATTCATGTTTATCATATTATCTTTTAATAACTTTTAGGAAAAACTACCGCTTTATTAAGCATTTATGTGATATTCGCACTCAAAAGTTCCAATTTGATATTATATATTTCCTAACCCATAATCTAATGGATACAACAGTAAGGGCATCAATATTTCAAGGCAATACATGCATCGAATAGGATTTACAACTAACGTAATCCCAAACATAGCAATTTCATATTCATGCATAATAGATTTCTCAAAACAAAGTACAGTAATTAAAGTAATATTATCAACATAGTCAAAGGGGGTGCTTTCCTTGCTCTGGTTGTTCTGAATATGAGGATGGAGGATCATCAAAAATATCGTTCGAACAATCGATGTCTAATCAAAAGAGCTAGAAACAAATTAAATAAGGCAAAATAATTTTAGTAGTAATAAAATCCAAATATTTTTGCATATTCTGGTAGAGAATGATTTTAGATGAATTTATAAAAAATAATAATCTCATTTCGAGTTTTTATGCTAAAGTTATTAAGGTTTCAATTTGGTTCAGTTTGAAAAATCATGAAAAAGAAAAGATGACGTCGACGGCATATTTCTGAGTTTTGCGCTTTCCATAAGAGAAAACATATTCTATTCTACACTCTACTAAGGTTTTGTAACATCCCAATTTTCAGAGTTTTGAAAATCCTTTAAATAGTGGTAGTGAGAAAATTCACAATTTGGGTTTATTTGAATATTAATTTAAAAGCTTAATATGGACATTACAAACTAATTTAAGGTGCTTAATCCCAACATCAACAATGGTCAAAATTATTTTATTTAGATTCTATTTGCTTGGACATATTTTATAGAATTTTCTGGAATTTTTCCAAAGTCATTTGCTATTTTCTATAGGCTATTTGTATTTCCTGGATTTATTTAAAAGAAAAACCAAAAGAAAATCCTTCGAATCTTTGGGCGAAGCCCAACACTATTCCAGCCGCACCAGCCCATCTCGCTCCGGCCGCGCCCTCGTCCGTTGGATGTTTGACACGTGCCCCCTCCTTCGATCGGACGCCCGCGAGCTCGCCCGCTTGCCCCGTTGGATTGGCGCCGCGTGGCTCCCGCTTGGATCTCGGCCGCCGCACCGCCGTTGCGTCTCTGTCAAGTGGGACCGCCGAGGCGTCGCCTTTTGCCACACACCTTCATCTGAGCCGCCGCCGCAGACAAGTGGGTCCCACCGAAGCACTGTTCATCGTCTCCGATCGGGACTTCGTTCCGATTCTCCCGCGCACGCCGCCGCCGTCCTCGACATGGGTTCTAGTGTTTCTCGGCACTATTTAAAGCCGCGCCCGTGTCACGAGGATCGCATCCAGCCCCGCCGTCTTTTCCCCACAGCCGCCAACCCTAGCTCGCCACCGCTTTCGCCAGTAGCGAGGCTCGAACCTCGGCCGCCGTGAGCTTCCTCGCCAATTGCACCGCCATCTCTGCGCCGCCGCGACCTTTGTCGAGCACACCGTTGAGTCGTCGTCGCCACCTCTATCTCTTGAGCCTCTCCACATCGCCAGCAACAGAGGGGGTGAATTGTGCCTTAAAATTAATAACTCCACTTTCATCAGATTTAAACAAGCCTACAAAGATCTCTCGAGATCTAAAGAAGGTAAATGAAGCAAGATCAAATAACAAAAATAAGCCTCGGCCGTTTCTTCAGAAATCGAAGCTCGGCCAAGAAGGTGCGGAAGTTCCGCTTATGTAGTTCCATTGTATGGCGCAGTAGTTCCGCTTATGATTTCCGCTTGTAAAATCTAAGTCTGATTATCCCGATCAAGAATGTAACGCCGGTTTTTATCCAAAATCCAAACTACTTTTAATTTGTTGATCTTCTCCGTCAAGTTTCACAGACATCATCCTAAGCAACATCTTGACCTCATGGAGAAGAATCGCAGACAAAGATTCAACAATCAAGCCAAAATTGGATTTCTTGAAGAAGGGGCAAGAAAGACCAAAAACCGAAATAGACTCGATTCTCAGAATCTTAGCTCATGAAACTTTGAGTATGTAATAGCAATATCAAAACGACTCTAGATATCAAGTTTCATGCTATTTCATAAGACGAATCAAAAGATATGCCAAAACCCTAGATATTCAACATGAACAGAGAGGGAATAAAGAGGGACATAAACATGTAATCAAAGACTCAGAGTTTCATTGATAGAAGTCAAGAAATCACAGAGGAAACACAGAGGAATGATTACAAGTATTTTCAGTTCATTCTCTCAAAAAGCAAAACAAACCCTTTTGGTGGAGCTAACCCTAATTTCCTCTCTCAAGGTCTAACCCTAACAACAGGGGTTGAGCTCTATTTATAGCCTTTGCTTAATGGGCCTCCAACCCATTAAGCCCGCTACACCCGAACGGAACCGCCTCCACTTGTGCCGCTTATGAATCCCCGCTTCGCCCTTGCGCACCTTCCGAAGCCTCTCAGACGCCTTTGTCGCCCTTGACACGCAACCACCTCAAGATTCACGCCGCCTTCGACACATCCGACCGCTCGACTTCAACGCCTCGCGCTTAGTCCGATCACCTCGTGTCTCGCCACGACTTCGCCTCGATGTCCCGCAATCAACACAGCATAAAAACACATCACATAGCATTGCACAATATCATAGTATCAACATTTGTATAAGACTCAAACTCATACGTAATCAAAATCACAAAATATCCTTCTCTCGCATAGCTTCGACACAATCGAAGTTCCGCGACTTTACCTTGCGGAAGTTCCGATTCTAACGTCCGCGACTTGTCGATTATCGGAAGTTCCGCTTAACATCGCGGAACTTCCGATCTTCTAACATCCGCCTTCCGCATTTTCAAACCGATTACCATCTCGGAGGAATACTCAATGTCAGATATCGACACTCCGCTACCCTTGTGCGGAAGTTCCGATTTCCTTCACCAACTCAAAACCTCGTAAATCGAAGTTCCTATTTCCAACGCCAGAGTTCGATTATCGGAACTTCCGCTTCCATACACAATGTAGTTCCGATTTCGATTCAAAGACAGAAATACCCATACCGAAAAACTCAACTCTCAACCTATTCAACCACGATGTCAAATACTCATCACTCAGAGTGGAGGACCTCTCACATGGTCTCTCAAAACTGACACCGCACATGGCCCACGGCCCCGGTAATACACGCGATAACTTGCAAAGACGCCACAGGGGGCCCCGAGCCCCGGCGCACACTAACTCACCCCTTGGGTGTGAAGTGTATAAACTGATACAGCGCATGGCCCACGACCCCGGTAATACACGCGATAACTAGAAACTAGAAACAGCGCAAAGGTACGACTCCGAAACATACATTGTTACACATCAAAGTCCCACTTTTCCACTTGAGCAATTTCACGGCCGCCTCCTTCTAAGAATCGGAGGCAACAAGGTGGTTGTACTGCTCCATCGCCCATGCAAATAGCTCCCCATCGGGGACACCAAGACGCACAAGACGCCAGACGCTTGATCCGCCGCTCGCATCGCCACGCCAAGCAATGGGCAAACTAACGCCGCCGCCTAAAATGCGCAGATCTCAACACGACTCGGCGGCTTTGCGCCACTAAGCGCCGAGCGCTCCATGGACCCCTCCGGGTTACGGCGTTTCCAGCGCTGCCACCAGGCACCACGGTACAAGACCCCGCGGTAACAAATTTGCAGGAGCCACCCGTGGCGCGCGGGGGGCTCAGGGCTCGCGGGGCGTGCGGGGCACGCGGCCCGCTCAAAATTAGCGAGGCGCTTAGCCTTCACACCGCGAGGTGGTACTACCACTTTCATATTCCACCCTATGGCGGGGCCCTCGTTCGGCGGTCCGCCGAACCGCCATCGGTCCGTCCTAGAGCCAAAGCGATCGTACAAACCAAACTCAAAAACCAGCCATTGTCATTCAACGAAGAGATGGATCATTACAAAAACACGCCCCACCCGGCAGCACAAGTCGGAGCAGGGCGGGACAAACATAAATAAGACGCTAGCTACGCTACGACTGGGGGGGCACTAGGCAGGAGGGTCACACCTTATCGCCAGGAGCGGCACTCCGACCATCGGCAGCGTTAGGAGCCTCAGCTGCCTTGCCCTTGGTCTTCCGCTCCAGCACCCGTCGCAGCGAAGCCATCGTAGCCTCGCGTCCTTGTGGCGCCAGAAGGCCTGAGCAAAGGCCTGCGTCGCCCTTCGCACCAAACGTTCATCGGCGGCGATGTTTGACCCCGAAGCCACGGGCAAGGAGCGCGCCCCGAGGGCATCAACATGCCCACGACCACCTTTTTGTAGCGACAAGAAGGCTGCGGTCCAGGCAACCTTCGCGCAATGATCACCGTAGGCTTGGGCGGCGGGCAAGAATATCTCGCCACCTCGACGGAGGCGGTCCAGTGTCCGATCAACCTCCGAAATGCGGTGTGTTCTCGGCGGTGGCACAGCGCCCAACACGGTAACGTTCGCCTCCACCGCTTCCATCGCCTGCCAGATAGCACGCGACACCGACTCGAGCAGCTCCCACTCTGAGGCCATCTCGACGTCCAGGTCCGCCTTAGCCCGGCGAAGCATCTGCACCTCGTCACGAAGGCCCTACCGCTTCGCCTCTAGCGCGGAAACCCGAACCTCAAGAGCCTTCGCCTTTTCGGTAAGCTCGTCGCGCTTCGCAGAAAGCTCCTCGCTACGCGCCAAGGACGAATCCACCTGACCTTGGATCTCTGCGTACTCCCGCGTAATATCCACACCGAGAGCGCGGGAGAGCATCATTGTCTGCAAAACGATACGATCAAGCACGTACAACCTCGTCAAAAAAAGGGGGGTACTCACCCTAGCGGAGTTCGCTTCAATTAACCGAAGCATCTCACTCATTGGCATTTTCTCAAATAGCTGAGACACGACGGGCGGGGCGGCAAACCGAGACACCTCCTCGCACACGGTGGCCGCACCAGGGCTGATCTTAAAGTCGTTGGTGCTCAACGGCCCAAGATTGGCCGCGGGAGTGGCCCCGCAAGCACCAGCGACGTCGTGTCCCCAAGACTAGATCGCGCTACCGCATCAAGACTTCCCGCCTTCCGAAGACTCGTTGAGGGCTCCTTCGATTCCACCACCTACGAAGTTCCCAGCGGGTGTAAAAAAAAGAAACAAACAATGCATACCCGGGGTCGGCGGAGCATCTCCAACTACATCAACCATCATGTCTTCGGTGCCGCAGCCGTACGCCCGAGAGGGTGTACCGCCAGAGGAACCCCCGAGGGCCAGGCTCGCAACGAAGAAGGAACCCGTTGCACGAGCCGGTGGAGGCCACCCGCTCGGCATGGCCCGAGGGCGCACAGGCGGCCTTTGAAAGACGAGCGGTCGACGCCTATGCCAAGGGTAGAGCTACGGCTCACCGGCCCGCCAGACCGCAACGGCAAGACAAAGGCCGATTGTCCCGGAGCATTCACTCTCTGCAAGCGCCTTGCGCCGCTTGACAAGGTCGAGGTCCGACCGTTCCTCTAGAACGGTGGCCGGGTCCAAGTACGCGCGATTTAATCGCGCCTCACGCACGACCAGCCCCCGTTTCGAGTGCTCCTCACCGGTGTAGGGGCCGAGAAGCTGCTTCGCAGCACGGGCCGCCTCGTCCACAGGAAGAGCTACAAAATCATAAGGTCAAGAAAGGGAAGACAGCCATACCGCAGTAGCAGGACAGCAATTACCGCTATGGCCCTCCGACAAACCAAGCGCACGAACGTCGTGTGCTTCTGCGCCGAGGCGGACATCCCAACCTCGCGCCAGCGGCCACACCCGAAGCGCGCAAAATTCCTTCACTAGGTCGCGGGTGGAGAACCGTCGTGTCACCGTCAGAAGAAGTTGAAGTAGGGACTCCTCCCTCGAGCTAAGCTCGATCTCGGGGGATGGATTGAGCCGAATAGGACCCCCGCACGATCGCAACCCATACTCACATGGGGATGTGTGGTAGAACCATCTCGTGATCCAGTCCGTCTCCCAGCGGCTGCGGGAGGCAGGAGCCGGCAGGTACCGAAGGAAACGCGCCTTCGGTTGGAAGTTGACGCTCCCGAAGTTGAGTGTCTCCCCAATACCTTTCTTTTTTCCGGCTGGCAACGGGCGTCGTGAAGATAGGCGAAGAGCCTACCCTCTCCGGCTACACCGACGGAGCGAAGAACCCACTCGAAGACCCCGAGTTTTACAAGGGAGTTCGGGGTCAACTGAGCAAGCTCTACACGGTAGAGCTGCAGCACGCAGCTCACCAACCCCATGCATGGAAGTTGGAGGCCCGCGTCGAGGTAAGAGCGGAACAGAACAGCCTCGTTCTCTCGGGGTGTGGGAACCGTCTCCACCCCGGTAGCCCGAACGAGGGAAAGGTCCGCAACCTTTCCTTCCTTCGCAAGAACTCGGAGGACCGCAGGCGTCACCAGAGACCGGCCCAGCTCGTCAGTAAGTATCACCGGAACCCCCTCGTCTCGCACGCGCTTTGTCATCTAGCAGCAATAAGTGGCAAGAAAGCGCAAGAAGTAGACGGCGAAAAATGAAGAGACGCAGCTGAACCAGGGGGTCGCAACCCCCGTATTTATACCCGCCCCAGGGCCACGAAATGACGGGACACGGGAATCGAAGAGATGTGACTGCCCAGCAAGTGACGCGTGTGCCCTAAAACCCAACGGTCGCGCACCAAAAACAAAGCGACTCGACTCATTAATGAATCGGCGCGATGATCAAGGAAGCGGCGCGTCCCATTAATGACTAATCACATCGCATTAAAGCAACCGGCTGCCACCAGTCCAGACGGGTCAAGCAAATGGCCACAAGGATAGGTCATGCCGAAGGCAGCTCCGATGGCGAAGCAGGACCTCGACCATGACGGGCTTGTCGTAGGGATGGCCCCACCGGCCACAACGCCCAGGTGAAGCACCCCGGAGGACCCCCGAAGTCCCGCGAGGCTCGAGATGCAAGACCTTCGCCACCCGG
This sequence comes from Hsuehochloa calcarea, assembly GCA_036346395.1. NCBI lineage: Eukaryota > Viridiplantae > Streptophyta > Magnoliopsida > Poales > Poaceae > Hsuehochloa > Hsuehochloa calcarea. The sequence goes on from CM070606.1 coordinate 33,835,911, forward strand.
GCGGGCCGGCACCCGTGAGGACCCCGAAGCCTCGCGAGGCCCGGAGCTAAGAAGACCTTAGGGCCACACCGTTCTTGCGGGCGAAGCACCGGAGGACCCCCAAAGCCCCAGGTGAGACCCTTGATGGTGGAAACTTGGGTACAAATCAACCTAAACCAATGGTACAGAAGTTACGTCTGCCACCCTCTAGGCGAGATTGAGGAATAAGGCAATGGGGTGCTCCTCCGAAAGTCAAAATTAAATGAGGGCCCTTAAGGGCAAAGCCATGATTCATTAGGGAGGCCTCACCGGCTCCAAAGCCCCAAGCCGGTGAGGGCTCGGCGAACCCGAGGCTCTCGCTACCGCTCCCGGGATGGAGACTCTATTAGGGTGAACCAAGAGTCCAGAGCGCGCACTCATGGACCAAAGCCTAGTAGGGGCGAGGAATGTCCCCGAACCCCTATGGATACTGTACCATGGTAGGGTCAGAAGGGTAATATACAAAACCCTCACAGGGGCTATAAATAGGGGATCACCCCCCTTGTGGGGTGAGAAAAAAAAGCACGAATTACCTAGCAATAACCATCTCGTTCTTGTCACTGGCTAGTCCCCTCTTGAGGATCCCCGGGGCCCTCTTGGGCTTGTCCGGGGTCCCCCTCGACCTAGTGTAGTTGCTTACGTAAATTTTTTAGAACTTTACCTTTGCCTGTGATTTTCACAAAAATCTTACAAGCTTCTATTTTTATGCAATTCCATTTGTTACTCTTAAGGAAAATTCACATAAGTTGTTTAATAAAATCTTCCCTGAGAAATTATGCCTAAAATAATTCTCTCACCTATTTTTATTCTATTTTATATACATTTCTTCTATTTTATATACATTTCTTTTAAGTGCATGTTTGTATGAATTTCCTTTTTTGATTTATACCAAAAGGTCAATAGTCATGTCTGATTAGATTTTCATATGTAATATGCTCAAAATTATTTTCCCAATGCATTTCTATTATGTATTCCCAAAATATGAATTTTTGGATGTTACAGCCCGCTTTCCCTTTTCTTTTTCTTTCTTTATCCCCGGCCAGCCCACGCGCCAGCGCCCCTTCTTCCCCACCTTATTCTTCCTCTAGCACCGCGCACTGCCGCCATGAGCGCCAGCTCAAGCTCTTCATAGTCCCCTATTTCCTTCCCATTCTCTCATGCTATCGCAAGCATTGAATACCCCAAATCACGCCTTCCCCATTTTAAGCCACTTCCCCATTCATGCACACGTTTTCGCTAGGATTTTGCCATGGCCGCTGCAATCCCCGCGCACCCAATCTACCGCTTCTATCTTCCTCCGCCCCCATAAAAGGGAGCCCACGAGCCCCTTACTCCACTAATCCATTCCCCGCGAACTCCACTATTTTTCCCTCACTCTCCCCGCCGCATTTTCGCTTTTCCTCTCGCCGGCCGCAAGCACCGCCACCTCCTATGTAGCCCTACCACCATCGAGCTCACCACCGAAATCTTCGTGACGTGTTCTACCCGGTGCGCACCTCGCCCTCACTGGAGCTTCCACGCCACCGCGAGCCCGACATCGCCACGGCCTTTGCCCTCGCCACCGACCATCCTTGCGCATCCTACCACCGCCAAGGTGAGCACTCAACTCCCCATCTCCTCCTCATTCCGATGGCACCCTCTACATCTGTCGCCGCACCGCCAAACGCCGGTGACCATCAAGTTCAGAGCTACCGCCGCACTCCATGCTGATGTGGCTACGACATTGGGCGTACGTGTACGCCACGTCCACATGTCAGTCTTAGTCAGTGCAACATGTCTACTTGTGTAGCGGCTGACGTGGCAAAACCACTGTTCTGTGAGACGGTCCACCGTGGACTAAGCTCAATGTCGTGGACCCATTCCACCACCATCAGCCACACACGTCAATCCTTTTCTTTTGAAAAACAATCCGGCCAGAAATTTAAATTCCCTCACTGACATCATGCTAACACAATAAATTTGTTGTCCTTTAGGAAAATATTTCCACAAATTCCAGAATTTTCATTTTCATCATTTCGAGTGAATTTCAATCTTCCGAAAGCCCGTTCTCCTTCGTTCGAGCTCCGATTCAAGTGATTCAAAATTTTAAATTTATATAAATTTAATATCTATCTCTGAGAACCTAAATTGTTTAATTTGGAGTTTATTAGAATTTTATTTAACTTTGGCTCATTTTCGCGTATAGATTTCAACGACTTCGGAGAGTCAGAATTCGATGACCATTTCATAACAATAATTATTTGAGCAATGCAAGTTACATCTTTGATCATATTTATTTCCAATATTTTAAATTATTTTAATTTTATTTTAAACTATTATTGCATGCTTATTTATATTCAATTTAATTTAAATTTCAGATTGAAAATTATAGTTATTCCCAATTCCATTGTACAACCAATCTTTGACATTGAATTAAACATACCTTGATACCTTAGATAAAAATCTAATTTATGAAATAATATGAACTAGACACTTTGGGAAAAATATATGCCTAGTCATGCTTAGATAAAAAAAATATTCGATTTGGGAATTTACAGCAAAAAAATACTTTGGATTTAAAGCGTATCCATGGCATTGGTGTGTCATGGAAGCTAACAAATGATTTGAAAAATGAAATAAAAGTAAAAACTAGTTTGTACTTGGGCGAAAAGGATAGTTGGTAAGTGCAGGTTTATGCACGTGCTCAATTCAGGAATGGTTGAGGCCCGGGGTTATTTTGGAAGTTGCCCAATTTGGTTAAGGACCGGTCTTCGAGCTGTATCTTGCTAACCTCCACCGTACTACCACAAGTCTGGAGTGGGACAGGCTTGGCTAAATAATTTGTAATATTTCACCGTGGTTGTACCATCTGTTGTGTGGGTGTCAGAATGACCTACTTTTTATATATTCTCACATGGCTCTAGATGGGCCGGGCTTCCTGCGGATGGTTCAATCCAAAGGAAGTGAAGTCTTAGCAAGCATAACTACGTTGGGATGACGTATTGTAAAAACTTCATGATATTTGCTTAGTCGCACGCCTTTGGAAATGTGTCTTGGCCGACATTTTAAGCAAATTATCTCTTATGGGTAAAGTTGTACAACCTCTACAGAGTGTAAAACTATTTGAATAGATGTGTCTACGGTCAGGACATACTGAGTAAAACCACTCAAAGTTAGACTTTGCTTTTTTATTTCAAATGATTTTATCAAATGATTTTGGATAGATTATCCAATTGGGGAGTTGGATAGTTAGCCATGTAATAGGAGGGTATCTTTCACCAGAAATGTATGGAGGCTATCCTACTATAAAACTTGTCAATTTCAAATCAAAACAGATTTTAGTTATAGAATAACTACTTTGAAACTTAGTACAAATATTTACGAGAAAACATTGCTTTATGCAACTTCAACCTATAAGTCATCCTTTGACTTACCCTCATGTATTATAATTCTGTTATTGGGTATAACTTACGAAGTACATCTTTGTACTCACCCTTGCTTAATAAATTGTTGTTTAGAGGAGTGCTACGAGGAGGGTAAGGATCTGGACGACTAGGCTACGCCCCTAGACGATTGCATGTGGCGAATCGTGTGGCCTACCTTATTATTTATGCTTCCGTTGTACTTTTCTTTTGGCTTCTAACCCTTTTGTAATGAACATGGATTATTATGAATAAAATGTGTATTATGGTTGTGTTATCATCTTTGGTTTGACTATGTACACTAGTTGTTATTGGACTAGTGTGTGAAACGCAGAGAATGCGGGATCCTTTGCTCTCGGTTCGTCATTGCTGGGGGAGACGATCGATGCTGAGGATGTTGGACGATCGACTACGACCACTGTATCGACGTGCCCGACGTTGGATCAGACTGCTCCAACTCTTCTTCCGCTGCACTACGCGCCTAGTTGTAACTATCTATGATCTCTTACTTACATAACTTGCTGATCTATATAATTATCAGCTAATATAGCCTATCCATACCCCTTCACTAATAGTAGACTATAGGTAACTACAAAGCGGCAATCCACTGGGGCAAAACCAGCCCTAGGCTACTGGGGGCTTCCACTTGGGCCTAGAAAACTAGCACGTCGTACCCCCATCCCACCCCATGTCGTGTGCGACCCAGATGCATGGAAACCGTGTTCTGCGTGAAGGACATGATCACTTAATTCCTCTTGCATTAGGAGTAGGTGGAGGCGATGGGGGAGAGTGGAAGGAGGTGGAGGAAGTGGGTGCACGAGGAGGTGGTGGATAGGAGGGAGGCAGAGGCGACGGTGAATTGAGAATTTTGGATGGGGATGAATTTTTGCTTGTTAGGGTTGGAGGACTGGAGCTGAGCAAAACGCATATCTGGCTAGCGAAGTAATCGGGACAGGGTGGACTTCTCGGGCTGTTCAAATCAAAGACCGAGCCCAACCCAAAAAAATGTTCCGCGCTGAAAACCAGGACCTAGCCTGGCCCGACGGACAAGCCCCAATCAGATCGGCAGCCCATGAACATGTTTACTTGCATCCACGGGTGCATCGGTGGGTATGTTTAGCCGCACAAACCACCGGAAAATTAATGAGTAAGATTAACTGGATGAACTATCGTGCATACATGATATATCACCTCAAGATCGATGTACAAGTGATGCCTTAATTCACCATTGGTTCATATGTTACAAATCACCAAGTCCCAAGAGCTCTCCTAAGTAATCAGACCTCCATTAACAAAGGATCGATCTTTCATACCCTCGCTCATCTCAAAACTAAACCACGCACGCACGTAGGTACACCGACGCATTCATCGTCCATTTGCAGACATTGATCGATCGACCGGTGAGCCTTAAGAGGAGGAGAAAGTGTCGAGGATGGTGGTGTGGAGCGGGTCGCTGAGGTGGGTGGCCCAGTTGTTGAGGGGCCCCTTGCCGGTGACGGCGGCCTGCACGGCGAAGCCGAGGAAGCCGACCATGGCGAGGCGGGCGTGCTTGATCTCCGCCAGCTGCAGCCGCTCCTTCTTCTCGGGGTCCGACGCGAGGCCCAGCGGGTCGAAGTAGGAGCCACCGGGGTAGAGCCGCTTCTCCGGATCGAGCTCCGCGTTGCGCTGGAACTCGATGTACCCGATCAGCAGCACCTCGATCCAGATCAGCGTCGAGATCGAGAACGGCAGCGGCTGGCCCAGGTACGACGACCCGTCCACCAGCTCAACCTGCACGCACGCACGCCATGCATCGTCAGACGCAGATCGTTCATCATCAATGGAGGAAGGCTGAGGCATGTATGTATGTATGACAGACGACGTACCTTGCCGGCGTCTTGCCAGGTGACGCCGGTGAGCCACTCGACCGAGAGGGCGCCGAGGGTGGCGAGCATGGCCCAGCGGCCGTGGATGAGCTCGCACTCGCGGAACCTCTGCAGGCCGAACACCTCGGTGTAGGGCTGGAACGGGGTGGACTTCACCTCGCCGGGCTCGAACCGGGTGCCGATGATGTCGCCGGAGACGTTCTTGGCCAGGTTCTGGTCCAGCGAGTCCAGCTCGAACTGCAGGTACTCCGCGGGCTTCCCCAGCCCGAACGGGTCGAACCCGTAGTCGCCGACCAGCGACCCGTCCAGATAGTCCGGCGCCACCGCTCCGGGGTACCACAGCGGCCGGTCCGAGGTCGAGGTCCTCTTCGCCTTCTTCGGCGCCGCCTTCTTGCCGCCGAAGCCGAACTGCGCCACGATGCGCCCATTCTGCTGCGCTGGGTCCGCCAGACGGGTCCCAAGGAACGTGCTCGCCGCGGCGGCCACCGACGAGGCCATGGCTTCTCCTCCTTCTCGGCGTGTCCTTGTGCTGCGGTGGTGGTGCTGGCCTGCTGGGTGTGTGGTGAGGGCTCGTCATGCAGTACAAATAGAGTGCCTATAAGAAATTCCCGGTGTAATCTCCGCGGGGCAGATCGGACGGCGGCAGGGCGCCTGTGATCTATCCGACGGACCCGATCGGCTCTGCATTATCCGGGTCTTATCTGTATGGAGCTTGCACTGGCCATTGGTGACATGTGGAGGCTTGGGATTGGATGGTGGGGCTTGGGAGTGCTTGTGATTTTTTTTTGAGAGGAGTGCTTGTGATTTGTGGCCTTCAGGGTGAACGGGGCCAGAAAATATCGGGTAAAATAATCTTTGCAATTTTGCGGTTTTAGCACCCGAAATATATGCAGGGTTGCATTTCAGTCCTTCATGGAAACATGTCTCTACTTTAGTAATGCATTACAGCGGGCGGTTAAACAAGAACACAGACAATGCTTCTAAAAATGTTAAGCATTGTCTGTATTAAGCTGTTATGAAAAGATGGACAATTCAACGTAGACTTCCTCAAGTCTTCAACAACAAATCACAGTGCTTTAATTACCATGTACCATGCCCAAGTTAGTTTCTCATTATCACTTCATTGCTTTGACATTCATGTAGTTCAGTTATGTTGAATGGAAGTATAAATTGCCATTCCAGTAAGGTTAGACCCATTCATACATGCATCTGAAATCATGTATAATTCCCTGGTTTTCTTTACATTTTACTTCTGCAATGTTGCATGTCACATTGTTACTTTCTTCATTTAGGTAAAGAAAAAAGAGAGCAACTTTTCACACACTTGGATCCAGCACAGAATGATCTAGTTCTTGGTCTTTTCCACCTCAGAAATTTTTCCAGTTCATTGAGTCCGGTACATTCAGATTCAGATAAACGTATCGCCAACTGATTTTATTTTCACGGCAACATATAAGTGAACACCAAGCCTATCTCAAATTTTCACCAATAAAAATAAAGTACAGATGAACTATATTTCCCAGCTTGTAAGTAACATTGATCCCCACATACCTCTTCGTACTGTCAAACAAGTGAAGAAAACGATACATTTGAACACAGAAAAAAGAGAGAAATTGCCAAATATTGAGCTCAATAGTAAGAATAACCTGGGATCCTTTTGTACGGCAGAATACTACACCACACGAATAGTAGCCAAAGATGTCCGTGTAGGGAAAGGGGAACCTTGATAGTTTCTCAACGCAGTCCAGATGTAACTGCTAATATCTGTTATCCGGCAAAGCTCTCTTCTGCGAAGGCTGAGTTAATGCCTCATGGAATAAAGGTTTCCGTTAAATGTTGTAACAGCTTCGTTCGACTTCGGGATCTCTGATCTTTCTTCTCTCTTCTTCTTTTCCCTGCCAACCGAGTTCAAATTAGGCAAATTCAACTCATTAATATACACAGTCTAACACATCAAAAAATGTGTAAGAAGGCAATAGAAACAAAGCAATTGTCAATCATAACCAAAAGAAGAGGTAAATGGTAAACTTCAAGTATGAAATTACCAATATCAAGCATTTAGTGAGAAAGCCAAAATATGAACTTCTCACAAACCTTAGCACAATATCATTGTTTGAACACATTCAGACTTGAACAGTAAGAAAAGTGAAAGAAATATACTGCTTGGACAGGAGATTACCTATCCACGTATTCCTTGAGGAGTTCCTTGGCTTGAACCAATTTCGAGAGTATGTTGCGGTAAACATCGAGGTCCCTATCCACATTTCTTTTATTGATGTTTAGAGCAGCGCAAAGCTATTAAGCAAGAAGTAAAGTCAATACCTATTGGCAATCTTAACAAATTAACAATGAAGAGTGCATTTCATTTTTGAGATCGTCAGTTCGTCACCAAACACTGCCTAAATGTCTCAAACGATCAGCTGAAATGTTTGCGGTACATTGCACAAATGACTTCATTAATATATGCTAGAATGCATCACGGATGCTTTTCAAGTATAACCCTGTATATTATAATTTATCTATTGAGCAGTATGGGAACAGTAAAGAGATAGACAACCCCAATGCCAAATTATTAAGCTAGTAGCAGCTGTTCTTTCCTCTGGTCGTCCAAAGACAGAAAAAACAAAAAATACAAGAAACAAATAAAGAGAGGTAAGCCGTGGAAAATGACAAAGCGAAATGATAACTTAAGGCCATGTAGAACGGCAATCTATCATGCCCACACAACACAAAATAGTGAACTCAACAGTTACAAGGCTACCCTACTGTACTTGGTAGAAGGGTGCACAATACCAACAGTAAAGGTCAAGCAAAGTTTGTAGCTGAAAACCTAACTTCAATGGGTCTGCCCACAGAAAAATCTTGAACGATCACATGCCATAACAATTGGCATATTTGCAACCTTAACCGCTGAAGAACAATATTTGGGATTGGGGAAAGCCAGTACAGCAGTGCATGCTATGTAAATACAACAAGATCAGTGGCTCTATGCTTTCTCAAAAAGAACACTGCATGGATCCTAAAGAAATTGTGGTAGCTACAGATTAGGTGTAAATCAGACCCTCTTAGGCAAAAATAACAGATACTAAAAAAAACAAGTTATTTCGACCAAAAAAAAGTGAAACAAACATAAATGGGAATAGGAAACAATGAAGCATAATTTCGGAGAAAAGCAACAATTAATAGAAAATGCGCAAACAAAATTAATAATGGCAAGAACAACCTTGTCTAGTACTGTTGGCTCCGTTGCATTTACGAGCTCAAGCAAACGGAACAGGCCAACCGCAAAGAATCGGCTGTAGCTGAAGTATCCCTTACGGTTGGCTCTTTCTGATATATCTTTCAGAACGGCCTCTATTTCTCCATCTCTAGAAGAAAAATCAACTAACGAGTTACCATTCTGGGAACGTGCCCATTCTTCCATCTTCTGTGCATCAGCTCTGGACAGAAAACACAAAACACTTAACATGAGTGTTTGAAACATAAATGTCACTTTCTGAGGAAAGAAACTTTTATAAATGCCAACAAAGCAAATGAACCAGTAACCAAATAGCACATGAGCTTTTATTGATACCAAGAAAGCAGAACAACTAATGACCCAAAAATACAAAGCATGTAAGAAATAACTAGTGTGAACTGGGAAATTTTAACAGAGGTAAGGAGCATAACTGCATAAGTATCTAACAAAAATTCAGGGTTGATTCAACAAATTTAAAGAGTTGAGGGGTAATATAACTCATGCAGAAACATTGACAGCTGAGAATTATAACAATTCAACTTGGACCAAATGAATTTAGGAAATTATTTTCAAGATTCAGAGTATGGATATGAAAAACCGTACTGCAATATAAAATACCACGATGTTAACATGACTCTGGTTCAAAGCCTATATGAGCTATGATATGTGTTAGATGTATATTATTACCTGTGTATTTTCCCTGTTGTATAAGGGATTACATGTATATATATCATACTTGTACTTGTATATATATTAGCCTATTGACCTCATTATGAATACAAGCACTATTTATAACATAGTATCAGAGCTAACCTAGATTTTCAAGCCGCCGCTTGTTCCATCTCCAGCTGCTGGTTCCATCTCCTGGGTGTTCTTCTCCACCGCGCTCGTCGTCGACTACCGCCCGCCTGCCTGCCGTCGCCGCCTCTCCAATCGCAACTAGCCGCTGCCACCATATGGGTGTTCTTCTCCACCGCGCTCGTCGTCGACTACCGCCCGCCCGCCTGTTGTCGCCGCCTCTCCCGTCGCTGCTACTCTACTCCGGTTCACCTGGTTGCCTGTCATCGCCCTCGGTGGCGTGCTACTGCTGGCCCGTTCGGTCGCCCGCCGTCATCCTCGGCGGCGTCCGACTGTCGACCACACAGGGGGGACCACGCACGGGGGGATCTTCGTCGCATTTGGTCGATTGGATCAGGATCTTCGTTGCATAATACCGCCGTCACAGGGGGGCCGTGAGGCTATCGCCCGACCGTCGCAAAGGGGACGCCACCCGCCATCGTCTTCGGCAGTGTCCGACCGCACGGGGGGACAACGTCGCCCGACCTCCCGCCATCGACGCCCGTCCGGTTGCTTGCCCGATCGCCGGTCACGCTCCATCCGGCCGCGACACTTTTCTCGCTACCGCTGGTTCCTTTGATTCTCGCTACTCTTATCAAATCCTTGTGTCGATAAGGCTTCGATTTATTTAAGTGAGAGAGAGATGTTGTCCTCTTCAAGCACCGTTTTTGTTCCTCACTGTCCGATGATCTTCGCTGGTCTCAATTATCGGAACTGGTTTCATCTACGACTTCTTAACACCTCTCCAGGCTGAGTATGAGTAGACTCGTGCTCAATTGTTGGCACGTCACCCTTGTGTGACTCTGTTGGAGGCCCTTGCATCTGTTCGTGCTGAGGAGATCCGCCTTCGTGCAAGGGTCTGCTGTCGTCACCATCGTTTCCTTCGATTCTGGCAACTCCTGTAGTTTCTACACCCGCTACGTCTCCAGCTACTCCTTCACCAGTGTTGCCTTCACAAGTGACAACTGCTGTTGGTAGGGCACTCCACTGCACCTATTGCAATAAGGATGGGTAGAGTAGTTCTGCTACAGGAAGAAGAAGGATTTACGTTGTGGTGGTCGTCCTCCAAAGGGCACTGGCAGTTCCTCCTCTGAGAGCTCTAGTGTTTCTGATACTCAGGAGCTTCTCACACTGCTGTGTCGCATAGCTGCTTTTGCACCTTCTGGTTCTACTGGTTCTGTTGCACGGTCTTCTAGTGAGAGACCACCTTCTACTTCATCTTCCTCGTATATCACCTTGGATTCTTGACTCTGATGCTTCCTTTCATATAATATCTGATTCCATCAGTCTCACTTCCATTGGTCATTTAGCTGACCTCTCTCTATCGCAGGACGAGGCACTCTTTCGAACTCCTCTTTTCATGTTCCTAATATTTTCTATGTTCTCAAACTAACCATGTAGCTCATCTCTGCCGGTTAGCTCATCAATCATGGTTATCGTGTTATTCTCGATTCTGATTCTTGTTCTGTTCAAGATCGACACACGGGGGCTCTGGTTGATACTAGCCCTCACCGTTGTAACTCAAGGCGTCTCTGGGAGCTTGACTGGCTTCATCTTCCTTCCGCTGCCCCTGTCAATCTTGTCACCTCCACCACCACCTCCGCTTCTGTTGCATCATTCACTGCGTCTTTTGCTCAGTGGCATCATCATTTAGGACATCTTTGTGGGTCATGTCTATCTTCTTTACTTCGTCGTGGTCTTTTAGGGTCTATGTCTGGTGATGCTTCTATAAATTGTCAGGGTTGTAAGCTTAGTAAACAGCTTCAACTCTCTTATCCTTCCAGTGAGTCAGTGTCATATTATCCTTTTGATCTTGTTCATTCTGATGTATGGGTTCCGGCTCCTTTCGTTTCGAAAAGAGGTTATCGATATTATATAATTTTTATTGATAATGTTTCTCTATCCATCTACCAGAATTTTGTCACCATGATCCGTACTTAGTTTGACTCTCCTATTCATGTTTTTCGGGCTGATTCCGCTGGGGAGTACTTGTCAGGAGTCCTTTGTGGTTTTCTTGCCGAGCATGGCACTCTCTCTCAGTTTTCTTGTCCTAGTGCTCATGCCCAGAATGGTGTGACTGAACGAAAGCATCGTAATCTTCTTGAGACAGTTCGTGCTCTTATGCATGCTTCTGCTATCCCACCACACTTCTGGGTTGATGTCGTTTCTACTGCCACTTTCCTTATTAATATTCAGTCTTTTCTGCTCTTCAGTGTTGGATCCCAGTTGACCGTCTCTGTGACAAGACCTCTGATTATTCTAGTCTTCGCCTTTTTGGGTGTGTGTGCTATGCTCTTCTTGCACCTCGTGAGCGCACCAAGCTCACCGCTCAGTCCGTGGAGTGCGTTTTTCTAGGCTATAGCGTTGAGCATAAGGGATATCGTTGTTTGGATCCTACTGGCCGACGGATGTGGATTTCTCAGGACGTCACTTTTGATGAGTCTCGTCATTTCTACCCTCGTTATTCTCCTTCCACCACTCCAGCATCTCTTGTCGAGCCACTTTCTTTCTTGACATTTCCTGTCACCCCTATAGTCACCACGCCTCCACTACAGCCTTTGGCCTCTTCGGTGCCTCCTTCACCGTTGGCATCTCCTTCACCGCTGGCGCCTTCTTCGCCACCGACACCCTCTCCAAAGGCTCCCTTCTTATCCACTCTACCACACTCGTCGTCTGCGAGTTGAGAATTCTTCTGATGCGCCATCTTTTTCTGATGGGTCATCTTCTTCGGTCTCTCCTCCTCGATATGTTCTTCGTGTTCGCCAGTCATTTCAGCCTTCTGCGCGCTTTTGTTTAGCCGCTCTTGCCGAACCAACCTCTTATTGTGATGCTGCTATTTATCAGGAGTAGCAGCATGCGATGGCAGAGGAAATTGCTGCCCTTGAGCGTACTGGCACGTGGGATCTTGTCCCTCTTTCTGCACTTGTTACTCCTATCACGTGCAAGTGGGTCTACAAGGTTAAGACCCGCTCTGATAGTTCTCTTGAGCGCTACAAGGTTCATCTCGTGGCACATGGATTTCAGCAGGAGTATGGTCGTGATTATGATGAGACTTTTACTCCTATACCTCACATGACCACCGTTCGCACTCTTCTTGATGTGACGTCTGTTCGGGCATGGTCCATCTCTCAGCTTGATGTCAAGAATATTTTTCTCAATGTTGAGCTACGTGAGGTGGTTTATATGCAGCTACCGTCGGGGTATTCTGTTCCTGAGGGTATGGCTTGTCGCCGCTGCCAATCTCTTTATGGCCTCAAGCAAGCTCCTCATGTCAGGTTTGATCGTTTCTTTTCTGTTGTCACTGCGGCTGGTTTTTCTACCAGTGCTTATGATCCTGCTCTTTTTATCCACACTTCGCTTCACGGTCAGACGCTTCTTCTTTTATATGTTGATGATATGATCATTATTGGAGATGATTCTCAGTACATCACTTTTGCCAAGGAGTGTCTTAGTTAGCAGTTTCTCATGTCTGATATGGATCCTCTTCGCTACTTTCTTGGGGTTAAAGCTATTTCTACGCTTGAGGGCTTCTATCTGTCCCAAGAATAGTATATTCAGGATCTTCTTAATCGTGCTTCTCTTACAGATTAGCACACCACTGAGACTCTCATGGAGTTTAATGTTCATCTTCGGCCCACTGATGGTGAGCCTCTTACTGATCCTACTCGCTATCGTCACCTTGTTGAGAGTCTTGTTTATCTGGGTGTCACCTGTCCTGACATTTCGTATCTTGTGCATATCTTGAGTCAGTTTGTTTCTGCACCCACTCAGCTCCACTATAGTCATTTTCTTTGTGTTCTACGATATCTTCATGGAACCATCACTCGTCCTTTTTTTCCCTCGCTACAGCTCCAGGCATATTCAGATGCCACCTAGGCTAGTGATCACTCTGATCGCCCGACTCTCTCTTCCTATTGTGTTTTTCTTGGTGATTCTCTCATTGCTTGGAAGACTAAGAAGCAGACAAGAGTTTCTCGTTCAAGTACTGGGACTGAGTTGCGAGTTATGGCTTTGTTGACTGCGGAGGTTACTTGGCTACGGTGATTACTTGAGGATTTTGGTGTTTCTATTTCAGCACCCACTCCTCTTTTGTCTAACAGTACATGTGCTATTAGCATTGGTAAAGATCCGATGAAGCATGAGCTTACAAAGCATATTGGTGTTGATGATTTCTACATGCGGATGCAGGATTAGGTTGTTGCTCTTCAGTATGTGCTTTCAGAACTTCAATTGGTCGACTTCTTTACCAAGGCACAGACCAGAGCCCAACACAGTTTCTATCTCTCCAAACTTCATGTTGTTAATCCACCATAAGTTTTTTTTGGGGGGGGGGGGTGTTAGATGTGTATTTTCCCTGTTGTATAAGGGGTTACAAGCATATACGTCATACATGTACTTGTATATATATTGGTTCATTAGCCTCACGATGAATACAAGCGCTATTCATAACAATATGCACCTGTACTGCTCAGGGTCTTCATTTAACGCTGTTATATATGACTTGAAGATGGCATCCCTGTCCTCATTGCTGGGGTACCCTTCCATGAGCTGTTCATAGACGGTGACAAAGCCAAGAGCAAACACAGGATCATACTGATGGGTTCTTTTGTATCTCATTATATGTTGCTGCACCAAAAGTTCTTGTAGGACTGTACTGTAAATGCTTGGGATAGGGCGATTATATGACTTGAGGAAGTTCATCTTTGTTTCCGCAACAGTAGGTGGAATATCTGTACAAGATTCAGAAAAAATGAAAAAGGCTGTTGCAATAAATTGTTCTGCTATGCTATGTACACAAAGCAAGATGTTCTACGTTGGTTACAATCTGTTTGATAAGAATATACCAAACAATATTTGGATATACCATGACCCAATAGCAATTGCTTGACAAGTGATTGGCAAATCATTTGAAAGTAGACAGAAAGAAGTATTAGAACAAAAGACAGACGCCACAGAACAACAAGAGGGAACTTATGGAATGTAATGGAAAAAATGAAGAATATATTGAATTTTTGCACAAAGAAGCATTCGGCAGCTTTATTTCACTCACACCGAGTCGCCGAGAATTCCAATGAGAAAAACCTGTTTTTTGTGCACCAGTTCACCTCCTAAGCAACGACACGATCTAGTTTCCACTGGTAATCCCATACTATGTAGAGATAGTGAGCCAAGAAAACTCTATCATTACTCAGGTCTGTTCTTACATAGGATTCCATTCTACAATGGATGGCACAGGTCTATAAATTAACAGCTCGTGCTTATATCGTACAAGATTAAGGTCCTTCGGAGGATGTAATCACACCAGTGGTCCGGTTCTCTTGACGCGCATTTCAGCAATCTAAACGCAGCAAACTGCTAGTTGCATTAACAAAGCACTAGCAGCACGAAGTAGTACTAATATCTTGACTTAAAATTCGATCCACAAAAACTTCAGCCTTCCAAGAGTGATCTTCACAAACTTATTACACCAGAAAGCTTCTGTTTTTAGCACAGGCATAGATTATGGCTGAAAAAATCAGGCATTTGTAGCATAAACGACACCCTATTAGCACGGACCATAGCCATAAATCAGAACTTCATTGCACAAACCAATCAAAACGCGGAAATTGTTAAGCCCGAACAGCACGAGCTCCCATCCTCACATCCCCAAGTAGAAGAGACACGAATTAAAAACAAGTATGCAAACATTTCTACTAAATTCAGCAAAAAAGAAGAAACCTGTTTGGGCCTGGATTAACCTAAAGATGAACAAATCAAAGTACTACGTGTCTCGCACGGAGTCCACAAGAAGCAACAAGAGTGAGAGAGCGCAAGCAAGCTCACCGCCCGCAGTGGCGACGCAACGCACCACCGAGCGCGAGCCCCGCCGAGCCCTCGCGCTGAGCACGACGCCGCCGGAGATGGCCGCCGCGGGCGTCGTCGTCGACGGCCTCCAGTCCGCGGCTCGGCGCAGTGCAGCGAAGGGAAGCGACGATATGGCTGCCATGGGAGAGCCCTTGTCCTACTACCGGTTCTTTCGCTGGATTCGGCGGCGGGTGATCGGCGCCGCTAGCGAGGGCGAAATGGTAATTGCAGGCACAGGTGTGAGGAAACGCTATTGCTCGTCAAACATTATGAATTTTTTTTGTCACACTCCCTACACAGTGGACTTAATTGTGTAAATTTTACATAATTTTATATGATCTGAAATTGTCACACTCCCTACACAAATTCAGGGTTTAGGTCTCAAAAATTAGGACGAGACGTTTCGGAAATTAGGGTTTCATGATTTCATGTGACTTGAAATGTGCGAAGTTTGGTACGACATGACTACTCTTGACCGCTATGGTTCTTGATCACATTTCTTCTGTACGAAGCAGTCTACACGAAAATTCAGGGATGTCTGTAGTGGCCGATGCGATTTGAGGGAACGAGATGGGACGAGAAAGGTGATTCAGGGGTGCCCTTTTATAGTGTGAGGGGAGGCCCTAGATAGAGTGCGACATACGTAGTTCATTTCGGGACCGACAGAGAATTAAGGAAATTTGGTGGCGATTCGGAGGAGATAAAATATTTAATCCGTTGCGGGGAGATAAGGGATGAAATTGGCGGTGAGGATGCGAGATTTTTGGGCTGTTTTGTCCATTTTCTGACAAAGCTTCAAGCCAACAACGGAGATGAGAAAGGGAGTGGAAGAAAGTCGGCGCAAGCGGCCCCACGCTAAGAACGAAAGAAGGCGACGATGGTCGACTGCAGACGCAGCGGCGTGTTGGGCCATGAAGGTGGGCCATGCGAGGGGAAAATAGGAACTAGACCAAGAAGCTTCAGCCCGACTAGTTTTCTGAGATTTTAATTAGTTTTTTGCATTTTAGAAATACCAAAAAATCCAACTACCAAAATGAAAAATAGCAAAGGAACTAAAAATTCCAAAGAAGTCTAGAAAATGTTTCAAGCACAAAGAACTCAAATAAAATAGTTTTAGAATTAATTGGTGTTCATATTAGTCACATTAAATTATTTTTCTATTCAAAAGTTCATTTAAGCTTTATTAAATTCAAATAAAATTTGGTGAATTTTTCAAGGGACAAAACTACTCAAAAGGTTTTGAAACTCAGAAAAATTGGGATGTTACACGTGGAGCCATCACCGTCGGCTCCGATCTCCCATCACCATCGATGGGAGCCGTTGCTGAGGCTCGACGTCATGCCATAGTCGCTAGATCTGGGCTCCTGCTGTCGCACATGGTCGGAACTGGGCTCCCACCATCGCTATAGCCACGAGAGATCGTCGAGCACCTGTGGATGACATATCTGCCAGACGCCGCCATCATCATCAAGGTTACCGAGCACCTGTTGATGCCACTGGAGGTCACCACCATCGCTACCAGTGAAGATTGCAGGTTCGATTGAAGTAGCCATTGACAATGGCGTGAGAGGGGGAAAATTGAAAACGAGGGGGAAGGGATACTAGGTGAGAGAGGAAAGGGAGGGGATGAGGTTGAGGGAGAGTGAGAAAAGGGAGTGTGATGAGGATATACACATCATATACACCTATTTGGGCAAGATAGGAGGAGAGGGAGGTCGCCCAAGAGGAAGAAACAATAGCAATCAAGTTTCAACTAGCATGGTGCCTGTTGTTCTATCCGTAAAGTTCATGAATGTTTATGAACTAATTACAAGGTTTAAAATGCTCAAAATAATTTATATTTAGAAATCCTATCAAATCTAGTTTCCAACGGATCAGACGACATGTGATTTGGATCTTTCTACACAAAGTTATGGCAAGTTGATTGGATGTTGCATGTGCTATCAAGGGGTCGTGCGAGGATTGCTAAACAAGGGAGTCCATGTCCGGCACCTATAAAAACTCCCAAAGTAACAACGTCTACTCGAAATGAAAGTAAATAAATAAA
This sequence comes from Hsuehochloa calcarea, assembly GCA_036346395.1. Classification (NCBI taxonomy): domain Eukaryota; kingdom Viridiplantae; phylum Streptophyta; class Magnoliopsida; order Poales; family Poaceae; genus Hsuehochloa; species Hsuehochloa calcarea. Next base: position 33,853,161 of record CM070606.1, read on the forward strand.
ACAAAATACAAAATAGAGAGATAGCAAACTCCAAAAATTAAATAAAAGTCTCAGGAAGGTAAATATTGAATTTAGATATTTGAATGGGCTCAAATGGAGCTCGTATGAGGAAGAACGAACTTTTGGAAGATCTAAACCCTAAAGGAATTAACTAATTCTGAATTTCTGGATTCTCGAATTATTTTACTGAAGAAAATCTATTTATGATGTCAGCATGACATCAACTCCGAATTTCTTTTTTGGCCGATTTATTTGCGATTTGAGGGAACGAGATGGGACGAGAAAGGTGATTCAGGGGTGCCCTTTTATAGTGTGAGGGGAGGCCCTAGATAGAGTGCGACATACGTAGTTCATTTCGGGACCGACAGAGAATTAAGGAAATTTGGTGGCGATTCGGAGGAGATAAAATATTTAATCCGTTGCGGGGAGATAAGGGATGAAATTGGCGGTGAGGATGCGAGATTTTTGGGCTGTTTTGTCCATTTTCGGACAAAGCTTCAAGTGCCAACAACGGCAGATGAGAAAGGGGGAGGTGGAAGAAAGCGCTGGCAAGCGGGCCCCACGCGGCAACGAAAGAAGGCGACGATGGGCTGACCTGCGACGCGCGCGCGTGTTGGGCCATGAAGGTGGGCCATGCGAGGGGAAAATAGGAACTAGACCAGAAGCTTCAGCCCGACTAGTTTTCTGAGATTTTAATTAGTTTTTTGCATTTTAGAAATACCAAAAAATCCAACTACCAAAATGAAAAATAGCAAAGGAACTCGGAAAAATTCCAAAGAAGTCTAGAAAATGTTTCCAAGCACAAAGAACTCAAATAAAATAGTTTTAGAATTAATTGGTGTTCATATTAGTCACATTAAATTATTTTTCTATTCAAAAGTTCATTTAAGCTTTATTAAATTCAAATAAAATTTGGTGAATTTTTCAAGGGACAAAACTACTCAAAAGGTTTTGAAACTCAAAAAATTGGGATGTTACACGTGGAGCCATCACCGTCGGCTCCGATCTCCCATCACCATCGATGGGAGCCGTTGCTGTGAGGCTCGACGTCATGCCATAGTCGCTAGATCTGGGCTCCTGCTGTCGCACATGGTCGGAACTGGGCTCCCACCATCGCTATAGCCACGAGAGATCGTCGAGCACCTGTGGATGACATATCTGCCAGACGCCGCTACTGTCATCACTGAAGGTTACCGAGCACCTGTTGATGCCACTGGAGGTCACCACCATCGCTACCAGTGAAGATTGCGGTTCGATTGAAGTAGCCATTGACAATGGCGTGAGAGGGGGAAAATTGAAAACGAGGGGGAAGGGATACTAGGTGAGAGAGGAAAGGGAGGGGATGAGGTTGAGGGAGAGTGAGAAAAGGGAGTGTGATGAGGATATACACATCATATACACCTATTTGGGCAAGATAGGAGGAGAGGGAGGTCGGCCCAAGAGGAAGAAACAATAGCAATCAAGTTTCAACTAGCATGGTGCCTGTTGTTCTATCCGTAAAGTTCATGAATGTTTATGCACTAATTACAAGGTTTAAAATGCTCAAAATAATTTATATTTAGAAATCCTATCAAATCTAGTTTCCAACGGATCAGACGACATGTGATTTGGATCTTTCTACACAAAGTTATGGCAAGTTGATTGGATGTTGCACAGGCTATCAAGGGGTCGTGCGAGGATTGCTAAACAAGGGGAGTCCATGTCTGGGCACCTATGGGTGATCTACTACTATCCTAAGACTTTCTAAAAATTTAAAAGGATGTCCTTATCTTGTTTCTCAAGGATTTAGTTCATTTCAAACAAGGACATTGAAGATAGAAAGGTTTGAAGTCAATTCGGATTGAACTCGTCACCGCTAGCGTAGTCCAGTTTAAAAAGGTTATATCTTTTGCATACAAACTCCGTTTCCAGTGTTCTTAGACTCGTTGGAAAGATAACTTCAAGATCCATGTAAAGGATCAGGTTTTAGCTTCATATTCCATTTGTGTGCATATAATTTTCAGTGGCATATAATTTTTCCCTAATATTTATGTTTTGCTCACTCGCGTGATTTGGTGAAAAGGAGAAAAAAAGGAAAATGAAAGGAAAAGGGTCTATCAAGATTATTTTTCGTTCTAGTACAAATTTTAGTTTTTGTTTAGTTTACAAACCTTTTCTAAGCATTCACTACTCATTACTACAAGAAGGGAGTGGGGAGAAATGAAAAGAATATATAAATAATGACATAGTGAAACTTTATTTTATATTTAAAAGGTGTGTTGTGACAATTTTCATTAGTCCATCGGTAAGAACAAAAATAGGATAATAACCAATTCGGTCCTCCAAGTTTCCCCTCAGGCTCACTTTCGTCTCTCACCTTAAAAAAGGTCAAGTGGGTCCTCGAACTTATCTTTTCAAACCAAAGAGGGACCTCCGTCTACAAGGCATTCCATACCCACACACGCGAGCAGAGTGATCCTAATGCATGGAGGGTTGTAAGCTAACAGGAAAAAAATATATTTTTACCTTTCACACGCAAAGTGCCATGAGATGGTGTAGTTAAAGTCAGATTACTGGTATGGGCACACGAGTCTGCATGCCCCTTCGCCATCTCCCTAGTGCGGTCGTGGTAAAATTACTAAGACGTTTACATGCTTCTCAACCCATTCACGATAAAGTATATATTTTTTCACAAGCATTCAGTAGGTTTTCCAGAGGAACATCAAATAGTGTACTAGGACAACAATCTAGCTAGTAGCTAAGGTACATCACAACCCGAAAGATATCAGTTGGAACTGGCCCATCCAAATGTTCGTTGTTGGCATCTCGAAAGAGATTTTTTTTAAAAAAACATCATCATCTTCGTATCGTGGAGGGTCAACCTGATTAGGACCGCCCCCATGTCAACATCAACGGTCAACCACTTTTGTGTTTATTTCAACAGCACCTACAAGTCCCACCAGCTCCAACATGTCAACGCAAAAAATGTCGTGTCATGCACTGCGCTCCCTTTGCCCGTCATGTGCCACGCGCTGTGCACCCTCTATTCGCCGAGCATCTTCTGCTCTGGTTGCCGCGTGCCGCGCATTGTGTTTCCCTCTGCTCACCGAGCACCGCCTGCTCGCCGCCCATAGCCGCCGCCACAGGGCTCGGTCCCCATCCGAATAAAATAGAGGGGAAGAACAAATCAATAGAACTGGAAGAAATGGAGTAAAACGGTGGAATAGATGAGGACAAAAACGTCTTTTCGTATTGGCTTACAACCCCCGATGCATTAAGACCCTACTCAGCACGTACATGTGGCATACCATGTGGACAGAGGTCTCTCTTTCGCCCGAAAATAGAAGTTCGATGACTTGTTTGTCCCTTTTCAAAGTTGAGTGATAAAAGTGGACACGAAGGCAATTTTGAGGACCAAATTGTCCATTTTCCCAACAAAAAAAGGATAGTTTTTGGAGACTAAAGAAATACAAATAGAAAAACTCAATCAAATGCAAAAGAAAAGGAGGTGCTTCCTTCACCCTTGTGAGTTGAAAGAAGTGTATAAAACGTGCACTTAATTTCTTCTTACTAGTTTTCGACTATCTATAACATTCTTATTATCCTCGTGTTCTCTGTCGCCCTTCCTCCCCAAAACTCCTCTAGATCTAGCTCAGGCCCTCCCCCTTCTTCTTCGGCTTGCCGTCGGAGACGTTAGGGAGAGGGACTCACCCCTGTATAGCAGTAGTCCCTTAGTTCCTTTTTACCTTTTCTTTTTTGTACAGCAATGAGCTCTCCCACACCGCCATCACTACTACAGAGAGGGTCATCGCAGGCGGCTCCAAACAGCCATCACAGACGGTTTTTGAATCGTATGAATCTATGTGTCTGTGATAATAGGCAGTTATCACGGACAGTCTGTGAGCCGTCTGTGAAAAGTAACAATACATATACTTTTTATGGGAAATCGTCTGTGATAGTAGGCCTTCATAGACGGTTTCAACAAATAACCGTCTGTGATAGTAGGCTTTCATAGACGGTTTCAACAAATAACCGTCGTAGGCCTTCATAGACGGTTTCAACAAATAACCGTCTGTGATATCCCACATATCACAGATAATTTTTTGTTGAAACCGTCTGTGAAGGCCTACTATCACAGACGATTTCTACCAAAACCGTCTGTGATATGTGGGATATCACAAAAATTTGAACAACTTACTTAGCGAGTACGAATGGTTCGTCCTTGTATTTGACACATTCGATGTCCATAGTAGTGACACCGTACTTGTCGACCTTCACACCTTGTGGAAGTTTGACCCAATGGCACTGAAACAGGGGGATCTTGAAAAGTACGTAGTTGAGCTTCTAAATCTCCTCTACAAATCCATAGTAGGAGCTCAACCCAGCGGTATTGAACAGCTCATGAAACACATCTATGCAGATACCACTGTTTTGGACTGTGCTCTTCCTATCCTGAGCTGTCGTATAAAATGTGTACCCATTTATGTCGTATCCTTGACATGTTACAATTGTAAATTTTAGACATTTTTTCCAACCATGACAGCATATCATCACTTGATGATGGCCTCCCAGTGAATCTCACCTTTAACCATTTGTAGAACCAACAGTTGTGCTCTCTCGTGATCCAAACTTCCAACTGGCCTGGATTCTATTGGTGTACCATGTCTTTGTGCTCGTCGATGTACGGGGACACTTGGGTCATGTGTTACAAGACCATGAAATGGGCTTGAGCGTACGCGTCGAAATCGAGAGTGATTGCTTTCCTTCCGATTGTCCCAATACCGTCTAGCCTACCCTCATGACGAGATAGAGATACACCTATCGGTTCCACCTAAGCCATGTAGTAGACGCAAAACTCAATGACCTCTTCGGTTGCATAACCTTCGATGATGCTACCCTCGGGCTGAGATCGATTCCGTACATAGAATTTGAGAATTCCCATGTACCTCTCAAATGGGTACATATGACGTAGGAACACAGGGACACATATCTTTATCTCTTTCACAAGGTAAACAATGAGATGGACCATGATATCGAAAAATGACGGAGAAAAATACATGTCAAGATGACATAGAGTTGTCACCACCACGGCCTATAGAGCATCTAGTCCCTTAGGATCGATGACCTTCTGAGCAATTGAGTTAAAGAAATAATACAACCTCATGATTGCTACTCAGACCTTATTCGGCAAAATACTTCTAATTGTAACAGTAAGCATTTCTGTCATCAGCACATGACAATCGTGAGACTTCATGTCAATTAATTTTAAATCTTCCATAGAAACAAGTTTCTTCATGTCGGCGGAGTAACCGGACGGAACTTTCACATCATGTAAGCTCTGGCATAATTCCTTTTTCTCGGCCTTGAACAGAGTGTAGCAAGCTGTGGGTAGGTACGTTCGTCCTTTATCAGTCTCTTTCGGTGCTAACTCTGTCCTTATGTTCATATCAACCAAGTCATGTTGTGCGTTGATACCATCATTTGTTTTGTCACGAATGTTCAGTAAGAGACCAATCAAGCTATCACATACATTATTCTGCACATGCATGACGTCGAGGCAGTGGCAAACTTCTAAGTGCTCCCAATAAGATAAGTCCCAAAAAATTAATTGCTTCTTCCAGATGTTCTTCTAACGGATCCTCAATTTACATATCTTTTCAAGCACAATATCGATATCCTTAACCATATCATAGACCACTTTCCCTTTAAAGGCCCTTGGAAGTGAATCGTCCTCCTTATTTTCGTCGAATTGTTTCTTCATCGTGCGGTGTGGGTGATACCTGGGAAGGAACCTATGGTGACGCATGTACATAGTTTTGGCGAGTTATTCAGTCGCACACTCTCGGTATCAAGTAAGTAGTACGGGCATGCTTTGGCTCCTTTTGTACTGAACCCCGACAGGTTACTAAGGGCAGGAAAATCATTGATGGTGCAGAGCAACATGGCGCGTAAAGTGAAGTTCTTTCATTTGTACGCATCCCATACCTGTACCCCTTCGTTCCACAGTGTCACAAGACCTTCCAGCAATAGTGCTAGATACACATCAATATCGTTCCTAGGTTGTTTCGGCCCTTGGATAAATAGTGATATCAAAATTTACTTCTGCTTCATACACAACCAAGGAGGAAGGTTGTACATACATAGATTCACAGACCAGGTGCTATGTTGGCTGCTCATATTACCGAAATGGTTCATTCCATCTGTACTCAACTCAAACCTTATATTCATTGGTTCCACACTAAAGTATTCAAAGTTCCTATCAAAGTTTCTCCACTGGGCATAATCAGCAGGGTGTCTTATCTTTCTATCTTTCTTATGCTCCTCCGAGTGCCAACGCAACAATCTTGCCTCCTTTCGGGTCGCAAATAAATGCTTCAAATGGAAAATTATAGACAGATACCACAACACCTTAGCAGGACGTCCTTACTTCACCTCGATGATATCGCCATCATCGGAGTGATTCTTACACTTGTATCGGGATACTTTGCACACGGACATATATGCATGTTTGCATACTCTTTACGGTAGAGGATACAATCGTTCGAGCATGCATGTATTCTTTCTACTTCCATTCCCAATGGACAAAGAAGCTTCTTAGCTTGGTAGGTGGTTCTGGGCAACACGTTTCCCTCTGGAAGGATGTCTGCTAGGAGACCTAGTTATGCCGTGAAACTCTTGTTGGACCAACCATTGCTTGCCTTCAATTTTAGCAGTTCAAGTACGGATGACAACCTTGTGAATTCCTGCTTATAACCTGGGAACAAAGGTTTCGCCGAGTCCTCCATTAAGCCCTCGGATTTACCAAACTCTTTTTCACTATAGTCCCCATCTTCATCGCGTAGCATCTGATCCAGATTGTCATCGTGCGACCTACCCTCATCGAAAGCACATCCACATCCAGCGACATATCGTTGTCTCCCTCAACGATGTTACTACCTAATTCTGATATAATCTGCTTTTCACCGTGACTGGTCCAACATGTATACTCCATTTTGAAACTCCTTCGAATCAAGTGGCCTTCAATCTACACTGGCTTGGTAAACATCTTCATATTATCGCAATCAATGCATAGATAGTACATAAAATTTATCATCTTCTTCAATATATCATGCTCGGTAGCTCTTCTAAAAGCAGACACACCATCAATGTACTCTTCACTCACACGGTTCTCAACGTACATCCAGCTTCGATCCATCGGCACTACGCCCGTAACAAATTAGATTAATGCATGCAACTATGTACTCTTCTATCTGCGCTATCATCGACCTCTCTAGATTATAATGCATATAATTTGAAGCAAATACTAACCTTAGATCACCAAGAATAAACAGATCAACAGACATACTTGCAAATCTACGGTATTTAATTCTTTCACCAAACGCCCCAGAGCCGGCCGCCTCCTTCAAAGCAGTTGCATATCAAAGACAGATCTCACTATAGATAGATCTATCTGGAGTCGGAATGACCAGATATTTAATTTTGCATATCACAAACCATTCTTAAAAAGAACCGTCTATGATACATATCACAAACAGTTCTTGTTACAAACCGTCTGTGATAATCGTAGACCTCACAGATGGTTCTTGTTACGAACCGCCTGTGATAAATATCAAGCCCATAGACTGTATACGTATCATAGACAATTCTTAACAAGAACCGTCTGTGATATGCTCCATTAAATATCTAGTCGTCCCCCTCAGATCTAGATTTATCTGTAGTGAGAAATGTCTCCGGTATATATGCGACTGCTTTGAAGGAGGCGACCGGCTCTGGGGCGTGTTTGGTGAAAGAAATACCATATATTTTCAAGTGTGCTTGTAGATCTACTATTTGTTCTTGGTGATCTAAGGTTAGTATTCATTTCTCTCTGATGCGACTGCTTTGAAGAAGACGATGAGTACACCTAAGAAATAAACCAAGCCCACCACGAAATATGATCTTTTTTTCAAGGGGTCCTCCACGCAGCATGAGGAGGATGAGACAACAGCCACGACCAACTTCATCGAGCCTGCAAGTTCAAGAAGCATGGGTACCAGGAGAGCGTATGAAGAGGCGATTTCGCTGGCATTCCTCCAAACACAACTGCAGGCCTCGGATGTGCCACGCAGCATGTAGAATCCTCCTCCTCATGCTACTTGGGCACATTCGAGGAATGCAGTTGTGTATGGAGGAATGCTAGCAAAATAGTCTCTTCATGCGCTCTCCTGACAGCCATGCTTCTTGAACTTACAGGCTCGATCAGGTTGCCCGTGCATGCTGTCTCATCCTCCTCGTGCTGCGTGGACAAACCACGAAAAAACGCTTATTAGAGACAGTTCTTGTTGAGAACCGTCTGTGATACACATCATAGACGGTTCTAATTACAAACTGTCTGTGATAAATAAACATCACAGACAGTTCTTGTTAATACCCGTCTATGATAATTATATAGCACAGACTGTTGTAGTTTATAACCGTCGATGATACATATCAGAGATGATTTATCCCACTAAACCGCCTGTGATAGTTCCTTCCATATATAAAAATATTCTATTTTTCTCCTACTAGCATCAGAAGTATCACTAAAAAACCGCTAATTTTATAAGTTTCTGGAGCATGCTAGAGTTGAAGATGGAACGCATTCTGGACCATATCAAGTGGCTAGAGAAGATTGTGTGTGTATGCATGTATCATTATTGTAATTTATAGCATATTTGTTAAGTAGCCGGATAAGCATATCACAAACGGTTCTTAATAAGAACCGTCTGTGAAGTTTGCACTATCACAAATGGTTATTGTTGAGAATCGTCTGTGATACACATCACAGACGGTTCCAATTATAAATCGTCTGTGATAAATAAACATCACAAACAGTTCTTGTTAATACCTGTCTGTGATAATTATATATCACAGACTGTTGTAGTTTATAACCACATGTGATACATATCACAGACAATTTATTCCACTAAACCGCCTGTGATAGTTCATTCCATATCTAAAAAATGTTCTGTTTTTCTCCTGCTAGCATCAGAAGTATCACTAAAAAATCGCTAATTTTACAAGTGTCTGGAGCATGCTAGAGTTGAAGATGGAGCACATTCTAGGCCATATCAAGTGGCTGGAGAAGATTGTGTGTGTGCATGTATTATTGTTGTAATTTATGGCATATTTGTTAAGTAGCCAGGTAAGAATAACACAGACGGTTCTTAATAAGAACCATCTGTGAAGTTTGCACTATCACAGACGGTAATTATCGAGAATTGTCTATGATAATTCACAGGCAGTTTTTAACAATAACCGTGTATGAAGTATGCGATTATCACAGACAGTTATTCTTAAGAACCATCATGAATTATCACAAACGGTTCTATTTACAGACCATTTGTGATAATTACGTATCACAAACAGTTCCAAAAGAACAGTCTGTGATGAGTACAACACAGATGGTTCCTTTGGAACTGCCTGTGGTGAAGCGTCCAGGATAGCATGTTTTGTGCCAGTGCATGTCGCCGTCCGTCGTCGTCGTCATGGCGATGGCTTCCCTCATCTCCGGCACAAGCAATGTTGGTGAGTTCCTCTCGTCAATAATCTTCCTGATGTGGATTTGGTGTTCATCGCCCAACCTATCGGTGTGTCGCTTCTCTCGGCCACTGTGTCTTCCCCCTCCTGCTGTAAAGACTCTGGAGCCACCTCACCCACTCAAGAGCAGCTTCACTATAACTAGGATTGAGGATCCCATTAGCTTATGTTCCTAGCGGCGCAGAGGAATCCTTTCATGTGAATCGCCAGAGCTCCATGGTTGCCGTCGTAGATTAATGGGGTTCCCTTCAACCTCCGCTCAAGAAGAGCAAGGGAGGCCCTTATACTCCTTCCGCCACCTAAGATCACTAGCAAAAGCTATGCCACAGCCAGATCTTGGCATCAATGGCGAGGAGTTCATCCTCAGGTGACGCCATGTTCATCTCCATCGTTCGCGTCGCCCAAAAATGCTCAAAGACCCGGTTGTAATTTTACATTTCTTTTTAGTACTTTCTTATTCTTTGGACCAAATTGTACTTTTATATCTTCCCAAGATCCTTTTGTAAAACATCGGGTGGTTGTATCAACTCGTTAATATCAATCCAAAGTTAATTGGTCATTCCGGACCTTTTCCTTAAAAAAAGACATGCATTTAAGGAAGAAATACAACCAAGAGATTCAAAAAATAGGACGGATGAAAGGCCAGCATAGAGAAATTGCAAAACATGCCCACTCCATATATATGCATGTGGGGCATATCAAAGATTGGTTCATGAAACCTTAATGCAATTTATGTATTAAAAAAAGTTGTGTTGCGAAAGAAAAGCTTTATACAAGAGCCAATTTGTCACTTAAATTTTGTTGTTATTTTTTATGTTTGTCTCATCCTTTGCATCTCACAAGTAATTTATTACACATATAGTATTAAGACATGTAACATTAATACTTTTGTTAGAAGAAAACAAAATCGTTAACTTCTGAGAGACCATGTGAGAGGTCCTCCACTCTGAGTGATGAGTATTTGACAAGTGTGTTGATTAGATTGAGAGTTGAGGTTTTTAGTTTGGGTGTTTAAAATTTGGTCAGTGTGTCGGAACTACATTGTGTATGGAGCGGAAGTTCGATAAATCGAAACTACCGGTGTTAGAAATAGGATCTTCCGATTAACTGGGTTTTGGTCTCATTGAAGGAAATCGGAACTTCCGCACAAGGGTAGCGGAGTGTCCGATATTTTCGACATTGAGTGTTCTCTGTTGCTAATCGAATTAAATATTTGGAAAATCGGATGTTAGAAGATCGGAAGTTCCGCAGCGGTAAGCACGGAACTTCCGATAATTCGACAAATGCGGATGTTCGAAATCGGAACTTCCATTGTGGTAATCTTGAACTTCCGATTGTGTCCGGCTTCGCTGTAGAAGGTTAAATTGTGATTTTGATTTTGTATGAGTTTGAGTCTTATACAAATATTGATGCTATGATATTGTGCAATGCTATGTGATGTGTTTTTATATGTGTTGATCGCAGGGCATCAAGATGGAGTCGTGGCGAGACACGTGGACGGACTAGCGCAGGAGGCGTTGAGGTCGAACGGTCGGGATGTGTCAAGACGGCGTGAATCTTGAAGCGGTTGCAGTCGTGCACAATAAGGTGTCTGGGAGGCTTCGGAAGGCGCAAGGGGCGAAGGGTCTTTTAGCAAAGCGGCAAAAGTGGAGGCGGTTCCGTTCGGGTGTAGCGGGCTTAATGGGTTGGAGGCCCATTAGCCAAGGCTATAAATAGGGAGAACCACAGAGTTAGGGTTAGACTTTTGGAGAAAGAAAATTAGGGTTAGCCTTAGCAAAAGGTTTGTTTTGCTTTGAGAGTTTGTTGAGAGAGATGAATCAAAATCTTGTAATCATTCCTCTGTGTTTCCTTGTAATCTTTTGATTTCTATCAATGAATCTCTGAGGTTTTGATTACTTGCCTATGCCTTTCTCTACTCTCTTTCTCGTTCATGTTGAATATTTAGGGTTTTGATGTATCTTTTGATTCGTCGTATGAAATAGCATGAAACTTGATATCTAGAGTCGTTTTGCTATTGCTAATGGATTCCCAAAGTCTCATGAACTAAGAATCTGAGAATCGTGTCTATTTTGGGTTTTGGTCTTTCTTTCCCCTTCTTCAAGAAATCCATATTTAGCTTGATTATTGGATCTTTGTTTGCGATTCTTCTCCATAAGGTCAAGATGGTGTTTAGGATGATGTCCTGTGAACCTTGACCTGAGAAGAGCACTCAAGATTTCGCATTTTGGATTTTTGGGAAAAACCCGAGCGCACTGTTCTTCTTCCAGGACAATCGGAACTTCCGATTGTCCATGGCGGAACTACCGCAGGCGGAACTTCCGCACTGAACCCCGGAACTTCCGGAGTGCGGAACTACCGCCGGGTAAAATCGGAACGTCCGATTTCTCCAGAACAGTCTGAAACTTCTGTTCTTGTTCTCTGATTTTGCTTCACTCTTCTTGAGATATCCAGAGGACTTTGTAGGTCTTATTTAATTACAGCAAAGGGGAGTTATTAATTTTAAAGCACCATTCACCCCCCCCCCTCTGTTGCCATTTCGGTCCTTCAACTTCTTGTCGGAAACACACAATCCAGATAGATACGCCTGTAGTTGTTGGGAAACTACGGGCTCGGCCCAACAACTCGCCCATGTGTGGGCGCTCCATCCCAAACCCTAGCAGTGTATATAGACTATAAATAGCGGGTGCTAGTCATTGTAAAAGACTGATAGGATGAAAAGCAATAAAGAGAAGCAAGAAGTCCCCCACATCTCTGTGTTCAAACTATTTATTCTGTTCTTGTATTCTTGCATTGTTTCTTACGATTCTAAGTTTGTCCACGAGGTATCGCTCAGAATGGACTCGCCAGGGACAGTTTCTCAACACGTTATTAGCACGATCGACTCTCTTCGGATCGAAAAGGTAACTAAATTGAATCGTTTTTCTAGATTGCTTTCAATTCTACAAATTTGGCTCTCTAGATTGTATCATGCGGTGCAAAACCGCTCTAATCTACCGCGAGCCGACTTGAAGTCACCGACACAATGTCAATCGGTAGATTGCATGAAAAAGTGGATGTTGATTGTACCGTACATTGGAAATTGCAAATACGTTCTAATCTACCGCGAGCCGACTTGAAGTCGCTGGCCAAGCCGATCGGTAATTGCATGAACAGTAATTGCACATAAACAGTAGTTGCGAATGAAAAGTCCAAAAAAAGGAAAATTTGGCCGATGGCCCCGTACAGCCTGGAGCCGCCGCCGCCCCGCCCCCCTCCCCCACATGCTGTCGCCGGCCAGAAGCCGCATCTCCACCGGCCGGTCTCCACCGCCTAGGCCGTCTTTGCCACGCAGCGCGCCGGCCGCCGAAAGCGCCACTGCGCCCGATCTTCTCGAAGATGCACCCCCGAAAAGCAACCGTGAGCACGTCGTCCTCCCGCACGAGGTGTCGCCGCCGGCAGCCACCTCGCGCTCGAAGCTGTGCCCGCACCGACAGTCTCGAAGATGCAACGGCCCGAAGTTACATCGGCTTGGAGCTGTGCGCCGCCAGCCGCCTGCATGCATAGTGAAGTGAAAAAAGGGGGCAAAGCACGATCGAGCCACCATCAGCCTGCAGCCGTCAGCCTCGCTGCACCCCACCATTGGAGCACGGTGCTACACGCACGTGGCCGCCCTCATGTCACCGTGCCACCCACGCCAGTGTCGGCAGTCTCGCAGACGCATCGATCTGCCACTCCGTGTGCACATCATCTCCTGTGCCCGAAGCCGTTGTGCTCGAGCGCCGTGCCCGAACGTGCCGCGCTCGATCGCCGTACCCATCGCGCCGTCGGCTTGCCGTTGCGCGCTCACCGCATACAACACCCCGCCGCACCTCCGGCCTGCCACCGCCTTCACACCGCGCCCACGCCCGCATCTGACGCACTGCTGGCCTTGCAAGCTCGTTGTGCACCGCTGGCCTCCTACCGGTCGACCGCCGCCACACAAGCCGCTGCACCACCCGTGCGCGCAAAACACGCCACCACCACATGGGAGCACAGGGGCAAGGAAACCCTATCCCAGCCCCTGCCCATTTGAAGACGGCCGAAGTGGGCCAAGCATGGACCAAATGAATGAAAGGCCCGGTCGGAAAGAGGAAAAAGAAATCTCAAAATCTTGCAAATAAGCCCTTGTGTTTTTTCTGAAATTATGCGAGAAATTTTCTCAGAATTGAAAATTCATGGTTTAGCCCCTGGAAATTGCATAATTCGCCAAAAAATCATATTCCAGCAGAAAATGGTCTCGGGAATTCAATTTTAGCATTTGAAGCATGTTTAACTTTGTTATTATTATTTCTATAAAATTTATATATTGTATTTGCTATTTTGATTATCTGTGATTGTTTATATTACTTTTAATCACTGAAAATAGCAGTAAATCATAGAAAAATACAGGATCACGAACCGGAGTTCGAAAAGCATAATGAGAATTTTTCATATATTTTTATGCAAATTACCAACATTAATCTTGTGAACTTTTGAATGAATATGTAGATGACTGGCATCACGAACCAGAAGTTAGAAAGAGCTGGCCCAACATGGCCAGAATTTGTACTGAATTTGTACAGTCTTCAACTCTCTGGTAAGGTAATCACGGATGAGCAGAAGATTGAGAAGATTCTCTCTACCTTCCACCCAAATGCGGTGCAAGCTACACACAACTATTGTCAAGATGGGTACAAAGAGTATGCTGAATTAATTGACATCATGCAAGTTGCAGAATCTCAAGATGGTATTCTAAGAAAGAACTATATCTCACAGCCACCTAGTAGTGATGTTAGCCATGAAGCCAATGCTAGTAGCTATAAGGTGATGAAGACTCTCACGAAGGAGAGGGGCAAGAAGGGTAAGGTCGCGGGTTGCACTCTATTGATGTTTTTCACCTAAGAAGAAGGGCAAAGGACAGCATTAGACACACCTCGCCATTGCAGGCACAGAGGATCCACAACCATTAGTTGCACTCATGGATGTGAACAGCCCAGTAGCATCCCCCATCATACCTCATTTGGACATCATAGCGGTCGCATCCGTAGTTGTCCAAGAGGAGAAGATTACCATAGAGTAGATTCAGACAGAAGTTACTACATACTTCGCTGATTCGATCCATTGCACGCATCACACTTAGATCTTTTTACAATCTCTTGCAGTTTGTGATTGTGATGGAACTTTGAATAATGGTTGTAAGCTCTAGGAGAACAAGGTATTAAAATTCTTATGATGAGTCCTCCAAAACTTATTTTTCTGTCTTTATAATAACAAGTTATGTTATGATATCTGAAGTACTTTATTTATGTGTTGATTGCTTCTTGCTGCATATTAATAAAGTACCTTATATTAGAACGTGTGTGGCGCCCTATAGGAAGTGTGCTTAGCAGGTAACGGCACAATGAATACCACCTTGAGAGAGATAAATTTTTTTAGTCGATCAGCAAGAATGCTGGTAGTCATACGACAATCGCAGACAGCGATATTTATATAATCGGTTCAGGAAATGCTATAATTATACTCTCAATTGGCACAACTTTGGTCATTAAAGAAGCCTTATTGTACACATAATCGACTAGAACTCTCAAAGATATTCACGCTAGCGGTTTCCACGTAGAGACTGAAGAAGAGTATGGTAATAAATACCTATTCATTACAAAGCATGAAGAAAGTGGAAAAGTGTATTAGAACAACTTCCTTCGTATGAAACTAGGCTATACTACACAAATATTAAGTCACCTGCAGCATATACTGTCCTGAAAACTGTATTTAGAAGTTCTGAACTTTTCTATCTCTCGCATGATAGATTATGCTGCCTAGGTCTTAAGATGATGAGAAATATAATTAACAATTCACAGAGACATAATATCAATGTAAAGACTTTCTCGAATCAGGAAGATTTTGTGTGCCCCGTATGTGCTACCGAGAAATTAATTACTAGACCATCTACTCTGAATTATAGCCCCTTTAAGGGTTATTTAGGTATTTTATGATGCTCATCGGTGCTTCCTCGAAATGGTCGCGTGCACGTTTACTATCTACGAGAAACCACGCTTCTACAAAGCTAATCTCACATATAATTAACATTAAGAATAATTTCCCTGATTATCATGTGAAGTCTGTTGGGGACCGCGGCAATATTACGATAGCACAAATAAAAATTTACCGCGCAACCAAGGAACCACTACTAGTAATAGATCACGAGATTACCGCTAGACGCGCTGACTCGTAGCGGAAGTAGAGTCGTCGTAGCGAGTTGATGCGGTCGTAGTCGTACTCACGACGCGTCTCCTCCTTCGAGTGGTCGTACTCACCGCGCGTATGCTCCTCCGAGTGGTCGTACTCACCACGCGACTTCTCCTCCGACCCCGGTGATCGTCACGAGTCGCGGATAGTCCTAGTGCTGATGCTTCGCAACAACATTTCCAAGGTATCCACACGTACGGGGCAGGATCACGACGCGCTGGAGTGCTAGCACCGGCAGCGTGGTTGAGAAGGCGTGGCTATTAGAGTTTCGGAAGTTCTTCCAAAGATCATCCTCATTATCACCCCATGCCACCGCCCCTCTTTATATAGGCATCCATGGTGGGTCTCGAACTTGAGGCCCATTAGGAACTCGTGGCCTATACGAATTCGGATCACCATCCAAAAACAGATGCTAGCCCTTTAAGTGTGCGACCCTACAGGTTCATGTGCAATCGGTTATGACTCAAAAAGTCCTTTTCGACCACCAGTCGTTAGCGGTACCTAGCAGCACATAACGATTCCCAAATGCACATAGAATAGCAGACGAACCTCGATGTAATATGATCTATGACCAGGTCCTCATCACTTGCGATCAGTTCGTATCTGTCGGGACCCAAATATGCAAATCTGGACCCTCTGTGTATTCTGCACTAGTCCAGGATCACGCTAGTACACACAGTGTCAACATTGATGAAATATCACATCCATACAACGAATATAAGAATAAACGAGTACATTCAAATAACAAATAACTGTTGGGACCTTATGGTCGAGTTTACATTTATTAAGCCATGCAAGGTGACAATAAATAAATAAAGCTGCAGTGAAGCGAAATAAACTCCTGGCTCCCATCAATTTACCACGAGCAACCGATCGGGATCAAGACCCTAACGTTCAACCTTCGTAGAACTCTTCTTCAAAAGCGGTGACGACTCCTCCATACATTGATTTGTTTAGCAAGAGTGAGTACACCGTACTCGCAAGTCATACCACGAATGCATTTATACATGATGGCTTATTCCAAAGGAATGGCTTACGTGGTTATTTTGCGAAATGCAACATTTGCAATTGAATACAAATAATAGATTGAAAGCATAATTCAAAACAAATAGACAATAATAAGTTAACAATTGATTTCACAAAGGACACACAGTCTAATCAAGTTATTCACACAGCTGAACAAGTTATCTCACACGGTGACCATTCCCATTTGTTTTATGAAAATCTACCCCTCGTGTGAAATTCGAGCATGTCCATAGCAGAGGACGCGGCTATTCGAATAGATTGGTTTAAACACTCTGCAGAGGTTGTACACTTTACCCACACGATGAAACCAACCGGATCAGAGTTGATCACAACAAAACCTTTCAGAGACTTCATCTCAAACAATGACACTCCTGGTGTGCTTTATCGCAGTCAATTTGTACACACGCCCTTGGAACGACACACACCATTGGGCGGGGATGCGTGAATCGTCCCGCGATGTGACATATCACACCTCGACCCATCACATAGCTTAAATACAACCTGAGTTGTCAATGTCAAGACTCCATAACTTACTAAGTCGAGCCCGGCCCATACTAGGCATGTGGTCAAATGCAGAAGGCCAGTTCAATGGCGCACAAAGTTAAGTCCTTAATTGACCAAGGCAAGACTTCGATTTTCCCAAATCACAAAGTTTAATAAGCACACAGCTCCACCATTCACAGAATCCACCACTTGCCTCGGTCTAAATCTTTTCCCACCTGTTGATTAAGTGCAACACATGCCATCAACGAGTAATAGCACACAAGACACACAGATTCATCACACGTTCCATAATGACTTAATCAAGTTTATAATTGCAACTCTCATGAAATGATGACTCGTGGCATGGCTAAGCGCCTAATCGTATCTAACCAACCCACGTTGGTGCTACAATAATACCAACTAATGATTAATCAACCTAGGGTGACAAAAGATCATGGCATACAATAGACAAGGTGGCATAACAATTTGGATTAATAACTACACCCAAAAGCATTTAAATAAATACTTGAAATAGAATGCAATACATTGAAACAAAGTATTTTGAAAACTGGGTTCAAAATGATCAAAGGTATAACTTGCCTTGGAATAGATCTAGATATTGGTCTTGGTCTTGAGGTGCTCCTTCTTCGCAAAATTCCCAAGTATCGACGTCTACTGCATGAAGCGAGACAAAAGAAACAAAACAAATAAATAATAGAGGCAAAACAAACTCCAAAAATTAAATAAAATTCACCATTAAATAGATCTAAATTTTATATGAATTTACAAATTTGAATGGGCTCAATTGGACTTCGGATGCAAAAGATATGGGCTTTGGAAGATTGGAAAATCAATTAAACCCTAAATTGGATTTTCTCGAATTTCCCGAATTAATTTTATAAAGGAAAATCGAATTATTGCGCAATGCTTGCGTCACCGGGAAAAGAAATTAATTAAAACCGTCTTCGACAGTGGGACCCACCCGTCGCTGGCAACTCTCACGTGGATCGGGTCCACCGAGCCGAGGCAAAGCTGGCGCGGTGAGCTGGACCACGCAGGCACGCGCTGGTGCTGATCTGGCGCCACGCGTTGCACACGTAGGCGACAGAGAGGCGCGAGAGGCTGACGCGGCAGCTGACGAGTCATGGCCGACGGCGGCTCGCGAGGACCAAGGGTATCACCGTGATCGGCGGCGATATGAAGTCGCGGCGACCAAGGGTACCAGAGCAATCCTACGCTATTGCGCACCTAGTCCGACCTTCACCGGCAATGAATGTGGCGGCCGTGGTGGAGAAGAAGCGGGGCGGAGGTCACGGCTATTGTCGGACGACGCGGCAATGGGGTTCCAATGACGAGAAAGCGCCGAGGTGGCTGAGCGACACCGAGCCCAAGGAGGCGTCGACGACGGCCGGGCGGCGACAGCGGTGGTGCAATTCGATGGCGACGACACGGCCGAGAACCTTTGACGAACAATTACTGCGCTACAAGGGCTTGGGAGGGCAATTGGGTGAGGGTTTTGGAGAGAAATTGCGGCGATTCTCGGGGACCTACTTATAGGTGTGGGGCGGCCTCGAGGTGACGTCTTTGGCGGCGGAGATCAAACCGCCTAAACGAGCCGCGAGGAAACGGGGATAAAACGGATTCAAGTTTGAATTTGAACGAGTCGGTGCGGACGAGATAAGCGGAAGTTTGGTTAGAAATCCGGGGTTTTAGTTAGCACAAGCGGACGCTTGGCGCGGAGCTTCTAGAAGCTCTAATGGCGGACACGATCGCGAGCCACGCGAGGAAGGAGACCGTGTCGGAGACGCGACCTCGGCCCAGCCCTGCACGAGAGAGAGAAGCGGCGCGGCGCGGGCAAAGCGAAACCGGACGACGGGATCCAAGGGTCCGGAGCGAAGCGAGGATGCGCGCGCAAGAAGCGTCGCGATCGCACAAGGAGACACGCCGGAGATCCAACATGTAACATCCCAATTTTCAGAGCTTTTAAAATCTTTTAAATATTGGTAGCAAGAGAAATTATCATTTGGATTTATTTGAATATTAAATTAAAAAGCTTAATATGAACTTTAAGGACAAATTGATTTAATGTGTAATCCCAACATCAACAATTGTCAAAACTATTTTATTTAGATTCTATATGCTTGGATATATTTTATAGAATTTTCTCGAATTTTTCCCAAGTCATTTGCTATTTTCTAATTGCTATTTGCATTTTCTGGATTTATTTAAAAGAAAAACCTATTTTAAATCCTTGAACGATCGGGCCAAGCCCAAAGACTATTCCACCGCGCCACCATCTCGCCCGGCCGCGCTCGTCTCGTTGGATGCTCGACGCGTGCCTCGTCTCCGACGGACGCACGCGCTCAACCCCGCCTTGACCTGTTGGATTGTCGCCGCGTGGCTTTGCTCGTGATCTCGCCGCTTCGCTCGTCGCGTTCGCTTCTGGCCGTTGGATTTCCATCGCGACGACCTCGCACCCACTCGCCTCGCTCTCTCGCGAGTGGGACCGCCACCGAGTCGTCGCCTCCGCTCTCTTCTTCTTCCTCGCGCGCGCTCTCGCGCCATTCTTGCCGGAGCTTCAAGTTTATCCGACAAAACCGATTCGATTGCTTATTCTTTGCGCCGACCCGCCAAATCATATCTCTGGTTATTCCATATCCGTTTCAAACCAAATCAAACCCGAACCGGTTTCAATCTCAGAAAATCTTGGAATTCAAAACCGGTTGTTTGGATCCGATTTGGGGTTTCAAATCGCGCATCTCGTGTCTATAAATACTCCTTAGCTCCGCCGGGCCTCGCAACCCTAAACCACCACTCTTGTCGCCTGACGCCTAGCGCCGCCGCATTGCAAGCTTTAGGGTTTTGGCGAACTCCTTCTCCGGTGGATTGCGCGCCGTCGTCGCCGCTTTGCTCCACCGACCGCACCATTGTGATCAGCAAGTCACGAGCTACCTCGTGCGCACCTTCGTCGCCGAGCATCGCGAGCGCCCGTCCGACAAAACCGAGCTCTCTCGCGCTTCTTCCTCGCCACGCCGCCATCTCCGTCAACCCTGTGCTCAAACGGTGCCCATGTGTGCGCATTAGCCTCTCTACACGATGGTATCACTCATCTGCGGCGAAGTCGCCGCTGTTCGCCGGTGACCATCGGTCCGAGCGCCACGCCGCCGTTATCGCCCGACCACCGGCGTCGGCCCGGTCTTGGTGTGGCGGCCCGCGTGGCGCCAGATCGCGCGACACGCAGCGCGTCGTGGCCCATCCACCAGCGCCAGACCTCCCTCGGTTCGGTGCACTCGGTCACGTGAACCCCGAGACCGACGATGGGTCCCACATGTCGAATTCTTTTAAATTTAATTCTTTTTGAAATTCTCGGTGACGCAAGCATTGCGCAATAAGTCGATTTTCCTTTATAAAATTAATTCGGAAATTCGAGAAAATCCAATTTAGGGTTTTATTGATTTTCCAATCTTCCAAAGCCCATATCTTTTGCATCCGAACTCCGATTGAGCCCATTCAAATTTGTAAATTCATATAAAATTCAGATCTATTTATTTATGAATTTTATTTAATTTTTGGAGTTTATTTTGCCTCTGTTATTTATTTATTTTGTTTCTTTTGTCTCGTTTATGAGTAGACGTCGATACTTGGGAATTTTGCGTAAGAAGGAGCACCTCAAGACCAAGACCAATATCTAGATCTATTCCAAGGCAAGTTATACCTTTGATCATTTTGAACCCGTTTTCAAAATACTTTGTTTCAATGTATTGCATTCTATTTCAAGTATTTATTTAAATGCTTTTGGGTGTAGTTATTAATCCAAATTGTTATGCCACCTTGTCTATTGTATGCCATGATCTTTTGTCACCCTAGGTTGATTAATTACTAGTTGGTATTATTGTAGCACCAACGTGGGTTGGTTAGATACGATTAGATCGCTTAGCCATGCCACGAGTCATCATTTCATGTGAGGTTGCAATTATAAATTTGACTAAGTGATTATGGAACTGTGTGATGAATCTGTGTCTTGTGTGTCTTGTTACTCGTTGATGGCATGTGTTGCACTTAATCAACGGTGGGAAAAGATTTAGACCGAGGCAAGTGGTGGATTCTGTGTGAATGGTGGAGTGTGTGCTTTTAAACTTGTGATTTGGGTTAAAGCTGGAAGTCTTGCCTTAGTCAATTAAGGACTTAACTTTGTGCGCCATTGAACTGGCCTTCTTCAGACGACCACATGCCTAGTATGGGTGGGCCTAACTTAGTAAGTTATGGAGTCTTGACATTGACAACTCAGTTGTATTTAAGCGTGTGATGGGTTGGAGGTGTGATATGTCACATCGCGGACGGTTCACGCATCCCCGTCCAATGGTGTGTGTCGCTCCAAGGGCGTGTGTACAAATTGACTGCAGAAAGCACACCAGAGTGTCATTGTTTGAGATGAAGTTTCTGAAAGGTTTTGTTGTGATCAACTCTGATCCGGTTGGTTTCATCGTGTGGGTAAAGTGTACAACCTCTGCAGAGTGTTTAAACCAATCTATTCGAATAGCCGCGTCCTCGGATATGGACATGCTCGGGAATTTCACACGAGGGGTAGATTTTCATAAAACAAATGGGAAGGGTCAGCTGTGTGAGATAACTTGTTCAGCTGTGTGAAAGAACTTGATTTAGACTGTGTGTCCTTTGTGAAATCAATTGTTAACTTATTATTGTTTATTTGTTTTGAATTATGCTTTCAATCTATTATTTGTATTCAATTGCAAATGTTGTATTTCTGCAAAATAACCACAGAAGCCATTTCTTTGGAATAAGCCATCATGTATAAATGCATTCTGTGGTATGACTTGCGAGTACGGTGTGTACTCACTCTTGCTAAACAAATCAATGTATGGAGGAGTCGTCTTTGCTTTTGAAGAAGAGTTCTCTGAAGGTTGAACGTTAGGGTCTTGATCCCCGGTTGCTGTTCGTGGTAAATTGATGGGAGCCACCGAGTTTATTTCGCTTCCACGCAGCTTATTTCTTTATTGTCACTTTGCATGGCTTAATAAATGTAAAACTCGACCGTAAGGTCCCAACAGTTATTTGTTACTTAAAAGTACTCGTTTATTCTTATATTCGTTGTATGGATGTGATATTTCATCAATGTTGACACTGTGTGCACTAGCGTGATCTGGACTAGTGCGAATACACGAGGTCCAGATTTGCATATTTGGGTCTCGACAGAGGTGGTATCGAGCCATACTTGCTGTAGGTCTTGACCTTAGTTAGATTGGCCGTTCTTAGTGAGTCCAAACTATTTTCTAAAGCAAAATTAACTTGCAAGATTAATTGAATTCCTTAACTCATCTCATGTCTCTCTTGACTCAACTATTGCTGAAATTCTTTCTCTCCCATTGCTTTAAAGTTGTTTTCATATCCTTGTCCATCTTGGCAGATGCCTCGTCTTGAGTTATGGAGAGCGCAAGGGAGGACTTGCCGCCGAGCTTTGGAAGTTGCTACAAGTACTTGGAGGTTCGATCGTCCATTGTACCGTGGCGGTGCTTGGATTGTGAACGGCCGAGATCGTGGAGTGATCGCCATTTGACCATCTACGCCAGTAACACCAAGGCGAGCAAACCATCGAACATCTCACTCGAAGGAGTATTTGGATTGAAGCAATCCAGAGTCTTCACGCCTTGCCATCCCGAGGATCTGCAACATCTACTCGAGCTTCGTGACACGTTTTCGTTATCATCCCCGCACTTCCGACGTGGATCTTGCCGCACGCTTTCCGTCTCACGAGGAGAAGACAACGCCACCGTCGTGCATCTCGCCCGGCCACGTCAGAGGAATCGTTGGAGTTAGCCGCCACAGAGCTGGAGTGTACCTATGAGACTCTTCAGAGAGCTGAAGAAAGGATCGCCATATTAGAAGAAACTCTTTATGGACGACACGAAGAAGACATCAAGAGGAAGACCTGTAAGAAGTCGATGGACCGGTTTGAACCGTAAGAGCCAGCAGAGCAGCAGAGCCGTAAGCACCAAGAAGACTGCACGTGGACACTGCTCCTATTGCACCATCCCCGGGACATCAAGATCAGTTTGCGAGGATGCCAGCTCACTTTCAGGTCTACAGCAGGCGGGAGCACCGTCAAGGCTACGGAGGCTATTTGATTGAGTAGTCTGTTCGCGTTGTTTCAGGCTTAGCCAGCTTTATGTCTTGAGTCGCCTTTAGGCGGTAGTTTTGTGTGCTTAAGTTCATCCTTATTTTTGTGTGCAAGTATGAGTACGCAAAGGCCCTTAGGCATTTGTTGCAAGCCATACTATTATCTTAATCAATATAAGAGTTTCATTGAGCTTTCTTAAAATATGTTGGGTTTTACCTACCCCGCTTAGTTCTACAACTTATCTCGTGCTTGCTACCTTATCTAACCCTTGAGATTCACCAGATGGTTCGGACTCGTCAAGTCACGCAAGTGGTTACGATACTCGATTATCGGAAGGACGGAGCAAATCCCTGAGAAGCAATTCCACCACAAGCACCTTCAATGATCTGCAGAATTTTGGAGCATTCATGATACTCGACCAACCGATGTACACCATGATGAATCGGATGCAAGCTATGAATAATCGTAACAACAACAATCAAGATCACAATGGAGCCCCAGTTGCTCATGGTCACAATGGATCATCCAAGTTGGCGGAGTTTATGAGAACCCGCCCACCAACCTTTTACGGACATGTCTCACCAAGAGAAGGCGATGATTGGCTTCGTGTCATTTAGAGAAAGCTCGCGATCACTCAATGCGCGATCATGAAAAAGTTCAGACGCCTCTCATCGATGGAAGGCATTGCCGCCGAATGGTGGGAAAACTTCGTGCAAACGCATGGAACGCCGCAAGATATTACTTGGGAAGAGTTCACAACGCGCCGCCAAAGATCATGTACCGAAGGAATCATGGATCGAAGAAGGATGAATTTCGTGCTCTCAAGCAAGGAGGAATGTCGCTGATCGATTACCTCAACAAGTTCTCTCAACTTGCTCGATATCTTTGCAGAAGATGTCGCTCATCGACAAGGCTCGCCGAGTCGTTTCAAAGGATTGAACATCGGACTTCAAGTCAACTTGATGGCCCACACCTTTCCTGATTTTCAAGAGTTGATCAACAAGGCTTTGATTCTAGAGGATAAGCGTAAGGAATTGGAAGATCATCGTAAGCGCAGAATGGCTCAGCAAGGAAGTCACCAACCCCAGCTGAGGGCAAGAATGATTCCACCGCAGTTTAGCCGCTTTCCACCACGCATTCGCGGACCACCGCACCAACTTCAAGACTCGCCATTGCTCGTAACTTCCGCAACCCCGCACTACCAACCCCAATCCAAAGAAGCAACCCACGAGATACAACCAGAGTTTGCTTTACCTGTCGTCAGCCATGGCATTTCGCCAACCGATGTCCGCAGAATGGGACTATCACTCCAGTACGCATCAACCTTGGGAACACACCAGCCAAGACGCCAGTACAAGGCAACCATCAAGGAACTTCTCAAGCTACCGGTCAATCCGGAGGAGCACCGCCATCAGTGGTCAGAGGCCGTGTCAACCACGTCACTCTAGAAGGAGCCCAAGAAGCACCTGACGTTATCTCGGGTAAGTTCCTAGTAAATTCGAGACTGCATCGATTCTGTTTGATTCGAGCTTCGATTCGTTTGTTTACGAATTTTTGCAACTAAGAACAAATTGGAAGTTATACATCTTAAGCATACTCTGTTAGTCCAGTCGCCTGGAGCAGAGCTAAGTTCTAAAGTTGGATGTTTAGGAGCTAGGCTACTCATAGCTGGAGTTGAGTTTCTAGCCAACCTAATAGTTCTAGACACTCAGACCATAGATGTCATCCTTGGTATGGATTGGTTAACCAAACATAAAGCAGTGCTAGATTGTGGCCGAAGAGCCGTAACAATAGAGGATACCACAGGAAAGAAAGTTGAATTTCTAGCCACCTCAGTACGTGATGGACATTTGGTAGTCAACAGTCTGAAGACAGTTTCTTTGGAAGACGCGTACAGTAGTCGAGAGATTATCCGGCGTATTTCGGAAGAATTACCGTGAATGCCACCGGACCGTGACATTGAGTTTGTCATCGATCTAGTGCCAGGAACAGCACCAATTTCCAAGAGACCCTATCGGATGCCAGTCGATGAACTTGTGGAAATGAAGAAGCAGATAGAAGAACTACTGGAGAAAGGTTTTGTAAGACCTAGTTCGTCGCCATGGGGAGCACCAGTTTTGTTTGTCAAAAAGAAAGATGGAAGTATGAGAATGTGTATCGATTATCGTTCTCTCAACGAAGTCACCATCAAAAATAAGTACCCATTACCCAGAATAGATGATTTGTTCGACCAGATGAAAGGAGCCGGAGTATTCTCCAAGATCGATCTCGATCGAGTTACCATCGCTTGAAGATTTGTCCTAAGGATGTACCAAAGACCGCTTTCTCAACCGGTATGGACATTATGAGTTTTTAGTCATGTCTTTTGGATTGACTAATGCCCCTGCCTATTTCATGAACATGATGAACAAAGTATTCATGGAATATTTGGATAAGTTCGTGGTAGTATTCATTGATGATATTTTGGTATACTCAAAGTCAGAGGAAGAGCATGCAGACCATTTGAGATTAATCCTAGAGAAGCTCAGAGAGCATCAGCTGTATGCCAAGTTCAGCAAGTGTGACTTTTGGAAGAAGAAAGTTGATTTTCTCGGTCATGTGATGACAGTAGAAGGAGTAGCAATTGACCGGAAGGTTAAAGTCAGAATGAATTGGGAGCACCAAGACGGTTACTCAAATTCGTAGTTTCTTGGGAATGGCAGGATACTATCGTCGTTTCATTGAAGGGTTCTCAACGATTGCTAAACCTCTTACGCAATTGTTGAAGAAAGAGAAGAAGTTTATTTGGACCCCAGCTTGTGAAGAAAGTTTTCAAGAATTGAAGAAACGTTTGACTTCAAATGATGCTAGTTTTGCTGATATTAGTAAGGATTTTGATATCTCTTGTGATGCTTCGTGTCAAGGATTAGGATGTGTCCTTATGCAAGAAGGAAGAGTCGTCGCTATGCGTCAAGGCAATTAAGACCTCATGAAGAGAACTATCCTACCCATGATTGGGAACTAGTCCGTAGTAGTGCATGCTTTGAAGATTTGGCGTCATTATCTCATCCATGTCATTTGTGAAGTCTACAGGATCATAAGAGCACGAAGTACATTTTCACTCGATCGATTTGAACATGAGACAGAAGATGGTTGGAATTAATAAAGGATTATAACCTTGGAATCCATTACCATCTGGTAAGGCCAATGTAGTTGCAGATGCACCGAGTAGTAAGAGCTACCGCAATGCTCTGAAGCAAAGAGTTGTGTTGAAACTTGGGAGGAATTCCGAAGCTACACTAGAAGTTGTTCCTAAGGATTTGTGGCCAATTTGGAAGTACAGTCTACTCGGAGAAACAGATTCGTGAAGCTCAACCTAAGGATTACGAGTTTGTTGATCTCAAGAAGAAGATGTCGAAGGAAAATTTAAAGACTTCACTATAGATGATCGGGATATACTTGTGGATCAATGGACGATTCGTGTACCGGATATGGATGGATTAAGACACCGATTCGAAGGAAGCCCATGACTCAAAGTATTCAATTCACCCCGAAGCACTAAGATGTATCAGGATGTTAAGAATAAGTTTTGGTGGCCAAACTTAAAGCGAGGCGTCGCGAGTTCGTTGCTTTATGCGGCGTGTGTCGAAAGTAAAGCCGAACATCGAGGCGGCGGGATTGCTACAACCGCTAAAGATACGAGAATGGAAGTGGGAAGAGATCGGTATGGATTTTATTACGGATTACCCAAGACTCAATCAGTTATGATTCGATTTGGGTAATAGTGGATCGTTTAACTAAGG
This sequence comes from Hsuehochloa calcarea, assembly GCA_036346395.1. Taxonomy (NCBI): domain Eukaryota; kingdom Viridiplantae; phylum Streptophyta; class Magnoliopsida; order Poales; family Poaceae; genus Hsuehochloa; species Hsuehochloa calcarea. The sequence goes on from CM070606.1 coordinate 33,880,368, forward strand.
TTGCCCATTTCTTGCGGTCAAAACCACTTACTCGAGAGACCGCTTGGCGAATTGTATATGTCAAAAATCGTCGATGCCGCACGGTGTGCCTAAGAAGATAGTGTCGATCGAGGATCTCAATTCACCTCTCGCTTCGCGAGTCTACATGAAGCCACAGAACTCACCTAAATTTCAAGATCGCTTATCATCCACGCATGATGGACGATGAAAGAGTCAACCGATATTAGAAGATATGTTGAGAGCCCGTGCCTTAGCAAATGCTACCAGTTGGGATAAGAGTTTGCCGTATGCGAATTCTCGTACAACAACGATTATCAAGCGGTTTGCGATGTCACCATTTGAAGCTCATGCGGTCGTGCTCGCAGAACTCCGTTGAATTGGTCGAGAAACATTGAACGTGTAGTGTTCGGGCCGATATTATCGAGAGGCGAAGAACAAGTTGCTATGATCGAGAGAGGTTAAAGATAGCCCACCAGCAAAAGAGTTATGCCGATAATCGTCGTCGTGACCTCGACTTTGAACCGAGGATTTTGTGTATCTTGAGTTACTCCGCCGAGAGGTGTTAAGAGATTCCACACCAAAGGGAAGCTTGCTCCAAGGTATGTGGGTCCATTCAAGGTTTTGGAACGCCATGGAGAAGTTGCGTACCAGTTGGAGCTACCACAGTCGTTAGCAGGAGTGCATGATGTCTTTCATGTCTCTCAGCTGAAGAAGTGTCTTCGTGTGCCAGAAGAACAGACCCCGTTGGAGTCAATTGAACTGAAGGAAGATCTCACATACAAAGAGCAGCCTGTCAGTATTTTGGATGTCGCAGAGCGCCGCACCGAAGCAAGACCGGTTCGTTTCTGCAAAGTCCAGTGGAGTAACCACTCAGAAGGAGAAGCAACGTGGGAACGTGAAGAAGAGTTGAAATCCGAGTTCCCTAGCCTTTTCTCTAGCTAGCCGGAATCTCGGGGACGAGATTCGTTTAAGGGGGGGAGGTTTGTAACATCCCAATTTTCAGAGCTTTTAAAATCTTTTAAATATTGGTAGCAAGAGAAATTATCATTTGGATTTATTTGAATATTAAATTAAAAAGCTTAATATGGACTTTAAGGACAAATTGATTTAATGTGCTTAATCCCAACATCAACAATTGTCAAAACTATTTTATTTAGATTCTATATGCTTGGATATATTTTATAGAATTTTCTGGAATTTTTCCCAAGTCATTTGCTATTTTCTAATTGCTATTTGCATTTTCTGGATTTATTTAAAAGAAAAACCTATTTTAAATCCTTGAATAAAGATCGGGGCAAGCTCAAGACTATTCCACCAGCGCACCATCTCGCCCGGCCGCTCTCGTCAGTTGGATGCTCGACGCGTGCCCTCGTCTCCGACGGACGCGCGCGCTCAACCCGCCTTGACCGTTGGATTGTCGCCGCGTGGCTTTGCTCACGATCTCGCTCGCTTCGCTCGTCTGCGTTCGCTTCTAGCCGTTGGATTTCCATCGCACGCGGCATCGCACCCACTCGCCTCGCTCTCTCGCCAGTGGGACCGCCACCGAGTCGTAAATCTCTCGCGCTCTCTTCTTCTTCCTCGCGCCGCGCTCGCCGCGCCATTGCTTTGGAGCTTCAAGTTTATCCGACAAAACCGATTCGATTGCTTATTCTTTGCGCCGACCCGCCAAATCATATCTCTGGTTATTCCATATCCGTTTCAAACCAAATCAAACCCGAACCGGTTTCAATCTCCGAAAATCTTGGAATTCAAAACCCGGTTGTTTGGATCCGATTTGGGGTTTCAAATCGCGGCATCTCCGTGTCTATAAATACTCCTTAGCTCGCCTGCCTCCGCAACCCTAAACCACCACTCTTGTCGCCTCGACGCCTCTAGCGCCAAGCATTGCAAGCTTTAGGTTTTCGGCGAACTCCTTCTCCGGTGGATTGCGCCGGCGTCGTCGCCGCCCTTGCTCCACCGACGCACCATTGTGATCGGAAGTCACGAGCTACCTCAGCGCGACCTTCGTCGCCGAGCATCGCCGGGCGCCGTCCGACAAAACCCGAGCTCTCTCCGCCGCTTCTTCCTCGCCGCGCCATCTCCGTCAACCCTGTGCTCAAACCAAGGCCCATGTGTGCGCATTAGCCTCCTCTACGATGGTATCACTCATCGCCGGCGAGTCGCCGCCGTTCACGGTGACCATCGGTCCGGCGCCACCACGCCATTATGCGCCCGGCTCGGCCAAACACGTCGACCCGATGTCTTGGTGTGGCGACAGCGTGGCGCCAGATCGGCAACATGACACCGCGCGTGGCGTGGCCCATCCCATCGCGGACCTCCCTCGGTTCGGTGCACTCGGTCCACGTGAACCCGAGACCCATAATGGGTCCCACATGTCGAATTCTTTTAAATTTAATTCTTTTTCGAAATTCTCGGTGGACGCAAGCATTGCGCAATAAGTCGATTTTCCTTTATAAAATTAATTCGGGAAATTCGAGAAAATCCAATTTAGGGTTTTATTGATTTTCCAATCTTCCAAAGCCCATATCTTTTGCATCCAACTCGATTGAGCCCATTCAAATTTGTAAATTCATATAAAATTCAGATCTATTTATTTATGAATTTTATTTAATTTTGGAGTTTATTTTGCCTCTGTTATTTATTTATTTTGTTTCTTTTGTCTCGTTTTGCAGTAGACGTCGATACTTGGGAATTTTTGCGTAAGAAGGAGCACCTCAAGACCAAGACCAATATCTAGATCTATTCCAAGGCAAGTTATACCTTTGATCATTTTGAACCAGTTTTCAAAATACTTTGTTTCAATGTATTGCATTCTATTTCAAGTATTTATTTAAATGCTTTTGGGTGTAGTTATTAAATCCAAATTGTTATGCCACCTTGTCTATTGTATGCCATGATCTTTTGTCACCCTAGGTTGATTAATTACTAGTTGGTATTATTGTAGCACCAACGTGGGTTGGTTAGATACGATTAGATCGCTTAGCCATGCCACGAGTCATCATTTCATGTGAGGTTGCAATTATAAATTTGACTAAGTGATTATGGGCGTGTGATGAATCTGTGTGTGTCTTTGTGTCTTTGTTACTCGTTGATGGCATGTGTTGCACTTAATCAACGGTGGTGGGAAAAGATTTAGACGAGGCAAGTGGTGGATTCTGTGAATGGTGGGTGCTGTGCTTTTTAAACTTGTGATTTGGGTTAAAATCGAAGTCTTGCCTTAGTCAATTAAGGACTTAACTTTGTGCGCCATTGAACTGGGCCTTCTGCATGCGACCACATGCCTAGTATGGGTTTGGGCCTAACTTAGTAAGTTATGGAGTCTTGACATTGACAACTCAGTTGTATTTAAGCTATGTGATGGGTTGGAGGTGTGATATGTCACATCAGCGGACGGTTCATTGCATCCCCGTCCAATGGTGTGTGTCGTTCCAAGGGTCATGTGTACAAATTGACTACAGAAAGCACACCAGAGTGTCATTGTTTGAGATGAAGTTTCGAAAGGTTTTGTTGTGATCAACTCGATCCGGTTGGTTTCATCGTGTGGGTAAAGTGTACAACCTCTGCAGAGTGTTTAAACCAATCTATTCGAATAGCCGTCCTCGGATATGGACATGCTCTGGAATTTCACACGAGGGTAGATTTTCATAAAACAAATGGGAAGGGTCACCGTGTGAGATAACTTGTTCAATTTGTGAAAGAACTTGATTTAGACTGTGTGTCCTTTGTGAAATCAATTGTTAACTTATTATTGTTTATTTGTTTTGAATTATGCTTTCAATCTATTATTTGTATTCAATTGCAAATGTTGTATTTCGCAAAATAACCACGAAGCCATTTCTTTGGAATAAGCCATCATGTATAAATGCATTCGTGGTATGACTTGCAGTACGGTGTGTACTCACTCTTGCTAAACAAATCAATGAAGTGGAGGAGTCGTCTTTGCTTTTGAAGAAGAGTTCTACGAAGGTTGAGCGTTAGGGTCTTGATCCCACGGTTGCTCGTGGTAAATTGATGGGAGCCACCGAGTTTATTTCGTTTCATTGCAGATTATTTCTTTATTGTCGACCTTGCATGGCTTAATAAATGTAAACTCACCGTAAGGTCCCAACAGATTATTTGTTACTTAAAAGTACTCGTTTATTCTTATATTCGTTGTATGGATGTGATATTTCATCAATGTTGACACTGTGTGCACTAAGCGTGATCCCTGGACTAGTGCGAGAATACCTGAGGGTCCAGATTTGCATATTTGGGTCCCGACACAACACGGCTCAAGGCGGGAATGGGTTGCGGGAGTTGGGCGGATTGGAATAGTGTTGGGCTTGACCCGGATCGTTCAAGGATTTTCATATGATTTTCTTTTAAATAAATCCAAAACATAAATAGCAATTAGAAAATAGCAAATGACTTTGGAAAAATTCGAGAAAATTCTCAAAAATATATCCAAGCATATAGAGTCTAAATAAAATAGTTTTGAAAATTGTTGATGTTGGGATTAAGCACATTAAATCAATTTGTCCTTAAAGTCCATATTAAGATTTTTAAATTAATATTCAAATAAATCCAAATGATGAATTTTCTTGCTACTAATATTTAAAAGATTTTTAAAGCTCACGAAAATTGGGATGTTACAAACCTCCCCTTAAACGAATCTCGTCCCGAGATTAGGCTTAGCTAGAGAAAAGGCTAGGGAACTCGGCCTTCAACTCTTCTTCACGTTCCCACGTTGCTTCTCCTTCCGAGTGGTTACTCCACCGACTTTGCAGTAAACGAACGATCTTGCTTCAGTGCGGCGCTCTGCGACATCCAAAATCCCGACAGTCGTTCTTTGTACGTGAGATCTTCCTTGATTCAATTGACTCCAACGGGTCTCGCTCTTTCCGCACACGAAGGCACTTCTTGGTGAGAGACATGAAAGACATCATGCACTCCTCGCTAACGATCGTAGTAGCTCCAAGCTGATACGCAACTTCTCCACGGCGTTCCAAAACCTTGAATGGACCCACATATCTAGGAGCAAGCTTCCTTTGGTGTGGAATCTCTTAACACCTCTCGGCGGAGTAACTCGCGGATACACAAAATCCTCTGGTTCAAAGTGAGGTCACGACAGCGATTATCGGCATAACTCTTTTGCTGGTGGGCTATCTTTAGTCTTTCTCGATCATCACAACTTGTTCTTGACTTCTGAATAATATCTGGCCCGAATACTACACGTTCAGCTGTCTCTGACCAATTCAACGGAGTTCTGCAGGCACGACCGTACAGAGCTTCAAATGGTGACATTTGCAAACTGGCTTGATAACTGTTGTTGTACGAGAATTCTGCATACGGCAAACTTTTATCCCAACTGGTAGCATTTGCTAAGGCACAGGCTCTCAACATATCTTCTAATATCTGGTTGACTCTTTCATCGTCCATCATGCGTGGATGATAAGCGATCTTGAAATTGGATGAGTTCCTGGGCTTCATGTAGACTCGCGTAAACGAGGTGAATTGAGATCCTCGATCTGACACTATCTTCTTAGGCACACCGTGCAGACTGACGATTTTTGACATATACAAATCCGCCAAGCGGTCTCCTGAGTAAGTGGTTTTGACTGGCAAGAAATGGGCAACCTTAGTTAAACGATCCACTATTACCCAAATCGAATCATAACCTGATTGAGCCTTGGGTAATCCGGTAATAAAATCCATACCGATCTCTTCCCACTTCCATTCTGGTATCTTCAGCGGTTGTAGCAATCCTGCTGGTCTCTGATGTTCGGCCTTTACTTTCTGACACACGTCGCATAAGGCAACGAACTCTGCGACGTCTCGCTTTAAGTTTGGCCACCAAAACTTATTCTTAACATCCTGATACATCTTAGTGCTTCCAGGGTGAATTGAATACTTTGAGTCATGGGCTTCCTTCAGAATTAGCTGTCTTAATCCATCCATATCGGTACAATCGTCCATTGATCCACAGTATATCCCGATCATCTATGGTGAAGTCTTTAAATTTTCCTTCGACATCTTCTTCTTGAGGCTCGACAAACTCGAATCCTTGGGTTGGGCTTCACGAATCTGTTTTTCAGTAGATCGCACTTCCAAGCGGCCACAAATCCTTAAGAACAACTTCTAGTCAGTAGCTTCTAGAATTCCTCCCAAGTTACGACACAACTCTTTTGCTTCGAGCATTGCGGTAGCTCTTACGACTCAAAGTGCATCTGCAACTACATTGGCCTTACCAGGATGGTAATGGATTCCAAGATTATAATCCTTTATTAATTCCAACCATCTTCTCTGTCTCATGTTCAAATCGGTGAGTGAAAATGTACTTGTGCTCTTATGATGCAGATAGACTTCACAATGATTCTGGCGAGATAATGACGCCAAATCTTCAAGGCATGCACTACGGCTAGTTCCAAATCATGGGTAGGATAGTTCTCTTCATGAGGCCTTAATTGCCTTGGCGCATAAGCGGCGACTCTTCCTTCTTGCATAAGGACACATCCTAATCCTTGACGCCAAGCATCACGGTGAGATATCAAAATCCTTACTAATATCCCAGCAAAACTAGCCTTTGCATCAAAGTCAAACGTTTCTTCAATTCTTGAAAACTTTCTTCACAAGTCAGGTCCAAATAAACTTCTTCTCTTTCTTCAACAATTGCGTAAGAGGTTTAGCAATCGTTGAGAACCCTTCAATGAAACGACGATAGTATCCTCGCCATTCCCAAGAAACTACGAATTTGAGTAACCGTCTTGGGTTGCTCCCAATTCATTCTGACTTTAACCTTTCCGGGTCAATCGCTACTCCTTCTTTGTCATTACATGACCGAGAAAATCAACTTTCTTCTTCCAAAAGTCACACTTGCTGAACTTGGCATACAACTGATGCCCTCTGAGCTTCTCTAGGATTAATCTCAAATGTTCCGTATGTTCTTCTTCTGACTTTGAGTATACCAAAATATCATCAATGAATACTACCACGAACTTATCCAAATATTCCATGAATACTTTGTTCATCATGTTCATGAAGTAGGCGGGGGCATTAGTCAATCCAAAAGACATGACTAAAAATTCATAATGTCCATACCGGTTGAGAAAGCGGTCTTTGGTACATCCTTAGGACAAATCTTCAATCGATGGTAACTCGATCGTAGATCGATCTTGGAGAATACTCCGGCTCCTTTCATCTGGTCGAACAAATCATCTATTCTGGGCAATGGGTACTTGTTCTTGATGGTGACTTCGTTGAGAGAACGATAATCGATACACATTCTCATACTTCCATCTTTCTTCTTGACGAACAAAACAGGTGCTCCCCATGGCGACGAACTAGGTCTTACAAAACCTTTCTCCATGGTTCTTCTATCCGCTTCTTCATTTCCACAAGTTCATCGACCGCATCCGATAGGGTCTCTTGAAATTGGTGCTTTGTTCGGCACTAGATCGATGACAAATTCAATGTCACGGTCCGGTGGCATTCCTGGTAACTCTTCTGGAAATACGTCTGGGTAATCTCTGACTACAGGTACATCTTCCAAAGAAACTGTCTTCAAACTGTTGACTACCAAATGTCCATCACGTACTGAGGTGGCTAGAAATTCTACTTTCTTTCCTGTGGTATCCTCAATTGTCACGGCTCTTCGGCCACAATCTAGCACTGCTTTATGTTTGGATAACCAATCCATACCAAGGATGACATCTATGGTCTGAGTGTCTAGGACTATTAGGTTGGCTAGAAACTCAACTCCAGCTATGAGTAGCCTAGCTCCTAAACATCCAACTTTAGAACTTAGCTCTGCTCCAGGCGACTGGACTAACAGAGTATGCTTAAGATGCATAACTTCCAATTTGTTCTTAGTTGCAAAAATTCCAGAAACAAACGAATCTGAGCTCGAATCAAACAGGCGATGCGGTCTTGAATTTACTAGGAACTTACCGATTACAACGTCGGGTGCTTCTTGGGCTCCTTCGAGTGACGTGGTTGACACGGCCTCTGACCACTGATGGCGGTGCTCCTCTGGATTGACCGGTAGCTTGAGAAGTTCCTTGATGGTTGCCTTGTACTGGTGTCTTGGCTGGTGTGTTCCCAAGGTTGAAGCGTCTTTGGGTGATAGTCCCATTTGCGGACATCGGTTGGCGAAATGCCACGGCCGACGACGGGTAAAGCAAACTCGGTTGTATTCGTGGGTTGCTTATTTGGATTGGGGTTGGTAGTGCGGGTTGCGAAGTTACGAGCAATCGGGCGAGTCTTGAAGTTGGTGCGGTGGTCCGCGTACTGCGTGGTGGAAAACGGCTAAACTGCGGTGGAATCATTCTTGCCCTCACCGGGGTTGGTGACTTCCTTCTTTGAGCCATTCTGCGCTACGATGATCTTCCAATTCCTTGCGCTTATCCTCTAGAATCAAAGCCTTGTTGATTAATTCTTGAAAATCGGGAAAGGTGTGGGCGATCAAGTTGACTTGAAGTCCGTTGTTCAATCCTTTGAAAACGACTCTGACGAGCCTTGTCGGTGGCGACATCTTCTGCGATATCGAGCAAGTTGAGAGAATTTGTTGAGGTAATCAGTCACTGACATTCCTCCTTGCTTGAGAGCACGGAATTCATCCTTCTTCAGATCCATGATTCCTTCCGCACATGATCTTGGCGGCGGCCAGAACTCTTCCCAAGTAATGTCTTGCGGCGTTCCATGCGCACAGACAAAGTTTTCCCACCATTCGGCGGCAATGCCTTCCATCCGTGAGAGGCGTCTGTAACTTTTTCATGATCGCCGCATTGAGTGATCGCAGTTTTCTCTCAATAACACGTAGCCAATCATCGCCTTCTCTTGGTGAGACATGTCCGTAAAAGGTTGGTGGGCGGGTCCTCATAAACTCCGCCAACTTGGATGATCCATTGTGACCATGAGCAAGCTGGGGCTCCATTGTGATCTTGATTGTTGTTGTTCGGTTATTCATAGCTTGCATCGATTCATCATGGTGTACATCACCGGTCCGAGCCGTCATGAATGCTCCAAAATTCGCAGATCGATTGAAGGTGCTTGTGGTGGAACCGCTTGCGGGATTTGCTCCGCCCTTCTCGACACTTGAGTATCGTAACCACTTGCGCAGCCTTGACGAGTCCGAACCATCCGTGAATCTCAAGGGTTAGATAAGGTAGCAAGCACGAGATAAGTTGTAGAACTAAGCGGGTAGGTAAAACCCAACATATTTTAAGAAAGCTCAATCAAACTCTTATATTGATTAAGATAATAGTATGGCTTGCAACAAATGCCTAAGGGCCTTTGCAACTCATACTTGCACACAAAAATAAGGACGAACTTAAGCACACCAAACTACCGCCTAAAGGGCGACTCAAGACATAAAGCGGCTAAGCTCAAACAACGCGAATGACTACTCAATCAAATAGCCTCCGCGACCTTGACGGTGCTCCCTTTCTTGTAGACTCAAAGTGAGTGGCATCCTCGCAAACCGATCCCGATGTCCCGGGATGGTGCAATAGGAGCAGTGTCCACGTGCAGTCTTCTTTGGTGCTTCGCTCTGCTTGCCTCTGCTGGCTCTTCCGGTTCACCGGTCCATCGCCTTCTTACGGTCTTCCTCTTGATATCTTCTTCGTGTCGCCCATAAAGAGTTTCTTCTAATATGGCGATCCTCTCTTCAGCTCTCTGAAGAGTCTCATAGGTACACTCCAGCTCTGTGGCGGCTAACTCCAACGATTCCTCCTGAGCAGCGGCGAACTGGGCGAGATGCACGACGGTGGCGTTGTCTTCTCCTTTTGTAGACGGAAACCGTGCAGCAAGATCCACGTCGGAAGTGCGGGGATGATAACGAAAACGCGTGTCACGAAGCTCTCGAGTAGATGTTGCAGATCCTCGGGATGGCAAGGCGTGAAGACTCCTGGATTGCTTCAATCCAAATACTCCTTCGAGCTGAGATGTTCAGTGGTTTGCTTGCCTTGGTGTTCTGCCTGGCGTAGATGGTCAAATGGCAGATTACTCCACGATCTCGGCCGTTCACAATCCAAGCACTGCCACGGTACAATGGACGATCGAACCCTCCAAGTACTTGTAGCTCGGCGGCAAGTCCTCCCTTGCGCTCTCCATAACTCTGAAGACGAGGCATCTGTCAAGATGGACAAGGATATGAAAACAACTTTAAAACAATGGGGAGAGAAAGAATTTCAGAATAGTTGAGTCAAGAGAGACATGAGATGAGTTAAGGAGTTCAATTAATCTTGTAAGTTAATTTTGCTTTAGAAAATAGTTTGGACTCACTAAGAACGGCCAATCTAACTAGGGTCAAGACCTACAAAGATGGCTCGATACCACCTCTGCCGGGACCCAAATATGCAAATCTGGACCCTCTGTATTCTCGCACTAGTCCAGATCATGCTAGTGCACACAAGGTCAACATTGATGAAATATCACATCCATACAACGAATATAAGAATAAACGAGTACATTCAAATAACAAATAATCTGTTGGGACCTTATGGTCGAGTTTACATTTATTAAGCCATGCAAGGTGACAATAAATAAATAAACCTGCGTGAAACGAAATAAACTCGGTGACTCCCATCAATTTACCACGAACAGCCGATCGATCAAGACCCTAACGCTCAACCTTCAGAGAACTCTTCTTCAAAAGCGGTGACGACTCCTCCATTCGTTGATTTGTTTAGCAAGAGTGAGTACACACCGTACTCGCAAGTCATACCACGTAATGCATTTATACATGATGGCTTATTCCAAAGGAATGGCTTCTGTGGTTATTTTGCAGAAATGCAACATTTGCAATTGAATACAAATAATAGATTGAAAGCATAATTCAAAACAAATAGACAATAATAAGTTAACAACTGATTTCACAAAGGACACACAGTCTAATCAAGTTATTCACACAGCTGAACAAGTTATCTCACACAGCTGACCATTCCCATTTGTTTTATGAAAATCTACCCCTCGTGTGAAATTCCCGAGTATGTCCATAACCGAGGACGCGGCTATTCGAATAGATTGGTTTAAACACTCTGCAGAGGTTGTACACTTTACCCACACGATGAAACCAACCGGATCGAGTTGATCACAACAAAACCTTTCGAGACTTCATCTCAAACAATGACACTCTGGTGTGCTTTATCGCCGTCAATTTGTACACACCCTTGGAACGACACACACCATTGGACAGGATGCAATAACCGTCCCGCGATGTGACATATCACACCTCCAAATTTCATCACATAGCTTAAATACAACCCGAGTTGTCAATGTCAAGACTCCATAACTTACTAAGTCGAGCCCGGCCCATACTAGGCATGTGGTCGACAAGAAGGCCCAGTTCAATGGCGCACAAAGTTAAGTCCTTAATTGACCAAGGCAAGACTTCCAGTTTTTCCCAAATCACAAAGTTTAATAAGCACACAGCTCCACCATTCACACAGAATCCACCACTTGCCTCAGTCTAAATCTTTTCCCACCCTGTTGATTAAGTGCAACACATGCCATCAACGAGTAATAGCACACAGCACACACAGATTCATCACACAGTTCCATAATGACTTAATCAAGTTTATAATTGCAACTCTCACATGAAATGATGACTCGTGGCATGGCTAAGCAGTCTAATCGTATCTAACCAACCCACGTTGGTGCTACAATAATACCAACTAATGATTAATCAACCTAGGGTGACAAAAGATCATGGCATACAATAGACAAGGTGGCATAACAATTTGGATTAATAACTACACCCAAAAGCATTTAAATAAATACTTGAAATAGAATGCAATACATTGAAACAAAGTATTTTGAAAACTGGGTTCAAAATGATCAAAGGTATAACTTGCCTTGGAATAGATCTAGATATTGGTCTTGGTCTTGAGGTGCTCCTTCTTACGCAAAATTCCCAAGTATCGACGTCTACTCATGAAACGAGACAAAAGAAACAAAACAAATAAATAACAGAGGCAAAACAAACTCCAAAAATTAAATAAAATTCACCATTAAATAGATCTAAATTTTATATGAATTTACAAATTTGAATGGGCTCAATTGGACTTGGATGCAAAAGATATGGGCTTTGGAAGATTGGAAAATCAATTAAACCCTAAATTGGATTTTCTCGAATTTCCAATTAATTTTATAAAGGAAAATCGAATTATTGCGCAATGCTTGCGTCACCGGAAAAAGAAATTAATTAAAAACCGTCTTGACAGTGGGACCCACCGTCGCTGGCTTGGCTCACGGTGGACGGGTCCACCGAGCCGAAAGCAAAGCCGGCGATGGTGGACCACGCAGCCTGTGGCCGGTGCCGATCTGGCGCCACGCGTTACACACGTAAGCGACGAGAGGCGCGAGAGGCCGACGCGGCAATGACGAGTCATGGCCGACGCGCTGCGAGGACCAAGGGTATCACCGCGATCGGCATGGCGAAGTCGCCGGCGACCAAGGGTACCAGAGCAATCCTTACGCTATTGCGCACCTAGTCCGACCTTACCGGCACCGAATGTGGCGGCGGCGACGGCGGTGGAGAAGAAGCGGAGGCGAGTCACGGCTATTGTCGGACGACAGCGCAATGGGGTTCCAATGACGAAGCGCGCTACCGAGGTGGCTGAGCGACACCGAGCCCAAGGAGGCGATCGGCGACGGCGGATGGGCGGCGGCAGCGGTGGTGCAATTCGATGGCGACGACACGGCCGAGAACCTTTGACGAACAATTACGGCGCTACAAGGGCTTGGGAGGGCAATTGGGTGAGGGTTTTGGAGAGGGGTGCGGCGATTCTCGGGGACCTACTTATAGGTGTGGGCGGCCTCGAGGTGACGTCTTCAAGGCGGAGATCAAACCGCCCAAACGAGCGCGAGGAAACGGGATAAAACGGATTCAAGTTTGAATTTGAGCGAGTCGGTGCGGACGAGACAAGCGGAAGTTTGGTTAGGAAATCCGGGGTTTTAGTTAGCGAAAACGGACGCGCGTGAGCTTCTAGAAGCTCTAATGGCGGACACGGTCGCGAGCCACGCGAGGAAGGAGACCGTGTCGGAGGCGACGACCTCGGCGGGCCCACACGACGAGAGAGAAGGCGGCGGGCGCGGCGAAGCGAAGCCGGACGATCGGGATCAAGGGCCGGAGCGAAGCGAGGCGATGCAGCTTGAGCGAAGCGCGATCAGCGCAAAGGAGACACGCGGAGATCCAGCGCTCAAGGCGGAATGGGTGCGGGAGTTGGGCCGATTGGAATAGTGTTGGGCTTGGCCCGAGATCGTTCAAGGATTTTCATATGATTTTTCTTTTAAATAAATCCAGAAAACGCAAATAGCAATTAGAAAATAGCATATGACTTTGAAAAAATTCCAGAAAATTCTGTAAAATATATCCAAGCATATAGAGTCTAAATAAAATAGTTTTGAAAATTGTTGATGTTGGGATTAAGCACATTAAATCAATTTGTTCTTAAAGTCCATATTAAGCTTTTTAAATTAATATTCAAATAAATCCAAATGATGAATTTTCTTGCTACCAATATTTAAAAGATTTTTAAAGCTCTGAAAATTGGGATGTTACAGTATCTCCACAAGACCAGATCGTATTTGGTCCCGACCAGTTCGTAACTCCTTACGACCAGGTCCTTACCATTCTGTGATTACATTCGATCAATCTACAACCAGATCGTATCTCCATACGACTAGTCCGTAACTGATCAAACTAAGCGACCTACTCACGCATTCTCCCTTTGCCTCACGATGTCTGGTTGAACTCCAGGTGAGATGTGGTGCCATCCATGGACTGTTCAATACTTTCTCGATCGAGTGTCGAATAACTTCATGTGGTCGACACTTCGACCGCTAGTGGCATGGCCATGCACTTTCTTTATCCGATCACCATGAGGGGCCCAGAGACATCTCTCCTGTTATGTTAGGAGGGAAAATCCCATCTCGACCAGTCACATCCCTCCGCATGTTTTATAGTATACCCGAAAGCCACCTTTATAACTACCCAGTTACGAGTAGCGTTTGACAACCCCTAAGAGTGCCATTACACATGTAGGGAACCATGCTGATCTCAGATCTAAGGATTATACATCATCATTACTTGAGACTAACTAATGACACATATATTCATAACAATCTCAATAGTATCTCAATGATGGGTCTATCCAACCCCATGTTCTCTAACATGTGCTCACATTATTGATTTGATATCCCCATATCCATGACCGATGAAACCAGATCATCAATCAATACATGTGCTAGTCAAAGAGTCACTAGTGTTCCGACCAGTAACCTCCTACCAGGAATACATTTAGAATGACATCATATAAGTTAAAGAGTTCCACCAACAAGTCACATACTTATTGATCTATAACAAATGATTCATTCAAGGAACACGATAACATATTATCAAAATCATGAACATAATGAAATATCACCATCTCTATGATTGCCTCTAGGGCATATTTCCAACAAAGTCCACCAGAATGGACAACACCGGAGAATTTACTTTGAAGGTATTTGATTATTATTGCATAAAAATAGGAATTAAAGTTGAGCATTCCATACCACATGTCCACACCTAGAATGGATTAGCATAATTTTGAATAATTGTAATTTACCAACTACATGTTGGGGGATACGCAGTCCTGCTCGCAGCAACTCTCATCAATTCTAGACCGTCGGCATATAACATCCATTCACCTATGCAACTAGCACAAGGGTCAGCATCGAAAATTTCTCATCTTCGCAGATTTAGTTGCAATGTTTATGTACCTATATCATCATTGCAGTGAACTGCAATGAGCTCTCTCTAAAAATCTGGGATATACGTTGGTTATGAGACAACATCCATAATCAAGTATTTGGACCCCCATAACTGGAGATTTGTATACAACCCATTTCGCTGATAGCATATTAGATGAGGATTATTTCCTGTCATTAGGGGGAGGAAATCAACCCCTTGATGAAAAATATAGGGAAATAGAGAAGTTCAGAAGATAATTGAAGTCTAGAAGACAATTGAAATCCAGAAGATAATTGAAATTAATGTACATGACCCGCGCACTAGTGAAGCAAATAGAGAAGTCCAGAAGATAATTGAAGTCCAGAAGATAATTGAAGTCTAGAAGACAATTGAAGTCCAAAAGACAATTAAAATCTAGTAGATAGTTGATTTGCAAACATTAGCGAATCAACTATGTGACCACTTTAGTGATTTGAAGAGCGTGACCAAGTCGCATATGCATATACGCAATGCACTGAAGAAGGTTGAAATACCGATGAAGGTATCCCTAATCCTATTCTAAGGCCTCAAAAAGGACGAGAACTCTAGCCTCTCGAATCTGAAGTAACCGGGGACGCCTGGTGAAAAAGGATAAGAAGGACTTGACATAGTCGATCACCGAAGTTCCCCAGAACCAGAAGGAGAGCTAGTTGAGACCTGGAATAAGTATGGAAACTTCATAAAAGGCATACCGGATTTGAACATCCCCATGAAGGGAGACACCAGCATGAATGTGTACGCACACATCGGAGCTGAAAAACCTAAAGGGATTTGCACCCGTAATTGGAAGCAGCGGTGAGCAAGTAGAAGCATTAGAAGTATCGCCCTATGAAGAAATAGTTATAAATTATGTGACCACGGGAGAATCTTTGAACAAGACAATAGCAAATGTCGACATTGATTTTGCAAAGAAAATGACAACAATCATCAATCTTGATCTAGAGCCTGCATCGCTCGTTGAATGTAAGAAAAGATCAGATTGAGAGGATAGGAAGAAGGCAATAGAAGCAGAATTATTATCTCTGAATAAAATAGATGTGTTTAGACCTGTAAGCCGCACGTCTCCCCATGTGCACCTCGTAGGGCATAAGTGGGTATTTGTTCAAAAGGGAAATAAAACTAATGAAATTGTAAGACATAAAGCAAGACTCGTTACACAAGGTTTCACTCAATGTTCAGGAGATGATTATGAAGAAACCTATTCCCCGGTCATGGGCGGAACCACCTTTAGATATTTAATTTCAATGGCAGCTAAACTTGAATTTAGAAATGAAATTTATGGATGTGGTAACTGTATACCTTTATGAAAATTTGGATTTGTACATTTATATGAAGATACCTAAATGTATCCCTACTCCGAACCAAGACAGAACAAATAGAAATCTGTATAGTGTAAAACTTAGAAAGTCACTGTACGAACTTAAGCAATCAGGCAGGATGTGGTATAATCGCTTGAAGCGACTTTCTATGCAAGAAAGGCTACACGAACAATGGGAATAATCTCTATGTATTTATACAACGATCCTAGTATAGATTTTGTATAATCTCAGAGTATGAAGATGATTTTAATATCATCGAGATCCTGGAGGATATTAAGAAAGTAAGCTCTAGAGTCGGAGTTTGCAATAAAATATTTGGGTAAAATCAAATATTGCTTAGGCTTGCAGCTTGAGCATGCCCCTAAAGGGATTTTAGTGCATCAGTCAACCTACACTCAGAAAGTGATAGAAATGTTTGATTTTGTAAGGTGTACCCTTCGAAAATGCGAATGGTCGTGAGATCTTTACAGCAAGACAAAGATCAGTATAGACCTAGAGAAGAGGGGGAGAAAGTCCTAGGACCGGAATTCTCATACTTAAGTTCAATAGAAGCACTCATGTATTTAGAAAACTGTACTAGATCGGATATTTCATTTGTCGTGAACCTATTAGCAAGGTATAGTACATAACCTACTAAAAGGCATTGGCAGGGTATGAAGGACATCTTCCAATACCTCAAAGGAAGTAAAGCGTTCTACAGAAAGAACCAAGACCTGTCTATGAATGGCTATGCATATGTCGGGTACCTGTCGAACCCACATACAGTCAAGTCACAAACAGGCTATGTATTCCTATGTTGTGGAACTGCAATTCTATAGAAATTGTCTGAGCAAAATCATGTATCTACTTCAACGAACCACTCAAAAATCATAGCACTATATGAAGCCTCGCGAGAATGTTCTTAGCCTCGGCGGATGATTCACCACATCCAACAGTCGTGTGGATTGAATACAGCACAAACCCCTACTATTATCTATGAAGATAATGCAGCTTGTGTTGCACAAGTGCAGATGGGTTATGTGAAGAGTTATCTCACAAAACATATCAACCTCAAGTTCTTCTATACTCATGAATTGCAAAAGATGGGCGAAATTAAAGTACTGCATACTAAGTCATTTGAAAATCTTACAGATTTATTCACTAAGTCACTTTCAACATCTAGTTTTGAAAGGTGCATACGTGGAATTGGAATGATAAGACTTAGAGAAGTGCAGAATTCAGGAGGAGAATCTTCATGAACTTATTATTAAAACTTGATCACGAAAATCAAGTACCCAAAAAGTAAATCCTAGAGATTAAATGAAAATGGATGGATTGTACTCTTTTTCCCTTGACAAGTTTTCCTGAAGTTTCTCGGCTAAAGTTTTTAACGAGGCAATTCATGCAACGCAGCAGAACATGTGTCATGTACTCTTTCTCCAAATTTTTTCCATTGGGTTTTTATAGAGTTTTGACGAGATATGAACATATAAGGATGCGTGCCCAAGGGAGAGTGTTGGGAAACTATGAGTTTGGCCCAACAATCGGCCCATGTATAGGCGCTCCATCCCAAACCCTAGCAGATGTCTGTAGACTATAAATAGGGTGTTTTAGTCATTGTAAAAGGCTGATCGGATGAAGAATAATAAAGAGAAGCAAGAAGTACCCTACATCTATGTGTTTATTATTATATTCTTGTATTCTTGCATCGTTCTTACGATTCTGAGTTTGTTTACGAGGTAATCGCTTGGACTGAACTCGCCAGCGACAATTCCTCAACAATAGTTACGCCAACATTCATTTTAGTACGTCACACACTCATCCTACTAATAGAAACTGCTAACTTCTTGTCGGAAATGCACGATCCTGCTAGATACGCTTGTAGTTACACCAACATTCATTTTAGTACACTTGTAGTTCAAAATCATGTCGGTGAAACCATTGTGGCCGGAGCCGGGCGAATTAATTCGGCGGCGTGTGCAATCCAGTCTGAAGCAATGGCAATGCTACAAGTTGTTCTGCATGCTTCTAATCTTGGGATGAATAGACTCATTGTTGAAACTGATACTGTTATCCTTAAGCAAGATACTGTTATCCTTAAGCAAGCACTCTCGACAACTACTTATGATTTGGCTGAAGAGAATTGAAATCTTTGTCATAGTCAAATTTTGATTTTGTTGAAGTTTCCGGTTACCCAAGGGCTTGTAATAAAACTGCTCATGTTTTTGTAGCCTATGGCGCATCCTTGGACTTGGAGAACCATCTTTGGTTTGATCAAGTTCCAAACTTTGTTTATGTAGAGGTTGTGGGGGGTTTGTCTAACGTCAACGTAATGGAATTGAAGTATTCTATCTAAAAAAACATTCATTTTTAGTACATCACGCATTCACCCTATTAATAGACCTTTGGTTAACATAACTATTCTTGCGAATACTTGATAAACTAAAATTGAAGTCTTAGCGCAACATATTTGGTGAGCGAAACATAAATTAATGGCTTAGTGCAGCATACTTCGTGGGCGAAACAAAATCTCTTGCTGCTTGCCTGCTACCACTTATCCTGTTACATCACAGGAGTATAAAATGGCAGATCCATCACGGCTACATGATTTGTTTCACTATACCAGCAGCTGCATAAAGCCGTAGTCCCGCAGTCCACGCTCCACAGACCAGCAAATAAAAGTCAACCAGAGTAGAGATAAAAGAGGTGAGATCGAGGATAGAGAATGTACTGTAGACAAAGCTGCGGTGAAAGAAAGCTCACTTTAGAAGAGAGAGGGGGAAGGGGGAGAGAGGGCAACCAAACCACAGCCTCCGTACCCTGGTGGTAACTGGTAGATTCCCGGCCCATGGCGATCTCCGGCGAGGACAGGTACGCTCCCGCCGGCAACTCCGGCGGCGGGAAGGTCTGGAACCTCTGCCGCATGCCCTTCTGGCAGGCCGGCGGCGCGCCGGCGCCGGCAGCGTCGTCATCGTCCGGGATCCACCACTCGGCCGGCCGGTACGGCCACGAGGCGGCCGTCGCTGGAGACGGTGTCGCGCAGGGGGCGCCGGCCGGGTCGATCTCGTCGGTGGCCAAGTCGCTGCTGCCGGCGCGCCGCCGCCTCCGGCTTGATCCGCCGAACAAGCTCTACTTCCCATGTGAGTGAGGGAGGAATTCGAGTTCTCTTTGAGTCTTTTTGTTTAATTCTGGGTTGAGGTCGTGAGGAGCTTGGAAAGCTGCGATCTTGGCCTTGTTTGCTGATGTCCCGTGACTAGTACCCTTGGATTGCGTTTAGTTTCGGGGTTAATCTTGGTTCGTTTTGCTCGATCTCCGCTGTTTTGAAGTGGGAATTGGTGGGTGGCGGAGGAAGTCGCGATCTCGAGGTACGATTGCGGCGGATAAGTTGCTTAAACTTAATTTTGGGTAATGCATTTATTGGGGTTCGGTTCTGGTTGGCGAGCGGGAAAGTTGCCATCTTGGCCTCCATTTTGCTATCCGGGTTTCTTGATCTTGTTACAGAAGTTAGAATATCCTCGATCTGAGCGTTGGATCTAAGTCGTGAAAATTCATTGTGTAGAATTTCTGACAGGAAGTGCCAACGTTGAGATCTTGAGTAGAAGTTCCAAGAATCTTGTGCTAGATTTCTGGTAGGCTAGTCATGGCATGTGTGTAGCCTTAGATGCAGTATTAGCCTATTATTTCTGGTAGGCTAATCATGGCATGTTTGATCTTGAGTAGAAGTTCCAAGAATCTTGTGCCAGATTTCTCGTAGGCTAGTCATGGCATGTGTGTAGCCTTAGATGCAGTATTTCTGACAGGAAGTGCCAACGTTTAGATGCAGTACTATCTGTTGGTAACAGTTGTTAGTTATCTGGTGCTTAGGTGATAGAACTCCTATGTTGCAACTTGCAAGAGGGGAGCCTGAGATTAGGCTCAACGTTATGCATCATTTCGCTTTTGTTGGTTGTTGATGCTTCGATTCTCAAGTTTTGTTGTGATCAAACAGAGAAACAAAACGTCCTTACTTATAAAAGGATTAATTCCTTATATGCAAATGGAATTTTGCAAAATCCCTGATTGTGTCACTGACATGGGGGGTCAGAACCCACATGCCCATATGTCAATGACACAACGAGCGGCATATAAGGGATGGGTAAACTTTCGGTGGCATATAAAGAATTCACCCTAAAAGAAACTTACTGCACCAGTTCACTACTACTTCGTGATAACCTTGCAATATGCATAGGTTACTAGATTTTGTTTGGTACTGTGGTCCTGTCGTTCGTGCTGTACTGCCACATGGGGCTAGGCAGTTATGGAAGATTGCCATGTCTTTAATTTGTCGTTCCGTTTCAGATAAAGCGGTCAACAAATTGGCAAACATCCAAAGACGGGTTGTTTAGACAGGTTTTGTGGGACACACGTTAATGCCAAATGGAGTTTTGTAAATTTGTAAGCATTAGACGTAAAGTATTTGGTTACTATATTGAAGTTGAAATGTTGTCAAGTACTAGAATCCTCTACAGAATTAGATAGTTATTCAATGGACAAGCAAAGGCTTGATCGCTTAAATCACTTTGCTGTTCTAGCTTGATTTACTTGCAGCTTAATGCTTACAGAATCACTTGTGGTCTCCTGTCCTAATTACCATGAATAACAGCAGGCAAAAACAGGAAGGAAACTTCAGTTTTGCTTGTTAATTGTTTAATAATTAATATAGGTTCTTCAGGAAAGAGAAGCTAATGAAAATTTGGTATTTTCTTGTGTAGATGAACCAGGAAAGCAGGTGAGGAGCGCGATCAGGATAAAGAACACAAGCAAATCTCATGTAGCATTTAAGGTTTGTATCCATATTGCTTCGCACAGCTCTACTCCAACAGCAGATGGATTGAATCTGCAGCTAAATTTCAGCAGTGGTTAATGCTAATTTTGTTGCTAACGAAATTGTTTGGCTATCAACTGATATTTGATCTTTAGTTTCAAACAACTGCACCCAAGAGCTGCTTCATGCGTCCTCCTGGAGCCATACTTGCCCCTGGGGAGACTATCATAGCGACTGGTAATACACTTATCATCTTGGATCTTTACTTGAACAACACTAAGGCCTACTGTTTTCCTAAAAAAAACACTAAGGCTTTCCTATTTGCTTTCTATTTGATGCTTATTTTTGTTTCCTTCTGAGTTGCCAGTTTTCAAGTTTGTCGAGCACCCAGAGAACAATGAGAATGTTCTACAGAAGTGCAAGGTCAAATTCAAGATTTTGAGCTTGAAGGTCAAAGGAGCCATGGAATATGCACCAGAACTGGTTAGTGGCTGTTTTCTTTTAAAATTTCACTTTGATCCATTCTTTCTTAATTTCTAGCAAGTTATGGAGAAAATATTTTTTGGTTGACAACATAGATCCAAAAGTATTACCCTTATGAGAGAGTGAAAT
This sequence comes from Hsuehochloa calcarea, assembly GCA_036346395.1. NCBI lineage: Eukaryota > Viridiplantae > Streptophyta > Magnoliopsida > Poales > Poaceae > Hsuehochloa > Hsuehochloa calcarea. Next base: position 33,901,834 of record CM070606.1, read on the forward strand.
TAGACTTATTAGAAATTAAAATCTAAATAAAATGGTGCATGCTTCATCTAGCTTTAATGAGATAAACTCCCCGTCTTGATCAATTTATCAGTAGTGAAAATAGAGGAATGGAGGAGGAGAGCAACTTGGAGATGAAGGCCGTAGGCACAAGTGGTGGCCTAGGTGGGAAGGTCACTTGGTGGATGATCTCAAGTTCTCAACAGTGGCCAGGTAGGGTAAAATTGCCCAGAGTTGGGCGGCCATCGCTGGCCGCTCGCATTGGGAGGTCATGTCATGTGGTGGCAAGAGCACAGGTGGCTCAGTGAGATAAATGTGCTGCTGACTCACCAAATGAATTTTCCCAACACACAGATAGGGTACGCCTATTATAGAATCATCGAGGTAGGAAGTTCGTTTCAAGCTTATGACCAAGCTAGCCTCTAGGCCCGCCTAACTGGGTAGTTAATTTAGTGATTAGGGACTGTTAGGATGTACTAAGGATTGTTAAGGTTGATCAAAGCGTTATTAAGTCAGACTACGACATATTAAACGGAAATTTCATGGCTACCCACCTGCATTCTCATTTTGACACCCCTTAGAAGTTTTTTTTCTTCATACCACCCCCAACAATTAGTTTGGATGCTAAATCTCATGAAAATATTGGTAAAACCCCAAACACGATCGTTACCTAGAGTTGGAGACATATGACTACCCAAAAGATGATTTTGTTGGCTGGATCCCTCCGCATGGAGATGATAGAGAGCCCAAAACAACCCACTAGCCCAAGAACTTGTGACAATCTTTCACCCTTGAGATGAACAGTGGAGATGCCTCTTGTAAGGGGAGAAGAGCAAAAATTATAGCCCTTTGCTGCTGCAGCAATGTGAGAAGTAGCGGCCACATACTCAACTGTCAACACAACCTAAGAGAAACAACAGAGAAGGATAAGAAGTTATGTTCTAGTTTGGGTGCTTTTGCTTGATCTTAATCAAGGAGACAACCAGAGGGTCAAATATTGTCGGATTCATCTTCTATTTGGTCGGTCTGTTCTTAATTCGCAACTCTTTGATTTGTACCTGTGAATTGAGGATTGGTTTTGAGGAGCATCGGATTTTAGAGGAATTTTGTCAGTTCAGGTAGTAGCAGTTTCAGAACTGTGCAGATTTGATAGAAGATCAGTTTGGGTGGTCAAACGTTGTTTGATTTGGCTATTATTTTGACAACTTGTTAGGGACCCGTGGATCTACATTCTAGCCAAGTTCCATATAGTTTGGTTTCGTGGTTTGCTAGGTATGATCTGAAATCCGACAGGACAAAAATATGTCTTCTTTGTGTTACTGAACCTCAACAAGTTTGAATAAACTTAAAGAGTTACAAGTCAAGAACATACTGGCCAAATTACAGGTGAATTCCAACACATTTGACACTTGATTCTCTTGGATGAGGATTGCGCAAGAGCACCCAAACTGAAACATATATTCTTCTCCTATCCTGCTTCTCTTAGATCCTGCTATGTGTGTTGCTGCTACTTCTCTCACTACTACTGGAACAAAAGGCTAGAGCGTTCATCTCCCTCACAAAAGGAGGCACCTACACCCTTCATCAGAAGGGCGATTAACTGTCACAAGCTCTTGGCTTTGTGGGCTGTTTTGGCTCGTTGTCATCTCCATGTGGTAGTATTCGGCCCAATTGATTTGTCTGAATGTATACGGCTACCATATAGTCACCAAGTCATTAGTGCATCTAAGATTAGTGTAAGGTCTAAGTGGCCGTAATGTAAACGTAGTGCTAGTTGGGGACCATAGGGTAACCGCAGCTGCAAAATTTTTGCTTCCAAGGGAGTTTTGTATATTACAACAAAAATGCAAGGTGGTGTTAATAAATTCCCCTATATATTAAATTTGATGAATGGGCTCGTGCCTTCAAAACAGGCTATACTTACGCAAACAACCTATTACCCTTAAAAACAACAATCAGACAAAAGATTCATGTCAAAAGTAGAACTTGGCTGCCTTTTCATGTGAAGCCCCTTTTACAGACATGCAGTGCTTACACATGAACATGCAGACTCAAACCTACCAACGCTAGAATCCCACACATAGAAGAATGCTAAGTTACTAAGTTGACTATTTCCATATACTTGTATAGCTCTGTTGTTCAGTTCTAACAAGTTAAATTCCTTCCTCTATTGTCCCTGCAATGTTTCACATCATATATCAATGTGCTAATGAGGAATTGTTGGGGGATTCAACTAGAATGCGGCACTGTTATTTTCAAAAAGAAATGAGTTGATAGAACAGTCTTAATGCAATTTTGCAAGGAGGTCTGTAATATTTTGAGTTTTAGTACATTTGTCTCGGTCTGCATTTGGTGGCTTCAGGTTGGATCATGGATGGACACAATTTTCATGTTGCTGGTCCTTGATCCAAGTTATTATTTGAATGAACTGCGTATGCTGTAGGGTTGTGGAAACTCTCTGAACTATATTTTTTACTGCTCTTTTTGTTCTTATCATGTGGGTGTTACTTGGTTTCATAGCTTACGCGCTGTATGAAAGCATGACTTCTTTTTTTGGTTATAGTTTGACGAGCAGAAAGATCAAGCTGTGGTTGAGAAGATCTTGAGGGTTGTTTTCTTGGATGCTGAGAATCCAGGCCCTGTAAGCAAATAGAAACACTGTTTTGTATACGCAATTTCTTCAATGGACATAGAAATTTTAATAATATCTAACTCCTGTTCATGTGTTTTCAAAGCAACTGGAAAAGCTAAATAATCAGTTAGCTGAGGCAGAGGCTGCACTTGAGGCACGGAAGAAACCTCCAGAAGAAAATGGCCCAAAAATTGTTGGTGAAGGGCTTGTCATCGATGAATGGGTATATATCTCTTCAAGTCACGTGCCATGCTCTGGCTCTATGTTTTTTTCCATGTGTTTTGCTCTTAATGCTGAAATCCACCCTTCATGTGTTGATTGCAGAAAGAGCGGAGAGAAAGATACCTCGCGCAACAGCAGGTTGAAGTGGTCGACTCAGTGTAAATTGTACTTTCTTCTGCTACAGAAGCTATGCATATGGCTTCAGCAATGTGTTGCGATATTCTTGTAAACTGCTAGGTTTTGTGGTTGGTAGTTTAGTGTGTGGTAGTCTAGAGTTGTGCTTGCAGGACCGGTCACCAAAGAACAAGCTAACTCCGGTATTTCAGTACGTGCTGTGTAACTGTAATAACTGATATGTGCTGTTTTGTGCTAGTGCTAAATCGGCTTGTCAGAACAATAAATTCCATAAGCATAACTTATGTTTATCACTTGCCAGAACAGTTCAAATTGAGCGCTACTGTAGGAAGGCAGAAGACAGAATCTAACATCAGTTTCTACCTGTTTATAACGATTTGTTAGCGATGTGTTCATTTTCTGTTTTCCAAGTACCCATGTAATACTGTCAATAAGGTAAAATAAATAACTATCCATATCTCCTCTTCTGCATAATCTTAGGTGGATTACAATGTTGTTTCATGTGTCTACATATGTGAACGCTTTGCAAATTCAAACACAGCTTTCTTTTTTTTTAAAAAAAAAGTTGCGAGGAATTGAATTACATTTCTGACGAATGTTTCTCTATCCATGGTAAATTAGTTCGTTGTGTTATAAGCAGAAGACAAAATATATCCATTTCTTTTGGTAAAATTTATTCTCTAAAAATATGTCATAAAGTATTGTTACCTCAAGACTCCAATTAGCATGTTTGTTACTGTAATAAGCAATTAGCTTCCTTATTTGATTGTCATAGAAAGATGATTATATCAAGTTAAGATGACTTGTTCTATGAAAAAAAGAGAAAGTGAAGCAAGATGATTTTATCCGATAAATACAAGTCACTGTCAAAAGACAATGATCTCACGTCCTTGTCAACACACAAACGGCTCCTTCAACTACTCTGCTACTAGTATAATCATTTAATCATATCATGACACCAGCGCGGATTGTCTCCTAACGTATTGCCTCTATTAACAGATGCAACTTTAACCACTAATCTCTAAATATGTTGCCAAAATGCTTTCAAAAAGGTATTTTGAGAGTTTTTTTTACGATGAATCTACTAGGGTTAGCTTTCATTCAATCAATATAGATGTATATACTTTTATTTATTAGTTGCCAAAATATAAAACAATTGACTACACATTCTTATTGAATAATCCTTAATATGCTGTTTATTTTTGTGTTTATTGTATTTCGGTTTTTGCATGGTTGTACTTTTAGTGTTTTACATTAGCAGTCACGTCTTGAATGTTTCGATTATGGCTGATTGCTTCGCACCACTTCATGGCTAAGTAAGTCAAGTTTAGTGGCGCAATTGAAAGTCTGATCGTTGGTGGCTGCAGTGGGTGTCTTCAATTATGTTTTACAAGCATGTATAAAGTGATGAAAAAATGAGAAAAGTTGTAGCAGATTTTGGACAGCACCAAAACTTATCTCGTGAGTTCATCTTCGTCTTTGCATCCACGGTGTTCGTGTGTTTGATCCTTGGGTTGAGCCATCAATTCTGTCATACATTTGTAGATGGAGTTCTTATAAAAACCACTAGAAGTTTCCCAATATTTTGATGGTGATCTCCACTTGTGTGCAAAATGTAGGACATGATTACAAAGCTACAATGATGATGCTCCAAGATGAGATTCGGAAGATCTTTTGGCCATATAATATCCCCCAATAGATCTGATAAACTTTGCACTTATCTGCAACCTGTCACTTGAATCATTGCTCCTTACAGGTGATCCAACAACTAATCTTTATTTAGTAAACTAGCAATGCGTACACGACGTCTGAAATTATATCTGCGATGGACCCTGTTGATTTTGTTTAAGATTACTGTAGCCTGTGGACTGTGGTGCTGATTTGTCTGGTAAGCAGAGGCATATGAAATAGATACAAAATACTGAAAGAGATGTGGAGAAGTAATACGTACCAGTTTTGCATATGCATATGTCCGTTGGCGATTGATGTTTATCTCACTCGTTTTTTAATTCTGTCAGATACTGTTTCAGAGTATGGCGACACAAAGATAACTATTAGACAGTAGAATAGTACAAAGCTATATCTAATGATAGGTCGGATTCTCGCCATAATGGGCCGACGTTCCAGATCAGCACATTCAGAACTTATCCAGATCAGTAACTGTACATGCATTTCATCCCGTTTTCATGAATCAAAGCGAGTACTAATCACGAACTTCCTCTGAAATTTTGCAACCTTCATGTGGTTTTCATGAATCAAAGCGAGTACTAATCACGAACTTCCTCTGAAATTTTGCAACCAATTTGAAGCGATATGGACAGGAGGTGCTGCTTGATTTTCCTTAACGTCGTAACTTAAACAGTGATGTAAGAGACAGGCACAGACAAGATCAACTGGATATTGCAGAGAAGACAAGCCCCTGTGACCGCAGTCCATATCCAAACCATCAAAAGTTGAGTTAATTTGTGATTTTAACTTCGTGTTGATTTCACTATTTATAGTATTGAAGGTCAGACCGACCTGGTGAGAGGTCAGACCGCCCAACCTGAGGGGTCTGCCGTCCAACTCACTTTGATTTGAGATTTTTTTTTATGTTTTTTGTTATTATGCTTCGGGGTTTTGATTGGATTTAATACAAGACTTTTATTATGCATGTACTTCGATCTTCATAGTTTTCATAATTATTGGAGTAAGAATTGAGTCGAATCTTATCAATGTGAAAAAGAGATAGTGCTCATATTCAACCCCCAAGTCGTTGTTTCGGTCAAACAAGTGGTATCATAGCCTAGTTAGTTTATTATTGATCTTAACCCGTCATTGAACTTAGCGATGGAGAAGTACTCCACTAAATTGCATGTCTTTGATGGGCTCGACTATGCCTATTAGAAGAATTGCATACATGTCTACCTTCAGAGCGAAGGTCAAGTTATATAGGAGGTTGTCCGAGCCCTGCTCGTCTTGCCCGAGGTTACTACGCTGGCTTCAGTATCCCTCTTGGCTAACAGCCACAAGGTAAATAACCACCTATATGTCGAGCTTGGTAGACAGGAGTATAACAGGATCTGTCACCTTGAGACCGCGTACGATATTTAAACAAACACTCGAGACCTACCATAAGAGTTCGTCCCAAATCAAGCAAGTACTTCAAACAATCTTCAAGCGAAAATACAACAAGTTCGAGATGCATTCTTGATAGAGCATCGATGATGTATTCACTCACTTTAACAAGGTGCTCAATCAATTGAGAGCGGTCGACATCAAGTATCCTCGATCCGAGAATGCTACCTACATCTTGGCTACAATCAACACAAAGGAGTGGGAGATGAAGGCTACTGCCATTGAGGAGAATGTCAATCTCTCTGATCTCACTTTGGAGTTGCTCTATAGCAAGCTCAAGACCCATGAGATCAAGAGGGTTGATCATTCTAAGAAGGAGAATATGACTTTAGTAGCTGACCCTCTCAAGAGAACTTTTGATGGCTCTTCTGAATCTCTCCCTAGATTTTCACTTACTTGTTTATCTAAAATCCATGAAGAAGAACTTGATAATATCTCTGAGCCTGAGTTAGCTCTCATAGCCAAAAAGGTCACACATGTCTATCACAATGTGAGAAGCAAGAAGAGAGACGACCCTGACATGCTATGAGTGTGGAGAGCTCTATTACATTCGGGGGAACTGTCCCAAGCTGAAAGGGAAGAGTAATCACAAGGAGCAGAAGACAGCTTGAAGGAAGTCTCAATAGAACAAGTCCAAGTTTGATGCTGCCAAGCTCGTGAAGGCCGCTCACCGGGTCCTTACCGCTTTGGGAGAGCAATCCATGAGCGATGTGGACTTCGGAAGAGAGGAGAACAAGGAGGAGGAGCTCCCTCAAGAGAAGAAGAAAGAGAAGGTGAAGGACTTCATTGGCATGTGCTTCATGGCCGACTCCGTCGACGATGATGACATCGATGAGGTACCTTCATCCTATAAAGTTCTCTCAGCTAGATGTGATACTATCTATGAGTAACTGCTTAGCCAGGAGAAAGCATTAGAGTTCACCATGGCTAGGAATAAGGACTTAGAATCACAAGTTGATAATCTGAAGCAAGAGCTTGTGAATGCTAAGAATCTCCATATTGATGAATGTTCATCCTGTCATGCTTTACATTTTGAACTTACTAAGTTACAAAATACTCATGATGTTACCATGCACCAATTAGACAATGCTAGGACTGAGTTGATTGAGTTTAAATCTATTCTATGTGAAAAATGCTTAGAATCTAGCAAGTTGGTAGCTTTTGATAAAGCTGAGTCTAGCACTTGCTCTTTCTGCTCAGAACGTGAACGTGAAATGAATGACATGTTAGAAGCAGTTAGAGTTAAGTATACCAATCTTAAGGACATAATTAATTATACTACTTGTGCTTCATGTGAAGCCCTTAAACTTGAAGTTGTTATTCATAAGGAGGAGCATGCTAGAGCTGTTAAGGTTAAAACTTGTGAATCGCGTCCTAAACTTGATAAAAATGCTTATCTCAAGGACACATCAGAAATTTTTTCTAAGGGTTAGAAACAATTGAACATGATTCTTGACAAGTCCAAAACTACTTATGGGAAGTAAGGTTTATGATACAATTTTGCCCAAGACAAGTCCATGCCAAATACTATTCAAGTCAAGATAGCTTAGTTGAGTTCAAAACCCAACCTGCAACAATTATTTTTAAATCTGCTGGTTTTGCTCAATCATCTTCGGAGTCAAAAGGTGCATCTCCTAGTGATACCAAGTACCATGCACCTATTGTAAGAAAGATGGACATTTGCTTGAGTTTTATTGGAAATGCTAGGAAGAACCTTTCTAGATTTGCTTTGAGTCAACCTAAGGCTTTTATGAGGAACAATTACACTAAGAAGAAGAAACCTGGTGTAGGATTTGATTCACATGCTAAACAACATGTTCATCACCATCATGTTCTTTGACATGATGAATCTCATGTTCTTGTGACTATTACTAATGATAGGACTTCAAGTAGGATTAAGGCTAGCAATTCTGCTTTACATACTTATCACAGACGTGTGTCTCAGTACTGGGTTCCCAAGTCGTGTTTAACTAACCCCAGTAATGAGACACATCAATCTCTTTTGCCTTGATTTTCATGATCGCCGCGGAAGGGGGAAGGACAAGTGGTTCATCGACTCCGGTTATTCATGCCACATGACCGGAGACTCAAGATGGCTCACCTCCTTCGCGCATTCAACAGGTGATGACATCATCACCTTTGGAGATGATACACAAGGATGGATCTAACCAACGGGATCGATAGGTGAACGACAAGTTCATCCTGAAGGACGTCGCCCTTGTGGATAAGCTAAGGTACAACTTGCTCTCTGTCTCGTAGCTTTTTGATGATAGCTATGAGACTAGGTTTAAGAAAAATGCATATCATGTGCTTGATTCAGTTTGTGAGCTTGTCTTTGGAATTTTTAGAGTTGGTAGGATCTTTGGAGCTGATTTTTTTGAGTCTTTGGTGCGCCCTGCAGGCATGGCAAGTAAGTTTCCGCCTCACACCCTTCATTGACTATGGTCATAACTGACGGACTAGGACAGTTGCTTTACATGGATACTGTTGGCCTTACTTGGGTTCAGTCAGCCAGTGGCAAATGGTACATTCTTGTCATACTCGATGATTTCTCGAGATATTCTTGGGTGTTCTTTCTTGCTTACAAGGTGAAGCTTTTGATCATTTTCTTGATCTTGTTCTTTACTTGGCTTTTGAACTCTGTAGTGACAATGGTACGGAGTTCAAGAATGCTTCATTTGCCTCTTTCTGTACTGAGCGTGGTGTTGAGCATCAGTTCTCCTCTCTTCACATCCCTCAACAAAATGGCATGGTAGAAAGGAAGAACATGAAATTGGTTGAGATGGCCAGGACGATGCTAGATTAGTATCGCACTCCAAGGAGGTTCTGGGCTGAAGCTATTGCTATAGCTTGACATATTACCAATCGTGTCTTCTTGAGACCGTCTTTGGGCAAAACATTATATGAGCTTCGGTTTGGTAGAAAACCATCTGTTTATCATTTTCGAGTTTTTCGAGCTGAGTGTTTCATTCTCAAGACAGGAAACAAAGATAAATATAAGTCAAGGATTTATTATAGTTTATTTTCGGGTTATCCTGCATATTCGAGGGGTTTTCGGGTTCTTAATGTTGAGACTAACGTTACCCGGGAGACATGCAATATCACATTTGATGAGACTAGCCCTAGAGCCCGATCAAATATATTTCAGATCACATACAGGCGACATAGAGCATCTTTGTAGAGAAAGATGATGATGCAGTCGATGATGGTCTCCCACCTATTGGTGACGCTCCTGTTCTAGCTTTAGAATCTGATTCAACTACTTTACCTTCAGTTGAGGCTACTGCTGCATCTTCATCATCAGCAGCACTTGTGGAGGTTGAAGAGGTGCTATCTCTCTCGGGCGCTCCACTTCACATTCAGAGGTGTCATCCCCCAGATCATAGGATTGGTCATCTTCATGAGTGTGTCACTCGTCCCTGGTATCACGATCCGAGTCTCTACTCCCATTCTACATTTGTTGCTTCTTTCGAACCTCATGATATATCACATGCATTATCTGAATCGAGTTGGGTCAATGTCATGCATAAGGAGTTAGAAAACTTTGAGAGGAACAAAGTCTAGAACCTAGTAGATCCTCCTAGTGTCATAATGTGATAGGAACCCGTTGGATGTTCAAAAATAAACAAAGTGATGATGGTTCTGTTGGGATACAGGTAGGCTACACTAACAGATAATTCAAAAATTCTACCACGTAAACCAGGATGTCATGCAAGCAAGAGATCATAGATCGTGACGAGGATCTAGAAATCCTCATTTAATTATTTATCTGTTATCCTTATTATGGATAATGACGCTATTATATGGTTCTTGAGTATAACCCTTAATGTTCATAAGGGAGAAGCTAGAGTTGTAAGATCTTCTACGACTACCTCATAATCGTAAGTTTTTCTACGATCTCCTTATGGTCGTAAGTCCTTCTATGATCAGGTCATCTACGACCACCTCATAGTCGTAAGTTCTTCTACGACTAGCACATAATTGTAAGTTCTTCTATGATCACCTCATGATCGTAAGTCCTTCTACGACTAGGTCAGTTACGATCACCCTATAATCGATCGAGCTTACAAACAAGTAGGCCCAATTGATTAGGGCATCTAAACAGTTAGTATATGTTATTATTCTCTGGAATAATTACACGATTAATCTCTCTGTCCCGGTGATAACTGCCTAACGATGTGGGAACGTTACTTCTCCAATAGTAATCTATGGTAACCGCGTCATCATCTGAAGCATTAATACGCCCTTTGGGCTGGAGAAATTATCGCCTACTTCGAGCACGCTATAAAAGGAGGAATCACCAGACGAAGGAAGAGAGAGAAGGGAAAAGAGGACACGATCAGGAGCACAAGACATGGCATTTCAGTCTTTTTCTTGATCTGTAACCAGCTTACTCAATAAGCCACACAGGAGTAGGGTTGTTTTTTCTCCGGAGAAGGCCCGAACTTGTATAAATCTATGTGTCATTCTCATTGCGTGATTTGAGTCTTGGAGACCTCTCAAATCAAACAATCATGACGTAAGTTCAGTTCTAAAACACCGACAGATTGTTACCACCAGACGCGTAGTGCAGCGGAAGAAGAGTTGGAGCAGCCTGGTCCAACGAAGAGCGCGTTGATGTAGTGGTCGTAGTCGATCTTCCAACATAGTTGATCGTCCTCGTAGTCGAACGTCTCCTCGAGCAACTAATTGAGTTCCTCGCCAAGGTCGTGGATTGTCCTCAAACGCAATAGCAACTGCAGTAGCACTTCTACGGTATCCACACGTCTAAGAAAGGAACAACCGTACGCTAGTGTGCTATCACCAAGCCGCACGGGGAAGGCTCTCTCAAGAAGATGGCGGCTATGGTTTGGAGCAACTCACGTCAACTCTTATCATGTGTCTCCTCTGTTACTCGTGTCCCCCCACATCCTCAAACATCTCCTTATATAGTGCTCATGATTGATCCTATCCAAACACGTTTAACGAATCATATCCGTACTGTTTTATTGCAACCCATTAAGTGTGTAACCCTGTACGTTCATACATAATCGGTTGTGACTTGGAAACTCCTTTCCGATCACAAGTCTCCAGCGGCTCCTAGTAGGACATAATGATTCCCGAATAAACACAAATTATATCAGATGAATCTTAATGCAATATGATATACGACTAGGTCCTTATCACTAACGACCAGCTCATATCTCTATACTACCAGTTCAGATTTGGTCTCGACCAGTTCGTAACTCCTTACGACCAGGTTTCGACCACATAGTGATCATGTTCGACCAGCCTAAGACCAACTTGTATCTCCATACGACTAGTCCGTATCTGATCGAACTGAACGACTGGTTCGTGTATTCTCCCTTTGCCTCACGATATCTATTTGAACTCCAGGTGAGATATCATATCATCCATGGACTGTTCAAAACTTTCTCGATCAAGTGTCGGATAACATCACGTGGTCGAACTTTTTGACCACTAGTGGCATGGCCATGCACTTTCTTCATCTGACCGCATCGAGGGGCCTAGAGATATCACTCCTGTTATGTTAGGAGGGGCAAATCCCATATCCGAATAGTCACATTCCCCTGTATGTTTCATAGCATACGTGAAAGCTATCTTTATAACTACCCAGTTACGGAGTAGCATTTGGCAATCTCAAAGTGTACTCTTACACATGTAGAAAACCATGCTGATCTTAGGTCTAAGGATTATACATCATCATTGTTTGAGACCAATCGATGACACATTAAATCATAACAAACTCAGCAGTGTCTCAAGGTGGGTCAATCCAACATCATGTTCTCTAACATGTGTTCATATTATTGATTCGATATCCCTATATCCATGACGGTAAACATGGTCATCAATCAATACATGTGCTGGTCGATAGGATCACTAGTGTTCTAACAAGTGACATACGACCAGGGATAGATTTAGAACGACATCATATAAGTTAAAAGAGCTTCACCAACAAGTCACATACTTGTTCATCTTTATAACAAATGATTCACTTAAGGAACAGAATAGTACTTATTCAATAACTCATAAATATAGACGTGATACAATCATTTATATGATTGCCTCTAGGGCATATCACCAACAGGTTCTGTGATTAGAAAGAAGTCTAGATTGGTAGCTCAGGGTTTAGCCAAATTGAAGGGTTAGACTTGGATGAGACCTTCACTCTTATTGCTAGATTAGAAGTCATTTATACTCTACTTGCTTTTGCTGCATCTAAGGGCTTTAGGTTGTATCAGATGGATGTCAAGAGTGCATTTTTGAAAGGTTACATAGAGGAGGAAGTGTATGTTAGGCAACCCCCAGGCTTTGAGGATCCCAAGCATCCACACCATGTCTTCAAGCTATCCAAAGCTTTGTATAGTCTTAAGCAAGTCCCTAGAGTATGGTATGATAGGTTTAAGATCTTACTTAAGAATAACTTTGAGATAGGTAGGGTAGACAAGACCATGTTCATTCTTTGGCATGGCGATAACTTTCTGCTTGCTCAGATTTTTGTAGATGATATTCTCTTTGGTGGTTCCTCTCATGCTCTTGTTTCTAGTTTTTTTGAGACCATGTACACAGAATTTGAGATGAGTATGATAGGAGATCTCAACTACTTTCTGGGGCTTCAAATCAAGCAATGCAAGGAATAGATCTTCATCCATCAGACGAAGTACACCAAAGATTTTCTCAAGCGCTTCAAGATGGGTAACTGCAAGCCAGTCGCTACTCTCATGATAACTTCATTTGCTTTGGATCTAGACGAGGAAGGAGAAGCTGTGGATCAACATGAGTACTACAACATGATCGGCTCCCCCCTCTATCCGACGGCCTCAAGACCGGACATCCACTTTGTGGCTTGCCTCTGTGCGAGGTTTCAGGCGTCTCCGAGGACTTCCCAACGCCAAGCCATCAAGCGCAACTTTAGGTACCTTCAATCTACTCTTCAGTATGACATTTGGTATTTTTGCTCATCTTCCTTGTCTATTCGAGAGTTTTCTGATTTTGCGGGCTGTCGGCTAGATTGAAAGTGTACCTCAGGCACTTGTCACTTCTTAGGCACCTCTCTTGTCTCTTGGTCATCTAGGAAGCAGTCCTCTATTGCATAATCCACTACAGAAGCTGAATATGTAGCTGCCTCTAGTTGTTGTAGTCAAATTATGTGGATGGTGTCCACCCTTAAGGACTATAGGTTAGCATTTGCTAGTGTCCCTCTTCTCTGTGATAACACTTCTGCTATTAGTATTGCTAAGAACCTTGTGCAACATTGTAGGACTAATCACATTGACATTCGCTACCACTTTCTTAGAGACCATGTAGAGAATGGTGATATTGTGTTGGAGTTTGTGGAGCCAGAGGCTCAGCTAGCTGATATCCTCATTAAGACTTTAGACCCAACTAGGTTTGCCTCCTTGAGGAGTGAGTTTGGGGTAATTTACCCCTATGCGTTGGTTTGAGGTGAGAGTTGGTTCTCTTTTGAGCTTTCCTTGTTCATCTGATCTCTCCTTGATCTTCTTCTGAACTTTCTGATCTCTTTAGGCTTTTGAGCTTTTATTGCATCTCATTGTATCATATTGCATTCATATGAAAATCACAAAAAAATGCAATGTAATATAAGCTTTACTGCTTGTCGTTTAAATTGATGAAGTTTTGCTTACTACCTGCTTGAGTTTTAGTATTTCAATTCTTTCTCAATTCCATATCTAGTTCATTGACTTGCAAGAATTATCATGCTTTCACATATGTAGCTTAGTATTTGCTTGATGAGCTAGAATTTCAAGACAACTTGAACTAAAAATTACAATTTATAGATCTTTTAGCTAGTTGCACATTTAGTGGTCTTTTTGTGACACTGGTCATGTCAAAATTATTTTTGTTGACTCTTGAATCTAGGATTAAACATTATTTGAGCTTCTTGTTCTTTTGTGAATCTAAAATTGCTCTTGTGCAAAATATAAAAAAATCAAGTTTTAAGGTTGTCATGTGGTTAAATTGTGTCAAACTATTCTGACGAGACTACATATCAAAGACATGAACTTGGAGATGGTTTGATGATCCAGACGATTTCATGGGGATTGCTTGTCAACTTGACATAAACCTTAAGATTTGTCGCCCCGGTTGAAGCTTATGAAGAGTTTGTGGATGACTCCTAATCCAGGATCTTCTTCACTAAGATAGACATTTAATCACTTCAACATGTGTTACTCATTGCAAATGAAAGCTGTTGTAAAAAGTGGGTGTTTGAGGTGCCCTGAGCAAAATAATTCATTTTAGGACTTTTTGTCTCTAGAATAGTCTTTGTTAGCTTCTTGATCTCACATTGACATTCCGACATAACCATTATCACTTTATGACCCCGTTTGATGAACTTGCTAATTTTGAAGCTTTGCTTAACTTGAGAAAAATTTATTGATTTATTTTGAGTTTTCTAGCTTAGCTTTGATATATATGACTTAACACGATCTTGATAGCACCTTCATGTTTGATGTGTTTTGAGTAATAATAGAAATGCTAGCTTGTTCTTTTGGGTAATCTCTAAAGCTTCTTGTACTAAAAATTCAAAAAATAAAAAATAAAGCCTCTCTATTGCATTTCATGCATGCTCTTTCTTATGCTTCTTCCTTATTTCTACATTTGTCATATCTAATTAGAGGAAGGCGTGATTTCTTGATGATTCCATTATCAAAGGGTGAGAAGATATAGCAAAAATGTTAAAAGGGGAGCTATTTAGAGGAAAATAGAGGAAAATGTTTTTTTTTTTGAAAAATGATGATCATAGTGAGGGGGCATCTAATTTTTATTCTTGTGATCTTATTGCCTTTTCTGAACTTGAATTGCAGTTCTTGGAACCTCGTAATGGTCAAAGGTCAAATTGAACAATTGTTCTTTCATATGGACCCTAAGTGAGATTTTTTACTCTTCTCCGGAAATTGAAGCATTCTTGCTCTCTATTGCCTTATCTCACTTACCTCTGCTAATCGGAAGTCAACTTGGTTATTTTCATTGCTTTTTCTTGCTTATCGACTAAGTTGTGTCTTTGCGCTAAAACGTTGAGTATTTTCGTTTTCAAACCCCCCCCCCCCAACTTACATTTTTGGGAAATTGCCAACGTGTTCACAAGAGGGGAGATTGTGGATATCACAGGGATATGCTTATGATCTTAGAATGATGACACAATTGGCAATGGTGGTAAGGGTTTGTCGATACACTCGTTTTCAGTAAATTTCAGAAACTGTCAAGTTTCAGGTGGTCAGACTGGTCAAGGCTTTGGCCAAGAGGCTGGCGGTCAGACCAGCCATGTGCAGTGGTCTGACTGGCCAAAAAGGTGACTTTCGTGTTTGGATCCAGGCCAAAAATAGAGGGTGTAGAAAAGAGAGAGGATTCTTCTGTACTTAGTCCCATAATTTTTGGAGCTTCAATCCAAAAGTTATATTCGTTTTAAATTTTCATAGAGGTTTTGGATTTCCAGGGAGGAAATCTGGCTAAGTCGGTCGATCGCCCAAATGGCGATCGAGGCGGCCAAGGCGATCGACCGCCATGGGTGAAAGTCCGACCGGTTTACCTCGTCACGGCCGGCTTGGCGGTGATGTTCGTAGTTTAGGTCAATTTCATAGGTTTAGTATGTATGTGTTACATGATGCTTATTTTAACTAACGTGGGTCAAGTTGCGAAGAACATGTTCCCGTAATTGATTTCGTGGTCTATTGTTGTGCAAGAGGCTTGCAGGCCAACGACGGTCAACAGCGAGGATGACCGAGACTAGGTTTGGAGAGCTGAGGTCCATAACGATCGAGGATACCAGGTGAAGTCAGTGGACTCAAGCATGACGCAAAATGGACAAGGATGACCGAACAGGAAGTTCGATACGATGGGTTGCATCAAGCGGCGTGGGGGTCAGTGCAAGTACCATGGTGGTTTTGATGAGAGCCGGATGGGAGAGACTTGCCAACATGAAGAAACTTACCACACACTCTAGACTGGATGAGATTCAGGCGGCTGCATTCTCTCGGTTGGATGCGTTTGAGGCTGCTGCCACCTCCAGGTTTGATGTCTTGATCGCCTGGATGATGATTTGCGAGCGGACTTCACTGCTTTCCAGCAGCAGCAGCAGGTGCCTATCTATTATCAGCGATCTGGACGTGGACCGCACCTGCCCTCCTTCTTTCAGCGAGGAGATCAGCCTTCTTCTTCTCAGGATCCTCCTGCCGAACAGTAGCCTTTAGTTTTATTTAGGTCATTAGACCTTGTATGGAGTTCAATTGTAATAACTTTTTGAATGCTTGGTTGTATGACTTTAATCTTGGCTATGCTATCTTGTTACTCTGTGTGAGAATGTGAATCTTTATATTATGATTTATCTTTGTATGATGTGTGGATGAGATATGATTGTGATTGAATGATCCTTTATATTATTGTTTGATCATATCTTATTTGTCTTCTGTCGTGGATTCCTTATTTACAAGAGAAACTCTGCCAAAATTTTATGAAAATCTCTCACAAGCATATATCTCAATGTTCTTCTCAACATGCTTTGTGAAAATTGTTAAAATGAGAGATTATCTGAATTTGTTTCAAATAAGCATTTCAAGTGGTTCTCATTACTTTGGTTAAAAAAAGGAGAATGTGTTTGTAACCTACGTCAGTTTCTCCTTACTCTTCTTGAGAACAAAACTCCTTTGGTCATATGAGTCCATTTCATACTTTTTGTGGCCAAGCTCCTTGAGTTGCTAAGACCCCTTTGTGTTTTTTTTGGTGATTTATGCCAAAAAGGGGAGAATATTTGTATCAATACTCTCATTTGGATTGTTGGTTTATACCAAAAGGGGGAGAACTCTTTTTTATAGGAGAATGCATTATTTTTACAAGCATATCATATGCATATTGCTTAATGCTTTAAATTTAACCTCTTGTGTTGAATAGACATAGTTCACTAGTTTAAATTATTACCTTATGTCTATTTATATCCAAATGTTGTTATTAATAATGGATTTGTCATCAATCACCAAAAAGGGGGAGATTGAAAGATCTAGACCCGTCATTATGAGTTAATGGATTGTTTTGGTGATTAATGATAAATCCAAATATGAGACTAACTCTCTTGTCAAGTATTATCTGTGTGTAGTCTCATTTGGATATAAAGGTGAAATACAACGAGGTATGCAATCGACATCTTAATATTATATATTGTTGCATTCCTCGGATCCAAAATATAGGATTGAACTCAACCATAAGTCAAACTTGAATATGTGCATATGATCTTATTACACATTTGTGTATGCACACATTTAGGGGGAGTTTTATTCTATATTTTGTGGTTTCATTAGTATTGATCCATATTCTATTCTCCACATATATTTGGGATCTTTACTTTGAAACTAATCCATTTGAGTATACAAAACTTGTGTAGTTCTTGTATACTCATGTTATGAGTATATAGAATTTGTGTAGTTCTTGTATACTCAAGTTAGAGTATATATATAACTTGTGTAGTTGATATATACTCAATTTGTTCTCTCATTTATCAACATTCAATTTATGAGTAATTAAGTGGTTATCATCAATTACCAAAGAGGGAAAGATTGAGGTATCTTGTCCCACCATTATGAGTTAATGGTATGGTGTGGTAATTAATGATAATCATATTGTGGAACTAACATTTTCCATGAGCTGGATGAATATGTTATGTTCCAGGATGGTGAAGACTTGGGATGATCATGAGTTGATCATCAAGTCAAGAGCTTGGTGTAAAGGATGCATCATGAGTTGATGCTTATCAAGAAGAGATGATCATGAGTTGATCGTCAAGACAAGAGAAGACCCATCATGTGTTGATGGAGGTCAAGCAAAGGATCATCATGCGTTGATGATTGTCAAGTTAATGACCTGGCCTTGAAGTGTTGATGTGCATCATCAAGCTTCAAGAAGATGCAAGGCAAAGGTATGACTAGCTAGGACTAAGGATGTGTTCCTAGTCTTTTACCAGTATTGGTGTTTGGTTGAAAGACCGGATTGCTAGTATAGGATTGCCGTATTAAGAGGGGTATTAACTAGTAGTTTGAGTTAGTCATGTGTTGATAGCTCAATATGGTTGCTCTAGCTCATCTAGGCATGATGCTATTTATTTGCGAATGTGTTTTGCAAATTGTCGAGGCTCATGCATAACCCTTGTAGCATGTGACTTAAGTTTGCAAATGGTGTAAGTCCATGTACCTTATTCCTTGTTATGAGTATTCTAAAATATTGGCAAATGTGTTTTGCCACTAGCTGAGAATATCATCTTGTAACCTTGTTGGAATTGTACTCAAATGGACGAATGTGTTTCGCCATTTGATGTGAAGCAAATGTGTTTTGCTTCTGTGGTCTGCCGGTCAGACCGCCGGTGTGTACCGGTCAGACCGGTGGCCAATCGGTCGAACCGCCATGTGTTGGGCGGTCGGACCGATTTCCTTTGACTTGGATTTTCTAAACAAAAGTTTCGCTGTTGAGAAAACAGAACTTTCGTTGTGATGAAGTTTCGGGGTTGGTGCGGAACGTTTATTCCAGAGAGCGCCTATTTTGGGACTTAGCCACCATCGGGCGGTCGGACCGGTTAGGTGCAGCGGTCTGACCGATTTGGCGGCAGTCTGACCGGCCATTACATGGTGGTTCGACCGGCCGAAGGCCCAACAGCTAGTTTTCTAGCCGTTGGCACATGGGGCGGTCCGATCGGCCATTGGTTGGCAGTCAGACCGGCCCTATGCTGATTTATGGGAATCTTCTCCCAACGGCTTGTTTTTATGTGTGGGCTATATATATGAACCTTGGCCAGTTGGGAGAGGGTGCTGGTTGTTGTTGGTGCTATTGTTGAGTGATATACTCATTCTTTGAGCTAAGAGAAGCCTCTCTTCTCTTGTGTGCATGTGTTGCACTTGGTGAGAATTGAGAGCAAACCCTAAGTGCATGTGTTGCCTTAGGTAGTGGATTGTGTATCCACGTGAGCGTTGACACTTGATTAGTTCAAGTGAAAGTTTGAATTCGTTACTCTTGGTGTTTGCCGACACCTAGACGGCGTGGAGGCGTCGTGCGTAGTGATCTTCTCAAGAAGCTTGTGAGAAGACCCGGCGGTTTGTGAGCGGTTTGGTGCTCACCATCTCCGGAGTGGAGGAAGAGCAACCATAGTGGAGCGAGGTGTTGGTTCAGTTTGGAACCGATCCAAGTGTTGGACTTACCTCGGAGGTGTTGGCTTAATTAGTGGAGCCGGTCCAACGTGGATGGGCTTACCTCAATTTGGATTAGGGGAGACCGGCAAGTCTCCGAACACCACGATAAAACATAATCGTGTCATCTTGTTTTTACTTGTGCTTTACTTTGAGCAATTTACATTACATGCTTTAATTGCTTATATATATCATTGTATGATTGCTCTCTTGTATTGTTGGTGCACTTAGGGAAGCCTAGTTGATTTAGGTTTTAATTGTGCAAAACTAATTGTTATTAGCTTCCGCATTATATTTTGGTTTAGAGCCGAAAGAATTTTTTAAACCGCCTATTCACCCCCCTCTAGTCGGCCACCTTGATCTTACTGAGTCGTTGATCAACCTACACATGGCGAAGTATGAGATTGCTTCATAAATATTGGACTCGATCTTTAGAGAAAGGTCAGAAGGGGTATTTTGGTAACTTCACCAAAATACCACCTTGGTAACCTTTGGCTAAACCGCGACGCAAGGAGGGGCGGTTTAGGTCAAATGAAGATAAAGATTACGAAGAAATGGATTCGGGAAGCCCGATTTGTCATCCACTTTGAGAAGCGTACGTGAGTGTAGACCCGTTTGTGTGTGGGCTTAACGGGTGCCTGTTAGGGTCTTCTCTCTCAGCCTATCCTCCACTATAAAAGGGAATGTCTAGATGTGGAGTTCCTAACTCTCTTCAAGAGAAAATCCCTAATTTGTGATTTGAAGATTTTGGAGTAGTTAAGGCTAGAGTTTGTGATAGATGGATTGATTGTGTGTTCAAGTGTTAACCTTTTGTCCTTTATGGTGGAGTGGGTGTAAACCAATATCTATCTCAAATCAATCCAAGCAAGATTCTTTCAAAATGAGTCTCTTCTTGTTCTTGCTCTTTCTTTGCTGACCTTTGGGTTTTTTGTGATCCTTTGGTTTCTTACTGTGATCTTGCTTGCTGTAACGTATGGGAATGCATCTAGAATCATCTTGACCATCTTTTACACACGAGCAAGTTTTAGGATCAAAGTTTAATTTTCCTAGGTTCTTGTGCCCTCCTTCCCTCATCTATAGAATTCATGAAACCTTGGCCTTGATCTTCCTGGTCGTCAATTGGAATAGGTTCCTGACCTTGTTGATGAGCTATGGTTGAAATTTATGGGGATTTGGATCACGGATCAAAACTTGAGTCGATTTATGATTTTGATTTTGTGTTGATTTCACTATTCATAGTGCTAGAGGTCAACCGTCCTTGGTGAGAGGTTTGACCGCCCAACTCATTTTGATTTGAGTTTTGGGTTTTTTATTGTTGTGCTTTGGGGTTTTGATTGGATTCAATACGAGACTTTCGATGTGCTTGTCCTTCAATATTCGTAACTTTCATAGCTATTGAAGTAAGAATTGAGTTAAATTCGATCAAGATAAAAAAAAAGGTAGTGCTTCTATTGACCCCTCTCTTGTCGCCATTTCGGTCCAACAACAGGTGTTATATAGATGGTTTGATCAAAAGTATATCATGGGCGAGCTAGCTAGTGGCCGGTATGCAGCTTTCTGTGTGCCGAATTGCTTGCATTCTCGCATCATGGACTCCAATCCTCAAGTTCTTGGCCATGTGCTCAAAGATGAGCTCAAGCAAGAGAAGCTACATCAAGTTAACACGATAGGAACTTTTGTGCATTAGCTAAAAGATGAATTAATGCAGAAATTAGGAGTAGTTCTAAATACAATCTCTAGGATTATCAAGTTCTTTTTGCATTTCTTTTGTGTTGAAGAGAAAAAACAAGCTTTTGACGAATTGAACTATTTCCTGTGCATGGGGCGTGAAATCAATATCCTAGCAAAATAAATCCATGCAGAACAGAATCAGATATACAATTAGTACTGAACTAGTCTTGTCAATGATAAGTAAGCCGAGTTTTTTTTTCTGAGAACAATGTAAGTGAGCTCACATTTTTGCACTATGAATTGACATGTGGAGGGGGAAAAGGACAAAACCAATAAGGAGTTGATGCTGGAAATTCGTTGAAAGTTGAAACACATGGCGTCGATTTTTGTGACCTAAGCTACTATTATTCCTTCCTTACTGTTCTTGTCACTGGAAACTTGAGCTCGGAACCTCGCAGGATAAGTCACATCTAACCATGACACGAGTAGCAAATAATTGAGGGCACCAAAAGCCCTAGAGGCTCGATAATGAAGCGGTAATACAATGTTTTAACAACAATTATTCTTAGTATCTTCTTAGCTCCTTTATTGATATCCAATCCAAAGAAACAAAGTGTTTTTTAAGACGAAGAAAATGGGAAAGAAATGACTAAGTGAAAATAACCATAAACTTTCTCAAGGAGTAAAATAGAACATGCATTGAGTAGGCCTGCTAATGGGTTGAAACCCAACCCAAACCCATCCCAACCCACTTCAACGGAACACATCAACCCAACCCAGATCAGCCCACTGCTCCACCTCCAAAACCCAACCCAACCCAACCCAACCCAACATATATGTAATTCCAACCCAACCCAATTTCTTCAATATGGGTTCAACCCATTTCTCACCCATTTCCAACCCATCCCATCCATCCAGCCCAAGTTGGTCTTGTTCTTCTCATGGGGAGGATTTTGAAAATGGATTTTTATTCTTTTTCGTTAGTACAAACTGCATATCATCTTAACATCCAACAAAACAACCACTTGTTGTGTTATCACACACTGGTTTAATTTAGTATAGCCATGCTCACCCATTAGGCCAGGCAGGGAGGCATCCAGGCATCCAAACACGCCTTAATAAATTTATGATGGCTTTAGGGTGAAGCTCAAGTTCCACAGATAGCTTAAAGAGCTAAAAGTACTCCGCTCAACTTAGTGAAGCCAGATTCCAAAATAAAATATGCCCCTCCATCAGGGCCTATTTAAGCTATCGAAGGGATTGCAACTTTGCATACACAAATCTATTTAATTATAAAAGTTGGTAAGTTCTAACAGAAAACTAGACAATTAATATGTTGGCACTTCGACAGTCATGCATAGCACACAAGTGTTCATGCAATAGGCACATTTTTATTTAGAACTAGGACTAACATACGTAGAAGCACACATGTATGCATGTACGTGCACATGTAGATCACAACTTTGCAAGTGAAGTCACAGTTTGCTGCATCGCACGCACGAACACCCATGGGTTCAACCCGTTATCAACTCGGATTTCTGAACCACCCACCCCAACCCAACCCTTTATATGAGGAAACCCAACTCGACCCAACCCATTGGCTCTTACAACCCGTTATCACCCATCCAAAGCCAACCCAATCAAGGACCGAGCCCATTTAACCCGTTTGAACCCAACCCACTAGCATCCCTAGCATTGAGACACCAATTCCTGGACCAAGATTGTTGTGCCTTCCGAAAAAATGACCAACTGCCATGTCATCTATCACCATAATTGTAGCCTAAAGACTTTAAATGAAAGAGCTGGGGAACTGGACAAAGGTTGACGTTGATATGAAACCTAGGTTTTATGGGAAAATAATAAGTATCCCTCGAAAGGTTTCACTCATTTAATCTATAAATAGAGCTTCATTATTTAAAGAGGATTGATCGATGATGGATGAAAGAGCTGTACCCCTATACTCTGTCCCTTCTTTTGGTGTTCATTGTTGTGCTTGGATTGATAGTCTCCCGACTACGGCATCAATTATTTAACACGTTATCAACACGAATCTTTCTTATGGCCAATTGATATATCGTTTGGGATCCTTCTTTTCCAATACCCGTGATCTATAATTTAATCTGGTAGATTAAATCTTAGAAGCCTAGATTAGATATATTTCGGCTAATTAGGTTTCTAATCCTATGACACCTATGCATCGGTCCGACGCTGATGCCAATGCCAGCCCGACGCCGGCCACCACCTCCACCGGCCTATTATAGGGGAATTTTGTAGTGTGCTATTGGTAAAGATTGAATCTCGGCATTAGGGGAAGAGAAATATCCAAAAGTTTGAATGCCGTGATATTTTTTAGAAGAAAAAGATCTTTAGTACTAAGATGCACGCACTGGTCAAGCTAAACTTAAGGTTTAGTTTATGCTCTTGTACGCTAGAAGTGGGGAGTTTGCCAGATACTTGCAATAAATATGTCGCTAAGAGTGGAATACCCCGGTTTGAGTAGTATATCCACCTATGCGAAATTGACTTACTGGTCCTTGATCTAAAATCTGTGGGGACGCCTGCGGGTCTAAGATATAATGACACTAGTCAAAACATTCATCAATCACTCCTTAAACATTCTTGAAGATAACTCAACTTGAAGGTAAAATACCCCTTGAAGAGGCTCATCATGAAGATGAAAACCCTAGCAACTTCATGCACACATATTATAATGCTGGGAATGCGAAATGACCAAAAATCTTTCGTTCGGGAAATGACAAAGATATAGTTAACATTGAGATACACTCAATTAAAAGGATATGAGAGAAATTCATCGACAACCACTTTGCTTTTGCAGTTGCTAATGTTTCTCTTATGAGAACTCGTATTCGAAACCAAAATCCATGGTTGAACGCTTGGAGCGTTCATATCGAGTCACATAAAGGAAGCATCTGATGCTGAACCATGATTGATAAATAAAAGTCTTGGAATCAGCTAATTCATACTTGACTAGTCATTACAAATATAATGAGGTGGTTTAAGCTATGAATGAAACATTGTTTTGTTGGATAATAATTATGTCAAATGACATGAAATAAATAAAATATGCAGTAAATAGATTCCGAAAATCCTTGACAAGGTCCTCAAAGGACTCAAAATTCCTAGTAAGTAAGGAGACAAAATCGTAATGTATATAAAACTCATACCCAATAGTCTCTTACCTGTAGAAAGAACATCTCTCTGAAAAAAAATTATCTTATCAGTCGACCTCTTAATCACACCTATAATCATATGATCTATAGAAGTGGACAAGAACCGAAAAGATGTAATGAGGAACCTAAAGACCAGAAGTGTGACACATAAGCACTTATAAAGCGCATCTTCCACCATAAGTTAGTGGAATTGTGAGTTCCTCTGGTACCATGAAGGTACGGCATACATCGGTGAAAGTGATAATTAATCCTCTAAACTAAGACTGGTTATATTTTACTCTATATTGGTATAATCATACTTTATAAATCTGCAACATTCGTTGTAACTTTAAACACCTGAAAATAATTGTAAAATATTATTTTATTTCACATCAAACTATGACACGAGTGGCAAATAATTGAGGGCACCAAAAGCCCTAGAGGCTTGATAATGAAGCGGCAATACAATGTTTTAACTACGATTATTCTTAGCATCTCCTTAGCTTCTTTCTTGATATCCAATCCAAATAAATAAAGCATTTTTTAAGATAAATAAAATGGGGGAAATGGGGAAGAAATGACTAAGTGAAATAACCAGAAACTTTCTCGAGTGGTAAAACATAACATGCACTGAGACACCAATTCCTTGACCAAAATTATTGTGCCTTCTGAAACAATGACCAAGTGCCATATCAGCTATCGCCATAATTGTAGCCTGAAGACTTTAAACGAAAGAGCTGGGGAAGTGGACAAACGTGGATGTAACAGAATCCAAAGGCGACAAAGCAGGAGGTGCCCACTGCCATTGCTGGAAAACGATGACTCACCACCACAGACCCTCGAGATAAGACTCGACACCTGTAGTCGTCTAACACAAGCTCTATCCGGTAATCATACATACCATGCCTCCGATTTCTCCTCTCCGTCTCCCACGACAATATCGCGCACTGAGTTCCACACTCCACCTAGTTCAAATAATAAAGAAAAAGAATCGTGGGATCACATAAGAAATATTCAATTTAGTGGCGCCAATATTGTTATCTAATTGGTCTGCATATGCAATCAACTTAGGCGTAAGAGCAAAACTCAGCCTAAGTTCACGATCTTTGGCGACTCTTGAGACCATATCAGATATCTTGTTTTGGTCGTTCATGATCTAAGCCGTTTGTTCGGCCATTTTGTGTTGGATTTGCGCAAAAGGATGCCGTCACGCGGATGGTTAATAGCTAAAATGGAATAGTGGTTCACTGTTAATAGCTAAAATGGAATAGTGGTTAAAAACAGTCAGTGACTTTGCAAACATACTAATTGTTGGGATCTGTTTCGTCGTTCCATCTCTCTCCGTGGCGATTTTTTTTTTTTGGATCGTTAAATTAAAAGTTATTGCCTCACAAAAAAAAAGTTATTGGCTTCAGCACCATTTCCCCGTCATCTCGCGAGAAGAAGTGGAAATTCGCCGAGAAAATAACAAAAGCGCCCATGTCCTTATCCCCTTCCCCACGAGCAACCGAGCCGAGAAAGAAGCGAGAGATCCAGCCAAATCCAAAAATCACACATCCCGAAACCATCAAACGCAATTACCAAAACCACCCTCCCTCCGGCTACAAATGCCGCTCTCTCTTCCCCGTTCTCCCACCTCCATTAGACCGTTACTCAGTTAGTCAGTTGTAGCAAGCGAAGAGAGGAAAGCGAAGCTTAAGAGCGGAGCAGAACTTGGGGACGAACCGGCCTGATCGAATGGGCCAGCTGAGCCGTGTGTGGGTGGCGGCCACGGTGGCGGCCGTGCGGGCGCAGCGGGAGAGGGCGCCGGCGGCGGGGCGCGGGACCGGCTGGCCGGGCTCGCCCCCAGGCCGCGGCGCTCGGGGCTGCGCGGGCGGCCGCCGACGACGGCCGCAGGCAGGCCGGCGCCGACGAGTCGCTCCGCAAGGCCATGTACCTCAGCTGCTGGGGCCCGAGCTAGTCACGTAGCAACCGGGCTGTGCGGGCCGGTGGAACGGGCTGTGGGTCTCGCGGCGCTTTGTGCCTCAACCGGGCCGGGCCTGGGGAAGTTGGCTAGCATGTCACGGGATGCTTCGAGGTGTGGGGTTTGGTGGTTGGAATTAGCATCTGGAAATTTTTGGGGGTCGAGGCTGTGGATGTATAATGTACCAATGTACATATTTCATGGAATTATTTGGGAAAATAAAGCATTTCAGCTACATTGATCACAGTATGGCGGCCTTGGGGCTGTTGACTATCAGTAAGCGACGATAATCTGTGGGATAATCCTACAGCTCATGCGTCCGGGTGAAGATACCAAACTTCGGACGCTGGTCATGAAAGGTGAACAGATAGGCTACGTTAGCTGCAACAATTGATTTTCTATCGTATTCAACTAAAAAATATACGTGTAAGGGAGTTATGGATAGTTACCACTAGATACGCTTCGCAGCGGAAGAAGAGTTGGAGCAGCCGGTCCAACGTAGATACGCGTTGATGAAGAAGAAACAATCGATCGTTTCACGAACTGAATGTCTCATCCTCGAGTCCTACGCAATAGCCTTACGCTTTGCGCCAATCAGCACAGCAGCAACAGCAGCGACGTCTCCACAGAGTTCACACGTTCGAGATGGAACGCCGTGCGCTGGTGTGCTAGCACCGCGCGCCCGGTTAGGGTTTCGGATACGGCTAAGGGAGGTGGCGGTCACACCTATAATCATATGATCTATGAATGGACAAGAACCGAAAAGATGTAATGAGGAACCTAAAGACCGATGTGACACATAAGCACTTATAAAGCGCATCTTCCACCATAAGTTAGTGGAATTGTGAGTTCCTCGGTACCATGAAGGTCGGCATACATCGGTGAAAGTGATAATTAATCCTCTAAACTAAGACTGGTTATATTTTACTCTATATTGGTATAATCATACTTTATAAATCAACATTCGTGTAACTTTAAACACCGAAAATAATTGTAAAATATTATTTTATTTCACATCAAACTATGACACGAGTGGCAAATAATTGAGGGCACCAAAAGCCCTAGAGGCTTGATAATGAAGCGGCAATACAATGTTTTAACTACGATTATTCTTAGCATCTCCTTAGCTTCTTTCTTGATATCCAATCCAAATAAATAAAGCATTTTTAAGATAAATAAAATGGGGAAATGGGAAGAAATGACTAAGTGAAATAACCAGAAACTTTCTCGAGTGGTAAAACATAACATGCACTGAGACACCAATTCCTTGACCAAAATTATTGTGCCTTCTGAAACAATGACCAAGTGCCATATCAGCTATCGCCATAATTGTAGCCTGAAGACTTTAAACGAAAGAGCTGGGGAAGTGGACAAACGTGGATGTAACAGAATCCAAAGGCGACAAAGCAGGAGGTGCCCACTGCCATTGCTGGAAAACGATGACTCACCACCACTGACCCTCGAGATAAGACTCGACACCTGTAGTCGTCTAACACAAGCTCTATCCGGTAATCATACATACCATGCCTCCGATTTCTCCTCTCCGTCTCCCACGACAATATCGCGCACTGAGTTCCACACTCCACCTAGTTCAAATAATAAAGAAAAAGAATCGTGGGATCATATAAAGAAATATTCAATTTAGTGGCGCCAATATTGTCATCTAATTGGTCTGCATATGCAGTCAACTTAGGCGTAAGAGCAAAACTCAGCCTAAGTTCACGATCTTTGGCGACTCTTGAGACCATATCAGATATCTTGTTTTGGTCGTTCATGATCTAAGCCGTTTGTTCGGCCATTTTGTGTTGGATTTGCGCAAAAGGATGCCGTCACGCGGATGGTTAATAGCTAAAATGGAATAGTGGTTCACTGTTAATAGCTAAAATGGAATAGTGGTTAAAAACAGTCAGTGACTTTGCAAACATACTAATTGTTGGGATCTGTTTCGTCGTTCCATCTCTCTCCGTGGCGATTTTTTTTTTGGATCGTTAAATTAAAAGTTATTGCCTCACAAAAAAAAAAGTTATTGGCTTCAGCACCATTTCCCCGTCATCTCGCGAGAAGAAGTGGAAATTCGCCGAGAAAATAACAAAAGCGCCCATGTCCTTATCCCCTTCCCCACGAGCAACCGAGCCGAGAAAGAAGCGAGAGATCCAGCCAAATCCAAAAATCACACATCCCGAAACCATCAAACGCAATTACCAAAACCACCCTCCCTCCGGCTACAAATGCCGCTCTCTCTTCCCCGTGTTCTCCCACCTCCATTAGACCGTTACTTAGTTAGTCAGTTGTAGCAAGCGAAGAGAGGAAAGCGAAGCTTAAGAGCGGAGCAGAACTTGGGGACGAACCGGCCTGATCGAATGGGCCAGCTGAGCCGTGTGTGGGTGGCGGCCACGGTGGCGGCCGTGCGGGCGCAGCGGGAGAGGGCGCCGGCGGCGGGGGCGCGGGACCGGCTGGCCGGGCTCGCCCCCAGGCCGCGGCGCTCGGGGCTGCGCGGGCGGCCGCCGACGACGGCCGCAGGCAGGCCGGCGCCGACGAGTCGCTCCGCAAGGCCATGTACCTCAGCTGCTGGGGCCCGAGCTAGTCACGTAGCAACCGGGCTGTGCGGGCCGGTGGAACGGGCTGTGGGTCTCGCGGCGCTTTGTGCCTCAACCGGGCCGGGCCTGGGGAAGTTGGCTAGCATGTCACGGGATGCTTCGAGGTGTGGGGTTTGGTGGTTGGAATTAGCATCTGGAAATTTTTGGGGGTCGAGGCTGTGGATGTATAATGTACCAATGTACATATTTCATGGAATTATTTGGGAAAATAAAGCATTTCAGCTACATTGATCACAGTATGGCGGCCTTGGGGCTGTTGACTATCAGTAAGCGACGATAATCTGTGGGATAATCCTACAGCTCATGCGTCCGGATGAAGATACCAAACTTCGGACGCTGGTCATGAAAGGTGAACAGGTAGGCTACGTTAGCTGCAACAATTGATTTTCTACCGTATTCAACTAGAAAATATACATGTAAGGGAGTTATGGATAATTCTGCTAGATAACGCTTGGCGGAAGAAGAGTTGGAGCGTGCCGGTCCAACGTGAATCTGCGTTGATGAAGAAGAAACAATCGATCGTTTCACGAACTGAATGTCTCATCCTCGAGTCCTACGCAATAGCCTTACGCTTTGCGCCAATCAGCACAGCAGCAACAGCAGCGACGTCTCCACAGAGTCCACACGTTCGAGATGGAACGCCGTGCGCTGGTGTGCTAGCACCGCGCGCCCGGTTAGGGTTTCGGGATACGGCTAAGGGGAGGTGGCGGCCAGGGTTCATCCAATCATACCTGTAGCCCCGCTTTCATATATTTATAGAGCATGCTAATGGACTTCCATGTTGTAGGTCCAATAGAACCCTAGTCCCATATAGATCAATATCCCTCTTAGCCTATAAAACCGAATTGTTTATGATTGCCTCTTGGACACATCACTAACAGGTCAAACTTCAGAGGCTTCGCTCACATACATGGCCACACCGCTCAGCTCTAGCACCTTTTCCATTCTCGCTATCCAACATAGGCCAGCCACTTCGCCTGGCTGGAGTCGAGCCGAGCGCTCATTTGGGTCGGTTTGGTTGGCGCCTGGAAGGCTGTCGGGTCTAGGCTGGGACTTCGGGCTCAGGCGACCGAAAACGTATGCCTAGCTCTCAGGCGAGCGCTTATCTTCCTTCAAGTCGCCGGCCTCCACCCCGAGCTCCTCTCCCTGTCCTGGCCATCTGTGTTACGGTCTTTGCCCCGAGCTCCTCTCTAAATGCCCCATGTCGTCGCCCCGGTTTCGCCTCCATCTCACTCCAATCCGCTGAGGAGCCACCGCTGCCGCGAGCTCCATCTCCGCCGTATTCCGCCGCCGTCCATCGTCCTCCGCTCATGCCGTCATCATTGCAATCGCATATCCGCGTTCTACGTCGTGCTCCCATCATCTTCGTCCGAGTGTCACCGAGCTACCGCCAGCCTTATCCTCCCCAAAGCTAGCCGCCGCTTCCTCTGTTGATCTCCTTGCCGGTGAGCTCTTTTAATTCCCCGAGCGCATTATAATATTTGCCCCGAGCTCCTCTCAAAAGTCTCATGTCGTCTCCCCGGTTGCACCTCCATCTCGCCGCAAAACGTCGAGGAGCTGTCGCTGCCACAAACCGTTCTCCGTCGCATTCCGCCGCCATCCATCGTCCTCCGCCCGTGTTGTCTTCACCGTTGGAATCGCGTGTCCGCGTTCTACCTCGTGCTCCTATCATCTTCGTTTGAGAGTCACCGAGCCGCCGCTGACCTCGTCTTCCCAAAGCCGGCCGCCGCTCTTCCCCTATCTGGCCGCAGGGCGTCACCGCTGGTCGTCAACGTCACCACCCACGTGCTCGCCTCACTGCTCGCAACCCATTTTTGATCTCTCCGGTCGTCAACGACAAGTCCCCACTAGCGCCAAGCCACCTCACCGAGCTGGTCGGAAGGCAGAGGAGGATGAAGGAAGGAGACGTATTTCCCGTTTTTACGCTTTCTAATTCTGAAAATGTATTTTCTCTATCTCTAGGCACGTATCACCAATCAAACACCACATCTTCAAGCTTGCCTGACCAGGCAAAAATTATCTGCTTTTTAGGCTACTCTTAGACACCACTTTTCTCAGGCACAGCTCTTAGGGTGGCAACAAAACAAGCCCTAAGCCAGTGTCAAACTCCAGTCTCCACACCTTCTCTCCCCTCCGGTGACATTTCCCATGGATCTAGAGAGGAGGTCACCGTTGCAGCCAGGGCTTCTGCGAGCTTCGCCGATGGTCTAGCCATGGTCTATGTGAGCTCCACCTCCATCGCTCGGTGAGCTCCGTTGATGCCAACCATGGTCTCTGCAAGTTCTGTCGACACTAGTCACAGGCTCCCGTAGCATTTCAAGCTCCGCCGTTGTGGGCTCTTCACTGGGTCCGCATCAACCTCCAAAGGTACGCAAATTCCACCGACAAACTCTGCGCCACACTACTGTCTGCGCGTCTCTTTCTCCAGATAGGTGTGTTGTGGGTATTCACTCGAAATGTTGTTACTCCTTTTCTTAATTGTTGCAAGAAGTGTTTCTATATATTGCAGCGTATCTTTCCCAAATTTTGTAGCGTGTAATATTTATTTTTGCTGGTGTTATGGATGTTTTTACAAATTGTTGCATGCATCTTGCTCAATTGTTGTATATGACATTTTAGTTTGTTGAGAACATGTCCTTTCTGGATTATTTTGTTGCTTATATATTTTCAAATTGTTGCAATAGTTATAACATTACATGTTTATTTTTATTTTGAACTTTTGTGTTGTTCGAGTACATCTGCATATAGGAACAATATATGTAGTTACAATGTTTTTTTTAAGAGATTTGAACATTTTTCAATATTTTTGAGACCAAAATTGTTTTTTTCTGCAAATGTTAAAATAGTTTGTTACATATGTAATATTAAAATATTACGCCAAAGCGTACTATTACATTCGAACACTAGTTACGTCCTAATTTGTGTCCGTGTATTCGTGCCCAAGAAATTGCATGCAAGCTTGCGCTTTTGTCGTAGGCAGGAAGTACGAGTTTGAGGCGGTAAGAACTTTGAACCATCAAGCCTTCCAGTCTTTCACGCTCCGGTAAAACAATAGCGATTCGGCAGTCAGACGTAAGCTCCCCCTTCCTTCTGTTTCACTATTCGTAATCTTCTTTATCAGCCGTGATGGTTGGCATTATGATCTTTGCAATTTAGATGTACTTCACGCGTAGAAACTACTAGTCCATGGCCAACATCCTCGTCTACACGCAGGTCGCTGCGTCTTTTTTACTTTTTCATCTTTCACAAGTGGAAGTGTTGGAACTTCTGGAACGGCACCAGACGCAGTGTACGTCATCTTTTTGCCCTTGTGATTCTTTGTTGAATTTTACTTTCTTGATGTTCACTTACAGCTTGTGTTTATGATTCAGTGAGGTACAGCTTAAAGGCCCAAACAAGGTTGTTTGGTCAAAGAAAACCCAGAGAGACATTTCCAACAACAAAAGTTACTCCAGAGGAAAATGCGAACGAGGGAAACAGATATGACTCGAATGTCTGTCTTTGTGGGGAACTGAATCGCCTTTCCTCAGCAGATTCATGCGAGGAGGACAATTTCAGAAGGTAGTCCCAGATATAGTTCAAATGGATATTTTCAGTTGGTTTTTATATCCATCATGCGCACAATCTCTACCATGGGATATATTTGAAATTCTACTTGCTCTTAATCATGCAAGTATCTAGCATTCACAGCAGCGGGTTTAGAGAATGGCTGGTACGGTGAAACACTGATATATGATCAAGATGAGGACAGCGGAGCCTATAAACACTATTCTGAACTTTGTCAGATGAGCAACCCATAGGATTCACATTGTTGCGACAATCCATAGGATTCACATTGTTGCGACAGGGCTAAAATCCCATCAATTTTGTTTTTGTTGTTGTTGTTTTTTTTTTTTTTTTTTGCTTCTAAAGGCTTAGGCTCACCTGTTCGTGCCCCTGTTATTGCAGGGGCCAGTCATGGATCCTTTCGAGCATCATCCCGGGAAAGAAAGGCACTACGCGGAGGCCCTTAGCGCGGATATTGAAATTACAGATAATGCACGTGTAGAGCCAGAAATGAAAGCTGCACTGGACGACTACCAGATCATAGGGTTGGACGACCTGAGCATCATCCCGTCATACGGAGCACTCGCTGAGGATCCAAGCCAGCTGCCGAGGTGGATCATTGGAGATGAAAAGCTTCGTGTCAGTGCTGCACAATAGCTCGGTTTCGCGACATCATCCTCCATCCTACTCTGCAGGCTCTCTTCTTTGCCCTCTGTTTCCTTCCTACTTGTAGTCGCCGAACTTTATGTCCTCTGCTGCCTCAGTTACCATGGGAGGCGGTGCGGCATATACATGGGCTCTGGGAGGAGGCGCATGCGCTGGGGACAGCGGGGTGGCTGGGGAATACGGTGGCAGGTAGGATTAGGGAGGCGGCGGCAGAAGGGCCATGGGAGGCGGTGGTGGAAGGGTTGGGTGAGGCGGCGGCCGTCGCTGGGTTAAGTGGCGATGGAGGGGCTGGGCGAGGCGGCGGCCGATCATTCAGCTAAGGGAGGTGGGGGTAGGGAAGTGTTGTGGGAGGCGGCACTGGACCAATGTGAGATGGGTTTGGACTTGTGGGGGTCGGTGAATTGCTCAACTCGCAAACGAGCAAAAATGGTTGCTCGGCTCGACTCGTTTATGGGACAAGTTCGAGTTGATCTCTTAATGAGCAGAGTCGGCTCGCAACCTTCGAGCTTTTTTCCACCCCTAGACGCCATTGCACTCTTTTGCGGTCTCATCCGATGTCATTTGTGCAACCTTTTGAAATGATATTCCTTCTAAAAATGCTGGTAGATGCTTTCTTACCACCAACATTTAGTTCTCAAATCTGCTTTTGTTGTCTTCCCTTTTCAAACTCCAATAGACTTCTAATATGTCTAGAATTGTGATTTTTTTGGGTGATGCCGCTTCCACGCACGAGAGAACCAAGAGCAGATAACTGGCTGCAACAGACCTAGACTATTCTGATATTGCTTTTGTGCCCTATTCTGAGTTTATTGCTCTTAAGGTTACCGATTGTAGTACTGCTTCCATGCCCTATTCTTGGTTGGCTGCTCTTAGGGTTACCGATTAGTTTATTTATATATCTCTTGATCTCTTGATAATTCTTATGTCCTTACATGTTATCATGCTTCTTAACACCCCCAAGTATACAAGGGTAGTTCGTTTATTGTGTCAGGCTATTGCCTCTTTTTTCCTGATCTACAAAACCTTACGAAATTATCGGTTTGTCAAAAGCATAATCTATTTTATTTATGATATACTATCTAGCCCGCGCATAAAAACAATATCAGCTGCGCTATTTGGCGCGGGTTAACTTCTAGTAGTATTAATATTATCAAATTATGTTGAAATCTAATTAAATAGCTAAAATGCAAACTTTGATATCATGATTCATGAGGTGGCCCATGGCCCCCACCAGCACATCCCTCCCTCCGCCATTGTTCATGTTCTAGTTAGGTTTTTGAGGTTCATTTTACCTAGGTAGATGTTCATTTATGCAGGAAATAACTCAAAATTGAGGAACTCTAATACCTCCTAAATCATTGGAATTCGTATCAAAATCAAATTGTTGAATTACTTTTATTTTTTCATTTCAAATTTTAGCTTTTTTGGAATTTGTATACAAATCTAATTGCTATTTTTTTATTTAATTTTATTCCAAATTATATTTATTTAGGGATTTTACCTAGGAATGTCAAATTACTTATTTTATTTTTCATTCGAATTTATGCTATTCTGAATTACGCTTGATATGGACTAGCGTACTATTACATTCGAACACTAGTTACGTCCTAATTTGTGTCCGTGTATTCGTGCCCAAGAAATTGCATGCAAGCTTGCGCTTTTGTCGTAGGCAGGAAGTACGAGTTTGAGGCGGTAAGAACTTTGAACCATCAAGCCTTCCAGTCTTTCACGCTCCGGTAAAACAATAGCGATTCGGCAGTCAGACGTAAGCTCCCCCTTCCTTCTGTTTCACTATTCGTAATCTTCTTTATCAGCCGTGATGGTTGGCATTATGATCTTTTGCAATTTAGATGTACTTCACGCGTAGAAACTACTAGTCCATGGCCAACATCCTCGTCTACACGCAGGTCGCTGCGTCTTTTTTACTTTTTCATCTTTCACAAGTGGAAGTGTTGGAACTTCTGGAACGGCACCAGACGCAGTGTACGTCATCTTTTTGCTCTTGTGATTCTTTGTTGAATTTTACTTTCTTGATGTTCACTTACAGCTTGTGTTTATGATTCAGTGAGGTACAGCTTAAAGGCCCAAACAAGGTTGTTTGGTCAAAGAAAACCCAGAGAGACATTTCCAACAACAAAAGTTACTCCAGAGGAAAATGCGAACGAGGGAAACAGATATGACTCGAATGTCTGTCTATGTGGGGAACTGAATCGCCTTTCCTCAGCAGATTCATGCGAGGAGGACAATTTCAGAAGGTAGTCCCAGATATAGTTCAAATGGATATTTTCAGTTGGTTTTTATATCCATCATGCGCACAATCTCTACCATGGGATATATTTGAAATTCTACTTGCTCTTAATCATGCAAGTATCTAGCATTCACAGCAGCGGATTTAGAGAATGGCTGGTACGGTGGAACACTGATATATGATCAAGATGAGGACAGCGGAGCCTATAAACACTATTCTGAACTTTGTCAGATGAGCAACCCATAGGATTCACATTGTTGCGACAATCCATAGGATTCACATTGTTGCGACAGGGCTA
Source organism: Hsuehochloa calcarea (assembly GCA_036346395.1). Lineage (NCBI taxonomy): Eukaryota > Viridiplantae > Streptophyta > Magnoliopsida > Poales > Poaceae > Hsuehochloa > Hsuehochloa calcarea. The sequence continues at coordinate 33,937,280 of CM070606.1, forward strand.
AAATCCCATCAATTTTGTTTTTGTTGTTGTTGTTGTTTTTTTTTTTTTTTTTGCTTCTAAAGGCTTAGGCTCACCTGTTCGTGCCCCTGTTATTGCAGGGGCCAGTCATGGATCCTTTCGAGCATCATCCCGGGAAAGAAAGGCACTACGCGGAGGCCCTTAGCGCGGATATTGAAATTACAGATAATGCACGTGTAGAGCCAGAAATGAAAGCTGCACTGGACGACTACCAGATCATAGGGTTGGACGACCTGAGCATCATCCCGTCATACGGAGCACTCGCTGAGGATCCAAGCCAGCTGCCGAGGTGGATCATTGGAGATGAAAAGCTTCGTGTCAGTGCTGCACAATAGCTCGGTTTTCGCGACATCATCCTCCATCCTACTCTGCAGGCTCTCTTCTTTGCCCTCTGTTTCCTTCCTACTTGTAGTCGCCGAACTTTATGTCCTCTGCTGCCTCAGTTACCATGGGAGGCGGTGCGGCATATACATGGGCTCTGGGAGGAGGCGCATGCGCTGGGGACAGCGGGGTGGCTGGGGAATACGGTGGCAGGTAGGATTAGGGAGGCGGCGGCAGAAGGGCCATGGGAGGCGGTGGTGGAAGGGTTGGGTGAGGCGGCGGCCGTCGCTGGGTTAAGTGGCGATGGAGGGGCTGGGCGAGGCGGCGGCCGATCATTCAGCTAAGGGAGGTGGGGTAGGGAAGTGTTGTGGGAGGCGGCACTGGACCAATGTGAGATGGGTTTGGACTTGTGGGGGTCGGTGAATTGCTCAACTCGCAAACGAGCAGAAATGGTTGCTCTGCTCGACTCGTTTACGGGACAAGTTCGAGTCGATCTCTTAATGGGCAGAGTCGGCTCGCAATCTTTGAGCTTTTTTCCACCCCCTATATGCCATTGCAGTCTTTTATGGTCTCATCCGATGTCATTTGTGCAACCTTTTGAAATGATATTCCTTCTAAAAATGCTGGTAGATGCTTTCTTACCACCAACATTTAGTTCTCAAATCTGCTTTTGTTGTCTTCCCTTTTCAAACTCCAATAGACTTCTAATATGTCTAGAATTGTGATTTTTTTGGGTGATGCCGCTTCCACGCACGAGAGAACCAAGAGCAGATAACTGGCTGCAACAGACCTAGACTATTCTGATATTGCTTTTGTGCCCTATTCTGAGTTTATTGCTCTTAAGGTTACCGATTGTAGTACTGCTTCCATGCCCTATTCTTGGTTGGCTGCTCTTAGGGTTACCGATTAGTTTATTTATATATCTCTTGATCTCTTGATAATTCTTATGTCCTTACATGTTATCATGCTTCTTAACACCCCCCCCCCCAAGTATACAAGGGTAGTTCGTTTATTGTGTCAGGCTATTGCCTCTTTTTTCCTGATCTACAAAACCTTACGAAATTATCGGTTTGTCAAAAGCATAATCTATTTTTATTTATGATATACTATCTAGCCCGCGCATAAAAACAATATCAGCTGCGCTATTTGGCGCGGGTTAACTTCTAGTAGTATTAATATTATCAAATTATGTTGAAATCTAATTAAATAGCTAAAATGCAAACTTTGATATCATGATTCATGAGGTGCCCCATGGCCCCCACCAGCACATCCCTCCCTCCGCCATTGTTCATGTTCTAGTTAGGTTTTTGAGGTTCATTTTACCTAGGTAGATGTTCATTTATGCAGGAAATAACTCAAAATTGAGGAACTCTAATACCTCCTAAATCATTGGAATTCGTATCAAAATCAAATTGTTGAATTACTTTTATTTTTTTCATTTCAAATTTTAGCTTTTTTGGAATTTGTATACAAATCTAATTGCTATTTTTTTATTTAATTTTATTCCAAATTATATTTATTTAGGGATTTTACCTAGGAATGTCAAATTACTTATTTTATTTTTCATTCCGAATTTATGCTATTTACGAATTCTGCTTGATATGGACTATTTCTTTTAATCAAGATCGTTATAATCTGAACCTGCCACCATCAATTGTTTAGATCCATCTATTTTTCCTCCAATTAATATGAGAGTTTCTAGCCCTTAAAAGCGCATATGGTGGTTTATTTTGTCTTTGCTTTGATAAGATAGTAGATCGGTCATTTCCCGTGTTTGCAGCCACCATCTTTGGTAATTCACATTTCATTATGTTATAACTATAATGGTAATGACGACATTGGGTTTATATCACAGATTTCCCTTTGGGATGGAATTATACCAGCAAAGGAGCACGCTAAGCTTTTTATTCATACCACCAATAAGTACAAGTTTATTGATTAGGCAAACACATTACTTTGATTGCGTGTTAATTTAGTGCAATTCATCAAATGTGATTACCGTCACAGTGATTTGTCTTTCCTCATTTCAAAGATTTTTATAAGGACTTATGCTTCGAGTAGATCTATTAATCTTTTTGCTTGATAATTGTAACGAGTTTATTCTGAAATATGAATGAATGAAGTCTTTTTTTCCTTTTCCGCATGTGGTGTTTGAGATAGGGCACTACAATTGGTCCAACACCACATGAATCATTTTATGTATTTAGTTATCAATGTTTTTTACTCAATAAAAATTCTGAACTACGTAGGCTCTATGATGTTTGAGATAGTGTACAATGATTCGTCCTGAGCACACATCATCCATTTGAACCTGACCATCAGCTTTTGGTGGCCACTTCTGCTATCCTTTAACTGCATTATGTAATGTACATCCAATATTCAAGTTTATGACAAAAATTCTCCCTTTTCATTGTTGGAGAACATGTTCTGTTATGTGATCATTGCATACTTGATGTAGGTCACAAACTTTTATCCAATTATTTTGTACTACCACACATTATTCTTCTGAAATTGCATTCTTGTCCCCTTTTTATCTGTATATAGGGAAGCAATCTAAAAGGCAAGGATATCAGTTTGACAATGCACTGGCATATTATGCCAAAGACCGGCAAGATGCTTGCAAATAAGATAGTCATGATAGGTTATCAGCTCCCCGAGCAGTACAGATAGACCCTGAGCAAGCTGAAACTATATAGGGAAGAAAGCAATAATCCCTTAGCATTCCAGTGGTATTTTTTTATAAATCTAAGCCTTTTCGTACACATGTAGGTACTTATTTGGGATGTTGATGCCCAGCCTACAAGTAGACATGTTGTCGTAGGAGCAACTAAATCTTGCCCTGACTTGGTATGTTTTCTTATTTTAGTTCTGAACCTACATCATTTTAAGATGCTGCCAATTGTAGTTTTGCATGCTGGATTGTGTAAATAGGAATTGCACAACATGAATAGAAAATAGCAGGATTTAATAGAATAGATTAGAGGTTCCAGTGCTTGTCAAACACATTACTTATTAGCGTCAGTTGAATGTATTAGACTTCATAGCCTCATAATTATCCCGCGTACTCATCATTTCCTCATTAATATTAACATCCGTAGATACAGCACCTCCCTCCCTCCCTCCGCCACTGACCGCAATGTAATAGGAGGTCTGAGACGGTGACGAGCTACCATGCCTGGCTTTTCTCACAACGAAACAGCTGCGGCGCTACGGAGGCAGCGATCAAACTCGCGGGCGGACGTCCTACCCGATCTCTGTTGGTCTACCTGACACATGGGCCGGCAGGAGCGAGTGTAGTGAGGTCTGACGTGCCATGGGACACGGGGCCGTTGCCGGGCGTCGTCGTTGCTCAATTGTAAGCCTATTTGTGCCCGATCCATCAGCGCCTTGGGCTCCTGCTCTTTCTTAAATAGCAGGCCAATGGGAATAAACGTCCAAGTAAACGTTAAGGCCGATTTGTACGAGTCCACAAGAAGAGACAACAAAATTAATCTGGGCCGAGCGATTCTATCCATGTCCCAAAGCATGTTTCATATGTTCATAAAATAATATAAAATTATTATATTAGAAAATATTTTTCATGACTAATTTAATGATATCATTTTCGCCTAACCAATACAAATAGTTATATATATATATATATATATATTAGTGGTCAAAGTTCTAACGATATCATTTTCAGTTAGCCGGACCGATACAAATAGTTTTTTTTATAGGGAAATTTGCCATTTTGTCACATATTATAGTTGGTTTCTATAAAATACGATTATATTTGTTGCAATTGATTATTTGCCACACATTTCCTTGCCGCTTTGTTATTTTTCCACTTTGAACATTTCTACCCCTGTTTTTCTCCCCTCTTCTTCATCCACCTCTTCTCTTCCTCAACTTCTTCTTCTTGCATGGCAGACACGTCGCTTCCTCGTCCTTCTCCCTCCTCAACTTCTTCTTCTTCTTCGTAGCACTGTCGCCTCCTTGTCTCTCTCCCTCCTCTTCACCCACCCCCAATCTCGCCGCTCCTCCACCCCCAGCACTTCTCCTCCCGCACGCCCTGCTTCTCCTCTGTTTTCCCCTTCTTCTCCATCTCTCCTCTCCTTTTCTCGCCGCCGGCCACCAGATCCACCGCCTGTGTCTCCGTCCAAGCCACCACCCGTGTTGTCGCCTCCCTCGGCTGCCACTCCATCTCTTGACGAGGCGGCCCTCATGCTGCGGGCGATTGGGTTCGAGGGGGCGCAAAGACGACGACCGACGAAGAGGGGCGGCCACGAGGTGGAGCCGGAAGCCGCATGGGGGGTCGTCGGGCAGTGGAGGCGTGGGTGTGTGGGCAGTCACCGGTGTCGGACCCCGGGCTTAGAATACCCGAAGCCCTCGTGTATGTACCGTACTAGTTCCATGATTAGTGGCTAGTACACACATCCACAACGTTGGCATACGCATCAATACACAATATACATACAACATGAAACAAATATGATACTTAACTTAAACAATTACATCACGAGAGTATAGTACACGGCCAACAGGTCAAATAAAAGGACAAGTATCAGAAGTAGCAATTTAAACAGCAAAAGCATAATATATAAAGTCCAAAAGTCCAGTAGTATGCTCATCCAAACCCTGAGGCAACTGACAAGAACAAATCCTAACAAGACCCGTCATCGAACCCTCCGATATTGGATGCAAAGAACGCGTCGTCTGGCATAGGCTCATCCTTAAACTCTAAACAACAATTTAAGTAAGATTGAGTACATTGCGTACTCAGTAAGACTTGTAGTGTATTATATGGTTTATATATATACATGGCTAACAAGAGATGATGTTCTATGCTTCAAGTTATTTTCAGCAGTAAGCAAATTTTATTTGCAATACCAATACATATTATTTTGCAATAGAAGTTTAAATAGTAGTTAAATTGATAAAGAACAATAAGTAATTTGATAAGTAACAAATCACAACCCTCCTTGACCGCGATCAACATCTTATTCTCAGCTATAGACATGACACTCATATATAACAACACCAAAATATACATCCCAATATTTTCTGATAAGACTGTTTTTGCAAAAGTAGAGACTATACCCGATGGACCGCACCAAGCAAGTTCATGACCGCGAGCACGACTATTTAAATAGATTTACACTCTGCAGAGGTGTACAACTTTACCCACAGTATACAAATTCTCTAGTTTGTTCTGCATCTGTCAATGCCACAACACACAACATTATAGTATGCAGTCTAGAGCACGCAACGAAGTCTTTACATCATCTAGTCCTAACTTTGCACTTGCCCAACAATGGAAACCCTCACTTTGATCCTGGGTACCTCCCGTCAGAGTGGGGCATTAACCATTGTATCCGAAGGCTTTGGTCCCAACTCTTCAGTAAAGGGAGCCCCTTCGAGCAAGCCTACCCGATCATGCTTGTACTACTACGGTCTACCAATATGCTAGCTTAGTCTTTGATGATTTAATTAGCTAAGGCCATCCCATATAGGCACATGTGGTTGTATGTTTAAGCTTAGATTGGGAGCACCAATGTTCGGTCCTTAATTTACCCGGGTGAGGACCCCCCTATCTACTTGTGAGATACACCTCTCACACTCGTTATATTATAATATAACTCGCCCGCGTCACAAACTAAGTTTTTTATTTTTATTTTTATATAAAATAATAGAGGTAAACCCCTCAATACTATCATTTCAAAAATCTCCCAAATTCACATTCATTATTTCATCCATTTTCCAATTTTGTAAATGTAGAGCCCGGCTAGCACTTGTGCAGTATTCGCACTCGAAATACCCAACTCGACATTATCTATTGCCTAAACCATAACCTAATGGCTACAATAGCAAGGATATTAATATTTCAAGGAGGATTATGCAATGAATAGGAATTTAATTACCGATACCTGCAAATATAGCAATTTTAAACAAACATACACACATGCATAATAGATTTTTTAAAAATAAGTATGACAATTAAAATAGTGAGATCAACATGATCAAAGGGGATTCTTTCCTTGCTCTGGTATCTTAGAGTACGAGGATGGAAGATCGTTGTAAAATTTGTTTGAAGTATCGACGTCTATTCAAAAAGAGTCAATAGCAAATTAAATATAGAAAAATAATTTCAACATCAACAAAATCCAATTTTTTTTGCATTACCAGATAGAACATAATTTTAGATGAATTTAGAAAAAAAAATATTCATTCAATTTGGAGTTGTATGCAAAAGTTATTAATGTTTTAATTTACTTCGTTTGAAAATTCCAGAACTTAAGAAAAGAGTGATGTTAAAAGCGAATTCTCATAGGTTTATGCTTTCTAACAGAAAAAGTGTATTTTCCTCTAAGTTCCTCTGAGTTTTACGCCTTCCAACGAGAAAGCATATTTTCCTTTGAACTGAAAGCGACTTTTTTTTTGAATTTTATTATCTTGCACGTGAGGCCTACTTGTCAGTGACTCATATTTTCATTTTCTTGATTTTATTTATCAAAACAGGGACGACCCACATATCATAGACTCATTATTTATTAATTAATGATTAAACCTATTTTTTATTTATCTAACGGGGGCCCACATGTCAGTCTCTCGGGTTTTAAAACGTGCTTTAAAACTGAGAATAGTGCGTGATTCCACATGTCAGTGACTCATATACTAAACATGTTTTACATTAGATTTTTTTAATTAAGTTTTCAGATGGCCCACATGTCATTGATGAGTTTCACTCAACCGCTATCATTAGTGTTAAGCTAATACTCATCCCGAGTGGGACCCACTATTAGCAAGAGAGAAGAGAAGGGAGCAGAGTTGCGCGTGGCAGAGCGCCATGGCGAGCTCACCGTCGGAAACGGCGCAACGACTTGGCTTGGGGATGTAAAAAATGTGTTCACCTCTTAACGACGATTCCACCAGGTGGTGATGGAGGCTGGAGAGATGGACGAAAACGACGCTACGCTGGCGGTAAGCGGCAGAGCTCCTCGGGTCCAAAATGGTTTTCGCGTCTAGAGCAAATCGGCGACGAAAGATGGGGCGCACAACCTCTAGGGGGTGACTACGATGCTACAGGCAGTGGCTTGGGGACCAATGGTCACCGGAGTAGGGGCGATACCCCTTCTCGCGTCGGCACCATTGGCGGCCACGGTGAACTCAATGCTATGCTAGCTAACTGTCCAAACTAATGCGCACAAAGCTCTAAGGGACTACTAGAAGCTCACCAAGGGTGTAGATGACGTCGGGGGATGGCCGGACAAGCGTGTCGATGTTGAACAATGGCAGCGCGGAGGTGGCTCACGGTGCTGGCGCTTTTTGGTGATGGAGATGCTACAAGAAGCAGCACATTAGATTCCCGAGGTCCTAAGGATGGTGTAGAAGCGAGGAATCAAACATGGACTCACTAGAGTGATGGCGGAGAGAAAAGGAATCGGCGGCGGTCGGACTTGGGGAAGAGCTCGTTTCCGTGGTGCCCTGAGCTTGGGTCCACATTGAGCAAGGAAGGAGCTTTAGTGGAGTATGGAACACGATATGACACGGTTAGATGAGGTTCAAGCTCACCAGAGCGTAGGGAACATGGAGGTCCGAAATGGGGTGTGTGCCAGAGGCGAAGAAGATGACGATGCGATCACGCTATGGGGTTTCTGGAGCTACATCAAGCAAAGAAGAAGTATCAGTGAGGTAAGAGGCATATGGTGACATGAGTGGCGAGTGTAAGGAAGCTCACTAGAGGAAAGGGCGGTGTGGGACTTATTCACCGGCGTCAAAAACGATGCACTCGTTCTTGGCGTTTCAGAGAGCTCGAGGCTCAAGGAATGCACAGGATGAAACTAGGGGTGAGCGGAAGAGATGGTGACGCGATTGGATGCTTAAGTAGCACTGAGTAGAGCGTGAGAATGCCGGCGAGAAAATGCGGCCGTGGTGAAAATCTCGCGGGTGTGCTCTGGCGTCTCTACCAGTGCGGGGAAAAAAATGCAAAGAAGGGCATGGGCACATCGGAGGCGACGAGAGCAGGTGAGATTGAAAACAGTGGGCAGCGTCACAATTCACAGGCGGAGTAGGCGTGCGCTGGCATGCGGATACGAGCACGAGGTGGAAGAAGAACTCTGACAGGTGGGACCAGCAAGTAAGGGAGCGGGAGAGCTTACATGTTTTCCCTCCATTTATATTTTTTTCCTTCTTGATATATTGTTATAATTGTTGACATATTGAAAATGTGCAGATAATTCTTTCAAAGTGTTTTTGCTAAGTAATGTTATCAATGGTGTTGAAGGATAAAATTTATTCCCTCACATAATGTATTTAAGTAGGGAGGACTCGAAACTTGAGTTGATTAGCTCCCCACCCGTTGTGCTAAGTAGTGTTACCGAAGCGGAGAACTAGATGCACTGACCCGGTGATTATGCCAATTTATCTAATTAAAGAACCGACAAATATCGACAAAACCACGTTATTGCGGTTCTACGATCCTGTCAAGGTTAAGCCGCTCGACGTCGACTCGTAGTCAAGTTTCCACGCTTCTATCGACACGAAATGGGTAAATGACGGAGTTAGAGGGTGCTGTCCACGACAATTTTGGGTAAATTTGTTCGTACGTATAATGAGCCTCGTTTACCAAATTCAACCAGTCCTAATTTAGTGTGCAGTTGCTTAATATTCTAGATGTCGTTGGAACTCGAATAAAATCGTGCCGAAATTGAAGCTCTGCTCCTCGCAAAAAAGGAAGAAAAAAAAATGAATCCCAAGCTCTGCAGTCGGCGAGCCATACAGGCCTTAGTACAGGGGCATATTATGGTTTCGGGGCCACGCGTCTCTTACGGCGATGTTTTAGTCCCACATCGCTGGATAAACAAGAAGAGGGAACTGGGAGTGCTACAAATGGGAGCCATGGTGGTTTAGGAAAGGCAGGCAGCTGCGTGGTGAGCACAAAGCGAACTATTCTTTCGCCTTTTACTAAAGAATACCGTGTGCACACTATAATAAGCAGCATATCTATATTTTTGGAGGGTCTTTTCAGTAGAAAGGACCCTAGCAAGTAAAAATCCAAAGATTTGTAGCCTTCTGATGCTATCCCTCCATGCAAATGATCAATGGTCATCTTTAGGGGTGAAAAATGGTGTGTATGATTCATGTTGAGTGTTTCAAAAAATAAGCACTATTTTTAGTTATGATTCTGTTGCGTTGTCTGGAGAAATTTGTACTACTTTTTATTTTTAGTCCCGGTCTTGATGCTGTATTTGGAAAATCAAATTTGTACCATTTTTAGTTTGTATCCGAAGAGCAATATGAAATAATATGAGATATGAGAAGATCAATATTTGATTTGTATCAACAAAATAGATACCCTATAAACACCAATAGTACCCTTTAATATTCTATATGGTTTAGTCATTGATTAATGACTAATATATAATATAAATTTACACTTAATTATATTTATGTTGTTAAGTATGATAAATAATTCTCTAATAGGTAGTATAATTCGATATTTTTGTTTGTAAAGTTATATACTTTTTCTTTATATATACACTATTCATCAAGTTATTTGTGGTCGATTTGAATCTAATTCGCTTCAAGCCAGTATCTCAAAAAATCTATATTCGTATCCGAGGTATCGGTATCTGACTAGGAATACGAAGTAAAAACATAGGTTATGATTAAAAAAAAGTAATATCTGCTTGTATCCAACCCATTTTCACCTCTACGTGTCTTGCTGTTACAATAAATGTAAAGATACGAAAGCTACGTAAGGTGTAGATATAGTAAAAGCGATGTTACAAGACAAGATTCAGAAATAAAAAAACTTGCTTCACTTTTTTAATGTTTTGTGCTTTCTCCTTACATAATGCTATTTCTATCACAAAATGAACAAATGGAATGTTCTAAGGCACACCACAGTAAAGGGATGTTTCATGTTTACTCCCAATAACAAGCCTTAGCCTCGAATTTCGGTAGAACTACAAATGTGATCGATGTCGGAGCTAGGTATACCGGCGAATTAACAGCAACAAGCCTTTGGATTGAGTGGAGCAGCGCCATCGTCTGCCAAAGACCAAAGGGACAGTGTTGAGCAGCATTGTCTTGCTCTGATGGTCGTCATCCTTTGCGGTAGATGATACCCCTCCCTCTTTGCAATGTCGCTTGATGGCATCCTACCCAACCATGAAACTGCTCTTTTGAGGTTGTGGGCAAAAGAACTGTGCTTCTGGAGGACATTTCTTTTGTCAAGGCTGACGTTGATGTCATTCTAGAGGGTGACGTTGTATTTGGTAGTATTCCTTAGATTGATCAAGAGGAGATTGATCAGTTGGCGTTAGGGCAACGCTTGGCGAACGTGCAAAACCGTACGACTTGTTCCTCATGCCCGTCTTACCCACACTAGTTGTCGACGTGCGGGCCCACTCGTCAGGTCTTTCATTGGAGCAGACGTCCACGAGCGAGCCATTCTCCCTGCAAAACCCATTGTCATTATTCTCATCTCTTCCTCACCCAAAACCCTAGAACCGGCCCCAAATCCCACTCGATCCGAAGCTTGAAGCCACCCAAATGGAGCCCTAGAGGGGAATCTCATGGCTTGAGTAGCAAAGAGGAGGGAGATGTGAAGGATGGGGGGAGGAGGCCAATGGCGGAACCACAAGGAAGGGAGAAGACGACAATGGAGGAACCGCGCCATCCCCTACGAAATCTTGGGTTCCTACGGGGTATGTGCACTCAAACCTTTTAATGTGCCTTATTTGTGGTTGGATTTCTCCCCTTTTGCTGTGTTTTACCGTAGGATGCGCTTAAAGTGTAGATTCAGTTTTTATTGTGTTGGTCCACAGGATGGACCCCAACAACATATCTGCTGAAAATCAGATATGCTACACTTGAAAATAATACCAGGTAGGAGTTTAGTTGCTTTAGCTTCAACAAAGTAGTGGATGCATTCACATTCAACTTTAATAAATTAGTTGCCGAACTTGGGGACAAATACCCATGGGGCCGAAACCAAACTATACAAATACACTACTTTGATGCCGCGACCAACAATTTAATTCCTGTGAGTTCCAACCGAGACCTGGATATAATGTTTGATAAGTTCATTGTTAGCCAAACTATTGAGGTGTCTATCAGAATCTGCGATCGAAATGATAGTTTTGCTGGCACTATTTGTCTGTTACAAAGTGAGGCAAATGACACTCTTTGCAATGATGATGTACCATGCACTCCTGCCCTTCCAATCCCATGTCAAGCAGGTCCTACCCAACCCAACAGTAGCACACGTCTACTCAGAAAAATGCAAACCTTGAATATCATAATGTTACAAAGTTAGCTAACCCATTACCAGCTAATGAACATGTTTGTGTGGATGAAGAGGGTGTGTACACAGATGGTAGTGACATAGAGGAGGGCAATGGTGCTTCTGCTGCAGCTGGTAATGACCTTGATTATGTGCCTGAGGTTGGTGAGGAGGAGGAGGATGATTCTGAGGAGGATAACTGGGTTGGAAAGGATCATGTGCCTGAAGCCATTCCTGAAGTAGATTACGATAGAGATGACCCTCCAATGTCAGTAGGCAGCATGTACCCAAATATTCAACAGTTTAGGCTGGCTTTAGCTCATCATGCAATTAAACATGAGTTTGAATATAACACTCAGAAGAATTACCTAGTGAGAGTGAGAGCTGTCTGTGCTGCTGAAGGGTGCACCTAGAGAATTATGCTTCTACAATGGAGGACAAAGTAACAATTCATGTAATCAATCCTAAATACTTTGTACAATTTATGCATCCCTTCATTTTGATGTAACTTATTGATACATTATTGTTGTCCATGTCATGGTAGGTCAAGAAGAATCCTTTTAGCCATACTTGCTCAAGTACCAGAAGGAGTGAGAAAGTGAGGCCTGCAAGCAAGAAGTGGATATGTGATAAGGTGATTGAATGGTTGAGGGAGGATGCTAGTGTTGGAACAAAGTGAAGGGTAACACGACAAGGCTACGATAGCACAAATAAAATTTTTACCGTGCAACCAAGGAACCACCGTAAGCAATAGATCATGAGATTACCGCTAGACGCGCCGACTCGTAGCGGAAGTAGAGTCATTGTAGCGAGTTGATGCAGTCGTAGTCATACTCACGACGTGTCTCCTCCTTCGAGTGGTTGTACTCGAAGCGCGTCTGCTCCTCCGAGTGGTCGTACTCATCGCGAGACTTCTCCTCCGACTCCGGTGAACATCACAAGTTGCGAATCGTCCCAGTGCTGATGCTTCGCAATGAAGGACCGGAAAGGCGACTAGAGGGGGGGGGGTGAATAGGAGCACCTAATCTTTTTCGCAAAGAATGGATTCAACTTGTAAATTACTCCAATAGCTATGAGAGCTATGAAGATCAATGATTAAGCAGGAGGAAGTCTTATGTTGAATCCACTCCTCACCCCAAAGCTCGGCAAACAAAAGCGAGGAAGAACCAAAGAAATCGGGACAATCGGTACAACCACAAGCAAGCGGCGGTTGTACCACGATCCGCTACAACGCGAGCAAATGGCGGTTGTACCGCGATCCGATACAACCACGATGTTAAGCCCGGTTCATCAGATTGTCTGGAAGCGAGCAAAAACCTCTCGGGTTTCAAAGCGAAAATCGGCGTAACTTTTGAACCGCTTGGCCAAACTCTCGAGATTTGAACCACACCTCCTAAAGACACTAGGAACCTATTCCAAACAAATATTTCAGAGATCCATTCCAAAGTTCCTATCTTCTTGCATTTGAGCGAAGAAGGATGCAAAGCAGGGCAAAAACGAAATGCTCCACAATCTCTCAACCTTGGCTCATGAGATTTTGCAAGAAGGTTAGTAATAACCTCGGGACATGCTAGCATGAGTCTTAGGCCAAATCCTCAAGGAAATCAAGAATTTCATCAAAAACCCTAGAAGAGGAAATGAAGAGCAGAGGATGCCAAAAGTGAAATCGAGATTTAACAAGATTAGCTCTTGGAAAAATCTATCAAATGATCTTGGGGCACTATCCCAACATAGAGCAATCCATTTTGCAGCTCACTAGCAAGAACCAACAAGAAAAGAAAAACTCACAAGTCCATCACGAGAGAATCGAAGGAAAAATAAGAACGAGGAATGCAAACTTGATTTTCATTTCTTGAATCAAGAGCGAAATACAAATAAATACATCCCCATACGCATGGACATTAGAACCAGAGGGATGATTACAAGATTCTCAATCCATCTCCTCACTCTCCCAACACAAGAACACACTCACACTACTTGCTCTAGAGAGGAGAGAACCACTCAAGAACTCATCAAGAGGGACACGCAGGAGCACACTCTGCTGCCTTCCTCCACTCTCAACCACTAAAGAGCAAAAGAGAAACAACCTCACAAAGCCTCTTTTGACTCTAAAACCTAATTCCACCCAAGTGCTCTCTCAGGCAGCGGACCCATCCATCCTATTATAGCCCATGGCTAGCGGGTCTCCACCCGTTCGCCCGCTAAAACCAAGCGAGCCGCTCCGCTTGTGCGGCCTTGCGAAATTCCGTTTCGCCCCTCCCGCACCTTGCAGGAAGCTTCCGCTCCTCGTCTCGCACGCCTCGCAACCACCTCGAGTCCACGTCGTCTTGACACATCCCGACCGTTCGACCTCGGTGCCACTTGCACCTAGTCCGGTCCACCGTGTCTCGCCACGACTCCACTCGGCGTCCTGCGACCACACGGACAAAGAAACACAAAACCGGAACAAGTTCTTCACAACTTGACCTAACGTTAGCTCAAACATGCAATATGCAACACATATGCATGAACACATGGATATGACCTATCCCAAAACTCAAATCACCAAAATGGCGAACCTCACAATACAATCGGTACAACCGCCATGTTACGGCGGATCAACCGCACTCGGTCGAACCGATTATCCCGACGACAATTGAAAGACTTCACAGCAGCGTGAACCGCGCAGCGACATGGTCAGACCACACAAACCAAACTCGATGGCCAGAAACCCTTGTCAAATACTCATCACTCTCATGGAACCGACCACAAGGTCTCTCAATCTCCCCCTTGATGAGAATATTGACAAACTCGAAAAAGCTTTAAGAAGAGTTTGAGTTTGAAAAATCCAACATGGTCCAAGGAATGAAATGAAGCTAATGACCATGTCGATGGAATGCAGCTAGAGCAACAAGCGAAAGAGCAAATTGATCTCAAAGCTCTAAAGCTGTTCCCAACAGACTTTTTCTTCTCTATTCTCCCCTTTTGGCAATAAGCGCATCAAGATGCAATAGAGAGATATGACATGTTAATGGATGAAAAGGTGAAGTTTGATTATTCTTAGCAGTTAGAGCCATGAGAATTATCCAATATGACCATAATGTACACCAAGCCATAACTCAATAAAAAGCTAGCTAGATCATGACAAGATATGTATAAGCTAGCTAGAACACATAGATGACAATCGAAAATGAGGTACATTATGTGAGCAAGTCAAGTCATCAATGAGCAAAGTCTCGCTAGAGATATCCAAGGATGATGCAGGCCATGTCAATAAGCTAAGCGGAACTAAGAAGCTTAAATTGAGACCAAATAGAGTGCTATGCTCAAGATTGAAACATTGGTTAAAGAACTTGATACTTTACGTGGCTTTAAGCACATTGAACACATATTTTCTTTTGAAATTCATGGTGGTTTCCAACCAGATTTTGTTTTATCATGTGCTAGGTCTCAAGCCTTATCGACTACTCCAAGCGAAAGCTTAAGAAGATAGTCTAGGTCACCCAAAACTCCCCTAAGTTCATGCCAAGTGCAATGGCAAGCCGTCTCATAGGAGAGAATTGGTGAGATCGGTTTTTCGCACAAAGAGATCTTTTTTAACAAGTTGTACTAACTCATGCATCATCAAGAGACTAAAAGACTCTTTCTAAGGCTCAATATAGATTCATCACTCTACCCGACCTATTTGACATGGCATGAAACATAAAAGGATAGCTCGAGAAAGACTAATCTCGAGTGCTAACACGACAAGTTTTAGTTTAAGTTGAGCAATTTTAATTAACTTATCATGGCAAAAGCTAGGCTACACATATGAAGTCATGATAAATCTAGCAAATAAGCACAAGTCATGGCAAGGTGTAAAGCATTGTAAACATGTCATAGCAGGATAATAATCAAGGCTCAATGTAGTTATATTACAATGCAGAATGCTAGAAATGCAGAAGATCCAGCTCCCCCTCAATAATAGATGCAACTTTTAGTTCAAGTTGAGTTATGTCAATATTAAGCTCCAGAAGCTCCCAAATGAACTCCCCTTGAACCAAAACAATAAATCGAGAAGCTGGCAAAGAAAACATAAAACAGACAGTCCTTAAAGCATAGATAAGATATAGAGAATACTATAGCTCAGACTAACTCTCATCTACCCCATATGACTCTAGGACTATCAGCGCCCACTTAACACACCTAGGAGCAAACACGTACCACTGTCTGCAGGGTGGCCCAACCCTCGCTAGAACACACAAGAAGTGAGTGAGCTCAACCTAGTGAGATAAGTAGCGACTAATAAGCGACATCCTAGAATCACAAGATAAGAGCAGAAAACTAAACAACTAGACAAAAGAAGCACTCTAATCTATGCTAGGAGGACTAATCCCAAATGCACCCAAAATGCAATGCAATAGTAAGGAGCTAGAGCATAAATAAGATAGTAAGCGATAAAACCCAAAGCTCCCCTCACTCGAGTCCATAAGGACAAACCACCCCAAGCTCTCCCATGAGCTAAAAACCTCGAACTATCCAATGGCTTGGTGAAAATGTCGATAGCTGGTGGTCACTCTCCTGGCTGGAGCACTATATCACCCTTCTCTACATGGTCTCTAAGGAAGTGGAAGCGGATATCGATGTGCTTGGTCCGAATCTTTGCCTTGGTTCTTGGCAATGTTAATCGCGAAGTGTTATCACAAAGAGTGGAACAACGCCGATAACTAACCCAAAGTCCCGCGGTCGAAGTCATCGAGCACTTGGCTCAAAGACAGCGGCCGCGACAGCGTGCTCGGCCTCTGCGGTGGTGTGCAACACGGATCGCTTCCTCGAAGACCGAAACAAGAGAAGTGCCAAGAAATTGGCGGTGCGCAGTGCTCTTCCTATCTATCCTCTGACCCGGTGATGCATCAGAAGGCTCTCAAGGAAAGACGGGATGAAGAAGAGTACGGATACCATAGTCAATGGTAGCTCGCAGTGCCGAAAGATCGCTTCACCGCTTTGCGGTGAAAGCGAGGAGAAGCACAGCAGCGCACAAACACACGAGAAATGTATATGCGGTCTCGAGGCGTTGAGGTACAAGAGGAGCCAATCATGCTTTGCGAAACTCCTTTTGATCAACTGGCTCGCCATCCTCATCTGGGTCAAGATAGGCTTGTAGAAGCCATGGGAGTCGACACAGGCTTACCATCACTCATGTCGAAGCGTTTCAGGAGATCACGAGTGTACTTGCCCTGATGCAAGAAAGTACCCTCCCGAGTCTGCTTGATCTGGAAACCAAGGAAGAAACTCAACTCGCCCATCATGCTCATCTCAAACTCTGAGCTCATAACATCAAGGCGAGAAACAAGAGTATGAGAAGAGCCACCAAAGATGATATCATCCACATAAATCTGGACGAGTAGAAAGTTACTGCCATGCCTGCGAATGAACAAGGTCTTGTCAACTTTACCCATTTCAAACCCATGACTCAACAAGTAGGACTTAAGCCTCTCATACCAAGCTCTGGGAGCCTGCTTAAGTCCATACAGCGCTTTAGAAAGCTTGAAGACATGGTTAGGGTATTTGGGGTTCTCGAAACCTGGAGGCTGTCGGACGTAGACTTCCTCCTCAATAAGGCCATTGAGGAAGGCACTCTTCACGTCCATCTGGTAAAGCTTGAAACCCTTAGAAGCTGCAAAGGCAAGCAGGATTCTAATGGCTTCAAGTCGAGCTCTGAGGGCAAAGGTCTCCTCAAGTCTAGACCCTCAACACAGGAAAACCCCGAGCTACCAATCTCGCCTTGTTTGGATGACTACCCCATCCTCACTCTGCTTGTTCTTGAACACCCACTTGGTTCCAATAACATTGTGACCTCGAGGGGCTCGACAAGCGACTGGACCTTGTTTCTCTCAAAGTTTTCCAACTCCTCATGCATGGCATTGACCCAAGACTCATCGAGAAGAGCATGATCAACATCCTTGGGCTCGAAGGAGGCAATGAAAGCGAGAATGGAGCGAGAAGAGAAGTGCAGATTTTGAGCGTGTGACACGCTCAAAAGATCTCAATGATCTGCTCTGAAGGATGCCTTCTCGGATATGTCGGGAGGTCTGGATGAGAAGAAGAAGTGGCCTCTACCTCGTGTGCGACGCAGGCGGGGGCAGAGCCACTAGCTCGGAGGAGCGGAGGCAGGTGATCACCTTGAGGTGCCATGGAAGAAGGCATCTCAAGGGAGGAAAAGGAGCGAGGATCGGAGTAAACAACCATCGTCTCCCTCATCCTCATCATCCACAAAGATGGTCTCGGACCTCTAAAGAACTTGAGATATCGGCCTAGTCCCGGTGGCCTCATCGAAGTCACCTCACGAGTCTCTACCATTTTACTAGACTCGCGATTCCAAACCCGATAAGCCCGAAGAAGTCGAGTAGCCTAGAAAGATACCGTCACGAGGCGTGACTCGAACTTATCTAGGTTCCCGGACTTCAAAATAAAGCACTTGCAACCAAACACACGAAAATGAGAGGCGCTGGCTTTCGCCCATATCTCGACTCATAAGAAGTGCGTGCAAGAGTGCCCAAGAAAACTCGATTGAAACATGGCACGCAATGCAATGGCTTGACCCAAAACTTCCTCGGTGTAGAGTACTCATCAAGCATCGTCTGGCCATCTCGACCAAGGTGCGGTTCTTCCTCTCCTACAACGCCATTTCTTTGAGGGCGTATGGAGAAGAGGCGGTGCTCTACACTGTCTCACCAGAAACTCTCAAAGTAGGAATTCTTGAACTCCGTGCCATTGTCCTTCGCGGATCGCTCGTAAGGCACCGGGAGCTCAACAGACATCCTACTAAAAGACCTCGAAATGTGTAAATGTCTCGTCCTTGAGGCTAAGAAAAACACCAAGAGTACCTCGAGAAGTCATCGACCACAACAAGAACATACCACTTCCCTCCTGTTTGCGCTTTCATTTGGTCCAAGCTGTGTCCATGTGGGCGGTTGTCCGGTCATCGGTCATAATGCTTGTGATGGGAGGATGAGAAGCGGCAACCATCTTCCGTCTTAGGCATGGAGTGCAAACAAGATCTTTGACCATCTTGAGTTTGGCGGACCACGAATGAGATCATGGCGCTAACTTTCGGGTCAAATGGTCAAATCCAATATGACCAAGTCTCCTATGCGAGAAAGAGAGATCGCGGACTCGAGAAGCAACTAAACACACGAGAGGATCGCGGAAGACTCGAGAGAACTCGGCCACGAAAGATCCTCCCATAACGAGAAATCCATAAACGGACTACGAAGAATCAAGAATTTTGCAATTGTTTTCTTAAAGCTCACCTCGAAACCGTCATCGGTGGTGAAAGCGGAAAGCAAATTGTCTTTGCGACTTACTAACCAAGGCAACATCCTTAAGAATAAAAGAAGCATTATCGCACAGTACCTTTGGCGATGGCGCGCCAGACGAAGCGTCTCGAAGGTGATCGTCTCATCACGGAGCGCGGGCTAGGGAGGAGAACCAGCGGGAGTCTCGGTCATATGGCGAGAACAACCGAGTCTACAAGCCAAACCTTCTCCTTCCCTACCGTGAACTGAGTCAAGCAGTAAAGTCTCGATCTTGGGATAAATCAACAATGATTTTGGCACCCAATCTTGAATAACACGTCGGCGGATGAAGTAGTCAAGCACGGTCGACGTCTATCTACCCTCGCTCTCTGTAACTCAAAGCGAAGGTCTAAGAGTAGACCGAAGGTGTTCTTTGGTCCGGTACTCTGAAGGAGCGAGTCGGACACACCTGCAACATCTTGAACGCCGCGAGTAGCTATCTCGATGGGAAAACGAGATCTACCCTCGGGGCGGCGGAAGTCACGGTGAAAGCGACATGAGGACGAAAACGGAAAACTCGGAAAAACCAAGTCCTCGATCTTTGCACAAACCCATCGGAAGAAACAAGCCTAGACCTCGTGTTGGTCTTAGGTGCACTCAAGGTGCAGGGTGACCACGAATGCGCCTAAGAGACTCAACATGGTCTCTACGCACGATCTTGGCGCGCTGAAGCATCGATCGATCGTGTGTCCATCCTTCCGACGAGAAGGTGCGGTGATACTTCACCTTACGAGAGGTAGAAGCGACATGTGAAATTACCTTCTTGTCGAAATCCCTGGACATAGCCCGACTTGAAATGGACTTTCTCGGTCACAGGCTCGTCTCGATCACACACAGTGCTATGGAGTGCGAGCACGGCGGTGGATGCTTCCTCATGCCCTCAAAGTCATATCCTAGACCACGATTAAATCTGCGGATCTTAGATTGGTCTAGAATAAGATTGAGCTTCTTCTTGCCTCCTACAAATCTCTCGAGAGTGTTCATAAGGTATGCGACACTCCCGAAAGAGAGAGGTGCAAGAAGAGCGGGGAAGAAGAGAGGCAGAAGGTAAGGGAGCAAAGAAGAACCGGCGAAGAGAGGAAAGAATGGCTTGTGCAAGCACGGTAGACTACGAAGGAACAGATCCTCTTGCTAGCCGGTTGGTTCACGTTGCTAAGCGTCTCATCCTTACCACAGGGCTTCTCCCCTTCTCCACAATCATATTGCAAACACAATGTGGCTTCTCTAGAAGGTCCTTAGTTAGCTTCACATTTCTCATCCAAAGCAATCAAGTCGATTTTAGTTTGTTACACGTAATGCATGGTGAGCTAACAGGGTCCTTAGAAGCAAACTTAGCCAACTTCCTTTCATGATCAATCATATCTTGAAGCTGTTTGGAGACGACTTCAAGTTCAATGATTAACTTAGGACAGTTTAAGCATGAAACAATCGGCTCAAGTAAAGAAGCTTGTAGTTGACAATTTTATGATCTGCCCGTTTTAAGTTCATCTTCAAGTTATTGCAATTTTCACAAGACTCGGGCAGATCAAGGAGCATGGCATAAGATCCTCTAGCAGCAATGTCCTTACCCTCACATGAGGTGGGAGAAGTAGTCTCATCAGTAATAAGTAGGGTATGACCATTCTACTCAACTCTAACTTCGGCAAGCAGACTAACATTCTCCACCTTAACACTATTAAGTTTGGAGGACACACTATCATGTGAGGTCCTTAACTTCTCCATATCAACCAGCAAAGCAGAGCATGTATCACAATCATCACTAGAAGGAGCAGATGTAAGAGCAATAATCTCTAATGACAGTCTATCTATTTCCTTCTCTAACTCGGCACACCTAGCCTTAGCTTTAGCATGAAAACCTCCTAGCTTAAGAAAAGCATGATTGAAATTTGTTCGTAGGTGGGATCTACCTCGTCCGTGTCGGATCTTTCACTCATCGTCGTGAGTTCGCCCTTGAGGGCCATGAAGCACATCTTGGGAGAAGTCGTCGCCGCCATCCTTGGGCTCTTGGTCACCCGTCCGTCATCGTCGCTCCATCCCTCCACCTCGGCGAGGTCGAGGTCGTCGAAGCGCGTGAGGCCGCGGTGGAAGAGCTTCTTGGCTTTGCCAAAGTTGCGGAACTTCTTCTTCTTTGGCGTCAGTGGAGGCTTCTTGTTGCAGTTCTTGTCGGTGTAGTCGTTCTTGCCCGAACCGCCGTAGTCGTTCTTGCCCTTCTCGGCTTGGGGCGGTTCGCTCGGATGTGGTTGGGGCCACCACACTCAAAGCAAATCACGGTCCTCCTCTCTTCTGTCCCTCCTCCTTTGTAAGCGTGGGAGAATCTACGAGCAAGGAGGGCAAGTGCTCATCCATAAGTCGCTCTAGCGATCATCGGTTATGTCACGAGAGAAGCGACAAGGAGAAATTGCAAGAGGACTCGGAAGAGAGACCGAAGTTGAGCGGGATCGGTGACGGGGCCATCGTTGTGACTTCGACCTCGAGAGACAACGTCAATCTCGTGAGTCTTGAGGCGTGAGTCTGACGCATCAAGAGTCAAGGTCGAGAGGTCTGTCGTGTCTTTGATGGTGGTCACTTTCATCTCCACACACGCGGTCGAGTCCGTAAGTATCGGACGAGCGTTGTCAGAGTCGGGTATGTGAGACCGACCGCTCGGAGGTTGCTCAAGATCTTGTGAAAGCGTCACGAAGCACTCATCTAGGGACTCACCGACAAGCATCTCAAATTTGTTGTATTCTCGTTTGAGCGGTCTGTCGAACCGTCTTGATCACGGTGGTGCCCTCATGGTATCGTCGAGGTCACCCGGATATCATAAGCGGACGGCGGGTGAGATATCTTGGTCAAACTCACTCGACTCAAACCACGGATGATGATGTTCCTAGCCTTTGCATTTGCCTCAACATCGACCATGTTCCGGCATTGATGTTCTCATCGGCGAGAGCAATGAATCGAACCTTGACCTTTCGCGGATGGCATACCCACAGGCACGGATGTATGTCTCCATTCGGCTCTTCGGAAGGGTGTCGATGCCATCAGCAGGCGGCTTGGTCGAGTACTTGTCCATCGCCACGGCTCTTGAGACCGGTTAAGATCTATTGAAAAGAGCTAACTGCTCGATACCAATTGAAGGACCGGAAGGCGACTAGAGGGGGTGAATAGGAGCACCTAATCTTTTTCGCAAAGAATGGATTCAACATGTAAATTACTCCAATAGCTATGAGAGCTATGAAGATCAATGATTAAGCAGGAGGAAGTCTTATGTTGAATCCACTCCTCACCCCAAAGCTCGAAGAACAAAAGCGAGGAAGAACCAAGAAATCGGGACAATCGGTACAACCACGAGGCAAGCGGCGGTTGTACCTGATCGATACACAACCATGAGCAAATGGCGGTTGTACATGATCCGATACAACCACGATGTTAAGCCGGTTCATCAGATTGTCTGGAAGCGAGCAAAAACCTCTCGGGTTTCAAAGCGAAAATCGACGTAACTTTTGAACCGCTTGGCCAAACTCTCGAGATTTGAACCACACCTCCCTAAAGACACTAGGAACCTATTCCAAACAAATATTTCAGAGATCCATTCCAAAGTTCCTATCTTCTTGCATTTGAGCGAAGAAGGATGCAAAAGCAGGCAAAAAACGAAATGCTCCACAATCTCTCAACCTTGGCTCATGAGATTTTGCAAGAAGGTTAGTAATAACCTCAGGACATGCTAGCATGAGTCTTAGGCCAAATCCTCAAGGAAATCAAGAATTTCATCAAAACCCTAGAAGAGGAAATGAAGAACAGAGGATGCCAAAAAGTGAAATCTGAGATTTAACAAGATTAGCTCTTGGAAAAATCTATCAAATGATCTTGGGGCACTATCCCAACATAGAGCAATCCATTTTGCAGCTCACTAGCAAGAACCAACAAGAAAAAGAAAAACTCACAAGTCCATCACAGAGAGAATCGAAGGAAAAATAAAACGAGGAATGCAAACTTGATTTTCATTTCTTGAATCAAGAGCGAAATACAAATAAATACATCCCCATACGCATGGACATTAGAACCAGGAGGGATGATTACAAGATTCTCAATCCATCTCCTCACTCTCCCAACACAAGAACACACTCACACTACTTGCTCTAGAGAGGAGGAGAACCACTCAAGAACTCATCAAGAGGGGACACGCAGGGAGCACACTCTGCTGCCTTCCTCCACTCTCAACCACTAAAGAGCAAAAGAGAAACAACCTCACAAAGCCTCTTTTGACTCTAAAACCCTAATTCCACCAAGTGCTCTCTGGGCGCGACCCATCCATCCTATTATAGCCCATGGCTAGCGGGTCTCCACCCGTTCGCGCGCTAAAACCAAGCGAGGCCGCTCCCGCTTGTGCGACCTTGCGAAATTCCCGTTTCGCCCCTCGCACCTTAAGGAAGCTTCGCGCTCCTCGTCTCGCACGCCTCGCAACCACCTCGAGTCCACGTCGTCTTCGACACATCCCGACCGTTCTGACCTCAGTGCCACCTGCACCTAGTCCGGTCCACCGTGTCTCGCCACGACTCCACTCGACGTCCTGCAGCCACACAGACAAAGAAACACAAAACCGGGAACAAGTTCTTCACAACTTGACCCAACGTTAGCTCAAACATGCAATATGCAACACATATGCATGAACACACTGGATATGACCTATCCCAAAACTCAAATCACCAAAATGGCGAACCTCACAATACAATCGGTACAACCGCCATGTTACCAGGCGGATCAACCGCGCTCGGTCGAACCGATTATCGGACAAAGAATTGAAAGACTTCACGCAGCGCTGAACCGGCGAACGACATGGTCCGACCACACAAACCAAACTCGGTGACCGAAACCCTTGTCAAATACTCATCACTCTCATGGAGACACGACCACAAGGTCTCTCACGCAACAACACCTCTGAGGTATCCACACGTACAGGGCAGGATCACCACGCACTGGAGTGCTAGCACCGACAGCGTGGTTGAGAAGGCGTGACTATTAGGGTTTCGGGAGTTCTTCCAAAGATCATCCTCTCCTTCACCCCATGCCACCGCCCCTCTTTATATAGACATCCATGATGGGTCTCGACACGGAGACCCATTAGGAACTCGTGGCCTATCTGGTCGGATCACCATCCAAAACAGATCATTGCCCTTTAAGTGTGCGACCCTACAGGTTCATGTGTAATCGGTTATGACTCGAAAACTATTTTCCGATCACTAGTCGTTAGCGGTACCTAGCAGCACATTACGATTCCCAAATACATATATAATATATCGGACGAACCTTGATGTAATATGATCTATGATCAGGTCCTCATCACTTACGACCAGTTCATATCTCTATACGACCAGGTTGTATTTGGTCACGACTAGTTCGTAACTCCTTACGACGAGTTTTTACCATTACAGTGATTACGTTAGACCAATCTCGACCAACTCGTATCTCTATACGACTAGTCCGTAACTGATCGAACTAAGCAACCTACTCATGCATTCTCCATTTGCCTCACGATGCCTGGTTGAACTCCAGGTGAGATGTTGTGTCATCCATGGACTGTTCAATACTTTATCGATCGAGTGTCAGATAACATCATGTGGTCGACACTTCGACCACTAGAGGCATGGCCATGCACTTTCTTTATCCGATCACCACGAGGCCCGAGAGACATCTCTCTGTTATGTTAGGAGGGCAAATCCCATCTCGACCAGTCACATCCCTCGCATGTTTCATAGCATGCAAAAAGCTATCTTTATAACTACCCGATTCACGAGTAGCGTTTGGTAAACTCTAAGAGTGCTATTACACATGTAGGGAACCATGCTGATCTCAGGTCTAAGGATTATACATTATCATTACTTGAGACCAACTAATGACACAAAGATTCATAACAATCTCAATAGTGTCTCAATGATGGGCCTATCCAACCCCATGTTCTCTAACATGTGCTTACATTATTGATTCGATATCCCTATATCCATGACCGGTTGTCGGTGTATTAGAACCAATCTTACGTAAAGATTATTTGATTCGGGGGGTCTCCTAGAGATGAAATCACGCAGAGTGGTTGACACGGGATGTTTTAGACAGGTTCAGGCCTTCTCCGGAGAGAATAACAACCATACTCCTGTGTGTGTATGGTATTGACTGTATTCTCGATGATCAAGCAAGAAACTAAGACTATTACAGAGAACAGTACTTGTGTTTTTCCTTCACTTGCCCTCCCTTTCGCCCTCTGATTGATGTCTTTATATAGACGTGAAGAAGTAGCCGTTTTGTCCTGCGGAAGAGGCGCCTTAATTAAGCCAGTAATGGGCGCATGATGGCAGTAATTACCAGCGCATTGGCTTCTTCACGCCGTCTGGCAGTTATCACCCAGAGGTAATGGGGTATTTAAGCACTATTACTACGCAGAATAATAGTGCGTGCGGACCGTTCGGATTCCTTAATCAATTGGACCCACTCGCTTGTAGGTTTGAATATAAGGTGGTCGTGGTTTATTTGGTCGTAGTATGACTTACGACTGAGTATAAGTCGTAGTAGGGCTTACGAGTGTGTAATAGTCGTACAAGGACATACGACTGGGTAATGGTCGTAGAAGGACTTACGACCAGGTAGTGGTCGTAGAAAGACTTACGACCAGGTAGTGGTCGTAGAAGGACTTACGACCATGACATAGTCGTAGTAAGACTTACGACTATGGGGGTGATTGTAGAAGATCTTACAATCACTTGGTAGGTCTCCCCCTTGTAAATATAAGGGGTACTTCTGGGGACTATGTGACATCATATTTACCCATAATAAGAATTATAGATAAAAGATAAAATGAGGATTATTAGATCCTCGTCACCGGTGAAACTAGGTCATCAATCAATACATGTGCTAGTCATAGAGTCACTGGTGTTCCGACCAGTGACCTTCGACCAGAGAAACATTTAGAATGACATCGTATAAGTTAAAGAGTTCCACCAACAAGTCACATACTTATTGATCTATAACAAATGATTTATTCAAGGAACATGATAACATATTATCAAAAACATGAACATAATGAAATATCATCATCTCTATGATTGCCTCTAGGGCATATTTCCAACACAAAGAAACTGCAAAGAAGGATCCATCAGAAGTACAAAGTCCTTGTGGACTACAAGAGAGTGTTTGCTAGTAAAGAACTTGCACTTACAAATCTGTATTGCAGCTGAGAAGACAATTTTGAGCACTTGTTCAATTTCAAGGCAAAAATTAAGAAATCAATCCCTGTCAGTTTTGTAGTTATTGATCATCAGATGGTCAAGGAGAAAGTCAGGTTTAGGAGACTATTCTTTTCCCTCAAGCCACGTATTGATGGTTTTTTGGTAGGGTGCAAACCCTATATGGCTATTGATAGTACCTTCCTCACAAGCAAGTTCAACGGTCAACTGGCACCTGCATGTGCTGTGGATGACCACAAATGGATGTATCCAGTTGCCTTTGGGGTGATGGACTCAGAGACAAATGATAACTGGCTCTGGTTCATGAAGAGCCTCAGAGATGCTATTCGAACTCCTAAAGGGCTAGCTATATGCACTGATGCAGGCAAAGGGATAGATACTGTTGTTGAACAATATCTTGGCTATGCAGAGCCACGAGTGTATGCTTCATTTGGTCACTAACTTTAAGAAGAGATTTCATGGAAAGATACTCAATGACCACCCCTAGCCAACTGCATATGCATGGACAATTAATAAATTTGAGGCACACATTGCAGCCATGGAGGCAACTAAACCAGATGCAATTGATTATCTAAGGAGGCACCATGTGAGGATATGGTCTAGGAGCCATTTCTCAACGGTACCAAAGGTGGATTATGTGACTAACAATCTAGCAAAGAGCTTCAACCATTGGAACAAGGATTTCAACACCTAGTAGATTTCATGGACAAGATAAGAAGCCAGATAGTGATCAAGTATGCTAAGAGGAAGAGGATATCAAGGAGGCTAGAAGGGGAAGTTTTACCCCATATCATCAAGGAATTGAATGAAAAGAGCAGGGGTTTGGAACTTGGGGTCACAAGGTCTGATGACTTGATTACAGAGGTGGATGGAAGGGGTTATGGTTGTCAACCTTGAAGACATGACTTGCACATGCAGGAAATGGTAGGTTCCAGGGAAGCCATGCATAATGCCTTAGGTTTCATCACTTCTCTTAGAGGCCCCACTATTGACTAGTTTGTGGATTCATGCTTCTCAATCAACAAATTCAAGGTTGCATATGCCTCACATATCCCTGCATTGCCTTACAAGTCTGAATGGCCCAAGTATGATAAAAGCTTCTTCATGCATCCACCACTTTTGATTAAGGTAGCTAGCAGACCAAGGAAGAAAAGGTATCAATGATGTACTGACAATTACATGACTCAAGCAAAGAAAGGACATATGTGCCCAATATGCAAAGAATATGGCCATCACTGGCATAATTGCAGGCTTGGTGATCCAGAAGACATAGCAGCTTATATGACAACTAGGTAAAACGCCCACTCTTTTGTAGGACTTATGTATGTTACTAACTTAACTTGCTGACAATTTTCTCCAACTACTTCGTGGATGTGGGCCAAAACCAGTGAAGAAACCAAGGGCAAACAAGGCATCAAAGGAAATGGTTATAAGCACACTAAGCATAGAGCCTGCAGCAACTGCCTTTTCAGCTCCCACGATGACATATCCACCAAGGTCAACATTACTCGGTTGTTCTAAACATTGTCTTAATTTGTTGTTTTCTTCTTACTATGTAGTGTTGCTTTGCGATTTCCATGCAGCCAAAACACTAAATCTGAATCTGTGACTGGTGTCTGTAAGAACAGAGCCAACAATTCAAGTTCTGGTAGGTCTATGAAGTCCAAGTCTGTGACTGGATCAAACCAACCCGAGGCTATATCAATGGTAATTCCACTGCCAGCTCTAGAATACACACCACCACTTGCAAGCGACAAGTGCAAAGGAAAACACAAGGCCAACAAGAACTCCAGCAGGGTTGCACCTGATAGTCCAGCAATGGGGACAAGAAGCAAAAGGAAACTTCTTGAATAATTCCATCTTATGTGGTTTGTAAATAACTTGTCATGTGGATTGTAATGATGAATTGGTCATGTGAACTGTAGTGAACTTGTCATGAGGATTGCATTGATTAATCGGTCATGTCCATTGTAGTGAACATGTCATGTGGTCTGCACCGAACTTACATTTGGGCTATGTTATATTGATTTGTGATGTGTTCATCTTCTTACTATGTTATGTGCTATGTAATGTCATGTGGTGGTGTAATGTCATGTGCTCTATAATGTCATGTAGTCATATTCTTACACTGTCATGTCCTCTGTAATGTCATTTGGTCATCTTCTTACACTGTCTTGTTCTCTGTACTGTCATGTGCTTTGTAATGCAGACTAAAATAAACTTGTAATGTGCACTAAATCAGGTTTCTTAAGCATCATGATTGACATTGTCTATTTTGCATACACCTATAGGAAACTAGCTACTTCACAAATATACCATAAATTACAACAATGATACGCACAAACACACAATCTTCTCCAACCACTTGATATGGTCCAGAATATGCTCCATCTTCAACTCCAGCATGTTTAGCCTCTGCTCCAGCACAACCTCCATCCTCTGCTCCAGTCCAGGATCCATCCTTTGCCTGCAATGGTCTGGGGTGCTCCTTGCTCTATCCATGGTGTTTGCCCACTGAAAATATTGGCATCCTCCAGCCTACAGGACTGTACAAACGACATTAAAGCACACAAAAAGAAATATTAACAACTAAACTTTGGTACCCATCAACATCCAAACGATAAGTATTTCTGAAATCAAACTCAAATTCATTTATTGAGAAATATGGATATTTGTAAAACACCCGGCCAGTATTTCCCTCGGTTTTGGCGTAGAACATATTTGCTTCCACACGGTAGTTAGGGCAATCCACCTACCTGGCAGTAGTAAGCGCAAGGGCCCTCCGATTTAGTGAGCTCGACACCTCTGACATGGCATAGGAGGAGATGAGATGTGCTATGTAATGGGGGTACCCTATGTAATGTCAGGTGAGGTGAGGTGAGGTGAGAAAGAGCTGAGGAAGATGATGCATTGGTCCCAAGCCCTACTTATGCAAGCCGGAACTTTTTGGTGGACAAATGGCGCCAACATTTCCCCCTCCGTGTTCAGGGTAGATGGGAAGCTTGGAACACACTCAACTCAGGAGTAAACTCGACTTTTCGCACACAACTTCACGGCTAAGTCACACCCGTCTAACGAGTGGCAAAAAAAGGATACAACTTGAGATGGAGTGACAATGGAGGACGGAGAAATTTGGCGATGGTATTTTAGGGAGCAGGCCAACTTCCAATGGCAACTTCTGACCATGGTCGCTGGGGGAGGTGAGGGACGAGCAAGGAAGAAGAGGGGGAAGAAGAATGCAAGAGCAAAAATGACTTTTTTTCTCTCCAAAAGGGCACAAATGATAAGTGGCTCATGAAACATGTGACATTTGATATATTACCGTGAACTTAGTCTCAAATGATCGAAATCACATATAAGGTGTGTCAAATGATCAATTGTTACTATTTTATATTAGTGATTAAAGTTAAGGAAGTTTGATTACACGTTTTCTAAAATATTATATATTTATGATGAAAGGAGTATATCGTAGCATATCATATGATGCAGCACAGATCCCTCAACATGTTTGTTGTTTTAGGGAAATGACATGTCATATGTACCAGTGTAAATGGATGCTTGACTCGCTCTGTAAGTCTCATCAAGCATGATTGAAACATTTTGGACACTCTGCTGTACTAGTTAGGAGACCAGAAGCAGAGCGGTAGGGCGTGTAGTTCGGATTGGACAAGGGGACCCAGTGAGTACTCTGGGTGGGAGCTTTGGGCGTATTCACTAGTCTTCCAGCACCTCTGGAAATGCTGGCGCGTGTGTGTCTCCAGGAAAGGGGAACTGGCCTGGGCTCCACTTCCGCGGTTTCACACTTGCGTCTGCGCGCGTTGAGGATGGATTAGAGGTTAAAATATTCGCTAACGAGTTCAGTCTGAGCGATGAATTTGTAGATAAATTTAGAATTGTAAAAATAACACAAGAACATAATAGTAGATTGAACATAGAGATATGAATGGACTTTTGGCTTCTCTTTATTGCTCTTCTGTAAAAACGTAGTATAATGGTTGAGGTTCCCCTTTTATATAGTCTACTCGAAGGAGGAAAAGCCCACCATGGGCCATGCCTGTCTCGCCTGGGCTCGATTTCTTAACACTCCCTTTGGGCACTCATCCATCATGCTCATGCTTTGTCAAAACTCCATAAAAACCAAGTGGAAAAAATTTGGAGAAAGAATACATGAAACACGTTCTGTCTTTGCATGAATTGGCTCATTAAAAACCTTAGCCGAGAAACTTCAGGAAAACTCGATAAGAGAAAAAGAGTACAATCCACCCAATTTTATTTAATCTCCAGGATTTATTATTTGGGTACTTGATCTTCGTGATCAAGTTTCAATAAAGAGTTCGCGAAAATTCTCCCCCTGAATTCTGCATCTCTCTAAGTCTCATCATTCCAATTCCACGTATGCATCTTTCAAAGCTAGACGCTGCAGTGACTTAGTAAATTGTAACATCCCAAAAGTGGATTTGTGTTTCAAATGTAAGAAAATCAGGAGAAATTAAAATTTTTCTTGCATCTTGAAGCCATTGATCATTTCTGTAATTCGTGATTAAGGAATTATGGAAATCTGTCGAGAATCCTCAATTGACTACTATCAAAAGCCCCTTGGCATAGATCTCATGCCAAACCCTTGGAGATATTTCTCCTGAGTTCTAGGGAGGCTTGGCAACACCTCTGAATTATCTCATGATTTTTAGAAATTATTTGATAATTTTTGGAGGCGAGTCAAAGCTTGGTCAAACCATAGCTTTCACCTTCTGGAATTTCTGGAAGAAAATTAGTACATTAGAATCTCTGGAAAGTTCATATGAGATTCCTCGGTTGTCGACAAACTCAGTTAAAATTTCATAATTTTGGAGCTTGCTTGCTACCTTAAATAATTCCTCAAAAATCGCTTATTCAAATTCAAACCCTAATCGGTTTTCACTTTGTTCCTTGGGTTTGAGTCGGACTCGGATCGAGCCACGGGACTCGGTCCAGTCAACTAAGCGCACCAGCACGGTCGATCGGGTGTGCTGGTCGTGAGTCGTTGGATCAGCATCGAACGGCCCCCGACCAGCCAAAGCGGTGGAATCGTTTAATCCACCCGGTCTAACTTCGGCGTTGGATTGGTATCGAGCGGTCTTGACCACCAGCGCCGGATCGTTTCAATCCTCTCGATCTAGCTCGGTGTTCGATTTCAATACGACGGCCGACGAGTCGTCTCCTTCCTCTGTCCGTCGCGCGTGCACCTGCCATGGCGTGCGAGGAGAAAAGCGATGGCGTCACGATCCACTCTATGGCCACTTTAAACGGCTAGCTCTGCGCGCATTAAATGCCCGTCGCTCATCCCGCAGAAGGCCATGATTCAAGCCTCCCATCGCTCTCAAGTGCTCTCATGGCGGTGTTGACCCGGTGGAAAACCCGGCCGTTGCTCAACGCCATTGCTCTATTTAAACTCCATTGCTTCACCCTTAGCTTCCTTTAGCACTTCCGCACTCCGGCTAGCACTCACCGGCTTGCTTGAGCTGCGATTCCCGCATTCCCTCGACCGCCATTGTTGAGTTGGGAGTTCGGTGGAGAGCGGTGCGGAGGGTTTTCTTCTTGAGTCTTTGCCCGTTGCTCCCCCTTTACTCTCGGAGCTTAACCTCGCTCGGTTTGGTTCTCTCTTGACCCAGGTCGCTGTGGCCTAGTGAGGACCTTACCGTCGTCGTTCGGTTACTCGTCACCGGAGCCACTCCGTGGGTCTCTGGTCGTTCTTCAGCGCAGGTAAGTTCGCATTACTCTGTAGGAGCTTAGGTGTGTTTCGTTGTTACATTGGGTATCGTCCGTTCGGAGTTCTCCCGGCCGTACCTTCTCGCCGCACTCCGTGGTCATACCGCCGTCATTGCCATACTCAGACTAGTCTTGCCGCCGGTAGGACTATTGAACTTTTAGACACTCACCCCTGCCCTTGGCTGGCGCCGCTGTGGTCGAAAAGCCGCCGAGCCACTGGCAAAGCGTGCGGGAGGCGCTGCCTCATGGTCAGATTTCCGACCAGTCACCCTAGCTTAGTCGTAAGTTCTACTACGATTTGTATCTAGTCGTAAGTCTTACTACGACTATGCCATGGGCATAAGTCCATCTCGACTAGTACCCGATCGTAAGTTCCATTACGACTCGTACCTAGTCGTAAGTTCTCCTACGACCCTTAGCGGTCGTAAGTTCCTCTGGCTTGAGGCGATCGTAAGACTTGCTACGACTATGTAATAGTCGTAACTTCTATTACGACTTGTACCGTCGTAAGTTCTTCTCGACCACTACGATCGTGGGTCTTTCTTTCTGGCCGTATCTTTGGCATTAAGAATCCAAATAAATTGGTTCTTGTTGCTAAATTCTTTATAAATTATGCTCTTGCTTCTGCGAAATTTTGAATTTTTGGAGGAAGTTTCTTTGTTGAGTCTTTGCATTTTATTAGTTCTTATCATTGCTTTTAGCCTTCGTTAGGATCAGAAGAGCACATTGACAACATAAGTGATCCCGACTACATCTTGACCCATGACAAGCAGCAGCGGTTTGATCATGTTAATCCCATTATTTTCAAGTCTAATATATTGTTTTCAACTCGTATGTATGCATTGCTATTTTGTTGTCAAATTATGGTTAGTATCCTATAGTTGCATGATCTGTAGGACTTGTTTATCCTCTACTACCATGAGCTTAGGTTATTTCTTTGTGGTCGGAGTTCGATGGATGGACTCGGTCACTTAGTAGCTTTCGATTTGAAATTGCTTAGAAATGCTTAGCTTCGGTAGTACTGGGCGATCATCGATTTTAGTCGATGATCTTAATCACACATTTATGAATTATGTCATTACGACCAGCACTTGTGCTTTGTTATTTTGTAAAGTCGGAATCTGAAAATGGAAAAGCGGATTTGGACTTGGGCAAGTGGTGGGAAGGTGGGTTATTGGGTTTGTGGATGTCTTGCCTAAGTCAACAAGGACCGAACATCTTGTTACACTAAACCAACCATTTTTGCGTGCTAACCACGCGAGAGGGATATGGGACCTCTCTTGACTTAGTACTTTGGCGTGTGTTATCTCAAGTCGCGGGAGGGGGTTGTGTGTGTTGTGTGAAACATGATATGTGGTCGTGTTCTTGTGTTGGGTGTGCGGTGGTGGAGATTCGGGTAGGCTCTCCACCTCGAGGAGCGTCGTAGTTGTCCAAGGCTTTACGGGAAGGGCGGTTGACCGAGGCTTTACGATGACTCAGACACAGCGTATGGGTTTCTATCCATACAGCGGCTCGAGGTAATACACAATATTGGAAATGTCTCGTAAGACTTAGCCGTCTTGGCATACCTTGAAGTGTGCTTAATAGCTCGCAAAAAGGCGGTGCAGGCGTGTGGAGTGCAGTGGTACACCTGCGAGGATAAAACTATTCGAATAGCCTCGTCCTAGGTTATGGACACGCTTGGGAGGTCTTCCAAGAGTTAGACTACAACCTTTTAAACTAAAATTTGACATGGGTGGTATGAATGGGTGATTCATGCTATTGTTGTGGTGACTAAGGGTTTAGTCACTTCGGAATTTATTGTTGTCTTCTATCATCTGTTATATTGTTGTCTTTTGCGATTATTTGAACATTAAAAACTGATTTGTTAACTTGCTTTTAAATGTACTACATTATTGCAAATAAATTTTGCTTTGTCTTTGAAAATAAAACATCTGACCTCCACTCAAAAGCTTGCATATAGTTATGTACAGTGCCTTACTACTCTACACGTAAGTCTTGCGAGTACATTCAAAGTACTCACCGGCTTTCTTGGGCTCTTTGTTCTTGAGGAGGAAGGTGAGCCCCAAGGGCCTCACTACGTGAAATGTCTTTGTGGATTCGACGACTAGCTTGGCGGTCCTGTCGGTTGCCTTGTGGGTTAAGGGCACCTTTGGTCGGCTCTTTTGTTTATGGCCATCTTATGGCACTTTTGCTTCCGCTGTTTATTTCTTTTGTCTATGTATATGTATTTGGCCGGTCGGCCTCTCTTTTGTAATATCTATCTTTTATTTATGTTACCTTCTGGTTGTTGATTTGCTTCGGTTCTATGTGAATGGATGGAATTGATGCATGAACTTTGTAAAGAGGTGTATCTTGCATTTTAGGAAGTATACATGTCTCGAGTCTCGGATTATCGATTTGTGATGCTAGGACCGATTGGATGGTTAAGCATTACAAGCCCGATAAACCGGGTCTCTAAGTTTTAGTATCGAGCCATCTTGTGTAGTAACCCAAGTTGGTCGTCTTTAGGATATTTTAGAAAACCTTATTTTCAAAGTATCAAATGGTTTATGAAAGCTTAAGAAATTCTTAGATTTTATTCCTTACCTATCTTAGCTTTCTCTTCTCACCTTACTCTGATTTGAGTTTTGAAATTGTTTTCCTCTCCTTTCTTCCAAAGATAGTTGTTGGGTTTTGGGAACTAATGAGCTTGGCAAATTGAAGTGGTGGTTGCCCTCTACAAGGTTTTGAAGTTTCTGGAATGGATAAGTTGTGACTAGAAGCTTGGATGCAAAACCTGGACAGCGACCTTTCGATTTTCGGACAGCAGGCTCAAAGGTTCCAAATGGGGTAGAGAATGAGAGGTTAATCGACTAAAACTTGTGGGAATAGAAGGGTAAGGTGTGATACTAGTTAGCTATGTATCTAACACTATTTTCGCTGACCGAACCTTGCTCTTTAGTGGTAATAGATCTTACCTATTATTCTGATTTTTATCTTCTCAATCAATTACTCGTTCATTCAATACGGGTTAGTTGTATTGGGAAGTTGAGCTTTGGTTTTATGATTCTTTGCTGTTTTTGGAGTCTTTTTATAAGCATGTTTTAAGTTTATACACTTGTTGTTTCGGCTTTCGATTAGGGGGTATTCCATTCCCCTAGTCGCTAGCGTTTCACTTTATTTTGGCTTTGATTTTCGAGTCTAGTTTTAACCAAAATTTCTTATAACAGGATGGCCGGACGCACTCGCAGCGGCCAAGGCTAGTCAGTTGGTCCGGACGAGGATCTTCCTCCTCCTCCGACCATGGCCGAGGTCCTTCTTGAGATCGGCGCAACTGTGCGGAAGACGAAGGGTTCTTACGGGCGTCATCGCGCGCAACACTTCGCCCTACCGGCTTCGGGATCCGGGCAAGGAGTGGACATCGGCCGCGTGGGGACTCACGGAGTTTCTTCCCACCCACCCCCGTTCTCAGTCGAGGACCCGCTTGACGCAGACGGCGGCTTCATCCGGTTGGCGAAAGCCGCATAGCGCAGCGCCCGAGAACACGAGGCGCCGTCGATCGCACCACCGGAGGGTGCCGCTTTGTCTTGGTGGGAGAGCTTTCGCCATGCGGCTGACGGTCACACCATCACACAGGAGGAGTTCCGCATTGCTTTCCGTCGGACCACATTCCTTCGGCTGATGAGGTTTGAAGAAGAAGGAGTTCTTGTCGCTCGGACAAGGGCGTTTCTCGATTCGGAGTACCTATCTGAGTTCAACCATTTGGCTCGTTATGCTCGGAGGAGGTGGCCACCGATGAGGCCAAGCAAGAGAAGTTCAAGGATGGTTTGTGCGAGGAGCCGCAGGACAAGCTATCTATCGTTGACTTCGGTTTCGGGCCTTGGTGGACAAGGCCATCATAGTGAGCACGCAGGAGAGTGCTTGTGGATTCCATAGCGTAAGTGGGAGGCCCACAAGTCTTCTAGGGCCGGCTATCCCGCTTGATCCGTCTCGAGGGTCGCGTCGCAGGTTTGGCACCCAGGGCCGTGACTGTTCTTCATCCTTCGCAGTAGTGTCCCAATCACGTGCACCGTGAGTCGCCAGAGTGGTCCCCGCAACCCGGTGCCGGGTTACTTGCCGCTGGAACCGAAGGGCATTATGCGAACCAATGCCCTAAGAAGGCGGGGCGACCCCTCGTCCTAATGGAGCGTGTGCGGAGGTGGTTCTTCTCGGGACTTGAAGATCGTCCACGCTACCCAAGGCATGGGTAGTGGTCGCGTCAACCTCATTTGTGAGAGGAGGCACAGGAGGCACCCGGCGTTGTCTTTGGGTACACTTCTGTTAACTCTCATTACGCTACTATTTTGTTTGATTCAGGAGCATCTCATTCTTTTGTTTCGAGTC
Source organism: Hsuehochloa calcarea (assembly GCA_036346395.1). Taxonomy (NCBI): domain Eukaryota; kingdom Viridiplantae; phylum Streptophyta; class Magnoliopsida; order Poales; family Poaceae; genus Hsuehochloa; species Hsuehochloa calcarea. Next base: position 33,973,531 of record CM070606.1, read on the forward strand.
GTTTCTTTGCTTTAGTGAACTCCTTTTTACTCCATTGTTGGTCCGTTGCTCATTCGCTCTCCGGTTGGAGTTGAGAGCGAAATTAGAGTGTAGGGATGTTCCAATGAGATCGAGGAGTGACATTCTTGCGAATCTTATCCTCCTCCATTCAGCGAGTCTAGATGTAATTCTTGGAATGGATTGGTTGTCTCGGCGCAAGGGACAAATCGATTGTGCCAGAAGTGTGTCTCTTTATCTAGTCCTTCCGTGGCGAGGTTAAGCTTTTAGCCGCCAAGTTGCTAGGTCCGCATCTCTTGGCTTGAAGCGAAGCCGCTCTAGATATTAGTGAGGTCCCAGCGGTTTGTGACTTCATGGATGTCTTTCGGAAGCTCTTCCAGGATGCCTCCGTTCGAGACCTCGAGTTTGTCATTGAGTTGGTTCGGTGCACCCCAATTTCAAAGAGGCATTATCGGATGCCACCGAATGAGTTGGTGGAGTTGAAGAAGCAACTTAGTGAGCTGCAAAAAAAGGTTTCATCCGCCTAGCTCATCTCCGTGGGGTTGTCACGCAATCTTCGTGAAGAAGAAGGACAATACTTTCGCATGTCGTTGATTACCGTCCGCTTAATGAGGTAGCGGTAAAGAACAAGTATCCATTGCCCGCATTGATGATCTCTTTGATTAATTAGCCGGAGCTCGAGTATTCTCCAAAATTGATTTGAGAATGAGATATCATCAATTTCGGATACGACCTGAAGATATTCCAAAGACGGCTTTTTCTACTCGCTACGGCTTGTATGAATACACCGTCATGTCTTTTGGCTTAACCAATGCTCCCGCCTTGTTCATGAACCTCATGAATTCGGTATTCATGGAGTATTTGGATAAGTTTGTTGTGGTCTTCATCGATGATATTCTTATCTATTCGAAGAATGATGAGGAACATGATGAGAATCGAGGCTTGTGTTAGGCAAGCCGTGAGCACCACCATGTATCACGAAGTTCACAAGTCGCGCATGCAGTTGAAGGAAGTGGCTTTCTTGGGTCATGTTCTTTCAGCAGGAGGCGTAGCCGTTGATCCTAGCAAGGTCAGCGATGTTCTTTCATGGATTCAGCCTACTTCGGTAACCGAAGTGCGGAGTTTTCTTGGTTTAGCGGGATATTATCGCCGTTTTATCGAGAACTTCTCCAAGATCGCGAAGCCGATGACGGAGTTGCTCAAGAAGGACAAGAAGTTCTTGTGGTCCGATGCTTGTGAGGAAAGCTTCCAAGTACTCAAGAAGCGTTTGACCATCGCTCCCGTCCTCGTTCTTCCCGATATCCATCGCGGCTTCGATATCTTTTGCGATGCCTCTCATCGAGGACTCGGTTGTGTCCTTATGCAAGAAGGCAAGGTAGTGGCCTATGCATCAAGGCAATTGAGACCTCATGAACTCAACTATCCGACCCATGATTTAGAGTTGGCCGCTGTGATTCATGCACTTAAGATTTGGCGACATTACCTAATCGGTAATCGTTGCGAAGTGTATTCGGATTACAAAAGCCTAAAGTATTTGTTCGCCCAACGGATCGAACCTCGGACAAAGAGATGGTTAGAGTTAATCAAAGATTATGACATGGGTATTCACTACCATCCGGGCAAGGCTAATGTGCGTTCTTAGATCGCTCGATCGCATAAGCGCATTGCAATGCAGTGTTGCTCGAGTGTCAACCCACTCTTACGGAGGAGTTTAGTCTCAATTTGGGATTGGTTGAGCATGGTTTCCTCGCTGCCTTGGTTGTGCAACCAACCTTGGTGGATCGAATTAAGGTCGCTCAGCAATCAGATGCTGGGGTGAGCCGCATCAAGGAAAATGTCAAGAACGGAACAACCAAGTGCTTTTCTGAGGATGAGCATGGTGTTGTAAGGTTCGGGCAATGCCTTGTGGTTCCAAAGGACATGGAATTGCGGAATTGGATTCTCCGCGAAGCCCATGATTCGCCTTTATCCATTCATCCCGGGGCCACAAAGATGTATCAAGATCTCCGTCGAGATTTTGGTGGACCGAATGAAGAGAGAAATTCGAAGTTCGTTCTCGAGTCGACGATGTCGTCGTGTCAAGGCCGAGCATCAGCGTCCGGCAGGACTGCTTCCGCCTTTGCCTATTCCTGAATGGAGGTGGGATTCGATCGGGATGGATTTTATCACCGGTCTACCCAGGTCGCCCAAGGGAAATGATGCCATTTGGGTCGTCATCGATCGGTTGACTAAAGTGGCTCATTTCATTCTGTCAAAGGCGACTTGGCGTGGGGCTCTAGGTGAGCTCTATATCTCGAATTGTAAGTTTGCATGGGATACCAAGGCGATCATTTACGATCGTGGTTCTCTCTTCACTTCTCGATTCTGGCATAGTCTGCAAGAGGCTATGGGCACCCGTCTTACCTTTAGCACAGCATATCACCCCCAAACTGATGGTCAGACCGAAAGGGTCAACCAAGTGCTAGAGGACATGCTTCGTGCTTGTGTCCTCTCCTATGGAAAGAAGTGGGAGAAATGCTTGCCATTTGCCGAGTTTTCCTACAACAACAGTTTTCAGGCCAGTCTCGGTATGGCACCTTTTGAGGCCTTATACGGGAGAAAGTGCAAAACCCCGTTGAATTGGTCGGAGACGGGCGAAAGACCTTTCTTTGGTCCGGACTCGATCAATGAGGCCGAGCGTCAAGTCCAGCTTGTTCGTGATCGTTTACGCACAGCTCAATCCAGGCAAAAGAGCTATGCGGATCGCCGTCGTCGCGAGTTGAGCTTTGAGCCTAATGACTTTGTTTATCTCAAGGTCTCTCCTTTGAAGGGCCATCAGCGTTTCGGCGTCAATGGCAAGTTAGCTCCTCGATATGTCGGTCCTTACCGTGTTATCGAGAAGAAAGGAGCTGTTGCCTATAAGTTGGAATTGCCAGCTGCACTCGAGGGGGTACATGATGTGTTCCATGTGTCCCAATTAAAGAAGTGTCTCCGTGTTCCAACAGAGGAAGCTCCGTTGGAAACTCTCGATGTCCAAGAAGATTTGACCTATCGCGAGCACCCTGTTCGCATACTCGACGAAGCTGAACGAAGAACAAGGAATAAAGCCATCAGATTCCTTAAAGTTCAGTGGTCGAACCATTCTGAGGATGAGGCTACTTGGGAAAGGGAAGATCGTCTCCGTGCAGACTATCCATCTTTCTTTACCGAGTGAGCCAAATCTCGGGACGAGATTTTTGTAAGGGGGGGGGGAGGTTTTGTAACATCCCAAAAGTGGATTTGTGTTTCAAATGTAAGAAAATCAGGAGAAATTAAAACTTTTCTTGCATCTTGAAGCCATTGATCATTTCTGTAATTCGTGATTAAGGAATTATGGAAATCACAATCAGAATCCTCAATTGACTACTATCAAAAGCCCCCTTGGCATAGATCTCATGCCAAACCCTTGGAGATATTTCTCCTGAGTTCTAGGGAGGCTTGGCAACACCTCTGAATTATCTCATGATTTTTAGAAATTATTTGATAATTTTTGGAGGCGAGTCAAAGCTTGGTCAAACCATAGCTTTCACCTTCTGGAATTTCTGGAAGAAAATTAGTACATTAGAATCTCTGGAAAGTTCATATTAGATTCCTCCGGTTGTCAGCAAACTCCAGTTAAAATTTCATAATTTTTGGAGCTTGCTTGCTACCTTAAATAATACCTCAAAAATCAGTTATTCAAATTCAAACCCTAACCGGTTTTCACTTTTTCCTTAGGTTTGAGTCGGACTCGGGCTCGAGCCACGGGACTCGGTCCGATCAACTAAGCACACCGCGCGATCGATCGGGTGTCTTTGGTGCGTGGAGCCGTTGGATCAGCATCGAACGGCCCCCGACCAGCCAAACGGTGGAATCGTTTAATCCACTTGGTCTAACTCGGCCGTTGTTTCGGTATCGAACGGTCTTCGACCAGCCGAATGCTGGGATCGTTTCAATCCGCTCGATCTAGCTCAGCCGTTCGATTTCAATCCGACGACCGACGAGTCGTCTCCTTCCTCTGTCCTCTCGCGCGTGCACCCTGCCATGGCGTGCGCAGAGGAGAAAAGCAGTGGCGTGCAGTCCACTCTATGGCCAACTTTAAACGGCTAGCTCTGCGCGCATTAAATGCCTGTCGCGCTCATCCCGCAGAAGGCCATGATTCAACTGCTCCCATCGATCTCAAGTGCTCTCATGGCAGTGTTGACCCGACTGGAAAACCCGGCCGTTGCTCACTGCCATTGCTCTATTTAAACTCCATTGCTTCACCCTTAGCTTCCTTTAGCACTTCCGCAACTCCATTAGCACTCACTAGCTTGCTTGAGCTGCAGCTTCGCATTCCCTCGTAGCCATTGTTGAGTTGGGAGTTCGGTGGGCGGTGCAGCAGGGGTTTTCTTCTTGAGTCTTTGCTCCGTTGCTCCCCTTTACTCTCGGAGCTTAACCTCGCTCGGTTTGGTTCTCTCTTGACCCGGTCGTTGTGGCTAGTGAGGACCTTACTGGCCGTCGTTCGATTACTGTCATCAGGAGCCACTCAGTGGGTCTCGTCGTTCTTGGTGCGAGTAAGTTCGCATTACTCTGTAGGAGCTTAGGTGTGTTTTCGTTGTTCTGTTGGGTATCGTTCGTTCGGGAGTTCTCCCGAGCCGTACCTCCTCGGTCGCACTCGTGGTCATCTGCCCGTCATTGCCATACTCGACTAGTAATCGCCGCGTAGGTAGGACTATTGAACTTTTAGACACTCACCCCTGCCCTTGGCTGGCGCCGCTGTGGTCGGAAAAGCCGCCGAGCCACTGGCAAAGCGTGCGGGAGACGCTGCCTCATGGTCAGATTTCCGACCAGTCACCCTAGCTTAGTCGTAAGTTCTACTACGACTTGTACCTAGTCGTAAGTCTTACTACGACTATGCCATGGGCATAAGTCCTTCTACGACTAGTACCCAGTCGTAAGTTCCATTACGACTCGTACCTAGTCGTAAGTTCTCCTACGACCCTTAACTGGTCGTAAGTTGCTCTACGGCTTGAACGCAGTCGTAAGACTTGCTACGACTATGTAATAGTCGTAAGTTCTATTACGACTTGTACCAGTCGTAAGTTCTTCTACGACCACTACCTGATCGTAGGTCTTTCTTTCGGTCGTATCTTTGTGTTGGACCGAAAAGGCGACTAGAGGGGGGGTGAATAGGAGCACGCTCACTTTTTCAACCACGATTAGATTCAACTCAAATTTCACTCCAATAGCTATAGAAGCTATTGTGGATTTCATGGGGATATGTCCCAGATCTTAGGATGATGTGACAATTGGCAATGGCGTTTACGGTTTGTCGTTTCACGCGTTTTCGACAAAGTTCTGAGCTAATCGCTCGAGGCGGTCCGACCGGTCCTTGCACTGCCGGTCCGCCGGTCCCATATCGGTCGGACCGCCATGTAGGGCGGTCGGACGGCGATGACCAAAGTGGTCAAAATGAGTGGGCCAAAAATAGGTGTTGTAGGCAAGTGAGGGATCCCAATGCACTTGGTCTCATAATTTTGGAGTCTCCAAGTGAAAAGTTCTATTGGTTTAAAGTTTCGAAAGGTTTGGATTTTGGGAGCTTGAATTTCGGCTAAGTCTTAAGGCGGTCCGATCGCTCACGAGGAGCGGTCCGACCGCCATAGAAGCGATCCGATCCGCTCACTGGAGCGGTCGGACCAGAACTATTGAGCGTCGCCAACCGTGGCGATGTTGTTTTGTTAGGTCAAAGTCATTGGTTTCATGGCATATGATTTGCATGATGCATGTTTTGACTAACATGGGTCAAGTTGTGAAGAACTTGTTCCCGAATCGTGTTTTCTTGTGCGTGGTTGTGCGGTGGCTTGGTGGTCAACGACGGTCAGCGAGGAGAATCGGGACTAGACTTGAAGAGTTGAGGTCGAGCGATCGACGATGCGGGTGAGGTCAACGACTCAAGCGTGACACAAGATGGACAAGGGTGACCTATTGGCAAATCCATGGCACATGGTGAAGCGGTTTAGGTCAAAAGTTAAAGACGGCGCTTGCGGCGTGCGTGTGTGACCCGTTTGTTAGTGGGCCTTAACGGAGCCCAATTAAGTCAAACCATAAGAGTTTTAGGCCTCCACTATAAATAGGAGGAGATGGTGGTGCACCTCTCTCTCTCTCGCCTTTTATGTTTCAAAACCCTAATTGTCTTTAGGGAGTTGAGGTGGAGGCAAGGGCTCTTGATGGTTTGTGGTGAATTTCGTGATCTCTGATTGTCCACGATCCATGATGGTGTGGATGTAATCCAAAGAACAATCACGAAATCAATCTATGCAAGGTTTGCTTGAGATAAGTCTCTTTCGCTTCTTGCTTTCAATTTCGTGTTTTTAGGCTTTCTTTGATCCGCGAGTTTGTGATTGATTCTTTCACGTGAATTAGCTTGCTGTGATATGTGTGAATCTATCTAGCATCATCTTGATCATCAATCTCTCACGAACAAGCTTTAGGATCAAGTTTTCGTTCTTGCGGTTTTAGACCTTCATTAATCAATTGGCAATTGCTCAAGATCGTTCCAAGAATTATCATAATATTCGATTGGAATAGGTCCTCAATAGCATAGAGAAGGTGTGTGCAAAGTTTCGTGAAGTTTGGAGTTGAGAATCAAAAGTTAGACCTAATTGCAACTTCGTCATCGGCCTGATTTTCTTTGTTTGGATCGGTTCAGATCGCCGGTCCGACCGCCCGTCACCACCGGTCGACCGATTTGAGCGGTCCGACCGCCAAGATAACGTGGTCCGACCGCCCGCAATCGGTCCGACCGGTTCACTACTGAGGTCGATGCCAAGATTTGTGTTGCTTTGACTCTTGCTGATTATTGTCGCATTGCTTAGGGGTTTTTATTGGATTCAATACTAGTCTTCCGCTGTACTGGTATATTGATCTTCATAGCTTTCTAATAGCTACTGGAGTGAAATTGTATTGAGTTCATAATTTGTGAAAAAGTGAGCGTGCTCCTATTCACCCCCCCCTCTAGTCGCCTTTACGGTCCAACAAGTGGTATCGAGCCCTGTTAGTTCAATCTTGATCTTAACCGTCACCAACTTTGGCGATGGATAAGTTTTCTACTAAACCGCATATCTTCGATGGGCACGACTATGCCTATTGGAAGAATCGTATGCGCGTCTTTCTTGAGAGCGAGGACAAGCTATTTGGGATGTTGTTAGAGCCCATTGGTTATTCTGAAATTGCTACACTCGCTTCGCAATTCTTTTGGCTAACAACAATAAGGCTAAGAATCTTTTATATGGTGCACTTGGTAGACAAGAATATGATAGAATTTGCAATCTTTCAACTGCGCATGAAATTTGGAACACTCTCGAAACATATCATGAGGGTTCGTCCCAAATCAAAAAGGTGCGTCAAGCTGTTTACAAGCGTGAGTACAATAAATTCGAGATGCGTCCCGAGAGAGCATCGATGACATTTTCATCGCTTTAATAAAGTAATTAATCAAATGAAAGTGTTGATATTGAATATTCTCAATCTGAAAATGCCACCCATCTCTTGGCCGCAATCAACACCAAGGAGTGGGAGATGAAAGCTCTTGCTATAGAAGAAAATGTTGATCTTTCAAGTCTTACTTTAGAATTGCTTTATAGTAAACTCAAGACTCATGAAATTAAAAGAGTTGATCATCCTAAGAAAGATAATTTAGCTTTGGTAGCGCATCCTCTCAAAAGGCTTTTGATGACTCTTGTGAATCTTCTTCGGATTTTCATTTGCTTGTTTATCTGCTATTCATGAAGAGGAGCTTGAAAGTATTCTGAAGCGAGTTAGCTCTTCTAGCTAAGAAATTCACACGGGCCTACAATAATGTGAGAAACAAAAGAGAGGTGGTCCAGAACATGCTATGAATGTGGTGAGCTCAATCATATCCGGGCAAATTGTCCCAAGCTGAAAGGTAAGAGCAATCATAAGGAAGGAAAGCCAGCTTGGAAGAAGCCTCCTTTCAACAAATCAAGGTATGAGGCAAATAAGCTTGTGAAGGCTGCTCACCGGGTCCTTGCCGCTTTTGAGGATCAATCCTTGAGCGATGTGGATCTTGGGAGTGAGGAGGACAAGGAGGAGGAGATCCTCAAGGCAAAAGAAAGGGAAGGCCAAAGACTTCACTGGCATGTGCTTCATGGCTGACACCGACGACATTGATGATGAAGAGGTATCTTTTACTTATGATGAGCTTTCTGCTAAATATGATTCTATAGTTGAGCAATTGCTTAGTCAAGATGAAGCGCTAGAATTTGTTATGACAAAAAATAAGAAATTAGAGTCAAAGATTAACAAACTGAAAGTAGAACTTAAAAATGCTAAGACTCTTGAACTGATGAATGTTTATCTTGTCATGCTATGCACTCGAAAATTACTAAGTTACAAACCGCTCATAATATTTCGTACAACAACTTGAGAATGCTAGATCTGAACTAAATGAAATTAAAAGTGCTCCTTGTGAAAATGTTTAGAATCTAGTAAATTGATTGCTTTTGATGTGTTTGATTCTAGCCCTTGCACTTCATGTTTAGAAAAGGAACGTGAAATCAAAGATATCTTAGAAGTCGCTAGAGTCAAATATGCTAAGCTTAAGGACAATATTGAAAATACTACTTGTGCTTCATGTTCCGCTTTTAAGCTTGAAATTGCTTCGTATAAGGAGAAATCTATGAATAAAACTTGTGATGCTTGTGTTAACTTGAGAAAAGAAAATGCTTACCTTCATGATACATTAGAGAATTTTCTAAAGGTAAGAAACAATTAAACATGATTCTTGACAAGTCTAAAACTCCTTATAAGAAGCAAGGTTTAGGATTCAATTCTTTTCAAGACAATTCAAACCCAAAAGTCATTCAAGTCTTGGAAAAGGTTTAATTGAATTCAAAACCCAACTCGCAAAAACATCTTTTAAATCTGCAGGTTTTGCCCAACCTTGTATTAATTCAAATGGTGCTTCTTCTAGTGGTACCAAGTACCATTGCACTTATTGCAAAAAAGGTGGACATTTGATTGAATTCTGTTGGCGTAGGTTGAAAAATGATAGGAAAAGTTTTGATAGAATTTCATTCATGCAACCTAGAGCTTCTATGAGACATGGTAACATTGAAAAGAATAAACTGGATTAGGATTTGTCTCTCATGCAAATCATTATGTTTCTAAATATCCTAATTCTAATGTCTATCGATTTGGCGATCGATCATTGGTGTCACCGGTCGACCGCTTTGGTCGCGGTTCGACCGCTTGACCCAATCTTGGCCGATCGCTCATGGACAGCTTCAAGTCTCATTTTAATTTAAACATTGCTCATAACCGAATGTTAGATGAAATCAAGGATACTACTTCTGGTTTGTATACTCCTTGCAGACGTGTGTCTCAGTACTGGATTCCTAAATCATGTTTATCTAATCCCAGTATTGAGACACATCGTTCTTTTGTTCCTTGATTTTCGTGATTATCGCGAAAGGGGAAGAACACGTGGTTCGTTGATTCCGGATGTTCACGCCACATGACCGGGAACTCAAAATGGTTCACCTCTTTCACGCGGGCAACAGGTGATGACTTCATCACTTTTGGAGATGATACACAAGGGCGAATTGAAGGAACAGGATCAATTAGGGTAAACAACAAATTCATTCTAAAGGATGTCGCTCTTGTGGACAAGCTTAGGTATAATCTTCTTTCTGTTTCTCAGCTTCTTGATGATGGTTATGAGACTGCTTTTTAAGAAAATGCTTGTCGTGTGCTTGATTCTCTTGGTGAGCTTGTGTTTGGAATCTCTAGAGTTGGTAGAATTTTTGGAGCCGATTTTTCGAATCTCTTCTTTGGATCTCTTAAATGTTTGCTTACATCTTCTTCTCGATTTACGGCTTTGGCATCGACGTTTGGGGCACATTGGTTTTGATCATCGACGCGAGTTAGCAACCTTGATCTTATGAGAGGTTTGCCCAAACTCAAAGCTGTCAAAGATGCAGTATGTGCGCCCTGTAGGCATGGCAAACAAGTTGCTGCCTCACACCCTTCTGTGACTATGGTTATGACTGACGGACCAGGACAGTTGCTTCATATGGATCTTGTTGGTCCCGCTAGAGTCCGTCGATTGGTGGAAAATGGTATATTTTGTCATAGTCGATGATCTTTCAAGATATACTTGGGTGTTCTTTCTTACTTCAAAAGATGAAGCTTTTGGTTATTTTCATGACCTTGTTCTTCGCTTGGCTTCGAGCTTCACGGTGCTTTGAGAGCGATTCGCGTGATAATGGCACGGAGTTCAAAATGCTTCTTTTGCTTCTTTTGTCTTGGCGTGGTATTGAGCATCAGTTCTCCTCTCCACACGTCCCTCAACAAAATGGCGTGGTGGAAAGGAAGAATAGGACCTTAGTCGAAATGGCTAGGACGATGCTAGACGAGTATAACACACCGAGAGATTTTGGGCGAAGCTATTGCTCTCGCTTGTCATATTGCAAATCGTGTCTTTTTGAGACCTTCTTTAGGCAAGACTCCTTATGAGCTTCCTTTTGGTAGAAAACCCTCTGTTTCGCATTTTGAGTTTTGGATCAAAATGTTTTATCCTTAAGACAGACAACTTAGATAAATTTGAATCAAGAACTTTTGATGGGGTATTTACGGGTTATCCCGCTCATTCGAGGGGTTTTCGAGTTTTTAATCTTGAGACTAACATTATTCAGAGACTTGTAATGTCACTTTTGATGAGACTAGCCTCGAGCTAGATCAATTGCTCTGAGATGATTTACAGTGTGTGAAAGCATTTTTGGAGGAAGATGAGGACGGCTAATGTCATTCCCTCATCTCACTGCTGAGGCGCCCATATTGATACAAGAACACACTCGTCTACTTCACCTTCGCTGAGGCTCTGCTGCATCATCATCATCAGCAGCACTGCGGAGGTCGAAGAAACGACATCTCACCCGGCGCCCACGCCGCATTCGAGACAAAGATCCTCCTGGAGCAGATAATAGGTAATCTACATGAGCGAGTCACTCGCTCGGGTATAATGATCCAAATCTCTACTCTCATTCGGCTTTTGTTGCTTCTTTTGAACCCGCGATATATCACATGCTTTATCCGATTCTAGTTGGTAAATGCCATGCATGAGGAGTTAGAGAATTTTGAAAGAAACAAAGTTTGGAACCTAGTAGAACCTCCTAGTGGTCATAATGTTATAGGAACCCGTTGGGTGTTTAAGAATAAACAAGGTGAGGATGGTTACGTGGTTAGAAATAAGGCCGATTGGTAGCTCGTGGTTTCACCAAGTTGAGGGGTTAGATTTTGATGAGACATTTGCTCTGTTGCTAGACTAGAAGCCATTCGCATTCTCGCTTGCATTTGCTGCATCAAAAGGTTTTAAATTATATCGGATGGATGTTAAAAGTGCCTTTTAAATGGTTTCATAGATGAGGAAGTGTATGTTAAGCAACCCCTGGTTTTGAGGATCCTAAATATCCAAATCGTGTTTTCAAGCTATCTAAAGCATTATATGGTCTTAAACAAGCCCCTAGAGCACAGTATGATAGACTTAAGACCTTCTTGCTTAAAAATAATTTTGAGATGGGTAAAGTGGATAAAACTCTATTTATTCTTAGGCGTGACAATGACTTCTGCTTGCTCAAATTTATGTGGATGATATTATCTTTGGTGGTTCCTCTAATGCTCTTGTTTCCGACTTTTCCGACACTATGTCCAGGAATTTGAGATGAGTATGATGGGAGAGCTTAATTACTTTTGGGACTTCAAATCAAGCAATGCAAGGAAGGAACTTTCATCCATCAGACGGTACACTAAAGATCTACTCAAACGCTTCAACATGGGTGATTGCAAGCCAATTTCCACTCCCATGGCAACCGATTGCTTTGGATCCGGATGAGGAAGGAGAAGTCGTGGATCAACGCGAGTACCGCAGACATGATCGGCTCCTTACTCAGATTGACGGCCTCGAGACCGGACATTCACTTCACTGTATGTCTTTGTGCAAGATTTCAGCGTCTCCGAACTTCCCATCGCCAAGCCGTTAAGCGCATATTCGGTATTTACACTCTACCCTCTTATATGGCATTTGGTATTCTGCTCTTGACTTTGTCCATTAGAGGTTTTTCAGATTCGATTTTGCGGTCATCGGTTAGATAGGAAGAGTACCTCGGGCACCGTCACTTCCTAGGCACTTCTCTTGTATCTTGGTCTTCTAGGCGGTCTTACATTGCACAATCCACCTTTGAAGCGAGTATGTAGTCTTTGCTAGTTCTTTGTAGCTGATTTTGTGGATGACGTCCACTTTGAAAGATTATGGGTTAAACTTTGCTAGTGTTCCTCTTTTACGTGATAACATACGCTATTAATATTGCTAAAACCCAAAGGCAACATTCTAGGACTAAGCACATAGACATTCGCTTTCACTTCCTTAAAGATCATGTTGAAAAAGGTGATATTGTGATGCACTTGTAGAGTCCAAGCTCAATTGGCGTATATTCTTACCAAGCCTTTAGATCAAACCAGATTTTCCTCCTTAAGAAGCGAGTTAGGGTAATTTATCCTTATGGGTTGGTTTGAGGGGAGTTTGATCTTTTCTTATCTTTCCTTGTTCTTTTGATCTTTTATTGTTCTTTTTCTGAACTTAGTGATCTTTTCGAACTTTTAGGTTTTTAGGCTTTTTAATTGCATCTCATTGTGTCATATTGCATTCATATAGAAACTCCATCAAGTGGTTACAACAAATGGTATGAAAAATCCAAAAGATGCATTGTAATATAAGATTTTCACTTATCTTTTAAAATTGATGAAGCTTTGCCTATTACCCTTTAGAGCTTTTGTATTTCAATTCTTGCTCAATGTCATGTCTAGTTCTTTGACTTGCTAGAATTATCATGCTTTTACATGTGTAGCTAAGTCTTTGCTATATGAGCTAGAACCTTTTAAACAACTCAAACTAAAAATTGCAATTTGTGGATGTTTTAGCGAGTTGCGTAATTAGTGCTCCTCTTGTGACATTGGCCTGTCGAAATTGCTTTGTTAGCTCTTTGATCTAGAATTGACCATTACTTGAGCTTTTGTGTTCTTGAGATTCTAAAAGTACTCATGTGAAAAATGAAAATCAAGATTGTCTTATGCTTAAATTGTGCCAAACTATTCTTACGAGATCGCTTGTCAAATGACATGAACTTGGAGATAGTTTGATGAACCGAACGATCTCATGGGGATCGCTTGTCGAAATGACATGAACCTCAAGATTTGTCGCCTTGGTAGAAGCTTAGAAAGAGTTTGTGGATGGCTCCTAGTCCAGGATCTTCTTTACTAAGATATACCTTTAATCAACTTTTGGTCGAAGCTTAGGATGAGTTTGTGGATGGCTCCTAGTCCAGGATCTTGTCACTAAGTTAGATCATTAGTCAACTTCAATATTCAATGCAAATGAGAAAAATGTTGACAAATGGGCGTTTACAAAATATTGAGCAAAATGATTCAATACGGGACTTGATTGACTCTTAATGTGGTCTTTGTTAGATTTTTGATCTCACTTTGACATTTTGACATGGCCAATTTCACTTTAGGATCCCTGTTGATGAACTTGCTAAATTTGAAGCGTTGCTTAAATTGATCAAATCTACTGCTTTATTTTTGAGCCTTTGTGCTTAGCTTTGATATATATGTCTTACCATGATCTTGCTAAGCTTTGTCAGGGCTTGATATCTTTGTTTGTGCAATATTAGAGATACTAGCTTGTTCTTTTGGGTAATCTCCAAAGCTTCTTGTAATCAAAAATTGAAAAATACAAAAATTGAAGCCACTCCATTGCATTTCATGCATATTCCTCTTTATGCTTCTTTTGTTTCTGCTTCTTCCTTTATTCTATATTTATTATCTCGGATGAGAGGAAGGTGTGATTCCTTGATGAATCCATTGTCAAAGGGGAGAAGATGTGTTAAATGAGAAGAGAAGATGTGTTAATGAGAATATATTTCTTTCTTTGGGAGAAGTTGTTGGGGAGAAGTTTGTACAAAGGGGAGAAACGAAAATTTGAAATTTGAGGATCATAGTGAGGGGAGTTCTTGAGTTGCATTCTTATTGTCTTATTGAATATTCGAACTTGAATTGCATTCTTTTATCCTCACAATGATCATAGGTCAATTGAACAATTGTTCTTTCATATGGACCTTATGTGAGAATTTTGACCCTTTTCTGAAATCAAAGTTTTATGCTTTCTTTTGCCTTGTCTCACATGCCTATACTATTCGATGCCACTTGGTCACTTTCATTGCTTTTTCTTGCTTATGGACCAAGTTGTGCCTTTGTGCGAAAAACTGCGAGTAAACTCGTTTTCAAACCTCTTACTTACATTTTCGGATAATTGCCAATGTGTTCATCAAGGGGAGATTGTGGATTTCATGGGGATATGTCCCGATCTTAGGATGATGTGACAATTGGCAATGGCGTTTACGGTTTGTCGCTTTCACGCGTTTTCGACAAAGTTACTGAGCTAATCGCTCGGGCGGTCCGACCGTCCTTGCACGGCGGTCCGACCGGTCCCATATCGGTCGGACCGGCCATGTAAGGGCGATCGGACGGCGGTGACCAAAGTGGTCAAAATGAGTGGGCCAAAAATAGGTGTTGTAGGCAAGTGAGGATCCCAATGCACTTGGTCTCATAATTTTGGAGTCTCCATGAAAAGTTCTATTGGTTTAAAGTTTCGAAGGTTTGATTTTGGGAGCTTGAATTTGGCTAAGTCTAAGGCGGTCCGACCGCTCACGTGGAGCGGTCCGACCGCCATAGAGCGATCGACCGCTCACTGGAGCGGTCAGACCGTAACTACTTGAACGTCGGCCAACTTCGTGGCGATGTTGTTTTGTTAGGTCAAAGTCATTGGTTTCATGGCATATGATTTGCATGATGCATGTTTTGACTAACATGGGTCAAGTTGTGAAGAACTTGTTCCCGAATACGTGTTTTCTTGTCTGTGGTTGTGCAGGTGGCTTGGTGGTCAACGACGGTCAACGGCGAGGAGAATCGGGACTAGACTTGAAGAGTTGAGGTCCAGAACGATCGACGATGCCGGGTGAGGTCAACGACTCAAGCGTGACACAAGATGGACAAGGGTGACCTATTGGCAAATCCATGGCACATGGTGAAGCGGTTTAGGTCAAAAGTTAAAGACGGCGCTCGCGAAGCGCATGCGTGTGTGACCCGTTTGTTAGTGGGCCTTAACGGAGCCCAATTAAGTCAAACCCTAAGAGTTTTAGGCCTCCACTATAAATAGGAGGAGATGGTGGCTGCACCTCTCTCTCTCGCCTTTTATGTTTCAAAACCTAATTGTCTTTAGGGAGTTGAGGTGGAGGCAAGGGCTCTTGATGGTTTGTGGTGAATTTCGTGATCTTGATTGTCCACGATCCATGATGGTGTGGATGTAATCCAAAGCAACAATCACGAAATCAATCTATGCAAGGTTTGCTTGAGATAAGTCTCTTTTCGTTCTTGCTTTCAATTTCGTGTTTTTAGGGCTTTCTTTGATCCAGCGAGTTTGTGATTGATTCTTTCACGTGAATTAGCTTGCTGTGATATGTGTGAATCTATCTAGCATCATCTTGATCATCAATCTCTCACGAACAAGCTTTAGGATCAAGTTTTCGTTCTTGCGGTTTTAGACCTTCTGTTAATCAATTGACAATTGCTCAAGATCGTTCCAAGAATTATCATAATATTCGATTGGAATAGGTCCTCAATAGCATAGAGAAGGTGTGTGCAAAGTTTCGTGAAGTTTGGAGTTGAGAATCAAAAGTTAGACCTAATTGCAACCGTCATCGGGCTGATTTTATCGCTTTGGATCGGTTACGTATCGCGGTCCGACCGCCCGTCACCACCGGTCCGACCGATTTTGGAGCGGTCCGACCGCCAGTATAACAGCGGTCCGACCGCCCGGCAATCGGTCCGACCGGTTCACTACAGAGGTCAGACCGCCAGTACTTGTGTTGCTTTGATTCTTGCTGATTATTGTCGCATTGCTTAGGGGTTTTATTGGATTCAATACTAGTCTTCCATTTAGATTGGTATATTGATCTTCATAGCTTTCTAATAGCTCTGGAGTGAAATTGTATTGAGTTCATAATTTGTGAAAAGTGAGCGTGCTCTATTCACCCCTCTAGTCGCCTTTACGGTCCAACACTATGAAGATCGATATACCAAGACAGCTGAAGACTAGAATTGAATCCAATCAAAACTCAAGCAAAACAACCAAAAACAACCAAATCAATTTCCTAAGTGTAGGCGGTCGACCTCTACTGTAGCGGTCGACCTTCTTCAAGGGCGGTCCGACCTCTAGCTAGGGCGGTCCGGACCTCGGCTGATGAACAGTGAAATCGGCCAGAAAAACGGTTGCAAATAGATGTAACTTTTGATCTACAACTCCAAACTTGATGAAACTTGGTACACACCTTCTCTAGGATGTCAGGAACCTATTCCAATCGAAGATCGTGAAGATCTTTGGAAAAGTTCAGACCTTTTTCAGTTTGAGAGGTGGAAGGTTTGAAACCGAGTCAAAACGAAAACTATATCGAAAAACTTGCTCGTGGGTGATTGATGATCAAGATGATCTTAGATGTGTTCCCACATGTCACAGCAAGCTAGATCATGCAAAGAAATCAATCAAAAACATGTGAATCAAAGAAAGACTCAAAATCACCAAATAGAGAGAAGAAGGGCAAATGAACTCATCTTGAAGAGAACTCTTCTTTGGATTGATTTGATAATGTATCGATTACAACCACTCATACGGATACGCATGGACACAAGATCAAAACATCTCTCTCTCTAGAACCCTAATCTCCACTAAACCTTCCCTAAGCACTTAAGCCAAAACTAGGGTTTCAAGCATGAAAGGGTTAAAGGGGTGCAGCCACCTCCCTCCTCTATTTATAGTGGAGACTTAAACCTTCTAGAATAGTCACCCTAATGGGCTCCCGTTAAGGCCCAAAACAAACGGGTCACACACGCACGCCTCTCGAAGCGCCGTCTTCATCTCCTCTTGACCTACTCCGCTTCTCCACACCATCTTGCGCCGCGAGTCGTCAAAGTCACCAAGGCGGTATTGGTATAATTACCAAATACCCTTCTCGATCTTTTGCAAAGACCGAGTCCCATCTTTGTGAAGCACCTCCCATGCTTCGCCACGTGTAGGTTGATCAATGGCTCTCAACATGTCGGCAAGTCTCTCCCATCCAGCTCCCACCAGAACCACCATGGCACTTGCACCGACCCCCGCGCCGCTTGATCCAACCGGGCCGCACCGAATCGCCGTTCGGTCATCCTTGTCTATTCGCACCACACTTGAGTTCATTGACCTCCCGCATCGCCGTCGATCGCTACGACCTCGGCTCTCAAGCCTAGTCCCGATCATCCTCGCCGTTGACCGCCGTTGACCACCAAGCAACTTTGCACAACAATAAACAAGCAAATCGAATCCGGAACAAGTTCTTCACAACTTGACCCACGTTAGTCAAAACATGCATCATGCAACACATATGCACCAAACCCATGACTTTGACCTAACAAAACATCATCGCCACGGTTGGCCGATGAACAAAGTCGAAGACGTCGATCGCCCCTTAGGGCGGTCGACCGCCAATGACCGGCTCGATCGCCACCACAAGGCGGTCGGACCGCGCGTAGGGACTTAGCCAATTTTCAACCCCGAAAATCCAAAACCTCTGGAAACTTTAAACCAATAGAACTTTTGCTTGGGAACTCCAAAATTATGAGACCAAGTGTATTAGGATCCTCACTTGTCTACAACACCTATTTTTGGCCCAACCCATTCGACCATTTTGGTCACGGCCAGGTCTGATCCGCGACATGGCGGTCCGACCGATTTAGGACCTGGCCGGACCGCCATGCTATGGCGGTCGGACCGCCCGCCCGTAATGCCCGAACAGATCTCAAACTTTGTCGAAACCCGTGAAACGACAAACCGTTAACGCCATTGCCAATTGTCACATCATCCTAAGATCTGAGCATATCCCCATGATATCCACAATCTCCCCCTTGATGAACACATTGGCAATAATCCAGAAAATGTAATTTGAAGGTTTGAAAAGTAAAATACTTCGTTTTCGCACAAAGGCACAACTTGGTCCATAAGCAAGAGAAAGCAATGGAAATGACCAAGCCGCATCGAATAGCATAGACAAGTGAGATAAGGCAAAAGAAAGCATAAAACTTTGATTTCGGAAAAAGTCAAAAATCTCACTTAAGGTCCATATGAAAGAACAATTGTTCAATTGACCTTTGATCATTGTGAGGTGTAATAAATGCAATTCAAGTTCAAAAGAGTCAATAAGGCAATAAGAATGCAATTCAAAAACTCCCCCTCACTATGATCCTCGGATTTCAGAAAATTTCAAATTCTCCAACTTTCTCCCCTTTGTATAAACTTCCCCAACATTGAAAATATCTTCTCCCCCTTTGACAATGGAGTCATCAAGGAATCACGCCTTCCTCTCATCCAGAGATAGCAATTTGCAGAATGAAGAAAGAAGCAAAAGAAGAAGTATGCATGAAATGCAATGGAGTGGCTTCATTTTTGTATTTTTCAATTTTGATTACAAGAAGCTTTGAAGATTACCCAAAAGAGCAAGTCAAGATTTCTAATATTGCACAAACAACATATCAAGCCTGATAGTGCTAGCAAGATCATGGTAAGACATATATAACAAAGCTAAGCATAAAGGCTCAAAAGTAAAGCAATGGATTTGATCAATTTAAGCAAAGCTTCAAATTCAGCAAGAAGTTCATCAACAGGATCCTAAAATGAAATTGGCCATGTCAAAATGTCAAAATAAGATCAAAAATCTAACAAAGACCACATTAAGAGTCAATCAGTCTGTATTGAATCATTTTGCTCAAGATTTTTAAGAGCCCATTTGTCAACAGTTTTCTCATATGCAATGAATATTGAAGTTGACTAATGATCTAACTTAGTGACAAGATCCTGGACTAGGAGCCATCCACAAACTCATCCTAAGCTTCGACCAGAAGTTGATTAAAGGTATATCTTAGTAAAGAAGATCCTGGACTAGGAGCCATCCACAAACTCTTTCTAAGCTTCTACCAGGGCGACAAATCTTGAGGTTCATGTCATTTCTGACAAGCAATCCCCATGAGATCGTCTGGATCATCAAACTATCTCCAAGTTCATGTCATTTGACAAGCAGTCTCGTAAGAGTAGTTTGGCACATTTTAATCATAAGACAATCTTGATTTTTCATTTTTCACAAGAGCAGTTTTAGAATCTCAAGAACACAAAAGCTCAAGTAATGGTCAATTTTAGATCAAAGAGCTAACAAGACAATTCTGACAAGGCCAATGTCACAAGAGGAGCACTAATTGCGCAACTCGCTAAAACATCCACAAATTGCAATTTCTTAGTTCGAGTTGTTTTAAAGTTCTAGCTCATATAGCAAAGACTTAACTACACATGTAAAAGCATGATAATTCTAGCAAGTCAAAGAACTAGACATGGCATTGAGCAAGAATTGAAATACTAAAGCTCCAAAGGGTAATAGGCAAAGCTTCATCAATTTTAAAAGATAAGCAGAAAAACTTATATTACAATGCATCTTTTTGAATTTTTCATACCACTTGTTGTATTTTTCATATGAATGCAATATGATACAATGAGATGCAATAAAAGCCTAACAACCTAAAAAGTTCAGAAAGATCAAAAAGTTCGTAAAAGAACAATAAGAGATCAAAAGAACAAGGTAAGATCGAAAAGATCGAACTCCTCAAACCAACCCATAGGGATAAATTACCCTAACTCGCTTCTCAAGGTGGCAAACCTAGTTGGGTCTAAAGGTTTGGTGAGGATATCAGCCAATTGAGCCTCGGACTCCACAAAATGCAGCACAATATCACCCTTCTCGACATGGTCTCTAAGGAAGTGATAGCGAATGTCTATGTGCTTGGTCCTAGAGTGTTGCATAGGGTTCTTAGCAATGTTAATAGCAGAAGTGTTATCACAGAAAAGAGGAACACTAGCAAAATTTAACCCAAAGTCCTTAGAGTGGACACCATCCACAAAATCGACTCAAAGACTAGCGGCGAAATACATATTCACTTCAAGATGGATTGTGCAATGTAAGACCGCTTCTAGAAGACCAAGAGACAAGAGACGTGCCTAAGAAATGACATGTACCGTAGTGCTCTTCCTATCTAGCCTCTGACCGCAAAATCGTAATCGAAAACCCCGAATGGACAAATGAAGAAGAGCAAGAATACCAAATGCCATCTTGGAGAGTAGAATGTAAATACACAAGATGCGCTTAACGGCTTGGCGATGTGAAGTCCTCGGTGGCGCTGAAACCTCGCGCAGAGGCGCATCGAAGTGGATGTCGGTCTTGAGGCCGTCAGTGCAGGAGGAGCCGATCATGCTTTGCGGTACTCGCGCTGATCCACGGCTTCCCTTCCTCATCTGGATCCAGCGATCGAAGTCGCCATGGGAGTGGCGATCGCTTTGCGATCACCCATATCAAAACGCTTGAGAAGATCCTTGGTGTACTTCGTTTGATGGATGAAGATCCTTCCTTGCATTGCTTGATTTGCGTACCCGTAAAGTAGTTGAGCGCCATTGCTCTATTTAAACTCCATTGCTTCACCCTTAGCTGGCTTAGCAACTCATTTGCACTCTAGCTTGCTTGAGCTGCAGTTCCCATTCCTCGTAGCCATTGTTGAGTTGGGAGTTCGGTGGAAGTCGGCGGGGTTTTCTTCTTGAGTCTTTGCTCCGTTGCTCCCCTTTACTCTCGGGCTTAACCTCCTTCGGTTTGGTTCTCTCTTGACCCGGTCATTTGTGGCTAGTGAGGACCTTCTGGCCGTCGTTAATTACTGTCAGGAGCCACTCAGTGGGTCTCGTCGTTCTTGTGCGAGTAAGTTCGCATTACTGCAGTAGGAGCTTAGGTGTGTTTTCGTTGTTACATTGGGTATCGTTCGTTCGGGTTCTCAGGCATTACCTCCTGGTCGCACTCGGTGGTCATCTGCGATCATTGCCATACTCAGAAGTAGTGCGGCGGCGTAGGGACTATAGACACTTTTAGACCTCCGCCCTTGGCGGCGCTTGTTGTGGTCGAAAGCGCGAGCCAGCGGCAAATCGGGTGCCTCATGGTCGATTTGGCCAGTCACCTAAGCAGTCGTAAGTTCTACTCGACTTGTACCTAATCGTAAGTCTTACTCGACTATGCCATGGGCATAAGTCCTTCTCGACTAGTACCCGTTCGTAAGTTCCATTCGACTCGTACCTAGTCGTAAGTTCTCCTCGACCCTTAGCGGTATTAAGTTCTCTGACGGCCTTGATCGTAAGACTTGCTATTATGTAATAGTGTATTGTAAGTTCTATTGACTTGTACGCAGTCGTAAGTTCTTCTCGACACTACACTGTCGTAGGTCTTTCTTTCGATCGTATCTTTGTGTTGGACCGAAAAGCGACTAGAGGTTGAATAGGAACACGCTCACTTTAACCACGATTAGATTCAACTCAAATTTCACTCCAATAGCTATAGAAGCTATTGTAGATTTCATGGGGATATGTCCCAGATCTTAGGATGATGTGACAATTGGCAATGGCGTTTACGGTTTATCGTTTCACAGCGTTTAAACAAAGTTCTGAGCTAAGCGCTCAGAAGTAATCCGGCCGGTCCTTGCAGCCGGTCAAGCCCAAATCCATATCGGTCGACCCGTGTATAAGCCAGTCGGACGTGATGACCAAAGTGGTCAAAATGGTTTGGGCAAAAATAGGTGTTGTAGGCAAGTGAGGATCCCATATGCACAGTCTCATAATTTTGAGTCTCGGTGAAAAGTTCTATTGGTTTAAAGTTTCGGTTTGGATTTTGGGAGCTTGAATTATTCAGTCTAAAGGCGGTCCGCCGCTCTGAGGCGGTCCGGCCAAGCCATAGAAGTGATCGGCCAAATACTGGAAGCGGTCGAGCCAATTACTCACTGAGCGTCGCCGCCATTAGCGATGTTGTTTTGTTAAGTCAAAGTCATTGGTTTCATGGCATATGATTTGCATGATGCATGTTTTGACTAACATGGGTCAAGTGTGAAGAACTTGTTCGAATCGTGTTTCTTATGCGTGGTTGTGCGGTGGCTTGGTGGTCAACGGCCGGTCAGCGAGGAGAATCGGGACTAGACTTGAAGAGTTGAGGTCGAGCGATCGGCGATGCGGGTGAGTCAAACTCAAGCGTGACACAAGATGGACAAGGGTGACCTATTGGCAAATCACATGGTGAGCGGTTTAGGTCAAAAAGTTAAAAGAGCAACTTATGGCGTGTGTGACCCGTTGTTAGTGGGCCTTGGGGCCCAATTAAGTCAAACCATAAGAGTTTTAGGCCTCCACTATAAATAGGAGGAGATGGTGGTGCACCTCTCTCTCTCTACGCCTTTTATGTTTCAAAACCCTAATTGTCTTTAGGGAGTTGAGGTGGGCAAGGGCTCTTGATGGTTTGTGGTGAATTTCGTGATCTCTGATTGTCCGATCCATGATGGTGTGGATGTAATCCGCAACAATCTGAAATCAATCTATGCAAGGTTTGCTTGAGATAAGTCTCTTTTCCACTTGTTTCAATTTAGGGCTTTCTTTTGACCGCGAGTTTGTGATTGATTCTATCGTGGATTAGCTTAACTTGTATGATATGAATCTATCTAGCATCATCTTCATCAATCTCACGAACAAGCTTTAGGATCAAGTTTTCGTTCTTGCGGTTTTAGACCTACATTAATCAATTGACAATTGCTCAAGATCGTTCCAAAATTATCATAATATTCGATTGGAATAGGTCCTCAATAGCATAGAAGGTGTGCCAAGTTTAGTGAAGTTTGGAGTTGAGAATCAAAATTAGACCTAATTGCAACCGTCATGGGCTGATTTTCTGTTGGATCAGTTATTGGCGCAGTCCCAGCCTTGTCTACAGTCGGCCGATTCGAAGCGGTCGTGCCCTTGATACTCTTATTATTCAGCGCTTCCGACAATCGTCATTAGGTTCCTCGATGTTGTGATCTTTTATGTTGCTTGACTCTTCTTATTATTGTGCATTGCTTAGGGGTTTTTATTGGATTCAATACTAGTCTTCAATTGTCTTGGTATATTGATCTTCATAGCTTTCTAATAGCTCTTTGGAGTGAAATTGTATTGAGTTCATAATTTGTGAAAAAGTGGCGTGCTCCTATTCACCCCCTCTAATCGCCTTTACGGTCCAACAAGTGGTATCGAGGCAGTTAGTTCAATCTTGATCTGCCCGTCTTTGAACTGGCGATGGATAAGTTTTTACTAAACCGCATATCTTCGATGGGCACGACTATGCCTATTGGAAGAATCGTATCGTCTTTCTTGAGCGAGGACAAGCTATTTGGGATATTGTTAGAGTGTTAGTTATTCTGAAATTGCTACACACACGCAATTCTTTTGGCTAACAACAATAAGGCTAAGAATCTTTTATATGGTGCAGTAGACAAGAATATGATAGAATTTGCAATCTTTCAGCTGCATGAAATTTGGAACACTCTAAAACATATCATGAGGTTCGTCCCAAATCAAAGGTGCGTCAAGCTGTTTACAAGCGTGAGTACAATAAATTCGAGATCGTCACGGAGAGAGCATCATGACATTTTCAATCGCTTTAATAAAGTAATTAATCAAATGAAAATTTGATATTGAATATTCTCAATCAGAAAATGCCACCTCTCTTGTTGCAATCAACACCAGGAGTGGGAGATGAAAGCTCTGCTTTATAAGAAAATGTTGATCTTTCAAGTCTTACTTTAGAATGCTTTATAGTAAACTCAAGACTCATGAAATTAAAGAGTTGATCATCCTAAGAAAGATAATTTAGCTTTGGTAGATCCTCTCAAAAGGCTTTTGATGACTCTTGTGAATCTTCTTACGGATTTTCATTTGCTTGTTTATCTGCTATTCATGAAGAGGAGCTTGAAAATATTCACAAGCGAGTTAGCTCTTCTAGCTAAAAATTCTGCGGGCCTACAATAATGTGAGAAACAAAAGAATTGGTAGGTAACATGCTATGAATGTGGTGAGCTCAATCATATCAAACAAATTGTCCCAAGTGAAGGTAAGAGCAATCATAAGGAAGGAAAGCGACTTGGAAGCCTCCTTTCAACAAATCAAGGTATGAGGCAATAAGCTTGTGAAAACATCTACCAAGGTCCCGCTTTTGAGGATCAATCCTTGGCGATGGATCTTGGGAGTAGGAGGACAAGGAGGAGGAGATCCTCAGGCAAAAGAAAGGAAGGCCAAAGACTTCAGCGGCATGTGCTTCATGACAAGCGACATTGATGATGAAGAGGGTATCTTTTACTTATGATGAGCTTTACTAAATATGATTCTATAGTTGAGCAATTGCTTAGTCAAGATGAGCGCTAGAATTTGTTATGACAAAATAAGAAATTAGAGTCAAGATTAACAAACTGAAAGTAGAACTTAAAAATGCTAAGACTCTTGAACGATGAATGTTTATCTTGTCATGCTATGCACTCGAAAATTACTAAGTTACAATCTGTAATATTTACGTACAACAACTTGAGAATGCTAGATCTGAACTGAATGAAATTAAAGTGCACCTTGTGAAAAATGTTTAGAATCTAGTAAATTGATTGCTTTTGATGTGTTTGATCTAGCCCTTGCACTTCATGTTTAGAAAAGGCGTGAAATCAAAGATATCTTAAAATAGAGTCAAATATGCTAAGCTTAAGGACAATATTGAAAATACTAATTGTGCTTCATGTTAACTTTTAAGCTTGAAATTGCTAGTATAAGGAGAAATCTATGAATAAAACTTGTGATTTGTGTTAACTTGAGAAAGAAAATGCTTACCTTCATGATACATTAGATTTTCTAAAGGTAGAAACAATTAAACATGATTCTTGACAAGTCTAAAACTCCTTATAAGCAAGGTTTAGGATTCAATTCTTTTCAAGACAATTCAAACCCAAAAGTCATTCAAGTCTTGGAAAAGGTTTAATTGAATTCAAAACCCAACCTGCAAAAACATCTTTTAAATCTGCAGGTTTTTGCCCAACCTTGTATTAATTCAAATGGTGCTTCTTCTAGTGGTACCAAGTACTATTGCACTTATTGCAAAAAGGTGGACATTTGATTGAATTGTTGGCGTGGGTTGAAAAATGATAGGAAAAGTTTTGATAGAATCTCATTCATGCAACCTAGAGCTTCTATGAGACATGGTAACATTGAAAGAATAAACTGGATTAGGATTTGTCTCTCATGCAAATCATTATGTTTCTAAATATCCTAATTCTAATGTCTATGATGCGGTCGGTATTGGTGTCTGCGGTCACGTAGATTTTGGTCGCTTGGTCGACCTTATTAATCTTGAGTCGGACCGCTCATGGACTGATTCAAGTCTCATTTAATTTAAACATTGCTCATAACCGAATGTTAGATGAAATCAAGGATACTACTGGTTTGTATACTCCTGCGAGACGTGTGTCTCGATCTTTGGATTCCTAAATCATGTTTATCTAATCGGTGTTGAGACACATCGTTCTTTGTTCCTTGATTTTCAGGATTATCGCGGAAAGGGAAGAACACGTGGTTCGTTGATTCCGGATGTTCACGCCACATGACCGGGAACTCAAAATGGTTCACCTCTTTCACCGAACCTTGGTGATGACTTCATCACTTTTGGAGATGATACACAAAGGCGAATTGAAGGAGCAGGATCAATTAGGGTAAACAACAAATTCATTCTAAAGGATGTAGCTCTTGTGGACAAGCTTAGGTATAATCTTCTTTACTTTCTCGGCTTCTTGATGATGGTTATGAGGTATTTTTAAGAAAAATGCTTGTCGTGTGCTTGATTCTCTTGGTGAGCTTGTGTTTGGAATCTCTAGAGTTGGTAGAATTTTGGGTGATTTTTGAATCTCTTCTTGGATCTCTTAAATGTTTGCTTACATCTTCTTACGATTTACGGCTTTGGCATCGGCGTTTGGGGCACATTGGTTTTGATCATCGGCAGTTAGCAACCTTGATCTTATGAGAGGTTTGCCCAAACTCAAAATCAAAGATCGATATGTCATACAACAGGCATGGCAAACAAGTTCTGCCTCACACTTTCTGTGACTATGGTTATGGTGCGGACCGGGACGGTTGCTTCATATGGATCTTGTTGGTCTGCTAGAGTCCGTCGGTTGGTGGAAAATGGTATATTTTGTCATAGTCGATGATCTTTCAAGATATACTGGGTGTTCTTTCTTACTTCAAAAGATGAAGCTTTTGGTTATTTTCATGACCTTGTTCTTCGTTTGGCTTGAGCTTCACGGTGCTTTGAGGCGATTAGCGATGATGGTACGAGTTCAAAATGCTTCTTTTGCTTCTTTTGTCTTGGCGTGGTATTGAGCATCAGTTCTCCTCTCCACCGTCCCTCAACAAAATGGCGTGGTGGAAAGGAAGAATAGGACCTTAATTAAATGGCTAGGGCGATGCTGGCAAGTATAACAAAGGATTTTGGGCGAAGCTATTACTCTCTTGCTTCATATTGCAATCGTGTCTTTTTGAGACCTTCTTTAGGCAAGACTCCTTATGAGCTTCCTTTTGGTAGAAAACCCTCTGTTTCGCATTTTGAGTTTTTGGATCAAAATGTTTTATCCTTAAGGCAGACAACTTAGATAAATTTGAATCAAGAACTTTTGATGGGGTATTTCGGGTTATCTGCTCATTCGAGGGTTTCGAGTTTTTAATCTTGAGACTAACATTATTGAGACTTGTAATGTCACTTTTGATGAGACTAGCCAGGCTAGATCAATTACTCTGAGATGATTTCTGGTGTGAAAGCATTTTTGTGGAAGATGAGGCGAAGCTAATGTCATTCCCTCTCTGCTTCTTGCCCAGCCTATTGATACAAGAACACCGCTCTACTTCACCGGTTAGGCTCTGCTTTGCATCATCATCATCAGCTGATACTGCGGAGGTCGAAAAGCGACATCTCACCGGCGCTCCGCCGCATTGAGGCGCATCCTCGGAGCAGATAATAGGTAATCTACATGGCGAGTCACTCGCTCGAGTATAATGATCCAAATCTACTCTCATTCGGCTTTTATTGCTTCTTTTGAACCCATGATATATCATGCTTTATCGATTCTAGTTGGGTAAATGCCATGCATGAGGAGTTAGAATTTTGAAAGAAACAAAGTTTGGAACCTAGTAGAACCTCCTAGTGGTCATAATGTTATAGGAACCGTTGGGTGTTTAAGAATAAACAAGGTGAGGATGGTTACGTAGTTAGAAATAAGGCAGTTAGT
The DNA here is from genome assembly GCA_036346395.1 of Hsuehochloa calcarea. Taxonomy (NCBI): domain Eukaryota; kingdom Viridiplantae; phylum Streptophyta; class Magnoliopsida; order Poales; family Poaceae; genus Hsuehochloa; species Hsuehochloa calcarea. Next base: position 34,000,855 of record CM070606.1, read on the forward strand.
AGCTCGAGTTTGATAAGTTGAGGGGTTAGATTTTGATGAGACATTTGCTCTGTTGCTAGACTAGAAGCCATTCGCGTACCTTGCATTTGCTGCATCAAAGGGTTTTAAATTATATCGGATGGATGTTAAAAGTGCCTTTTAAATGGTTTCATAGATGAGGAAGTGTATGTTAAGCAACCCCTGGTTTTGAGGATCCTAAATATCCAAATCGTGTTTTCAAGCTATCTAAAGCATTATATGGTCTTAAACAAGCCCCTAGAGCACAGTATGATAGACTTAAGACCTTCTTGCTTAAAAATAAACGTAAGTCTTGCGAGTACATTCAAAGTACTCACCCGCTTTCTTTGGGCTCTTTGTTGCTGGGAGGAAGGTGAGCCCAAGGGCCTCACTCGTGAAATGTGCTGTGGATTCGACGACTAGCTTGGCGGTCGGTCGGTTGCCTTGTGGGTTAAGGGCACACTTGGGTCGGCTCTTTTGTTTATGGCCATCTTATGGCACTTTTGCTTCATTGCTTATTTCTTTTGTCTATGTATATGTATTTGGCCTGGGCCTCTCTTTGTAATATCTATCTTTTATTTATGTTACCTTCTGGTTGTTGCTTTGCTTCGGTTCTATGTGAATGGATGGAATTGATGCATGAACTTTGTAAAGAGGTGTGTATACTGCATTTTTGGAAAGTATACATGTCTCGAGTCTCGGATTATCTGATTTGTGATGCTAGGACCGACTGGATGGTTAAGCATTACAAGCCCGATAAACCGGGGTCTCACATAAAAATATCTGCAAGATTTTCACATGACTTATTATGCAGTACTTTAATTTCGTCCATCTTTTGTAATTCATGAGCATAGAGGAACTTGGGGTTAATATACTTTGTGAGAGGACTCTTCACATAATCCATCTGCACTTGTGCAACACAAGCTGCATTATCTTCATAGATAATAGTGTGGGTTTGTGCAGTATTCAATCCACACGACTGCTAGATGTGGTGAATCATCCGCCGAAGCCAAGAATATTCTCGTGAGGCCTCGTACAGTGCTATGATTTCTAAGTGGTTCGTCGAAGTTGATACAAGACTTTGTTTAGACGATTTCTATGAAATTGCAGTCCGCCACATATAAGTACATAGTCTATTTGCGACTTAGCTATATGTGGGTCTGATAGGTACCCGACACCTGCATAGTCAGTCATAGTTAGATCTTGTTTTTTTCTGTACAATAGACCAAGATCTTTACTTCCTTGGAGGTATCAGAAGATGTCCTTTATTCTCTGCCAATGTCTTTTGGTAGGTTTTGCACTATACCTTTCTAGTAGGTTCACGACAAATGCAATATTCGGTCTAGTACAGTTTGCTAAATACATAACTGTTCCTACTGCACTCAAGTATGGAAATTCGGTCCTAGGACTTCTTCCCCCCTCTTCTCTAGGTCTGTATGGATCCTTATCTTGCTTTGCAAGGTCCTTTTGACCATTGACACTTTTGAAGGGTATATCTTTTCAAAATCGAACCTTTCTAACATTCTTGAGTGTAGGCTGACTGATGTACTAACATCCCTTCAGGGGCATGCTCAAGCTTACATAAAAAGTCGCTTCAAGCGATTATACCACAAACTACCTGATTACTTAAGTTTGTACAGTGACTTTCCGAGTTTCACACTGTACAAATTTTCATTTGCTCTGTCTTGGTTTGGGACGGGGATACATTCAGGTACCTTCGTATAAATATCCAAATCCAAATTTCCATAAATGTATGTAGTTACCACATCCATCAATTTTATTTTTAAATTCAAATTTACTGCCATTGAGATTAAATATCTAAAGGTAATTCCACCCATGACCGGAGAATAGGTTTCTTCATAATCGACTCCTGGTCATTGAGTGAAACTTTATGCAACGAGCCTTGCTTTATATCTTACACTTCATTATTTTTATTTCTCTTTCGAACAAATACCCACTTATGCCCTACGAGGTGCACATAGGGAGGCGTGCGGCTTACAAGCCCAAACATCTCTCTTTTATTCAGAGATAATAATTCTGTTTCTATTGCATTCTTCTAATTTTCTCAATCTAATCTTTTCTTACATCCAGCGAGCGATGCAAGCTCTGGATCAAGATCGATGATTGAGATAAATTTTTTTTGTAAAATAGATGTCGACATTGGCTGTTGTTCTATTCATAGATTCTCCCAGGGTCACATAATTCATAGCTATTTCTTAATGTGGCGATACTTCTAATGCTTCTACTTTCTCACTGCTGCTTCCAATTGCGAGGGCAAGTCCCTTTAGCTTTTCAGCTCCGATGTGTGCGCACACATCCATGTTGATGTCTCACTCCGTAGGAATATTCAAATTCAGTATGCCTTTTACTGAAGATTCCATACTAACGCCAGGTCTCAACCTTTTGGTTCTGAGGAACTTCGGTGATCGGCTGTGTCAAGTCCTTATCTTTTTTTTTTCACCAGGCGTCCACTATTACTTTGGATTTAAGGGGCCGGAGTTCTTGTCCTTTCTAAGGCCTCAGGACGGGATTAGGGATACCTTTTTTTTTTCTATCTTCAGTATTTTAACCCTCTTCGGTGCATTGCATACAGGCACATGTGACTTGGTCACACTCTTCAAATCACTGCAGTGGTCAGGCAGTTGATTCGCTAATACTTGCAAATCACTTATCTTCTAGACTTCAATTGTCCTCTGGACTTCAATTATCTTCTTGACTTCTCTATTTGCTTCACTAGTGTACGTGTCGTGTGTTTGGATTTTCGTGGCTTTCCACGTTATTTCCTAGACATTTTTTATCAAGGGGTTTATTCCCTCCCCCTAATGACGGGAAACAATGCTCATCAAATGTGCAATCAGTGAAGCGGGCTGTATGCAAATCTCTAGTCATGGTGTCCAAATACCTGATTATTGATGCTGTCTCATAACCAACGTATATCCCACGCTTTTGGAGAGAACCCATTGCAGTTCACTGTGGTGGTAGTATAGGTACATAAACATTGCAACTAAATCTTTGAAGATGGGAAATTTTCGGTGCTGACCCTTGCGCTAGTTACATAGGTGAATGGATGTTATATGCCGACAGTCTAAAATTGATGGGGTTACTGCGAGCAGGACTGCGTGTCCCTAACATGTAGTTGCTAAATTACAATTATGCAAAAGTAGTTGGGCAATAAATTTATTCCTTTTAATTAATGTCTCTGCTAGTCCATTTAGGGTGTGGACATGCGGTATGAAATACTCAACTTTAATTCCCATTGCCATACAATCAAATGCCTTTGAAGTAAATTCTCCAACATTGTCCATTCTGGTGGACTTCACATGATGATCAGGGAAATTATTCTTAATTTTAATTATCTGTATGATTAGCTTTGCAAAAGTATAGTTTCTCGTAGACAATAAACATACGTGCGACCACTTCGAGAAAGCATAGATGAGCACCATAAAATACCTAAATGACCCTGACAGGGGCTGTATAGGACTGCAAAAGTCTCCTTGGATACGGTCCAGGAATGCAGGACTTCATCATTCACTTTCAGAGCAGAAGGTCTATTGATTAATTTCTCAGTGGCACATGTGAGGCACACAAAATCTTTCTTATTCGAAAAATTCATTACATCAATATTATGTCCCTGTGAATTGTTAATTATATTTCTCATCATCCTAAGACCTAGGCGGCATAATCTATTATGCCGAGATAGAAAAGTTCAGAGCTTCTAAATACGATTTTCAGAACAGTATAGGCTGCAGGTGCCTTAATATTAGTGTAATATAGCCCAGTTTCACATGAAAGAAGTCGTTCTAATATCCTTTTCCACTTTCTTCACGCGTTGTAATGAGCAGGTAATCCTTAACATACTGTTTCACTCTCTACGTGGAAACCGTTAGCGCGAATATCCTTGAGAGTTCTAGTCGATTCTGGGTACAATATGCATTCTTTAAGGACCAAAGTTGTGTCCATCTGGAGTATAATTGTGGCCCTTACTACGCCTATTATACAAGTATCGCTACCCGCGATTGTCGTAAGACTACCAGCATTCTTGCTGATTGACTGAAAATTTATCTTCTCTCAAGGTGGTATTCATTGCCTCTATCTACTAAGTGTACTTCCTTCATAGGGCACTACACGTGTTCTAATATCTCAAATACCAGAACATAACTTGTTATTATAAATACAAAAAAATTGAGCCTTGCAGGACTCATCATAAGGATTTAATGCTTTACTCTCCTAGAGTTTACAACCATTATTCAAAGTTCCATCACAATCACAAACTGCAAGTGATTGTAAAAAAAAATCGAAATGCAATGTGTGCACCAAATCGAATCAACGAAGTATGTAGAAACTTCTGCCTGAATCTGCGCTCCATGACGATCTTCTCCTCTTGAGCAACCATGGATGTATCTCTGCGATGTCCAAAGGAGGGGTGATGTGGGCTGCTACTGGGCTGTTGACATCCATAAGTGCAACAAATGGTTGTGGATTCTCTGCACTGCAATGGCGAGGTGTTGTTCGTACTATCATTTGCCCTTTTTCTTAGACTGGAAAGTATCAATAACGTGCGACCCACGACTTTACCCTTCTTCCCCTCTTCTTTATGAGATGTTTCCTCACCTTGTAGCTGCTAGCATTGGCTTTATTGCTAATATTGCTACTAGACGGATGTGAGATTTAGTTCTTCCTAAAACATCATCTTGAGCGTCCACAACTTGCATGATGTTAACCAATTCAGCATACTACATGTAGCCGTCTTGACGATAATTGCATGCGGATTGCACCGTATTCGGGTGAAAGGTAGAAAGAGTCTTTTCAATCTTCTGCTCATCCGTGGTTACCTTATTTCAGAGTTGAAGACGGTACAAATTCGGTCATACTGGGTCAGTTCTTCCAACTCCTCGTTCGTGATGTCAGTCATATTCATACTCATGCAAAGAGTTCATAAGATTACTGCAGCTAATCTGCATAAAATGATTGCAAAATTCTCATAATGTTCTTCGAACTCCTGGTTCATGATCCCGTATTTTCTATGCATTTTTTTTATGATTTACTGCTATTTTTAGTGATTAAAAGCAATATAAACAATAATAGATAATCAAAATAGTAAATACAATATATAAATTGCATAGAAATAATAATAAAGAGTTAAACATACTCCAAAATGATTCAAAAATTGAATTCCTGAGGTCATTTTCTGTTGGAATATGCATTTTTGGTGAATTCTACAATTTCTAGAGGTAAAACTGCTAAAGTTCAGTTCTGAGAATTTTTTTCGTGTATTTTTCAAATTTTCAGGGGATTTTTGGCAAAATTTTCTTACCCGCGAAGTTTTTCCTTGTAATTTTCAGAACTCCGAGGGTCTTTTTGCAAATTTCAAGATTTTCTTTTCCTCCCTTTTTTTCTTCCCGCACGATTTCTGGATTTCTTCTCGGGCGGGCCTTCTTCCTTTGGCCCATCACGGCCCATTTGGCCTTTCACAGGCCCAAAATGCCTGCCATCCATCAAGGGGTGGCGGCTAGGGTTAAAACCTAACCCTAGCCGCCCGAGTCTTCTTGGCCAAAGGCGCCTACTTGGTGGCGTGGGAGTTCGGTGGGCCAGAGCTTGGTGGCGCGTCGGACCAGTGTCGGCAGTGGCACAACTTGGTGACGGGGCGGCCATGGCGCGAAGGCAACAGCGGCGGCGCCTCCCGCACGGAGGCGGTCTTTGTGGTGGCCGGAGCGGAAGAAGCGGGCGGTGCCACCTCGCAGCGGGCGGCGCCGGACCCGGTGTTGACGATGGCACAACTTGGTGACGGGCGCCATGGCGCGAAGCAAAAGCGGTGCCGCCCATGCGAGGCGGTGCGGTGGCCGCAGCGGAAGGGGCATGTGCGGCCTTATGAGGGAGGCGGACCTGCGGTGCATGCGGACGCGCTTCGGGCGACACTGCTTCAAGCGGCATGTGCGGCCTCATGCGGGAGGCGGACCAATGCATGCGAACGCTGCGGTAGGCGCCGCTCAGCAACCCATGCGGCGCCATGCGGTCGGCCGAGCGGCTTGGCGGTGCGGAGCTCGTAGTGGCCATGCGGGGCGAAGATGTGCGGCGTGGCGGCGCCGTCGGCGGTTGCCGTCTGCGGGCAAGAGGCGCGCGCGCGGCAGCGCCTGCGGTGGCCGTCAGGCGGGTGGTGCCGTGTCGGATGATGTTGCGGGGCCGTGTCTGCGCATCACGAGGGACGATGGGGCGGCGTCGCAGAGCCGACGGCGGCGTGGTGCTCCCATGCGCGCAGCGCCACCCCCTCGTTTTTTTCTTTGCTTCACTGTGTTGCTCGCCCATGCAGGGCCGTGTCGCGACGGCGGCGATTCTTGCCGGCAAAGGCGCCGCTCTCGAGCCGCCTAATAATCTAATCGGCATTGTGCCGGCGACTGCAAGTCAGCTGATGAAGATTAGAGGGAATTTACAATCTACAAACTACAGTGCAATCATCATCTACTCTTTCATGCAACCCACCGATCAGCATTGTGTCAGCGACTTTAAGTCGGTTCGCGGTAGATTAGAGCGGATTTGCACCGTATGATAAAATAATTTAGAAAGCAACAATTGCGGATTTGAAAGCGATCTAAAAAACGATTCGATCTACTGGCGAGGAACAGTGTTGAGGAACCGTTACTGGCGAGTCCAGTCTGAGCGATTAGCTCGTAAACAAATTTATAATCGTAAGAACAGTACGAAAACACAAGAACATAACAGTAGAAGGACTTTTGGCTTTTTTTTTTTTCTTTCCTGTAAAATTGTAGTACAGTAGTTGATGATCTTTTTTATATAATCTACCGGAAGAATAAAGAATTTAACGTAGGTCAGATCTGCCAAACTTTGATCGGTTTCTTTAACACCAACCACCCGCTTCGGACGCGGCGGAGCTGCCTGTCCCGCTCCAGCACCTGCGCGTTGCGTAATTCGCGTGCGCGAATCAACGCCCAAGCTGCCCAACGTCGTGGCAGCCGCTCTTGTAGTCGCGTCGCACCGCATGGCGCCCTGGTTAAGCCCATATAGTGCTGGCCGAGTCATCGCAATCCTTGTCAGGCTGGCTGCTCGCCTCCCAGAACGCCGGCCATTTCTTCTTCCACGTTAATTTAATGGTCTCCACCCTCTCAACGTCATCACTCTCGCGCAGCCCACTTTCTCGTCCTATCGACTTGACAAGATCTTGTTCCGATCGAGCACCTTTCTCACGGTACGTGGGAAAGAAAAACAAGCCAGAGATCGACCAAATGCGAGTAGTTTTATACTTTTATTGGAACCCTGCTTCTCAATTCTTGCCGTGCTAGTTGGACGTACTGCAACGTTAACGACCGCGCACTCCGCCGCGCGAGTTTGGTGCGCTTTCGGCGCCCTTGTGCCATGCATTTGTCACGTCCGTGCGTAGTTTCACACGGATCAGATGACCCTGTTTTTTTTTTTTTTTGTTTTTTTGTTTTTGGCTCGAGCCTATGCTGGTGATCATCCGTGCATGCACTGTTGTTATCCTACGTTGTAGGGAAGCTTAACTCGAGGCCATGCATGCAAATTGTGCAGCGAAAAAGAGAGGGGGAGCCGATAGAGATCGAGAACAGATTTTCCTTTTTCCTTCCCTGAGCGTCAATCTTGACGCTATCTGCATTTTCATCGTGCTTCTGGACGTTCTTTCCTGTTGAAAGCAAACATGAGATCAAATGTGGATAATACTCGGTATTACGCTGGTAAAGAGACTCGGTGCCTAATTAATGCATGATTCGATTGTGGATAACATCGAACCGCCCAAGATGTGAATGGTGTGCAAATGCAACGTGTGGTCGGTCGGCGGCACCGAATCGGATCCCGTCACGTGTAATCTAACCCCCCAAAATCCGTGGGTCAAAACTTTCCAAGTCAAAAACACTCCCACTCCAAATCCAAATCCAAATCCAGCGGTAATTCGATTAATATCGCTTTACACGTCGGCCGGTCAAAAACACGAGAGGGTTATCCACAAATCCATCCACAGCAGCAGCAACCTTTTTGGCGTGGATTAAGGAGTCACGCACTCGCGGCTGCGCGCAATTAATTTGCGCTAATCCGGAGGCGCCTTTAATTTCTCTCCTCGCTTTCTCATTAGGAATGCGTGACTGCACAAGGCCAGCTACGTACGTACGTACTCAGCCACGATCTCGCAAGCCTAGCTGGGTTTGGTTGGTGCCTGCCTTTTTGGGCGTAATTGTTTTTTTGGCTCCTTTTAGCCTTTTCGAGATCCGAACACGTGAGAGATTCGGGGGCCCAGATCGGATCAGATCAAATCAAATCAACACTCTCAATCTTCCATTTAGGATAAGACTCGTAAGATGAATATGATTTTATGGTTAAAAACTAAACTGTCTTTCATAACTTTTACCTTTATGGGTTATAAATACGAGAATCTCGTATACATGTTAGAGATGGATGAATACAAATACTTGCTCTCCTCTATGCACTTCATTGTCTCTCTTAGTGTTCATATAATTGCTCATGTTTGAACTAATATACGAGTACTACTGTTATCTCAACAAAGACAAATGGTACTATATGGATCGGGTAGGGGGTGCTAGTACTGTGCTAGCTGGGCAGCATGAGTGCTCCTTTTGGTGGAAAAGGAGGTTTTGTTTGATTGGTGGATCCATTCGAGTTGGTGTATTTTGTGCTTGCTGAAAATGACTATTTGTCTATGCAAATATTTGATGTGTAGCCACTTAACTCCCTATCAAAAAAAAAAATCCGCCCATTGAATCCATCGTGTTGTAAAATCAGTGCACTTAACCATCTGAGGTGGTTTCGATGACGATTTTGCTATCGTGCCGACTAACGTGGCCGCTGAGGTGTCTTCTTCCTCAATCTCTCTTTTCTTCGACAATCTCTCTCTCTCACTCCTTCCTCCCTTTCTCTAACTTCTCTTCCCTTCGACGACAGGGTGACGCTGGCCTGGTCCACCACCACCTCCTCCTCATCCGGCTCCAGCGACCTTAGTGCCGCCTCCTGCGCGCGAGCTCCTTCTCCACCGTTGTCGGAGATATGAAGATCCATCCTCCTCCTTGTCGTCCGGCTCCGGTGACATAGGCGTCGCCTCCTGCGCCAAGCTCCTCCTCTACCCCATGTCCTCCTAAGTCTCCTCGCTGCCCTCACCACGGTTACCACCAACACCATCTCCTCCTCCGCGCCTCTCCTCACCAAGCCACACCACCGAGGTTCACTACCGCCGTCCTCTGCGCCGCCGCGGATCCGGCCGGAGCCAAAAGGTGAAAGGAGAGGGGAAGGAAGAGAAATGGAGGAGATTTTTTTGCAAAATGGATGGGGAGATGTGCACGAATCTCGATGCATTTTGGATGAGTAGATAGTGACGGGGAGTGAATCATCATCATGTTGCAGCAATGCGAGGGTGTTAACGGACTAATTTTTAGGTTGAGAGATTAAGTGTTCAAATTAATATCAATACTCCAGAGGTCGAATGAGCATTTTCCTTTAATTTGCATATTTGTTAACATAAAACAATTCCATTTTGTCATTGCAGCATCAAAAGATCGACTTTACAACATTTGTTTTCAGACTCGGGTATAGCATTTCACACTAGCAACTATGCGTTTTTGTGCGACCGCACCATTTAATATAACTAAAACATTTAGTTCTTCTCTTTACAACATTCGCCGGCATTTACAATATTTTTGGCAATAAATAACTACAACTCTAGTTCTTCTTTTCTTCTTTAGCCGTAGCCGTCTCTTCGTCGCTCGGTTCTTTGAGCGCTTTGCCGTAGAGCCACCTCGCGATCCATTTTTCCTCGCCGCAAGAAAGCCAAGAATCGATTAGTAATCATAGTCAAGAGTATTCCAAAGGCGATAGTATATAAAGGTTAGAGCATAGAAAGTGGCCGTCGATTTCCGAAGTGCGAGAATATCCGAGTACCTCGAGTAGTCGGTCCCTTAGCAATCAAGATCCCTGCACCAACCGAGTTAGTCGGCCCTTGATCGCCAAGATATCCGCACCACCCAAGATCCTTCGACACCGCTACTTCAGGGTCTCATCATCCGACATTATCGTAACCAAACACCCACTATTTGCAATTGCCAAAACCACAAAGGCAAAACCTCAAGACATACCCCGGTAACCACACCTCGGCCAAGCCTCACCGGTGCAAGAACCATTTTTCCGAGCCTCAAAATATCACGCACAGAGACCAAGAAGACTGGTGCGGCTCCTGCCGAGCCCACGTAGCAAAGAACAAGCCAAGAATGCATTTCCCCCCCCCGAAGTGCATTTCCACCTGCGAATTGCCGGGCAAGAAGACACAATGCAATTCCCAAAGAATACACCCCTTTCCACAATTTAGCACCAAAGAATAGCCGCAACAAATACACCTCCTTTTCCCAACCAAAAAACACCAAAGACCACCACAAGAATGCATCTCCCCAAAAGAAACAAAGAAGACCACCAAGTGCATCTTCCACCAGCAAGCGCCCGCACCACCAGAGTAAATGCATCCTCGAGCAAAGACAAAAGCATGGTGGCCCAAAATCAGCCTCGGAAGTCATTCACTCCCATTTAAACTCCACAAAGGCATGATGGAGGATAAGAACAGAGTAAAAGTAGAAATGAACAGAAGCTTTGGTAAAAACAATGCAGACAAAGAAGGAGATAAGTTCACCAGTGCAATCCCCGCCAAAACCTATGCCCAAAGACACCACCATACATCCCTCAACCATTGCACCCAAAGAAACCAGGCGAAGAAACCAAAGAAAGCCACCCCTGTGTTCTTCCCTCAAGCCATTCCCCATTCCAAGCCAACACACAAGCACCTTCCAAAGCATTCCCTCCTCCCGCCTCCTCCCAATGAAGGAGCAAGAGCAAGAACCCAGAGCAAGAGGCCAAAGCACTGGGGAGCAGGAGGAAGACCAAAGACAGGAGCCAAGCGGCCAGAGAGCGAGAGAGCACCAGCAAGCCGGCACTTCCATTCCCCCTCCTAGCTCAGTTTCCAGCAAAAAGGTGAACCCAGATCCCACTAGTGTGCACTGTCATTTTGCACAGCATGCAATTATACCATCAAACCTCCACAGCATCACAAAGCATCAATCCATTGTCATCACAGAGCAGGAGATTAGGGAGATGAGTACTACCAGCACAGCCGAACTACCCCCCATCAACCCCATTCACGGCCGAACCCTCACCATCACCCCCAGCCACGGCCAATTCACCCAATCCATCAATTAAGCATGCATCCAATTAACTTAAAGCATTAACATCAAACAAGAAAATGCTAAAGAGGGTAACCGTAGCAAAACCAGTTAACCAGAAGCCAAATCTGGTAGTAGGCCAAGCCAGGGCCGAACCAGGGGCGGGCTCAGGGCGCAGCCAGGAGGAGGAGGCGGTGGGTTGAGCCCAGAGCGGCCGGCGGCCGTGAGGCCGGGCCGGCCGAACCAGAGAAAGCGGTCGGAGTCGGGCGAAGTAGAGAGGAGAGGGGGTGAGAACCAAACCGAAGTAGCCGCAGGGAGCTGAGAGGGCCGTGGGCAACCGGAGGCGGCGGGAAGAGCCAAAGCGGTGGAGCGCGTGCGGAGGAACCGAGAGAAAGCGCCGAGGGAAGAGCTCGGGCGCTGCGGCGCTTGGCCTTCGGCCGCGCCGGGGGAGAGCCGAAGGACCAGCACGAGCGGAGGCGTCGACGCGAGAAGCAGCGGCACAGAGAGGCGGCGCGAGAGCGCGAGGAGGAGACGCCCGGGAGAAGAAGAGACGGGGGGGAAAGGGGCGAGAGAGTGGAGAAAGAGAGAGAGAGCGGCCGGGGGTTAGATAGGGTTAGGGTTAGGGGTAGTTAAGTAATTTGATAATTAGGGTTAGGGTTTTTAGGTATTTTAGTAATTAGGTTAATTAGAGTTTGGATAATTAATTAGGATTTTTTTTAGGTTATTTAGGTTTTGAAATAAATTAGGGTTAATAGAATAATTAAAATAGAATTTTTGAGAGATCTGCTAACTGAGTCGGGTTTCGGGAAAAATATTTATAAATTAAAAATTTAGCTAACCAGTAGGAATCACATTAGCAATTAATTATTTGAATATCACCAAAAATCACTAAATATTTCTCGATCCTATGTGTATTACGCGTTGCTTGTATACGAGCTCAAATGACGGGCGTAGCTGATCCCGGACTCATCGACACCGACACCTACTATTACTACGAAGGCAAGCGATCCTCTTGAACATCAATATAGCTAATTTAAATATAAACCGTATATTGCTCTATCATATATGTACTGCATCAAAACTATTTCTCAAAATCAAATTGAATTGAGATGATGAGAAAGATAAGAAAACTGATAATGAGAATGAGATGAGAATTACTATGTGGGTAAAGGGGGCCTTGGTTGAGAAAAGAGATGATGATGATGATGATGATGATGATGATGATGATGATGAGATGGGACCCTTTACCTACAGCTATAATATAAGGACTAACAAAACTCTTACTCGGTCGATGTCAGAAAATCGCTGCCAACCATTTCCGCTTTGTAGGGCGTAAAATGCTACTGCTTACGTAATTACGTTCTCCATTAACGGGAATGTTGGACACGGAGGATAGCCGGTCCAAGGTGGAGTGTTGGGCTCGGGGATAGCCGCCCCAACCAACATTGTTGGAACTCGGTGGAGGACTGGTGCGCCAGACACCGACGGAAAACAATGGGTGGAGACTTAATCACGTAACTGAAAACGACCAGATTCTCGAACTTGAAGTCGCATCAAAGGAAATGCGATGGACCTAGCTCATAAAGAGTTCGAGATAGTTATGGGTAAAGTGGCGCAAGCTCTGCAGATGCTATACAAATCATGAATTCATGCCGCCTCTGGATTGGAGTCTACGGGAACCGCTAGGGGTCTTTCTTCTTTCCGAGTGACTAGTAGTATTTTCAGAATTAAAATTGCAACTTAATGTTTTAATGTTTATTTTCAGAATGAGATGATTTTAGAATTTGTGATAAAGACCGTAGATCACCATGCAAAGGCATTGTTTGTTATTAATGCTTGCCGAGTACTTTTGTACTCAACCTTGTTAGTATTCTCCTTTGTTAGATCCTAGTCCAATGGAGCCATCCCGAGTGGGACGAAGGACTTGCAGGTACCAATGCAGCGGCAGGAGGAGAAGGCGCCAGCGGCGAGGACCTGAGCGAGATGGAAGCCATCTTTGACTCGTGGGACGAGTAGGAGGGCGGTAGTTCAGAGCAGACTCCAGAGCGGAGAAGCTCCCTTTTGTATCTGTGTAATAGCTTTAGTAAGAACCCTAGTCTTATGTGGCTACTACTGTAATAAAGATGTACAGTTTCCATTTTATTGTTCTCACAAAACCCCGATAAAATGGCTTGCTATTCGTTGAGCGGTGTTCTACCGGCATTTAATAGTAATCCGTATGCCTAAGTGTGATTACCCTAGGGGTAATGACACGGGGCGTCACAGGTGGTATCAGAGCAATAAGATCGGGCCACGCTAATAAAATAGAAACTGTAGGAATACCTTAAGTATGCCCTTCTTGCTTGCTATATTGCACTAAATATTTTATTAATCCTTGCCTTCATTTCAATTTCGATTCCAAACCGCCCTCTTTCAAAAATATATATTATGTTGAAAAGCTTACCTCTTCTTAAAAGTGACATTTCGCTAACGAGAACCATCTTTAAGTTAGTTCTTCTTTCGAGAAAGTGCGGGGAACGCGTTGTTGTCATAGGATCGGTGTGGTTGTCTTTTGTGAGTAGATGGTTAGATTCCAACTCAACCTAGGATAGAAAATATAGGTCAGGGTGCAGACCATAAGGTTTAGAGCCTAGTGCCCGGACTAGAGGCATGGAGTAGAACTCGTATGGACCTGCTTCCAATTTTGGACAAGTCCGACCATACTCTTTAGCTTCTTTACCTCTTCTTCTATATCAAAGTGTCTTGTCTCACTTCGCACATCGATTTCCGGACGAGTGGTTCGTGGCACTCGAGCGTGTAGCTCGCGCACCAGAGCGAAATCCTGGGCGTACTCAGGAATGAACCCTGAGCAGTCCCAAATATGTGATTTGGGTGGACTCGAGCCAGATCTCGAGCGTGCCTGGGCGCGTGGATCCAGGGTAGCATAGGTTCGCACTCAGAGGCAAGCTCGAGCGATCCCAAACTCGTGGATTTGGGCGGTCTTGAGAACGGGATCTCAAGCGTGACTGAGCACGAAAGACTCAGCTAGTATAGGATTTGGATCTTTTTGCATCTCATTGTTTCTTGATTTTTATTTGATTACATGTGCATGTCATAATCCAACTCACCCGCGGTTAACCTCCTGCCAGATAAGTGTAATACCTCCATCTCTACCCCAACAGCTGTTAAGGAAGATGGAAGGTCAAGGAAGTCAAGATCGTGCATTGAAATTGAGACTAGGACTTCTACCGCATGGACAGTCCACACAGAATCCAGCAATAAACCCCAGTGAGTCAGCACCTGATCAACCTCCATCTACTACCATCCCAGGAACCAGCCAGCAGCCACCCACCATAGCAACAGATCCCCTAGGCATCATGGCTGATGTACTCATATTCTTAGAGAACTCCAGAAAAGAAGCCCAGGAGAACCAAAACCGTTTCATGGAAGCTCTATTAACTCGAGTAGCACCTACCACCTCTCAACCAGTCCGTGGAGTTAGTCTGGGTGATTTTCTCCAAACTCATCCTACCACTTTTGCTAAAGCTACTGATCCACTGGACGCGAGTGATTGGTTGGTGGAAATAGAGAAGAAGTTGGATACAGTAGGATGCTCAGATGTGGAGAAAGTACGGTATGCTTCACACCAGCTGACCGGACCAGCAGCTACTTGGTGGCTTAACTATAACCGCAACCGTGTCAGTGAGCAACCCATCACTTGGGCTGAGTTCAAGATACGCTTCACCGAAACACATGTGCCTACTGGAAGGATGGAATTGAAGAAACGGGAATTTAGAGCTCTAACTCAAGGCGGGAAAAAGATGGTGGAATATTTGAGTCAGTTCAATGATCTTTCCCGCTACGCTCCAGCTGATGTTGACACCGAGGAAAAGAAAATAGAGAAATTCCTGGATGGAATGCATCCATATCTGAAAATGCTCCTATCCATCCACAAAATCACTGAATTCCAAGACCTAGTCAACAGAGCCATAATTCTGGAGAATGAATACTCCAACCTCACTGAAGAGCGAAGGAAGAAGGCCAAAACCGATCACCACTCTTCATCTGCTCCTAGACGTCATTCCTTTGTGTCGCAGCAACCGCCACCAAGATATGGACCACCTCAGCAGCGACCCTTCAACCCACTTTTTCAGACCCCAGCAAACCAACAGCAACCAGTACCCCTAGCAATTAAATGTGGGAAGTGTAGAGGAAACCACCTGACAAAGGATTGTCTGAAGAATACAGGTGCATGCTTCAATTGTGGACAGTTTGGACATCGTAAAATTGATTGCCCCAATCCCCGGAGGACATTTGGAACTCCACCACAACTAGCATTTAGGCCAAGACCACCTGCTCTAGCACCACCACAACTCACCTATATGAAGCAGACTGAAGACAACCAACTTGTCACGAAGGAAGCTGGAAAAGGAGAACCGGCACACCTATCACCCATGATTGCCAAACAGGTTGGAGAAGCATCAGGTGTAATAACGGGTACGTTATTACTTCCACTCTCTTCGGATATTATTCCTTTAAATGCTGAAAGAACCCACTCCTTTTATCTTCTGAATCACTAGTGAAGAATTTTGCAAATTCTGAATTTTTGGAAAAAAAAATCCCTGGGAGTGAACCCACTGATTGGAATAGTCATCTGCTCTCCAAATAAGTATAGATGGCGTATTCCAGCAAGCTTCCACCAAGAAGTCAGTCAGGACCCAACCCTAGTACCTCAATATTTGAACCTAGAGGGAACCATTTGAGGTGACCCTCACCTTTCTACACACAAATCTCGACCCTTCTCTACCAGACGTTCAACTTTCAAAGGATCCCCGTGAAGACTCTGGCTACAGAAACCTGTCAGTTAAGGAACCCGAAGTTTTGACCAAAAGAGATACAGTGGAAGGATCACCCCGTCAGCAAAGCTTCGTGGAAAAAAGAGGGAGCACTACGCGAGCCTAGCCCAAAAACCCCCTCCACAGTGATTGCAATTTCGGGGACGAAATTTTTCCAAGGGGGGGAGGATGTGACGACCCGCACCATTTACATATTTCTTAACATAAAACATTTCCATTTCATTGCATCAAAAAGACTTTACAACATTCGTTTTACAGGCATTTACAATATTTTTGGCAATAAATAACTACAACTCTAGTTCTTCTTTTCTTGCTGTCTGTAGTAGCCGTCTCTTCGTCGCCTGGTTCTTTGAGCGCCTGCCCGTAGAGCCACCTCGTGATCCATTTTTCCTCGCTCGCAAGAAAACCAGCAATCGATTAGTAATCATAGTCAAGAGTATTCCAAAGGAGCGAGAGTATATAAAGGTTAGAGCATAGAAAGTGGCCGTCGATTTCCGGTGCGAGAGAATATCCGAGTACCACGAGTAGTCGGTCCCTTGGCAATCAAGATCCCTGCACCAACCGGAGTTAGTCGGCCCTTGATCGCCAAGATATCCGCACCACCCAAGATCCTTCGACACTGTCACTTCGTGGGTCTCATCATCCCAAGACTATGAAACCAAACACCCACTAATTGCATTTGCCAAAACCACAAAGGCAAAACCTCAACACATACCCCTGTAACCACACCTCACCAAGCCTCACCGGTGCAAGAACCATTTTTCCGAGCCTCAAAATATCACGCACAGAGACCAAGAAGACAAGGCGCGGCTCCTGGCCGAACCCACGAAGCAAAGAATAAGCCAAGAATGCATTTCCCCCTCAAAGAAGTGCATTTCCACCAAAAGAAAAGCTAAAGCAAGAAGACAAATGCAATTCCCCAAAGAATACACCCCTTTCCACATTAGCACCAAGAAATAGCCGCAACAAATACACCTCCTTTTCCCAACCCAAGAAACACCAAAGAACCACCACAAAGAATGCATCTCCCCAAAGAAAGCAAAGAAGACCAAACAAGCATCTTCCTCAGCAGCGCCCACAACAAAGCAGAGCAAATGCATCCTCGAGCAGCACAAAAGCATGGTGGCCCAAAATCAGCCTCAGGGAAGTCATTCACTCCCCCATTTAAACTCCACAGTGCACAGATGGAGGATAAGAACAGAGTAAAAGTAGAAATGAACAGGAAGCCTGGTAAAAACAGTCTGCACAGCAAGGAGATAAGTTCAGCCAGGTGCAATCCCCCTGGCCAAAACCTATGCCCAGCACAGCCACCATACATCCCCCTCAACCATTGCACCCAAAGAAACCAGGCAAAGAAACCAAAGAAAGCCACCCTGTGTTCTTCCCTCAAGCCATTCCCCATTCCAAGCCAACACACAAGCCCCTTCCAGTGCATTCCCCTCCTCCCAGTTCCTCCCAACAGAAGGAGCAAGAGCAAGAACCCAGGAGCAAGAGGCCAGCACCAGGGAGCAGGAGGAAGACCAGCACAGGGAGCCAAGCAGCCAGGAGCAGAGGAGAGCACCAGCAAGCCGGCACTTCCATTCCCCCCTCCTAGCTCAGTTTCCAGCAAAAAGGTGAACCCAGATCCCACTAGTGTGCACTGTCATTTTGCACAGCATGCAATTATACCATCAAACCTCCACAGCATCACAAAGCATCAATCCATTGTCATCACAGAGCAGGAGATTAGGGAGATGAGTACTACCAGCACAGCCGAACTACCCCCCATCAACCCCATTCACGGCCGAACCCTCACCATCACCCCCAGCCACGGCCAATTCACCCAATCCATCAATTAAGCATGCATCCAATTAACTTAAAGCATTAACATCAAACAAGAAAATGCTAAAGAGGGTAACCGTAGCAAAACCAGTTAACCAGAAGCCAAATCTGGTAGTAGGCCAAGCCAGGGCCGAACCAGGGGCGGGCTCAGGGCGCAGCCAGGAGGAGGAGGCGGTGGGTTGAGCCCAGAGCGGCCGGCGGCCGTGAGGCCGGGCCGGCCGAACCAGAGAAAGCGGTCGGAGTCGGGCGAAGTAGAGAGGAGAGGGGGTGAGAACCAAACCGAAGTAGCCGCAGGGAGCTGAGAGGGCCGTGGGCAACCGGAGGCGGCGGGAAGAGCCAAAGCGGTGGAGCGCGTGCGGAGGAACCGAGAGAAAGCGCCGAGGGAAGAGCTCGGCGGCCGCGGCGCAGCCTTCGCCCACGGGGAGAGCCGAAGGACCAGCACGAGCGGAGGCGTCGACGCGAGAAGCAGCGGCCGCGCGAGAGGCGGCGGCGGAGAGCGCGAGGAGGAGACGCCCGGGAGAAGAAGAGACGGGGGGGAAAGGGGCGAGAGAGTGGAGAGAGAGAGAGAGCGGCCGGGGGTTAGATAGGGTTAGGGTTAGGGGTAGTTAAGTAATTTGATAATTAGGGTTAGGGTTTTTAGGTATTTTAGTAATTAGGTTAATTAGAGTTTGGATAATTAATTAGGATTTTTTTTAGGTTATTTAGGTTTTGAAATAAATTAGGGTTAATAGAATAATTAAAATAGAATTTTTGAGAGATCTGCTAACTGAGTCGGGTTTCGGGAAAAATATTTATAAATTAAAAATTTAGCTAACCAGTAGGAATCGCATTAGCAATTAATTATTTGAATATCACCAAAAATCACTAAATATTTCTCGGTATCCTATGTGTATTACCGCGTTGCTTCAGAAGGCGAGCTCCAGCCGACGGGCGTAGCTGATCCCGGACTCATCGACACCGACACCTACTATTACTACGAAGGCAAGCGATCCTCTTGAACATCAATATAGCTAATTTAAATGTAAACCGTATATTGCTCTATCATATATGTACTGCATCAAAACTATTTCTCAAAATCAAATTGGATTGAGATGATGAGAAAGATAAGAAAACTGAGATGAGATGAGATGAGAATTACTATGTGGGTAAAGGGGGCCTTGGTTGAGAAAAGAGATGATGATGATGATGATGATGATGATGATGATGATGAAGAGATGGGACCCTTTACCTACAGCTACAATATAAAGACTAACAAAACTCTTACTCGGTCGATGTCAGAAAATCAAGCCAACCATTTCCCGCTTGTGAGCGCGTAAAATGCTACCGCTTACGTAATTACGTTCTCCATTAACGGAATGTTGGACACGGAGGATAGCCGGTCCAAGGTGGAGTGTTGGGCTCGGGGATAGCCGCCCCAACCAACATTGTTGGAACTCGGTGGAGGACTGGTGCGCCAGACACCGACGGAAAACAATGGGTGGAGACTTAATCACGTAACCCGAAAACGATCAGATTCGAACTTGAAGTCGCATCAAAGGAAATGCGATGGACCTAGCTCATAAAGAGTTCGTAATAGCTATGGGTAAAGTGGCGCAAGCTCAAGCATGCTATACAAATCATGAATTCATGCCGCCTCTGGATTGGAGTCTACGGAACCGCTAGGGGTCTTTCTTCTTTCGAGTGACTAGTAGTATTTTCGAATTAAAATTGCAACTTAATGTTTTAATGTTTATTTTCGAATGAGATGATTTTAGAATTTGTGATAAAGAACCGAGATCACCATGCAAAGGCATTGTTTGCTATTAATGCTTGCTGAGTACTTTTTGTACTCAACCTTGTTAGTATTCTCCTTTGTTAGATCCTAGTCCAGCCGGGAGCTATCCCGAGTGGGACGAAGGACTTGCAGGTACCAATGCAGCAGCAGGAGGAGAAGGCACCAGCGGCGAGGACCTGAGCGAGATGGAAGCCATCTTTGACTCGTGGGACGAGTAGGAGGGCGGTAGTTCAGAGCAGACTCCAGAGCGGAGAAGCTCCCTTTTGTATCTGTGTAATAGCTTTAGTAAGAACCCTAGTCTTATGTGGCTACTACTGTAATAAAGATGTACAGTTTCCATTTTATTGTTCTGCTGCGCAACCCTGATAAAATGGCTTACTATTCGTTGGAGCGGTGTTCTACCGGGCAGACGAATAGTAATTCGTATGCCTAAGTGTGATTACCCTAGGGGTAATGACACGGGGCGTCACAGCCTTTTGCTACCGTTGTTTAGAATCTACAAAAGATCATACATGATACGCTTCCATTAATTCCTCTCTGGGTTTACGAAATACCTGTACAATCACAAGGTGGCAGGCGTTCTAGAAGAATTAAAGCAGCATGCAAATGTACTAGTAGTATTTTGCAGAAAGTAGTAGTTGAGACAATGGATAACGCGTAATGGCCTAAAAGTTGATGCACGGGTCGGCATTGCCGTGGAAGCGCGGCACCCTGGACCGGCGCGGCGATACTCAGCCATTAACACAAGCCGAAGCAGGCGACACCGACGGCATTGTTATCCCTGTTAGATACTAGTTGTCGTGGTTCCTCGTCTTAGTTGGGTGATAATCAATCTAATCGCATAATAAACATTAAAGATATACACAATATAGAGAATATTTTAATATCTTTATTCATTTATCTACCTATTGTACATGGGGTCCCGTATTTATAACCTATATGGGTGAAAGCTTGCAGGGACGGTTTAGTCTTTTGCCCACACAATTAGATTTCGTAAGTCGTAACACTCCCTTGGGCAATAGGCAACGATATGCAAATGTCTCATTAAAAACTCATAGGGAAAAAAATGAATGAAGAAAAAAGTACATTACATTCGTAAGTTGTATTACACTTGTCGTCTCACTAAAAATCTTCATATGATAAAAATTCGAAAAAACTCACCAAGGAAAAGAGTACAACGTTTAATATTCGGGATCCAATCTTCAAGATTTTAGATAAATCCTTAAAATTTGATAAGGATCATGATCCAGAGATTTACTCATCCCTGAACTCTGCAACTCTTTAAACCATTGCATTCCAATGCCATGAATGGATCTTTGGAAACTGGATGCGGCATAAATTTAGTGAATAAATCAATTGGATTTTCACAAGGCTTTGTTTGCAGGATCTTTACCTCAATATTCTTCTGGATTTTATGATGATAGAAAATTTAGGAGTAATGTACTTCATGATGTTGCTTTTGACATAACTCGTTTGCATTTATGTAATACAAGTAGCATTATCTTAATAGATAATTGAGTGTGTATTGACGGTATTAATGCCACAATACTTCTAGATGTTGTTAATAACACATCTGAGCCAAACATGTTCAAGTGAGGCTTCATATAGTGCTATAATCTCTGAGTGGTTAGTAGAAGTAGCTAACAAGGTCTGCTTAGATGATCGCAAAAATTAAATTTCAGGTCGGGCTGGGCTCGGGATTTGCCAGTTCGCGGCCGGGCTTGAAAAGCCCGGCCTGGCCCGACATTTAAATAGATCTAGCCTATCATGAATCTTGTTTTGAATAATTTTCTATGCCTCTTATGTTCTAATATCCCACACAAGCCCAATATCCTCCACCTTTTCATGCCAACTATAAAAATCTCGAGTGATAGTGTGTGCATCAGGCAATTGCTAGAAATCAACTCGGAGTTTTTGTAAATATTTTCAATCATACTTCAACAAGAGTACAATTTTGTTGGGGTGAAACCAATATATACTTTGTAACATTCTGCTTACAAAGTTCTTCAATTAAAAAATTAGTGTGGTGGAGAATAATATTATATAGACTCGAGGTCTTAGAGATTAAGTTATTCTATACTTATTTGAGGAATATGTAGTTTTTTTTAGCTAAAGTGGTCCATTAGAGATCAACATATGACTATGCTTGTTCCGGTGTCATTGAGAAAAAAAAGTTTTCCTTTTGTCATGTAGGCATCCGTGCACTACATGCTAGTGAATTAGGGCTTATTAGCTATCAAAAGTACATGTACAATATTTTGTTAGCAAGGTATGATAATGTATTTTTCAATTTTCATACATACTGTTTACAAAATTTATTCCATGAAAGATTAAGTATTTTTACTACATGTAAAATATGCTACTGGCAATATGTTCTATTGGACAGATTTGATCAATTATTTAGCATGAGATAAGACTTTATTAGAACAACTTATACCATTATTTTATTTATAGTATATGGAAAATAACGATCTAATGCATAAGGTTCCAGCCTAAAGTAAAAGATAAGAGATACTCAGCAAGAGCAGAACCAAGCTCGACAAAAATTGAATCTATACTACTAGTGCAACTTGTGCTAGAAGACGACATCTTTACAAAGTTAAGGGATAACTAGGTGATTGCTACAAGTCTCTATAGAGCATAATATGAACTTATCATTGTTGTCATCTAGGACAAACGAATATCCACTTACTGATGTCAAACATGTCCTACATAATTCATATAATTTTTATATGTTACAGCTGGTAAAGCATTTTAAATACATGAAACGAGTGCAAATAGTAAATATTAATTTTATCTATTCAGAAGATAATTTTATACATTTACATTTCTCCTAATTTTCTGATATTTTTAGTATTTTTCTAATAATTTTAAGAGCCGAAAGCAACCGTCTAGATGATCCCGTTGTTTCTCCCCTTGCAATTTATATATACTAAAGATCGATCGTGAAATGTACCAGAAAACCCTCGGATTCCATGTGATGCGCTGCGTACGTACGTGGATGGGGGGAAAAAGGGAGAACAAACAAGGGGCTCGCGTTTCGTCATGCTGTCCGCTTTGCGAGATTCTTCGCCTGATGTCAAAAGATTTGGGCAGTTTTGCGGGGGTGGGCAGTGCGGACATGATGCTGATGTTGAGGGGAGTACAATTTCTATTTCTTCATCAAGAAAGCTCTCCGTGGCATCACATTCTTCCTCGCATCAGTCGACAAGCCCAGCAGGAGAGGAGGAACTTGTGGTGGACTGACTAGTGGTCACTGGAAACCCACATGATCGTGAAATTGTTAATCACAGGATTGATTCAAAAGTAGTTTGCAACTTGCAGTTTCTCTCAACAACGCAAAAAGGCTATTGGAAATTTGGAACGCGGGAATTTCAAATTAAATCCGCAGGAATTTCACATGAATCGGTTCAATTCCTGCAGGAATTGAAAAATTTCACGTGTCCGTTCCTAAGGTGCTCACTGTTTAATAAGATCGATCAAATGATGCCTTGGTTCTCGAGGATGAAAAGATCACCACGATTCCACGAATCCATGCATAGAGATGGCAAAGTTTTGCAACTCGCATTTATATCCATATATTTGATCCGAACCATCCCCGCATAGAGTATCCGGCACAAAGGAAAGCGAACTTAAAAAAGAAAAAAAAAAGAAACGGAAAAGACTAGCGACTGTTCGTCATCGTGCTAAGTAAGATAATTATAATACAGAAAAATGGAAAATAAATTAAGACTTAAGCCCTTAGCCTGGAATAATAACAACTTATTGCTGAACATTGTCAGCGACGGTGTTTCGACGTCACGGCCGGCGTCCTACATGCCGAGCTTGGCGGCTCCGACCTTGCCGTTGGCGGCGGCGGGCATCTCGATGTCGGCGCCGACGTGCACGTCCTCGTCGCGGATGAACCTTCCCCAGTACCAGTGCGCCTTCCACACGAGCACCATCTCCTCGATGGGCACGTTCTTGGTCTCCGGCAGGAAGAAGGCCACGAACAAGGTCATGACGACCACCCACGCGCCGAAGAAGAAGAAGAGTATGAACTTGAAGCGGCAGAGCATGGGGAGGAAGGCCTGGGCGATGACGAAGGTGCAGAACATGTTCATCGACACGTTGATGCTCTGCCCCGCTGACCTGATCTCCAGCGGGAAGATCTCGCTGGGGACGAGCCAGCCGAGCGGGCCCCACGACCACGCGAACCCGGCCACGTACGCGCAGATGAAGAGCACCACGAGCGCCGCGTACGCCTTGGGGATGTCGGCCACGCCGGAGAAGCCGAACTTGGCGCCGATCAGGCTGCCGACGACGATCTGGCAGACCAGCATCTGGGTGCCGCCCTGCAGGAAGAGCTTGCGGCGGCCAAGGCGGTCCACGGTGACGATGGACACGAAGGTGGCGAAGACGTTGACGAGGCCGGTGATCACGGCGGACATGAGGGACGCGTCGTCGGCGAACCCCAACGTCTTGAACAGAACCGGCGCGTAGAACATGATGACGTTGATGCCGGTGAGCTGCTGGAAGAGTGGGATAGCGATGGCCATGGTGAGCTGCGGCCGGTACCGGCGCTGGAGGATGTCGCGCCACTGGTGGCTCACGAGCTTGGACTCCTCGCTGGCGGCCACGAGGTCGTTGTACTCCTCCTCGACGTCGTCCGTGCCGCGCACGCGCCGGAGCATGCGTTTGGCTGCGTCGGTGTAGCCGCGGTCGACGAGGGAGTTGGGGGTGTCGGGCAGGAAGAGCGCTCCCACGGCGATGATGGCCGCCGGCACCGCGGCGAGCGCCAGGCTCACCCGCCAGCCCCACCCGCCCTTGATCTTGGCCGTGCCGTAGTTGATCAGGTTCGCGCACAGGATGCCGATCGTGATCATCAGCTGGAACCCGATGTTGAGCATCCCACGCAGCCGCGCCGGCGCCATCTCCGACAGGTACACCGGCACCGACTGGTCAATGCGGTAAAAAGTCGTAAGCACGAGGGTTACTTCGTAAAACTTGAACATTCGAAGAAGTTACTACGAGGACTAGCTGGCAATGTAAACCATCGGCCCATTGCCACCGAATCGTACGAGAGTAAATATTGATAAAAACGGGGTGGTGTTATTTGGAGTAAAGCCAAAGGTAGTGTACAGATTTCAGCAAGGTTTGAAAGAAATGCTCTGCACTTGTTGGCTCCAGCTAGACAGAGGAGAGGTAATTAAGCACTCCCTTTACACTACAGGTACGAGCCACTTCTTATCTCCGAGTACCAAAAATTAATGTGGTAACTAATTACCAAGGTAGTCAAAGTGTCAAGGGAAACAGTTCTATGTTCTTGGACAAATGGACAAACGATCTCAATGCAAAGTCAAAGATAGGAATTGCAGTGACCCCCCAGACCCCAGTGGTAGTAAGTAGTATACCTGGTTGGCGAAGCCGACGCCGATGCCGAGGAGGACGCGGCCGAGTATGAGCGTCAGGACGTTCTTGGCGGCGCCGTTGAGCGCGGCGCCGACGAGGAAGGTGACGCCGCCGCCGAACATGGACCACTTGCGGCCGGCGACGCGGGTGACGGTGCCGGCGAAGAAGGAGGCGACGAGCGCCGCGAGGTAGAGCGACGAGGTGAACGTGGTGAGCAGCTGGCTGTCGAACTTGCAGTACTGGTTGCTCTGGTTCCGCTCCGCCTCCTGCTCCTTCCGGTACACCCCCGGGAAGAACTTCCTCAGGAACGGGTTCATCGCCGTCACGCCCCCTGATCGACAGCATCGCAAAACATTAATTTTATTTATTTAGTTTCCATTTTTTGCTGATTTTGCTTTGAAGATTGTGCATGCACGGCACTGATGACGCGCATGAAAGAATTACTAGGAGCATGAAAAGCTTGTTTAATGGAAAGATGGCCATTTGAGATACACATGGGAAATATTCTTCTTGGTTTCGCAAGAATCTGGTAAATGGAATAAAGAAAAGGAAGGGAATATCACAGGTTTGTTTCTATGCGAAAAAGATGCTTTAAATCATGCATTGAAACGCCCGACACGGTGGCCAAGAGAATGCCCTGATTTGCACACAGCAGAGCATGGCAGATGCAAACAAATAGGAGTAGGTACTACCACAATTTTTTCTCTCTCTCTCTCTCTCTCTCTCTCTCTCTCTAACCATTTTATAAAAGATAAATAATGATTCATGAACATGAACAACCGTGACAATAACTTGCAATGCGCCGCACATAGGTACAAAGAACTTTAAAGAGATCTGTGTGACGCACCGGAGATGCCGATATCATATCCGAAGATGAGGCCGCCGGTGGCGGCGACGATGCATGCTAGGAGCACGAACATGGTCAGCTTGCCCGGGTAGTCCTTCCCCCCTCCGTTGTTCACCACCACGCCGCCGGCCATCGCGACCACCGCTACCACCACACCGTCCTGGTCGTACACAAAACCAAACAACAGCAATGGACACCGCGAACCGTCAACCCAAGGCAAGCTCTTGCCTCGGCGAGGTTACGCTACAAGGAGAGATCTTGTATGCAGCGCGTGCTAAAGAGAAGAAACAGAGCGCGTTTGCGAGTGCAGAAGCGTAGGATGAGAGGAGATGAAATGGAGGCGGAGCGGGCGGGAATTTATAGGCGTGCGAAGGTGGGGGGTGGGGGCTCCTTCAGAAAGGGGGATAAATTGGAGGGTTACCCCGCGAGTTACTACAATATATAAAGAAAAAAATTCCTTTTAAATTTGCTCGTCCATATTAATTGTGGACATGGATATATCTTTATCCAGCTACTCTATTTCCTGGAAAGAGCGACCGGCGTTAATGTGGACGCTGCTTTCCCTTGACAGGCGAGGATCGCCGGCCATTGCGATGTAAACACGCCCAGAATATGCACGCATGCCTGTCAGTGTTATCCGGTTGTTCCTGCAAATGTAAATGTAAATACGCCGACCTTTGATAATTATGGTATTGGGAGTTGGGACTACTGCTCAGTCAGTAGCACGTACTCCGTCTCCCAGTACACCATGAACGGGATCGTTATCTGCTGACTTGGCCACGAATCAGGCGCACCAAATATTCTTCCTGATTAAGTTTCGGGGGTCACAGTGTGTACTTGCTTGGGGATGATCCGGACGTAGAGCAGCTGTATTAACGTTGGGGCTGAGCTTCAATGTGCTGCCATCTGGTAGGTTGCTCTAAAGAAACCGATTTTTTTTTTGATTCATTTAGTCCCTTTTTAAAATAAAATTGTAAATATAGCCTCTTCAACAATGGCACTACCAAGTGACACTACCAATTTCTCTAAGAAACCGGCACTAAAAGAAGCTAAACAAAAGTACTAAACAAGGCATAAGTCTCTCTGTCCACGAGCGTTACTGGAGGTGCGTCAGTGCAGTAAACGGCGTCAGCGTACTGCTTGGTGGCTGCTCAGCCTGTGCCAGAGCACCTTGGACTGCGTGTAGCCGAGCAGCATCTGCGTGTTTTCTCTTGGGCCACACAGATCGGGTCCGATTTTTTGGTCAGTTCCAGTCCGTCTCACACCCCTTCGGTGGCTTCATGCAAACGGGCGACGCCGCCCCTCAGCTATCTTCCTCACCCCCAGCTGTTTGTTATGGCGTCGTCCATCGTCTTCCTCTGGGCTATGGTCTTGTACATCTCCGGCGCGACAACACCCGGTAAGCCTCCCCTAATAACCAGCTTCCCTTTGTGGGCTTGGCGTGTATCGCCGTTCTGGCCGGTGTGTCGCCTCTCATCGGCTGTTGTGTATTTCTCCCCTTCTTTGTGTCTCTGGATATCCCCACTCGCCGCCCCCTAGTTTCAATCTCATTGGGCACCGGGATGGACGATCCAATCTTCTATTACTCCCAGTGGCCAATTAGAGCTCCACTAAGTAGATCGTCGGCGTTTCGCGTTGTCGCGAATCCTTTGGTGTCTCCCGAAACCTCCAACCTAAGGAGGACCTCTTCATCCTCCTGTCGCTCAGGATTGCCGGCAGACACACAAAGCAAAGCGGAGTTGTGGACAGATTGAAGCAATCCAGGCGAGGAGGCCAATCAATGGTGACGGAGTTTCGGTTGCTCAAGGACTTAACTTTTTATTTCATTTTAGGTCATATTTGGTATCGCTTCAGATTCTCATTTTTCAGATTCTGCTCCTGATTCTCTGAGAATCTGGAGCTGTCTACTGAAACTGTTTGGCTGATAAGTTGGCTCCAAAAACCATATAAGGGGGGATTATAAGCAAATAGATCATGTCACCCCTGGTATAATACTTCAATTGTATTTTGTGTAACTCAGTGGTATCTATGGGTAAAAACCTTCAACTTCAAATGGTATTTTCGTTTCTGAAGGTTGGATTCTCACGAGAATCTACTGGGAGGCTGTTTCGTTGCTAGTTCATTTTCGAGATAGCTCATCGGAAGAAGTAGAATCTAGTGGTTTTGAAAATCAGAGTATTTGGTACATCTTCATGAGAATCGATTGAGAAGCTGGGGGTGAAAGCTGTATCAAACATGACCTTAGTACTTTCTAACTGGTGCCAGGGACTGCTTGCTAATATGTTATATGTTCAAGGTCCCTTTTGTAAATCTCAGGGTGGTTGTGCACGAGGGAGATATCCGTAAAATATTGCGCATAACAATTGACCTCAAGTTCATCTTGGCACAACCACATGTAATGGTGTAGTTCAATTGGGAGAGAGGAGCACACGTACGCACTGCGCGGCGAAGCGGCGCCAGATGCCTTGGGCGAGGAGGGAACCATCGGGTTGGAGGAGGGAAGAAGCGCGGCCCTAGGACTCTGCCAAAGAATATAAGAAGAAGCAGGCTCGCGAGCATGGGGCGTTCAAGGTGTTGGATGGAATGCGTGGAGCACACAAGTAAGGGAAACGAGAAGAGGAGGACCACTACTACAAAAGAGACTATACTGGACGTCTCATCACAAACGGTTCCAAGGAACTGTCTGTGTTGTAATTATCACAGATGATTTTATAAGCGTGATCGTCTATGTTACTAGCGATGCCTAGAACCGTCTGTGATACATCATTATCACAGACAATTCTTGTTAACAATTATATGTGAATTATCACATACGGTTTTAAATACAAACCGTTTGTGTTGTCTCCGAATATCACAGACGGTTTTTATTAAGAACCGTCCGTGAATCAACACAAACGGTTTTAAATACAAACTGTCTGTGATGTCTCCGAATATCACAGACGGTTTGTATTAAAATTGTATGTGATAAGTATCTCCCGATTTTACCTCACTCCTTGATTTTACCATGATTTGAAATGCTAGGGCTTTACCATGACATTTCAAGTCAAATTTTACAGAAATGCTAATTCAGTCACGGTAAAATCAGAGAGTTTGGCATTTCAAGTTATAGTAAAATCAGAGAGTCATTTCAAGTCATGGTAAGTCATGGTAAAATCACAGAGTCACAGACGGTTTTTAATATGAACCGTTTATGATATTAGCTCATCACATACGGTTTTTATTTGAAACTATCTGTGATTCGCGGAAAGTTTTGAATGCTTGCGTCGGAGGCGAAATGTTTTGACACTGTCCTTATAAATTATACTCACCTCCGCCTTGTCTTCCATCAGTCTCTCCCTATCCCCTCCCTACATTGAGCTCCGGCGATCACCCACAATTCCCAGCGTGGTTCGGCGTGGAAACGCAGCCGATGACGAGGAGGAGGATGGATGTGCAGGAGCTCTATGTATGCCGCAGAACGCCGACATGTGTTCACAGCCTGCTGTTTCACGGTGCTTTCGGTGAGTGGGGCGCTGCAGCTCGACCAGTACTGCCAGATTTGGCCGCCCTCTATCTTGGCCTCATGTGAGTATGAAGTTTTGCCCCCTAATTCCCCATCCAGATTTTTTTTCTCACTCTGATTTCATTCCCTCCATTCTATCAGATTTCGTTCTCAATGAGAACCTCCATCTGTGGTCGACAAGGCAAGGCGATTTGGTTCGAGATGTTCACCTCTACTCGACCTCGTCCTCGTCAGAGAGTGAGCCATTGATTGAGAGATAAAAAATCTTTTAATTACTTTCTTGTAAACTATTGAAAGAGTATATGGAAGCTATTGTTCAGTAATTGATTGGTTTGGCAATGATGTGCAATAGAAACTACTGTCCAGCAATCGAAAGAGCATATGAAATCGAATTTTTTTCAATAGAAAAAACTATCACAGACGGATTTTACTAAAAAATCGTCTACGATAGTCTATTTTCACAAACGGTTCTGATGTGATAACGATTTTGAATAATTTGTGATGACCTTTTATGTGGTAGTAGACCTTGGTGGCGGATGGTGTCGTACCAGAGGGCATGGGCGCGTTGGTGCTAGCCGCTCTGGAGGTGGCGCCTGTGGGCTGCGGCGGCATCGTGGAACTACTTCTCGCAGTAGCCGTTGTAGTACTTGCCCAACGGAGATGAGGACATAGACAATAGCGTCCGTGGCCGCCTAGCTCTTCTGCAGCGACTCCTGCAACAGCGTTGCGCGCGGCGGCAGCCTCTCCATCTCTCACTAAATGGCGCTGCCACCTCCTGTTGCTGGTCGCGCTCCTCCTCGTAGTCCATATGCTTTCGGAAAGGAGGAGTGGATCTGGGGTTTTTGGGGAGGAAGGGAGATAGGGGTGCTTTGATTGAGCAGAGAAAATCTGACAATGTGGATGGAGGGGGATCCACGTTGCCTCGCGGAGGAAGCAGAAAAGAAGAGGGGCAAGGAAATATAGGTGGCGCAAAAGCGGCTGGACAACGGCGAGCAAGGAGACGATCGACCACAAGAGCAGTTCATCGGTGGTGCCAATGAGGAGGGGCGGAGACAGAGAGGAGATTGGGAGGGGAAGAAGAAAGCGACGTGCGTGCGTGGGGCTTGAGGCGGCCTTAGGGCTCGAGGGTGGCTGCGCTGGCGATGGCACAGTCCTACGGCTAGGAAGCGCCGGGGAGAAGGCCTATGAACCGGCCCAACCATAGCGAAGACTGAGCACCAAGTGGTGCGTCGACCGGCTCGCGTGGGGCAGCAACTGGTTGACCGGGAGGAGCGATGGCGCAATGCCGTTTTGGCGACGAATGGCGCCAACTGGGCCAGGTGGCACGTACGGACTTCTCTCATTGCGGCATTCTCTTCGGCTTTAGTAGTAGGGACGATACGTGCGTGCGTGACCTGTGCCGGCCAGTACCAAAACAAAAGATCGATCACACCATTGTCTCGCTGGCTTCTGGCCATATACAGTACGGTGAACTGCAGTTAAATCAAGCACGTCCGCTTCATCGATCGCCCATGACTGCATGCGCCCCGTGCGACCTTTGATCGCGGGAGCGATTTGTTGCAAGATATTTTCGCCTCGTCAGCCAGCGTATTGCTGTGTCAAAGATGCCAAGACCCTCATCAGGGAATTGAAGAAATTTGATGAGCGAGAGTAAGGCCAAACGCCGGTCGCCATCCTAGACCCTCGCTAGCTGATGGCCGTGTAGGTAAGCTATTGAAAAAGCCCTGAGATTTGGAAATTTGATTTTTTTTTGAATATTTTGGTTTAAATTTGAATTCTCTCCGTTTTTAGAAACTTCGGCCGATTTTCCGCTTTCCGTTTTCGAAAATCCGCCTTTCCCTTTTCGGAAGCGCCTTCTTCCCCAGCGCTTTCTTCTTTCTTCCTCCCTCTTCCTTTCTTCTCCCCGCTCAGCGCCCGGACGTCATCTCCCTCGGCGCCGCTGCCATCACTGCCACCTCCCGCGCCACCTCTCCCCTCCAGAGCCTTATTCCATCTTCGCCGCCTCCACCTGGCCCCGCCCCGACCGCCACCACTTCCTCTCAGCGTCGCCCGATCCTTCCCCTGCTGCCACCTCGTCGCCACTGCTCCCGCTGCCTTATAAATTGCCCTTGGTGAATCAATAATCACTAATAATTATGATTAGACACTACTTAGCAGTTAAATTGAATATGACACAAGCATTGTCGTTACAACTTAGGATATAATTAGGGGTGTGTTGATGGTTTAATATTGATCTTATGAATGAATGTTGTGGGCTCTCCTAGAGTGGAACCACACAGAAAAGGACACAAAAATTTTATACAGGTTCAGGCCTTCTCCTGAGAGAATAATAACCATACTCCTGTGTTGCTGTATTGATTATGTTTACAAGGGAAAAGTCACCAAAGGCTAAGACTAATGACTCTTGTCTGCTTTGTTACTAGATCGCTTGATCTTTTGTTCCCCCTCTGTCTACTGACTTTATTCCTTATATAGCGCATGAAGGGGTGACAATTGTTCACGTCGAGAGGTGCCTTGTCGTTTGATGCAATGCACATGTTTAAGGGTGGTTATTGTTAGAGACATATCCCCCACGCTGCCTTGTAGTTATGTCAAAGACAGAGATTTAATACATACAAATGTCGTTAGGAATATTAGGAATAATGTACATATTAAATACGATGTGTATTAAACATAGCGCATAAATTTCCCTAGTCGATCGGGCTGTCGGGACCTCGGATCTTTGAATCCGAGCGCTCCGTGTATTCTGACCTAGTCTCATGATCAATAACTAGTTCACATAATGATACCATTGATGAAATCATGTCCATACAATAAAACATCTAAGAAACAGTCAAATTAATATTACTTAGTAGCAACATACCTTATGGTCAAGTTTTACAGAGTTTGCCATGCGGGGCTTAACAACAAAAGAGTAAACCTGTTGTGGAATAATACAACTTATGGTGGTCATCCGACATGCCCATAGGCAATCGAGTGGAGAACATGGCCTAGTTCGCATAGTCTTCGAAGTACTCCTCAAAAGAACTATGTGTTCCCTGGTTCTTCATCGGTGACCGATCAACAATGGCACAAAATTGTAAGTACATAAAGTATTCAACAAGTCGTAGATAAATGTATGCAAATAGTATTAATGCAATGCTTGAACAAGAGTTGCTTTATGGCTATTTTGCAGAAAATAGTATTGACAGTAAATAGATTGAAAGCGTAATTTAAAAGATGAAATACATAAGTAAACAAGTATTTTGAAACAACTGGTGAACTACTCGTTCACTTCCCAACTAACAACCAGTGAACTACTCGTTCACTTCCCGACCAAACCACCATTTCAGCATTTTTGATAAAATCTACCCATCATGTGAAATCATCAAGCATTGTCCATAATCGGGGACACTCAGGGAAGGTTGTACAGCTTGAGCCACAAGAGATAATTAGTTTATAATGTCTGTCTGACACACTTTCGAAGGTGTGCGACTAAACGATAATTATAAGACTTTTACAAAACTCTGTTTTGACCTGGTTCTACTCGCTAAGGTTTCGTCTAAATCCGCCCCCTCTTGCACCAATTCAACAACCCAAACAGAATGAAATCAAAATATTGCTAATTAGTTGGCCAGATCCATACCATCCTGGACATGTGGTTACACGGTATGACCCATATCAATGGCACAAAAAGTTAAGTCCTTAGTGATTACTCAGGCGAGTCCACCTCATCCCAAATGTGCTACCCGTACCTCCTTTACCGCATGATCATTCGCCTGAGTACATAATCATTTTTATTTAACCAATACCAATGACATCCGCTGCCACGACATAATTGATTTTAATAATAGTGGCTACCCACCACGATTCCATATATCATTAAGTCAATATTATCATTTTTCAACATGTGATCATGAATCCCAATGCGACTAAGCATCACTAACCACAATACGATACCCATGTTTGTGTTAAAATATATCCAACTAAAATTAACCCACCCTATGGTGTTCAAGGATAAATGTCAATGCAATCATTCAAGGTGGCATAATTTCGAATATTACTTTAACTATTTCCAAAAACGGCTATTATAAAAATAGCAATGTATGTTGATAAAAAATAATATAATTTTATAAAAATTGGTACAATATGATCAAAACTCTATGACTTGCCTTCGTTGAAGGTTTGAATTGCTTCGGCAGAAGGGTCTAGGAATTCTTCGTAAACATCAGAATCTATACGCATAAAATGAGACGAATAAATACAATAAATCCTGAAGGACCGTAAAGGCGACTAGGGGGGTGAATAGGCGCTTTCTCAACTTTCTCGCCTTAATCAAATTCAACACGAACTTTACTCCTTTAGCTATGAAAGCTAAGAAGATCGATAGCGCCACGATGGAAGCCTTGTCTTCAATTCGATAACCCCACAACCACAAGACACAAATGTGGAGAAATGATCTCACTAGTGCAGTCGAGAACCTTGGCGGTCGGTCCGGACCGAAGCGCGTCGGACCGACGGTTAACGAGCGGTCGGACCGGCTACTAACTGGCGGTCGGACCGTTGGAAATCGGTTCGACCTGCCACTGCCGGGCGGTCTGAAAAGCGGGCGGTCGGACCACCGTTACAAAACCGGTCAGACCGATTTAGTCCAGTACTGAAAAACAATGCCCAAATCCAAAACGAAATTTGGTCCAACTTTTGATTCAACCAATGAAACTTGACCAAATTTGGAGTACACCTCCCTAAGGATATTAGAGACCTATTTCTAGAGACGATCCTCCAGATCCACTTCGTAGAATCGATCTCTCAAGGTTTTACCAAAGAAGTGCACAAACCTTAGAAATATGAAAATCTTTGATTCAAGACTTGCTTGTGGGGATTGATGGTCTAGATGATTCTAGGAGTATTCCCACATATCAAAGCAAGAGAAAATAGGTCAAGAGACCAAGCTTAACCACTTGAATCAAGGAAGCACCAAATTCATCCAAAAGAGAGAAGAACACAAAGGAGACAAATGATCTCTCAAGCAAGCATCACAAGATTTATTGATCCCACAAGATGCTTACAAAGCCACTCCCTCAAGGAGGACAAGAGCTCACACAAGGAGCACACACAATCTCTCCAAACCCTAGCTTCTCCTCTCCTCTCCTCTCCAAACCCTAGAAAAAGGAAGAGGGGCTCAAAATGAATGCTGCCAGGGGTTTTACATATCCCCCTTTCTATTTATAGGAGAAGCCTAGGGTTTCACTTTTGGGACCCACACACACATGGGACCCACTCACATACATCTGTTGAAGCAATCGCTTGCTTCACCACGTGTAGGTTGATCAGCGGCTCTCATCACGTCGCCAAGTCTCTCCTGTCCGAATCCCATCGGAACCTCCTAGAGACTTGCACCGACTTCCGCACCGCCTGATCCAACCAGCTGTACCGAACTACCCGTTCGATCCATCTTGCCCATTCTGCACCATGCTTGAGTCACACGACCTCACCCGGCATCCATGATCGTTCTGGACCTCAGCTCTCCAAGCGTACTCCCGATCCACCTTATTGTTGACGTCATTGACCTGCAAGCCACCTGCACAGCAATAGACAAACAAATCGTTTCGGAACAAGTTCTTCACAACTTGACCCACATTAGTTCCGCAATGCAATATACAACAATAAAGCATTGAACTCCATGCAATAACCACATTCAAAACACAACAATGCCAAGAAGGCACACATTCAAGTGATCGGCGGTCTGACCGCCCCACATCGCCGGTCCGACCGATTTCAGGCCGGTCGGACCGATTCCACAACGGCGGTCGGACCGCCCGAAAAGACTTAGACAAAATTCCATCGTGAAAATCCGAAACCTTCTGGAATTTTCAACTCAATAGAACTTTTGACTGGGAGCTCCAAAAATGATGCGACCACATCCAGAAGACTCCCCTCACTTGCCTACACATCCTATTTTTGGCTCAGCTCCAAAAACCACTTTTAAACAAATCGGTCGGACCGGCCACCACGGCCGGTCGGACCTCTCCACGGCGGGTCGGTCCGACCGCCTTGCCGGTCAGACCGCCTGTGGTCTGACAGACTGAAGCAAACCCCGAAAACGCGAGATTTTGCAAACCAACAAAGCCATTGCCAATTGACTCATCATCCTGAGATCGTGCACATATCCTCACGATATCCACAAATCCAAATAAAATGCAAAAATTACCAAATTAGAACCAAAAGAAAGGTACTGAATTGATATGAATTTAGAAACAAGAATCGATGGAATCGAATTCGTATGAAGGAGAACGAACGTCCGAAAGTTTGCATCACATGATAGAAAATAGAATATGGAATATTCCTGGAATATGAATTTTTGGAATTATGATTAAATTAGGATTAAAAGTGTGGCTGACTTGAGAGCCCCACATGGAGGTGAGAGAGATGGAAGGAGCGAGGAATGAGTGAATGATAATGTGTCCCACTTGGACGTGAAAGAAAAAGAAAGAAAGAAGAAGAAGACAGAGCATGGCGGTGGTGCTGACGAGGCGGAGGGCGGCGGCCACAACTGGCGACCAAAATGGGTTCCCATAGGGGTGGGGACCTTATGGGCGGTGGTGGTAGTGGCGCGCGGGCCGTGCGCCGCGCCGGTGATGGGGTGGCGCTCTGGGGAAGATAGGGGGAGCACGAGGTGTGCACGTGTAACATCCCAAAAATTTGGTTTGTTTTAAAGTTTTAAAAGAAAAATAACCATTTGAATTTTTCTGCTAAAGTTAAAGTTTAATTGGAATTTTCAGAGATCAAAAATAATTTAACATGATTAATACCAACATCAACTATTAGCAAAACTATTTTATTTGGATTATATGGGCTTAGATATATTTTCTAGAATTTTCTAGAATTTTTATGAGTTCATTTGCTATTTTCTATTTGCCATTTGGATTTTCTGTTATTTTCTAAAAAGAAAATCTATTTAATTTCCTCCGGAATAGTGATGGGCCGAACCCACCACTATTCCTCAGCCAGCGCGCTCCCCAGCCTTTTCCCCGCCGCTTCCCTCGGCCCACTCCCGTGCGTGCCTCGGCCCAGCTCGCCCGCGCGCTACGTTCACCGCTGACCGGTGGCCCTGCGTCGCAATCCCTCGCCCGCCTTTCTCCCGCTGGCTGGTGGACCCATCGCGCAGCCACATCAGTCATCTCCTCAGTCCGAGTCTCACCCGCCGCCGCCGTCTCCTTCCCAATCTCCTCCACCCCGGCTATTTAAGGCCCAGACCATGTGCCAATTTGCTCGCCCGTCCTTCCTCCACCGAAGCCCCAACCTTTCGGCCTTGGCTTCGTCTTCTTCGCGCTGCATTTACCGAAGCAACGCCGTAGGCCGAAGCTTCGTCAACGTCAAATCCCGCCACCTCCCGACCTTCGCCGGCCGTGCTACCACCGCCGCTGCGTGCGCATTAGCACGAGCTTCGCAGCACCGCCGTCGCCTTCGCTCGCCAACCCCTCCTCCGCCGTTGCCGTGCCGTCCGACAACAGAGAGTTGTCGCCGCCGCCGCCTTCATCGCAGTCATCGGTGAGTCACTGCCGTCCGAGCACCGCCCTTCCCTCGACATTCCATTTTTTGCTTCGCCGCCGTCGCCACCGCCGGCCAATCTCCTCCCAAGCCTCCTCCGCTCGCGCGTGCGTCTTGGTCGGCGACCAGTCGTCAAGACCACCTCGGCTGTTCGCTCGCGTGGCAGCCTCGTCAAGTCCCCGTTAGCTGCCATGTGGCGCGTCCAGATTCACACCCGAGCCAAACCTCGGTGAACCGAGTCTACCATGCACCTAGTCACTTCCAGTGGGACCCACATCCATTTCATTTTATTTTAATTATTTCTTCAGTTGAAATTCAGTGCTTGCGTCAGCCTGGCATCATTAATCAATTTTTCAGTTGGAAAATAATTCAGTAAATCCAAAAATTATGATTTTCATTATTTCATGTGATTTCAAACTTTCAAAGCCCATATCTTTTGCATCCGAACTCCGATTGAGACCATTCAAATTTGTAAATTCATCTAAATTCGAGATCTATTTATTTACAAATTTAATTTAATTTTTGGAGTTGGTTTTATCTATGTTTAGTATTTATTTATTCTATTAGCTTATTTTGCGAGTAGACGTTGCTACTTCGGGAAGTTTTGAACAAGGAGAAGTACACCAAGATCAAGATCAATCCCAGGATTTATTCCAAAGCAAGCCATAGTCCTATTCCAAAGCAAGCCATAGTCCTTTGATCATATTGAACCTATGATTTCAAAAGTATATTATTTTATACAATTGCATGCTATCTTTATATCAATTGTTTTGGGTTTAGTTATTACATGTTGTCATTATGCCTCCACTGAATATTTGAATGCCATGAATCCTTTGTCATCCTAGCTGGGATAATTTTAGTTGGACATATTTGTATCACCAACATGGGTATCGTATTAGTGCTTAGCCAAGCCTAGTCTCGATGGGTTCATCATCACATGTGACTTAATGATATATG
This sequence comes from Hsuehochloa calcarea, assembly GCA_036346395.1. NCBI lineage: Eukaryota > Viridiplantae > Streptophyta > Magnoliopsida > Poales > Poaceae > Hsuehochloa > Hsuehochloa calcarea. The sequence continues at coordinate 34,038,689 of CM070606.1, forward strand.
GAATTATGGTGGTTAGCCACTGTTGTAAAATTTATGTTCCATGACAGGGGATGTCATTGGTTTCATTTAAACAAAATGGTTTTCACTCAGACGAGTGGATGGTGGATTGAGGGTGTGGATTTCACACGTTGTGGGTTTGTGGAAAGATCGTGTGAGTAACTTGTCAATGACTTAATCTTGTGCGCCATTGAACTGAGCCTTAGTCGTACAACCACATGTCCTGTATGGGTGGGACCTGGCTGATTAATTAGCAATGTCTTAATTCTAGTTCTGTCTTGGAAGAGTGAGTTACGGGTTACGTACTCACTATGGCGCAAGAGGGGGCCCTGTCTGGTCGATGGAGACATTCAGTGTTGAAACCTTAGCGGGCAGAACTGGGTTAAGAATGAGCTTTGTAAAGGCTTTGTCACGTGCTCTAGCCTGCTTACCTAAGGTAGTGAGCAGTGGTATCGACGGATGCCAAACCAACTAGAGAAGTCGTGTCTGCAGAGTGTATAAAACTATTCGAATAGCCGTGTCCGCGGTTATGGACATGCTCGGGGATTTCACACGGGAGATAGAGTTTCTTCTAAAATGAGTCGAGTGTGAATGAGAAGTTCACTTGATGAATATAATGTTTGTTCGGTGAATGGGTAATTCACTTGGTGGTTTGTGTCGATTGGTGAATGGGGAATTCACTTATCTTTGGTTTGGTTAAAAAGTGAATGGGTAGTTCACTGGTTGTTTCAAAGAAATTGTTTATTTATTTATTATTCTTTCAATTACGCATTTCAATTTATTTATTGTATTTGTCGTAAACGTTGTTTTCTGCAAAAGAACCATACAGCCAATCTTTGGTAAGCCTTGCATGAATACTATTTGCATACATTTCCCTACGGGCCTGCTGAGTGCTTTATGTACTCACGGCTCATGCCTTTGTTGATCAGTTGAAGAATATCAAGCTGCACAGGAGTTCTTTCAGAAGGAAGACTATGAAGGTTTTGCGGATTAGGATGCGTTCTCCACTCGATTGCCTGTGGGCATATTGATTGGTCTTTCCAAGTTTCTCGTTCCGCTGCAAAAGTTTATTTGTTTCTTTAGCCCTGCGTGGCAAGTTAAGTAAACATTGACCATAAGGTCCAATTATTATTATTATTTGTTACTTTGAGGTCTTTCTAGTTAAATCGAATAAATAGATGGTATTTCATCACTGTTTTCTGTGTGAGCTAGCTACTGATCTGGGACTAGTTCAGAATACACAGAGGGTTCCTAAGATGTATTTTTGGGTCCTGACAGCGTGGCCATGGGGAACATGTAGGGATACTCGGGGCAGCTGAGGAAGGGCCGAAGAGGCAGCGCAATGGTGGCCATTGTCGGCGACGAGGAGCTCGCAGTGGCAGGGCTTCTCGGCGAGGGAGAAGATGAAACGAGGTGGGTGATTGGGGGAGGACCTTTGGAAACGCGTGATGACGCACGTGGCTCGGCAAAAGGGTGGCCGGAGAGGGAGATCAAGGGAGGGGCAGTGCGGCCAGAGTTGGGGAAGACAGAGGCTCTCGGTGGCAGTGAGCTCCGGGGGTGGGGGAAGGAAGGAGAGGAGGGGAAGGTGAGAGGAAGGGTCTTGCCATCTTTTATAGAGGAAGAAAGGGGGAGGCAGCGCAGCATGGGCGGCAACGCGTAATGCGATAGTTCAATTTATACGAGGTCGTGCCCCTCTCGACGACAGGATCCTACAGCGAGTCGTCCACTTGTGAGTCCAACTACGTTCGAGTAATGTTTACACTTCATACTTATATCCTATGTTCTAACATCAATCCATTCGGGATGCAGGCAATCGAGGTAGAGCTAACATGCTGAGGACTAGTAGCAGTCCAACACAAGTGGATTACGGCTTGGACGAACACGGCGCACATCGACATCTTGTAGGAGCAGCGACCGTATGGCGTATGGACATATCGTGAGTACATGCACTGGTACGTGCCACGGTCGCGCACCAGATTTACCTGTCCTCCGCCAAAGTGTCCGGGTTGCTCGCTCGCAGCCTGCTGTCCCTCTAGTACCTCCTGAGTAGACTCCCCTGTGCGCCTCGTAGTCCGGTGTTCGAGATCTGTCCAGATTTACTCAAACTTCTACCTCTGATTCTGCAGGCACAATACCTTGAACGACTTCATAAGTTCCTAACTATGGAACCGCGTGAAGAAGTTTGATGCACCACCGGGTTTGCACGTTGTTACACTGGTGATGGGGTTACGTCCCATGCTTCATGGTGTTTAGGGCCGACAACAACCCAGCATTACAGTTTGTGATAAGGCATACGTTGTGCCGGTCTTCCACCGCCGCTTGCTTCACATTCGCTAAGAACCACAACCAACTGGATGTGTTCTCACTCTCCGCAATGGCAAATGCCACCGAGAGAAGCTGATCATTCGCGTTGGCAACCACCGTGGTGAGAATGGTGTCCTTGTACCTCCCGTGAGAAAAGTATCATCCATTGTAAACACAAGACGACATAACTTGAAGCCCTCAATGGCATGGGTGAAAGCCCAGAACAACTGGTCCAGTATAAAGAAGTTGGGCCCTCCATCAGCATCTTCACTTTCAAGTTTGTTTATGTACGTGTAGGGTTTGCTTCAGCAATCTGGTGAAGCATTCTCGGCACAAGGTTGTACGTCTCTTCGTATGGCCCATACATGGACTCGATAACCTTCTGCTTGGTTCGTCAGACCTTGTTATAGATGACTAGATAATAACCAGATTGACAACTTCCGGTATCAACATCTTGGGGGAGATGTACACGTCCTCCACAACTAAGTGGCTGATGAGGCTTGCCACATATACGAAAGTCATGTTCTGATGTTGCCGCAGGGGCTCGCTAAGCTCGTAAGTGTGTTGGTCAGCGCCTTGACCGCGAATACTGAGCCGAAGAAACTTGTTCGGTGAGCGCTGACCTTGCCAGAGCAGCCTTCTACTATGCACTTCACTGCGTAATGTCCTGGGTTAGACCGGTGTACTCGGTATACATGGTTGATGGACAAGGCGTACCGTGTTATAGATTGTTGCATGACCGCCTTGCTAGGAAAGTACTGCCCAACTAAGAGGGTGTCGGCATCAAACTCCCACTGGGACCCTTCTTCTTGTGGCAATACGAGTAAATGCATCGCGATATCATCAAGTCTCAATGCCACGTAAGGCACTTCTGATGACACAATTCCCTTGGTTGGACCACTAGCCTAGTGTGAGTTCTCGTCGCTACCATCCGAGCCTGGGTCGGCATTCTCGTCGGACTCCAACCTGAGAGGCTGGTCTGGTACATACTCGTGGCTGTCAATGTGGGCCGAGTCTTCTCTCTGAGACAGCATATTCTGTGCTACCATCTTCAAACTTCACCTGTGGTTGCCCGCTTGCCGAGACCCCCGCATCATCATGGTTTCCTAACACCCTACGTACGAAATTCACATACACCATCGACTTCCCGTAAATGGGCGTCTCAGGCTGGGAGGCAGTCTGCATATACTGACCCCATGCTACGCTTCCATTCACCCTTACTAGCCCCGATACGCCCTTCGTGCAGGTGATCCCCTCGATAACAAGTTTCTTCGTCATTGGCTCTGTATCGAACTCCCTCCGGATGCAGCTCTGAAGCTTGTGAATATTCATCGCATTGAGCCCTTCTGCCCGAACCACCTTGTACTGACATCTCAACATATCCAACCCATCGGGTCCGGCCCGTACGAAACTGTCACCATAAAACACTATCAAGTCTTGCATGTTTAAAATTACCTAAAGCCACAACAACCAGATCTACGGTACACAATATAATAAACATAGTATGCAGTTGCCACAAATTTAATATGAATGAACTAATTACAACGGGTTCATTTCCACTATTTTTAACCACTAACTAATTCATACTCACATAATAAAACCTTGTTAATTACGACTGATTGATTACCATTAATTATGAAGCGCTACTAAATTACGGATACATTAGCTATGACTAAATTAATAACAGTAAATAACTATGACTGAATTATTAATAGATATTTAACTAAGAATACAAACTCCATTAATTAGAACTAGCTGAGTAAGACTAATTAACTACGACTATGATAATAACAAAAAAATGCTTCGGACAAAAAAATTACCTGCCCTCCGGGTGAACAGTTCGAAACTGCTACGATCCTAACAACTGCTCCAAACAACAATCTTCAAAAAAAATTTAACTATGTCCTCTATATCCTTAGCGACGAGTGCAAGAACGAGAACGAAAACACGATTGGGATGAGTGATGAGCGAGTGCGAGAGTATGGTATTTATAGCCGCGCGGAGGGAGGAAAAGTTGTGTTTGGTTGCGGGAATCCCGAATGCGCTGCCGAACCGGAGCACTCTGGGCATGGGGGACAACAACGACTAGGCGACATTTGTGCGGAGGAGATTTCTCCGGGCGGTAGCCCTCGTCCGGCCAGTGGCTGTGCGGAGGCGCAGCATCCAGCCGATGGTCATACGGACGAGGGGAGTCCGGCCGGCCACGGGACGGACGAGGCCGTGTGTCGCGTACACGGCATATCCAGCCGACCACCGTATGAACGAGACGTTATTTCTACTATTTTATCATTTATCACGGTAGACACTAATTGCGTCGAAAAGGTCCTTAACAGTTACATGTACGCCAAAAAATCATGGGACGGGCACGCCAATGGTGGACGCAGAAGTGCAGAGGAAGATGGGAAGATGGGCATGCATGCGTCACAGCACGACGACGGGAACCAGATGGGCCCAGCTTCCAGTCAAACCGTGTGTGTTCGCTTGACTGTTTTGGCGTCAGTCAATGCAACTAGTCAACGAGTACGAGTCTATGGCTGCACTGTTGCTGGGCTACGTATGCCCATCGAGAAACAGCAAGTCAATCACAAAAATGTGCGGATTTCTTATTCGTGGGTGGCCTCTCGCCCTTTGGGGTAACCGGGCCCCCGATGGAGGGTGGTTAGGCCCCCACAATTAGCAGCCTCGTTTAAAAAAATCAAAGTTTCTGCTAGTTTGGCAGAAAGCTTCAACTTGCATGGCGCATCGTCCCCTCTTGCCTACACTGCACTTTTTCATGGGGGAGAAAGTGTAGCGTCGTTCTGTACAGGCAAGGTGTAACTGGATTCTGCTCGTACTACCAGCAAATAGCAGATCATCTCCAATGAAAAAAGGGCGAATAGCAGCTGAACAATGTGACCGTAATCTCGTGCATGTTCGAAAAATTCCATCTTTTCAAAGTGGAAAGCTCGACGTTCTTGCTATTTTAATTTATCGATCCGTGTAGGCGTGCGGGGCAGCCAGCTCAAGTGGCAAAAGTACTTCCTACTTTTGAGACTTGAGTCTTGAATATTTGAACTGCTGTGCTGTATTGTTGCTACGAGGGAATGAGACCGAAGATCCATTGAGAAATGTTTACTCGATTCTGCCCTGAGAGAGAGAGAGAGAGAGAGAGATGTTTACTCAATTCCGATCAGTCAACTTCACCTCATAGTTAAATTCCTATCAGTCCGTTTTCGTTGGGTGCAGAAATAAGACCAGATCTACCTCACTACCTGACAGTGCAATTTTCTTCCAAGTCAAGAGGACTCCATCCATATTTCATTGGTAGGTCTAACAGGTATTTCAACTGCTAAACTGTCGTTTTTCCACTGTCACATTCAAGTAGATGGAGTAAAAGCTAGCTACTCCCAACCACGAATATCCCACTGTAAGAGAGCATATCATCGCGTGCATATCTCTGTCACGCACTTTGCTCCAAAAAAATCCAACTGGAAATCTGGAATCAAAGAGCCCGCGTGTGGCTGGCCAAGACTATATACAAGTCAAGCACATTCCATTCAAATCACATCGGTGAGGGTGATCCCAACCAGTAAGCTAGGCAGTGTAAGGTGAAAGATGTTGTAAATTATACGGTTTTAGTAAACATTCAGAAATAATTTTAGTAATAATTATGATTATAAAAGTGTACAAGTAAAATCAACATATTACTCAGATTTATTTAGTTACTTATTGCTCTGAGATGTCGGGTTGTTCACGTATTAATACTTGGCTTCCTCACCACTTAGATACAATCTTTTCACTAATTAGATGCGGCAATTACCAAGAAATAAATTAGATCTTGAGCTGAACAAAACGCCTTACCACAGTATCATAAGTCACAATGACGACACCTAACAATTTTGGCTAGCAAAAGGACAAACAAATTAAGGTGCAAGATGTTATACTTAATCAAATTCGGCCAGAAAAGCAACCAAACCACAGAAATTGAGCTATGTGACACTATCAATAGAGATAATTGACCAGTTTGACAATAGTAGTATTCAGTATGCAATTAACAAGCTCAAGTCTGATTTATAACCTAAATTATCAATCTAATCTCACTAGGAACAGCAATCCTCGTCGAGCAATTCAATTGCCCACAGTATTAGCATGCAAAATCACCTTACGCTAGAGATAAATCGAAGACAAGATAATCTGAAAAGTACTAGCATGACACACGTATACACAGTAACAATAATGAAACCAAAGGTGCAAACTGTTGGTGATATACCCTAGAGGCAATCATAGCGATGATTGTATCACGTCTATGTTTATTAGTTATATAATAAATGTTATTGTGTTTCTTGAATGAATTATCAGTTATTAAGATTAACAAGTATATGACTTATTGGTGAAGCTTTTTAACTTATATGATGTCATTCTAAATGTATCCTTGATCGGATGTCACTGGTCGGATACTAGTGATCTTATCGACCAGTACATGTATTGATTGATGACCATGTTTCACCGGTCATGGATATAGGGATATCGAATCAATAATGTGAACACATGTTAGAGAATATGATGTTGGATTGACCAACCTTAAGACACTATTGAGATTGTTACGATTTTATATGTCATCAGTTGGTCTCAAGCAATGATAATGTATAATCCTTAAACCTGAGATCAACATAGTTTTCTACATATGTAATAGTACAGTTAGGGGGTTGCCAAATACTACTCCGTAACTTGGTAGTTATAAAGGTAGCTTTCGGGTATACTATGAAACATGCGGATGGATGTGACTGGTCGGATATGAGATTTTTCCCTCCTAAAAATAACAGGAGATATAACTCTGGACCCCACGATGTAGTCGGATAAAAAAAGTGCATGGCCATGCCACTAGTGGTTGAAGAGTCGACCACATGAAGTTATCCGACACTTGATCGAGAAAATATTGAACAGTCCATGGATGACAATTTATCTTACCTAGAATTTAACCAGATGTCGTGAGGCAAATGGAGAATATACAAGCAGGTCGTTTAGTTCGACTAGATACAGACTGGTCATATAGAGATACGAATTGGTCGTAGACTGATTGAACATAATCACTAACTGGTCGTAAGGAGTTACGAAGTAGTCGTGACTAAGTATGAACTGGTCGTATAGATATACGAGCTGGTCGTAAGTGATAAGGACCTGGTCGTATATCATATTGCATTAAGGTTCATCTGATATAATTTATGTGTATTTGGAAATCGTTATATCCTGCTAGGAACTGCTAACGAGTAATGGTCGAAAAGTTGTTTATGAGTCACAACCGATTACGCATGAACCTACAGGGTCACACATTTAACAGGTTATAACAAATAAGTTTAGATAGGATCCATCATGGGCTCTATATAAGAGGATGCATAAGGCTATTGGGCATGAGACACAGAGAACGTAAGTAGTTCCACCGAAACCCTAGCCGTCATCTTCTCGGAGCCTTACTGTGTGAGTTGGTGCTAGCACACCGGCGTACGATGTTCCATCCCTGAACGTGTGGATACCGTAGAGGCGCTGCTACGATTGCTGCTGTGCTGAACGATGACGAACCACGATCTTCACAAGGAACGTGATTGGTTGCTGGAAGAGATGATCGACTACGACCACTACATCGACGCACTCGACATTTGGATCAGGCTGCTTCAACTCTTTCTTCCGTTGCACTGCACGTCCGATGGTAACGATCTATGATCTCTTTCTTGCATGGCTTCCTGGTTTACGTGGTAGAATTTTTGAATTACCAGCTAGTGTAGCCTACCCGTATCCATTCACAAACTCACTAAGCGGATGGCACTCAAAGCCACCGAGTTGGCCGACAAGGCATGCCGAGGTGTTGTCTTAGAAAATCAATCGCCCCGTTATACCGCGGTGAACAGACGTGGTCGTTGGAGATATAATGCTACCCTTCACAATTCGAGATACACCAATTGTGAAGTTGAGGTACAAGGAAAAAATATCGCACAAGAATCACCACTTGATGCACCGGCTGAAAGAACAAGTGAGTTAATCCACCAACATCAACACCTTTCTTCTCACCCAAAACATGCACAGAGCCGGCCGGACCCAACCATAACGATGCGCCTCCCCGGCTTCCTTAGCGACCTCGACAATGAGGTGGCGTAAGGAGGCAGACATGGAATGTGCAAGGAGGATGAGGTCGAACCTCACCATCGGCGGCGCAGTGCTCAACTACGGTGGCGCAGTCGGTCACACGGCTTGAGCCCATGACCAAATCGGGAGCTAGGAGAGGAAAACCAAAAGAGCAAGACTCGTTGTACCGTGTGGGGAACAAGAAGATGGAGAAGGAGCCCTTAAGAAGAGGAAGAGAAGCCCAACGACGCTGCCAATGGCCGGCGACAAAATCGCCCCAAGCCGTCCACGCTTGCGTCGTCGGACCGAAGAGAGGGGATCGATCCCCTCTTGAGCGCTGCTTTGGTCGGAGACCAAGTCTCCAACCTTATCCCTTCCTCTTCTCCCTATGACAGGTGGGCCCCACCTTTTCATTTATTTTTGCATTTTCTTCTTTTCTCTAATTGAGAGATTACAAAAGCCCCTTACATACAACCAAAAAAAAGGTACTACAGACAAGAAGAATATACTTTGTCATTAACTAGTGGAGTTGACATGTGCAAAACGGGGCACTCGAGTAAACATTTTGTCGTTCTTAGCAGACTTGAGCTTGTGGGCTATAAGCATTCTGTGGTTGAGTCCTCTCACTAACGTTTCTTATTGTCGTCCTAGTCATAATGATCGTATAGAGTTTAGAATCCGGCCTACATTTCTTGAGAACGACGCGCATTTCTCTTTGATTACGAGAATGACATACATTTGTAAAGAGGAGAGGAGTATAAGAAACCAAAGCCACAAAGAATGATTCCTGCTTGGTTGGTGATGTAGTGTTGTCACTGTTTCTAAAGCAGGATTTAAATCACTCGTTCGTGCGTGCTCTCCGAGTGTTTCTGAATATCAGGTTGTCACTTGTAAATCTCGCCCATACGTTGCGTTTGTGTGTGACATGGAAACATGTACGATACAAATTAAGCAAATTGGCAAGTGCCACGAAATAAGGTGTGGATTGTCTGCCTTGGAGAAGCACAGCGCTAGGGTTCAGATCTCGTTTGAGACTCTCCGGGGAGGAACCACACTTGAAATTAAGGTAGGCGAGGAGCCGAGATTTAGGTCATATTTGGTACAGTTTTAAATTCTTATTTTTCAGATTCTACTCTTGATTCTATGAGAATCCACTTCTATAAGAATCTGAAGCTGTCTGTTAAAACCGTTTGACAGGTAAGTTTGCTCCAAAAACTATATGAGGGAGGATTAGAGACAAATAGACTATGTCACCCTTGGATGTAATACTTCAATTGTATTTGTGTAACTCAGTGACATTTGCGGGTAAAAACTTTCAACTTCAAAGGGTATTTTCGTTTCTGAAGGTTGGATTCTCACGAGAATCTGCTGGGAGGCTGTTTCTCGTTGCTAGTTCATTTTCGAGACAGCTCCTCGCGAGAAGTAGAATCTAGTGGTTTTGAGAATCAGGGTGTTTGGTACGGCTCCACGAGAATCGCTTGAGAAGCTAAGAGTGGAAGCTGTACCAAACAGGGCTTTACAGTTGCTGCTGTGCGCTTCATTTCTTTGCTCGATTAGTTTGAAGCTCAGACGTGTAATTTTGATCAGAAAAAACTAGCAGAGACGCTCCATCTTGTGGCTGATTGGCCAAAGGACACTGTCCCAGGCTCCCAGCTTACAAGTGGATTCATGGAAAAGTCAAGTCAGTTTGCTTAAGATTAAGGAAGATGAAGAAAAAACGAAATTAAAGGATCAAATCATGCGAAAGTGGATGTTCAGTCCAGAAAAGAGCGTGTTTGTGGAGAAACAGAAATGAGCTATGTCAAAAAAGAATAGCAAACATGGAGAAACAGGGAAACTAGCCGATTTCTATCTTCGTGGCGTACCAACCGGTGCCTATTCTCTAACTGGTATTGTACACCCAATAGCCACGGTTTGAGTTCCTCCAACTACATGTTAGATGGGTTTCTCGTGGATGTTTATAGATTTAATCATGTGAACTCCTCTCAGATACTAATTACAACTCCAGAGAGAGCGTAAACTACTACAACTTCTATTACACATTCATATGGGTGCATCAATCACCGGCAGGTGTCCCGACATCCTCATCCTGAACGCACAAGGTGCCTTGAGCTTGAACTTCACGCGCCACCTGAACAGCCGTCTGAAGTAGATGATCAGCTCCTGCGCCAAGAAGCTATCGGACATCTCCTGTGTTTAATCCTGCCAAAGAAGAAGGTTTGCACAAATACTAAAGATTACCTCAACAGGGGAACGAATCACCTTTTCTCTCTCTCTCTCTCTCTCTCTCAAAACAAGCCTTGCTTCTTGCTTTCCAAATTGCCCAGCAGAATGCAGCCGAAACGACAACATAAAGTTTCTGCAATTTAGGGAGAAAATAACGCATCCAACTAAAAAATTGCCACAAATCTGAAGGCATGTACGCTGTTCCAATACAACGACCAGCAATGCCCCATATTACTCTTGCTACCTTGCAGACTACGAACAAATGTTGAGCGTTTTCATTCTGGTTACAGAAAAAGCATACAGGATCACCAGGCCAATGTCTTTTAACCATGTTATCTTTTGTCAGCACAGAGTTTTGAAAGAGAAACCACAAGAAATTTTTGATTAAAAACCAATTTGTGCATGGGGCTCAGTTAGTCCAAATGGAAAAGTAGAAGAAGTACTTGGCTTTGAGAGAGGAAAATGGAAAAGTATACTGAACCCAGGTTTCAGTTTGTTTCAGTTTGTTCATAAAACCAATTTGTACAAATGAATGAGAAAAGGCCGAGGCTAAGTCGATGCTCCCGGACTTTGACTGCTACACGTTCAACGGGCTATATGCAGCGCTTCGGCCCCGGCCCCGGCCCCGGCCCGTCCGTGTTCAGCGGAGGAAGCCCATCTGCTAGCTGCGGTTTCTCTAGAGGTGGTCAACTCCAAAGAAATTAAAAGGGGGGAAGAAAACAACACTCCGGTAAACAATCTGTCAATGAGGTAAGACAGCCTAACTCAACAATCATCTCACGGTCTTCCGGAATATCTTTTACGGTTAGTGTACACGAGTATCCTGCGTTGACATTCTAAACATTTCCCCTTTGCTTGCTGCAGAAAGGAGACTCAACTGCATTGGAGACATCTTGCTTATCATCGGGGCCAATGCCACAACGCAGCTGACGGTGCAACGAAAGGTAAGGTTGGCATTGGAAGTCTAACAGAGGAAAATATTAGTTAATCAGTGGGAAGTAGAAAACACCAAGGATGTTCCCACTGTTGCAAGCTAAATATGTATGTTTGTCGCTTTGTGATGGCTGCATGGAAAGGCAGCTCGGCCTCCTGACTAATGGCCAAGGAACAAACTAGCCCGTGACAAAAAAAAAACAGTCTTGGTTAATTAATTGATGCCGTGTTTCAAGATGCGTTGTCCATTGCCCTGAAACTTATTTGTTGAAGACCCATTGGTCCAAATCACAACAATATTCTCTCAAGAGATGGGATAAAGAAGTTCTGCAACTGCCATCCCGGTTCATATTCTGGAGTCATGCTGAACAATCTTGTCCGAAATTTGTAACGCCCCCGAAATTTGGGGCTGTTGAATTTCTCACAACCATACATGATATGCAGTTACAAAATAAGCAGCATCACAAGTAAACTTTCGATCATAATAAAAACTAATATTTTATTACACAAAATTAAGACTTAACAACCAGTTTTAACACTAACACGGGCATCCAAACCCAAAGTTAATACAATACAAGACAAAATAACTTCAAACCACAGGCACGCTTGAGCGCGGTCGAAACCTAATAACAATAGTCGTTGCCATCCGGGGATCCACCAAAATCCTGCTAAACAGGACTATCAGCATTTTCCCAAGCTTTCTCTGTGGATGGTTTGCAGATTTTGCAAGAATAAGTACTACTACTGTACTCAACAAGTCACATGAAAAAACTAAATAATTGCATGCAAGGAGTTCAATAGATGGTTAGGGTTTACCTTAACAGGCATATGTGGATGCATTTTGCAGTTAAAGCAGTTTAACTTTAAAACAGTAAAACAATAATAAATAATAACAACAGGGTTTCTCAACAACTGCGATTACCAACTTAACATCTCAAAAACTCTACTTATGCCTTATGTATTGGAATCACCTATGAACACAGCTTCATTAACAGAAAGCACGACGTATTCGAATACCATTAATTATACTCTGCAGAGTTGCTCAGCTTTACCCACAAGATACCTCAAGCTCATACTGTCAAGCTATATACACGCAACACGTTAGCGTAAGACTGAGCTGAGATAACAAACCCTTTTCACTACTCAACCTTTCTAGCCTCTACCTGGCAGGTTCTACTCCATACAGCCCTCGGGAGACCACCGGCCCACTGTGGAATGCGAACTCCGATGCTGATGGGATCATACCGTTGTGTAGATCAGAGAGTGTCTCTTCAGCCCACTCATGTCCCACCCCAATTCCTTCTGCTCTATCACACAAGAGCAGTTGACAACCTGTAGATATTCGATTGGAAGAGTAGTGTACTAAGCCAGGGAGTAATGACCACACCTGTGGTTGAGCGGTTTTCTGTGTCTGTTACTTTGGCACAAGGTTCTTGTCCTTACTTGTCTTCAGTGAGGAAATGGACCAACACCAACTCGTGGCTGTCCACCCGCTTAATCTCACCTTTGACTCACTTTTAACACAAGTCTATTGGGTTGTCCAACTTGCTGGTCTCAACCCTCAACTTCCCTCCAAAACCATTGACGAATAGCCAGTACTACGTTTCAGGATTTATCAACACATTTTTAGTGACAAAGCTAAATATCTAGTCGTTATTTTATGTAACCTAAACTTGTTAAGGTGAATATGGCCTGCAAGAGTAGGCGGGCTTGTATGTTGGGTAATAGGACTATTAATTCTAACCATCATGGCATTCAAAAGTATTATTTCAATATTTAAAGTAATTGTCACAAATACAATAATAATAATAATAATAATATAAATACGTGAAATGTTGGTTCAAAATGTTCAAAGGAATGCGACTTACCTACTTGCACAAATTCTTTTAGTAGCTCTTCTTGTCCGTCTTACAGGGCTTGGTCGTCAAGTCGGGACCTAGCACAAAATAGAACAAAACAATCAAAATAAAATCCACTCAACAAGGAATGAGTGGGAACAACATGCAAGTAAATAAAATCAAAAAATAAACATAAAAGAAGGTGGTGTGGGAGGGTATGAATTTATTTGGTGCTTGATTGGGGTATGGAGAGCCCAAACCACCAAGTCGCACTCGATCAAGGCAAAGGTAAGCTAGTCGTCATCGATACGACTCCAAACGACAACTTAAAGCTGCGGACGAGAGGTAAATTCTCTACATACCCTCTCACCAATAAATTATCAAGTTCAAGTTACCATCTCTTTTGAGAAGGATGATATCACTACAAGTCGATCGAGACGATATCCGATTGTCAATCGAGTGTTGGTTGATGGTGGCGCTTCTTTGAACATATTATTTACTAATGCCCCGGACGAGATGCTACCGGGGACAAAGGTAAGGCGCAGACGATACTCTTTCATGGAATTGTACCGGTCTTCACCAAACCTATTGGCCAAGTTTCTCTTCCTTTAACATTTGGCTCACCAAGTAATTTCGTGACGTAGAAAGTCCCTTGATGTGGTCGATTTCGACACGACATATAATGCCATACTTGACGACCAACTTTGGCAAAATTTTAATGGCTACTCATTACGGTATCAATGTCTTAAGATGCCAGTCCCAAAGGAGTGATCACCATTCGATGTGACAAAAAGATGGGCGATAGTCTGCGACCGCCGATCCTCGAGATGGTTGGTCAAATACCAACTCGAATGAAAGTCACCTTCGACTAGCAAGTCGGCCTAAAGTCGCACTAAAGCCGAACGATCAAGTCAAAGGTGAACTTCCGACCCCAAATAGGAAGACGCCCTCATACCTTCCTCCGAGCTAACGCAGATGTCTTTGGCGCAAGCATCCGACATGCCCGAGTCCCGGTGGAGGTGATCGAGCCTGTGCTAGCTTTACTACCGATAAAGTACCAGAAACAAAAATTACGGAGATTTGCCCCGATCGACGAGATGCTATTAAATCGAGTTGATAAGCTACTTAAAGGTGCTTTATAGAGAAGTCAACCACCCAGAGTGGTTGGCTAACCTCAGAATGGTCAAAAGTCAAACGGCAAATGGCGATGCGGACTTTATCGACCTTAATAAAGCTTGTCCAAAAGATGATTTCCTTTACCTCGTGACGATCACCGTTGATTCAAGCGCAGTTGTGAGATATTAAGTTTTTAGATGCATATTCGATATCACCTGATCAATATGTGTTTAAACGATGAAGAAAAGACCGCATTCATTACTCCATTTGGTACCTTTTGCTATGTCAAAATGCCATTTGGTCTAAAGAATGCCGGTGCTTCTTTCAACGCTCGATGCAATCGACTTTTTCATCTCAATTAGGCCGAATTTGGAAGCCTATGTTGATGATCTAGTCGGCATTAAGAGACTTAATCATATCACCGACCTACAAGAAACATTCGACAACCTCGTAAAGCACCGCTAAAACTCAATCCAGAAGTGTGTGTTTGAATTTCTTCAGAAAATTGCTTGGATTCCTAGTATCCGAACGAGGAATCAAGCAAATCTCAAAAATAAAAGCCATCCTCCGGATGCGCCCTCCAAACACAAAAAAGGAAGTCCAAAACTCACTGGTGCATAAAGTCGTTTCATCGCACGACTAGGAGAAAAAGGACTACCTTTCTTTAAACTTCTCAGAGACATGAAGGTTTTGAGTGGTCGAACGAGGCAAACGCCGCTTTGAGGATGTCAAGAGGTATCTCCGAGTGCTCCTGCTCGCTTCTCCAAAGCCGAAGTAATCCTAGTCGCCACGCCATGTGCAAAGAAGCGCGAAGATGTCGTGAGAACGTGAAAACGCATAACCACGGGTTTACTACGCGCAAGTTTTACACGCCTAAGGAGCGCTACCTCGTGTCCAAATCTATATGCCCTCCTCATGTCTTCGAGGAAATCATGCATTATTTTCAAAGCACAAAATAGTCAGGCTGGCTCGAAGTTTCCTTTGGGAGCAATCCTCCATAATAAGGAAACAATGGACGATGGAAATGGTCGAACTTGGGAGTTCGACTTCCATTTCGTGTCCCGAACGGCCATAAAATCCGTATCTTGGCGCACTTTGTCGCCGAATGGACAAATCCAACTCGCTCAGATCCCCAAGACGATTCCCACGACCAAAGGATGATGTACTTTGACTCGGTCACTTACTTTAAGTGGCTCGGGTCGGGTGGTCTCCGTATGCTCCTCACCGAGAAACCTTAAAGTATGCCATACAATTAAACTTTCGAAGCACTAACAATGTAGCAGAGTACGAAGGTTTGCTAGCCGGCATACGAGCCGCGAAAGCACTCTCAATTCGCCGACTACTGCGTGAGAGGAGACTCTCAACTAGTCGTGAATCAAATCGGAAAGAGTACCAATGCTCTAACTCAACAATGGCTCGGCACTTATCAAGTAACGAAGCTAGAAAAACATTTTTAGGTTTCGAGGTACAATTTATCCTCGAAGGATAATTTCCGCATGGACCAACCGCTCGGATGGCTTCTTCCCGATCCACGCATCCAAAGGAGTTTTCTTGGAGCGACTCCAAAACCGCTCTCTGGTCAAGAACCGTAAACACCTCCTCTTGAGATAGCCTCATTAGATTACGAGGATACCGGATGACTCCCATCTACGAGTATCTTTACAAGGGTTCCAGACCAAGATGATCTTGAGGCGATCGATTATCCTAAAAGCCAAAATGTATACTTTGGTTGAAGGAGTCCTCTATAAACGAGGAACCTAAGGAATACTCATGCGATGCATTCCGCAAAACGAAGGAATAACGCTCCTTCACGATATACACAAGGGCATCTGTGGGACGATGCTCCTATAGAACATTGGTTGGTAAAGCCTTCGATAAGGTTTTTATCGCCTACACCTGACGATGCTATGGAGGTGGTTAAAAGTGTGTCCAAAGTCAATTCCATGGTAGAGCAGATACACCAACCAAATTCAAGCATTACAAACAATACCTCTTTCTTGGCCTTTGCGCACTGGGGCTTGATATCCTAGGACCGCTTCCCAAAGCTCCAGGAGGTTTCAATTCCTTTTGTGGCTATTGACACGCTCACAAAATGGATCGTTGAACTCAGAATCGATAACAACTAAGAAAAAGGTTCATGATGAGAAGCGAATTAGTCGATTTGGAGTTCCGAGTGATAATTACGCATAATGGTAAACACTGCAAGTGCAAAATTTCGTGAATTTTGCGACGAGTTCAGGTACCAAGTTATGCTATGCTTTGCACATCCCCAAAGTAATGGGGCTTAACGCAAACGCCAAATAATGCGAGGAATTAAAACTCGAGTCTTCTCACCACTTTGTTAAGCGCTCGGGGCTTGGGTACAAGAATTACCCTCCATATTATGGGCGTCTCAGATGCGACCACCATCGAGCAACAGAGAAACACCTTTTTCTAGTTTTCGAGCCGGCCATGCTTCCTCCGAGCTAAAATTACGCATCGACACGAGTTGAAACCTTCAAACAACTCGTATCAGAACGACTTGAGCAGATGACATTAACCTACTCAAGAGAGGAGAAACCTAGCCTTAATCCGCTCGGCGCCTACCAACAAGCCTCCGCGCAGATACTATAATCGTAAGGTCCAACCTCGCAGCTCTTTGTCAGAGGTGACTTGGTATTGAGGCTCGCCAATCCAAGTCTAATCGAATAAACTTTCCCTAAATGGGAAGGTCCTCACACAAGGGTCGGCTAACTTCGCCGAGTGGTCTGCACGACTAGCAATGGAAGATGGACAAGTTCTCTCAAACTCTTGGAACATCGACCGCCATTCATAAATTCTATGTGTGACCAGCTTTCTCAGCAATAAAAGTCCGTGTTCTTTCTACCTCTTTTTGCCTTAATTTTGAGTAGTGCTTTTTAATCTTTCGACTATGATATGAAAACACGCAGCTTTTCTTTAATCGGCCGAAAAGCGAGAAACGCCATCTCGTCGAAACTTCTCCTCTCTGCATGTGGTTCGCCCACTAGAAGGAATTTCCTAGCATCGACTGCTACTCACTTTTTCCGCCAATACAAAGAGCTCGGTTTTATCTAGTCGTAATGTTCTCAAAGCCAACTCTCTCAATCTTAATCTATTTTTTCAAGAAGTTCAAAAATATTCTAAGTAGAGTGCACTTTCTTACATTTGTTCGATTCACATTTGGTGTACTCAATTTGTTTTAACTGGTCGAAGGAAGAGACACACCTAGTCAAGTCTTCCTCTCGCATGTGGTCCCGCCCACTAGAAGGAAACTTCCTAGTGTCGCCGCCTCCTACTTTTGCTACAAAAGACTTATCAAGTCACCAAAAAGGACGAACAAATGACTAAAGTACTCTAAGACGCTTGTTTAACTCAAGTTGTCGCTCTTGGTTTGATTAAACTAGTCTGAGATGGGAACATCACCTAGTCTTTCCTCTCACCGCGTGGTCCCGCCCACTAGAAGGAACTTCCTAGTGTCAAGTCGCTTTCACTCTTTCGACCAAAGTTGACAACCGTAATAAAAGCTATAAGTTAAATAAACCTCTCTTTGTTTTCGAAACCCCATTTTAAATACTATTTATTTAGATTGTCTAAACAATCTAAGCAAATAGTCGGGGGCTAATAAAGTTATTAATTTAACTTCAATTCTTAGTCTTTCATTCGCTTATTATCTTTTGAGTTACTAACTACTCGACAAGATGATTTTCGTGAAATGAGGCGGATCATATATTACTCATTAACAAAAATTGTCTCGCTTTACAAGGTAGTTACAAGATTACTCAAGGGGAGAGCCTAGCCGCATTTCCTCCGCCACCTTTTACCAATCGATCGCATTTCCTCAATCGCACGACTTGCCTCGATTCAGACGGTCAAGTAAATTCAATTGGTTTAACATTACATGGGGGTCTTGAGCTTTAAGTTTCGCTAAAGCGTAACTTATCGCTGACTCCGATCGCTTCACTTATTGATTCAAATTTTGATTAGTCTTCAGAGTGGTCACCATTTCTGCAATTTTTCCGACTTGTTCCCCAATGGTACTTGTGTGAGCAACTATGGTATCTTCTCGAGGAGTTTTTCCTCGTAATGTAGCTCGTTACACATTGTTCAGAGAGTGATGTTGCCTTGAATTTATCAACACATTTTTAGTGACAAAGCTAAATATCTAGTCGTTATTTTATGTAACCTAAACTTGTTAAGGTGAATATGGCCTGCAAGAGTAGGCGGGCTTGTATGTTGGGTAATAGGACTATTAATTCTAACCATCATGGCATTCAAAAGTATTATTTCAATATTTAAAGTAATTGTCACAAATACAATAATAATAATAATAATAATATAAATACGTGAAATGTTGGTTCAAAATGTTCAAAGGAATGCGACTTACCTACTTGCACAAATTCTTTTAGTAGCTCTTCTTGTCCGGCGTCTTCTGGGGCTTGGTCGTCGAAGTCGGGACCTAGCACAAAATAGAACAAAACAATCAAAATAAAATCCAGCTCAACAAGGAATGAGCTGGGAACAACATGCAAGTAAATAAAATCAAAAAATAAACATAAAAGAAGGTGGTGTGGGAGGGTATGAATTTATTTGGTGCTTGATTGGACTGAACAGAGTGGAGAAATAGATTTCTGGGCTCAAAACGGACGAAATGGATATATAGTGTCGAATTAGGGTTTGGGGGGATGAATAGTGTTAGATGATGAATATTACTGATTTTACTATTTATGAACGAAAACATGCAATTAACAGTAATCAAGTTCACTATTTCTGGTTGCGAACAGTAATGCAGATTACTATTTTTGGTTAGTGAACATTAATTATTTTACTGTGCTATGCACAATGTCTTTGATTTACTGTTCATGGGTTGTGAACAGTATTGAGCTGTGCCCAATACCCAGTTGGGCCAAAGTCCGAACTGGCCAGGCCATTTTGGCCCAGCGCTTGTGCAGTCTGGAGCTGCGCTCGGCCAAAGGCCAGAGCACGCTCGACTTGCCCGAGCCGGCGCCAGTGGCGACGGCGGAGAGAGTGCAGTGAGCATCGCGGTGGTTTGGTGAATCTATTTTGGGGCTTTGGAGGAACAGAGGTGGGGAGGCGGCGGTGGAGGCGCACGGTCAGAGCAGGGGAAGGAGGCGGTGGCGATACGGCGACGCTCCGGCGAGGGTGAGTGGCGGAGAAGCATCAGTGAGGCGAGAGGGTCCTAGGGGTGGTGGTGTGGGTGCTTGGGGTAACCTGAGGTGGCATGCCGGCGTGAGCCGTGAGAAGGGTGGCGGAGAGGGGCGGTGCCAGCGAGGTTCCGGTGAGGAGGGGTGGGGCAAGGTGGGGAAATGAATCACGGTGGCGAGGCGGAGCCACTGCCGTAGTTTGGAGGGAGGCGGCGAATTTTACCTCAGAGTTCACCACGGCCAAGAAGGAAGCGGCGGGAAAGCTTCAAATTCGATCAGTGCTGGTGACGGGAAGGTAAGGGTAGGTGGTGTGGTGGGAGGTGGAGATGAAGGCAATCCCTAGGCGGGCTTTTATTTCAGAGAATGGCAGTGGGAGCATTGGAGGGTGGAGGAGAGCTCGGCGTGTGGGCGGCGACGTGGTTGGCCGGCGGAGCTTGGACGGTGCAGGGGAGGGAGAGGTGGCAGGGTGAGGTGGCACGGCGAAGGCGGTAGAAGGAGCTGGTGGCGGTGTGGTGGCACGGGAGGTAGCGAGTGATGGCAGTGTAGGAGGTGATGCTAGCGTCGGGGCGGTGACGCGCTGGGAGGAGAAGGAGGAAGAAGAAAGAAGAAGGCGCAGGAGGAAAAGGCACTTCCGGCTGGGAGAAATGGAATGCCCAAAAGAGGAAAGCAGTTTTGAGCTAGAGTTTTCGAAAAAATAAATTTTTCAAATTTAAACCAAAAGATTCAAAAAAAAATTGATTTTTTGGATTTTTTAGGTTATTTCAATCTACACCCCTTAAAAAGAATCTCGTCACCGAGATTCACTCAAAGCCAGGGGACAGATTGGAAAATCACGCTGCATTTTCGATTCCTTTTTCCATGGTGTTATTTCTTGTTCTCATATTCTGTCACAGAAAGTGAAGAGGCAACTCCTGGATTAAATAGAACCAAAGCTGATTTTGTACAAAGTAAAGACATACCGATAATGACATTTGTGGCTTCTGCAGCTTCATTGGTAGTGACATAATTGATTTTTCCCTGAATTGGTCCTGTTGTTGATCTTCCTTCTCCTGAATTTTGTCCTGGTTGCTGGAATCTTGGTTGTTCTCTAGGTCTTAGCATACCTCATTTGTTAGCTTGTATTATTGGTGGCGTCTTGTTGATCTATGATTGCCTCTTTACTTGAGCATTCGCTGCTTCTGCTAATATATTTCTCATTGGGCATTGAGATTTGAAATGACCTGGTTGTCCACAGTGGTAATGGTTTATGTATTTTTGTGGACATTCTCTCTAATGGTGATTTCCTCCACAGGTGTAGCACTGAATTGTGGCTGGTTGGTTCATGTTGTATTGTGGTCTTGGAACTGGATTGGTAGGTGGTCTCTCCTGAAATTGCATTGGCGGCTCTGTTATCATTCTTCTCTTGGGTGCACTGGGTGAAGGTGTCATCTGCATTGCTCTTCTTTTCCTGATTTCTTGTAATTTTGTTCTGGCTTCTTCTGATATTAGCAGTTTATTTACCATAGTTGACATGTCTTTGAAATCCAGGGCTGAAATGTGGAATTTTAGCGACTTCTGTAATCCTTCAAAAATTTCTCCATCTTCTATTCTTCAATGTTAATATCATTTTGGGCATATCGTGCTAGGTAGTTGAATTGATGAAGATATTCTACCACAGTAAGTCCTCTTTGCCTAAGAGCAAGGAACCCTCGGCGTTTGGAGGCAAGCACGCGGTGGGGACGTGTGCCTTGTGAAATGCATCCTTGAATTCTTGCCATGGTATATCTCTTCCGGGGTGGAGTGCTTGGTAATTTATCCACCATGTTGCGACTTGTCCTTGAAGTTGATGGGAGGCAAAAAGGGTCTTCTCTTGATCTGTGCATTGGATAGTGTCTAACTTTCTTTCCATGTCTCTTATCCAATCATCTGCTGCTAGTAGTTCTGGTGCAACTGTAAAAGTTGGTGCTCTTGATCCTGTAGTGATTCCTCCATTTGTTGTTCTGGGAAAGGGTCTTGATGGTACTGGTGATCTGGTTGCTATTTATTCTAGGAACCTGGTGTGCTGCTCCATCATTCTAGTTTGATTTTGCTATGCTTGATATCTATTTCTTTCCATCATGGCCATTACTTCTACCATGTTTGGCTGATGATCCTCTGGGTTGGTGTCACTTTGGGGATTGTCATTGCCATGACTTCTTGTTCTTATTCCTGACATCTTGGGAATGTATTTCTGTAGTGATTTTGACCAAGTAGAGATAGGTAAGTAAGATTCAGACTTAAGTTGAGCTGAGAAAGATCAAGGTAAGAATTAAGACGAAAAGAAGGAATTGAATTTTGACAAGGATGATATATAAGTACTGATAGAAAAACAAATTATCAAAAAATAACATAGCTCATTTATTTATACGAGCTATATACATACCACTTAGAGTATATAGCACAACTTGTGTTACAACCAAAAGATTGTCTATTTAGGGTTCACTCTATTTGACACTACTTTAGTGTATTCTAAACACTAGTGCTATTTCTGACGGAATGTTGAAATTTGAGAGAGAAAAATCTTTTGTAAAAACAAATTGGGATTTTACAGATCTAAGTTTAGATGAGATAGCAATAGAAGGGAAAATAAAGCAATAATACTTATATTTTTGTTTTAAGAAATTCTTTTATGATTTTTTTTCAAATTAAGATTTTTGAAGGTCTTCAATTCCTAATTCCTATAGCTAATCTAGGGTCTCAACCTACGGTCAAGCTATGCTCTGATACCACTTTGTAACGCTTCCAAAATTTGGGGTCGTCAAACTCTTCACAACCGCTCAGGATGTGTAGTTATGAAGTAAGCAACATCATAAACAAGCTTTCAATTACAAGCAAAGCTAATATTTTATTACACAAGATTAAGACTTAACAGCCAGTTTTAACACTAACACGGGCATCCAACCCCAAAGTTAATATAATACAAGATAAAAAAAACTTCAAACCACAGGCATGCTTGAGTGCAGTCGAGACCTAATAACAGTAGTCATCGCCATCCGAGTATCCACCAAAATCACATTCAACAAGATCCTCAGCATTTTCCCAAGCTTCCTCTATGGATAGTTTGCAGATTTTGCAAAAATGAGTACTACTACCGTACTCAACAAGCCACATGAAAAAGCTAAATAATTACATGCAATCAGTTCAATGGATGGTTAGGGTTTACCTTAACATGCATATGTGGATGCATTTTGCAGTTAAAGCAGTTTAGCTTAAAAATAGTAAAACAACAATAAATAATAACAATAGGGGTTTCTCAACAATTGCAATTACCAACTTAACATCTCAAAAACTCTACTTATGCATCATGCATTGGAATCACCTATGAACACAACTTCATTAACCGAAAGCACAACGTATTCGAATACCATTAATTATACTCTACAGAGTTACTTAGATTTACTCACAAGATACCTCAAGCTCGTACTGTCAAGCTATATACACGCAACACGTTAGCGTGCGACTGAGCTGAGATAATAAAGCATTTTCACTACTCAACCTTTCCAGCCTCTACCCGGTAGGTTCTACTCCATACAGCCCTCGGGAGACCACCGACCCACTGTGGAATGCGAACTCCGATGCTGACAGGACCATACCGTTGTGTAGATCAGAGAGTGTCTCTTCAAACCCACTCCTGTCCCAACCCAATTCCTTCTACTCTATCACACAAGAGCATCTGACAACCTGTAGATATTCGATTGGAAGAGTAGTATACTAAGCTAGGGTGTAATGACCACACTTGTGGTTGAGCGATTTTCTGTGCCTGTTACTTTAGCACAAGATTCTTATCCTTGCTTATCTCCAGCGAGGAAATGGACCAACACCAACTCGTGGCTATCCACCCACTTGATCTCAACTTTGACTCACTTTTAACATAAGTCTATTGGGTTGTCCAACTTTCTGATCTCAACCCTTAACTTCTCGTCAAAACCATTAACAAATAACCAATACTACTTTTCAGTATTTATCAACATATTTTTGGTGATAAAGCTAAATATCTTATCGTTATTTTATGTAATCTAAACTTGTCAAGGTGAATATGGCCTACAAAAGTAAGTGGGCTTGTATGTAGGGTAATAGGATTATTCTAATTATCATGGCATTCAAAAGTATTATTTCAATATTTAAAGTAATTGTCACAAATATAACAATAATAATAATAATATAAATACACGAAATGTTGGTTCAAAATGTTCAATGGAATGCGACTTGCCTCCTTGCACAAATTCTTCTAGTAACTCTTCTTGTGTGGCGTCTTCCGGGGCTTGGTCGTCGAAGTCAGGACCTAGAGCAAAATAAAACAAAATAATCCAAATAAAATCCGGCTCGACAAGGAATGAACTGGGAACAACATGCAAGTAAATAACATTAAAAAATAAACACAAATGAAGGTGGTGTGGGAGGGTAGGAATTTATCTAGTGTTTGATTGGACTGAACGGAGTGGACAAATGGATTTCTGGGCTAGAAATGGACGAAATGCATATACAATGTCGAATTAGGGTTTGGGGGGATGAATAGTGTCAAACAATGAATAGTATTGATTTTACTATTCATGAATATAAACATGCAATGAATTGTAATGGAGTTCATTGTTTCTGATTATGAATAGTAATACAAATTAATATTTTTAGTTAGTGAATAATAATTATTTTACTGTGCTATGAACAGTGTCTTTGATTTACTGTTCACAAGTTGTGAACAGTATTGGGTTGCGCCCAATACGCAATTGGGCCGAAGCACGAACCGGCCAGGCCATTTTGTCCTAGCGCCTGTGCATCCTGGAGCTGTGCTCGGCCGAAGGCCAGGGCACGCTCAACTTGCTAGAGCACGCTCGGCTTGCCCGAGCAGGCGCCAGCGGTGTCCCCGGCGACGACGGTGGCCGGCGGCGGCGACAAAGGGTGCAGTGAGCATCATGGTGGTGTGTTGAATCCATTTTGGGGCTTTGGAGGGACGGGGGAGGTGCGGAGGTAGGGCGGCGGCGGCGGAGGTGCACGGCCGAAGCAGGGGAAGGAGGCAGCGGTGATACTGCGTTGCTCCGGCGAGGGTGAGTAGCGGAGAAGCATCAGTGAGGCGAGAGGGTCCTAGGGGTGGTGGTGTGGGTGCTTGGGGCAGCCTGAGGTGGCATTGTGGCATGAGCCGTGAGAAGGGCGGCGGAGAGGGACGGTGCTGGTGAGGTTCCGGTGAGGGAGGGGGTGGGGCAAGGTGGGGAAAAGAACCGCGGTGGCGAGGCGGAGCCACTGACCGGAGTTGGGAGGGGGTAGGGAGGCGGCAAATTTTACCTCGGAGCTCACCTTGGCCGAGAAGGAGGCGGCGGGGAAAGCTTCAAATTCGGTTGGTGCTGGTGATGGGAGGATAAGGGTAGGTGGTGTGGTGGGAAGTGGAGATGAAGGCAATCTCTGGGCGGGCTTTTATAGCTGGAGAATGGCAGTGGGAGCAGTGGAGGGTGGAGGAGAGCTCGGCGAGTGGGCGGCGACGTAGTTGGCCGGCGGAGCTTGGACGGTGCGGGGGTGGGAGAGGTGGCAGGGTGAGGTGGCGCGGCGAAGGTGGTAGAAGGAGCTGGTGGCGGTGCGGTGGCGCAGGAGGTGGCGAGTGACGGCAGCGGAGGAGGTGATGCTGGCATCGGGGCGGTGACGCGCTGGGAGGAGAAAGAGGAAGAAGAAAGAAGAAGGCGCCGGTGGAAAAGGCGCTTCTGGCTGGGAGAAACGGAATGGCCGAAAGAGGAAAGCGGTTTTGAGCTGGAGTTTTCGAAAAAGGAAAGTTTTCACATTTCAACCAAAAGGTTCAAAAAATTTGAAATTTTTGGATTTTTGAGGTTATTTCAAAACTTGAAGCAAATGGATGCTAGAATGAGATTTTAGTTGACTTGTTCGGTTTGGAGGGGGATATATTGAACAAGAAATGCAGCGATCATACTATTATAATAATAAGGTTAGTGTGTCTCCTTCAGTCAGTTATTCTGGACAGCGAGGTATGAACAACACAAGAAGGCCCCCAAATTGGATAGGCCCCCAAATTGGATAGGTTTCTGCAACAGATTTATACTGCCAGAGCCGGACTTCACTGGTTTCACGGCACCACTTTTCTGTCATTTACCACTAGATCCGAGCAGGAGCCTACATCATAAAGGAACACGCTATACAATGACCGTCCTTGTACATGAATATTACAGTATCTTCCAGGATCAAGCACAGAATGTACATTGCCATCCTTTGACCAGAGTACATCTTCAGAACACCTGCAATGCAAGCAAGACTGCATGATGCACACAAGATAGAGACACACACAGTTAACATGCTGCAGTCAGAACTCAGAAGCCCAGCAATGGAGTGAGTCAGAGAAGAAGACTAGATGTCGATCGATCCATATAACTTTGCTTGCAATAAGTGTCCACATGGATAGGCGTAAACAAGAAAGCGGAGGCCAACTTATTGCGATTTCCAGAGCCCATCATAACTAGTCGGCACCGGTACGTCTGCCAGGCACGTACCGGGCTCTCTCTCCGCGCACTGTACCTAGGCGTATTTTTTTTTGGCTAAGAACACGCAAAATACTTGCACACCATTGCATTAACAGAAGAAAAGAAAGTACCACTGTTCTATTACAACACGAGGAGAGCACTTAGGGCACCCGCCTAAGTACCTAGTGGTACTGAAAAGATCATAACGCGGAGGCGACCCTACCATGCAATTGTGCAAGCTCACACACACCTCAGATCGATTTGCCATTCCGCAGAGCAGTTTCTCCATCATCCATGACCCACGCTGCCCTCCACCTTCGTATCACAGGGAATATGCGCCGGAAATCATCTCATGCATGTAGCAACATAAGACACATAGCTGCAATGTTGCATATACTGTGTGAAATACATTCTTGAATGGCTTTATACTTTTATTTGACACAAATGGGCAGTATACAGAGTGGGTGTGGGGATGAGTTCTGTCAGGAGTGACAGATCACTGAGTAGTAGAATACATTGGAGTGATTTGTTCGTTCGTTCGTTCACAGGAACAAAACATGAAGCGAACATGTGTGTTAGCTAGCCATACAAACAGTGCAGTGGAGTACTAATTAAGAACTAGTGCTTGTCCTCGACCTTACAGGCTCCAAATGCCATGGAAAATGCTCCTGAGCTTGCTCCCGCCAAGCTTCTTCACAATCTTCTTGGCGTCTGTGACATTGATCTCTGCAAGCTTCTCAAGATTCCTGACAGACATTTCAAACAAGCTTCAAGAACATTATTCTCTATGTATGTCTTGACAAGTAGAAAATTTTGGAGAGAAATTGTAATGGAATGAATATTGTTACTACCTGACATGCTCCGAGGACATGATCTTCCTCCGGCCCGAGGCGCTGTCGGTCAGGTGCATCAGTGTCGACAGCAAGAACCGCTTCGCCGGCGAGGGTTTCTCCTCGTCGGGGCTCAGCAGCTGCAGTATCTGCGCCACATTGCGGTCTTCCTGGACGAAGCGCTTCCGGTTGCGGTGCACGGACACCATGGCGCAGAGCGCCTCCGCCGCCATCTCCCGCGCCTCGAGGGATTTGGCCACCTGTAGGATGTTCACCAGCTCTGGCATGAAGCCGGCGTCCCCATCGCTTTCTTGGTCTCCTCTGACACGTGGCACAGGCGGTGCGCTGCCTTGAGAGCGCAGTGCTGCAGTGTGCTGTCGCCGTTGCGGAGGAAGAAGAGGACGAGGTTGAGGAAGTCGGCGCCGATGAGCCGGTCGATCGAGCCTGCTGACGAGAAGCAGAGCGTGTTGATGGCGTGGAGGGCCACCTCGCGCGCCTTTGAGGAGCGCGGGGAGCTCGGGTCGAGCACGCGGACGAGGGACTCGACGGCGCCTTCTTGGAGCACGAACTCCCTGATGGAGCTGTCGCCGGAGGCGATACCGGCGAGGAGCTCCATCGCGTGGATTTGCACCGCCTCGTCCGCGGCGCTCTGTGAGAGGGACACGAGCACCGGCACCGCCCCCGCGTCGGCCACCATGTACTTCCTGATCTCGTCGATGCCCACGAGGCTCCTAAGCACCCGGCATGCCGTGCACACGAGCTCGCTGCCGCTGGCACGGTGGTCGATGCAGACGTTGAGCAATGCCGTGACGCCGCCGTGCGCGGCGACGGCCCAGGCGTTGTCCGAGTTCTCGGTGAGCCTGCAGAGCACCCCCGCCGCCCGCTCCTTCGCCGTCGGGCGGGCTCCCGTGTCAAGAACCTGGATTACCGGAGCGATGACGCCGCCTACGACAAGGTCGCCTCTGTAAGCGTCAAACCCGGCGATCACCGAGATGGCCTCCAGGGCCTCTTCTTGGACACAAATATCAGGGCACTCGAGCAACCAGACCAGAACGCCAATGCCGTCCGCAACGTCGGACACGACGACCCGTACATACTTCTCATCGTCCCGCAGCACCTCGTTGAGCGCAGCTGCGGCCTCCCTCCGCATCTCCGCGCCGCCCACCCTGAGCCTGGCGAAGAGGTCCCGCACGTAGAACCGCGCGGCCTCGCGGCTGGCGCCAGCGCCCGGCCGCGGCACCACGATCGCCCGCGCGCGCGTCAGCGCGCCCGACGCATATATCTCGTCCACCCGCGCCACGTGCGCGTCGAGCGTGGCGACCACGACGTCGAGGTCGCTGCGCAGCCGCAGCTTCCCGCCTCCGTAGTGCCTCCCCTGGCTCCGCGGCACCAGCTCCCGCGCGTCCCCGGCGGTCTCCACGACACCCTGCAGGAGGTCGGCGAACGCGTCGTATCTCTCCCCTCCATCAGAAGCCGCGGTGACGGTGATGTCGGCGAGTCCGGCGTGGAGCCGGTTGAGCCTGTCCCTGATGAGCTGCCACTTGAACGGGAACAGGGAAGCGGACAAGGAAGCAGAGATCGAAGAACCAATGGCGTCCAGCGCCGCCACGAGCCTCCCCTGCTCATCCTGCTCTGCTTCTTGGCTACCCGCCGCCGCCGCCGCCTCCTCCTCCTGCCCTGCTTCTCCCATTCCTCCTACCAGCTCACACACTTTAGCACATCATTTCTTGCCCTTGCGTTGAACACGCAAGAAAGGAAGAAGAAGCAGAAACATAAGCGGTGGAGCTATAAGTACGGGAACCGCGGGGGAGTGTGATAACTGTAACTGCAAGGTGGTGAACTGGCGATCGATGGTAGTTAATGGAGGCGGAGGCGGGGCCGGTGGGGTCCCAGCCGCTGGCGGTGGCCCACCACCGGGGCGCAGCACGAGCGCGACTGTTGGTGCACTCGGTCCCTGGGGAAATGCGCCAGTGCGCGTGAGGTGAGGACGAAGAAGCCCTGGGGATTGGTGTGCTTTGGTGCGGAGCGGGAGGAGAAGAAGCGCAGGACGAGGGAACTAGGATCGCGTAACATGCCCAAAATGCTACGCGTGCGAACAAGTTTCAAGGGGTTATTCTAGTGCGAGTACTGCACGTTTCGCTAAAAGGTAAACTAAGTTGTTCCAAAAGTTTGCTGCTAGATCGCTCGGAACTTGTCGGTTCCACCGTTTTGACCATCGATCATGATTCTTCTTAGAGCTTTACTTAGAATGCAAAAACTTCACGGGAATTTCACAGAAACATTCAATTCTCATCAAATTATAGAAAAACAAAATTACGAGTTCCAAACAGGACCGTAGACATTTGGTGAAGTTTAATCTGAAATGATGAGCACCAATGGTTATCTTGAGGGTTGTATTGTGAAAGGGGGTAGGTACTTAGGTCGTGCATGTGAGCTCCCAACGTAATGTGTTGGTACATCAAGAGTGATAAACTATCAGGACTCCCAAGACGTGACGACGGAGCGACTGACTATTACGGCCGCGATAGGAGGGTCGTGACTCATGAGAGACCAGACCCAACCGATCCTTTGCTTCAAAGTTGTAGTAGTATTGTGTATTAATAATGGGAAGGCGAGGCTTGAAAGATCCTTGTACTAAGGTTTTGCTTCAAAACTTGAATTGATCATATTTGGTACCTAGCTTAACTAGTCCACCCGAATTGAATTCTCCACCTAATGTTTGTAGAGTGGTACCAAGCAATATCAATGCAAATTTGGCCAAATAAACGGCACATTTTCATAATCATGAACAAGCAGCTAATGGTGAGTTCATGATTCGAATCCGTTTTGGCTTTGTTTCCGTTTCCAACATGGAGTTCTACTCCTACACGAAGTCTCCTCTGTACCCTTTATAAATATGAGAATTTTTACTGTACATTCTACTGGCAGTATATAGTGGTAGTATAAATTAAATCAGACTAATGATTTGTTAAGGGCATAATAGCATTTTCTTTGTATTTATAATTTTTGTGAGTGTACTATGGAATTTTCCAACTAGAGTTCAAAATATTAATATTGTGTCATATGATCCCCATATAGGCAATTACAATTCTACATCTCTTGGAAGTCTACTACTCACATTATCAGGTTAGTATAACTAAATCCTAACTAATATGAACCATTGAATAAAAAAGAATGGACGGTTCGTATTAAATTGAGTGTACTATGAAAGAGCTCTATGAAATACCGTAGTGTAAGAAAAAGATCCTCATTGTAAACAGCCCTACCTGTAACTCTCCTCATATAGTGATATACGTCTTCGTGCGCCCGTGGTTTTCTGGGTTTTTCATGTAAAATTTGTGTCTTATGTCTCTAATTTGTCATGCGTTTTTATAACAACTAACAACTAAAAAAATAATATGTGCATGCAAGATCATGAAAAAAAAAAGGAGAGACCATCATCACAACTAGAGGCGGAGGGAGGGGGAGGCTGGAGACTGGCAGGGGGCAGGGCTCCCCCTTATGATCCAAATTTTGCCATACATCCCTTTGTGATCCACTGAATTTTATCTGTATTATAATATTTGTCTTCCCTCATATAATATAATGAAATTGTGTAGCTTGTTCGACTCCCTCATCTGTAAGTCATGTCTCCGCCACTAATCACAACTAGGACGTACGACAATTCAGATGCAGCAGAAGTTCATCCAGTTACCCCCTCGACCGATGGAATCATGGCAAGCCGATCAAAGTCTCTCGAGTCAGTTGAGCATCCCAGCCACACAGGGGATCATGATGTTGGATTCATTTCCTATTATGTGGACCTACATGAGTTTTAATACATATTAGCTATCTATTCTATGGTTGGCTCAAATATATAAAGTGATCAAATAAAATATTTATTAAGAGCTCGGGTATCTATTAAGGAAAATATGAACTTGGATTTTAAATATGTGTAGAGACGTGTTTGGAATCTATCTCTAATTATGGGACGAGATAGAATTATATACTAAATGTTATAAATAAGGGCCAGATCCTCTCAGCAGGGTAACCCATGTCATACCACATATCTCCATCTGTAGTTGGAGTTTGTGACTTACCTCTTGCCGAAAAACACCAAACCCTAGGTAGATTGAGCACCTGCACATCTACTGTTTCAGATCAACCCTACGACGAACCATGGCATCTGTCGGACCCGGATTTTACAAATCCAAATCCTCTATGAAAACATTGTGCTATTCCCTAGATCAGCAGATAGCACTCACAGGCATATTTCTGAATTATTTCATACATGGCGTGAACTAACTCATTCAAATATATTACAAACTTCAGAGTAACATAGGCCACATCGGGTCGAGTTTTACAAAAGGGCTGAACATGCCAAATTGATTACATTACATGAAAGCAACGTAAGCTACAACAGAAGTAAAAGGGAGTAGAGCTCATCTTTCCACAGGCAAGCGACTGGGGTAGCCTGTGTACGACGGATATTAACCAAGGGGTTGGATAATATCGGTTGTACGCAAGTACCGAACGAGTCCACTAGACTGAGGCGATATCTAGACTACAGAACTAGACTACTCTTAATTGTTTCCTTGTCCGTCGACTTTTGGATCTTCATAATATGCATAGTGAAGGGATCGCGGCAAATGCTATGATAGCATAAAAATTTACCGCGCAACCAAGAAATCACCCCTAGTAATAGATCACGAGATTACCGCTAGACGCGCCGACTTATAGCGGAAGTCGAGTCGTTGTAGTGAGTTGATGCAGTCGTAGTCGTACTCACGACGTGTCTCCTCCTTCGAGTGGTCGTACTCGCCGCACGTCTGCTTCTTCGAGTGGTCGTACTCACCACGCGACTTCTCCTCCAACTCCGGTGATCGACACGACTCGCGGATCGTCCTAGTGTTGATGCTTCGCAACAACACCTCCGAGGTATCCACACGTACAGGATAGGATCACCACGCGCTGGAGTGCTAGCACCGACAGCTTGGTTGAGAAGGCATGGCTATTAGCGTTTCGATAGTTCTTCCAAAGATCATCCTCTACCCTCACCCCATGCCACCGCCCCTCTTTATATAGGCATCCATGATAGGTCTCGAACTTGAGGCCCATTAGGAACTCGGATCACTATCCAAAATAGATCATAACCCTTTAAGTGTGCGACCCTACAAGTTATGACTCAGAAACCCCTTTCCGACCACCAGTCGTTAGCAGTACCTAGCAGCACATAACGATTCCCAAATACACATAGAATAGCGGACGAACCTTGATGTAATATGATCTATGATCAGGTCCTCATCACTTACGATTAGTTCGTATCTCCATACGACCATATCGTATTTGGTCCCGGCCAGTTTGTAACTCCTTACACCCAGGTCCTTACCATTCTGTGATTACGTTCGATCAATCTACGACCAGTCCGTAACTGATCGAACTAAGCGACCTAGTCATGCATTCTCCCTTCACCACACGATGTCTGGTGGAACTCCAGGTGAGATGATGTGTCATCCATGGACTGTTCAATACTTTCTCGATCGAGTGTCGAATAACTTCATGTGGTCGACACTTCGACCACTAGTGGCATGGCCATGCACATTCTTTATCCGATCACCACGATGGATCCAGAGACATCTCTCCTGTTATGTTAGGAGGGGCAAATCCCATCTCGACTAGTTACATCCCTCCGCATGTTTCATAGCATACCCGAAAGCTACCTTTATAACTACCCAGTTACGAGTAGCGTTTGGCAACCTCTAAGAGTGCTATTACACATGTAGGGAACCATGCTGATCTCAGGTCTAAGAACTATACATCACCATTACTTGAGACCAACTAATAACACAAAGATTTATAACAATCTCAATAGTGTCTCAATGATGGGTCTATCCAGCCCTATGTTCTCTAACATGAGCTCACATTATTGAATCGATATCCCTATATCCATGACCAGTGAAACAATGTCATCAATCAATACATGTGCTAGTCATAGAGCCACTAGTGTTCCGATCAGTGACCTCCGACCAGGGATACATTTAGAATGACACCATATAAGTTAAAGAGTTCCACCAACAAGTCACATACTTATTGATCTATAACAAATGATTCATTCAAGGAACACGATAACATATTATCAAGATCATGAACATAATGAAATGTCATCATCTCTATGATTGCCTCTAGTGCATATTTCCAACACATAGTCCCCTTGATCCACATTATCTGGAGGGTTTGGGGAGAGCGAGAATGAGCACAACTTCCGTGCTCGCAAGCCAACACACAAGATGCAATAATAACATGCATGGCTTAACAAGGATGGCTCGGGTTATTTTATTTGCTAAAGCAATATTTTTAATTATCATAATTACAAATTCATATGACTTAGCATTTTAACCAAATTGCATTTTAATAAAAAGAGTAATTGCAATATTAAATAACAGTAGAAGTTCCCTCCATCGAAAACTCTACCAATGCTTTATTTGATTGGAGCTACCTCCAATCATTAACACCACTGAGCTCGACGACTCAGGAAAAATCCAATCTCAAGGCTAGGTGAGCCCGACCTTATTTTCACACCATCCACAAAGGTTTTTGAAAAAGAACTAACTCTAGTAAGTTCTCAAGTCCGCCTTTAACCGTAGGCACAGCTGTTTAAACAGTTTAGACTCTGCAGAGGTTGTACATTGTACCTACAAGAGACAATCATACTTGTTACCCCACATGATTCCGTAGTCATGTAGTTGAGCGACCATCACAGTAACTTTTCAAATTATTTCGCCTCTTCCGTCATCTCGCCCATATGGGCCACGCCCATAAGTTGTGCGAGATGTTCGCCTCAGCAACTAGCGTAGCTGGATTACCCATAACGTCTAGCGCTAATGGCAACATCACCTTGCATTGGTGTCTCATTCAAGCCGGACCGTGTCCAGTGCTTGCACGATCCCGCTACCCCTCCAGCGAGATAACGTTCAGAGTTTAATAAATTTACTAAGCCAAGTTGTATTTTACAGACTTGTGATTGTACTTGTTTTACACGGGACGTCATGACAATATTAAGTTCTTAATCCATCCGGGCGGTTCATACCACCTACCAACTACCCTCGTTCACGACGGCACCCACCACCATTCCATCCGCCCAGATGTGGTAATAGCAAGTTATTAGGGTTTTGAGGAGTAAAACCAATTATCTCAACACGCCAGTCATTTACCCAAAATGACTGCCCAAAGCCACTTTCATGTTTAAAAGAAGATAATTAGGATATTTAATGTCCTGGTACTTAAGCAAGACTAGCATGTCGCTTAAGTACAATCTATACTAGTATTTACCACATAGCTACTAGAGTGACATGGAATAATGGATTCAATTATCAAAGGATGACTGAATAATTAATTAATCATTAAATGAGTATTTAACTACCTTAAGCTTCAACATACATTTGATTAAAAAATTAAAGCATGCAATTTTGGTACTTTAAATAAATATAATTTACATAAAATGTAGGTTCAAAATGATCAAAGTGTCGACTCATCTTGGTTATAGGCAAGAGATTCTTGATAGTCTTGTACTTGATCAATTTGGGGATCTCCCGCGTCTTCAAATCATATTCGGACGAATGTACCGGAAAAAGGAACAACAAGCAAAGAGAGAAAATAAATAAGAATAAAATAATAAATGAACTCTAAATTAATCAAGACCAGTGTCATTAGCAAGATCTTGAATTTAGACAAATTTAAAAACAAATTTCATAATTTTTGGAGTTATAACGGAGGAGACCGAAGCTTCCGAAGTTTGAATTGGAATTAAATCAGGAAAATAAAAAGATGAGAGAGAGAACAGTAACCGGCTGACACGTGGGGCCCATGAACAGTGCTGGGTTCACGTGAACAGTGCATGGACCGGAGGTCATCACGCACTGTGTGGGTCCACGGGTCTACCAGTTCACGGAACAGTACTTGGTGGGGCCCACTTGTTGGTCACAGGAGGGCAATTAACTGGTGTTTACTGTTTTACGGGCCCACACGTGGTGGCTAAACACGGCAGTTAAGGTATCATTTAAAAGCTAAATGAGTGATTAGGGTTTTAAGACTGTCAGTAGCGGCTAATGACGGATGAACAGTCATCGTTCAAACACGCGCCAGCACAGGGGCTTCACGGGCACTGGCGGCCACGGCTCGTCGCCGGCGGAGGGAGGGATGGCGGCGTCGGGGAATGACGAAAAGGGAATGCCAAGATGAAGGCGGTCCCTATGGTGGCGGTGGCGCGGCCAGAAGTTCGTCGGAGCGGCGGCGCGGCGAAGGGAGAGCGGCGGCGGAGGCTCGGCTGTGGCAGAGGAGAAGCTCCGGTGGTGCTCTGAGCTAGGGGAGGTGAGCACGGGGAAAAGCTCGGGGAGCCGGACCTACCGGGTCAACAATGGGGAACAGAGGTGGCCAGAGGAGCGAGATCGACGGTGGCGAAGCGGCCGACCGAAGGCGGGGAAGAAGACCAAATTTGGCGTCAAGAGCGGTCCAAAACCAAATCGGTTTGGAGTGAAAGACTCCTTGGCGTCAGGGGCGCACGGTGATAGGGTCGGCGCAGTGGAGGCGACACCAGAACGGTTAGATGCCGGCGGGGGCGGCTCAGTCGAAAAGGGGAAAACGGCGGCTGTTTTGGTGCGCTTACCAGAGAGCACAAGGGCGATGTGGGAGAGGCAAGAGGGGGTGCCAGGGTCCTCTTATAGCCGCCAGGAAGGGGGGAGGAGCCAATGGGCACGGGGTAGATTACGCGGTCTCGAGGCGGCGTGGGTGGGCTGTCAAGCCTCGGGCAGGGCGACGACTCGCGCGGCCAAGCAAGGCGATGGGGTCGAAGTAGGTGAGCGCGGAAGGGAGGTGACGAAGGGGCGGCAACTTGCGCGGCCTGCTGATGCGGGTGCGTGCGTGAGCGCAACACATCCGGTGCTCTGGGGCGGCGATGGCGTCACGGGTGTGGAAGCGGTTGAGGGGTTAGGGCGAGGGAGAGCGCCAGGGTCTTGGGCTGCAGAGGAGCAGGTGTAGTGAAGCAGCGTGCGCAGGCGGAGCATGAGGAAGCATGGGGAATCAAAGGAGCAGTGACTTGACTGGGTTGGGCTGCTGATGGAGGCGACCGAGAGGGGGTGGACACGAGAAGCGCAGGTAGGGGAGGGCGCGGCGTCGACTTCGGCTCGTTAGGCAGGTGGAGGAGGCGATGCAGCAAGGCAGTCGTACGAGCATGCACAGACGGCGCTCGTGGGGGCAGGCGCTGACGGCGGCGGGCGCAGCGCTCAGGCTGGCGAAGACGAAGGGGCAGGAGGAGAACCAGGGCGAGGTAGCTGAAGGGGGGAGGCAGACCGGAAGAAGCAGGCCGGTTGGGGGGGGCTGGGCTGGGAAGTGGGCCGACAGAGGGAGGGTGGGCCAGGCCAAATGGAGATGGGGAGGTGGGCCGGCCCAAGAAAAGAGGAGGGCAAAAATTTGAGAAGAGGCCCAAATTTGAAAAAGGGAATTCAAATCAGAATTTTGAATTCAGGAATTGCAAAAATATTTGAAACACAAACTCGAGCTTAGCTAGAAGCTGGAAGAATTTGGAACTATAAGCTAATTAGGAAAATACAAAAGAAAATCAAAAATTGAAAAGTAAATACTATTCATCATTCGAAAACATGAATTTTACAGCATCGTCATCAAGTATGCTTCGCGTTTTCAGATTTTTATGGGTGTTGCAATTATCTCACATCAGATCTTGTTTTCGTTCTGATCATATGGTATAGATCAAAATTTTAGTACTAACAATTGGTATCAGAGCATCTGTTTGTGGATTTGCAACCCGTCATTTTTTCTTCGGATCTGTTCTTGCCTGAAGTTTCGGTTGTCATCAGATCCGTTATTCCGTTCTCACTTCTGTTTTCGCATCTGGGAGCTCGTCCTCATTGCTTTCGTCGGCTCCACCGAGCGCCTTTGGTTCCACCGCCTCTTATTTAATACACGCCCTCATGTTTCCACCACTGCTGCGTTCGGATCTGGCCAGGCGGCCTCCGGCTTCGGCCGCCTGCGCTAGCCCTCATACCCTGCGGCCGCCGACACCAACTCCATGTGCCCTACCGCCCCCGCATGCCCCGTGCGACCTCCAGCTTCCTCTGCCGCCACGCATCCTCTGGGCTCTCGCCGCCTTCGCATCTGCTTGTGCATCACCGCTGCCCCAATGCACGCCGCACTTCGATCCCTGGCGGGTCTGCTCGAATGAGCCGCACCACCCCTCCAGGTTTCCGCAGCCTGCTCCTCCGGGGCACCGCTAACATCCTCGCTGCTGCGAGCTGCCTTCGCGCACTGCGGCCCTCTGGCCTCCATTGCCCCCGCGTGCGCTGAGTGTCCTCTGGCCTCCACCACCTCCGCATACGCCGAGTGCCCTCAGGTCTCCGCCGTTGCAGGCGCCTCCCGCCCTCCTGTTTCCGGCTACCGGCGCGAGTGTTGCTAGCACCCGCCCGCCGCCTACAGTCACCGCCCTTCAAGCGCGGCCAAACCGGCTGTAGTTTTTTAGCCCTCATAGTCTTGAGTAATTATGGCATAATATTACCACATAAGGTTAATTTTTGGTGTAAATCTTCTGCATAAGTATAATCGGTGGTCTATCTTTTGTATTATTGATTAATCCATGCATCTTTAGTTTATTTGGTTCTGGTATTAATCAATTAAATGCAATATTGTTTGTTTTGTATTTGGCTATGTTCTCGGATGTGCAAATTGGTGATAATCAGTCAAATGCAATATTGTGCAAATTGGTTATGTTCTCTTATCAGTTAATATGCATCTTCAGTCCATACATTTCCTAGCATGCTTTTTCTGATATCATCAATTAACTGCTATAATCATTTGCGCATCATGAGGATTATATTATACATTGTGGTATAAATTGTGGACTCTCAATGATGTGTCCTCGTTAAGAATGATGGATTGATTCAAATTTAGCCAGCTAGTGTTCTACATAGGTTAACTGGAGTACTTACTATATTGCCAAAGCAACCTCTATTATGTAGGTTAATTTATTCAGAACAACTAGGCAATTTTTGTTATTAATATGTATAATTCATGCATCTATTGACTGGCCCAAAGGAAAGTCAATATTTGGCCGAATTATATGTGCAACTTGTGGCAACAAATTTGTAACAGTTATCAAGTTTTCATGTGAACAATAAGTCGTACCAAAGTAAGGCTTATTGTTTGATAGGATTTACTGTTAATTTTTTATTGCTTGTCGAGACCCAAAAATATAATTTTGAACCTTCTGTGTATTCTGCACTAGTCCAAGATCACACTAGTGCACACAGTGCCAACATAGATGAATATCAACCCACACAAGATGAATAATAGCATAAACGATTAATTTGAATAACAAATAAAGATTTTGATCTTATGATCGAGTTTACATTTATTAAGCCTCACAAGGCTAACAATAATTAATTAAGCAGCGGAACAAATAAACTTCAGCGGAATCCCATCAAGTCACCACATACAACCCACTGGGATCAAGACCTAACGATTAGCACCTTCGTAGAACTCTTTCTTAAAGACAGACGATTGATTATAGCAAGTATGAGTACACAACCATACTTGTAAGTCATACCACAGAATGCAATTTATAGATGATGGCTTATTCCAAAGGAATGGCTTCTGTGGTTATTTTGCATAAAACAACATTTGTAATTGAATACAAATAATAGATTGAAAACATATCTAAAACAAATAATCAGTAGTAGTTTAACAGTTGTTTTCACAAAGACACAAATCCTAATCAAATTATTTCACATAGCCATATGACTTAGATCATACAGTTCCCTTCCTAAATATTTTATGAAAATGCAACCCTCGTGTGAAATCCCCGAGCATGTCCATGACCGCGAACGCGACTATTCGAATAGATTGTTTAACACTCTGCAGAGGTTGTACACTTTACCCACAAGATATAACCAGTGTAGCTAACACTAGTCATAACAAAATCTTTCTGAAACTTCATCTCAAGCATCGACACTCCCGGTATGCTTTACCGACGTCCAACCCATACACAATGCTTTGGTATGACACGCGCCGTTAGACAGGGAAGCGGCGAACCGTCCCGCGATGTGATCTACCTGTAGTCCATGCCTCCGCCCATCACTGAGCTTCTAACCTGCAACCTGAGTTGTCAATGTCAAGACTCAATAACTTACTAAGTGATGCCTATTCTATCAGGCATGTGGTTGTACGAAAGGCCTAGTTCAATGGCGCACAAAGTTATGTCCTTAATTGACCAAGACAATACTTTCAATTTCTAACAATACCACAAATATTATCATTCTCATTCACAAAGTTCCACCATGCCACTTAGTATCCACCACTTGCCTTGGTCCAAATCCTTTCCCATCCTGTTGGTTAAGTGCAAGACATGCTATCACAAAGTAAAAACATATAGCACACAGTTTTACACAAAGTTTCATAGTCACTTAGTCAAATTTATAATTGCAACTCAAATGATATGTGTGACTCGTAGCATGGCTAAGCAATACTATTCATCTAACCAACCCATGTTGGTGATATGATAATACCAACTAAATAATGAGTCAACCTAGAGTGACAAAAGATCATGATGTTACAATAGACAAGGTGGGTATAAACAATTAGGATTAATAAAGTATTGAAATAAACACTGAAAGTAGAATGCAGTACTTTGAATCAAAGTAGTTTTCAAAACTGGGTTCAACGTGATCAAAGGTATAACTTGCCTTGAAATAAATTCTGATAATGGTCTTGGTCTTGGTGAACTACTTCTTCTTCAAAATTCCTCAAAGTATCAATGTCTATTCGTAAATGAAAAGTAAATAAAATAAATAAAGAGAATAAAACTAACTCCAAAAATTAAATAAAAATCTTAGAAAGATAGATCTCGAATTTAGATGAATTTAGGAATTTGAATAGGCTCAAACGGAGTTCGAATGAAGAAGATATGCTTTTG
Source organism: Hsuehochloa calcarea (assembly GCA_036346395.1). Lineage (NCBI taxonomy): Eukaryota > Viridiplantae > Streptophyta > Magnoliopsida > Poales > Poaceae > Hsuehochloa > Hsuehochloa calcarea. Next base: position 34,078,619 of record CM070606.1, read on the forward strand.
AAAGTTCTAAATCTAAAGAAAATACTCAAAAATAAATTTGAGTACTGTTCATCGAGCATTGTACATCGAGTACTGTTCATCACTTTTGACTACGCATACTCGAAAGGAGTTTTGACCACATGGTCGAAGGTTTCGACTGCATGATCGTAGAAGGCTACGACTACCTGGTCGTGGAAAGTTACGACTACCTGGTCGTAGAAGGTCCTACAGTTCACAAGTTCACAGAACATTGATCTGGCTCCTGGACTCCACATGGCATAGACATGGTGTATGGTGGACGGAGCTTCCAACCGTAGCCATGGCGAACGCGGTCGAGACGCAACGCGAGGAAGACAACGCAAAGGGCAACGACGACCACCTGACGGGCGGGGCCCACCAGGCAGAGAGGCAAAGGCACGACGCGCGGCGTGGGAAGATGAACCAGGAAGGAATAGGAAATGGGTTTTTGGCTCGACACTGTTTCTGAGATTTTAAATAGATTTTCTTTTTTAGAAATTACAGAAAAGACAAATAGCAAATAAACTCAGAAAATTTCTAGAAAAATCTAGAAAATATATACAAACACCTAGAACCCAAATAAAATATTTTGAGCATTGTTGAAGTTGTCATTAATTATATTAAATTATTTTGATACTAAAAGTCCATGTTAAGCTTTATTAAAATTCAAATAAAATCCAAAGGGTGAATTTTCCAAATACTAAATATTTAAAAGATTTTTAAAGATGAAAAAATTGGGATGTTACATTGCTACATCAAGGTTACCACTTGCAAGTTAATATTTCTATCATATCTTGCGTGATGGAATATACCAAATTTTGAATCAAACATTAAGTATTTCATTCATGTCATGATGCGAGCATTTATTCATTCTTTTATTTCAGCTGGAAATCCAGCTTCTAATATTTCTGCTAGCATCAATTCCATACCTATGCTTAGTGGTGCAAACTTTAAAGAATGGAAAGAGAACATTTTGATCATTCTTGGGGTAATGGATCAAGACCATGCACTTCGTAAAGAACAACCAGCTGCTCTTATGGCTAACAACTCCATTGAGGAAAATATAGAGTCTGAGAAGTGGAATCGTTCAAATCACATGATTCTTATGATCATGAGGTGTGCTATTCCAGAAGTTTTTCAGGATAGCACATCAGAACAGACCACTACAGCTAAGGGTTTTCTTGATAGTCTTGAACAAAGGTTTGACAAAAATGAAAAGGCTGAAACAAGTACGCTTTTGGCAAAACTTATCTCAATGAAGTATAAAGGTAAAGGAATTATAAGGGAGTACATTATGAAAATATCTCATCTTGTTTCAAAATTAAAGGTACTCAAGTTAGAGCAATCTGAGGATTTGCTCGTACATTTAATTTTGATATCCCTTCCTGCTCACTTTAAGCAGTTTAAGGCGAGCTATAACTGTCAAAAGGACAAATGGTCCCTTAACGAGCTCATCTCCTATTGTGTGTAAGAGGAGGATAGATAGAAGCAAGATAGAACAGAAAGTGTTCAGTTGGCTATGGCCCGTAAAGTCAAGAATAATAAGAGGAAAAGCAAAGAAGCCGCAAGTGTGCCATCCATAAAAAAGAAACAGATAAACAAGAACATGAATTGGCTTGTTTCTTTTGTAAAAAGGATGGTCACGTAAAGAAGGATTGTATCAAATATCACGCTTGTCATGCAAAGAAAGGTACAATTTTTACTATAGTTAGCTCTAAAGTTAACTTAACTTATGTACACTTGATGGTTAGACTCTGGTGCAACATCTAACATCAGTGTGTCAATACAATGTTGCCTGAACTGCCGAAAGCCAAGTGATGCTGAAAGATTCATCTATGTGGGCGATGGCAAGAAGGTGGAAGTTGATGTTATAGGCATATTTAGGTTGCTGTTAAAGACGAGATATTATCTGGATTTGAAAAAGTCTTATATTGTACCATCTATTAGGCAAAATTTGGTTTCTATTTTTGTATTGGAAAAATCATCTTCTAATTGTTCTATCAGAAATGGTTTATTTAGTCTTTTTCAGAATTCCAATAAAGTTGGTACCAGTTCTTTAATTTGGCATGACAACCTGCATTTGCTTGATACTATTGCCTCATATAATGAAGTCCTACATACGTGTCTTAGAGAAGGCCCCACCGGCCCAAACGACCCGGCGAAGCCGGCAGGACAGACCCCGCAACCCAGAGCACAAAGGCCCCCCTCCCCGGGGGGTGTTGGGTGTCCCTTCGGGGATGCTCTGGAGATAATCCAGAGCCTCCCCAAAGGGTCTCCGGAGTCCCACGAGGCCCGAAGTAGTGGGTCCTCTGGGGCAACCTCGGGGGAGACCCAGAGCCCCGCAAGGCTCGAAGCAGTGGGCCCTCTGGGGCCACCTTGGGGAAGACCTTGGGCCCCTCTGAAGGGTCTCCGAAGTCCCGCGAGGCCCGAAGCAACAGGTTCTCTAAGACCACACCAAGATAAGCCCGAAGGTAGGGCACTTCGGGAGATGGTGGACTAGGTGCACCAGCCAGATAGACCAAGCCCAGGGAGACCCACCGTGAGCCGAAGGCTACGCCTAGACGGGGAAAGTCCCTGCAACCCCTACGCGTACATTACTTTTTTAGGGTTAGGATGGTAATGTAAGTACTCTGTTTTAGGAGGCTATAAATAGGTATCTACCCCTCCCCCACATTTAAAGGGCAGAGCCAACTTTTTTGGAACAATCAATACACATATTTTTTTGACAACTAGTCCCTTCTCCTGAGGACTCTTTGGTCCCTCCGAGTGTACCAGGGGTCCCCCTCTCTTACTGCCTAGCCTTTTTGCTACAACAATAGAGTTTCTCGTGGTATAAAGAGGAAATTTACTAATGAGAATACAAGTTCCTTGTGGCATAAGCGTTTAGGTTATATCTCCATGTAGATAATTAAGAGGCTTGTGTCAGAAGGAATTTTAGATCCCTTAGATTTCACAGATTTTGACATTTGTGTTAATTGTATTAAGGGGAAACATACAAACATGAGGAAGTTAAGTGCTAATAGAGCTTCAGATATCTTAGAACTGGTACATACGGATATCTGCGACCCATTCCCTACGACTTCATGGAATGGCCAAAAATATTTTATCACGTTCATAGACGATTTCTCGTGATATGGTTATATTTATCTTATTCATAAGAAGTCACAGTCCTTAGATGTGTTCAAAAAATTTTATGGTTGAGGTAGAAAACCAACTTGGCAAAAGAATTAAGGCTGTTCAATCTGACCGTGGTGGATAATACTATGGCAGAAATGACGGATTAGGTGAACAACGTCGAGGGCCTTTTGCTAAATTCCTAGAGGAATGCGGGGTAGTCCCTCAATATACCATGCCGGGATCTTCTAGCATGAACGGTGTTGCTGAGAGGCGAAACATGATTCTTAAGGATGTGGTAAGGAGCATGATTAGTCATTCTACCTTACCAGAGCCTCTCCGGGAGAAGCATTGAAAACTGCAGCTTATTTACTCAACAGAGTACCAACTAAAGCAACTAACAAAACCCTGTAAGAACAATGGATAGGCAAAAAGCCTAGCATCAGGCATGTACGTACATGGGGATGTCCATATGATGAAAGGCCATACAGGCCTAATGAGACAAAATTGGACTCAAGAACTGTTAGTAGCTATTTTGTTGGTTATTCTGAAAGATCTAGGGGTTACAAATTATATGATCCCATTACTAAGACAATTTTTGAAATGGAAAATGTCTGGTTTTTTGAGGATGTTGAGTTTGAAGGGAAAGATATGGTTATGAACATTAATTTTAAAGAAGTGTCTGAAAGGGATTTATTTTCTCTTCCTTTGGTTATTTCTAATAATGATCGGGATCAGATTATTTTTACCCGGTATTATTGAGGAAAATGCAAATCAAAATAATGTCCATGAAGTTCCTCCTCAAAATGATGTTCTTACATAAGAACAAACTCGCCAACCTCAAGAACCAGTGTCATTAAGGAGATCCACTAGAGAAAGAAGAAGTGCAATCTCTGATGATTACATTATCTTTCTTTAGGAGAATGAGGCTTGTAGTGAAATTTTAGGAGAAGACCCTATCAATCTCCAAAAGGCCCTGCAAAGCCCAAATTCTGTTAATTGGATCAATGCCATGAATGAAGAGTTCAAATCCATGAAGGACAATGACGTTTGAGATCTTGTCCCATTGCCAGAAAGAAAGAAACCCATTAGTTGCAAATGGTTATTTAAGACCAAATAGGATTCAAAAGGCAATATGGAAAGATATAAGGCTTGTCTTGTTGTCAAAGGTTATACTCAAAAGGAAGGCATAGACTATAAAGAGACTTTCTCTCCGGTTTCTTCGAAAGACTCTTTTAGGGTCATTATGGCACTTGGGGCACATTTTGATCTTGAGCTTCATCAAATGGATGTAAAGAGAGTATTTCTAAATAGAAACATTGATGAGACGATTTATATGGAGTAACCAGAAAACTTTGTGGTCGATGACCCGAAGCAAATGGTATGCAAATTAAAGAAATCCATCTATGAGCTCAAACAGTCTTCCCAGCAATGGTACCACAAATTTCATGAGGTTATTATCTCTTTTGGTTTGAGGAATTCAATTGAGGATTGTGTGTATCATAAATTCAGTGAGAGTGAGTTTATATTTTTTTTGTTCTGTATGTTGATGACATTTTACTCGCATGTAATGATATAGGTTTGTTGCATGAAACCAAGAGATTTCTCGCTAAAAAAATTAGAGAGGAAGGATCTTGGTGATGCTTCTTTTGTATTAGGAATTCAAATATATCGAGATCGATCTCTAGTTATACTTGGGTTATCACAAAAGAACTGTATCGATAAGGTATTGTAAAGATTTGGCATGCAGAACTGTAAACCTTTTAATACCCTTGTGGCCAAAGGTGAAAAACTCAGTCTTAGCCAATGTCCTAAGAATAATTTTGAGGCTAAGAAAATGCAGAACATCCCTATTCACCTTTGATAGGGAGCTTGATATATGCTCAAGTTTGCACTAGACCAGATATAGCATATATAGTTGGAATGCTAAACAGGTATTTAAGCAATCCAGGATTGGATCATTGGGTCGCAGCAAGTGTTGCAGTATTTGCAAAAAAAAAAACAAAGGATTTCATGCTCACATATAGAAAATCGAATCAGTTGGAGATTATTAGGTATTCTGATTTCGATTTTGCTGATTGCCAAGACACTCACAAATCTAATTCAAGTTACATTTATCTGCTTGGTAGAGATGCGGTTTCTTGAAAAAGTGTTAAGCAGTCACTCGTTGCTCCGTCTACAATGGCAGCTGAGTATGTTGCTTGCTATGAGGCTTCAAATCATGGGATATGGTTGCAAAACTTTGTCACAGGGCTGCAAATTTTGGATCAGGTCGACAGACCACTAAAGTTATATTATGACAATAAGTCTGTAGTTATGTATTCTAATAACAACAGGAGCTCGTCAAAGTCTAAGCATACAGACATCAAGTTCCTAGTTGTGAAAGAAAAAATTCAGAGTGGTAAATTTTCAATTTAGCATATAGGTACAAACTCCATGATTATGGATCCGTTCACTAAAGGTTTGACACCTAAAGTGTTCTATGAGCATGTTGCTCATATGGGTGTGGATTCACCTGAGGAATTCAGTTCTAGTGGGAGTTTGTAATTTTTCTTATGCTCGTGTCACAATACCAGTTTAGTGTAAAGGCCTTCAGTTATAATCTCTAGAGAAATAAAGTTTATGTTCTTTTACTCTGAATTCTTATAATCCTATTTGGTACTAAGAAGATATTTTAATCTCATAAAGAATAAAGTTGGACCGATTGGAAACAGGCATGCTATGATCATATCTCATTAATTTCCATGCTACACATCCATATTTGATCCATGTCATTCTTTTATGTTGACATTTGTGACTATTGATGTGTTGAGCTACGCTTTAAAGTGACGAAGACTGCTTTGATTCTATGTTGGTATAACTGATGGACCGGATTTGTTTAAAGATGCTCATGACATAGATGGCATTTTTGGAGCTCATAAAGTTTTCGATATATATCTATTCATTCAGTCCAAGTGGGAGATTGTTGGATTAATTTCCTATTATGTGAACCTACATGAGTTTTAATACATATAAGCTATTTATTCTATGGTTAGCTCAAATATATGAAGTGGTCAAATAAAGTATTTATTAAGAGTCCGAGTATCTATTAAGAAAAATATGGACTTAGATTTTAAATCTGTGTAGAGATATGTTTTGAATCTATCTCTAATTATGGGACGGGGTAAGATTCCATACTAAAGTCTATAAATAAGGGTCAAGTTCTCTCAGCAGGGTTAGTCATGCCATACCACCTATTCTCATCTGTAGTTGGAGTTTGTTGATTACCTCTTGCTGGGAAAGACCAAATCCTAGGTAGATTGAGCACCTGCACATCTACTATTTCATATCAACCCTACGACGAACCATAGTATTGTCATCAAATATACTTACGCGTTTTCAGATTTTATGGGTGTTATAATTATCTCATGTAAGATCCTGTTTTCGTTCCGATAATATAAGCACTGAAGCATCCTCTCGATGCATGTGTATGGCACACATCTGCAGAATTGCAGATACAATATCTTGATTCTAGAACCATCAATCTTCTCGTGATCACCTAGGAGTCCGTCAGGCTTGTCCTTTGGCGCCCATGTGAGCCCTTGATTTGTCTGCACCTCCCTCCCATGGGGCTGTGCTGTCTCTCACGAGAGAGGCTAACTTTAGCTACCATGGATATGGATAGGGTGGATGTGAAGGAAGAAAGAGAGAGATAAAGAGAAAGCACAGGAAAAGATGAATAAAGATTTTGCATTGCAAAGATCGCACAAATGTACACAGGAGGCTTGCCGTGCTGAGAAGAAAAGGGTGCCTGCTTTCCTCTTTCTGGAGATCTGCATAATATTTGGTCACGTGAGGCAGCAAACTAGCTGCTAGCAACTGGTTTAGTTCAGGCTCTATTAGTTCAGGTTACTGTGAAGCTGCGGTGAAGATACAGAATGGCAGCATGTGATTTGTAGTCGTACTACTGGCTAATGGATCAAACATTTCATCATGCAGCAGTGAGTCCAATGTAACATGATTTTGCACTGTTACAATCGATTCTTCCTGTTGGATTCAGTGAGCCCGTGCAAGCTGGGGTTTGGCACATGCATGCATGGCTGCAAACTGCAGATAGATATATGGGAATTTCAATGATAAGATCAATAAATGTTTTTTGCAAATTGCAGTTGTGGTGGTCACATATGCATGGAATCAAATACTGTATAGCCTCAGCAGGATAAAAGACCATCTCCTCCATAGAAAAATAATGCCACTTCAGTATAGGACCACTAGAAATGAGAGCAAAAGGCCATCACATTCTAGTCGATAATTTCGCTCCATTATTCAGAATCTTGGATTCGTATTTTCTCATACAAGATTATTCTTTGGACAAAATTGGTAATGCAGTATGATGTGCAGTGGAAAAGGGAGTGATCTACGTGATCCATGATTGCTGAATTTATTCTTCAAGTATCATCATGGCTAGTGGCTCACAAAGTGCACCTAAAGTTTTTGGTCCCATGGAAAGTAGTTGTGTGTGACAAAGTACTAGTGCTACCAGTAAATTAATGTCCAGGAAGAAGAAGAAGAAGAAGCAAAACACTAGTCATAGGCTATAGGATGCAAAAGTTTCTCAAATGGACAAAAAAGGCTCCACTTTCTTGAGAAGAATAAAGTTTGTGAGCCAACCATCTCTTGCAGCGCAATGCATTGACTCAAATCATCACAGGAAATTTGGCTTCTAATGGTCAAACCTAGGGCCTGCTTCTGTAGGTGCTTTGAGTAGCTCAATGCTTTTGTCATATCACAGCAACAAATGTCTCTAGGCGCAATGCAGTTAATGCTGAAACAAACATGATTAGAAGGGACAAATGACAGTTAATGGTATGGCAATGGTGTCTATAGAGTATTTGAAGAGTAAGTGAAAGAAAAGGCATATAATCCAAAGTAGGAGTAGCACATTGATGTACTACACTCAACTCTGATCCTTGATCTGATTTGCAATCTAGTAAGATTGTGTGGTAGCTGTTTTTTTTTCTTTGAAGAAAAAGGCAAGAGACAATAACAGTTGGGCCAGTACTGCTGAAGTTTAGCAAAACATTATTACCAACCTTATGGGGAGTGTTTGTTAGCTTCATTTAACCAATTGAAAGCAAACCACCACCAACCATCAATCCATCATGCATGTATCCCCGAGTTGTCTTAAATTGTCCTTGGCTTCATGATCCAATGCACCTTTTTTTAGAGATCCAATGCACTATGAACCCTCTTGTTAGTATCACAAACTTTTCATGAGTATTTACCAGTTCAAGTTCAGGGTTTCTTACAGAGTTACAGTAGTGTTAGTTTACTACTATAGTCCATAGAATATTCTTGTTAACAATATGCTACATCATGAAGAAAGTTTGTAGAATAATCCAAGATCCAGATTTGATCAAATCTAGGCTGTATTATTCTTAGAACATTATTAATTGCACGCTGAATTTTTGGGATCCGAGTTATGTTACCGTAAATTACAAACAGGAAAATAAGTTTTTAATCACCTGTTTCTAGTTTTTGCTGATTCCTTCACTACTTCATAGGAGATTGATGTGAATCTAAAGTGTTTAATCGAGTGCCTGAGAATAAAGAGTTGTATATTTGGTATAAAAAAAATTAACAAGTTGTCGTATCAAGGTCACTTCACATGCTCTGCCTCAATTCCAACACAAGATTGATTTAATATATGCACGCAAGAAAGCGGGTCAGACAAACGGTTGAAGCTAAGAATAATTAGAGGGGCTGAAAGTACAAAGCATCTTTATAAAAAAAATATTAAATAAGATGTAAAAAATGCCTTAAAATGTTTTGATGCAATTGCTTTTCCACACAAAAACAAAGCAGGATGCACATAAGACAAATTTAAAATACACAGGTATGACGAAGCATATCACAAAAGAAACACATAAGCAAGAATGTAAATGCAGCAACTTTCTGACGAATCCTTGTGTGTGACACAAACCAACATTTGCAAACAAAGGGATGATCTTCTTCCATATGCAACTCACCATCAAAGGATCGTTTTGTACTAATTGCAGCTGATACGGTGACAACTTGAAAATTCCGAGGCCGAACAACTTCCTCTTCTCCAAGAAGTTTGGTGCATATTCTGCTAGAATTCAGTAAGAATTGGTTCTGAAAATGACATCCTATCGTGGAACCTCAGTGGCTGGTTCTTATTAGCCACAGGTTGTGTTTACTAGTGAGTGTGACTCTGCCACAGTAGGCCGTGCTTTTATACTTAACTGTGGAACTCCCAATTCCGTTTCATGTTATCTGATTCAGCCATGTGCAATTCACCTCCAGATCCTGCTAGTACTTCCTCTGAATTCAGACCTACTAGATTACTAGCTAATGCACGATTAACGCCAGGAATTCAGTGTGTACCAATCCCTTCAAACTATGACAAATCACCTGGGAAGGCTAGAACTTTGTTAGTCTGAAAGGAAATAAAGGAGCAAGCTAATAAACAAGACAAAACTGTCGGCCATGCAAGTCGACTAGACGTCGCAGAGCCACAGGCATAGGAAGAGCCTCGAGGGTACTACATCACTGCCAATTGGAGCAGGGGCCTCCACAATCTATGCTGCAGCAGCCGTTCGACGGGGCATATGTTTGATTTGGAACCCCGCTGCTAGCCACGAACGTCGAGGCGCAACCGGCGTGGCCACTTGTCACTGGCACCATCCCTGCCACGCTTTATCCCGACGTCCCAATTCCACCATGAAAATTCAAGCGCTATATAACCGAAGCCAAAGCTTATGTTGCACATTCAGTGGCTGCTCCCATTTCTCTCAGCCTTCTTGTAGTTGAAAACGGCAAAACAGCAGAAATGCTGGAGAGCCAGGCAGTGATGGGGGAATCAGACATGCCGCAGACCATGCAGCAGGACGCGCTGCGGCTGGCCGGGAAGGCCCTCGACGACTTCGAAGCCGTCGACTCCACCGAGATCGCCCGGTTCATCAAGAAGATCAATTCTTGCAGCCTTGACATGGCAGTGCGCTATTTCAGAATGATATGAATGATTGTAGTAGCCATCGCCCTCCCTGTACTGTACATGTTTCAGTCTGAACTCTGAAGAGTTTTTGCTGTTTTTGCAACTGCAGGAGTTCGACAAATCGTATGGCCCCGGGTGGCAGTGCATAGTGGGGACTGACTTCGGCTCGTTCGTGACTCACCACTGCGGCTGCTTCATCTACTTCAGCATCGGGAACCTGGCGATCTTGCTGTTCAGGGGTGGAGCAGCTGATCCACAGGATGCCACCGCGGCGGCGCGGCTGACGGCGGTGAAGGCTGTGGAGACTTGACGGACTGAGGGTAGGGTAGTAGATCACTTCTGTGTGCTAGCAGCTCATACTTACAGGACAAAATTGATCTGAAGGGATGAGGAAGGTCCGAGGGTGTGATAAAAAGAGTTGTAGTACTTCCCTTGGGTTACATTGTAACATTGTATTGTTCTCTCAGCTCTGCTGAATACTGTAGAAATATACGACAAGAGAAAGACTACAGGATTGTAAATTTGTAGCTGATTTTTTTTTTACCTTTTACTTCTGAAAGAAGAAAGGTTTTCCTAAAAAAAAGAGAAAGGTAACCCGGTATTGAAAAACAAAGTTATCAGAAACCTATACAAATTTACATGACAAGGACAGTGATATAAGCAGTAATTAACTTCAGCTTGTGATTAGTACACGGACAAGGAGGGAAGGTTTATTCCAGTACAGACAAGTTAGAAAAAGGAATCTGAAACCCCCAGACGGCCTCAACAAAATGTTCAAATTGTATCTGCGGTCTTGAGAAATGAACTTGTGAGGAGATCGATGCCACAATACTTCAACAAAACAGAGCCGAACAGGAATCTGATTTTCTGAAAGTCAAGTTACATTAATGGATGAATATGAAAATATGTCCGAGAAATATGCTGAATAGATGATATGTGTATTCTCCATTAATCCGTACCAAAAGAACATTTTGTGCACACCACACAGATCTCATCAATAACTTGCACACGTAGAAGGCTAGAATCAGTGCTTCCCTTTGCCATCTTTTCCTCTTGAGAAAAGCTCACATGGGTCAACAAAACCTGACCTCTGGAAGAAGTACTAGGCCTGATCCCTGGCCCATGGCACATACTTTTCTTTCCTTTCTCCTTTTCATTCCTAACTAAAACCATTGGTCCGTGGGCCTGACCACCTAACCGCCTAACAGGGGACAAAGCTAGCTCACGGGAGAAACTCACCGGAGAGAGATCGACGTGGCGATTCACGGCGAAGCTCCGGGAAGAAAAATGGCGGCATGTCCATAAGCTAGAACCCGACGGCTGCGGTTGGGTGATTGGTTACGAGGAAGCAGAAGGCGCGGTGGCGTAGGCGAGGCCGGAGCCGCGGTGGTGCGAACCATGGCAGAGGCGCAACATGGGGAAGACATGCACTAGGGTGGTGGTGTTCAAATAGGCCGTGCCGTCCGGACCGGCCCCAAGAATGGGATTGTTGGCTCAGCCTACCCAGGTGCGACCTGACCAATACTGTGCACGGGCCAGACCAGCATGACCCAACAAGTCGTACTGTGTTTAGATCGATACCTGCCCTATCGGGGTGGCCCATAGTGCTGGGCTAGGCACGGCATGACACACATGGCACAACCGACACGGAAGCGGCCAGGTGGGGAGGAGGTCAGGCGCAGCCGTGGAGGCGGCGACTAGGCTTTCCAGGCCCGTCGAGCTTTATGGTAACTAGACTGGTCCAGCACGATCCGAAAGGCTGACGTGCTATACTTGGGTCGACACGACACAACCCGATTAGTTAGCTAGGCTGGCCGTGCCGTGCCGGGTGACCCATTTGGACACCACTACACTAGGGACATATGCAACCAACCAAACACAATTTCTTGCATCCATTCTTCTCATCCACCCTCGTGCCACCCTCGTGCACTTAACCAAACAACATCTAAGCACATCCAAACTCAACTAAAACAGCCAATTAAACACATCCACATCCTCCTAGCCAGGCTCGAGCTGCCCAGGATGGGAGATACGGGCTATGGACACGCAGACAACCGAACACACCAAACTGCCTAGCATGGGCCAAAGCTAGCTCAATGACATCTTCCAATCTCACTTTTCCCTTCGCCTTTCTGCACACATCATTGTCATGTTTATAAAGCATGTAGTACTTGACAAAAGGACACTTGTTATTGCACGTAGAGAGCATTCAGTTAGGTGCAACACAGGATGCGTGCGTGCACCATTCGTACCTACGAAATTCTGCTGAGAAATATCTGAATTGGCCAGCATCGAAATAAAGGACACTGAATGGAAGCAGTGTGTTCATTGTTCGGCATGACAAGGACGGCGCTTGATCTTTTGCTGTCGGTTGAGTTGCTTGAGGCGATACGACATCCTACACATCAAAGACATGCAATCCGTGCAAGGTGGCGAGCTGAACTGATACCAGATATCACTAGATTCAGACAGTGGTTCTTTCCGGCAGTGTTTTGCTTGTATGCAATACAACCAAATATCAGTACGTTCAGTTTCCACGTACCTGTGGGAACCGCAGCAACATTTCAAGCTGTTGATGAAAACTGAACGGGCTCAAATAGTATTCAGTATGCAATTAGTATTCAGTATGCAGTAGTGCACAGCATGACAAAATCACTGGTGGTGTTCTTGTGCTCTGAAGTCTTCTGAACTAATCTGGCGAACCGACTTTCACAGATCCAACCACCTACCAGTCTACCACTGGCGCAATCTTCACATATGTAATTTGTGAAGCCCTTTTTGCTCTAGATCCAACCACCACCACCAAGATGCTAGCGAAAATTTGCCACAGAAGCTGAAACTCCAGCGCAATTCAGTCACACATGACATACCACCACTCGAGCAATGCGGTGTGGCAAAATTGCAATATTCGCAGAAGCAAGATGCCGGCATTCCCATGCTCACGGAAACCACCAGATTCAGCATTCACAAATCACAACAGCTCGTGTTGCTCACCGCGTGTTGAGTTCTCCCTAGGAACTCTGAAAGAAATCAATCCAAGTATCACAACTCAACTCAAATCAAGTGATGATTAATATATAGCACAAGAACTAGGATCTGAAGTGGTCATCTTCCTGAATCGACCAAACAAGCCTTCTCACTCCGTATCTCACCATCCTATATGTACATTGCAGCAAAAGCCAACTCCAATTCACACGCCGAATTAGAAAAGGTTTTGTTAAAACCAACGCAATAACCGAGAAAACCCCAAAGGAAAAACCTATAGTAAGATTGTCCGGGCAATCCATCACCGGCACCTCGAGATGTCGATCTCGATGAGGTTGTCCTCCTCCAGTTCGATCTCGATCATCCCGTACTCCTCCCCGTCGTCGTCGTCGGTGGCGCTTTCCGAGTCGGAGTCCGAGGTCCACGTCAGGCCCATCTCCTCTGGTCCCCACTCCGCCTCGAACTCCTCGTGGATCACCTCCAATGCGCGGCCTTTGGCGGCCCACGACGCAAACTCGGGCTCCAAGAACACGCTCTCCGGCTCGGGCAGCGGCGGTGGCGGAGGTGGAGCGACCTCCGGATTTTTCTCCGGCGGCGGAGGGGGAGTAGACGGAGGCGGTGGGGAACCGAGGCGGAGGAGGGATAGGAGGAGGAGGAGGGAGGAGAGGGAGGCAGGGGAGAGGAGGAGCGGGATGAGGGACCGAGGGAGGTAGAGGAAGGCGAGGAGGGAGGCAGCGGCAGCTGCGGCGAGGAGGGGGTGATGGGGCCGCCGCTCGCCGGCGGCGAGATCTTGCGGCGGCGGTGGAGGGGAGGAAGCGGCCATTTAAGGCGGGAGAAGTGGGGTTGTTAACGCTTAACGCCACACACCGCCAAGTCGGTTTTTATATAGTCACCAGAGAGGAGCCGGCTGCTGATAAGCAAAGGAGAAAAATAGGAGAGCCCAAAGCTTTCAATTAAAGCAATCCTACGTGTATATGCGATCACACGCACTATCTGCGTCACTCAAAGTGCACCTAGAATTCTTTGCAAAAATATCACTCCATTTTTTTTTTGTTTCTTTCCATCTCCTTCCTCTCCCTTCCCCCTCTCTTTCCTCCTGCCAGCGGCGAGGCGTGGGTAACGACGACGCAGAGACAGTGTGAGAAAAGAGGAAGAGAGAGTTATATATATATATATATATATATAGAAACATTTTAACAATGAAGGTGGTATATAAGAGCATCTACAATAATTCATATCACTTGTTACTAAAGGATGTACACATCAGCATGATGGTGGTGAGGAGGAGAGATGATGATGAGAGAAAGTAGAGTTGTTTCTAGATGAAAAAAAAATAAGTAAGTTGTCGATACCAAGACACAAACAGAAGAAACAACGAATAGTTATTGTGGACTTACTTGTTACCTAAAAAAACTTGTTTTGTATGTACAATTAAAATCTTAGATACAAGTTTTAAAAATTATTTTATTAAAGATTTATTTTTTATTAGATTGGGTACTCTCTCTTTTTAGTAACAAGCTAAAAAAAAATTACAGATGATCTGAGGTGTTGTGTACATGTGAAAAAAAACACGCACTCCGAAGCTTCCGCTTTTTTCTCCATCTTCTTTTCTGAGTTGTCCGCATAAGAGATTGATATTGTGAATGAATACGAACTAGCATCACAATCTTTGGCAGGTACACTGACTGACTAACTCCAGGAAGGACATCACAAGCTTAATTGTACTGTGTTAAAACTGTGATGACTTTAAGAAATTGAGGAAATCACTAATGATTCATTCTTGTCCTGGCCATTAAATGTGGGATGAGTTATAGAAATCTGTTAGGCCTTCATTTGAAATACGTGAGCTTTCTGGATTTATGCGGAACTCATGTGTTGTATTAATAAGGTCTCGTTTGAAACAAGGATTTCGTAGGATAGCACGCAGGAATTAAAAACATTATGCACTCCAAAAGGGCCTAGCTCACGTAATAGGTATCATGAATTTATGATGAAGAAATTGCTTGGTCCTTCCAAAAAAATGTCAAATAAGTGTATCCTGCTAAGAGCATCTTTGGAATATCGGCTTGTTCGGCATGATTATAGCTTTATTGAAAAGCGGCTTTCAACTTAGCTGTAGGGCTAAACGGTTGGAGGGCTAAATGATTGAGCTGAAAAGGTTTGGTGTTTGGCTGTCTGGTTCTTAGGTAGACTGGTTGCAGCTTCTGAAATGAAAAATATCCAAAATGCCCATAGGGACTGTAATAACTTGTTTGGTGTCGTTTAACTACAATTGACGCAATTAACGACAACTAACGTAATTGATGGTAATTAACGAACGCAATTGACGACAATTAACGCAATTGACAACAACTACCGCAATTAACGGGAATTACCGCAATTAACTGCAATTAACTACGACTACCTCAATTAACAACTATTAACGCAATTGAATGCAATAAACGATAACTACCGCAATTAACATAATTGATCACATTTAACGATAATTAACGCAATATACCACAATTAACAACAATCAAAGCAATAAACCGTAATTAACGATAATTATTAAAATAAATAATTATTAAAAAAAACTATTACAATGAATAATTATTACAATAACAATAATAATTTACAATAGGGGAAAAAAAAAAAACAGAGGCAGAGGTGGCGGGGGAGGGGTTCAGCGGTGGGGTCGAGAGAGGAGGCCAGCGGCGGGGTCGGACGGAGGTGCCAAATCCGATCGAGGCCAATGGTGGGCGGCGTCGCGGGTAGGCGAAGGTGCCAGATCCGGGTCAGGAGAAGGGAGGAGGTGGGGCGCCGGTGTGGGAGGAAGAGGATGACGTCATCGGAGAAGGGTGGCGGCACCGGCGCCGACACCGACAGGAGAGGAGACGTGGCGGGGCATGGTAGGAGGTGGGAGGAGGGGCGGCGGCGTCGGCAGGAGAGGAGGAGGGATGAGCGGGCGAGGGGGGCATGCGGGCGGGGAGGCGCTAGCATTTTGTTGGGGTTGGGGGTTGTTGAGTGGCATAAAGCGCGTAAATAACTAGCAAGTGGATGGACAAATTCAAAAAGAGAATGGTAAGAAGCCGCGGTATGCTGATGAAACTGTTGAGTAACCGTCATCAAGCGAGTCCAAATTCAACGGTACCTCGATACAATGATCGAATCGTAAGAACGATGAAGAACACAAGAACACAACAATAGAATGAACACAGAGATATGCGGGACTTCAGGGTCTGCTTTATTGCTTCGGATCAATTAGGGTTACAATGAGAGGGGGGTGACCTCTATTTATAGACTACGGATGAGGAGTTCAATTGGGCCAGACTCTCCGAGTCCTGGGGCCCGTCAGATCGGGCCAGACTCTCCGAGTCCCGGGCCGGCTTAACACTCCCTTGAACACTCATCCAACATGTTCATGTCTCGTCAAAACTCCATAAAAACCCAGTGGGAAAAATTTGGAGAAAGAGTACATGTCATGCGTTCTGCTGTGTTGCACGAATTACCTCATTAAAAACCTTAGCCGAGAAACTTCAGGAAAACTCGTAAGGGAAAAAGAGTACAATCCACCCAATTTCATTTAATCTCCGGGATTTATTCTTTGGGTACTTGATCTTCGTGATCAAGATTCAATAATGAGTTCGTGAAGATTCTCCCCCTGAATTCTGCACTTGTCTAAGTCTTATCATTCCAATTCCACGTATGCATCTTTCAAAACTAGACGCTGGAAGTGACTTAGTGAATAAATATGCAAGAGTTTCACATGACTTAGTATGCAGTACTTTAATTTCGTCCATCTTTTGCATTTCGTGAGCATAGAAGAACTTGGGATTGATATGCTTTGTAAGGGGACTCTTCACATAACCCATTTACTCTTGTGCGACGCAAACTGTATTATCTTCATAGATAATAGTGGGGGTTTGCACGGTATTCAATCCACATGACTGCTGGATGTGGTGAATCATCTGCCGAAGCCAAGCACATTCTTGTGAGGCCTCGTACAGTGCTACGATTTGTGAGTGGTTCGTCGAAGTCGATACAAGACTTTGCTTAGACGATTTTCATGGAATTGCAGTTCCACCACATAGGAATACATAGTATGTTTGCGACTTGGTCAGATGCGGGTTCGACAGAACCCGACATCCGTGATAGTCATTCATACACAAGTCTTGGTTCTTTCTATAGAATAGTCCAAGTTCTTTGCTTTCTTGGAGGTAACGGAAGATGTCCATTATTTCCTGCCAATGCCTTTGGTAGGTTCTGTATTACACCTTGCTAACAGGTTAACGGCAAATGCGATGCCTGATCTAGTACAGTTTGCTAAATACATGAGTGCTCCTACTGCACTCAGGTATGGAAATTTTGGTCCCGTGACTTCCTCCCCTCTTCTTTAGATCTGCAGGGTCCTTGTCTTGCGCAAGGATCTCCGACCATCGGCACTTTCAAGGATATGCCTTTTCAAAGCCGAACCTTTTTCAATACTTTCTGAGTGTAGGTTGGCTGATGTACTAGAATCTCTTCCGGGATATGCTCAAGCTGCAAGCCTAGGCAGTATTTGGTTTGATCCAAATCTTTTATTTCGAACTCTGACTCCAGGTAAGAGCTTGATTTCTTAATACCTTCTAAGGTTCCAATGATATTCGGATCATCTTCATACACCGAGATTTATACAAAATCCATCACGGGATCGTCGATAAATACACAGGATAATTCTCATTGTTCGTAGCCTTTCTTGCATAGAAAGTCGCTCGAGCGATTATACCACATTCTCGCTCGATCGCTTCAAATCCATACGGTGACTTTCTCGAGTTGCACAATCGATAGATTTCTATTTGCTCTATCTTGGTTCTAACAGGATACATTCGGTATCTTCATATAAATGTCCAATTCAAATTTCCATAAAGGTATGCAGTTACCACATCCATCAATTTCACTTCTAACTTCAAGTTCACTGCCATTGAGATAAATATCTAAAGGTAATTCCGCTCATGACCGGGGAATAGGTTTCTTCATAACAATCTCCTGGACGTTGAGTGAAACCTTGTGCAACGAGCCTTGCTTCTTTCATTTCTCTTTCGAACAAATATCCACTTATACCCTACATGGTGCACATGGGTAGGTGTGCGGCTTACAGGCCCAAGCACCTCTCTTTTATTCAGAGAGAACAATTCAGTTTCTATTGCCTTCTTCCAATCTTCTCAATTTGATCTTTTCTTATATTCAACGAGCGATGCGTGCTCGGATCAAGATTGATGATTGTGACAATTTTCTTTGCAAAGTAAATGTCGACATTGGCTGTTGGCTTATTCATAGATTCTCCTAAGATCATAAAGTTTATAGCTATGTCTTCAAGGTGCGATATTTCTTATGCTTCTATTTGCTTACCGCTACTTTCAATTGCGGGGCAAGTCCCTTTAGTTTTTCAGCTCCGATGTGTGCGCACACATCCATGCTGATGTCTCCCTTCATGGGGATGTTCAATTCTAGTATGTCTTTTCTGAAGGTTCCATCTTGGTGCAGTCTCAACTGCTCCTTCCGATTATGGGGTACTTTGGTGATCGGCTGTGTCAAGTCCTTCTTATCCTTTTTCACCAGGCGTCCCCGGTTACTTCGGATTCGAGGGGCCGGAGTTCTCGTCCTTTCAGAGGCCTTAGGACGGGATTAGGGATACCTTCATCGGTATTTCAACCCTCTCCGGTGCATTGCGTACAGGCATATGCGACTTGGTCACGCTCTTCAAATCACTAAAGTGGTTAGGCGCTTGATTCGCTAATGCTTGCAAATCAATTATCTTCGGATCGCAATTATTTTCTAGACTTCAATTATCTTCTAGACTTGATTATCTTCGGACTTCTATTTGCTTCACTAGTGCGCAGGTCATATGCATGGATTTCAATTATCTTCTAGACTTCAATTATCTTCTAGACTTCAATTGTCTTCTGGACTTCTCTATTTCTCGACATTTTACATCAAGGGTTGATTTCCTCCCCCTAATGACGAGAAATAATTCTCATCTAATATGCTATCGGTGGCAGATGCAAATCTCCAGTCGTAGGGTCCAAATACCTGATTATGGATGCTGTCTCATAACCAACGTATATCCCAGACTTTTGGAGAGTGCCCATTTTAGTTTGCTGTGGTGGTGGTACAGGTACATAAAACTTGCAACCAATCCTTCAAAGATGAGAAATTTTCAGTGTTGACCCTTGCGCTAGTTGCATAGGTGAATGTATGTTATATGTCGGTGGTCGAAAATTGAGGAGAGTTGCTGCATGCAGGACTGCGTGTCCCCAACATGTAGTTGGTAAATAACAATTCTGCTAGTCCATTCTGGGTGTGGACATGCGGTACGGGATGCTCAATTTTAATTCTCATTTTCACACAATAATCATCATATGCCCTTGAAGTAAATTCTCCGGCGTTGTCCATTCTGGTGGACTTCACATGATGATAAGGAAATTATTCTTAATGTTAATTATCTACGAGATTAACTTTGCGAAGCGGGGTTTCGTAGACATTAAACAAACGTATGACCGCTTTGAGGAAGCATCGATAAGCACCATAAAATACCTAAATGACCCTTACATGGGCTGTTTAGGACCGCAAATGTCTCCCTGGATACGGTCCAGGAATACATGGATTTCGTCCTTTACTTTCAGAGTAGAGAGTCTAGTAGTCAGTTTCCCGATGGTACATGCAGGGTACACAAAATCTTCCGGATTCGGGAAGTTCTTTACATTGACACTATGTCCCTGTGAATTGTTAATTATACTTCTCATCATCCTAGACCTAAGTGGCATAATCTATCATGCCAGAGATAGAAGAGGTTTAGAGCTTCTAAATATAGTTTTCAGGGCAGTATAGGCTGCAGATGCCTTGATATTAGTGTAGTATAGCCCATTTTCAAATGAAGAAAGTCGTTCTAATACCATTATTCTACTATTTTCGTCACGCCTTGTAATGAGCAGTTATTCCTTACCATGCTCTTCTTCAGTCTCTACGTGGAAACCGTTAGCGCGAATATCCTTGAGAGTTCTAGTCGATTATGGGCACAACAAGGCTTCTTTAATGACCAAAGTTGTGTCCGTCGGGAGTATAATTGTGGCCCTTCCTGAGCCTATTATACATGTATCGCTGCCTGCGATTGTCGTAAGGCTACGAGCATTCTTACTGATCGACTGAAAAATTCCATCTCTCTCAAGGTGGTATTCATTGTGCCGCTACCTGCTAAGCACACTTCCTCCATAGGGCGCTACATGCATTCTAATATAATGTACTTTATTAATATGTAGCAGAAATCCAGCAACACATAAAATAAAAATACTTCAGATATTAGAACATAACTTGCTATCATAAATACGGGAAATATAAGTCTTGCAGGACTCATCATAAGAATTTAATGCTTTGCTCTTCTAGAGTCTACAACCATTATTCAAAGTTTCATCATAATCACAAAATGCAAGTGACTGTAAAAGGATCTAAGTGCAATGCGTGCATTAGATCGAATCAAGTATTCAGAAACTTCTGCCTTAATCTGCTACATGGCGATCTTCTCCTCTTGGGCAATTACTGTTATGGTCATTGCTATGTCCAAAGGAGGCATGATGGGAGTGCTATTAGGTCGTCCACATCCATAAGTGCAACTAATGGGTGTGGATCTTCCGTGCTTGCAATGGTGAGGTGTGCCTCATGCTATCCTTTGCCCCTTTTCTTAGACTGTAAAAGCACCAATTACGTGTGACTCACGACTTTACCCTTCTTGCCCCTCTTCTTCGTGAGAGGCTTCATTACCTTATAGCTACTAGTATTGGCTTCATGGCCAACATTGCTACTAGGTGGCTGTGAGATGTAGTTCTTCCTTAGAACATTATCTTGTGCTTTCGCAATTTGCACAGTGTCAATTAATGCGGCATACTTCTTGTAGCCATTTTGACAATAATTGCGTGCGGATTGCACCGCATTCGGGTGAAGGTAGAGAGGGTCTTGTCAATCTTCTGCTCATCCGTGATTACCTTATCCCAGAGTTGAAGACTGTACAAATTCTGGCCATGCTGGGCCAACTCTTTCGAACTTCTGGTTCGTGATGCCAGTCATTTTTCATATTCATGCAAAAAGTTCATAGGGTTACTGCTGGTAATTTACATAAAATGGTTGCAAAATTCTCATAATGCTCTTCGAACTCCCATTCAGTGTTTAGCCAGATTTTTCATGCATTTTCATGATTTATCGCTATTTTCAAGTGATTAAAAGCAATATGAATAATCACAAATAATCAAAACAGTAAATACAATAAATAAATTGCATAGAAATAATAATGACAAGGTAAAAAAATGCTTCAAATGCAAAAACCGATTCAAAATTTGAATTCCCGAGGCCCTTTTCTACTGGAATACGAATTTTCAGCGAATTCTGCAATTTCTAGGGGCTAAAACGTGAAAATTTCACTCGAGAAATTTTTCGTAATTTACTGAAACCCGAGGACCTTTCTCGCAAAACGGCCCTTTTTTCGTTTTCTTCTCTTTTTTTCTTTTCCGTTGGTTATACTGGTAGGCCTTTTAGGCCTACTGTCACGGCTTTTCTAAAGCCCCCTGGAGTCCGGGGTAGGGTTTCACCTGTTCTCCTCCCTGGCGGCGGCTCCTTCATGGGAGCCGCGCGGCCTTTCGGCAGCGGTGGCTCCCATGGAGGGAGCCACCACGCAGCGGCAACGGCGGCGCCTCCTTCATGGGGCCGCCGCCGCTCTTCGGCACGGTGGCTCCCATGGAGGGAGCCACAGCGGCGGCGCGGCGGCGGCGGCGGCTCCAGCGGCCGTTCGCGGTGGCCGGTCGGCATGGTGGCGTCTTGGCATGGCCGAGGTGCCAAACAGGTACAGGCGCATGCGGGCGGCCGAGCGGGCGTGGAGCTCGGGCGGCCGACGCTTCTCGCGGTGGCGGCGCTGCTCGGCGACGCCGCTCCAAGCTCGGGGAGGCAGCGGCGGCTCGGAGGCGCGGCGCTGGCTCCGGCGAGGCGGTGCTCCGTCTGGCGGTGACGCCGCGAGCCGGCCACGTCGTCAGATCCCCCCCCACACCTTCTTCTTCTGTGATGTTTGGGTGGGTGAGCGATCGACGGTCACCGAGGAGGGACGGGTGGTGCGGCGGCGCCGCCGAGGCGGCGGAGGTGTCGTCGGCCGCGCTTCAAGGCGGGGACCGGTCGCGCGCGCGGCGGCCGGGAGGTGGCGATGTCACCGGCTCCATGGCCGGTGGTGGCACTTCTTCTCTCCTCCCCACTTTTCCCGTGATGATTTGGGACGCTGTCGGGGTGGCGCTTGCGGCGACTTGCGCGGCCGAGGCCGGCGGCGGAGGCGACCTTGCGGCGGCCGGGGCGCGATCTCACACATGGCGGTCTGGCCGAGCCGCCGCCCGGAACGCCGCGCGTCGCTTTTCCCCTCTCCACCATCGCTCATGCAAATCAAGATCGCTTCATACAATGTAATTTTCATTCATGCAATTACCGATCGCGACTTCGAGCCTGGCTCACGGTGAATTGTCAATTTCAATCACGTTATAATCGACATCCGATCTTTCATATAATCTCCGATCGACATTGTGTCGGCGACTTCAAGTCACCGCGGTAGATTAGAACAGATTTGTACCGTAGAAAATCAATCTAGAAAGCAAATTTGCAGAATTGGAAGCAATCTAGAAAAATACGATTCAATCTACGAGTGTCGTTCTTCGACGGTTACCTTTCGATGCGAGGAGAGTCGATCGTGCTGATAACGTGTTGAGTAACCGTCGCTGGCGAGTCCAAATCAACGGCACTCGTATACAATGATCGAATCGTAAGAACGATGAAGAACACAAGAACACAACAATAGAATGAACACAGATATGCGACTTGAGTCCGCTTTATTGCTTCGGATCAATTAGGGTTACAATGAGAGGGGGTGACCTCATTTATAGGCTACGGGATGAGGAGTTGATTGGTAGCGACTCTCCGAGTCCTGCGGGCGTCAGATCGGGCGAGGACTCTCCAGAGTCCTGGGCCCGGTTTCTTAACAGAAACCACTGAAAAAACACTCTGATCGGAATAGCTTCCGGTTTTTTAAATGTAAAACCGAAACCGTTCTGAACACGCCCGCCATTTGGCGCATTGTGATGCTGTTGCACCGCAAAGACCGGAAGCCAAGAAAGCCGGAGCCGGTCAAACGGCGTGCGACTGCTGCAGCAGGAATGTGATGGCCGGCAGCACCGAGTTTGATCTAGACTTGCTATTTTGGATCCGACGGTAGACACATGTCCGCGCTTCTCCGCGTTAGCCTATGCAGGGGGGATCCTCTTCCCACGGAACGGAGCACCGGCAGGTGGCTCGGCAAGCGCAGTCGAAAGGCTGCAGCTGCCGCACACGGGGAAAAGCATGCAGCCATACCATATGGGTCCAAATCCAAACGGGGCGCAGAGCCAGAGGCCGACAAAGCCCCACCGGCTGCTGCCGAAACCAACAAAAAAGCTGGCTGGTGAGTGAAAGTGCCCTTCGGCCGGATCCTCCCTTCGCATCGCATCACTCGTTGGAGTGTTGGCATGGGTCGCAAATCACAAGCATCTGCCGTGCATGCTAATGTGTCGGGGCAACTTTTTTTTTTCTTTTGTTTGCACCAAAGAGCACCGTGTCTTGCACTTGACGGCTTGCCAGCGGGACGGGGCATCGAAGGCCTAGATTGTTTGGGTCACCTACACGGCTACAGTGCCTGTCTCGCTTAGGTTGTACTGGGACTGAACTGTCCTCTGCCAAATTACTACCAAAAGCATTTTTTTTCTTCTCCAGTCTAAACTTATAGGTTATTGATTCTTGTATGGAGCTTGGGGTTATTTCGAGGGGTTTTAGGTTTCCAAGTTTGGCCCGAAACAAAATTCGAGTGATCCTAAGTTTGTGTCGACAGCCTAGGTTTTTGGTGCAGATTATACGGAAACCTAATGTTTCCTTTGGTTTCTGTAGGAATTTTGTTAGGAGATACTGATTGATTTCATATACTCCCTCCGGTCACGAAAGAAAATCGTCGTAGCATATGTGCAGTCAAATCGTATCAATTTCGACAAAAAAATATTATCTAAGATATGTAGTTTTGATATATGAATATGGTATAAGTAAATTTGTCACAAAAAAATTACTTTCACAGCATTAGAAATTTATATATTTTTTAAAACAAATGATAATAAAATTTATTGGTCGCTGTGGCACCTTGTTAACTTTGAAAAGCCATAAACAACTTATTTTTGTGACTGGATGGAGTAATACGTTGAGCTTCTCAAAGTTTTGCCATTGTACTCCTACTGATCTAAGCAAATATTTGAATTTCGTACAATTAATAGCTCTCATAAACGAAGTGATGTTTTATTTCCATTGGTCTATACCCTTTTGCAATTACTTCAAACAGTTAGACCCGTCCTTTCAATTCTATTGGAGATTTAACAGTGTTGCTTTGAAACGTAGATGGTATATTCTGTCTAAAGAAAACATAGGCGGAATATCGGAATTGGTCTATTTATTACTAAAAGTCAACGACATTTCTTTTGGAGTTGCTAAGAAAAAAAAGGAATATGCTAGAAATTCTTATAAAAAAGGAAAGACACCAGCTCTTAATTTAGTGGGTCCTAATTTTAAAGACTTCGATATATAAGAATATATCTATAGCTATAGTAATTACACATAGAGAAAAGATCTAGCTATTTATCCGACGGACCGATTTATAACGGCTCATATTAAAATAAAGAGTCCATCTCAATTAAGTACAATCCAAACTAAGAGAATTTTGGAATAATAAATAAATAAAAACTAGCCATTTGATTTCCATACGACTTCCAAAGTAACATCCATAAATTACTAAAATTCATAATAATAATAAAATGAATGGAAAATGTTCATTTGACCCCCTGAAGTATCGCGCTCCAGACACTTGACCCCCCTGAACTAAAAAATCATCTCTTTGACACCCTCACATTACAAAACCATTGCACTTAACCCTCTAGGGTTGTTTTGCTCGGTAGTATTGCTTGTGTGGTACTAAGTTAGCCCGGTTTTGCCACCGTGGCGACTACATGGCTATTTAATGTTGATTCACACTCCTCTCTCTCCTCACACTCCATGGTGGCAACTGGCGTCGGGTGGGGGCATGGTGGCAGGTGGCCGACGGCGGGTGTCGCGATGATGGGGAGGACACGTCGACGCAGTAGGCGAGCAACGACAAAACGAAGGCTTGGACAAGTGGCGGAGGTCAGACCTGTTGGATATGCTCCATCTTCGCACCGTCGCCGCTAGCACCGGAGGAGGAGGCGCAGCACCCCGTCGGAGCTAGGGAGAAGAACGGATCGGGTGGCACTGAGGCTGGATCTGCTCTCCCTTGTGGCCATCTGTTTTCCGTATTCTCCACAAGCTCAAGCACCTCGTCAGCGTGGGGCTCAGCTCTTTGCGCCCAGATCGAGCAAGGACGATGACACCCCGGCCGTTGCCACCGACAGCTCGCACCTAGTGTACGAGTGTGAGGAAAGGGTGAGCAGCCAATCGGAGGCTACACTCACAGTACGCTTGAAAGTCTGGAATTTGGTCAATCTCTCCAACGGCCAGTGTTGCCCAGCAGCCTCAATCCACTTCACATACTCCTTCTTCGGGATCTTCTCGGCGGCGACCAGAGCTTTCATCTTCGCCCCATCCATCTCCGATTCCACCCACTTAGAAGCAGTTCTGACCATTTTCTCTAGGTGAGGTGGATTTGGGTTTGGAAAGGTTTCAAAGATGAGTGCGATTTGGTTGTTAGCGGAGAAGAACGAGGGCTCGAGGAACATTTGAAGCGAATGGGGAAAAGTAAGAACCCTAAAATCACGTCTGCGGTAAGTTTTTATAGCCGCACGCTTGAGTTTAAAATCGTGGGAGCTCAACAGTTACCACCTCTTCGGGAACTACTCCAATGGACAGATCTGTGAGGGTTGATTAAGATTCTTAAATTGGTCTGTTCGAGATAACCGAGTATGTCTTTACAATTCAAGTGAAATTACCTTCTTGACCAAGTTTGTTTCTGGTCGAATGAAATACCAGTCGAAAAAGCTTTACTTTCGACAGCCTCTCTTCTATGATATCTTTTCCAAGTAAGTCATTTTCATTTGAAGTTGGGGGGCTAGATGACGAGGTTATAACAATACTTCTTTTATTATTTATCTATAATTCTTGTTATAGATAACAATATCTTTATGTTGTCCAAGAGTGTGCCCCTTAAATGTTCGTATAGGAGAAACTTAGATACGTGGTCGTAAGCCTTTCTACGACTACCCTATGGTCGTAAGTCTTTCTACGATCATGATGAAGTCGTAAATCCTCCTACGACTGCCTTGTAGTTGTATAACCTCCTACGACTAGCTTGGTTACGACAACCTTTTGATTGATGAAGCCTGCAGACTTGCGATCCTAGTCGATCAGGGAGTCATATACGATGTGTTAAACACTCAAAGTAGTTAGCATATGCGTTTATTCTCCGGAATAACTGCACGTCCCTTTCTCTATCTCTCACGTAACTGCCTAGCGACGTGGGTGTGTTGCCTCTATGACAGTAACTTCCATTAACCGTTTTATCATCTGAAATGGTGAGGCGTCTCTTGGTCTGAAGAAACTGTCACCCCTTTATGCGCTATATAATGGTTGAAGGCAGTAGACGACAGAGACATCGATCGGAGAATAAGGCAATCAGAAACACAAGACATTAGGTTTTAGCTTTCCTCTTGGTTGTAATCAACACACTCAATATAGCCACACGGGAGTAGGGTTAGTATTCTCCCCAGAGAATGCCTGAATCTGTATAAAATTCCCTTGTCATTCTCTGCATAGTTTAATTTTCTAGGAGTTCCCCTGAAACAAACAATCATACATAAGATTGGTATTAGATCTCTCTCTCACACACACATATGTGTGTGTGTAGCCACACAGTGTAGGGTTAGTATTCTCTTCGGAGAAGGACTGAATCTGTATAAAATTCCCTTGTCATTCTCTGCATAGTTTAATTTATAGGAGTTCCCCTGAAACAAACAATCGTACATAAGATTGGTACTAGATCTCTCTCTCTCTCTCTCTCTCTCTCACACACACACACACACACACACACACATATATATATATATATATATATATATATATATATATATATATATAGTGCTAATGGGTAATTGAGTGCTAATGACATTTTTGACCGTTGGATCTAGATTGAACAGCCAAGATTAATAGGGCACCCATCTTCAAACCATTTAATCACCCTGCGCGCGCGCACACACACACACACACACATATATATAGAACATATCTAGTGCAAATGGGTAATTGAGTGCTAAGGTGCAAATATCAATCTTGACCGTTGGATCATGAATGGTGTTTAATGTAGGACATTGGATGTGGGAACATGCAGGCGCATTGAAGGTGGGAGCATGCAAGGTGATTAAATGGTTTAGGGGGTGGGAGCCGTATTAATCTTGGGCTCAATCCAAATCCAACGATCAAGATATATATATATATATATATATATATATATATATATATATATATATATATATAGCGTATCTAGTGCTAATGGGCAATTCAATTGTTAATACAAATCTTAATGTTCAATCAACCAAGATTAATGATCTAAACCATTTAATCACTTTCATCAAGATACGTTCATTAAACATCATGCATGCCCCCACCTCCAACGGTCAAGATTGGTATTACCACTTTAACACTGAATTACTCATTATCACTAGATACGTTCTATCCATATATATATATCGGTGTTTTAAAGGAAATGGTGTGTCGCAACATCAGCATAGACGACCAATATAGTTTTCAAGTTAGAACATCCAGCCTAGAAATCCTAGACCTGTCACTGCCCGGGCCACTTGCTAGTTCAACAAATGACTTTACTCGAAAATGCTTTGTCACCCTCCAAATCTATAAATCGAACGGCTCAGAATAATGTAAAAAATTTGCACCACAGGTTGTGTAGTACACTAATACTGCAAATTTAAACTGTATGGATCCGATTGGCCTACACGAAATACTATTTGATCTGGCGGCATTTGTCACGATTTGACCTCAATTTGGACTCACTCATAAATTAGAAATGTGGATCCGCACGTGGGGAGCGCGTCACGTACTCTGCGCGCTGCAGGTTTGTGTTCGTACCACTTTGTAATACTCCTACGTTGAAGCAGCCATACAGAGCTGTCCGCCTGTCTCCATGAGGAAAACGTGATCCATTACAGAATTGCTAGCTACTCCAAAACAGAGCCAGTAGGACAGTAGGTTATTTTTGGCAAGTCAGTACTACCAGCATACTCATACAACATTCTACGCCTAATGAAGCGCAACTAATTGCAAATTTTGCGTCCAATTTAGTAGGCTAATTGCAAATTTTGAGTCCAATTTAGTAGGCATCCGGACGTAAATCCTCTCCCCTAGCAACCAGCTACAACAGAGACGTACAGTAGATGCACATTATAGCTCGTCCGGACCATCCTCCATTCAGAACAGCATAAACCAATAGCAGACTTAAATTATTGTTGCTACAGTGGGAGAGGGACCCGCCTCCGCAGGGATCTAGCCTTTTTGGTTCGGTGGCATAGCTGGAGATATGAAACTGATGTAGAACGTCCAGCTCCGAAAAATGCTATCTGTCTTGTCCAAGATGATGCCCGGCATCTTCCGCGCATGAATCGATGGCGAGGTTGCGGACAATCCGGTCAAAAAGGTGAAAGGCAAGAACAGCAAACTGTAGAGTACCTGAAGGCGGCCAAAAACTCCACTTTAATTCAGTACTAAGCTAAACACTGTCTTTTCTCTCTCTCTCTCTCTCCAAAAAAAACACAGCTAACACTGTGCCGAATAGGGGCACGGCAAGTGTAGCTCTGGAGCAGTTAAATTCGGTGAAATGCTGCCAGGACATTGCAACTCACGCCATGGGATGGCAAGTTTTGTCAGGTAGCAAAAGTATTTACTACTGATATCCGCAAGTTATAGACGATTACACCTTCACTGCTCAACCAGAAAGGTATAAACACTGGACTGGAGAAAGGATTCCATCCACACACACAAAAGAAAAAAACAGACAGCACATGAGAGGATTGCAGGACAAGAAAAAGCAGCTCTGTATGACTGTATACAGTGTGCCAACAGAATCGGCGACGATGGCCGATGGGGACACGGGCAGGCATTGGACCCGGGCGCTCGCTCGATCAACCGGCACGACTGGCTACCGAGCTGTTCGTTTTACTTTTCTCGCTCGCACCAGCCGCGCCCAGCCCCAGCGGGGTCCGTCCGGCTGGCGGTTCGGCGCCCCAGAGTCGGGATCGATCCACACCCCACGTGCTGCGCGCCACACCACACGTCCAGTCCACACACTCCACACCACACGTCCACACAGCACAGGACAATCATACCCGTGTGACCACACCGCACCTTTTTCTAAAGAGATAATACCGACAATTTATTAATTACAAAAATCGTTATAAAGAGTTTTTTTTATACAATTCAGAACACCATAACAAATAAAAGAGCTAACAGAGTGCTCATAAGAGTCAAAAACTCACTTTGGGTGCATGGCGGCTTTAAGTCGTTTCATCGCCGACTAGGAGAAAAGGACTACCTTTCTTTAAACTTCTCGGGAGACATGAAGGTTTTGAGTGGTCGAGCGAACGAGGCAAGCGCCTTTGAGGATGTCAAGAGGTATCTTTCGAGTGCTCTGTTACGGTTTCTCCAAAGCGGAAGAGGCGCTCTTAATTTACCTAGTGCCACGCCACGAGCGACAAGCGCGATACTAGTCGTAGAGCGTGGCGCATAAGCGACCGGTTTACTACGTCGGTTTTACGGGCCTAAGGGCGTTACCCTCGGTCCAAAACTTCTATATGCCCTCCTCATGTCTTCGAAGCTGCGGCATTATTTTGGCGCACAAAATAGGTATGTCGTCCGAGTTTCCTTTAGGAGCAATCCTCCATAATAAGGAAGCAATGGGACGCATGGCAAAATGGTCGGTCGAACTTGGGAGTTCGACCTCCATTCGTGTCGACGGCCATAAAATCGGATCTTGGCGGACTTTGTCGCGAATGGACAAATCCCGAACTGTTCGGGATCCCGATCACGATTCCCACGACCGATGGATGATGTACTGACGGGTCACTTACTTTAAGTGGCTCGAAATTGTGAAGTGGTCTGGTATCTCCTCTGGGAGAAACCTTAAAGTATGCCATACAATTAAACTTTGGGCTACTAACAATGTGGCAGTCACGGTTTGCTAGGCGGCATACGAGTTGCGAAAGCACTCTCAATTAAATCGACTACTCGTGAGAGGAGACTCTCAACTAGTCGTGAATCAAATCGGAAAGAGTACCAATGCTCTAACTCAACAATGGCTCGGTACTTATCGAAGTCGTAAGCTAGAAAAACATTTTTAGGTTTCGAGTACAATTTATCCCTCGAAGGATAATTTCCTCATGAGACCAACTCGCTCGGATGGCTTCTTCCCGATCCACAAGTACCAAAAGGAGTTTTCTTGGAGCAACTCAAAAATGCGTCTCTCGTTTATACAATTCAGAACACCATAACAAATAAAAGAGCTAACAAAGTGCTCATAAGATCTATCTAGAGCATGTGCCGTTACATTCACCATACGACTAACACGACGAAAAATAACTGAGAAAAAGCCATCTGTTACAAACTTGATATTAGAGATAACCGCACAAACAGATGACCGATCCCGCATCGACAAATTCAACCGTTGCACCACATACAGGCAGTCAGAAGCAAGGATCATATTTTGATACCCTTCATCATAGGCGAAAGCTGTTGCACGGCAAAACGCCAATGCTTCTGCTAACTCGGCGCAGTGATCCCATCAAGACACTCGCTGCAGGCAACCAAGCATTCACTATTGTGGTTTCAAACTACCACACCAACTCCCATATGACGAAAAGAAGCAAATAGTGCTGCATCGATATTAATAAGGATTGTACCTGCCGGCGGCGAACTTCATTTAGAGACTGAATGCAAGGACTCACGCCTATGACCTGGATCCGGATCGAAGATATGCAACACTATCAACTCAACATAAGCTTTAACTTTCGCAGTCACCCTTCGAGGATGCAACAAACTTTTATTGAACCAGCACACCGAGTCGCGGCGTTGAAGGGTTGTGCCTTCCTTACTTCCGTGCCGCAGCGCGCGAGCGACCGTGAGATTCGGCATAAACAGGGGGAGGCTTCTGCTCTGCTCTGCACCGCGGCTGGCGCGACACGGTGCAGCCATGACAGGGCTCATCACCTACCAAGGGTCGTAATGGCCTGTCCGGTTAGACGCGCAAGGGGTTAATGGATTGAGGGCCATGGTTGGGTTGGCGGCTATGGCGCGTGTCGTCGATCTGTCAGCCGCGGTGCGGCGGGGGTTGGTGGTAAATGCACTGTGTTGGCTTGGAACTGTTAAGAAACCGGGTCCGGGACTCTGGAGAGTCCTGGCCCAATTGGACTCTTCATCCCCTGAAGTCTATAAATAGAGGAGCCCCCCTCATTGTAACCCCCGATGATTGAGAAGCAATAAAGCGAAGCCTGAAGTCCTCTCATATCTCTATATTCAATCTATTATTCTATTCTTATGTGCTTGCATTGTTCTTACGATTTTGAGTTTGTATATGAGGTACCCGTTCAGACTGAACTGGCCAGCGACGGTTACTCAACACGTTATCAGCACGATCGACTCTCCTCGCATCGAAAGGTAACCGTCGAAGAACGACACTCGTAGATTGAATCGTATTTTCTATATTGCTTTCAATTATGCAAAATTACTTTCTAGATTGGCTTTTCTACGGTGCAAATCCGTTCTAATCTACCGCGAGCAGACTTGAAGTCGCCGGCACAATGCCGATCGGTCGATTGTATGAAAGATTGGATGACGATTATATCGTAGATTGAAATTACAAACTCGTTCTAATGTACCGCGAGCCGACTCGAAGTCGTCGATCGGTAATTGCATGAACGAAAGAATATTGTTCTTCTCATATAAACAGTAATCATATGTGAATAGTAATTGTACATAAATAGTAACATGAAAAAAAATTGGCCGACGGCCTCCATGGCCACTCGTGTGCGCAGTTGTAAGCTCGAGGTGGCCGACTAGAGGGGGTGAATAGGCGGTTTTAAAAATCTTTTGGCTCTAAAACCAATATACAATACGGAAGCTAATAACGAGTTGCTTTTGCACAATTAAAACCTAAATCAACTAGGCTCAACTAAGTGCACCAACAATATGACTACAAAACAATATGAGCAATCATACAATGATATATAAGCAATTAAAGCAATAATGTAAATTGCTCAAAGTAAAACACAAGATAAAGCAAGATGACACAATGATGTTTTACCGTGGTGTTCGGAGACTTGCCGGTCTCCCCTAATCCTTGAGGTAAGCCCAACCACGTTGGACCGGCTCCACTAATTAAGCCAACACCTCCGAGGTAAGTCCAACCACTTAGACCGGTTCCAAACCGAACCAACACCTCGCTCCACTATGGTTGCTCTTCCTCCACTCCGGAGATGACGAGCACCAAACCACTCACAACACACCGGGCCTTCTCACAAGCTTCTTGAGAAGATTACCGGGCACGACGTCTCCACGCCGTCTAGGTATCGGCAAACACCAAGAGTAACAAGACTCGACGTTCACTTGAACTAATCAAGTGTCAACGCTCAAGTGGATACACAATCCACTACCTAAGGCAACACATGCACTTAGGGTTTACTTTCTAATCTCACCAAGTGCAACACATGCACAAAAGAGAATAGAGGCTTGCTCTTAGCTCAAAGAATGAGTATGGAACTCAACAATAACTACAACAACCATTCTCAACCGGCCAAGGTGGCTATATATAGCCCACACACAAAAACTAGTCGTTGGGAGAGAATCATGCTGAAAAATCAGCAAATACGGAACTTCCGTCGTACAAAGTCCGGAACTTCCGCACCTCAGCGACAAGCACAGTAACGGCTATATCAGACGAGAAACTAGCCATTTGAAATAAAATCCGGAACTTCCGCCGTTCAACACGCGGTACTTCCGATTATCGAACGTTCCGATTCTGATGGGCGGTACTTCCGCTTTCACTCAGGTCCAACACATGGCACCTTCGGAAAAATCGTACCGCACCAAATCGAACTTCAGCTGAGCGGTAGTTCCGCACCCAGCATGGCGGTACTTCCGCGCTTCCGAAAATCGGCTAAGTCCCAAAACGGGTGCTTCTCTAGAAAAAATATTCCACCGGATTTCGGAGCTTCCGACATGCGGTAGTTCCACAGTTAAAACTCCGGAACTTTCGATTATCCTGATAAAGCAGCAAATGACTTTTTCAACAACTCCAATTGTAAAACACATTTGCCAATTGATAAGCCATGCCAACAAGGATCACAAGCAAGATTCTCAACAAGTTGCAAAACACATTTGCCAACTTTTAGAATCATACCGTAAGGAATAAGGTAAATGAACTTACACCATTTGTAAAACATATTTTGCAAACTTAAGTCACATGCTACAAGGAATCAAACATGAGCTTCGACTATTTGCAAAACACATTCACAAATAACAGCATCATACCACAAGGCTAAGGTGCATGGACTTCAACAATTCGCAAAACACATTTACAAACTATAGTCCCATGCTACAAAGATTAAATGCATGAGCATCATTCATTTGCAAAACTCATTCGCAAATAATAGCTCCATGCATAGATGAGCTAGAGCAAACATAATGAGCTATCAACACATGACTAACTCATGCTACTAGTCAAGACCCCTCTTAATAGTACGGCAATCCTATACTAGTAATCCGGTCTTCTAACCAAACACCAAGACCGGTAAAAGACTAGGAACACATCCTTAGCCCTAGCTAGTCATACCTTTGCCTTGCATCCTCTTGAAGCTTGATGACGCACATCAACGCTTCAAAACCGGTTCTTGACTTGACAATCATCAACACATGATGATCTCTTCACTTCGGGATCTTATCTTGAATATCATCAACACATGATGATTTCTTCATCCCGAGTCTTGACATGCATCAACACATGATGCATTCCTTCACTTGACCTCCATCAACACATGATGGGTCTTCTCTTGTCTTGATGATCATCTCCTCTTATAGAACATCATCGACACACGATGATTTCCTTTTTCTTCAAGCTCTTCATATGCATCAACACATGATGCATCCTTTACTTGAATCTTGACTTGATGATCATCCCAAGTCTTCATCATCCTGGAACATAAACTATACATCCAACTAATGGAAAATGTTAGTTCCACAATATTATTATCATTAATTACCACCTCATACCATTAACACATAATGGTGGGACAAAATACCTCTATCTTTCCCTCTTTGGTAATTGATGATAACCATTTCAATCACACATAAATTGATTTAGATAAAAGTAACACGTTATGAGTATATATAAACTACACAAGTCATATATATACTCACAACATGAGTATGCGAGAACTACACAAGTTCTACATACTCAAAACTTGAGTATACGAGAACTACATAAGTTCTTTATACTCAAATCATGAATATACAAAACTACACAGTTATATATATTCGAAACATGAGTATACAAGAACTACACAAGTTCTATATACTCAAAACATAAGTATACAAAAACTACACAAGTTTTGTATACTTATAGAGATATGTTTCAAAGTAAAGATCCCAAATATATGTGAAACATGAAATGTGGATCAATACAAATGAAACCACAAAATATAGAATGAGCTCCCCCTAAATGTGTGCATACACATATGTGTAAAGAAAACATATGCACATATTCAAGTTATACTTATGGTGGAGTTCAACCTATATTTTGTATCTGAGGAATGCAACATTATATAAGAGTATAAGACAAATGCATACCTCATTGAATTTCACATTTATATCCAAATGAGACTACACAAGATAATACTTGACAAGAGAGTTAGTCCCACAATTAGATTTGTCATTAATCATCAAAACATTCCATTAACTCATAATGACGGGTCTAGATCTTTCAGCCGTCGACCCCACCGCCGCCGATCGCCGCTCTGCATGGGCGATCCGCCGACCAAAGAACGGTCGCGCCACCCCCCATGCCGGCTAGAAGCCGACTTCGCCCGGCCGCCTCGAAGTCGCCCAACGCGCCGGCGAAAAACATCACATAGCAAAGGGGAAGGATGGAGTTGGCCGCACCGGTCCGCCACCTTGGCACCGCCAGAGCCGCCGCCTGCTCGCCGCCACCTTGAGCAACCGGCGCTCGCCTCGACCGACTGCGGGAGGAAGGATGGTGCGCTGAACGCCATGGCCGCGCTTGAAGCGCCATGCGTCGCCGCCGACGACGCCGCATGAAGCCCACGCCGCGAACGACCGCCGCCCCCATTTCGCGGTGCCAACTCGAGGTCGCCGCCGCCGAATGCCGCGGCTACCATTTCCCACGCCGCTTCCTCGACGCCGCGTCGCATCGCGCCACGCCGCCAAGATACCGCCGCTTGAACCGCCATTGACGACGCCGACAATCGCCGGTGAGCGGAGCCCTCAACGCGTCGGTTGCCTCCACCGCCACACGCTGAACCCGCCACCGCCGCCAGACGCCGCCGCGCCGCCGCCGCCGAACACAACTTCCATCTTGTGAGCCGCCGCCACCCGGTGCGTAGGGGGTAGGGAACCCTACCCCCGGCACCCCTTTTAGTAGCGACGACTGGGCCAAGCAGGCCAGCCCATGAAGGCCGACCCGCTTGTCCCGGTCGGATGAATATCGGAAAGAATAAAAGGGAAAAGAAAAGAAAAGGAAATTTTGCAAAACACCCCTCGTAATATCTAAAATTTGCAATATCCTTTCAGTAAAAGGAAATTTTGGATAAAACCCCTCGAGTTTCTGAAAATTGCGCAATTTTTTTTCAAAACTGAATTGTTCACGTTTTAGCCCTTGAAAATTGCAGAATTACCAAAAAATCATATTCCAGCAGAAAATGACCTCGAAATCAAATTTTGAATTGATTTTTGCATTTGAAGCATATTTTACCTTGTTATTATTATTTCTATGCAATTTATTTATTGTATTTACTATTTTTGATTATTTGTGATTATTAACATTGCTTTTAATCACTGAAAGTAGCAGTAAATCATGAAAATACATGGAAAAATACAGAATCACGAACTATGAGTTCGAAGAGCATTATGATAATTTTGCAACTATTTTATGTAAATTACCAGCAGTAATTCTATGAACTTTTGCATGAATATGAAAAATGACTGGCATCACGAACCAGAAGTTCGAAAGAGTTGGCCCAGCATGGCCAGAATTTGTATAATCTTCAACCCTGTGATAAGGTAATCACGGATGGACAGAAGATTGACAAGACCTCTCTACCTTCACCTGAATGTGGTGCAATCCACACACAATTATTGTCAAAATGGCCACAAGAAGTATGCCGCATTAATTGACATCGTGCAAGTTGCGGAAGCTCAAGATGATGTTCTAAGGAAGAACTAGATCTCACAGCCACCTAGTAGCAATGTTGGCCATGAAGCCAATACTAGTAGCTACAAGGTGATGAAGCCTCTCACGAAGGAGAGTGGCAAGAAGGGTAAGGTCGTGAGTCACACGTAATTGGTGTTTTACAGTCTAAGAAAAGGGGCAAAGGATAGCATGAGGCACACCTCACCATTGCAGGCACGGAAGATCCACACAAATTAGTTGCACTTATAAATGTGGATAGCCTAGTAGCAGCCCCCATCATCCCTCCTTTGTACATAGTAGCGGCCACAACCGTAGTTGCCCAAGAGGAGAAGATCGCCATGTAGCAGATTGAGGCAGAAGTTTCTAAATACTTCGCTCATTCGATCTAGTGCACGCATTGCACTTAGATCTTTTACAATCACTTGCATTTTGTGATTGTGATGGAACTTTGAATAATGGTTGTAGGCTCTTAAAGAGCAAAGCATTAAATTCTTATGATGAGTCCTGCAGACTTGTATTCCTGTATTTATGATCGTAAGTTATGTTCTGATATCTGCAGTATTTTATTTATGTGTTGCTTGTTTTTTGCTACATATTAATAAAGTACATTATATTAGAACGTGTGTGGCGCCCTGTGGAGAAAGTGTGCTTAGCAGGTAGCGGCACAATGAATACCACCTTGAGAGAGACGAAAATTTTCAGTCGATCAGTAAGAATGCATGTAGCCTTACGACAATCGCAGGTAGCGATACTTGTATAATAGACTCAGAAAGGGCCACAATTATACTCCCAACGGGATACAACTTTGGTCATTAAAGAAGCCTTGTTGTACCCATAATCGACTAGAACTCTCAAGGATATTCGCGCTAACAGTTTCCACGTAGAGACTGAAGAAGAGCATGGTAAGGAATACATGTTCATTACAAGTGTGAAGAAAGTAGAAAAATGGTATTAGAACGACTTCCTTTATTTGAAAATGGGCTATACTACACTAATATTAAGGCATCTGTAGCCTATACTGATTTGAAAACTGTATTTAGAAGCTCTGAAGCTCTTCTATCTCTGGCATGATAGATCATGCCGCCTAGGTCTTAGGATGATGAGAAATATAATTAACAATTCACAGGGACATAATGTCAATGTAAAGAACTTTCCGAATCAGGAAGATTTTGTGTACCTTGCATATGCCACTGGGAAACTGATTACTAGACCCTCCACTCTGAAAGTAAATGATGAAATCCCTGCATTCCTGGACCGTATCCAGGGAGATATTTACGGTCCTAAACAGCCATTGCCATGACCATTTAGATATTTTATGGTGCTCATCGATGCTTCCTCGAAATGGTCGCACGATTGTTTATTGTCTACGAGAAACCCCGCTTCTGCAAAGCTAATCTCGTAGATAATTAACATTAAGAATAATTTTCCTGATCATCATGTGAAGTCCACCAGAATGGACAACGCCGGAGAATTTCCTTCGAGGGCATTTGATGATTATTGTGTGAAAATGATAATTAAAATTGAGTATCTCGTACCGCATGTCCACACCCAGAATAGACTAGCAGAATTGTTATTTACCAACTACATGTTGGGGACACACAGTCCTACACGTAGCAACTCTTAACAATTTTAGACCACCAGCATATAACATCCATTCACCTATGCAACTAACGCAAGTGTCAACACTGAAAATTTCTCATATTTGAAGGTTTGGTTGCAAGGTTTGTGTACCTATACCACCACCATAGCAAACTAAAATGAACACTCTCCAAAAGTCTGGGATATACGTTGGTTATGAGACAACATCCATAATCAGGTATTTGGACCCCACGACTGGAGATTTGCATGCAGCTCGCTTCGCTGATAGCATATTAGATGAGAATTGTTTCTAGTCATTAGGGGGAGGAAATCAACACTTGATGAAAAATATCGAGAAATAGAGAAGTCCAGAAGATAATTGAAGTCTAGAAGACAATTGAAGTCTAGAAGATAATTGAAATACATGCATATGACCCTCGCACTAGTGAAGCAAATAGAGAAGTCCAGAAGATAATTGAAGTCTAGAAGACAATTGCAGTCCAGAAGATAATTGATTTGCAAGCATTAGCGAATCAACTGCCTAACCACTTTAGTGATTTGAAGAGTGTGACCAAGTCGCATATGCATGTACACAATGCACCGGAGAGGGTTGAAATACCGATGAAGGTATCCCCAATCCCGTCCTAAGGCCTCTGAAAGGACGAGAACTCTGGCCCCTCGAATCCGAAGTAACCGGGGACGCCTGGTGAAAAAGGATAAGAAGGACTTGACACAGCCGATCACCAAAGTACCCTGTAACTGTAAGGGAGCCGTTGAGACTGCACCAGATGGAACCTTCAGAAAAGACATACTAGAATTGAACATCCCCATGAAGGGAGACATCAGCATGGATGTGTGCGCACACATCGGAGCTGTAAAACTAAAGGGACTTGGCCCGCAATTGAAATAAGTGGTGAGCAAGTAGAAGTATCGCCCTATGAAGAAATAGCTATAAATTATGTGACCACGGGAGAATCTATGAATTAGCCAACAACCAATGTCGATATTTACTTTGCAAAGAAAATTGACACAATCATCGATCTTGATCCAGAGCCTACATCGCTCGCTGAATGTAAGAAAAGATCAGATTGAGAAGATTGAAAGAATGCAATAGAAATTAAATTGTTCTCTCTGAATAAAAGAGAGGTGTTTGGGCCTGTAAGCAGCACACCTCCCCATGTGCACCCTGTAGGGCATAAGTGGGTATTTATTCGAAAGAGAAATGAAAGAAGCAAGACTTGTTGCACAAGGTTTCACTCAACGTCCGGGAGATTGTTATGAAGAAACCTATTCCCCGGTCATGGACGGAATTACCTTTAGATATTTATCTCAATGGCGGTGAACTTTGAAGTTAGAAGTGAAATTGATGGATGTGGTAACTGCATACCTTTATGAAAATTTGTGTTTAGACATTTATATGAAGATACCTGAATATATCCCTGCCCCGAACCAAGATATAGCAAATAGAAATCTATACAATGTACAACTCAGAATGTCACTGTATGGCTTGAAGCAATCAGGCAGAATATGGTATAATCGCTTGAATCGACTTTCTTTGCAAATGCTACACGAACAATGAGAATTATCCCTGTGTATTTATACGATGATCTCAGGATGGATCTTATATAATCTCAGTGTATGAAGATGATCCAAATATCATTGAAACCCTAGAAGGTATTAAGAAAGCAAGCTCTTACCTGGAGTCGAGTTCGAAATAAAAGATTTGGGTCAAACCAAATACTGTCTAGGCTTACAGCTTGAGCAAACCCCGGAAGGGATTCTAGTACATCAGCCAACCTACACTCACAAAGTGTTGGAAAGGTTCGGCTTTGAAAATGCATATCCTTCGAAAGTGCCGATGGTCGGGAGATCCTTGGAGCAAGACAAGGACCCGTACAGACCTAAAGAAGAGGGGGAGGAAGTCCTGGGACCAGAATTCTCGTACCTGAGTGCAGTAGGAGCACTCATGTATTTAGCAAACTGTACTAGATCAGGCATTGCATTTGCCGTAAACCTATTAGCAAGGTACAGTACAGAACCTACCAAAGGCATTGGTAGGAAATAATGGACATCTTCCGTTACCTCCAAGAAAGCAAAGAACTTGTTCTGTTCTACAGAAAGAACCAAGACCTGTCTATGAATGGCTATGCAAGTCGTAAACAGGCTATGAATTCCTATGTGGTGGAACTACAATTCCATGAAAATCGTCTAAGTAAAGTCTTGTATCGACTTTGACGAACCACTCGTAAATCATAGCACTGTACGAGGCCTCATAAGAATGTGCTTGGCTAGGTCGGAAGGTTCACCACATCCAGCAGTCATGTGGATTTAATACCGCGCAAACCCCCACAATTATCTATGAAGATAATGTTGTTTGTGTTGCACAAGTGCAAATGGGTTATGCGAAGAGTCCTCTTACTAAGCATATCAATCCCATGTTCTTCTATGCTAACGAAATGCAAAAGATGGATGAAATTAAGGTACTGCATACTAAGTCATGTGAAAATCTTGCAGATTTATTTACTAAGTCACTTCCAGCGTCTAGTTTTGAAAGATGCATACGTGGAATTTGAATGATGAGACTTAGACAAGTGCATAATTCAGGGGGAGAATCTTCACGAACTCATTATTGAATCTTGATCACGAAGATCAAATACCCAAAGAATAAATCCTGGAGATTAAATGAAACTAGGTGAATTGTACTTTTTTCCCTTGACGAGTTTTTCTAAAGTTTCTCGGCTAAGGTTTTTAACGAGGCAATTCGTGCAACACAGCAGAACGCATGGCATGTACTCTTTCTCTAAATTTTTCCCACTAGGTTTTTATGGAGTTTTGACGAGACATGAACATGTCGGATGAGTGTCCAAGGGGAGTGTTAAGAAACCGGGCCCAGGACTCTGGAGAGTCCTGGCCCAATTGGACTCATCTCCTGAAGTCTATAAATAGAGGAGCCCCCCTCATTGTAACCCCCGATGATTGAGAAGCAATAAAGCGAATCCTGAATTCCTCTCATATCTCTGTGTTCAATCTATTATTCTGTTCTTATGTTCTTGTATTGTTCTCACGATTCTGAGTTTGTATACGAGGTACCCATTCGGACTGGACTCGCCAGCGACGGTTACTCAACAGGAACCATGCAAATAATTCCACGAACAACTGTTGATCGATTGGTTCTCGCTAGTGACGGGTTGTTGTCGTTGTTGCGGTACCTGTTCGATAGTTCGACGAAGGCATCGGCGTCGAGTCAGGGTTCAGTTGCTTCATGTACAGGTTGCGTGCTAGTATTAGAGCAAGAAACTGGGTTGTGTACGAGACACCAGTACTAGCACCGTAGCGCGCACGCCTACTATTTTATTCGAATGTGCGCTGGCCGGGTTGAAGATCTATTAATCGATCTGCTTATGACATGTTTTCCTCGGAGCCTTATATTAGCGAAAGCGAGGGGGCGTAGGCGTAGGTAGCTAAAATTGAGTGATTGAATCCCCTGAACTAGCCAAATATCATGGGGATTTGGCCCATGTCACGTGGCTGGGCTGAGCGAATTTGGTTCGGTTCACCTCTCATCAATGACTGATAGCATGATACGATTTTTTTAATAATTAATTTTTAATAGAATTATATAAATAAATATCATTTTAATAAAATTATAAAAATATGTTTATATCATCATTTCAAATGACGAAATAGATCTGTCGTCATTTGGATTGACGACAAGATCCATGTCGCCAACAAAACAATATTAAATGTCTATGTAACCATTTGGTACAATGACAAAGATGAAATTCACCATTTGAATTGGCAACACGTTCCTACTGCACCTATATTTTTTTGCACAAAAAATTGAAATTAGTGGTAAACAAAAACAGAAAATTAAGTGCTTACATTATTCGCAATAAGAAACATAAACAGAAAGTAATAGCGTAGTTGTAATTAGTGGTAGTACATAGATTGCACAGAATTATTCAACGCACGACATAACATCAGTTCATCGGACAACATAACTAAATAGGACTTACATCATCACATAGTTGTAATCTTTCACACGCCGACATACAACACACTTGCATATCCGCTACTCACACATAGTATGTACAAATATTGTTAGACAAATCACAATGATAGTAAGTAAAACATTCATCATAATATATTTCAGTAAGGTAAACCATCCCCGTGGCTGCCACCTCCACGTTCTTCATGTCAACCTCCACGGTGCCCACTTCTAGTAAGGCGGTCGGGTGAGTTCCCCGGATGCAGTCCAAACTGTCGACCTCACCTTCAAGATATGACCTCTCCTTCAAGATATTCATTTCTCGCATGACAATACTTGAAGGTATGCATGGACTCCCTGAAAAAAGAGCAATTGTTCGTGCGACGTCCAGCTTCTGATTCGTCCATGCCGTTCCTGATACGTCGTCTCTGCCGTCGGTCAATCGTTCCCTTCAGCCTATCAATGTTGACGGCACATATTTGGTGCTCCCATGTAGGATGACACCGCTGTAAACTCTAAGGTCTCTAAGGTCATGGATATTCTTACTCCAGTCTTCAGTACATACGTTGATTCCTTTTTGCTCTATTAGCGATGTGCTTATCATATTATTAACCTTATAGTCAAATCCAATTTGAAGAGGTTGGATGTGTATCTTAAATCTTTTCACGATGCGATATCTTCCTTAAATAATTCTACTATAAGAATAACAGCATATAAGAACTTGTATAGAGCAATAGGTGTACGTCCAAGAAAGTTCAGTTTGGACATGTTGGTAAGATGGAACTCTACTTACCTCATGCTTAAGAGTCTTTTACCATATAAGAGCACTTTTATGTTTTTATTCAAACACACTATTAGAGCACTAGTGGTACTATACTATTGACTAAGCAACATTAGTTTGTTACTGAGAAGATACTACAGTTTTTAGGAATTTTTTATGAGGCCACTGTAGCTTTGTCCGCTGTATACTATCCAACATCTCATATTATTATGCATAGTATTTTACATATTGCTACTCAATAAAAAATATATGAAAATAACTTAGTTTTACGTGAGGCTAATGTTGTTAAAAAAACTAAATACCTTAAATATTAGAGAGAAATCCATTTTCCATATGTATTTGCATTTATTTTAGATCCTATAAGTAAAACTGAAGCATTTGTTAATGTCCTTGATCTTCTTAGTGATGCTAGAGGGTTAGACTATACTAATTATTTCATAGAAGTTCGTTCTCGATTACGGGTTTACCAAAGGTATAAAAATAAGTTTTCGAGGAGTCCGCTTGCAACGACCTCTAGTAGGCCCCGCCTTAAGTAGCAAGACAAATATATGGGTAAGATATTTGATGGCTCTTCTTCTAGGTCCAGGTCTTCTTCTACATCGCCACCTGCTCAGCCAAGAACAACCCTAAGGAGTGGAGAACTATCCACCTATCTAGACAGCGATACGGTGGATTTCAACTCAGAAGGTTTCAAATTTTGTAATGGTCGCATGCCCATAAGTTAACATATCTCGTGCTATCAATACTTGCACGTGATGTGTTAACTGTACCTGTCTCGACGGTTTACTCCGAGTCTGCTTTAAGTCTTTCTAGAAGAATATTAGGGGAGAGAAAAGACATCTCACGAGTGAGATGATGGAGATACTTCTAACCATGAAGGACTGAAAACAAGCTGATTCACGAACATAACACTCTGTGGAAAATACAGAGTTGTCAGACATGTTTGAAAAATCTGTACCTTGACAATGACACTTAGAACCAAGATGTATGTAGAACTATATGATGTACTCATTTTCTTTTGGTAAGGTTTTCGCATGTTTAGTTTTTACTTGACAAATGTTTTAATGGGGCAACTATTTTAGTATTAATAAAGCTCTTTATTACATTTTCAATATGCATCTCATTTTTTTACAACTTTTATATGTATTTATGAATTCTACATATTTTCTTTTTTATTTTCATGACGCCCATTTTTATGTTTTTTTTTTTTTGGATAAGTGGGTCATACATGGCCCGATAGGCCAAACGGACTCGTGCGGCCCAGCACGACATGACCGCCCTTCGAGTCGTGCTTAGGCCGTCACACAGTCACGTAGATTGG
Organism: Hsuehochloa calcarea; assembly: GCA_036346395.1. Taxonomy (NCBI): domain Eukaryota; kingdom Viridiplantae; phylum Streptophyta; class Magnoliopsida; order Poales; family Poaceae; genus Hsuehochloa; species Hsuehochloa calcarea. Next base: position 34,122,877 of record CM070606.1, read on the forward strand.
CCCAACATGGCATAAAAGTTTCACGGGCTGAAATGGATCGTGCCCGTACTAGGTCATTCCGTGCCGCCCATTTGCCCACCCGTGATTTATTGTGCATGCATGCTGACCAGAAAAGGGTAGATGGGGTATTGTGCACGCTTGCATTTAACATCATGCTCTTACTCAGCACAAAAAATACTTTTGAAATAGTTAATAGGGTTAGTTTGGTCATTGCAGCCCACTCCTTAATCCAAGTGTCAAAGGTTAAAACGTCGTACAAAGATGAAAAGAGAGAGTATTGTTTTATTTTATTTTTAAAAAATAATCAGCATGATACTACCGCAGGATGGTTGGCTGATCTGGGAAGATGTTTTACTTCCAGAACTCACAAGCCTGAACACGGATGGAAACCTCCCTTCACGAGCTGAACTTTTAACAAGATGTCTTCAATACTTACACATCTGAATATCTGATGTACTCGCCACGCAATCTTGAGTAGCTGACCATTCACTACAACTCGAACAAGCCCAACGACAATCTAAAGTTCTCAACAGGCTACAATGCGACCAGAGTTCCGAAACACAGCGCCACGCTATGGGCCGAACAGCAACAGAGCCGGTATTGAAATCTGTTGCTCCATATCTTTCAGATGATACATTCTGTTCTCCAACCACAAATAGTCAAGCAAAACATACACGATTACAAGAGCGAAATGACATGACCAGATAGTTGATTTATTCTGTATCGATAGAGAGTATCTTCCCGTGTACACTAGTATACAGAGATCATACACTACAGCATACACAAAAGAGAGGAGAGATCTCTTCCGAGTCCTGACACTCGACGCATATAACTTACACAAGTACATACACAAGAACATCGTGTCCTCTTCAATCACAGCATTGAAGAACGACCATATATAACTGTAACTACTAGTAACACATATGATGACTATACCACTACCTAAGTTTTCTGTTTGACGTGGGCTACAAAAATAAAGCACTAACATTTAACCTGACACTAGATAGATAGATACATGGGCATGTTCAAGCGAAAAAAAAAAACGTGTTTCGATATTTACACCTACACCTCTGAGAGCAAACTGTTGAACGACGCCGACAGGTTGACGGCGATGCTCGCCAGGTTCTTGCCCCGGAGGCGCGACCTTGCAACCCTGTGTTGCTTGGGCGCCCCGGGGCCTTCTTCTTCTTCCCCACCTTCGTCTCCTCTGAAGGCGGCCTTCGAGGACGGAGTAGCAAAGGCGAAATGCAGTTCTCTAGCAACTACTGTCTGCACAGATCAAATTGAATAGGCAATGTTAGTCTACATGGACAATCCACTACAGTACTACATATTATTATTTTTTTTTAAAAAAAACTACAGTACTACATAGCCAATGTTAGATCAAAGTGCTTACTGCTTCACTGACAGGTTTCGACACCAGGAGGAGCTGCCTCAAGTCACTGTGGTTCACCTTGCACAAGACTTTAACCTGCAAGATGTCGATTAAATTGAGGTAAGCAACACATAACAAAAAAAAAAAGAGCAGAAATGAATCGAATGTACCATGTATCAGTAACACTAGTGAGTCATAAGTAATTACCAAGACATCTTGAGGCAGTGGTTCAAGAAGGCTGATGGTGTCGTCCATGTGGAGCCTAGTGTTGCGCTGCTTGCGCAGAGTCCGCACCGGCGAGTGCGGGCCGGAGGGGCTCGGAGCCGGCGAGACGGCGACCCTCTTCCTCCCCAGGATCCTTGTGCTGCTGCTTGAAAAGCTCAAGCTTGTGGCAAGAGACCCCTTTGGCTTAGCCTGTCCAATTGCCATTTCCCTCTCTTGCTTGTTAAACTCTACTGCTTTTTGGTGGTACAAATTACCTATCTGACCCGAGATCTCCTAAAGAACGCAGTCTGCAAAGAGTCGGAGAGGTGATCACTGAAGAGAAAACAATTCAAAACCTAGATTAGAAAAATGTTCCCCTAAAAAAAGAGATTTTTCAGCAATAATTCAACTATTACACTGATTCTTTTGGAAATCTAGATTCGAAAATGCTCAAGACAGCAGCTATTCAGCAGAACTCCCCAATTTGAAGAAATGGGGAAACAGAATAGAAGTTCTCAAAGCACAACAACTCAAAACAAACCCCAACCAAATATCCTCAACGCTGCAGCATTCAACCAAAAATCCAACCTTTTTTCGCAACAGACTTCCAAAAAAAGAACAACTTGCGAGCAAAAACCAGCCACCAAAGCTGAACAAGAACAGCCTCGGAACAAACAGTTCAGAGCAAAAATTTAAAATTAAAATCAATCTCTAATCTAGCCCTCCCAACGCGAGCAGTCTCCAAGAACAAAACAAGAAACGGAAAATAAAACAACTTCAGAAATAACCCCCCCCCCCCCCAAAGAACAAAAACAGCAAACCTAAAATCAAAACAGAAACAACACAGATATTCAAGATTGGGAGGGAAGAAGCCGAGCAATTGAGTAAATTACCTTTCTCCCTTCCCTCTCAGTTGCAGTCTCCAATCTCTCTCTCAGTTGCAGTCTCCAATCCCTCTCTCAGTTAAAATCGCAATACACTTCACTAATTCACTTGGACTTGGCCGGATGATGAAACCTTGGAACTTTTCCCTAAACGCTAGCAGACCTATCTGTTAATGGCCGAGGACCTGACGAGGTAAATATGGAAACAGCTTGACCTCCCCTTGCTGTTTTTATAGGGAGCCCCTTTTTCTGCTGCTCGGGAGGGAACCTGCCTCGAAAAGCCCTCCCTCCCCACGGGGATGTTTCTAGAAAATTACAGCAACCGCCAGAATCCAAAGCTGGGTCGTGCGCGAGCAGCAACGCCCCACGCACCCCCGGCGCCTTAGCATCCAGGACGTATCACTGGGACGTGGGACATGATGAACGTTGGCCCACCTGCCGGTGGTGGTGGGTGGGTTCGGAAGGGTGGAGAGGGGTGGGGGATTCACAGCGATATGTTTTTCGAAATCGAGGTGGGCTGGCGCCCAACCGCGTGGGGGACGGAACGCGTGGATCGGACGGCGGGGGCGCGGCCTTACGTGTGGCGGATTGGGCCACGTGGCGCGATCAGGCGGACCGGGAACTAGCCGTTGGAGGGGTGGGACGTGCCTGGGAGGGGTTGGTGATGTGGCGGCTGAGATCGCGCACGCTCATTCGTAAGTTGGTGGAGGTCGGTCCGCCCGACCGGCTATTTTACTGGGGTTTTGTTTTTTCTTTTGGTTTAGTTTTTGGCTATTTTAAAAAAATTGATGGAAAAAATAAGGTTGTGAACAACAACTAGATATGAGTTGTGACTTGTGAGACACTCATTTAGTTTATTGTCTCTTCATTTGAATTTTTTACTCACGAGAAATGAAGAAAAACAACAGGATCACTATAAACAGGTATTTGAATCACCGTGTAATTACTTTTCTTACCCATTGTGACACTCTGCATAGGGATTTACTTGCTCTCTAAACATAGCCTTAAGGTTTAGATTGTTTAGATTGGTTGTTACAGCTAATACAAAAGCAATTATTTCCCCTTAGGATGGGTAAGTAAAAAAAATCTATCATTACGTTGAAAATAAACATTCCAGAGCACAGGTGCGAGTATTGCTGCTGTTTTTGCTTACTTTTTTAGGCGTAGCATTTGAACATTTCTGCATTAGCAACATGATAGTGTAGGAAAACCGATCGGTGTGGGGTTGCGCTGCTGCGGGTTTGCGCTCTGTGCCGATTGCTGGTGTGGTTTGAGTAGGGATGGCAATCGGGTGCAGCGTGTACGAGTAGAGCTCGTCCATACCCATGCCCTCAACCCTGATTTCCCCTCACGGCATGCCCACGAAGGACGACGGGCGAAGAACCTCGCTCATGCCCGTCGCCCGTGAATACCCATCGCCCACGAGTATGCTCGTTTACCTGTGAACAGTGCACCGCCACCCGTGGGTACCCATCGTCTGCGGGCATACTCGTTACACATCAAGTTCATGATAATTCACACATCAATAGTGCATCACATATTCAATAAGTTCAACACAATTCACACATCAAGTTCAACAAGACAACTAATCAAGTTTAACAAATAAAATAAAAATACAAACTGACATAGTTCCTCACACATAAAAGGGAATGTTATACAGGCATCACAAGTGTTTGAGAGTAGCACATGTTGAAGAGGAAAACATCTTTGCACTTAAGTTTACACAACACAAAGGTTCCATCCTGAAGAAAAGGGAGCTAGTAGCAATGCACACACATAGACATAACACTGTACCAACTCAATTAGAAGCAAACCGACCCACTATCCAATATCTTCAAAGAAAAAAATACAACTTACTTAAGTTGCAAGGTTAAATAATGTTTGGAGATTTGGACAATGCAGGCACTCCAAAAAAAAGTCATAACCGATTACACATGAACATGTAGGATCGCATACTTAAAGGGCTAGAATTTGATTTGGATGGTGATCCGAATTCATATAGGCCATGAGTTCCTAATGGGCCTCAAGTTCGAGACTCATCATGGATGCCTATATAAAGAAGGGCGGTGGTATGGGGTGAAGGTAGAGGATGATCTTTGGAAGAACTCCCGAAACCCTAATAGACACGTCTTCTCAACCACGCTGCCGGTGCTAGGGATGGCAATTGTGCCCGATTACACGCGTGCCCGCGGGCGAATACCCTAATAGAGGCGGGTATAGACGTCTTTCTTTGCCCACGGGCATCAAAATGGGCACAATTCCTTGCCCATCGGATAAACGGGCGTGGGCGTGGGCATGGGTAAGCTCCACCCGTACCCGCTTCGCCCGATTACCCGTAACCTACCCGCATGTGTAAGGAACTATGTTAGTTTGTATTTTTATTTTATTTGTTGAACTTGATTAGTTGTCTTGTCGAACATGATATGTGAATTGTGATAAACTTTATTAGTTGTTGAATGTGTGATGCACCATTGATGTGTGAATTATAATGAACTTCATGTATGCATTGCTCACGGATAACAAGCATGCCCACGGGCGGCGATGCATTATTCGCGGGTAAACGGGTATACCCGCAGGCGACGGGTACCCGCGGGCGACGGGCATGGGAGAGATTTTTCGCCCATCGTCCTTCGCGGGTATACCCATGGGGGGAATTCGGGGTCGCGGGCATAGGTATGGGTGAGCCCTAGCCGGTGCTAGCACTCCAGCGCGTGGTGATCTTGCCCCGTACGTGTGGATACCTCGGAGGTGTTGTTGCGAAGCATCAGCACTAGGACGATCCACAAATCGTGACGGTCACCGGAGTCGAAGGAGCAGACGTGCAGCGAGTACGACCACTCGAAGGAGGAGACGCGTCGTGAGTACAACTACGACTGCATCAACTCGCTACAATGACTCTACTTCCGCTATGAGTCGGCGCGTCTAGCGGTAATCTCGTGATCTGTCACTAGCGGTGGTTCCTTGGTTGCGCGGTAATTTTTTGTTTGTGCTATCGTAGCATTGCCGCGATCCCTTCAATTTGAAGCTGTCAAAAACAGAGTCAGTTTTGTTTTGGCAACGCTGAAGGCTTTCGACCCGACCATAAATCTCCAAGCTATCGAGAAATACTTCAACAGCCCGGGAAACGATGCGGCCAAACTTTTCGAGGAAATAGAACCTCTCGAAAATAAGGTTGCGGAAGAAATAGAGGTCGGATCTCCGGCACGCAACGATTAGTCTGGTGATCATAAGGAGTAGGTTATTGTTATATAAGAAGTGCAAATATAAAAACTCACCTTTCTTTCATCAATAAATTCTTTTGTTTATCGTTTTAACTTATAAAACACTCACATATTTCCTAGCCTCCAACTGCTTATATAGTAGAACATCTTTATCAAAGAAGCAATAAGCCAGGAACAAGAGTAAAAGTCACGGCCACTATTGATAGTATATGCTGATTATATGATAAAAATTGATCGTATTAATACTAGAAAATCAACTGTGGTCGGAACCAGTGTGTGACTTCAACTAATTGTATGCAAATCCAGGCTAGCCAAGCATGCGCGCGGGGCCGAGCCGCAGCAAGAAGAGGCGTGGTAAGGCTGAGTTGCGCACAGATGCACCATTGCGTGCGCGCAGGCCGAGGCAAGCTTGGGCGTGGGAGGACCGAGCACAGGGAGGCGCTGGAGGGCCGAGGCCCAGGGGTAGGCACGCGCACGCGCGGGCGCGGACCGAGTTGTCGGCGGTCGGAGGCGGCGCTGGGCCAAGCCGGGATCCAGAGGGAGGTTGCACCAAGAAACTTAAGCCAAGGGAAAAACACCAGGCAAGAAAGAAATGGGGAAAGTAGAAAGAGGAGGAAGAAGAAAGGAAGAGAGGAGCCTCAAATTTTTTGGCCGAATGAAGATAAGGAGGAGAGAGAGAGTAAGATAAGGAGAGAGAGAGAGTAAGGGGTTAAGTGAGAAAAGGGGATTAGAGAAAAAGAATTAGGGAAGGGTAGATAGGTAATTTCCAGTGAGAATTAACGGTAGTAGATTTGTAGTTGAATTGAATACCATTTTTACTAGGTGTCGGCGTTGTGTATGTTCATAACTGAAACACAACAAAAAAAAAGAATAAAATTAGCAATTTGATTTTCATGTGAATTCTAAAGCAAAATCCCTAAATAAATATAATTTAGAATAAAATAAATTAAAATTAGCAATTTGGTTTCTACACGAATTTCAAAGTAAAAACTCTAAGCAATTGAGTTTGTAAAAAAAATTATCTACACCGTTGATCATGGTAGATCCAGACTATAACGGTTTATATTAAAAGAAATAGTTTATGTCAAATACAATGTAGAAATAACTGAAAGAAAAAAAATAAAATAATGTTTGATTAATGCATGTCACATTTTGCTACACTTGAGTTAGGCACCTTTGACTTTTCATGGCAGATACTTGGTTAGCTGCCACAACTACAACATGCAACGGTTCTATAACATACTACTCTACTTTTTATAGACACATTGCTTTGCCAAGTACAACTGTTTCCTCTCCGGGTAAAAAATTCAGAGCTCGACTACGCTGACATACGCTCGAACATCCTAGTTTATGGGGGCTCCATGTATTCCCGGTTATTAGCTCCGCTCAACTGCTCGAGGCCGCAGATCAGATCCCATCGCAAAAAAAAAGGCAGCAGATCATATCAGCTTGGTGGACAATGATTGGCTTATGCATATACGCATGAATGCATGATCACGGTGATGTGTAACTGATTTAACAAAGCCGGGAACAGACAAGGATAGCTGCTTCTGCGGCATGGATTTAAGGTGTTTGTTTGGATCGTTCCTAGAGGTTGCTGCACAATGTTTAGTTGGAAGCCTGAGGGTCTAAGGGTTTGTTGGTTACCACTTTGGGAGCCGTTTGAGAAAAAATGGTGTCTGAGAGTAGCTTGAAAAGCAGATAATTTTTGTCTGATCAAGCAAGTCTGGAGATGTGGTATTTGGTTGGTGATACGTGGCTAAAGATAGAGAACATATGTTTTCAGAATTGGAAAACGTACAATGGTAAAACACATGATCTTTGTGCAATTTCATATTTTAATAAACTTATTTTTCAAATAAAATTTAAATTTAGTTTTTTTAGCTAAATGTTTTTTTATATAAATTCTAGTTTTTTTAGCATGTCTAATTAAAAAGGAGAGAGAAAGAATTAGAGAGAGACACAAGAGACAGCAGCCTGGCTCCAGGCGATCGTTTTGTACGCCTGAGCGTGATGAAAGCGCTGTCAAGCCTGCAACCGCCCAGGCAGCCCTCCGGCTTGCTCCTGGCTCTGGCAACAAAAATTGAGTGCCTGTTCCATAAGCCTTGTTAATTACAATTTTTTTCTTTCTTTCTTTCTCTCCCTTTGAAATGGATATGTGGGGATTTTCTATTAAGTAAAACTTGTTAAAAAAATACCTATATATAATACGCATAAGTAGTGAGATTCAAGGAACCTTATCATTCGCTCTGAGGGCCAAAAAATCCGACAAATATTTAGAGAAGACCAAATCATAGGAATTCTCTTATTAATTGAGTTGTATAGATTACGAGTTGTATAATAATTAAATTTTCATTTAAAAAATAAGGCATTAGAGTTGTATAATAATATAATTGTATCAAAATATCTAATCACACACACAAAAAGTTAGTAATATCTAGCCACAAAATTACACGAGTGATTCTGCTAGTTTAATAAATAAAAAAATTGATGTGTGATTCCACAATCATTGCAATAAATAAGAAAATGTATTCCACCACTTTATGTTTTCTGCCATCAAAAAGGTATCGTTGTTGTATGTTAATTATCTCCTGTTAGCTTTCTCAGGCACATACATCTAACCAAATAACTCATCTTTATGCTTGCCGGGCCATGCAAAAATCATCAAATTTCCGAGCTACTCCATGAGGCAGCACTTTTTGCAACACGCAGTGGCCGCGCAACATGTTGCAAAACGCTATCGGGGACGAGAGCTAGCTAGAGCTCGATCGAGATGGGGTGCACCGTTTCGTTCTTTGTACCGAGCGGACCGAACGGAGAAGAAGACAGTGCACCGATCCGGCAACCACGAAGCCGTCTTCATCTCCAACCCCGCCCACGATGGCACTGTGCGGCCGGTTCCTCCGTGAAGCCATCGTCGTCGCCGGCAGCATTGCGCTGCTAGCTCCTCCGCAGCCGTACTGCCCGTGGTCCGTCGCCGTCCACCAACGTCTACGCTGTCCGCGGTGCTCGGTCTATCAAAAAACCACCAGTATCACAAATTTCGTCCGTAGCGTACCCACCCAGTGCCAGTTGACCAGCTAACTGTCCGGCGTACTGCCCTTCATTACGCTGCTAGTAAAGGGCGGCTTAACATAGCTTAACGCCTCCAAGGCGTAGAATTGACCGGACCGTGGAGGGCGCCGGGGACGGGAGGCTATCGGTGAGGGAGCTCCAGCCGGCCGGCACGGACATCGGCACCGCCATCGGGCTGCCCGCGCGGGGGTCGTCAGCGCAGGCGGATCTCTTCTTCTCCGAGAGCCAAACAGTGTATTGCATACACTGTTCATAGGCTAAAACTTCTCTAGCTGCCTGTGTCTACACCATAGATCGACACATACATGGTCGACATCGTCGCAGCCTGTGTTGGCATCGTCGGCCTCACGCACAACCTCATGGTCAATACCTGCCGGTAGTGGCGAACATATGACAAACTTTTATCCGAGACAAGCATAAATATGGCTAATTCATTGCAAAATAGTCAATTTATGCATCATGCATGCGAAGTTCACAATCAAAGTAGTTTTATACTAAAATAAATCCTGAAATTAGATAGACAAAGGAGGCAAATTCATTCTCTCAATTCGACTCACTGTGAATTTCTTAGTTCGATAGTCCCTCATTCAGACATTCATCCTAGAATAATAAAATTTAGTATATAGAGATGTCATTTTGCAACGAAAATTGACATAAAAAATTTCGCAATGTCATTCTCTCAAATTAACATATAACTCACTCACTCACTCTCTCTCTCTCTCTCTATATATATATATATATATATATATAACAAAATATGACCTCGTACATGAGATTGAAATTAGAACTACAGGGACTAGCCAGGGTGGGGGTTACCGGCTCCGGAGGGTGGGCTCGAGCCCACTCAAGCCCACCTGGTGGCTACACCCTGTGTGTACACTGTTCTTCATACGACAAATTTCAGTTCTTCGAAGGTCTCGAATTTTGGGTTTCTGGCTCCTGGATCCGATGAAAACCTCTATGCATCTGCGTTAAAAGCGGAGGATGAAGCCGGCATCGAAGGTGTTTGAAGCCGGTGTGGGAGGGGTCGCCGACGCCGACGAGATCCTAATCCCATTTTCGTAGGTCCATCGTGTAGTTAGCAAAACGATTGGATCAAGATTTTGGCAGTTACAAGAGGGGGTTCTTCTGACGACGAAGATACTATCTTAGCAGAAGTAGCAGTTGAATCGAAGATGGCCGATCCTACCGATGACGTTTCGATATCCTGCAATGGTGCTCAATCTTCCATTCGCAACATCTTGCTAGTAGGTGGTAGGGGAGATTATGGCCAAGGATTTTCATCGAAGACTTCAAAAGACCAGCTTTTTGGCGATGCCAACGGCGAGATATTCTCCAGCAGAACTTTGCAAGGTGGGGATTTCGCTGAGCCCGCAGTGTGTTGGTGTTGGTCGGCCCTAGCAGGGGCCTGTTCCGCCGCCTCGATTGTCGCCTCTGGTGACTGTGGGAGATGCCATTGATCGAGCTCGCCGACATAATCCGTTCCGACCGGTGTGCCGTGGTAATCGTGCGGCAGTTCGACCGGAATTTCCATCCATTCGAAACGCGGTAGTTCGTCCAAATTCTTTGCCCGTTCAAAACTCGTGTGGCTTTATGATCGATAGGCCTTGTGGCATGTTTGCCTTCAACCTTAATCAGCTCGAAAAAGGCCCACAAGAAAGGATTACCTTGGCTAAGATGGTTGTTTCAGTAAAACTGGACAGCTGCTCGGCCAAACCCTAAACAATTCTATGGCGGCTGGTCTGGGACGGCTCACGGCGATCGGCGCTCTTTTGCTGAAGTTATTCGCCATAGCAGAGACATGGAGTTTGGACGGAGTCGTGCATGTGGCCAGAGAAAGGATGTCGTGAATGTGTCATTTGCCGGCTTCGGCGGTGGACAACGGCGGTGCTGGTGGATAGTTCACTCAAGGAGGTGGCCAGAGAAAGGATGTCGTGAATGCGCCATTTGCCGGCTTCGGTCATGGGCAATGCTCGGTCATCGGCGTCAATGGTGGTGTTGGCGGCCTGGCTGCTGGCCAGGCAGTGCTATTGACAGGAAGGGCGGTTCCCGAATCATTGGTTTTGGTAGAATTTCATCCGCTAATCAATGTCAACCTCAGGCAGCCGACAATGATCGTGGGAGGTTCGGTGATGCTAATTTCAGAGGTCGGGGACGTGGCCGGTCTGGTGGGGGGAATCATCCTCATGTCAATACCGGTTTCGTAGGTGTGGTTTCTAACTTAATTTGCTTTCTATGTAAAGGAAAGGGACATAGAATTGCTAGTTGCAAAGCAAGCTTACTGTGTGATATTTGTGAGGGCGCTGATCATTTGGCAAATAAGTGTATGTTGTTGTTGCTGCTGAGATCGATTGCTAATTTGTGTGGATTCAGTGCTGATGGACTGGGGTTTTACCAAATCCCATCTTCTGAGACTAATAAGTTGAAGAAAGAAAACAATAAAACCTGGGCTCGTTCAGACATTGGTGATCAACTTTCTGTGGACCTTCTGATTGCTGAACTACGAAGACTAATTCCAATGAACTGGCAGCCACAGGTGGAGGTACAGGGTGCAAATGTGTTTTTGGTGCATTTTCCAACTAGGCTTGATATGCTTCGTATGACTATTAGTTATGTGCAAGTGAAGGAGCATAAGGTGGTGTTGCAATTTACCGAATGGAATGTGAAACCTAAGCCTAAGTACCAGCTTCAGAAGGTGTGGGTTCAGGTTCTAGGAGTGCCTTTTGAAGTCCATGACTTTCTGAGCCTTTGTGTTATAGGGTCGATCATTGGCACAGCTATGAGAGTGGACATAGATAAAGTCCACAAGAATGATTTGGTTCATATGCTGGTAGGTGTTCTGGATATAGATGACATACCTTTTAGTGTTGAGATTGTGGTTGGTGAATATGTATACGATATTTTTTTTCAAAGTCAAAGATACGATGGTGGATATTGTCGATGAAGGCATTGATCAGAGGGAGGATCATGAGGGGGAATGATAACTTGAGCAGGGACAAAAATGTTGAGTTGGAAGATAGGGATGCTAAGAGATTGAAGAATAATTCAGATATTAAATCATCTACCTCTGAGAACCGCAAGGGGCGGTCTACCTCAATGACTAAGGGGTCTACAATAGGGATTTTGGCTTTGGATGTTGTCTGGGTAACACCGACGACGGACAGCAAGGATCTTAAGGATGTTGTACTTAGTTCGGATGATGTCATGGCTAATTTACCCTCAAAACAGACTGATGCAAAAGATGATGGAGCATTGCTGGGTGAATGCTTGGTGGTGGCTGAGGTTCAGGAAGCGCCGGTTGATTCTAAGGACAGCTCTACAAGGCAGGTGGTTGCCTCGCCTGCCGTGGCGTCGAGTGACGCTTCCGGAATGGAGATGTCATCTCGCCTATTGCCATCGAGGTTTCCGATAAAACAGTCGTTGCCTTGACTGTCGAGATGATGAACGATGTTACTGAGGTAATTGCTGACAAGGACGTTGTCTCGCCTGTTGAGGCAGTTAAGGGCAGCAAGATGGTCATCCAAAGTACAAAATCAATTGGGGATCTTCGCGGCGCTGGATTTTGTGGATGCTTTGGTGGAGTGGAGGCAAAGTGAATGCATCAACAAGCAGTAGTCAGGGGATGAGAACTTGCTCAAGAAGGCAACGTGGCATGCGGAAATTCATAATCTTGAATTTGATACAAGTATGTATAGTAATATAAATTCAATTTTGTCTTTTTATGAGAAAGTCATTGACAAAGTTAGTTATTGACAAAGTTGCTAGCATTGGAATTTCATTAGGAGATGATAGTGCACAGATTGCTAATACTATTAAAAGTATTAAGAATCTTGAAGTAAGAAGGCTAAAAAATAATGGAGTTGTGGATGCTGAGGAGTTGGAGGATGAGGATCATGATTGCATTGATATCATAGCCCTTAATCAGTTATGTAGCGACCTAGATGATGACTTTTTGGAGGACGACCACTCTAATTTTACATTAGTAAGAAATAAAAAGAGGACGTCTAGCTCTGGAAAGAAGAAAGATAAAAGTTTTCATAATAGGCCAATCAAATTAAAGCTAAATGGAAGGTCTTTTTTGGAATAGGGGAGGTCTGGGAGACTTGGCTAAACATCATTACATCTGTGAAGCAGTTAAGGAGCAAAAATTAGATTTTGTGGCTATTTTTGAAACTGGTAAAAAAATACTTTTCAGTTTCTAGGCTAAATCATCTCTGTGGTGGTCGGACCTTTTTGTGGCATATTTCTCTGCCAGAAGGACGGTGGGGGGGTATCTTGTTAGGGATAGACCCTCGAGTTTATGATATTGGTTCTAAAGATGCTGGTGATTTCTATGTAAAGTTTCATATAAAAATAGAGATTATGATTTTCAATGAGTTCTTGTGGTTGTTTACGGTGCAGCTCAAACTCAATTCAAGGAGAAGCTCCTCACTGAACTGGTTCATGCATGTAGGAAAGAATCACCTCCCATTTTAGTTGGGGTGACTTCAATAGCATCAGGCATACGGCCGAAAAAATAATAATAATTTTAATGCTCGATGGCCTTTCCTGTGTAATGTTGTGATTAATAATTTGGATTTAAGGGAAATTGATTTATCTAGTCGACGATATACTTGTGCCAACCCATTAGATAACCCAACCTTTGAAAAACTAGATAGAGTTTTAATGAGTACTGACTGGGAGCAAAATTTTCATTGGCTAGAAATGCATTTTTACTTAAAATAGTTTTTTTTTTAAAGCCAAAACCTTTGGTAAATCTTTGAAAAGCATTTGTATACCTTTTGCAACTAGTTTTTCAAAGAATTACTAATAATTATGAAATTTTGACTTTTGGCTAAAAAGGCTTATTTTTGAAAAACAATACTAGCACTTAATTTATTTGGGCACATTTAGGGATGTGATATACATGCTATGATTTAGCACTCCCCCTTAATGTGCCACTTTCAACTTGCTCAAGATATTAATAATGAACATTATGAACATAGAGCAAGAACACCCCTTTTTAAAAGATTTTCATGAGATGCAACCTACACAAGGCATAAGGGGCTAGATACTTCAATGTAAATACTTGTTACCGAGATGGCATTGGTTCTTGATGTGAAACGATTATCCTCAAACTTGGCTCCAATTTGATATATGATGACATCCATCTTTATATGAATAAGCCAAGCCTCCAATGCCTCTCAAGTACCTATTAAGCATTTAAGCGCATTTTGGTACCCAAAACTAGGTTGGGTCCACGAATGTTAGTCACAATGGATTTGGGCACCCAAATGGCCCTAGCATTAGTTTTATGTGAACTAACTATTCTAGCAAACACATTGCCATTAATATCCTTCCTAAGCAAATATTGATCATTATAAATAATGGGCTTAGGAGTGATACCTTTGGGACAATCCTTACTCATATGTCCCTTTTCCCGGCAATTGTAGCAAGTTCGAAGTTTGTATTCGTCTTTTACCTTCTTTACTTGCTCCTTGCCGGTTTGCCTCTTCTTTGATGACAATTGCTTGTCATTCACCTTGTTAGGACACACCGAGGCGAAGTGGCCCTTTCCTTTGCATCCATGGCACTTGATATTCTTCGTGTGCCTTGCGTTGTGCCTTGTCTTGCTTGTCTCCTTTTTCTTAGGAGTGAAGCCAATTCCACTCTTATCTTGCAAGCGCCTTTGCTTGCTCAATATATCGTCAAGAGTGGCCTTCCCTTTTAGGCCTCTTTCCAAGTCATTCTTCAATTTGTTGACTTGGGCCTTGAGCTCATTGTTTTCCTCTACAATGTTAGTATTGCAAGATATGGAGGAAATAGTAGCATCTATTTTGGAGCAACAAGGCATATCAATTAAATCCTCACATGAGGTGGATACATTAGCCTTAGATGAAATGCAAGATGTAGGAACTACGCATGGCATATCATCTAATAACTTGCATGTAATGCCTATATCCACCTTGGACTTATTAAGATCCTTGAGAAAGAGAGTCTCATGAGCTTCTTTTAGCTCTTCATAAGAATCCTTGAGAGAAAGAAATTCTTTCTTCAAGACTTTGAATTTTGACTTCTCCTTGCCAAGATATTCATTTAAGTCTTCTAACATTTCCATCAACTCATCATAGGTGGGTTCTTCATTTTCGTTTACCTCATTATTACCTTTAGCCATGAAGCATTGAGTTGATGTGGAGGGAGTTGAGGAGTCCTTATTTTCGTTGTCGGAGCTTGAAGTTGAGCATTCTTCTTCCGACATCCATTCTTGTGTGCAATCATCACTAGTTGAAGTGGATAATTCATATTGATCTTGAATATATGTCCACATCTCATGAACGTTCTTGAGATTGCATATGGCATCAAAAAGGTCTACGCTCAAAGCACTAAATAAGGCGTTAGTAGCTTGAGCGTCGAGATGTAAGCATTTCTCTTCCTCAATGGTTGGAGCAAAATGATTCAATGGAGGAGAAAAGCCTACATCTACAATCCGCCATATTTTTGGACTCATGGCCCTAAAATAACAAGACATGCGGATTTTCCATTGAGCATAATTTGTGCCATCAAATATAGGTGCTTCACCTAGGTGCACTAAATCTCTAGTTGCCATCCTTTACTCTCTAGACGGTTAAGTCTAATAAATGAGAGACCAAGCTCTGATACCACTTGTAAGATCGAGGTGGCCGACTAGAGGGGGGTGAATAGGCGGTTTTAAAAATCTTTCGCGCTAAACCAATATATAAATGCGGAAGCTAATAGCCAATTGGTTTTGCACAATTAAAACCTAAATCAACTAGGCTCAACTAAGTGCACCAACAATACAAGAGAGCAATCAAACAATGATATATATAAGCAATTAAAGCATGTAATATAAATTGCTCAAAGTAAAGCACAAGTAAAAACAAGATGGACACAATTATGTTTTACCGTGGTGTTCGGAGACTTGCCGGTCTCCCCTAATCCACGTTGAGGTAAGCCCAACCCGCGTTGGACCGGCTCCTCAAATGAGCACACACCTCCGAGGTAAGTCCAACACTTGGACCGGTTCCAAACCGAACCAACACCTCGCTCCACTATGGTTGCTCTTCCTCCACTCCGGAGATGGCGAGCACCAAACCACTCACAACCGTCGGGCCTTCTCACAAGCTTCTTGAGAAGGTCACCGAGCACGACGCCTCCACGCCGCCTAGGTGTCGCAAACACCAAGAGTAACAAATCCGAACTTTCACTTGAACTAATCAAGTGTCAACGCCACGTGGATACACAATCCACTACCTAAGGCAACACATGCACTTAGGGTTTACTCTCTAATCTCACCAAGTGCAACACATGCACAAAAGAGAATAGAGGCTTGCTCTTAGCTCAAAGAATGAGTGTATCACTTAACAATAATTCCAGCCACCTCCCACAACCGGCCAAGGTGGCTATATATAGCCCACACACAAAAACTAGCCGTTGGGAGACAAACCCACGAAAATCGGGAAATCGGAAGTTCCGCCGTACAAAGGCCTAACTACCGCAGAGAGAAAAAGGCACCGCAACGGCTATATCGAGACGAGAAACTAGCCGCTTGATTTTTAGTCCGAACTACCGCCAACTAAATATCGGAAGTTCGATTCTTCGAAGTTCCGCTCAACACATAGCGGAACTACCGCACATTGAATTTTGGCTAAGTCCCCAAAATGGTGCTTCTCGAAAAAACCAACGCGGATTCGAGCATCCGATAAATCGGAAGTTCCGCTCAAAACACTCCGGAACTTCCGCACTTGGAGAATCGGCTAAGTCCCTAAACCGCCGCTCTCGGAAAAATCAAGCCGCGAAAATCGGACCGTCCGGTGCGGAACTTCCGCCGTTAAGAAACCGAACTTCCGATTTTCTGATGAAATCGAAATGGCTTTTCAACAACTTCAATTTCAAAACACATTTGCTAATTGACAAGCCATGCCAACAAGGGTCACAAGCAAGATTCCCAACAAGTTGCAAAACACATTTGCCAACTTTTGGAATCATACCACAAGGAAAAGGTACATGGACTTTCACCATTTGCAAAACGATTTGCAAACTTAAGTCACATGCTACAAGGGTTGAATGCATGAGCATCGGCTATTTGCAAAACACATTCGCAAATAATAGCTCCATGCATAGATGAGCTAGAGCAAACATAATGAGCTATCAACACATGACTAACTCAACCTACTAGTTAAGACCCCTCTTAATAGTACGGCAACCTATACTAGCAATCCGGTCTTCCAACCAAACACCAAGACCGGTAAAAGACTAGGAACACATCCTTAGCCCTAGCTAGTCATACCTTTGTCTTGCATTGTCTTGAAGCTTGATGACGCACATCAACACTTCAAGTCCGGTCTTTAACTTTGACAATCATCAACACATGATGATTTCTTCACTTCGGATCTTGACTTGAACATCATCAACACATGATGATTTCTCCATCCCGAGTCTTCACATGCATCAACACATGATGCATTCCTTCATTTGACCTCCATCAACACATGATGGGTCTTCTCTTGTCTTGATGATCAACCCATGATCATCTCTTCTTGATAAGCATCAACTCATGATGCATCAAATACACTAAGCTCTTGACTTGATGATCAACTCATGATCATCCCAAGTCTTCATCATCCTGGAACATAACCTAAATATCCAACTCATGGAAAATGTTAGTTCCACAATGTGATCATCATTAATTACCACACCATACCATTAACTCATAATGGTGGGACAAGATACCTCAATCTTTCCTCTTTGGTAATTGATGATAACCACTTAAATTCTCATAAATTTAATGATGATAAATGAGAGAACAATTGAGTATATAAACTACACAAGTTATATATACTCTAACATGAGTATACAAGAACTACACAAGTTCTATATACTCATAACATGAGTATATACGAACTACACAAGTTTTGTATACTCAAAGGTTTTGTTTCAACGTAAAGATCCTTAGTATATGTGGAAAATGGAATATGGATCAATACTAATGAAACCACAAAGTATAGGATAAAACTCCCTAAATGTGTGCATACACAAATGTGTAATGAGGTCATATGCACATATTCAAGTTTAACTTAAGGTTGAGTTCAATCCTATATTTTGGATCCGAGAAATGCAACATTATATAAATTGAGATGTCGATTGCATACCTCGTTGTGTTTCACCTTTATATCCAAATGAGACTACACAAAGATAATACTTGATAAAAGAGTTAGTCTCATATTTGGATTTGTCATTAATCACCAAAACAATCCATTAACTCATAATGGCGGGTCTAGATCTTTCAATCTCCCCCTTTTTGGTGATTGATGACAAATCCATTATCAATAACAACATTTGGATATTTATAGACATAAGATAAGAATTTAAACTAATGAACTATGTCTATGCGTCATATGAGGTGAAACATAAAGCATTAAAACATTTTCCCCCTTGCATGTATTTTCCCTCTTTTGGCATGTCTAAACAAATCAATCATCCAAATGAATATTGATAAACATTCTCCCCCTTTTGGCATAAATCACCCAAAAACACAATATAAATCTAAGCCAAAAGGAGCCTTTGCAAATGGATACCACTTGCAAGAAAAAGAGGTTGGTCACAAAAAGTATGAATTGAACTTATATGACCAAGGTGGAATATTGTTCTCAAGATATGAGAGGAGAAACAAGAATAGGTTACAAACCTATTGATCATAACATTCTCCACAATGAAAATCAAAACATTGAGAACCACTTGAAATGATAGTTGAAACATATTCAACTAACCTCCCATTTTGAAAAGAAATATAGATAACCTCTCTTTTTAACACAAACTATGTTGAGAGAACATAAAGAACGATGCTTGAGAGAGATTTTTATAAAAATTTTGACAGAGTTTCTCTTGTAAAGAAGGACATCCACGACAGGAGACAAGAAGATATAATCAACCACAAATATATTCATTCATAATCACATCTCATCCACATCTCATCCACATCTCATGCAAACATAGATCATGACATAAAAAAAAACATGTTCTCACACAGAGTACCAAAAGATAGCATAGCCACAATAAGAGTCAAACAGCCAGGTAGTCATAAGATATTACAATTTTTGCATACAAGGTCTAATGACCTAAATAGAACAAATGGCTACTACTCAAACAGGAGGGTCTTGAGGATGATCGATCGGAGGAGCAGCAGGAGGACCGCCAGAGGAGAGCGAAGCGACGCCGCCCAAAGTGAACTGTGGAGGAAACTGTTCGCGAATCTGGCCGAAAGCGCGCCAAGATCGGCCGAGTGGGCGCCGAGTCCGAAGTGGTCGCCTCTGAAAGCATCCAATCGCAAAGGTGGTGCCTCAAACGCATCCAGCCTAGAAGTGGTCGCCTCGAAGGTATCTGGATGCCTCATCTCCAACAAGGTGGCATAAATCGATCCATAGTGGCTATACCTTGTGGAGGAGCAAGAAGAAGAGCAGAAGCAGCAGGAGGTGCGCCTGTACTTCTGCCGAGCACGCCTAAGATTGGCGGATTGGAGGACCTTCTCTTGGTTTATAGGCTTTATGTGTCAAGGTAAAGCTCCATTATAATCAGTTTGTTTAATGATCAAAGCCATAATGTAAGGTGCAAAGTTTATCCGCTTGACTCGATCATTCTTTGTTCTGCTATCTCTCTTATGATTACATCCACAACATCAAACTTCCTTCCATGCATGATGCATTCCAATATATTCCAAACATGCCCTCTAATTGCATCATAATTCCCGCTCTTTGGTAATATGGTATGGTTAATGATCCTATTTACCAAGCTAGGAATAGGAAGAAGTCCTGTGATCTTACCAGGACAAATCTTTGAGTGGTGTCATAAAATTCATTCCAAGCCAAAAGAGGGAGAAACTGTGCCATCATAAATTTTCTCATATCTACTCGACTCGACATCCAATGCACGTTCAAACCCACGTTTTGAGCAGAATGTCTCACTGCTCTGCCATCCAAGTGAGCCGAGAAAATCGGAGGAATGCACACCGTGGCATAGAATTGACGGATGATCTCATCACTATAGTTGCACTTTATTGCCACAAGGTTGTGAATCCACTACCGGAAGAGCTCAGATGTACCCTCATATCTGTCAAGTCCATTGAGGTAGGACCAATTGATGTACTTGTGATCAGCGAATGGTTTGTTTGGTCCATAAAAGAGATCATAAACTCGCCTTTGAAATTTGGTATGAAAACGAGGGTCATCACTGTTTCCTGGAAGTGAGTATTGATCTTTATCCCTAAGAATAGTGTAGTCGTCACGTAAGTCCTTTAAGATCAATTTCAATCTCTTCCGGTTCTCCTAGTTCCTCATCAGATTCATACTCAGATTCTTCTCCTGATCCACTTTCTTCTGATCCTGAATTATCTGATTCTTCCTCATTTCTTGAAGAAGATGCTCCAGCATCTGAATAGTGCTTTGGGACTGACATCTTCATCCTAGGCATCTTCAAGAACAACAATGAATGGAATGTCGAGTTTGAATCAAATGAACATGTGATTTTCATTTACGTCAGACAATCTAAGCTCAAGAAGTTTAACGCCGAACTACATGCAGCGGAAGTTCCGCGCTCTTAACAGCGGAAGTTCCGATTTTCCTGGGCCGACTCTAGGGCAATGATAAATTTTGATTTTTCAGTATTTTGATGGATTGAGTCCATGGAAACGATGCATAAACATCATACAATACTGAATAAACTAGTTTGCCCAAGAATCTATCACAGATTTCATCGACATTTCATTTTCCCCCAAAAACTTAACCTAGGGTTCATAAGAGGTGAAAATCCAGGAAGGAATTGGAAATACCTTGAGCAAGGGAGTGATTGAACCCTGGAAAAGAGATTGAAAGGTCGAAATTGAAGAAATCGCCGAAGAAGAGTCAAAGATTTCTGTGGAGTTTTTGGAGAGAAGAGAAGAGGGCTCGGGATCAAGATCATGCCGAGAGAGAGAGAAATAACGGAGGAACCGCAGTAATAAAGTCTTCTCAACTACTGAAGCGGAAGTTCCGAACAACAATGGAAGTTCCGATAGCGGAAGTTCCGCGCCTGGAGAGCCGGAAGTTCCGATTATTCTGACGCTTCGGAAGGAGCTGAAAACGGAAGCTCCGCAAATCAACAGCGGACGTTCCGGAAAAAAACGGAAGTTCCGCACCTATAAGGCCGGAAGTTCCGATTATCCTGACACTTCAGGAAAGATCTTGGAATTTGATTTTTATGCAAATGATCCCTAGTTTTGCACTCAAATAAATATCATTCAGATCATTGTACATTAAAAGGACTAATGTCTATCCAAGAAAATAATTTTTATGAATTTAGTTTTGATTTTGCAAATGAAGTCTCATTTTCATGAAATTAATCAAAACAACTCAAAGAGAACATTTTGTTGATTTTAAAGCATCCAATTTTATGTATGAGTCATAAATGCCATTTTGAACCTTTTCATAAGAATAGTTTTGGTTCATATGGAAAAACTCACTTAAGTGCTAGAAAGTGACCACTTAGGTCAAAGTAGGATTTTGGACGAATTTCAAAATCAAATAACTTTTTCTAGGTTGGTCTTTTGGAAATTCTTTGAATACCAAAAATGTTTAGAATAACCAACTCTAGGTTTTTTATTTTGACAAGATTTTCAAATTCCTTTTAGAATAGATTTTACACAAAAATCTAGTTTTATGTCAAAACAAGATACTATAATGTAGGATTTTGGCTAGAAATGCATTTTTACTTAAAATAGTTTTTTTTTTAAAGCCAAAACCTTTGGTAAATCTTTGAAAAGCATTTGTATACCTTTTGCAACTAGTTTTTCAAAGAATTACTAATAATTATGAAATTTTGACTTTTGGCTAAAAAGGCTTATTTTTGAAAAACAATACTAGCACTTAATTTATTTGGGCACATTTAGGGATGTGATATACATGCTATGATTTAGCACTCCCCCTTAATGTGCCACTTTCAACTTGCTCAAGATATTAATAATGAACATTATGAACATAGAGCAAGAACACCCCTTTTTAAAAGATTTTCATGAGATGCAACCTACACAAGGCATAAGGGGCTAGATACTTCAATGTAAATACTTGTTACCGAGATGGCATTGGTTCTTGATGTGAAACGATTATCCTCAAACTTGGCTCCAATTTGATATATGATGACATCCATCTTTATATGAATAAGCCAAGCCTCCAATGCCTCTCCAAGTACCTATTAAGCATTTAAGCGCATTTTGGTACCCAAAACTAGGTTGGGTCCACGAATGTTAGTCACAATGGATTTGGGCACCCAAATGGCCCTAGCATTAGTTTTATGTGAACTAACTATTCTAGCAAACACATTGCCATTAATATCCTTCCTAAGCAAATATTGATCATTATAAATAATGGGCTTAGGAGTGATACCTTTGGGACAATCCTTACTCATATGTCCCTTTTCCTAAGAATTGTAGCAAGTTCAAGTTTGTATTCGCTCTTTTACCTTCTTTACTTGCTCCTTGCCGGTTTGCCTCTTCTTTGATGACAATTGCTTGTCATTCACCTTGTTAGGACACACCGAGGCTAAGTGGCCCTTTCCTTTGCATCCATGGCACTTGATATTCTTCGTGTGCCTTGCGTTGTGCCTTGTCTTGCTTGTCTCCTTTTTCTTAGGAGTGAAGCCAATTCCACTCTTATCTTGCAAGCGCCTTTGCTTGCTCAATATATCGTCAAGAGTGGCCTTCCTTTTAGGCCTCTTTCCAAGTCATTCTTCAATTTGTTGACTTGGGCCTTGAGCTCATTGTTTTCCTCTACAATGTTAGTATTGCAAGATATGGAGGAAATAGTAGCATCTATTTTGGAGCAACAAGGCATATCAATTAAATCCTCACATGAGGTGGATACATTAGCCTTAGATGAAATGCAAGATGTAGGAACTACGCATGGCATATCATCTAATAACTTGCATGTAATGCCTATATCCACCTTGGACTTATTAAGATCCTTGAGAAAGAGAGTCTCATGAGCTTCTTTTAGCTCTTCATAAGAATCCTTGAGAGAAAGAAATTCTTTCTTCAAGACTTTGAATTTTGACTTCTCCTTGCCAAGATATTCATTTAAGTCTTCTAACATTTCCATCAACTCATCATAGGTGGGTTCTTCATTTTCGTTTACCTCATTATTACCTTTAGCCATGAAGCATTGAGTTGATGTGGAGGGAGTTGAGGAGTCCTTATTTTCGTTGTCGGAGCTTGAAGTTGAGCATTCTTCTTCCGACATCCATTCTTGTGTGCAATCATCACTAGTTGAAGTGGATAATTCATATTGATCTTGAATATATGTCCACATCTCATGAACGTTCTTGAGATTGCATATGGCATCAAAAGGTCTACGCCAAAGCACTAAATAAGGCGTTAGTAGCTTGAGCGTCGAGATGTAAGCATTTCTCTTCCTCAATGGTTGGAGCAAAATGATTCAATGGAGGAGAAAAGCCTACATCTACAATCCGCCATATTTTTGGACTCATGGCCCTAAAATAACAAGACATGCGGATTTTCCATTGAGCATAATTTGTGCCATCAAATATAGGTGCTTCACCTAGGTGCACTAAATCTCTAGTTGCCATCCTTTACTCTCTAGACGGTTAAGTCTAATAAATGAGAGACCAAGCTCTGATACCACTTGTAAGATCGAGGTGGCCGACTAGAGGGGGGTGAATAGGCGGTTTTAAAAATCTTTCGCGCTAAACCAATATATAAATGCGGAAGCTAATAGCCAATTGGTTTTGCACAATTAAAACCTAAATCAACTAGGCTCAACTAAGTGCACCAACAATACAAGAGAGCAATCAAACAATGATATATATAAGCAATTAAAGCATGTAATATAAATTGCTCAAAGTAAAGCACAAGTAAAAACAAGATGGACACAATTATGTTTTACCGTGGTGTTCGGAGACTTGCCGGTCTCCCCTAATCCACGTTGAGGTAAGCCCAACCCGCGTTGGACCGGCTCCTCAAATGAGCACACACCTCCGAGGTAAGTCCAACACTTGGACCGGTTCCAAACCGAACCAACACTCGCTCCACTATGGTTGCTCTTCCTCCACTCCGAGATGGCGAGCACCAAACCACTCACAACCGCCGGGCCTTCTCACAAGCTTCTTGAGAAGGTCACCGAGCACGACGCCTCCACGCCGCCTAGGTGTCGCAAACACCAAGAGTAACAAATCCAACTTTCACTTGAACTAATCAAGTGTCAACGCCACGTGGATACACAATCCACTACCTAAGGCAACACATGCACTTAGGGTTTACTCTCTAATCTCACCAAGTGCAACACATGCACAAAAGAGAATAGAGGCTTGCTCTTAGCTCAAAGAATGAGTGTATCACTTAACAATAATTCCAGCCACCTCCCACAACCGGCCAAGGTGGCTATATATAGCCCACACACAAAAACTAGCCGTTGGGAGACAAACCCCTGAAAAATCAGGGAAATCGGAAGTTCCGCCGTACAAAGGCCGGAACTACCGCAGGAGAGAGAAAAGGCACCGCAACGGCTATATCAGACGAGAAACTAGCCGTTTGATTTTTAGTCCGGAACTACCGCCAACTAAATATCGGAAGTTCCGATTCTTCGGAAGTTCCGCTCAACACATAGCGGAACTACCGCACATTGAATTTTGGCTAAGTCCCCAAAATGGTGCTTCTCTGGAAAAAACCAACCGCCGGATTCCGGAGCATCCGATAAATCGGAAGTTCCGCTCAAAACACTCCGGAACTTCCGCACTTGGAGAATCGGCTAAGTCCCTAAACCGGCCGCTCTCTGGAAAAATCAAGCCGCGGAAAATCGGACCGTCCGGGTGCGGAACTTCCGCCGTTAAGAAACCGGAACTTCCGATTTTCCTGACAGAAATCAGAAATGGCTTTTTCAACAACTTCAATTTCAAAACACATTTGCTAATTGACAAGCCATGCCAGCAAGGGTCACAAGCAAGATTCCCAACAAGTTGCAAAACACATTTGCCAACTTTTGGAATCATACCACAAGGAAAAAGGTACATGGACTTTCACCATTTGCAAAACGTATTTGCAAACTTAAGTCACATGCTACAAGGGTTGAATGCATGAGCATCGGCTATTTGCAAAACACATTCGCAAATAATAGCTCCATGCATAGATGAGCTAGAGCAAACATAATGAGCTATCAACACATGACTAACTCAACCTACTAGTTAAGACCCCTCTTAATAGTACGGCAACCTATACTAGCAATCCGGTCTTCCAACCAAACACCAAGACCGGTAAAAGACTAGGAACACATCCTTAGCCCTAGCTAGTCATACCTTTGTCTTGCATTGTCTTGAAGCTTGATGACGCACATCAACACTTCAAGTCCGGGTCTTTAACTTTGACAATCATCAACACATGATGATTTCTTCACTTCGGGATCTTGACTTGAACATCATCAACACATGATGATTTCTCCATCCCGAGTCTTCACATGCATCAACACATGATGCATTCCTTCATTTGACCTCCATCAACACATGATGGGTCTTCTCTTGTCTTGATGATCAACCCATGATCATCTCTTCTTGATAAGCATCAACTCATGATGCATCAAATACGCCAAGTCTTGACTTGATGATCAACTCATGATCATCCCAAGTCTTCATCATCCTGGAACATAACCTAAATATCCAACTCATGGAAAATGTTAGTTCCACAATGTGATCATCATTAATTACCACACCATACCATTAACTCATAATGGTGGGACAAGATACCTCAATCTTTCCCTCTTTGGTAATTGATGATAACCACTTAAATTCTCATAAATTTAATGATGATAAATGAGAGAACAATTGAGTATATAAACTACACAAGTTATATATACTCTAACATGAGTATACAAGAACTACACAAGTTCTATATACTCATAACATGAGTATATACGAACTACACAAGTTTTGTATACTCAAAGGTTTTGTTTCAACGTAAAGATCCTTAGTATATGTGGAAAATGGAATATGGATCAATACTAATGAAACCACAAAGTATAGGATAAAACTCCCCCTAAATGTGTGCATACACAAATATGTAATGAGGTCATATGCACATATTCAAGTTTAACTTAAGGTTGAGTTCAATCCTATATTTTGGATCCGAGAAATGCAACATTATATAAATTGAGATGTCGATTGCATACCTCGTTGTGTTTCACCTTTATATCCAAATGAGACTACACAAAGATAATACTTGATAAAAGAGTTAGTCTCATATTTGGATTTGTCATTAATCACCAAAACAATCCATTAACTCATAATGGCGGGTCTAGATCTTTCAATCTCCCCCTTTTTGGTGATTGATGACAAATCCATTATCAATAACAACATTTGGATATTTATAGACATAAGATAAGAATTTAAACTAATGAACTATGTCTATGCGTCATATGAGGTGAAACATAAAGCATTAAAACATTTTCCCCCTTGCATGTATTTTCCCTCTTTTGGCATGTCTAAACAAATCAATCATCCAAATGAATATTGATAAACATTCTCCCCTTTTGGCATAAATCACCCAAAACACAATATAAATCTAAGCCAAAAGGAGCCTTTGCAAATGGATATCACTTGCAAGAAAAGAGGTTGGTCACAAAAGTATGAATTGAACTTATATGACCAAGGTGGAATATTGTTCTCAAGATATGAGAGGAGAAACAAGAATAGGTTACAAACCTATTGATCATAACATTCTCCACAATGAAAATCAAAACATTGAGAACCACTTGAAATGATAGTTGAAACATATTCAACTAACCTCCCATTTTGAAAAGAAATATAGATAACCTCTCTTTTAACACAAACTATGTTGAGAGAACATAAAGAACGATGCTTGAGAGAGATTTTTATAAAAATTTTGACAGAGTTTCTCTTGTAAAGAAGGACATCCACGACAGAGACAAGAAGATATAATCAACCACAAATATATTCATTCATAATCACATCTCATCCACATCTCATCCACATCTCATGCAAACATAGATCATGACATAAAAAAACATGTTCTCACACAGAGTACCAAAAGATAGCATAGCCACAATAAGAGTCAAACAGCCAGGTAGTCATAAGATATTACAATTTTTGCATACAAGGTCTAATGACCTAAATAGAACAAATGGCTACTACTCAAAGGGAGGGTCTTGAGGATGATCGACCGGAGGAGCAGCAGGAGGACCGCCAGAGGAGAGCGAAAGCGACGCCGGCCCAAAGTGAATCGTGGAGGAAACTGCTCGCGAATCTGGCCGAAAGCGCCAAGATCGGGCCGAGTGGGCGCTCGAGTCGGAAGTGGTCGCCTCTGAAAGCATCCACCGCAAAGGTGGTCGCCTCAAACGCATCCAGCCTAGAAGTGGTCGCCTCGAAGGTATCCCGGGATGCCTCATCTCCAACAAGGTGGCATAAATCTGATCCATAGTGGCTATACCTTGTGGAGGAGCAGCAGCAGCAGCAGCAGGAGGTGCAGCTTCAGGTACTTCTGCTGGAGCACGCCTAAGATTGGCAGGGATTGGAGGACCTTCTCTTGGTTTATAGGCTTTATGTGTCAAGGTAAAGCTCCATTATAATCAGCTTGTTTAATGATCAAAGCCATAATGTAAGGTGCAAAGTTTATCCGCTTGACTCGATCATTCTTTGTTCCTGCTATCTCTCTTATGATTACATCCACAACATCAAACTTCCTTCCATGCATGATGCATTCCAATATATTCCAAACATGCCCTCTAATTGCATCATAATTCCCGCTCTTTGGTAATATGGTATGGTTAATGATCCTATTTACCAAGCTAGGAATAGGAAGAAGTCCTGTGATCTTACCAGGACAAATCTTTGAGTGGTGTCATAAAATTCATTCCAAGCGTAAAGAGGAGAACTGTGCCATCATAAATTTTCTCATATCTACTCGACTCGACATCCAATGCACGTTCAAACCCACGCTTTGAGCAGAATGTCTCACCGTTCTGCCATCCAAGTGAGCCGAGAAAATCGGGAGGAATGCACACTGTGGCATAGAATTGACGGATGATCTCATCACTATAGTTGCACTTTATTGCCACAAGGTTGTGAATCCACTCACCGGAAGAGCCCAGATGTACCCTCATATCTGTCAAGTCCATTGAGGTAGGACCAATTGATGTACTTGTGATCGAATGGTTTGTTTGGTCCATAAAAGAGATCATAAACTCGCTTTGAAATTTGGTATGAAAACGAGGGTCATCACTGCTTCACAGAAGTGAGTATTGATCTTTATCCCTAAGAATAGTGTAGTCGTCTCACTGTAAGTCCTTTAAGATCAATTTCAATCTCTTCCTGTTCTCCTAGTTCCTCATCGATTCATACTCGATTCTTCTCCGATCCACTTTCTTCGATCCTGAATTATCCGATTCTTCCTCATTTCTTGAAGAAGATGCTCCAAAGATCCGAATAGTGCTTTGGGACCGACATCTTCATCCTAGGCATCTTCAAGAACAACAATGAATGGAATGTCGAGTTTGAATCAAATGAACATGTGATTTTCTGTTGTCAGACAATCGGAAGCTCAAGAAGTTTAACGCGGAACTACATAGCGGAAGTTCCGCTCTTAACAAATGAAGTTCCGATTTTCCGGCCGACTCTAGGGCAATGATAAATTTTGATTTTTCAGTATTTTGATGGATTGAGTCCATGGAAACGATGCATAAACATCATACAATACTGAATAAACTAGTTTGCCCAAGAATCTATCACAGATTTCATCGACATTTCATTTTCCCCCAAAAACTTAACCTAGGGTTCATAAGAGGTGAAAATCCAGGAAGGAATTGGAAATACCTTGAGCAAGGGAGTGATTGAACCCTGGAAAAGAGATTGAAAGGTCGAAATTGAAGAAATCGCCGAAGAAGAGTCAAAGATTTCTGTGGAGTTTTTGGAGAGAAGAGAAGAGGGCTCGGGACTGAAGACTGCGGCTGGAGAGAGAGAGAAATAACGGAGGAACCGCAGGTAATAAAGTCTTCTCAACTACCAGAAGGCGGAAGTTCCGCAGAACAACAGCGGAAGTTCCGATAGCGGAAGTTCCGCGCCTGGAGAGCCGGAAGTTCCGATTATTCTGACGCTTCGGAAGGAGCTGAAAACGGAAGCTCCGCAAATCAACAATGGACGTTCGAAAAAAGCGGAGTTCCGCACCTATAAGGCCTAAGTTCCGATTATCCCGACACTTCAGAAAGATCTTGAATTTGATTTTTATGCAAATGATCCCTAGTTTTGCACTCAAATAAATATCATTCAGGATCATTGTACATTAAAAGGACTAATGTCTATCCAAGAAAAATAATTTTTATGAATTTAGTTTTGATTTTGCAAATGAAGTCTCATTTTCATGAAATTAATCAAAACAACTCAAAGAGAACATTTTGTTGATTTTAAAGCATCCAATTTTATGTATGAGTCATAAATGCCATTTTGAACCTTTTCATAAGAATAGTTTTGGTTCATATGGAAAACTCACTTAAGTGCTAGAAAGTGACCACTTAGGTCAAAGTAGGATTTTGACTAATTTCAAAATCAAATAACTTTTCTAGGTTGGTCTTTTGGAAATTCTTTGAATACCAAAATGTTTAGAATAACCAACTCTAGGTTTTTTATTTTGACAAGATTTTCAAATTCCTTTTAGAATAGATTTTACACAAAAATCTAGTTTTATGTCAAAACAAGATACTATAATGTAGGATTTTGGCTAGAAATGCATTTTTACTTAAAATAGTTTTTTTTTTAAAGCCAAAACCTTTGGTAAATCTTTGAAAAGCATTTGTATACCTTTTGCAACTAGTTTTTCAAAGAATTACTAATAATTATGAAATTTTGACTTTTGGCTAAAAAGGCTTATTTTTGAAAAACAATACTAGCACTTAATTTATTTGGGCACATTTAGGGATGTGATATACATGCTATGATTTAGCACTCCCCCTTAATGTGCCACTTTCAACTTGCTCAAGATATTAATAATGAACATTATGAACATAGAGCAAGAACACCCCTTTTTAAAAGATTTTCATGAGATGCAACCTACACAAGGCATAAGGGGCTAGATACTTCAATGTAAATACTTGTTACCGAGATGGCATTGGTTCTTGATGTGAAACGATTATCCTCAAACTTGGCTCCAATTTGATATATGATGACATCCATCTTTATATGAATAAGCCAAGCCTCCAATGCCTCTCCAAGTACCTATTAAGCATTTAAGCGCATTTTGGTACCCAAAACTAGGTTGGGTCCACGAATGTTAGTCACAATGGATTTGGGCACCCAAATGGCCCTAGCATTAGTTTTATGTGAACTAACTATTCTAGCAAACACATTGCCATTAATATCCTTCCTAAGCAAATATTGATCATTATAAATAATGGGCTTATGAGTGATACCTTTGGGACAATCCTTACTCATATGTCCCTTTTCCTAAGAATTGTAGCAAGTTCAAGTTTGTATTCGCTTTTACCTTCTTTACTTGCTCCTTGCCGGTTTGCCTCTTCTTTGATGACAATTGCTTGTCATTCACCTTGTTAGGACACACCGAGGCGAAGTGGCCCTTTCCTTTGCATCCATGGCACTTGATATTCTTCGTGTGCCTTGCGTTGTGCCTTGTCTTGCTTGTCTCCTTTTTCTTAGGAGTGAAGCCAATTCCACTCTTATCTTGCAAGCGCCTTTGCTTGCTCAATATATCGTCAAGAGTGGCCTTCCTTTTAGGCCTCTTTCCAAGTCATTCTTCAATTTGTTGACTTGGGCCTTGAGCTCATTGTTTTCCTCTACAATGTTAGTATTGCAAGATATGGAGGAAATAGTAGCATCTATTTTGGAGCAACAAGGCATATCAATTAAATCCTCACATGAGGTGGATACATTAGCCTTAGATGAAATGCAAGATGTAGGAACTACGCATGGCATATCATCTAATAACTTGCATGTAATGCCTATATCCACCTTGGACTTATTAAGATCCTTGAGAAAGAGAGTCTCATGAGCTTCTTTTAGCTCTTCATAAGAATCCTTGAGAGAAAGAAATTCTTTCTTCAAGACTTTGAATTTTGACTTCTCCTTGCCAAGATATTCATTTAAGTCTTCTAACATTTCCATCAACTCATCATAGGTGGGTTCTTCATTTTCGCTTACCTCATTATTACCTTTAGCCATGAAGCATTGAGTTGATGTGGAGGGAGTTGAGGAGTCCTTATTTTCGTTGTCGGAGCTTGAAGTTGAGCATTCTTCTTCCGACATCCATTCTTGTGTGCAATCATCACTAGTTGAAGTGGATAATTCATATTGATCTTGAATATATGTCCACATCTCATGAACGCTCTTGAGATTGCATATGGCATCAAAAGGTCTACGCCAAAGCACTAAATAAGGCGTTAGTAGCTTGAGCGTCGAGATGTAAGCATTTCTCTTCCTCAATGGTTGGAGCAAAATGATTCAATGGAGGAGAAAAGCCTACATCTACAATCCGCCATATTTTTGGACTCATGGCCCTAAAATAACAAGACATGCGATTTTCCATTGAGCATAATTTGTGCCATCAAATATAGGTGCTTCACCTAGGTGCACTAAATCTCTAGTTGCCATCCTTTACTCTCTAGACGGTTAAGTCTAATAAATGAGAGACCAAGCTCTGATACCACTTGTAAGATCGAGGTGGCCGACTAGAGGGGGGTGAATAGGCGGTTTTAAAAATCTTTCGCACTAAACCAATATATAAATGCGGAAGCTAATAGCCAATTGGTTTTGCACAATTAAAACCTAAATCAACTAGGCTCAACTAAGTGCACCAACAATACAAGAGAGCAATCAAACAATGATATATATAAGCAATTAAAGCATGTAATATAAATTGCTCAAAGTAAAGCACAAGTAAAAACAAGATGGACACAATTATGTTTTACCGTGGTGTTCGGAGACTTGCCGGTCTCCCCTAATCCACGTTGAGGTAAGCCCAACCCGCGTTGGACCGGCTCCTCAAATGAGCACACACCTCCGAGGTAAGTCCAACACTTGGACCGGTTCCAAACCGAACCAACACATCGCTCCACTATGGTTGCTCTTCCTCCACTCCGAGATGGCGAGCACCAAACCACTCACAACCGCCGGGCCTTCTCACAAGCTTCTTGAGAAGGTCACCGAGCACGACGCCTCCACGCCGCCTAGGTGTCGCAAACACCAAGAGTAACAAATCCGAACTTTCACTTGAACTAATCAAGTGTCAACGCCACGTGGATACACAATCCACTACCTAAGGCAACACATGCACTTAGGGTTTACTCTCTAATCTCACCAAGTGCAACACATGCACCAAAGAGAATAGAGGCTTGCTCTTAGCTCAAAGAATGAGTGTATCACTTAACAATAATTCCAGCCACCTCCCACAACCGGCCAAGGTGGCTATATATAGCCCACACACAAAAACTAGCCGTTGGGAGATAAACCTCAAAATCAGGAAATCGGAAGTTCCACGTACAAAGGCCTGAACTACCGCAGAGAGAGAAAAGGCACCGCAACGGCTATATCGACGAGAAACTAGCCGCTTGATTTTTAGTCCGAACTACCGCCAACTAAATATCGGAGTTCGATTCTTCTAAGTTCCGCCAACACATAGCGGAACTACCGCACATTGAATTTTGGCTAAGTCCCCAAAATGGTGCTTCTCGAAAAACCAACCGCGGATTCCGAGCATCCGATAAATCGGAAGTTCCGCCAAAACACTCCGAACTTCCGCACTTGGAGAATCGGCTAAGTCCCTAAACCGCCGCTCTCGAAAAATCAAGCCGCGAAAATCGGATCGTCCGGGTGCGGAACTTCCGCCGTTAAGAAACCGGAACTTCCGATTTTCCTGACAGAAATCAGAAATGGCTTTTTCAACAACTTCAATTTCAAAACACATTTGCTAATTGACAAGCCATGCCAGCAAGGGTCACAAGCAAGATTCCCAACAAGTTGCAAAACACATTTGCCAACTTTTGGAATCATACCACAAGGAAAAAGGTACATGGACTTTCACCATTTGCAAAACGATTTGCAAACTTAAGTCACATGCTACAAGGGTTGAATGCATGAGCATCGGCTATTTGCAAAACACATTCGCAAATAATAGCTCCATGCATAGATGAGCTAGAGCAAACATAATGAGCTATCAACACATGACTAACTCAACCTACTAGTTAAGACCCCTCTTAATAGTACGGCAACCTATACTAGCAATCCGGTCTTCCAACCAAACACCAAGACCGGTAAAAGACTAGGAACACATCCTTAGCCCTAGCTAGTCATACCTTTGTTTTGCATTGTCTTGAAGCTTGATGACGCACATCAACACTTCAAGTCCGGTCTTTAACTTTGACAATCATCAACACATGATGATTTCTTCACTTCGGATCTTGACTTGAACATCATCAACACATGATGATTTCTCCATCCCGAAGTCTTCACATGCATCAACACATGATGCATTCCTTCATTTGACCTCCATCAACACATGATGGGTCTTCTCTTGTCTTGATGATCAACCCATGATCATCTCTTCTTGATAAGCATCAACTCATGATGCATCAAATACGCCAAGCTCTTGACTTGATGATCAACTCATGATCATCCCAAGTCTTCATCATCCTGGAACATAACCTAAATATCCAACTCATGGAAAATGTTAGTTCCACAATGTGATCATCATTAATTACCACACCATACCATTAACTCATAATGGTGGGACAAGATACCTCAATCTTTCCTCTTTGGTAATTGATGATAACCACTTAAATTCTCATAAATTTAATGATGATAAATGAGAGAACAATTGAGTATATAAACTACACAAGTTATATATACTCTAACATGAGTATACAAGAACTACACAAGTTCTATATACTCATAACATGAGTATATACGAACTACACAAGTTTTGTATACTCAAAGGTTTTGTTTCAACGTAAAGATCCTTAGTATATGTGGAAAATGGAATATGGATCAATACTAATGAAACCACAAAGTATAGGATAAAACTCCCCCTAAATGTGTGCATACACAAATGTGTAATGAGGTCATATGCACATATTCAAGTTTAACTTAAGGTTGAGTTCAATCCTATATTTTGGATCCGAGAAATGCAACATTATATAAATTGAGATGTCGATTGCATACCTCGTTGTGTTTCACCTTTATATCCAAATGAGACTACACAAAGATAATACTTGATAAAAGAGTTAGTCTCATATTTGGATTTGTCATTAATCACCAAAACAATCCATTAACTCATAATGGCGGGTCTAGATCTTTCAATAGTATTCAAGGTCGATTTTGAGAAAGCTTACCACAAAGTAAAATGGATGTTTTTATTACAAACTTTGAGGATGAAAGGCTTTTCCACTAAGTGGTGCTCCTAGGTGGAAAGTTTTGTTAAAGGAGGGAGTGTTGGAATAAAAGTCAATGATGATCTTGGTTCTTTTTTCCATACACAGAAGGGTTTTCGGCAAGGGGATTCTATGTCCCCAATTTTCTTTAATTTGGTTGTGGACATGTTTGCCATCTTTATTTTAACAGCTAAAGAAGAAGGTCTCATTTTGCGGGTAGTTCCTCACTTGATTGATGATGGGTTGTCGATTTTGCAATATGATGATGATACAATCCTCTTTTTTGAATAATGATATAGAACAGGCAAAAAATCTCAAACTTATTTTATGTGTCTTTGAACAATTATCAGGTTTAAAGATTAACTTCCACAACAGTGAGATTCTTTATTTTGGCGCTGCCAAAGAAGTTGAACTGTAGTATACTCAGTTATTTGGGTGTGAAGTTGGTGTCTTCCCTTTTAGGTACTTAGGTATCCCAATTCACTTTAGAAAATTAAGGAATTGTGATTGGAAAGGGGTTGAATATAGAGTTGAAAAGAAACTTAGCAGTTGAAAAGGCAAAAATATGTCTGTTGGTGGGCGTTTAGTACTTATTAACTCGGTGTAAGCAATTTGCCTAAGTTTATGTTATCTTTTTTTGAGGTGCCTAGAAAGGTTCTCAAAAGACTAGATTTTTATATATCTCATTTTTTTCTGGGAGAGTGATAGTCATTAAAAAATATAGACTTACTAAATGGAGTTTAGTGTGCACCCAAATAGCAGCGCGGTCTAGGCATTCAGAACCTAGACACAAAAAAATAAAAGTTTACTAGGAAAATGGTTGTTTAAATTACTTAATGAAGAAGGGGTTTGGCAAACTTTACTCGCAAGGAAATATTTGGGGAGAAGAGTCTTTCGCAGGTGGTTAACAAGCCAGGAACTTCCTATTTCTGATCGGGTCTAATGAAAATTAAAGATCACTTTTTCGCTTTGGTTCATTCCGGATTAAAAATGGAATGCAAACCAAGTTCTGGGAAGACGTCTGGTTAGGAGAATCTCCTCTGAAAAGACAATTTCCAATCCGTTATAGTGTGGTGAGGAAAAAGGATGACACAGTGGCGAATATTCTGAGATCGGCTCCTTTAAATGTCTATTTTTGTAGAACTATTATTGGGCCTAAGTTACAGGCTTGGAATGCGTTGATTCAAAGAATAGCCAATTTACAATTGAGGTCTCAAAAAGGTGTTTTCAAGTGGAATTTGAATAAATTTGGACTTTTTTTGGTACAGTCTTTCTATATGGCACTAGTTGGCAATGGTCCAGTCCTAATTAGGAACTTTTTTTGGGAAATTAAAATTTCATTAAAAGTGAAAATGTTCCTTTGGCGTCTCAAAAGAGGGGTGGTATTGACTAAAGATAATCTGCTCAAAAGAAGCTGGAGGGGAAGCAAAAAATGTTGTGTCTATAATAAAGAGGAAACAATTCAACATCTTTTTATTGACTTTCTATTTTCACGTCTTGTATGGTGGATTGTTCAATGTGCATTTAATTTACCTCCTCATGCGAGTATAGCCACCATGTTTGGGAACTGGTTAGTTGGTATTCCACAAAATTTAAAGACACAACTCTTAGTGGGAGCTAGTGCCTTATGTTGGTCGATTTGGTTATGTAAGACTGAAGTTGTTTTTTTGTCTAAAAAGATCATCACTAATCCCTTGCATGTTATCTTTTTGAGTGGGCAATGGCTAAATGCTTGGGCAATTCTGCAAAAACCAGCTCAGAAGGTGTCCATGTTGGCCGGAAGAGCCAGGTTGGTGTTTGTGGTGAAGCAAATCTTCAACATTTATGGGTGATGGTGTAGTCACAGGATTTGTAATGATTTAGTTTAATTTTCAGTTATCCTTTGGTTGTAAGGCTTTGAGCTGCTTTTAATCCTTTTGGTACTAGTGGTACTTTAAACACTGTAATAAACTGGGTTATATGCTGTAATACTCCGGAAATGGATCGGTAGAAAGAAAGAGGTCGGAGAGAGCGAAAGAAATCGTTTTCAGCGAAAAATCCTATTCGTCGGGGTATATGTTAATATCAGCAACCTGGGCCGCAGTCACGACCAGAGGCCCATTAGTGGGCCGCCACCCACCTAGGGGCCGCCAAGGGGAGTACCCTTTTCCCCCAAACCCTATTTCCTCCCTTTCTCCCCAAGCCGCCTCCTCCCTTGTGCCGCCTCCCTTCCTCCCCTCCTCCTAGGCGCCTCCTCACCTTTGGTGGCTGCCATTGGAGACCCGAGCTGCACCCCGGCCTTCCAAGTGTTCTTCTTGGTTCTTCCTCCGCGGCGATTTCCTTCCAATCGGGTGCGTGGAGTTGGAGCTGGCCAAAGGAGGAGAGGGAAGGCTTTGGGAAGTTGTTCCTCGTCGTTCTTGGGTCTACAAGGGTAACGAGACCCCATCGCTGTTTGATTGCGTTAGAGTTGTCGATTCCATGTTTTTGGTTGTATCGCGTAATTTCTGTTAGTAGATCGGTTCTGTACAGTAGGTTGCAACTCGGTTTTGGGTGCCTTAGAGGCAGAATTGGATGATTTCGCCTTCTAGAGTTTTGTTCCTTATTTCATTAGCTTTCTTTTGGCACCTGGATCACAAATTTTCACCCAGTAGATTAAAAGTTATGGCTGTTTTACTACGCGTTGGTCTGTCTGTCAAATCTGATGGGTATAGTCGGTTGCACCTAGGTTTTGATCTAGTTAGAGTCAGAATCAGGTCGGCCACCCAACTAGGTTTTTGAAGATAATTTCATCATGTTTCCAGTCTGTAAAAATCACTTTAATTGGATCAGTGGTTTAAAAGTTAGAGCATTTTCTTTAGGGCTGTTCAGATTTCTGGGCAGACTGCAGTTGTAGTTTTTCAATGGATGGTTAGACCTCTGTAATGGCCGAATTAGAGTTTACCATCAACTAGAGTTTTGTAGCCAGTTAAGTTAAGAAAATTTGTGCACTGGTTTCAGGTCTTTTGGACTTACGGTTTTTTATTGGTGAATTTTCTAGTAAAACTGCCAGATTAGGGACAATTGAATTGGTTGGGTAAATTGAGCAAATTGAACTTTTATTGAGTTAATTTGGTTAGAGATTGAGGAGGACACGTGTAGCTTTTCCATACTCGCTTGTCCTCATTACGATTATTTTATATTGTAGGCGGTGAAGCGGTGAGTGGAGGGTATCTCAATTACCTCCCAACCCGTTGCTTAGCAGCAAGTAAGTAAATTGTATTCAATGTTTGATGTCATGTATGATGTGTGAATGAATGTTTACATTTGTTTGTAGTTGTAGATGAATGCCATGTGTTCTTTTCATTTATGATTACTATTCATTATTGACATGGGATCATCATGACATGCATACATTATTTTGGTAAGACCCATCAATTCCAAGATGGGCACTTGAAATCCCATCAATTCCAAGATGGGTACGTGAGTCCACCATTCCAATGTGGGCCACGCCACGTGAGTCCACCATTCCAATGTGGGCCACGTTGGACGATCAGATGAAACGCTCTTCATACGAATACTTTAAGTGAACACCGACGGTGCTTCGCTCGCTATACCCAGATATGCCGATAATGTCCATTTCCTTCAATGCACCATTCCACTTCATCCATTCATATATTCGCTTCCATTAGTGGTTCAAATTATGTTTGAGATATAATGTTCATCAGTATGCTTGTTTGTTACATACGCTATTTGTCGAGTCTTTGGCTCATTCTTGCTTTATTGTCTTATTTAGGTAAATGACAAGGAAGAATGATCTTGTGGAGGGTAGTTCATCACGATGCACTCACTTTATTACAACAAACAATTTGAGGACTTTTAATATCATTGATTATGATTTATGTTGCATTGTAATAAGCCATCATGGCCTTGTTTATCATATCTTGTCGAATGCTTTCTTTCAATTCGTTGATTAAGACTTGAGGATGAATGCTTGTTTCCATATATTCATAATACTCGTTTCACTTGTTCATGAGATTTGATGTTATTCATTGGAAGAGTAGTGATCGTAGGTAACATCTTGACTTCCTTATAGTCGTGGTGTTACAGCTTGGTATCGAGCGGGCTTCGTGTCCGTGGTAATAATATTAAAATGACACACTCGTGCACAATAGGAAGGGTTGGGTAAACCATTGTTTTTCCGCAATTGCTTGGTTTTGTCCCAATTAATTTGTTTATCGATTCGTTGAGCTATGTATTTGATTTTCTTTACGTTGTGTTGTTCATAGATGGCTAGAGGTAGAGGCCGTGGTCGTGGTCGCCCACCGACCCGTAATGGTGGTCGTGGCGCGGTCCGGCAGCCTACATCGCCTTCGTCGAGGGGTTGGTGGAGCCGCATCGAGGAGATTGCCTCACCGCGCCTCGGTTCTTGAGCCACCGCCGCAACCGCGATCTCATTCGCACCTTAATAAGGAGAATCAACAACTCCGCCAACAATTGCAGGCGGCCATTCCTGCGGCTGCTGCACCTGTGGCGGAACCTGTGGCTGCTGCTGTTCCACCCGAGGCTAGGATGAGCCTCCGTGAGTGGATGTCGCTTCGTCTGGACACTTTTGACGGAGCAGGTACACCGGTTCAGGCTGCGGACTGGTTGAGGTACATGGAGCGTCAGTTTGGAGCTTTAGAGCTGGCATCCGCGCAGAAGGCGCGATTTGTGGCCTTTCACCAAGGGCCAGCCGACATCTGTGGGAAGGGGTCCTGCCTTCCAGACACCAAATGCAGGTCTTGTGACTTGGGAGGTTTTGTGGAGAGGTTCCGACACGCTTTATCCTCGACTCCTTCATCGAGAAGATGGAGCAATCACTCCCGACCTTTGTGCAAGGAAAATGCTCAGATCGAGTATGAGGCCGGATTTAACAACTGTGCGCTTTGTCCCAAAGAAGGCGAGTGATGATAAAGAGAAGGCTAAGAGGTTCGCGGGGCCTCAATCGAGAGTATCGCGATTCGGGAGCAACAGTCTCACGTGACTTTAGCTCGGTGGTTGAGCGAGCTAGAGGATGGAGTTGGAAAGAGCTCCTTCGCCGCAAGGGCATGTTTCTAGTGGTTCGGTTGCTCTCGTGGATCTGCAAGGGCCGGCGGAGTTTCGGTGGAGGTGGTGGGTCTTTTCAATGACCACCGCTAAGAGGTTTCACAAGAACCAACCTTCCGTCCTGCTCAAGAAGGCGCCTTCTTCTTCTACGCCACGTTCTTCATCTTTCGCCCTACGCTTGCGCCCTGCTCTGTGTCGGGGCATGAAGTGCTTTCGGTGTGGTGACGGGCATCGAGCTTCGTAATGTTCCTTCAAGGAACATGCCAAGATGTGGTCGAGAGGGTCACAAGTCCTCGCAGTGTAAGCAAAATCCAAATAGTATCATCAAATGGGAGACCGTCCCACAGCCTTCTTCCTCCGGCTTCCACAGAGGTTCGATTCAGACTGACAGCGGCCTCGCACCACAGTACCCTCAAAGATGGGGTCCACTGCGCCTTTCACTCCGCGCCTCCCGCAGGTTCTATTGGAATCCCGCACCATCCGCCCCTCCGCTGCTTGTTCCTCCAAATGGTATGCTTCCAGCTTTCCGACGCAGAGTGTTGGTGCGTCTTCTGCCCGGCATCGGGGTTTACGCCATGCCCACCCCGAGACCTTGGGACGCCCCGATGTGGTGATGTACTTTACTTGTTGATTCGCATGATGCTTTTGTATCGCTTTGATTCGGGGCTACTTACTCGCTCGTGTCTTTGGAGTTTGTTAGAAGAGTGGGTTTGAGTTTTCACTTATATCCGAGTCGATGGTAGTCGGCTCCCAGAGGACTTATTTCTAGCTCTACCGTCATCCCGGTTGTTCTATTCGATAGATGATGAGGTTTTCACTGCGAATCTTATGGTTATTCAATTGGCACCATTCGATGTTATCCAGGGTATGGACCGTTATTCCAATACCGTGCCAAGATTTGTTGTTTCGGAAGACGGTGACCTTGCTAGCTCCTTCCGGTGAAGAATCGTATTCCAGGCGTAAAGACCGTCCGATTCGCTTTTTGTATCGCTAATCTATTCCCTAGCAATGTGCATCGACCATCGGATTACTTTGCTCCTCAATGAAAAGACCGATTCTTTGCAACAGTATTGAGGAGATTCCAGCCAGAAGGAGTTTTCCGATGTCTTTCCTATAGAACTTCCCTAATGCCTCCGGTGAGGAAAGTGGAGTTCGGATTGATCTTGTTCCGAACTCGCCGTTGTCCAAGTCTCCTTACCGCTTGGCTCGGCCATTTCAGGAGGAATTGAAGAAACAATTGACGACCTGCTGTCCAAAGGTATGATTCAATG
This sequence comes from Hsuehochloa calcarea, assembly GCA_036346395.1. Taxonomy (NCBI): domain Eukaryota; kingdom Viridiplantae; phylum Streptophyta; class Magnoliopsida; order Poales; family Poaceae; genus Hsuehochloa; species Hsuehochloa calcarea. Next base: position 34,163,362 of record CM070606.1, read on the forward strand.
GAGCGTTCGCTTTGGGAGCGCTGTTCTCTTTATTAAAAGAAAGATGGCAACGGCGATGTGCATAGATTATCGGGCACTTAATCAAAGCGACGGTGAAGAACAAGTATCCTTTGCCTCGCATTGATGACCTTTTCACCAGCTTGAAAGGAGCTAAGATATTTTCTAAGATTGATCTCCAATCGGGTTATAATCGATTCGAGTTCGTGGAGCGTGATATTGAGAAAACGGCTTTCTCGAGAGGTATGGTCATTATGAGTATAAAGTTATGTCTTTTGACTAACGAATGCTCCTGCAGCTTTCATGGAAGCCATGAATATCTGTCGCATCAATACCTTGATGATTTCGTGGTGGTATTCATAGATGATATCTTGATTTATTCCAAGACCGAGGAGGATCACACCCACCATTTGCGGTTGGTACTTGAAACTTTAAGAGAGAATCAATTCTATGCCAAGTCAAGAAATGTGAGTTCGGATTTACGAAGTTGGATTTTTGGGTCACGTTATTAATCGTAAGGGTATTTCATTGATCCTAGTAAGATTTCGACAAAGGGTTGAGTGGAAGAGACCAACCAATGTTAAAGAAGTAAGGAGTTTTCGGGTTTAGTGGCTATTACCGGCGGTTTGTGGAGGGTTTTTCAACCATTGCTAAACCGATGTCCCATTGACACGTAAAGGTGTTAGATTCGATGGTCCGATGCTTGTGAGCGCAGCTTTTGCTCTTTGAAAGATAGATTAGTGATCGCTCCTATTCTTACTCTTCCCGAGCACGGGAAGAGATTCACTATCTATTCAGATCGTCCATAGTTGGACTTGGTTGTGTACTCATGCAGGATGGTAAAGTGATTGCCTATGCATCGAGACACCAAGAAGCATGAACAGAATTATCCCACCCATGATCTAGAGCTTGCTGCAGTGATTCATGCTTTGAAGATCTGGCGTCATTATTTGTATGGCGAATCTTGTGATGTGTTCACTGACCACAAGAGCCCGAAATACATCTTTACCTGTATGACTTGAACTTGAGACAGAGGAGATGGCTAGAGTTGATCAAGGACTATGATCTTACTATTCAAGACCATCCCTAAAGGCTAATGTGGTAGCCGATGCCTTGAGTCGCAAGACACCTCCTACCCTCGCTTGTCTTATTGCGACTTTGAGCGTATGGATATTTCTTTACGCTTATGGGTACCGCATGCATCGAGACTCGCTTGATTTTAGAGTCACCCTTCCGGATCGGGTGCGAGTAGCACAACAAAGAAGATCGATGTTCCAACGAGTGAGGAAGCGTTATACCGAGGGCAAGCGTGGTCACTTCAGTAGACCAATTTGATTCTTTGCGATTTAAAGGGCGCTTTGTGTGCCACAGAGTCTCAAGTAAAATTGGAAATTTTGAAAGAGGCCCATCGTACTTTATACCGTACATCCCGGGAGACCAAGATGTACAAAGATTTAAAGAAAAGTTTCGTGGAAACGGATGAAAATTGATATCGCCAAGATGTGGCTTCATGTGGGGTGTGCCAATGGTCAAGGCCGAGCACAAGCGACCAACAGGATCATTGCAACCCTTGGAGGTACCGGTTTGGCCATGGGACGATATATCTATGGATTTTGTGGTTGGTTTACCTCGCACTCAGCGAGGAAAGGATGCTATTTGGGTAATTGTGGACCGGTTCAGTAAGTCTGCACATTTCATTCCTATTCGTACAACCAATTCGGCAAGCGATTTGGCTCCTCTTTATGTACGAGAAATTGTGCGTTTGCACGGAGTGCCGAAGACCATTGTTTCTGACCGAGACGCCAAGTTCGCTTCAAATTTCGGGAAAGTTTGCAGAGTGCATTGGGCACACAACTCCGCCTTAGCACGACCTTTCATCCCAGACATGATGGTCATCCGAGCGCACCATCTGGACTTTAGAAGACATGCTCAGTGTTGTGTTTTATCCTGGAAAGGTAATTGGGAAGAGCATTTAGCCTTGGCAGAGTTTGCTTATAACAACAGTTATCATTCCAGTATTCGAGCCGCACCATACGAGGTTCTCTATGGGCGTAAGTGCAGGTCCCCGTTGTGCTGGGATGAGGTTGGAGAGCGGGCAGTCTTGGGTCCCGACGGGTTCAGCAGATGGGGCTAGAGTGGCGAGGTTAGGCAGAATTTGTTGGTCGCCTGAGCCGGCGTAAGAGCTACGCTGATGTTAGAAGGCGAGATTTGGAATTCGAGGTGGGAACAGAAGTTCTGTTGAGAGTATCGCCATCTAAAGGCGTAGTGCGTTTCGGCACCAAAGGAAAGCTTAGTCCAAGGTATGTTGGACCCTTCCCAATCGTGGCACGAATTGGGAAGCTAGCTTATCGTTTGGACCTTCCTGATTCTATGAGTGGGTTCACAACGTGTTCCATGTTTCGATGCTTAGAAAGTTTCGAGAGACCCGGATCATGTCATTCCTTTGGAGCCTTTGATTGTCGAGCAAGACCTTACCTTCGAGTCCCTACGGTGAAGATATTGGAAGAATCGAACGGGTTCTCGAGGAATAAGACCTCAAGTATGTCAAAGTTCTTGGTCGCATCACCGAGAGAGGCCACTTGGGAGTTGGAGTCCCGCATGAGAGAGCAATACCCGACACTGCTCGCTTAAGGTAAATTGTTTAAGTTGTAATTTCGTATTCATTTCTTTCTGTTGATCGTTGATTAGATTCGAGGTCTAATCTCGTTAAGGGGTAGACTGTAATACTCCTAAATGGATCGGTAGAAAGAAAGAGGTCGGAGAGAGCGAAAGAAATCGCTTTCAATGAAAAATCCTATTCGCTCGGGGGTATATGTTAATATCAGCAACTGGGCCGCAGTCATGACCAGAGGCCCATTAGTGGGCCGGCCACCCACCTAGGGGCGCCAAGGGGAGTACCCTTTCCCCCAAACCCTATTTCCTCCCTTTCCTCCCCAAGCCGCCTCTCCTCCCTTGTGCCGCCTCCCTTCCTCCCCTCCTCCTAGGCGCCTCCCTCACCTTTGGTGGCTGCCATTGAGACCCCGAGCTGCACCCCGGCCTTCCAAGTGTTCTTCTTGGTTCTTCCTCCGCGGCGATTTCCTTCCAATCGGGTGCGTGGAGTTGGAGCTGGCCAAAGGAGGAGAGGGAAGGCTTTGGGAAGTTGTTCCTCGTCGTTCTTGGTCTACAAGGGTAACGAGAGACCCATCGCTGTTTGATTGCGTTAGAGTTGTCGATTCCATGTTTTTGGTTGTATCGCGTAATTTCTGTTAGTAGATCGGTTCTGTACAGTAGGTTGCAACTCGGTTTTGGGTGCCTTAGAGGCAGAATTGGATGATTTCGCCTTCTAGAGTTTTGTTCCTTATTTCATTAGCTTTCTTTTGGCACCTGGATCACAAATTTTCACCCAGTAGATTAAAAGTTATGGCTGTTTTACTACGCGTTGGTCTGTCTGTCAAATCTGATGGGTATAGTCGGTTGCACCTAGGTTTTGATCTAGTTAGAGTCAGAATCAGGTCGGCCACCCAACTAGGTTTTTGAAGATAATTTCATCATGTTTCCAGTCTGTAAAAATCACTTTAATTGGATCAGTGGTTTAAAAGTTAGAGCATTTTCTTTAGGGCTGTTCAGATTTCTGGGCAGACTGCAGTTGTAGTTTTTCAATGGATGGTTAGACCTCTGTAATGGCCGAATTAGAGTTTACCATCAACTAGAGTTTTGTAGCCAGTTAAGTTAAGAAAATTTGTGCACTGGTTTCAGGTCTTTTGGACTTACGGTTTTTATTGGTGAATTTTCTAGTAAAACTGCCAGATTAGGGACAATTGAATTGGTTGGGTAAATTGAGCAAATTGAACTTTTTATTGAGTTAATTTGGTTAGAGATTGAGGAGGACACGTGTAGCTTTTCCATACTCGCTTGTCCTCATTACGATTATTTTATATTGTAGGCGGTGAAGCGGTGAGTGGAGGGTATCTCAATTACCTCCCAACCCGTTCTGTGTGGCAGTAAGTAAATTGTATTCAATGTTTGATGTCATGTATGATGTGTGAATGAATGTTTACATTTGTTTGTAGTTGTAGATGAATGCCATGTGTTCTTTTCATTTATGATTACTATTCATTATTGACATGGGATCATCATGACATGCATACATTATTTTGGTAAGACCCATCAATTCCAAGATGGGCACTTGAAATCCCATCAATTCCAAGATGGGTACGTGAGTCCACCATTCCAATGTGGGCCACGCCACGTGAGTCCACCATTCCAATGTGGGCCACGTTGGACGATCGTATGAAACGTTCTTCATACGAATACTTTAAGTGAACACCGACGGTGCTTCGCCGCTATACCTGTATATGCCGATAATGTCCATTTCCTTCAATGCACCATTCCACTTCATCCATTCATATATTCGTTTCCATTAGTGGTTCAAATTATGTTTGAGATATAATGTTCATTTGTATGCTTGTTTGTTACATACGCTATTTGTCGAGTCTTTGGCTCATTCTTGCTTTATTGTCTTATTTAGGTAAATGACAAGGAAGAATGATCTTGTGGAGGGTAGTTCATCACGATGCACTCACTTTATTACAACAAACAATTTGAGGACTTTTAATATCATTGATTATGATTTATGTTGCATTGTAATAAGCCATCATGGCCTTGTTTATCATATCTTGCTGAACTGTTTTCTTTCAATTCGTTGATTAAGACTTGAGGATGAATGCTTGTTTCCATATATTCATAATACTCGTTTCACTTGTTCATGAGATTTGATGTTATTCATTGGAAGAGTAGTGACTGTAGGTAACATCTTGACTTCCTTATAGTCAGGGTGTTACATATGCATCCCTAATGCAGAGGCCAAAAGAGTTTTTCACTTCTATTATCTAAAAAAACTATCTGATGTGGCGCTTGCATCATATTCTAGTGTGGACCCCTTTATAACAACACACTCTATCGAGTCATCTTTCCCACATAAACCCGAAGCGTGTGGTGGCCATCATCTCAAACCCGGATTGGGATCATCTGCATTGAAGTAGTCACAAGAAGTTAGGGATCTATGTATGTTTTGAAATTCCGACAATAATTAAATATTTAGAGCTGATGACTGGGGATCTTCATACGGCTCGGTGTGCTGATAGTATATTTAACGAGGATCATTTCCGGCATTAGGGGATAAAAGTAACTCGAATAAAAGGAATGATGCTAAATAACGTGGGAAGCCACAGGGATCCATGCATTAGACCCACACATGCAAGAAATTGAGCATGAAGTTCAGCGAGTAATTAATTTGCAAAATTTAGCAAATAAACTGCCATATGCTTTCACTGATAATAAAGGTGCAATGAAGACGCTTATACTACAGCTAATGCACGAGAGAGTAGAAGTTCCACAAGGAGAGGCAACTAATACTAATCTTACCCCTATTCCTAGGAAGAGGGAGAGAACTCCGACAACTTCAGTCCAAGGTTCGCGGAGACATCCGCGAAACAAAAGATTGATCAAAATACTTCTCTCTAAGACAATTGAAGAACCCCAACAAGAAGTTGATAGAATCCCTTATTTGAATCATCTTATATATTAACAACACAACGAAACACTGTGCACACATATAGGCCCTGAGATACCAGATAAACCATAATCTATCATTGTAGAAAATCACAAAGAGCTAGGTAAATAAATAATTGAAGAAATTTTTACTAATTAAGAGGATTTAGGAGAATCATTTAATAGAAAAACTACTATTATCGACATTTATTTTGCCTTGAAAATTGCTGATAGTATTGATCAAGATTCAGAACCAAAGTACATGGCAGAGTGTAGGAAGCGCTCAAATTGGGTCAAATGGAAAGAAGCAATCGAGGCATAATTGTGCTCACTAAATCAGAGAGAAGTATTTGAACCAATAGCTCACACTCCTCCCAAAGTATTTCGAAAGAAATATGAGAACAACCAGGTGGTCAAAAGTTTTCAGCCTATAAAGCAAGAGATAAGAGATGCTCATCATGAGCAGGACCAAGCTCGACAGGAGCTAAATCAGGACTACTAATACGACTCGTGAAGGAAAGCGGCATCTTTACAAAGCTAACGAATAACTAAGAAATTTCTACAGGTCTCCACATAACATACCACGAGCTTATCGTTGCCTTTGATTTCACCTACTTATCAGTCAAACTAGCATTTAGTAACTTCTTATTACATAACCTTAGTCGAGAGATAACACGGTGCAAGGAGAGTTACACTTATTTACAGGACTTCTAGTCCAAGGTATGTGTGCCTATAGGGGACAATCTGGCTTTTACATGCGTTCTTTTAGAGAAAACTATAGAGTCAACGTATCACACTTAGTCACCACGTAGTCATTCTTAATGGCAGAGTAGAGGTGATACCTCATAAACTACAAAATCTTTGCCTTTTCAGCAGTAGCAGGTTCAGGTGTGCCAGCAGCAAGCTTGGGCAATGGTATGATATTAAGATAAACCAAGGTGATATAGTTGCTGCCATCTAGGGCAAGCAAATTCCTATTTAGTGATGTCTAACATATCCACAAAATTCATACAATTTCCAATATGTTTGTAGATGGTAAATAATTTTAAATGCATAAAACAAGTGCAAAAATAGTAAATATTAATTTTCTATATTTAGTAGATAATTTTATACATTTCCTATAACTTTCCTAGAATTTTGGGATTTTTATGATAATTTGTAAGGTCTTGAAGCAATTTTCAGAATCGCTAAATCCATTAATTAATTTCCCAAAACACACAATACCATAAAAAATAAACCATAAAATATGATACTTCAATGGTGTACTAGGTCTAAGGTCTCACAATTTATGGAAGCTAGTATACCTTAAAAATTCAGTTTCTAGGATTGAATAAAATTTTCAAAATTTCCTAATTCATCCTTGGAATTACAAGAAACTTCAGGGTTTAGATCGTAATTTTTTCCTCAAGCCGCACAAATTAATAGCAAATATCCAAAACTCCTAGGGCTAAACCGCAAAAATATTGGTGGGATGCAAACTCGGTCTTCGGGACATGTTTTAACAGGCTGCGCAGCCCATGGGCCTCTCCCGCACGTGTGCCCTAGTGGGTCATATTCAATTTGGCCCATTGAGGATGGGCGAGATAGGGATTAAAAAACATAGCCGCCCGGTGCCCGGTCAAGGCGGAACGGAGGGGATGCATGCGGCAACAGGTCACATGACGCTGGAGGGCTTCCGCGACGAGGTGCCAATAGCGGTGGCAGGGCGCAGCGAGAAGCAGCGGCGAGCGACGTGTGTCAACTCGACCATCGGCGGCACATCACGGCGGTACACGGCGGCGGCGAGTGGCGCTCATCGGGCATGGCGGCGACGCCATGGCGCTCGTCGGCACGGCTCCGCGTGAGCGCGCGAGTGTCGAGCGCGCGAGCGACGACGATGGTGCGCGCTGTCGGCGGTGGCGACGGGCGTGGCGAGCCACGATCATGGTACGATGGCACGATGGCTCGGCTGCTCGTGAGTGTGCGGTGATTAGCCGATCTAATATTTTTGTATGAACAAGTTCACATCAATATTAGGTTCTAATCAAATTAATCTAATAGCAAACTAAGGATTGGAAAAGAGGGAATCCCGAACAAAATATCGATTTGCTGGAAGAACTATTCGTGCTGATAATGTGTTAAATAATTGATGCCGTAATTGAGAGATAAATCAACTCAATTACACAATGAACACCAAAGAAAGACACAATGTAAAAAGGATCTAATATCTTTATCCATTTGTATACTCCTGTACATATAGATCCTTGTATTTATAGCACAAAGTGGTCAAAACCCTTCACGACGGTTAAGTCCTTTGTCCATCTAATTGACAAATCTATCTAACGCTGGTCCCCAGGAACCCTGCAGCCCGGCCCAAAACCGTGGGCATACAGCAATGCTGTGGTGCAGCAGATAGCACATAAGATAGAAAGCCATCCGAGGTGGCAACGCCACACCTCCACAATCCAATGCCGCCCCCTGATTGGCCGGAACCAAATCCAGAAATCTCCACCTCACAAACGCCGCTCCAATCGCCGCCCTCCGCCGCACCACCCCCAATTTCTCCCCCACAAAGACTAGTGCTACAAATATGTACACGTAACCCCTCTTAGTCTTAGCACCCTGCAAAGAACCACTCGCTAGCTAGCTTAGGCATCCGGAGCCGCAGGCAGATGGCATCGACGATCATGGCCGCCACCTCCCGCGTCGTCGCCGCCAAGACGACGTTCCTCGGCCAGGGCCGCGCCGCCAATGCCAGCCCGCTCCGCGACGTCGCCGCCGCGGCCAACGGCAGGATCGCCATGGTACGTGCCAAGAACCACTGAAGCATGAGTCAGTCCATGGCACGTTTCTGCGATACGTAGTAGGTACTAATTAGTAAATGGGTGTGCGTGTGCGCGCGCGCGCGTGTGGGAATCCAGAGCAACGACCTGTGGTACGGGCCGGACCGCCTCAAGTACCTGGGTCCCTTCTCGGCGCAGACGCCGTCCTACCTCACCGGCGAGTTCCCCGGCGACTACGGCTGGGACACGGCCGGGCTGTCTGCGGACCCGGAGGCGTTCGCCCGGAACAGGGCGCTGGAGGTGATCCACGGGCGGTGGGCGATGCTGGGTGCGCTCGGGTGCATCACGCCCGAGGTGCTCCAGAAGTGGGTGCGCGTCGACTTCAAGGAGCCCGTCTGGTTCAAGGCCGGCGCGCAGATCTTCTCCGAGGGCGGCCTCGACTATCTCGGCAACCCCAACCTCGTCCACGCTCAGAGCATCCTCGCCGTGCTCGGCTTCCAGGTCATCCTCATGGGCCTCGTCGAGGGCTACCGCATCAACGGCCTCCCCGGCGTCGGCGAGGGCAACGACCTCTACCCCGGCGGCCAGTACTTCGACCCGCTCGGCCTCGCCGACGACCCCGTCACCTTCGCCGAGCTCAAGGTGAAGGAGATCAAGAACGGCCGCCTCGCCATGTTCTCCATGTTCGGATTCTTCGTGCAGGCCATCGTCACCGGCAAGGGCCCCTTGGAGAACCTGCTCGACCACCTCGACAACCCCGTCGCCAACAATGCCTGGGTCTACGCCACCAAGTTCGCGCCGGGGTCTTAAGCTAGACGACGCGACACCGCCATTGTGATTTGTAGACTACTCTTCTTTTGTACCATGCATGCAAATAATCGATGTGATCTCCGAATTCAGAAAGCTGGAGGGGTTTTGGGTTTGCATTGTGCTGTTTGCCAGTCGTGACTTGTAAGCTACCTGCTTAGTTTAATCTTGGTGTTGATATGTTGTAATCCTATACGGGACATAGTGTTTGATTATTGGTATGACTTTCTGGCATCAAGTGACGTAAACAACTGGATATTAAGTTCAACATGAATGATATCTAGGCACCATGTTGTGATTCTCGTTCCCTGCAGAGCATTGTTAAATGTTAACTCAGGTACAATGGAGAAACATAACTTCTGAAGAGAAGGAAGACACCATAGAAAATAACAATGGAGTAAAATGCCTTGCATATTCGAACGATTTCTTACTGTACACTTATTACAGGACTGCTGTTGTATCTCTATTCGCTCATGGCGGATAATCTGTATTTAATTACCCTTCCATATTTCAGGTCCATCGCTCTACATACATGATGACATACATACACTGACAAAGAAGAACTAATATACATGTACAGACCTCTTGCTTCACCTATATAATCCTTTTGACACTCTCTAACACCAGTCGAGTAACAGCGCCGCCACTGACGATGGAGCTCATCATCATCAGCTCATAGGGCTTGAGATAAAGAGAGCAAGAAGCCCTCCTGCCATTTCTTGATCTGTTTGTTTAATGCAATGGCAGGCAAATGTAGGGAAAGGATTTTAGCTTAGCTTGCACATTCACTTGGAGCTCTTCTTCCCCCACCATCTTTTCCGGGATTTCTCCTCATGATTTCCAACCTTCTGAAGATTTACCTTCGTCTCCTTCAACCGAGACTTGTAATCTTTCTTCCATGTAGCAAAGCGGTCCTTGAGCTTCCGAAGTTCCTCGTCTGCGTTCATATTTGAACCAACCTGTCCAGACTTAACTGCAACAAGGAAGCCAGCATCGTCTTCAAACACTTGCCTCCTGTCCTCAAACTCATTAGTAAGGTGGTTCACAGCATTTATCCGTCTATCTGAGTTTCCTACTGTCACTTTAGCTTCAGGGTTGTGGTTTTGGTATTTCAACTCAGTCCCTTCCGGGGTATGGGTCCCAGTAGACATCGTATCTTCAGAGTCGTACTGAGCATGCGTTGGAGCAGCATCAGTCCGAGGTGCTCGGGTGGCCACATCATCAGAAGCCAGGCTCTTCTTAGCAGCCACAAGGCTCAACTGAAATGAATACACAAGTCACATCCAGAGGAATACATGTTGTAAGGATAATTCAAGAAAACACTACGGAGTGCCTTGGAATTATAAGCCACTTCTATAACAGTTAAGTTATTCAAAGTTTCACAGTAGCTTGGTGCTGCATGATTTGCTCAGTATCAGAGCAATTGTTCTTTAGTTCAAAGCTTGTTTGATACATTATGCTGTCATTCTCTTAGCAGATGAATTCATGTTTTAAAGAATGTTGATCCACTCCTTTAAACAAAAAAGCAAGCAACAAGGAAAATTCTAGATGATTACCTGCAGAGAAGATAGCTGTTTCTTCCATGCCTCTTCCATAGATTTCATTTTGGCCTCATATTCTGTCCATTTCTTCTCATACTGTTCCAATTGTTGCTTCAGCATTGCATTTTCTTCCTCTTTGTCCCGCAATGCAGCCTCAGCTTTTAAAACGTGCCCCTGGAGTTCTGTGACAACTGGTTGACGGGGATGATCTCCATTCATTTCCTGCCATGGGATGCTAATCATTAGGAACAATTATACCTTTGAGGCCTATGCCATTAGACAGTTCGATCAATTCAGTAGCTTGTATAGGGAAGACTTCTGAACAATAAAAACTACAATTGGAAATACAGAGGTGAAAAAATTTAGTAGCTCTGTGTTGGTGATTAAGTAAATAAAGTATGAAATCGTGCTCATACAAATTCCAGACAAATATTGTCTAATATCAACAATAAATCCTTGGTCAGATTATGTACTGCTCATCCAGTATTGGATGAAAGCAGTATGCAGCTTGGGTCTTGGGAGATGGGAACAGACAAAAATATAGAAATCCTTTGACATACAACTCACATGGCATATCCTCGCATGTGAAACAATCTTCCTTAAGTCCCCTTTAACTTTGTTGTGACTGACCTTTGATTCCCTTTCTTCTTGCAGGTAGTTATAATTCTTCCTGGCTAGGCACCCACGCATCACTGCAGAAACATATGGAAGCAGATGATTAGATAGATGCACTAATATAGTGCAGTATGATGTTACTAGGCCTTCTCATATCTCCAAAATTACCAGACTGTAGAAGAACGATATATTTGAGCTGATCAGTAAACATGGTAGCTGCAAGTCGACGCCTAATGTACTTCTGTATGAGAACAGCTGCCCTCCATCTCTTGACAAGATAATCAAAGTGTACTCTTTCTTTTTCACCTCTTATAACTGTAGATTGACAAGGCAGAAAAGTTAGACGAAATAACCAGTATTTGTGAGCTGATAACTAAAGCAGGGAGAATACTTTTAATTTCAAAGTCTGCACATGCTGGAAGGTCAATTTGTTAGGAATATTCAAAACTAAAAGGAGTAGCAAAATAAAGAGCATTACAAGATTGCAAAGTCATTGCTCCTTTCTTCAGTCCCTGATATTCTTGTCGAGAATGCAACCCACGAAAGTTTTTCTGAATCCAAAGGGCTCCATGGAGCATCCGATTTTTAGCATTTTCCAGCACAGCAACCTACAAAATTATCAACAAGAATGACAAATCACATCCATAAACACAAATATAAAATTATCGCAAAGCAAAGTCAACTACGTTATAACAAAATATCAAGCTTGTATAAAGTACCGGACGGTCAAGTGTACATGATGAAAAAGGTTAAAATGCTTCCTGTACCTGCCCCGTACGAAGAAACAGTTTTGTGTATCCAACTTGATACATTTCTGGGGGAATATTAAATTGATGTAATACAGCAACTGAAATACTAAGTGGATCCTGAGTTGGGACTGAATGCAAGAGAAGAAATCCATATCTGCGTATTATATAAAAAGTTAGAACTTGGAAGTCAGCTAATGTACTAGTATTGAACAAAATAAAGTATACTTGTCAAGTCTGGTTCTGCGAACTAGCAACCTTTCAGCAAACTGTTGGTGAGTCATCCTAGTTGGATAGCCTGCCCTTGAAATCTGCACAACTTCGAGTACCCCACAGCACTTAAGCTGGTGCAAGACAAGATCATACTCAAATAACCTGGGGCGTTTTTTGCTATTTGGCTGGATGCATCGAATGAAATGAGGAGTCGTGTTCTCCAACTGCTGCATCAGCTTGAACAGTTGAACCTGAACACAAAATAGAGCATCAAGATGGTTACATAAACACCAACTTTACAGTAACAAGAACATTGAGATGTTATGGACCAAGAACTAAGAGCACTACCAAAAATTGAATACAAATTATAGAACTAAAAATATATAAAACTAGATAAATCATTCTCAAACAAAATTATCTGACCGTATGAATACATGAATGGTTGGAAGTGGTACCTTAAATTTGGTCACAACACTTTGTGTTTGTGAATCAACAGCTGAGTGCCACGACAAACTTGATTTATTCTGAGCATCAGCAATCATGACAGAGGCAAAATGTTTCGGAAGATCACATTTACACGATGAGAATAATTGAATTGACTCAGAGTGCAAAGGATCTCTGTTCTTCTCCAAGAACCCAGTTGTATCATACGTCACCTGGAATCAGAACTTGCACAATTATCAAATTGCATATAGAAGATCTTCAACAGCAAATGAGTTAAGTGATGGTTAAATGGACAAGTGCACTAATGGAGAAAATGTTGGATAGAATAGAAAGATAAATAAACTTGAGGAACACCAACCTCTCCAGCGTAATGGAAAATCTTAAAAGTGCCTCCCTGTTCACCCTTGAAGCGAGAGGTTCCACTCAGGTGCTGCTTAAGCTTGTTAACAAAGGAAAGGTCTGTTGCCTTTGGGAATGTAGACTCTACATCCAGTAATGACAGTAGCCCTAGAGGTTTCTGCAATGCAAAAAAAAAACAAATTGTAAAATAGTACATATACAAATATAAAAGATGAAAACAAGTGAAACTTATATCAAAAGGTATTAATAATTGCATAAAAATAACGCTGCATACCTTCTCAAAAAGAGATAAACAGTCAGTATTGTCCACAAATTCCACACTAGCCCAGTCAATTCCATCTTCTAAGTATTCCTGAAAAGAATAGAATTAGCATGCCTACATGGACATAGAGGATAAAAGTATAAAACTGCAAACAAATGAATGCATGGGCACATACATGAAAACGACAAGGGAAGCAAGCAGCTCTACAATTTCACAAAAAGAAAGCTAAAGTAAGCTACATAGATCCTAAAACAACTGAGGGATTAAGTTGTACAGTGTTAAACTCTGATACCTCCTTATGCACCGCAACCCCCGGGATCGGATTAGAGTTATGGGATAAGGAACGACTACACAAGCGTACACGGTCTCAAGAACGAAGTAGATGAATCTCGTAGAGAGAACCGAAATAACGGCGACAAAGCAACCACAAGAGAAAGATTTAGCAAAGCCAGCCACAAATTCTTTAAGCACGGCCTCCAAAGAGCAAAAGGGATTGTCGCACTCTCACAAATCTCTTGAACCTTTTAAGACCCTCGGATCCTTATCCTATACAAGAATATAGTGCTAAAAGAGTAACCTAACTCTAATCCTCTTGTGCGCTCTACTTTGAGCGAGTTCCTCTTGCTTAGCTTGTGACTTGTTTGGGTTTTCTTTGGCCACACATCATGGTTTTATATTAGTGCCCCTAGTCTTCCAAAGTGAAGTAGGGATCATAATCATAATAGGATTAACATAGGAATCCATATGGCACACCTCTCCAAGTTCCAATATGTTAGGATATGAGTCACCTTACTCAACACACAGTTCGGCCCAATCATTAGTAAGTCACAACTTGCAAACATCGTTCTAACAATATGACACCTGGTATAAATCCTTGAGCTTGCCGGCACAGCAGAAACCAGCCACTTCCTGTGGTATTCTCGGTTTTTATGTTTCCTAAAACAATTCAAGTTTTTCTGTTTACTCCATCTTAGATAATTACTCCACCTTAGATTGTCATGTGGGGATTACATTATACTAGACGTAGACATCCAGTAGCAATAGGTAATTAGGTTTCAGATTAGGAGAGTTTGCATTGTATTCAATTAGGAGATTTAGGACAAAGTTAGATTAGGAGAGAAATCGGATTAGATACTGTTATGATACTACGGTCCTATTTAAAGGGCTGGCTATTGATCAATGAAGGCATATGAGAATATCAATCTATCTCCCACCTTCGTTACCTCTGCTCCTCCTCCCGTGCGCATCCTCTTCCCTTGTACCTTGCCTCTCGCATCCTCTTCCCTTGTACCTTGCCTCTCTTCTACCGGCAATACGGCTCATGGACGTCGAGGTCCAGGGCCAAAACCCCGAGTGTATCACGACTATATGGTGCGCTCTGGTACCAATTGTGACAACTTGGTATCAGAGCACATGGACAACAATCAGGCCGCGATGGAGGCGATCCACGAACAGCTAGCAACTTTGACGGCAACCATGACAACGCAGATGAACGAGATGCAGGATCGCTTCGGCCGGCAAGATGTCAGGCTTGACGAGCTTCGTGATCGCCTCTCTGTCCTGGAGACGCGGCCAGTAGGCGATGGTCTACTGCCGGCTCCCACTGGATCAATCTCAACAGCCTCTGGCCAGGCGAACGGTGGCTCGCTGGTGGCCGAACGACGACCTCGTTTCCACCGACTGGAATTTCCAACGTATGAAGGGAAAGAAGACCCCGACGGATGTCTGCAAATGTGCAAACAATTTTTTCGAGGGCAGAAGACGCCAGGAAACAGAGGTGTGGCTTGTCTCATACCATCTCGTCGGCGTAGCACAACAATGGTATTTTCAACTGGAGCGCGACGAGGGTGAACCCAATTGGCACCACTTCAAAGAGTACGTTAATTTGTGGTTTGGACCATCGATACGCCACAATCCATTGGGTGAACTCAAAGACCTAACACAGAGTGGGGTGGCAATCGGGCGCGGCGGGCATGGGTAGTGTTTGCCCAAACCCATGCCGCCACCCTATATTTCTCCCACTAGCATGCCCGCAAGGGTGACGGACAGAGAACCTTGCCCATGCCCGTTGCCACGGGCATGCCCGTGTGCCCGCCAATGCCAGTCACACAGAGGCGCGAGCGAGCGCGCGGCGACGCGTCGGCGCCGACGACTGGCGAGGACGTCGTCGAATGAGAGACAGGGTGACCTCAGAGACAAATGGGAGTAGCAGGAGGACATCTCTTACCTCGACAACATTCTTGCTTTCCTGGCATGTGCTAGATCTGGGAGCGGCAGAGCAGAGCACGGCGTTGCCGACCGGGGAGCAAAGGACCGTGAGGGCCTGAGCTTAGACGATGAGGAAGGCGAAGTCAAGGTTGGCGGTGACTCCAGCGGAGACGACGAGGAGGCAGTCGGGGACGGGGAGGTTGCAAAGGAGGTCTAGGTCGTCTGGCATGAATTCCGAGTCAGGATCGCCGCCGGGGAAGTCGATGTAGCCGCCGAGTGGGATGGCGCGAAGTGCGTACTCGACTGGGCCAAGGTGGAAGCGAGTGAGGGCAGGTCCTAAGCCAAGGCAGAAGCGGGCGAGGGTGAGCAAGGAAGTGGCCTGACTAGTGGACAAAAAAGATGGTGTCATCAAGTGCGTATACCCCCAAATATCGACAAGATGACATTTCGCACTCACGAAGGTCTCTATGAATTTCTCATCATGCCGTTTGGATTAACCAATGCCCCAGCCACGTTTCAGGTCTTGATGAATAGCATACTCCGACCTTATTTACGCCGTTTTGTCTAGGGTCTTTTTTATGATATTTTGATCTATACTGATTCTTGGTTGGTGCACCTTCATGTACACGCAGTCCTTTGTCTCCTCACCAACTTGCACCAACCTCGTACTATGGTCTTTGTGGGTAGGCTTGTACAAAGCAGTTTTAAGGACAACATCTTGATCATCGACTTTAAGGACAAAGATCTTGATCATTATAGACAAAGATCTTGATCACCGCCTTTAAGGATGAAAGATCTTGATCATCGACTTTAAGGACAAAGATCTTGATCTGCCATAGACAAAGATCTTGACTGCGCCTTTAAGGACAAAGATCTTGACTGTCATAGACAAAGATCTTAGACTAGCATCTTAGCATATACTTGGTCGGGTTGGCGACTTATAAATATGTATCCCCAACCCCTCAAAGTTGGCATGGCATTGTGTTAGAAATAAACAAAGAAAAATTGCCTCATCTCCAAGTGTCATCCTCTCCATGAGAGTAAGGATCTTGCTAACACCAACAAAGAAGAGTCCAATGAGTAACAAGTGGTATCGAGCCTTACTATCCTGTAGCTTGAGCATCTCTTGCTCATCTCGCCTCCACCTCAGCAGCCTCAAATGTGAGCGCGGCGGCCCGGCCGTCCCCGCTCACTCTCCCGAGACGGCGGCACTGCCGTCGAAGCAACCTCTCTACGCAATGCCCCCAAGATGGCGCGCCATGTCCGCAGGCGCCTCGGCCTTCGGTCGCCTCGAGCACTCGGCGTCAAGACGGCCGAGCTCGCCAATGGCAGAGCAGCCCATGCGAAGAAGCGGCAGAGACCACTGCAGCAAGGAAAGGGCGCCAAGGTCGGTAATGGCCAGCGGGCAGCAGCCGAGCCGAGGTAGAGGCGGCGCGGCAGGGCAGATGCAATACAAGGCGCAAGCAGCATGAGGTCAAGGTTTTGCGCAGAAGAATAAAGAGCTCCATCTCTGCTGATGATAGCTGACGCGGACTCGAGTCACTGAAAGGGAGGCAAATATGAGGCGAAGTGGCAGAATGGGCGATTGCGACGCCCATGAGCGCGGCGGCACAGATAGCGCGGACGCTACGGTGGCGCCTCTGGAGGAGCGCGCAGACGGCGGCGTACAGGGTCGACGGAGAGCACGGCCTTCACAGTAACGCGCTCTCTCCCCGTGCGGGCATCGTGGTCACCACGGTACCAGTCGTCGTCGAGGACGCCGCCCCGGCGGCGGTGGCCTACCTCACCAAGACCAACTATGTCGAGCGGGTCATGCGGTGATGAGGTAAAACTCCAGTCGCGGCATATGCGGATGCAATCCGAGACGGCGACGCCGACTACGACCAGGATCGACGGCGCTGGATGCTCTCATCATCGCAGCCCCGCCGAGATGCGCTTCGCTACTAACAAGCGGATCGCCAAAGAGGCTTGGGACGCCATCACCGCAAAGACGACGGCAGCCGACCGCGCCCGCAAGTCTACATTGCGAGCACTTCGCGCGGAGCGGGAGCACTTGGCCTTCAAGCCAAAGAGGGCGTGATGACTTTGTTCTCCGCCTCAACACTCGCTGCGGCCGCCGTGCGATTCGGCGACGACACCTACGGCGAGGAGAGGCGTGGAAAAGCTCTTCCGCCGCGCCCCGAGAAGTACAAGCGCACGGCTCGCCGACGAAGTCTCTGCCGGATCTCCACGATGACAATCGAGGAGGCGCTGGTCGCCTCAAGGTTGTTGGCATACGATGAGCCACATCGCCTCTCGGGACCCGTCTCCATTGGCGGAAGCTCCTCCTCACTCGGGAACAGCTGGTCGCCGGCCATTAGGTGACAGGAAGAAGGGGAGCCTTCTTCCACGACAGCGGCCGCAGCATGGCAAGCGCGGCAAGTCAGCGCAAAGACGCCGGGCATGGGCGCGAGGACGTCCGAGGGTAATAATCGTGGGCGCCAGCATGCGCGCCATGGGCAAGCAAAGCCGAAGACGAGACGACTCTTGCCACAATCGCGCAAGCTTGGTCATTGGGCGGATTGTCGACACCACGACGCGCCGTGCCCACGTCAGCAGCAGAGGAGGAGGAGGAGCAATGGCCGTTTCATTGCTCATGCGAGCATCGAACCACCTCCAGCCGCACCGCCGCAGCGGTCTCTCTCCACCTTGACGAGCCAAAAGCACATGCCTCCTCGGCCACACCCGCAGAACGACAAGATCGACGGGTGGTGCCTCGACACCGCCGCCACCCATCACATGACCGGTCGACGGAGTTCTTCGCCGAGTTTGACTCTAGCGTCCGAGGCTCCGTCAAGTTTGGGGGCCTCCGGCGTGGAAATCAAGGGTGTCGGCTCGCCATCTTCACCACGTTCCGCGAGCACAGTTGCTCACCGGCTGCCTACTACATCCCCGACCACAAGAACTCCATCATCGCCTTGGGACAAATGGATGAGAACGGCTCGCGTGTCGAGATCGAGCACGGGTCGCCGCGGATTTGGGATCTTCGCCGCCGCTTTCTTGCCAAGGAAACCAGTAGCGCAAACCGACTCTACATTCTTCACGTGTGCGGCTGCACAACCCTCTGTCTCGCCGCTCGTCGGGGCGACGAGGCGTGGCAGCCGCACGAGCGCTTTGGGCACCTTTCACTTCGAGGCCTGGCGGCTCGGTGCCATGGAAATGGTGCGAGGCCCGCTTTGCCTTGACCATGTGGAGCGCTTCGCGACGTCTGCGTGTTGACGGCGAGGCGACTCCCTTCCCCAAAGAAAGCGAGTTTCCGAGCCAAGGAGAGGCTCGAGCTCGTGCACGGGACTTGTGTGGCCCGCGACGCCGCCACACCGGAGACGACGCTACTTCCCGTTGCTTGTCGACGATCTCTCCCGCCACATGTGGGTGAT
This sequence comes from Hsuehochloa calcarea, assembly GCA_036346395.1. Lineage (NCBI taxonomy): Eukaryota > Viridiplantae > Streptophyta > Magnoliopsida > Poales > Poaceae > Hsuehochloa > Hsuehochloa calcarea. The sequence continues at coordinate 34,182,262 of CM070606.1, forward strand.
GGTCCTCGGCGGCAGGGAGAGGTCGCGGACGCCATCGCGCACGCAGTCAGTCAGCAGAGGCGAGCGCGGCCGCAGTCGCGCGCGTCTTTGCGCACAGACAACGGCGCGAATTCACTCCACGCGGCGAATTCCACGTCAGATCACTACCGATGAGGGCATTCAACACACTATCTCGCTACCGCATGCCGCGCAGCAGAATCTGTCGCCGAGCGGCGCGAACCAGACGGCCATGGGATGGCTCGCCCTCCTCAGCGAGAGGATGCCACCGCCTTCCTGGGAGAGGCGGTGACGGCCGCCTACATCCTCAACCGTCTTCGCCACCAGGCGCTCGATGGCGGGGCCGTGACGAGGCTTGGCATGGACGCAGTTTGCCGGTCTCCCACTTGCGGGTCTTCGGCTCCTCGCGTTCGCCAAGGAGCTTGGTTACACTGAAGCTCGACGACGGGAGCACTCGAGTGTTCATCGGCCACGCGAGGGCTCGAAGGCCTACCGCATCCTCGACCGTCACACACACAGTAGCGTCCGCATCTCGCGTGACGCTTGTGTTCGACGGCGGCGAGGCCGGACGTGGGACAAGGCGGTGGACGACGGCTTCGACCGACTCGTGGACTTTGTTGTCGACTACGCCCATTTCGAGAGAGCGGAGAGCTAGCACTGCCTTCATCGAGCTCGCCCACTCGACACCTTGCTCGCCACCACCCGGCGAGCTCCACCACCTTCGCACCGGCCACGCCACGCCTCCGCACCGGCCACCACTCTCCCGCACTGCAGGCCACACCACCGGATCGGCCCCAATAGCTTCTGGCCCACGACGAGCAACAAGATGGTGGAGTTCGCTACTCATTGTCTCACGACGAGGACCGCGTCGACGCCTACCACGACGACGAGCCTCTACGCTTATCGTACCATGGACAACATCCTCGGCGGCAAATTTTATCCTCGGATCGGCGCAAAGACGACTTCGGAGCGAGCGCGATTGGCGTCGGCGACGACGGCGAGCCTGCTCTTCGCCGAGGCGGAGGAGACGCGGCATGGCGTGTCGCGATGGCGAGATGGACGCCGCCGAGCGGAACCGGGCGTGGAGCCGGCGGATCTTCCTCGCCGGCCACCGAGCGATCACCCTTGCTGGTGTTCGCCGGCGGATGGCGGCCGCGCCATCATCAAGCACAAGGCTCGCTTGGTGGCACGAGGTTTCATGCGCAGGAGGGTCGACTTCGATGACGCCGCACCTGTCGCGCGCATGGAGTCCGTTCGCCTTCTCCTCGCACTTGCGCCCCGGAGGATTGGCGCGCCCATCACATGGACGCCAAGTCCGCCTTCCTCAACGGCGACTTGAAGGAGGAGGCCCACGTCCGTCGTGGCGGATTCGCCATCCCCGGCAAGCTGGTGGCAGGTTCTCCGCTGCGCAAGGCCCTCTATGGCTTGCGGCAGCACCACGAGCATGGAACGCTAAGCCGACTCCACCTCAAGCAAATGGGTTCCAGCAGAGCGCACACGCAGGTCGCGGTCACCGGGGGGCAAAGGCGCAACACCTCCGCCGCGGGCGTCTCGCCGACGACTGTTGATCACCGGCTCCAAGGAGGCCGAGGTCGAGGAGTTCAAGGCGAGATGAAGACCGCCTTCCGGATGAGCGACTTGGGGCTCTCTCCTTCACCGGGGATCGAGGTCCACCAGACGCCTCCAGATCTCTTCTAGACCGCCACGCCAAGCGCACCGTCGAAGCCGGCGGGCTCACCGATCGCAACCCACCCCACACTCTATGGGAGGAGGGTCGGCCGAGTCGTGAGAGCACGGCGGAGGAGGCGGACGCGACGCAAACGATCGCCAAGATCGTGGGCGCCTTCGCTACCTCGCCCACACGCGCCCGTCATTTGGCGTTCGCCGTCGGCTACGCCACGGCTCATGCAATGACCGACAACGAGAGCATCGAAGAAGCCGTGAAGAGGATCCTCCGCTACGTTGCGGCACCTCCGACCACGGCTTGCACTACCCGAGGTGTCCTGGCCACGCGACTTCATCGGCATGACGACAACCGACCACGCAGCGACATCGACACCAAAGAAGAGCACAAGCGGATTCTCTTCTTCCCGGCAAGTGCCTCGTTAAGTGGCGATACCAAGCAAGCGCGGTGGCTCTGTCCACCGCGTGAGGCCGAGTACATAGCGGCTTCCATCGCTTCGACTCAGCGCCTGCTCGCTCGATCGCTTGGTGATCTCTCAGCAGAGACATCAAGCGGTGGCTCGGGGGGCGATAAAGAAGTCCGCCTGCTCGCCAAGAACCCCGCTTTCACTGAACGGAGCAAGCATATCCAAAGTGAAGTACCACTTCATCCGAGGTCGCTTGGATGAAGGCGACATCAAGGCGAGCTACATCAACACCATCGATCGCCTTGCGACTCGCTTCACCAAGCCTCTTGGGAGGTAAAGACGATTCCTCAAAAGATCCAAGTGCGCCTTTGGGAAGCCAAGGTGGCCTATCTCGGCCACGTGATTTCCAAAGCTGGTGTAGCCATGGACGACACGAAGGTGTAGGCGGTGCGGTGCGCGCATGGCCAAAACCTCATCAATACGCGCTCTTCGTGGATTTCTCAGCTTGGCGGGTTACTACCTCAAATTCATTCAAGGCTTGGTCAATTAAACAAAGAGCCGCATCACGCGTCATCCTCTCCATGAAGAAAGGGCATTTGCAGAAGAGTCGACAACACAACTATTCCTCCATGCTTTCCAAACTTTGCAAAAGGCGCTATCCACACGAAGGTGTATCGGTCCGCAACTTCCGATTTCATTTCGGATTTCATCGTTGGTCGTGATGCATCGAGTCTCAAGGATTGGTGCACCGACCTCCATGCTTTCATCGGCGCTATCCACAAAGACGGTCCGTGGTCCCTTGATGCGATGCATTCAATTGCGCCATGGCCCCACAACATGCCCACAACATGCCCACCTTGAAGCATATGAGAGGGAGCTCATTGGATTGGTGCAGGCCATCCAGCATTGGCGGCCTTACTTGTGGAGTTGTCGATTCGCACCGACCACTACAGCCTCAAGCTCTTATTGGACCAACGCCTTTCAACGATTCCTCGGCACCACTGGGTCAACAAACTATTTGGCTATGATTTTCAGGTGGTATTCAAACTAGGGGGCTTGAATGTGGTAGTTGATGCCCTATCTCGCCATGACACCGAAGGTCTCGCCTTCGCCATATCCATACTAAATTTCAGCCTTTTTCTGACCTTCAGCATGAAGCGACAACTAGTCCCGAATTGGTCAAACTCTGATCCAAGATTGAAGATGGCAATTTACGCGAACCATGGAGCATTGCCGATGGTCTGGTGATGTACAACCATCGGGTCCATGTCCTTCAGACATCGCCTCTCCAGACGGTCTTGCTGGCAGCTCACACGGCAGGCCATGAAGGTGTGCAAAAAACGTTGCATCGACTCCGTTCTAATTTTCACGTGTCCCAAGATCGTAAGCTGGTGCAAGAGCTTGTACACACTTGTGAAGTTTGTCAGCGTAATAAATCTGAACAGTTACATCCGGCTGGCCTTCATAAGCCAATGAAGATTCCATCATGGATATGGGAAGATATTGCTATGGATTTTGTGGAAGGATTGCCACGTGTGCATGGGAAATCGGTTATTCTTACTGATATTGACCGTTTTTCCAAGTATGCACATTTTATTCCAATCACCCATCCGTATACTACAGGGTTGGTGGCTATGGTCTTCTTTGATGAAGTGGTCCGGTTGCATGGGATTCCTTCTTCAATAGTGAGTGATCATGATCCTATCTTACAAGCAATTTTTGGTCAGAATTGTTTCGCTTGTCCGGAACTAAGCTACAAATCATTGCTATGTATCTTCGTTGCCTCACAGGGGATAGACCGCGTCAGTGGATTCAGTGGCTACATTGGGTCGAGTATTGCTATAACACATCATTTCAATCTTCACTTCAGGAGACTCCATTCAAGGTGGTGTACAGGCGCGAGCCTCCTACCCTTTGTCCGTATCTTGCGGGCGGCTCCAGGGTTCAAGCGGTTGACCTTCTCATTCAGGAACATGACCAGCTCTTAACAGATATTTGGGACCATCTTCTCATCGCTCAACAATATTACAAACAACACTACGACGCCAAGCATCGAGAACTCAATTTGGAGATCAGTCAGTGGGCATGGCTGCGGCTCCATCATCGGCAAGCAGTTTCTTTGGCCGACCGTGCAAATCGCAAATTAGCTCCACGATACTATGGACCTTACCAAGTTTTGGAACGCATCGGAGAAGTGTCCTATCGGCTCCAACTACCTCCTCGGACACGAATTCATGGTGTGTTTCACATTAGCCTGTTGGAGCCTTATCAAGGTGACCCTCCAGTGGCATCACCGGCCATACCTGAGCTTCTACATGGTCGGGTCATGCCACTACCACGCCATGTTGTGCATGCTCGTCTGAGTCGAGGAGTCTGTGAAGTTTTGGTGCAATGGCAGGGTCAACCAGATGCTGATGCCACAAGGGAGCCTGTGGATCAATTTCGCCGTTAGTACCCTTCCTTTCAGCTTGAGGACGAGCTGTTTGCCGAGGAAGGGGGAGATGTCATGTGGGGATTACATTATACTAGACATAGACGTCCAGTAGCAACAGGTAATTAGGTTTCGGATTAGGAGAGTTTGCATTGTATTCAATTTGGATATTTCGGACAGATTTAGGACAGACCTCTTTTACCTCTTCTCCCGTGCACATCCTCTTCCCTTGCGCCTTCCCTCTCTTCTACTGTATCACGACTGTACCGGTCGTGACATAGATAATCACTAAATTTAACATTTCCTCAAAGTACCATAACACAAGACATAATGTTGGCCAGCTCTCCTAATCACAGCTGGGTGGAAGAAGTCCGGTAACCAGTCACAGCTAGCTACAGCTGGGGTTTAAAACTCTGGCTACAACTACTTTGACATCCACGTGGTATCTGTTCAGGAAAGAACAGAGGCAACAAACACAAAACAAATAGGATGTGATACTGGGAATCTGGTATCACACCGAAGCATGCATATCTAACTGACTAACTTGGTTCAGAGAATCAACTTCAGCATCTGACCACATGCCCTAGTTATGAAGACATATGTGGGGAAGTTTGTAGGGTCATTTACATCTTTAGTACACAAGCATGGAGAGCACAATGTACCCTGACATTGGTTTACAAGAACAAATGCATATGCAATACAACTCATAATTGTTCACACCTTTGACACTAACACAAGCAAATAACCCAAGAAACTGTTAGAACCTTACCTCCTGTTCTAGTTTGAAAAGATGTCGGTTGAAGTGCTGTTGTAGCCTTTCGTTGGCGTAATTTATACAAAACTGCTCAAAGCCATTCTTCTGCAATGGTCTAATTAAATGTTACAACTGAGGAATTGCCAAAGTAAAATCGGTATTGAACAAAATGCAATCAACTCCATACATTGAAAGACTCGAAGCCATAAATATCTAAAATACTTATGGATCTCCATGTACGTTGTCTTCCCATTCCAAGGAAGCAGTTAATTTGCTCAACGGTCCAGTCAAATAAATGGGCATAAATTGACTTTGCTAGAGCATCCCTTGCATCAATGGCCTAGAGAAAGTAGAAAAGTTAAATAAAAATCCAAGGGGGGAAAACAACAAGTAACAAGTGATAAATTCAGATAAATTTCCCAGGTAATACATACCTGGGTTAGTGTCAGCTTTTGAACAATATTGTCTTTTCCAGCTTGGATTTTACGAGTTGAGAGAGCAATCACCAATTGAGGAATATTGCAAACTAATAGCTTTGCTGCAGTAGATAACCCTGTGAACACATCACACAATGAAGGTCATTCAAAGAACTCTGCGAAAGTCAAATGACACCCCCACCAACTTTTTCGATACAAATGCAGAACAGACATAATGTTGTTATGATTTTACATTTTTGGGATATTTCTATGGGATATACCAAAACGGCTATTATAGAGAAGGGGAAATTAGTACCTTCATTTGAAACAACTTCCACATGGTTTTCATTGTCTATCACGGAGAATGAAATGTTTCCCAGCCACAAGACAGCTGCAAGCATAGAAAACAATTCCATTTGGTTTTCCTTGGAGATTTGAATAATATCCATAGCATCCTGCGAATGAAAAAATTTGACATAAATAACAAATAATATAAGATAACAGAGGAAGTTGAATAGGAAAATTTGGCTGAATCTTCCAACAACATTACCACTAGCAAGGAAAACCGTGTAGCATCATCAACACCATCAATTCTCGAGCAAGCACTCTGCTTCAAGTAGTTGTAGTAATTGGCATCTCTCAGAAACAATTTTTCTGCAGCAGCACACGCATACAGAAAAATTAAAAAGCGACAGGGAGGAGATATGAAGAAATAAGCCATTATCTGGCCCAGTTTTGCATTTCTGCAACTAAAAGACAAATAAGCACATAATATCAGCAAAATGTGGGATATATATGTTCCTTGATAGGACCACCCTTATTAAAACTCCAAATTGTGATAATAATAAGCACGTCAAACATGGCTGTGTGATTACTTTTGAGAAGGGGAGGAGCTCCAGAGCACAGTTGATAGAAAATGTGATATGATCTCTCTCCTGGTGCCCTTCGAACCACCCTCGACTGCACGAGCAAGATACAAGATATTAGACCTCTCATAAATAATCAAATATGGAGTTTTTGACGATGCCTGAAAGTATTGTACCTTCTCGAGAAGGACTGCTCCAATGAGATTCGGTTAGAGGAACATACATGCCCAAAGAAACAAGTTATCAAGAAGTTCAACAATAGTGTCGGTAGCCATGTCAACAATAATGGTATGGAAGGCTTACGTGTTTGGATTTTAGCACCACAGATACTCCCGGTTTCAGAAAAATGCATTTCAATAAGTTTACCCTATGTCAAAATCATCATGGCACCATAAGAATTACTCAAAAGATGATGAAGTGATGAAAATAGGACAACGATTTTACATGAAGATGAACTCACGAATCGGCTCGAGTTATCATTTCTTGATGTTCTTGCATTCCCTAATGCTTCCAGAATAACATTGGTCTGAAGAACCTCAGACTCCACTCCGTTAGCACCCCCTAGTGCAGCCAAATATTGCATTGCAATTTTAGCTGTCTCAGTTTTTCCTGCTCCACTTTCACCACTGAAATAAGACAAACAACACATAGAACATATTAAATTGGGTAACCCAGAGTTTTAAGATAAAATGTTGTTATTATTATAAAAGCATGGTAGGACATTCTAACCTTATTATTATAGATTGGTTTATGCCGTCTGCAGAGTATCGACAGTTGCATTAGAAGATAATTATTGCAAAACAATCCTATAAAATATTCTACTCATTTTTAACACCTACCTCTTAGCATTTCATTAAAAGCCAAATCAGCAATTGCATACACATGTGGATCGTCCCTGAGCTTTTGCCTGTATTGCATGATGAAATCTTTCCCATAGAGTGCAACTTCTTTTAATGGATTGACAGCAATCAGAACAGGCCCTGCTTTTGTCTACAAAGACAAAAGAATACAAATGAAGAGACAAAGACTATACTATAAATAACATGAGCTTACTGGACAGTGCTTACATAGATAAGATCGTGAGAATATCGGAATTGCAGATTGTAAAGAACTGAAGGTTCATTTAAGTAGCTCATCTGGATCAAATCATCGACTCCATCGAGAATATCAGGGTTGGTAGGCAAGACTCTTTCTGGTGACAGTGTCAAAACCTATGCAAATAAATCTTGAGTAAAAATGTTACAGAATTTTACTTAAATAATTATACCATATGGCAACATGAGACTCACTTCTCCATTAGCCAGGAGTATTTCAACATCATCTCCAGAAATTGATTGAATCTGTCCGAGTTCCCACTTTTCATCTGGTGCAGAACACCAAACTCGTAGCTTCTGAAATAAAAATAAAAATCTTATGACTTTGCCTGATTTTTCCAACCACGATGTAAACTCAAAAGCATCAAACTCAAATAATCAAGGGAAAGGATTTATATGAGAACTAATTCCAAACACATGTAAAATTGCTCTAGTTGTCCTATATATCCATACTTATGTCAAAGTATTCATAAATGTACTAGACCCACAGGCCAAAGCAAAGTATGAAGTCTACTTCCGTGACCACAAACAAGCATAAAGCAACAATTACCTTCATCTACTGCTAAATGCTGCAGGACAATGGGTTCAGTATAACAAAAAAAAATGTAAATTCACATGAAAGTACTATTGGCATATACCACATAGAAGCGAGTTTTAAGCAAACCAGTGTATAAATTCAGCATATAAGCAAACAGGTGTAAGCACCAATTCGATTAACATTTCTTGGCCTATACTCGTCAGTGACTTCTTGCCATCATACCAGAGCAAGTATTCGGCCTACTCTCATGCAATAAAGAGAAATTGAACTTGATTCCCTATATTATTTGTTCACATGATAATAAGATAAATCTCATCAACATCGCAATAAACAAGATTCTCACCTTGTGGAGGACATAGTCCATGGTATCAGTAAACACTGGCTTCCCATTTCTCTTCGCCCTTGCTGAGGAAACAGAAGGGGGCTCCTTAAAGACCGTTGTCTCCTTCCTCTCCTCACGAAAGTTCTCAACATATGGCGACTCCTCCAGCACTTCCACATTAGAGAACGTCCTCTTACTCCCAAAGATGCGACTTTTTACCACCACCTCCTCCTTGGCCTCCCGCCCACCAATCTCCTTCTCAACCTCTGGCTTCTTGTCAGCCATCACCATATCCACTACAGCGCTTTTCGCCACGCCATTCTCAAGCTTAACCCCAGTAGGCAGTGACTGCCGTCTTGCAGTGGGCAACCGGCCTCGGCACGTCGGTCGGGCTGGCAATGCTGGAGGTGCATCCTTGGGCTGCTCATCACGCTTCTTTATCGTCTCGAGCAAGACCTCGAGGGAGCTCTTCGGAGCGGCCGGGGCTGGTGCCATCACGACAGCTGCAGAGAGCATCACCGCCGAGAAATCAACAAGCCACCGGAGTAAACCAGTGACCTACACAGAGGCTCACACACCAATACGCCAAATCCAACAGAATGCCATAGGGACCATAAATTTCGCCATTTCGCACAAAATTAGCGCCAATTTTAGGCGTATGAGCCCCTACCTCACCAAGGGCTCGAAAGCGACACCCGCCCAAACCCCAAATTCCACACCCTGACACTAGAAAGACTCAAAATTTCCCCACAAATCTCTCAAAATTCCACGCTCCCAGCCCCAAATCAGCACTAATCGCACGCGCCAAGAACAACCTTCGGCGGTGCCGGCATCAAGGGACGGGGTAAAAACCCAAACTTTGCGCGATTTTTGAAGGGGAAAAAACCGGGCCAAACTTGGAATGGGCAAAGCGACTGCAAAAGCTGCGATCTTTGGCGAAAGGAAAGGCAAAAGAATCCGAAACACGAAAGCAAAGCCTGCCGAATCAAAGCGCCGGGACACTAGCAACAGCAGCAGAAGGCGAGGAAATCATCAAAACGAGCACTAGAGGAACAGGATTACCCCACACACACGCTGCAAGAACAGCGCACGCACTAGGAAGGAACCGCTCCCGAATCAAAACGAAAACAAAAACGCTAATTATTTTTCTCTCGGGGCTTTCGCTTCTCCCTCACAATTTCAAAACTTCCTTCCCCTCCCCATTATCTCCGTGTCTTTTTCCCCTTTCCCTTGATCCGTTACTTAGGCAGTGGAAAATATTAGGCGCAGGCAAACGAAATGACGCTTATACCCTTTCGTTTATTCTCAAATTACGTTGGATGACATTTGAGGATCGGGAGTTTCAGTCTGTACCGTCGGATGCGAGCGGCTGCGCTTTCCGCTCCACCACTTGAGTTGATGGTGTTAAATTACCAAACCGCCCCTGGATTGGAGATTGGCGCACTCGCACTCGAAAAGAACCTTGGTTAAAAAGAGTTTTAGGGTGAAAAATAGGTGCAAGTACCTCGAGCCTGGATTTATTTGACAGAGAATGACCTATCAACCTAATGTACCGCTGCACTAGTAATCAAGATATAGGTACTGCATTGTAAATTTCTATGGTCGCCGAGGACGTTTCATCAAAAGTCCAAGATTTACAGGACGTAATTGCAAAGTACGGGCTATCTCCAACGCAAAAGGAAAAAAATTACGCGAGCTTTCGAGGACGGGAATCAATTGCACAGTGTAAGTTTCTGTAGTTATCTGAGTTTTAATGGCCACCGAACGAGCGAATCCGAACATGCCTGTACGGCTGCAGTAACGCAGAAATTCCCGTCGGTGACGGTACAGTTTCAGCATCGAAATGCCAGTGCTATCCTCATGGCCAACCAGCTCGTTTCCGGTGCAAAAATTATTCTCCAAAGCTAGGACGTCAAAGCAAAGAACATGGCATTCAGAGTACACAAAATACTACCCCAAATGCAAAGCATACACGTCCAAATGACAGTAATTGAATTGGAAACGAGGAGAGCCGAACAAGTTATGTAATAAAATTGTATTCTACGATAGCTGCTAAATAGCAAGAATATAGATAAAATTTTATAAATCATAAAAAGTATACTAAAAAAATTTAGATCATAAAGGGCGACGACAGTCCCCCTCCATCCGCCTCCGGTGACCGCTAGCTAATGGCTCACTGCATGCATGGATAAGTGTGCATTCCGGAATAGTTAAATGTGGTTGGAGACCGTGATTAGGCCTTTAATTTGCTTTGTGCGTTTGCTTTGCTTTCTGGGATGTAATGTAATCATGGGGGGGCTTCTTTATGTAAGTAATCGCTCTGGTAATTGCACACTCCCCCTCCCCTTTGGCTTTGCATGATGCGTGGGGCAGTTGCGGTGTTTGTGATGGGCGTGGTGGTGGGTGCAGCTAGCTGCAGCTGCTTTCGATTGGCTGCTCAGTGGCGGGGAAACACACGAGCGCAGATCTCCTGGTCGCTGCTGCGACGGGCGCCAACATCCAGCCCAGGGTACCATGATGTGATCCAGCTGCAAAGGCCTCCTGTTCCAGATCTCGAGGCACGCGAAGCCGTCGGCAAAAAAAGATGGGAGTCAAACGGGTGGGACGGGTTTGACCGCGTTTGGTTCGTCTTTGTATTCATACAGAAATTGTTATTTTCATATCTTGTAAATGTGGTTGAGTTTGATCCTAAAATTTTGTATAGTTAAAAACACATTTCCTCCCCCCTACACATGGCATTTTTTGGATGTTTTTTTTTTAACTTCTAACATGTGGTTTCCGCGAGTTTACAACATTTATGTGATTTTCACTCTATGTCCCCATTATATATTACATTATCACACTTTGGATATAGGGTGCTCTCTAGGTTAACGGTTGGTGACGTGATCATTCTGCAGAATTTAGTACTCAAAGCCTTTTCATAACTTTATTCCCTGTAGGCCTTTAGGCCGTATCAAACAGAGAGCAGAACAAAAAATACTCCACATAGATCATTTGAGCTGCCACTAGCAAAAACCATTTCAGGGCTTGCGTGATTATGAGCGCATCATAGTAGTGGACACGGAATGATGACGACGACTTTGCGCCAAGTAGTGTACCACACTGTTGCACAAATGCATGGGCAATGAACTTGTTTTTGCTGTCTTAACCAATGATTAGGTGTAGCAAAGCTTGGTCAGGATCATGAGAGATGCGTCATCGTTGAAGGCCTTGCTTGCAAGTGAGGGTGCACTGGGGCAGCAGTGACAGGAGACAGACAGCCAACCAACCAGCCAATGCAGTCTAATCCTGGACATTGAATGGGGAAATTGTTTTTGGGACCACGCGTATCTGTAACATTGTACTCCTAGCTTCTACAGTTCTACTACTATCATTGCAAGCTCTGTTGGGTTGCCATACTTCCTTTGCGATTTTTTTTTATTAATTAACTTTTTTAAAAAATATATTTTAAAGTTAACTTCGCAAATTTTATTTTTAATTCTGATCTTTTTGGTCACATCACAACCCGTGACGTGACAAAACAACACTACCACGTCAGCATATATGGACAAACTCTTATCACGCGTGATAGTGTTGTTTGGTCACGCCATCACCAGTGGCGTGACAAAAAGTGTTATTTTAACGGATTTATCCTATGACGTGATAATGTTATTTTGTCACGTTATGAGTGGTAGTGTGACTAAAAAGATCAAAATTTGAAATAAAGTTCGCGATAAGTTAATTTTAAAATAAAATTTTAAAAAATTAATAAATAAAAAAGTTCTTCATTTGCCTTCAAACGAAGGGCTTGCATTACGTTCCTCTCCAAAATAACAAATGTGGCGATCTCCGGTCTACTCGGAACATATAAATTTCGCAGAAAAATCGTAACAAACAGTTCAATTTCAGCGTGAATTCGGGAAGAAAAAAATCCCGTGTTCTAATCAGGGCATTAGGATCGTTGGTGTGTCATGGAAATCACGTTAGCAGTAATTAGGCTGAGCAAGAAAGCAGTCTATCCACGTGAAATCATTTTGGTCTAGTCCACCATCTCAAGTGTCACGCGCCACAAAGTCCACACGTCTAACCTGCCAAGCAAGTGAGACTCTGATTTGATGTTGTGACCTCTTTGGTGGCTATGTTTAAAAATAATAAAATTGGTTATACAACATCATAATTTCGAATTATTGGCCGTAAGACATCTAAATTTTATATCTTTGATCGAAGATTTTGTGACTCTTTTATCAATACCCGGATTTGTAATTCGAACCCTCTGTATAAACAACACTATTCACCAATGGTAGAGTATGTGTATGGCAAGATTTTAAGAGATAGAATAGAATCAGTTAGGATGATTTATATCCAATATGGTTCTTTTCATATCTCTAGTAACCTTTCATTTCTCTAATAGATTGACTTGATCTTTAAGTCACCATGTACTCTCTATATATATGCCTCCAAGGCTCAAGCAATATCAATCAACAATTATTTCGGTTATTCCATATTCCTACACCTAGATCAGTAGATAATACACACATGTGCATTGTTCAATCATACACATACATCGTACATATCATACCCGGTTAATATTGCATCACCATACTGATGAGGACATCCCTACTACTACTATATCTTCCACTCCAAATGTGCATGAGGCTGTTCATGAAGCACCAAAAGGTCCAATGACTAGAGCAAGAGATAGGTTTCTAAACCAACAGGTGCTTTTGTTTCTTAAAGACTCTCCTTGTGTTTTTATGAGAATAGTATACTACCTTATGCAAATACTTTGTGCATTCTCATGTATAAATATTGTAAAAACCATGGACCCAAGAGGGAGGAGAGGGAGTGCGACGCCCATGTCATTACCCCGGAGGGTAATCACACTTAAGCATATAAATTACTATTCATTTGCCTAGTAGGATATCTCTTCGATGAATAGTAAGTTTTACCAAAGTTAACGCAGCAGAACAATAAGATATAAACAGTACTTTATTACACAGTTAGCCATGCAAGGCTATGGTCTTTAATACACTTATTTAATTACAACAGGAAAGAATTTCCCTCGCTTGCCTGCCCTGCTCCACCAGTCTTCTACTCGTCCCACTCACCGAAATAAGGCGTTCACCTCGCTCTGCTCCTCATAGTAAGTGTCCTCGCCTCCTGCGGCCTTCTCGGCACCTGCGTATCCTTCATCTCACCCAAGATAGTTCCCAGCCGGACTAGAATCTAACAAAGGAGAATAATAGTAAGAATGAGTACTAGTGTACTCAGCAAGCAGTTTTTAGCAAAGATACATTGTATGACTCTTCTATGTTCGTTATCACATTTTCTAGCTCATCTCTTTTTCTAGAAAATAATTTTCCAAGACTTACGTGCAGTTTTAATTCTGAAAAGACTACTTGGTAGTTTTAATTCTAAAAAGACTACTTGTCACTCAGTAAGAAGATAACCCCTAGTGGTCACCGTAGACTCCAATCCAAGAGACAAGCATGAATTTATCATTTTATTTAGCACTGTGCAGGCTTTGTATCACTTTACCCATAGCTACTCCGGGCTCTCTTTACGCTGGGTCTCTCGCATTTCCTTTGATGCGGTTTCGAGTTAAAAATACAAAATATTTTCCAGGTTACATGATTAAGTCTCCACCCATTACTTTCCGTCAGTGTCATGGAGCACTTACCCAGTCCTTCACCAAGTTCCTGTAATGTTGGTTGGGCCAGACTTTCCCACACCCAACACTCCACCGTGCGGTACTATAGCGCCTTGGATCTCCCACTTTCGGACTCTTCCTATCAGTCTTAGGTTCCTCCATAACTCAACCCATGCAATATTTCTTACCTGATGTGGAGAGCATAATTACGTAACAAGGTAGCATTTTCTTCTCGCCAAAACGGAAAATAGTTGGCACTTAAATACGGCATCTTATTCGAGTAAGAGTTTTGTTGGTCCTTATATATTATCCATATGTAAAGGGTCCCGCATCTTCCATATTCTCTTTTCTGGCAAGGGTCCCCTTTATCATCCTAATATTTCTCTTGCAATACAGCTGCTCATCTCAACTGTACTGCTCTCATCCCATTTCTCATTTCTCTTTATCTCTTTTATCCGATTTGATTTTGAGATATAATTTTGATGCATATACATATATGATACAACAAAATAACTTTTACATTTAGTATAAATAGGTTAATCTTCAAGAGATATGCTTTTTCCTTCGTAATTGTAGAAAAGATTGGCGTCAACAAAACCTGGATCAGGTACTCCCGTTTGTGTCGGTTTGTCTTCTGCAATTATATGGCAAAAATGAATAATAAATAAATAATTAGTTGCTTTTGGTGCTACTATGCGTACATAGGTAAGTTGATTTCCTTTGTTAGCATATTTTAATTTAATAACATTTTTTGGATCTCCCGCTAAGTTAACACTCCCCAATTGTGGTTGTTCTACAGTCTGCTGGTTCTGGAATCGCTGGTTGCCTACTCTCGTGTTTGCTAATAACGGGCCCTGGCCAGTCCGTGCTAGGGTAATATTTAACGCTGGTTGTTTATTTTAATTATTCTATCACAGTTAAATTATTTCTAACGCATCAGAATATTTGTCTAATCTAGTGAGTTTTACCCATGATTAATTTATTTATATAGTCTCAGATTAGTTTTACACTTTTTCTCACTTTTATTTTCTATCGGTCGGGCTACTGCTAATTATTCTCATGTGGCTCACGATTTCGTTTGGTCCAACATCTACACAGCGTCGGCATTTATTATTATTGGTGCTCATTTCTATGGCTAAATCTATTACTACTACTCCCCACTGGAATTTACTTTTCTAACCCCTTACCTAATTTCTTCCCCTTTTGTTAATCTCTTTTTCTTTTATTTATTTAATTTTTATTTTCTCTTTCTCTTTCCTTTTCTCTCTCTCCCTTATCCTATTCGGCCGAACATCCTAGGCTCCCTTCTTCTTCCTCATTTCTTTCCCTCCCCATTTCCTCACTTCCTCTATATGATTTCTTCAGTTGGCGAGACCAACACCAAAAGGTAGCCCCTGACCTCTTTGTCCCATTTTGCTACTCCCAAACCTCTTTTCAACCAGGTAGTTGAAGCCTCCTCCCTACCAGGTAGTCGAAGCCTCTTCCTGACCACCTGTAGTCGAAGCCTCCTTCCTACTAGGTAGTCGAAACCTCCTTCTGACCACCTGTAATCGAAACCTCTTTGATATTTATGGCAAGCCATTGGGACTTTATTTATGATTAATTCATATTTTTATTTCAGTTTACTCACTGTTTTCCGTTGCGTACTTGATATTTATCTTGTTATTTGGTCGGTCGGCCCTTTTGTATAAAGTTGAACCTTGTAAGTTCAATACGTTGTAAATTATAAAGTTTTGATATTGTAAGATCTTGTGTATGGATTGATATTCATGTTTACGATGGTGTCTGTGTACAGCTCCTAGGAGGTACATAATACACCGAGAACGAAAATTTTAATTTGTGATGCTAGAACCAATTGGAGGGTTAAGTATTACAAGTTAAATCACCCAAGTTCTCGCAGGGAGGGACCTTAGTTGCCCAAAATGGGACCACGTGTCCTCACCGAACCTGACAGTGTCGACTGCAAGGGTGGCCTGTGGCGGCGGCGTGGCTGCACAAGGTGACGGCGACATTCAAGCCCGTGGCGGAGCCGACTAGCCAGCGCCAATTATGTCAGGCGGCGCACGCATCACCATCTACTCCCCGAGGCCATCCACTGGCGCCTGGTGCCGTGCCGCTCGCCCCTAGCTCTTCCCTGGCACAGCTGGGCCTCCCTAGCTCCTCCCCTGCTCGGCCCGCACCACACTTGGCCCGCACCGCTTACGCCCTGCGCCTTGCTCGGCCTGAGCCCGTGTGGTTCTTGGCGTCGCCACCCTGGCTACCGGCTCAGTTCGAGTCCAGTCCCTCCTCACTTAGATTCGATCCCCCTCCCTTTTTCCCACTTTCTGCTATTTCGATTTTTGGTGTGGTTTTGATTCAAGTTTTGATTTGTTGCTTCTTGCTCATGTTCTGATGCTTGTGGGTTTTCATTCATGCATGGTTGAGGTTGTGCTGGTGGTGGTGTTTCCGACGTTGTCGTAGGATACCGAGGTAACTTCCACTCTACTCCCTCTCTCTACCCCTTGCTCTGTGATGTGGGTGATGCTACGGATGATACTGCTAGTGTGGCATGAGCTCTCTGTGCCATGGTTGATTCACATGGTGGGTTTTGATGGGGCAAAAATGCAAGCGGGGAAAGATGGTGGGTTTACCTTGTTGGGTTCGGTTGAGGATGGAATGACAGTGATTGGTTGGCGATGCGGTGATGCCAGCCGTGGGGTGGTCGCCTTGTTCCCTTCTGTTGCTTCTGGTCCTCATTATCGGCTGGGCGTCGGTCCTAGTGGTCGTTGACGGTTCAAAGCCGTCTCTGATGCCGTCCACGCTCCGTCGTCTTCCCCATCTCCTTCGCTACTCTCCGTGGTGGGTTGTGGCAATGGAGAGCAAAGGGTGGCAAGGGCTTGGCCTGCTTGGTTGGCAGTGTGAGGGTGGTGGGTTTGCTTGCTTGAGCTTGCTTGGCTTGGGTTGCTCTCGGTTTGCTACCTTTGGTTGTGAGGGTGCTGGTGAGACTTGTGTTGGGGAGAGTTTATGAATGGGATGTTTTGTGAGTCGGGGAGGCTTAAAGCAGTGAGTCATTCGGTTGTGCTTTCTTTCATTCCTCTGTGCATTCCCATCTTACCCTTACCCTTACCCTATCCATTCCCTTCTCACATGGGATTGTTTGGCTATTGTCTGTTGGTTAAAAGAACACTGTGCTTCAGATTTTCTACGGTTGAAGGTGGGTGTTGGATTTTTCTAAATTGACGGGTGATGAAACCATGGAAGTGAGACGGTGCTAACCTAGGTTAACCGAAACCTCGATGATCTTCATGAAATCTGACGGCAGTCTTCTTTATTCTAACTTCTATTTATTACATTTGGTCTGCCACTTGTCTTTTGGTTGGTTGGCGGAGGATGGCTGTGGACAGGGTTTCGGGTTGGCCGAGGAATGGGTTCGACTAGCTGGTGAAAGACGGACAATGGGAAGGAAAGGCTCTAGTGATATGCATGCAAGATTTTATTATTTCCTTTTGTAATGAACTCCAAGTTGTAACTTGAATTCTGATCTGATATAATTAATTCTTGTACTCAAATTCGAGTTTGTAATAATATTTGAATTTCACTTGCGATGGATTCTTATTGTAAATGACTCTGAGTTAAATCGAGGTGGTATTATTGATTTGGAAATTCTATTGTTAACTCTGATAATGAAATCTAAAATATTATTGACTTGTTATGCAATTGATTTGTTTTTAATTACTATGTTGATGAGATTATTTTACTGCTTAATCCTGCTTAAAGTTGCTTAGCTTAAATTAATCTATCAGGGTTCTCACATTTGTAGTTTCCTCTTTTGATTTCTCCTATTTTCAAATTCAAATTAGATTTGAATTTCTAATTTGGGGCTTTTGTAATTAAGCTATGCATTTAATTTTGCTTCTCATTTATTATCCTTAGCCTAATTGCACTTTAATAGTTGCCTTTGGGAAATGTCCAGGGCACAAATAAAATTCAAATGACTCTAAAAAACCCAAATGAGACAAATAAGTCATCAATACATAAATTTTTTTTAAAAAAAAACATATTTTCAACCTTGGGATTTTTTTCTACAATTTTTGGGACGTTACATCTTTGCTATGGGACACTAGGGTTATTAAAATACAATTTCTGGTCGAATGAGGAGATAGAAGGTTGGCGAATTGTCGGTTTTGTCCTTCAGGTCACTTGGCCTAGTCGGTTGGCCTAGCACCGACACCCACTGCTCCGCGTGGCTATTGGAGGATTCCTCAGCGACCTTCCTTGCTCTCCTCGTCCACGCACGGCTACCCGCCCTCCATCTCCCCATGCTTCACCAGCCGCATCACCACCACCGTCTTCGACCAAGACGGCTCCACCAAGGAGGTAACCGTGACCACACAGTGATCTTGCGCCCACCAACTGGGCCAGGAAAGTGCCAGAGTTTGTCGTTAGTGAGTTCCTCTCTCCCACGGTCACCGCTCTCGCCCGCTCGTTCCGGCCACCGTGGTCCTCCCCGTACTCGCGCACCAACAAAAACAAGTTTACATACCTTGAGGAACATGTCATGCTCCCATCCGCACCACTGTTACTCCGCTAGAACATCGTTGCCCGGAACGCCATTGTCTCCTTCGACACCGACGGGCACGCCACTATGCTATCTCTTCAATCTAATGAACTCTAGAGCTTTTGCTCGTGTCAAAATGTGCCATATTCCTCGCTCATCAAAAAGCCCTCGAGAAATTTCCTCTTTTATGTACTAAATCACCGAGGCTATCATCTTCTTCGCCTTCAGTCAGCCCCGCCGCGGCGACGGATTTCTATAAATAAGAGAAGGGATTGTGCATGCATACCGTGTTACCGAGGACAGGGAGTCCATTTTTGTGGTCCATGGCGGCAGATGATACACTGTTGAGGCTGTCCACGACAGCGACCTTGGCGAGATGGTGGCGCTCGACGGCGGCATGCTTCGGCGATAGAGGGGCTTGGGCGAGCTGTTGATGAGGTTCAAGAGGACGAGGAGGCCGTGGTGATGTGGACGTAGTGGCAGGAGGATCAGCGAGCGAGGCCGAGGTGGTGTGGACACGGTGGTGCACATTGAGGCGGATGGGGAATGAGGAGGAGGATAGGGCGACGACATCGACAAGATATGCGAGAGAATAAAATTGTGAAGAGATGAAGGAGTTGGGAGGAGAGAGCGAAGCAAATGATATGGAGAAGAAACATGGAGGAAGAAGAAGAGAAGAAGGGCATGAAAGTCATTTTAAATTGTTTTCTCTTCAAAGCAATGAATAATAATATTATAATGGTATCAGTATTTCACATCAAAAATGCATATTTTTTTAGTGTCTTCAGACAAAAACACAAAATTTATACGTCTTACCACCGATAACACAAAATTGTGATGCGTTTAGCCAATTTTGCCTTTTTTGAAACACACATTCTAATCAATTTTCCTCACTCAAAAATAGTAATTTAATTTTTCATGGATTATCCTATCGTATCATAAAGGTCTAATCATATAACCCCGTAAGAAGGGACGTGTCCACCTCAATACACTACAACCACTAAGTGCCTAAAAACCATCCCCTGCCTATAGTCAAGATCAACACGTCCAATGTCGGCCACGGCATGGCATGGCATGCATCCACCTCACTCGGCGTGCAATGCCGTCGAATCCATCCCCGTTACGCTCCAAATCTTCCATGTGCTCTCGTAACAAAAGCAAAGATAATGCTCGGATACCATCAACTTTCTGGTTTAGCAGGTGCTAATAACTTAATATAGGTTTGATCCCCACACTAACGGATCGAGTTAATCAGTGCAAATTATCTGCTCGGTGAGCAAGATGTCAGTCAGACGCACGAGAACGACGGAAAATATCCTGGCGGGCGCATGCCGCTGCGGTTTCTCGAGTGCCTTTTATTATCAGCCGCGTCGCCACTTGGAGAGTGATGCGCGTTGCTTCGCTTTGCCGTTTACGTTTGTCGCGGCCAGTGGCGCGTGGGAAAGCCACCACGTTGCGTGCCATTCTTCCTGCAGGTTGGTCCATCCAACGCCGGCCGGTCGATGGGTGTCAGCCGGAACGAAAGCGATGCGTTTGATCGTGCTGCTGGTAGTGCCAGAGCGGAGCACTTGGCTCCCTTTCTTTTAAAAAAATTGTAGGTGAACGCATACTTGCATAGTAGCAGTAGTTGTGGTGGAGGAAGTTTTGTTATTTAACCCATTTTTAAGTTATTTTTAATGATAATCTCTAGTCAATTTTATTTTCAAAATCTAACCCTTTTGACTATGCCACCTTCTGCCAGCGGTGTGGCAAACAACACTGCCATACCACTATCAGTGGAGTGGTGAGGGTTTGACCATACCGGGATTGATGGTGTGGCCGTTTGTATTTGTCACATCACGGATAAAGTAAAGTAGACGAATGATCATTAATAGAATATTTTAAAAAGGATTATTTAATAAATAATTCGTTATAGTGGTTTCCTGAAAGAGTGCATGCGCTGGATGGCACCAAGTGGACACCACGAAGCTATCTGCTCGATTGATTTGAGCTGCGTGTTAAGAAACTCTGGGTCTGGCCCAGAAGCCGGCCCATATATGGGCAGTCTATTGAAAACCCTAGTAAGGTCGAGCTGTTATAAATAGAGAGGGACCCCAATCATTGTAACACGCTTATTGTAACACGCTTTTGAGAAGCAATAAAGCGAAGCCTGAAATCCCCTCAAATCTCTGTGTTCAATCTATTATTTTGTTCTTGTGTTCTTGCATTGTTTGATACGATTCTATGTTTGTCTATGAGGTTGTTATTCGGACTGGACTCGCCAGCGACGGTTCCTCAACACGTTATCAGCACGATCGAGTCTTCTCGCATCGAAAGGTAACCATCGATGAACGACACTCGTAAATTGAATCGTATTTTCTAGATCGCTTTCAATTCTGCAAATTTGCTTTCTAGATTGGTTTTCTAGGGTGTAAATTCGTTCTAATCTACCGCGAGCCGACTTGAAGTCGCTGACACAATGTCGATCGGTAGATTGGATGTCGATTGTACCGTATATTGAATTTGCAAAATCGTTCTAATCTACCGCGAGCCGACTTGAAGTCGCCGCCAAAAGCCGATCGGTGGACACATGAACAATACATGCATAAACAGTATATTTTTCTCGCATGAACAGTGCATATGAAAAAAAGGTGCACGACCTCGGTGTCGTCGCATGACCCACCACCCCCGACATAAATGTGAATATCCACTGCATGAATTTGACAATATTTTTTGAGTTTTCGCATGAGCAGTCAGGAAATCGGAACTATGTATGGAGCGGAAGTTCCGATAATCAGAACTCTGGCGTTGGAAATAGGATCTTCCGATTTTCCGGTTTTTGGTTTCGGCCGAATGAAATCGGAACTTCCGCATGCGGTAGCGAGTGTCCGATAATGCCGACAGCTGAGTGTTCTCCGAGATGCTAATCGAATTGAATTTCGAAAGTCGGATGTTAGAAGATCGAAGTACCGCAGCCGCTAAGCGCGGAACTTCCGATAATCTGACAAGTGCGGATAGCCCGAAATCGGAACTTCCGCCGTGGTAAGCGCGAACTTCCGATTGTGTCCGTAATCGTGCGAGAGAAGATTAATTTGTGATTTTGATTTTGTATGAGTTTGAGTCTTATACAATTATTGATGCTATGATATTGTGCAATGCTATGTGATGTGTTTTTGTCCGTGTTGACTACGGTGGCATCAAGATGGAGTCGTGGCGAGACACGTGGACCGAACGGTCGGGATGTGTCAAGACGGCGTGAATCTTGAGGTGGTTGTGAGTCAAGGACAGCAAGGTGTACGGAGGCTTCGGAAGGTGCGCAAGGGCGAAAGGGTCTTTTCGCAAAGCGGCAAAAGTGGAGGCGGTTCGTTTCGGGTGTAGCGGGCCTAATGGGTTGGAGGCCCATTAGCAAAGGCTATAAATAGGGAGAACCACGTGTTAGGGTGAGACTTTTTGAGAGAAAATTAGGTTAGCTCTAGAAAAGGATTTGTTTTGCTTTTTGAGAGCTTGTTGAGAGGAGAGTATGAAATGAAATCTTTTGTAATCATTCCTCTTTGCTTTACCTCAGAATCGTTGTTTCAATCAAATGAAATCGAGGTTTTGATTATTTGACTTTGCAACTCTTCCTCCGCTCTGTTTCATGTTGAATATCTAGGGTTTTGACATATCTTTTGATTCGTCTTAAGAAATAGCATGAAACTTGATATCTAGAGTCGCTTTTGATATTGCTATTACATCCTCAAAGTTTCATGAGCTAAGAATCGAGAATCTCGCTTATCATTGGTTTTGGTCTTTCTTGCCCCTTCTTCAAGAAATCCGTTCTTGGCTTGATCATTGAATCTTTGTTTGCAATTCTTCCATGAGGTCAAGATGGTGTTTAGGATGATGTCCTCGTGAAACTTGACCGAGAGAAGAGCATTCAAGATTTAGTTTTGGATTTTGAAAAGAAACGAGCGCATCACCACTTCCGATTGTCCAAAAATTATCAGAGGAGAATGAAAAGGGGAGGAGAAACGTCCGATATTTGTGAATGCATTGGAACTTATGATTAATTCTCCGATTTTGTTTTACTCTTCCCGAGCTTATTTAAATACATGCACCATTCACCCCCTCTGTATTTCGGTCCTTCACGCCGCACGACCGAAGCACGCACGGCGCATAACCACCCAAAACGAAGAATGAAAGGGGGAGGGAGAAGCCGCCACCGCTTGAACTGGCCGATCGCTCCTCGGCCTCATCGGCCACCCAAAGCCATGCCCGGTGACGAAAGGGAAGAGGAAGAGGAGAGATGGCTCTGCCCGGCCGTCCACTTGTCCACACAGAGGCATAGTCCTTCGGATGCCACCACGCCGAGCCTCCAGAGCCCCACTACTGGCTCCTCCACCCGGCCACTGGTGGGGCTCCACCCATGTAGGACTCCCACCGAGGGACTCGGGTAGGGTTTCCCTACCCCGACCCCTCCCCGTTTTATACTGGCGTGTGGATTGGCCTACCATAATCGGCCAAAAAAAATGAAAAAAAAATGAAAAAAATGCCAAATTTGCGAAAACCCCCTCGTCATTTCTGAAAATTACGAAATCCTTTCGGGGAAAAGGAATTTTTCCCGGAAACCCCCTCGCAAACCCATAATTACGCGAAAAATTCTCATAACTAAAAATTTCGCATTTTAGCCCCTGAAAATTACAGAATTCACTGAAAATTCATATTCCAATTGAAAAGGGCATCGAGAATTCATTTTTTGAATCGTTTTTTGCATTTAAAGCATGTTTAACTTTGTTATTAATTTTTCTATGCACTTTATGTACTGTATTGACTGTTTTTGATTATTTATATTGCTTTTAACAACTGAAGATAGCAGTAAATCATGACAAATGCATAGACAAATACAGAATCACGAACCGAGAGTTCGAAGCACATTATGAGAATTTTACAACCATTTTATACAAATTACCAGCAGTAATCTTATGAACACTTTGCATGAATATGAAGATGACTGGCATCACGAACCAGAAGTTCAGAGAACTGACACAGCATAGCCAGAATTTGTACAAAATTTGTACAAATCTTCAACTCTGTGATAATGTAATTACGGATGAGCAGAAGATTGAGAAGACACTCTCTACCTTTCACCCGGATGCAGTGCAATCCGCACACAACTATTATCAAGATGGCTACATGAAGTATGTCTAATTAATTGACATTAAGAAAGTTGCGAAAGCTCAAGGTGATGTTCTAAGAAAGAACTACAACCGCCTCGTAGCAATGTTGGCCATGAAGCCAATGCTAGCAGCTACAAGGTGAGAAAGCCTCTCACGAAGGAGAGGGGCAAGAAGGGTTAGGTCGTGGATCGCAATCACGTTATTGATTCTTTCCAATCTAAGAAGAAGGGCAAAGGACAACATGAGGCACACCTCGTCATTGCAGGCACAGAGCATCCACAGCCATTAGTTGCACTAATGGATGTGGATAGCTCAGTAGCAGCCTCCATCACTCCTTATTTGGATGTCGCAGTGGCCACAACCGTGGTTACCCAAGAGGAGAGGATCGCCATAGAGCAGATTCAGGCACAAGTTACTACATACTTCGCTGATTCGATCTAGTGCACGCACTGCACTTAGATCTTTTTACAGTCACTTGCTGTTTGTAATTGTGATGGAACATTGAATAATGGTTGTAAGCTCTAGGAGAGCAAAGCATTAAATTCTTATGATGAGTCTTGCAAGATTTATTCTCGTATTTATAATAGCAAGTTATGTTTTGATATCTGAAGTGTTTTATTTATATGTTGCTAGTTTTCTGCTGCATATTAATAAAGTATATTATATTAGAATGTGTGTAGCACTATATGGAGGAAGTGTGCTTAGCAGGTAGCGTCACAATGGATACCACCTTGAAAGAGACGATTTTTTTCGATCAGCAAGAATGCTGATAGTCTTACGACAATCGCAGGCAGCGATACTTGTATAATCAGCTCAGAAAATACCATAATTATACTCCCAATGGGCACAACTTTGGTCATTAAAGAACCTTGTTGTAACCAGAATCGACTAGAACTCTCAATGATATTCGTGCTAACGGTTTCCACGTAGAGACTGGAGAAGAGCATGGTAAGGAATACCTGCTCATTACAAAGTGTAAAGAAAGTAGAAAAATGGTAATAGAACAACTTCCTTCATTTGAAATTGGGCTATACTACACTGATATTAAGGCATCTGCAGCCTATACTGCCATGAAAATTGTATTTAGAAGCTCTAAACCTTTTCTATCTTTGGCATGATAGATTATGCCGCCTAGGTCTTAGGATCATAAGAAATATAATTAACAATTCATAGGGACATAATGTCAATATAATGAATTTCTCAAATCACAGAGATTTTGTGTGCCCCGCATATGCCACCGAAAAATTAATTACTAAAACTTCTGCCCTGAAAGAGAAGGATATAGTCCATGCATTCCTGGACCGTATCCAGTGAGACTTTTACGGTCCTATACAGCCCCTGTCAGGGCCATTTAGGTATTTTATGGTGCTCATCGATGCTTCCTCGAAACGGTCGTATGTTTTTTATTGTCTACGAGAAACCATGCTCCTACAAAGCTAATCTCGTAGATAATTTCTCTGATCATCATGTAAAGTCCACCAGAATGGACAACGCTGGAGAATTTACATCGAAGGCACTTGATGATTATTGCATGAAAATGGGAATTAAAGTTGAGTATTCTATACCGTATGTCCACACCCAGAATGGATTAGCAGAATTTTAAAGAATTGTTATTTACCAACTACATGTTGGGGACACGTAGTTCTGCACGCAACAACTCTCATCAATCTTAGACCACCGGCATATAACATCCATTCACCAATGCAACTAGCGTGAGGCTCAACATCAAAAATTTCTCATTTACGAAGGTTTGGTTGTAAGGTTTATGTACCTATACTACCACCGCAGCGAACTACAATGAGCCCTCTCCGAAAGTCTAGGATATACGTTGGTTATGAGACATCATCCATAATCAGGTATTTGGACCCCATGACTGGAGATTTGCATGTAGCCCGCCTCGCTAATAGTATATTTGATGAGTATTGTTTCACGTTATTAGGGGGAGGAAATCAACCCCTTGATGAAAAATGTCGGGAAATAGAGAAGTCTAGAAGACAATTGAAGTCCAGAAGATAATTGAAATCCATACACATGACCCGCGCACTAGTAAAGCATATAGAGGAGTATAGAAGATAATTGAAATCTAGAAGACAATTATAGTCCAGAAGATAATTAATTTACAAACATTAGCAAATCATCTGCTTGACCACTTTAGTGATTTGAAGAGCGTGACCAAGTCGTATGTCCCTGCACGCAATGCACCGGAGAGGGTTTAAAATACCGATGAAGGTATCCCTAATCCCGTCCTAAGGCCTCTTATAGGACGAGAACTCCGGCCCCTTGAATCTGAAGTAACCGGGGACGCCTGGTGAAAAAGAATAAGAAGGACTTGGTATAGCCAATCACTAAAGTTCTCCAGAACCAGAAGGGGAGCCAGTTGAGACCTGGCACTAGTATGAAATTTTCAAAAAAGGCATACCAGAATTGAACATCCCCATGAAGGGAGATACCAGCATGGATGTGTGCGCACACATCGGAGCTGGAAAACTAAAGGGAGCGGTGAGCAAGTAGAAACATTAGAAGAATCGCCCCTTGAAGAAATAGGTATAAACCTTGTGACCTCGGGAGAATCTATGAATAAGACAACAGCCAATGTCGAAAATGTTTTTACAAAGAAAATTGCCACAATCATCGATCTTGATCCAGAGCCTGTATCGCTCGCTGAATGTGAGAAAAGATCAGATTGAGAAGATTGGAAGAAGGCAATAGAAATTGTGAGACCCCGGTTTATCTGGCTTGTAATGCTTAACCATCCATTCGGTCCTAGCATCACAAAGCAGATAATCCGAGACTCGAGGCATGTATACTTCCCAGAAATGCAGTATACACACCTCTTTACAAAGTTCATGCATCAATTCCATTCATTCACATAGAACCGAAGCATAAACATCAATCCAAAATATAACATAAATAGAAGATAGCAATTTACAAAAGAGAGGCCGACCGGCCAAACGACATATACATAAGGAAGTTTAACAGCGGAAGCAAAAGTGCCATAAGATGGCCATAAACAAAAGAGCCGACCAGTGTGCCTATAACCCACAAGGCAACCGACCGGACCGCCAAGCTAGTCGCCAAACCCGAAGCACATCTCACAAAAGTGAGGCCCTTGGGGCTCACCTTCTTCCCCTGCAAACAAAAGCGTAATGCAAAAGCCGGTGAGTACTTTAAATGTACTCGCAAGACTTACATGTGGAGTAACAAACCTGTACATATACTACATGCAAGCTCATCGAAGTGGAGGCTGTATGTTTCATTTTAGCATAAAGCAAGTTTCCATTTGTAATAATGTAATAGATTGAAAGCAATTTAACAAATCAGTTTTTAATGTTCAAATAACCGAAAGAACAATAATATTAGCAGTAGATAGAAGACAACAATAACCTGGAAGTGACTAACCCAATAGTCACCACAACCATAGTATGAATTACCCATTCATACCAACCATGTCAAGTTTTAATTTTGAAAACAAAGGTTGTAGTCTAACTCTTGGAAGACCTCCCCAAGCGTGTCCATAACCTAGGGCGAGGCTATTCGAATAGTTTTGTCCTGCGCAGGTGTACCAACTTACCCACATGTCGGACCGCCTTTTGCCACATGATTAAGCACACTACCTTTGGTATGCTTAAGACGGCTAAGTCCTACGAGACGCTTCCAATATTATGTATTAACTCGAGTCGCCTGTATGGATAGAAACCCATACGTTGTGTCGGGTCGTGGCCCGACCTCGGACAACTACCCGTCACGGGTAAAGCCTTGGACAATCTGCGGCGCCTCGAGGTGGAGAACCTTCCGCAATCCCACCACCGCACACCCAACCCAAACAAAAGAACACAAAGCCTGTTTCACACAACACACACACAAAACTTTTCCTCCTGCGACTCGGAGATAACACACGCCAAAGTACTAAGTCAAGAGGGGTCCCATATATCCCTCATGTGGTTAGTACG
Source organism: Hsuehochloa calcarea (assembly GCA_036346395.1). Lineage (NCBI taxonomy): Eukaryota > Viridiplantae > Streptophyta > Magnoliopsida > Poales > Poaceae > Hsuehochloa > Hsuehochloa calcarea. The sequence goes on from CM070606.1 coordinate 34,210,021, forward strand.
CAATAATGCTTGGTTTAGTGTAACAAGATGTTCGGTCCTTGATGACTTGGGCACCATTCCGATCACACCCAAAAACACCACACCAACATACCATTATGCCCAAGTCCAAATCGGTTTCATTTTCGCTTTTGATTTGCAAGATTAACAAAGCACAAAGTCTTTGGATATAATGGAAGAATAATAATTTTTGTGTGATCAAGACCATCGACTAAGTCGATGATCGCCCAAAGCTACCGAACTAAGCATGGCTAAGCATTTCCCAATCGGAGCTACTAAGTGATCCGAGTCCCTCCATCGGACTCACCACGACAAATAACCTAAGCTCATGGTAGTAGAGGACAAACAAGTCCTACAGACTATGCAACTATAGGACACTAACCATAATTTGACAACAAAATAGCAATGCATACATACGAGTTGAAAGCAATATAGTAGACTTGAAAAATATTAGGATTAACATGATCAAACTGCTTGCCTGTTTGCTGTGGGTCAGGATGTTGCTGAGGGTCGACAATATTGTCGATGTGCTCTTCGGATCCTAACGAGAAGGCGAAAAGCAACAGATAATAACGAATAAAATGCAAAGACTCAACAACAAACTTTTCCAAAAATTCTGAAAATCTTACCGTAGCAAGAGAAATAATTTTATAACGAAATTAGCAACAAGAACCAATCGATTTGGATTCTTAATGCCAAAGATACGATCAAAAGAAGTTCTTACGACCAGGTAGTGGTCGTAACAGAGCCTATGACTGGACAATAGTCGTGGAAGGACTTACGACCAGGTAGTGGTCGTAGAGTACGACTGGGTACTAGTCGTAGATGGACTTATGACTTAGTACCGGCCACGACAGAATTTACGACGGGGTAATAGTCGTAGAAGGACTCGTGACCACGCCATAGTCGTAGTGAGACTAACGACTACGGGGGTGATTGTAGGAGAACTTACAACCACTCGTAGGCCTTTCCCCTACAATTATAAGGTCTGGGGACTACGCGACGACCTATTTACCCACCAACAATACTGCACCTGGTCGAAACGACCAAACTACGATGGCGGTCGAAATTCCGACTACGAGGCAGCGCCAACCAAGGGCGGGTTGAGTGTCTAAAGGTTTAACGCTTTGCCTCGCGCCAAGATCTTGGTCGAAATATGGTCGCGACGATTAGGGTACGACCACGGAGTGCGGCCAAACAGGTAGGGCTCGGGAGAACTCCTGAACGGACAATACCAAAGGACAATGAAAACACACCTAAGCTCCTATAGGGCAATGCGAAGTACCGAGTGAAGAACGACCGAGTCCCACGGGTGGCTCCGTGACAGTGACCGAGCGGATGCGGTGAGGTCCTCACTAGGCCACAATGACTGAGCAAAGAGAGAACCACACCGAGTGAGGTCAAACTTCAAGGAGCGAAGGGGAAGCAGAGGGGCCAAGACTTGAAAAAAAAACCCCACAGACCGCCTCCACCGTAAGCTCCACACTCAACAATGGCGGTCGAGGAGATTGCGAGGAACTGTAGCTCAAGCAAGATGGTGAATGCTAGCTGGAGTTGCGAAAGTGCTAAAGGAAACTGAGGGTGAAGCACAAAGGAGTTTAAATAGGGCGATGGTAGAGAGTAACGGCCGGATTTTTCCAGTCGGGTCAACACTGCCATGAGAGCACTTGAGGGCGATAGGAGCAGTTGGGTCACGGCCTACTGAGGTAGGAGTGCGACAGTCATTTAATGCGCGCAGAGCTAGCCGTTTAAAGGTGAACATAGAGTGGACTGCACGCCACCGCTTTTCTCCTCTGCGCACGCCATGGCAGGGGCTCACGCGCGCGCGGACAGAGGAAGGAGACGACTCGTTGGTCGTCGGATTGAAATCGGAAGGCTGAGCTAGATCGAGTGGTCTACGACGACTCCATCGTTCGACTGGTCGAAGACCGATCGATGCCGATCCGACGGCTCACGACCCCAACGCCCGAACGACCAGGTTGGTACAGCTAGTGGGCGGGACCGAGTCAAGTGGCTCGAGCCCGAGCCCGATTCGAACCTACTTTAACAAGACAAACCAGCTTAGGGTTTGAACTGGAACAACTGATTTTTGAGGGATCCTTTAAGGTATCAAGCAAGCTCCAAAATTCACGAAATTTTAACTGGAGATTACCGACAGCAGGAGGAACCTTCCATAAAATTTTCAGAGATTCTCATGTACTGAATTATTCTCCAGAAATTCCAGAAGAGGAGAAATAAGGTTTGACCGAATTTGACTTGCCTCCAACAATTATCAAATAATTTCTAAAAATCATGAGATAATTCAGAGGTGTTGCTAAGCCTCCCTAGAACTCCGGAGAAATATCTCCAAGGGTTTGGCACAAAATCTAAGACAAGGAGGTTTTTGATTAGAGTCGAATGAGGATTTGAATTTGATCTTCCCTAATCCTTTTAAAAGAATTACAAAAATGACCAGGGGTTTCAAGATGCAAGAAAAGTTTTAATTTCTCCTGATTTTCTTACATTTGAAACACAATTCCATTTTTGGGATGTTACAGAAATAGAATTATCTTCTCTGAATAAAAGAAATATGTTTGTGCCAGTAAGTCGTTCGCCTCCCTATATGCACCTCGTATGGTATAAGTGGGTATTTGTTCGAAAGATAAATAAAAATAATAAAGTAAATCAAGGCTTGTTGCGCAAGGTTTCACTCAACATCCAGGAGTTGTTTATGAAGAAACATATTCCCCGGTCATGGGCGAAACCACCCTTTTAGATATTTAATCTCAATGGCAGTAAACTTGAAGTTAAAAGTGAAATTGATGGATGTGGTAATATCATACCTTTATAGAATATTGGATTCAGACATTTATATGAAGATACCTGAATGTATCCCTGTCCAGAACCAAGACAGTGCATATAGAAGTTTGTGCGGTGTGAAGCTCATAAAGTCACTGTACGAAGTTAAGCAATCAGGTAGGATGTGGTATAACCGCTTGAATCAACTTTCTATGCAAGAAAGGCTACACGAATAATGAGAATTATCCCTGTGTATTTATACAACGATCCTAGGATGGATTTTGTATAATATCAATGTATAAAGATGATCTAAACATCATTGGAACCCTAGAAGGTATTAAGAAACCAAGCTCTTACCTGGAGTCAAAGTTCGAAATGAAAGATTTGGGTAAAACCAAATATTACCTAAGCTTGCAGCTTAAGCATGCCCTTGAAGGGATATTAGTACATCAGTCAACCTGCACTCAGAAAGTGTTATAAATGTTTGATTTTGGAAAGACATATCCTTCAAAAGTGTCGATGGTCGGGAGGTCTTTGCAACAAAATAAGAACCCGTATAGACCTAGAGAAGAGGGGGGAGTCCTGGGATCGAAATTCCCATACTTGAGCGCAGTAGGAGCACTAATATATTTAGCAAAATGTACAAGACCGGACATTGCATTTTTCGTGTAGCTACTAGCAAGGTACAATATAAAACCTACCAAAGTTATTGGCAGAGAATGAATGATACCTTTCAATACCTCCAAGGAAGCAAAAAACTTGGTCTGTTCTACAGAAGAATCACGACCTAACTCTGAATTGCTATGTAGATGTCGGGTACTTGTAGAACCCGCATACAACCAAGTCGCAAACAGCCTATGTATTCCTATGTGGTGGAACTGCATTTCATGAAAATCATCTAAGCAAAGTATTGTATCGACTTCGACGAACCGCTCAGAAATCATAGCACTGTACGAGGCCTCACGAGAATGTGTTTAGCTTCGGCGGATGATTCACCACATCCAGCAGTCATGTGGATTGAATACCGCGTAAACTCTACTATTATCTATGAAGATAATGCAGTTTGTGTTGTACAAGTGCAAATGGGTTATGTGAAAAGTCTCCTCACTAAGCATATCAACCTCACGTTTTTCTATGCTCATGAATTGCAAAAGATAAACAAAATTAAAGTACTGCATACTAAGTCATATAAAAATCTTGTAGATTATTCACTAAGTCACTTCCAACATCTAGCTTTGAAAGATGCATACGTGGAATTAAAATGATGAGACTTAGAGAAGTGCAGAATTCAGGGGGAGAATCTTCACGAACTCTTTATTAAAACTTGATCATGAAGATTGAGTACCCAAAGAATAAATCCCAGAGATTAAATGAAATTGGGTGGATTGTACTCTTTTTCCCTTGACGAGTTTTTCTGAAGTTTCTCGGTTAAGGCCTTTAATGAGGCAATTTGTGCAACGCAACAGAACATATGTCATGTACTCTTTCTCCAAAATTTTCTCACTTAGTTTTTATGGAGTTTTTACGAGGTATGTACATGTAAAAATGAGTGCCCAAGGGGGAGTGTTAAGAAACTCTGAGCTTGGCCCAGAAGCTGGCCCATATATGGGCAGTCCATTGAAAACCCTAGCATGGTCGAGAGGCTATAAATAGAGAGAGACTCGTAAACATTGTAATATGTTTCTGAGAAGCAATAAAGCGAAGTCTGAAGTCCCCTCATATCTATGTGTTCAATCTATTATTCTGTTTTTGTGTTTTTACATTGTTTGATACGATTCTATGTTTATCTACGAGGTTATCGTTCGAACTAAACTCGTCAGTGATAGTTCCTCAACACTGTATTTTACTGTTGTGTTTTATGATGTGTCCTGGCTTTGCGGTTTTTGTCGAGGCAGTTGATGGTGGTCGCGACGGTTGATCGGGATGTGGCTTGGATTTGTTAGGCCTGTAGAATTTCTCTCCTTTTTTTCGTCAGTTTTTATTTTCTCGTGGCGATGCACTGATGCTGCAGCGTGCTGCCGTCGCGGACGTGGCGGTTTGGTGGTCAGCATAATTTGACTTGAGGTGTCTGGACGATTGTTCTCTTTCTTGGGTACGGTGGTCGCGTGGATTTCGGCATCCAAGAAAAAGATTTTCGGCATCCAAGGAAATTGGGGACATGATTGCCATGTAGATGTATCTACATGGCACATTTCTACTGGACGGTCAAAGTCATGGCAGGATTGGCTTGGGCTTGGGCTTGGGCTTCTCTCTTGCGCAGCCAACAGTAATTCCTTTTGATGTCTACGATCGAATCGTGCCACGCCTATGATTTACTAGTGGCTGTGCTGCGTTCCTCGAAGAAGAAGATGCTAGCATTCATTTCTTGTGCTAGTACTGTCAATTGTCATGTTTGGGCTCCCCACAAAAAAATTGTCATGTAACTAAACCATTGCAGAGGCAGAGAAGCACACTGATGTGCCTTCCTTCTCGTCTCATCCACTCAGTCAGGAAAGCAACTTGTGATGAATTGCGACACTAAAACACCGACGTACCAAAGAGGCTACAATAGATTTGGCACAGTAACTAAACCGATCTCAGCTTCTTCTTCTTTTTTTGAGAGATCAGCTTCTGCTTCTTGATCCAACACCTGAGAAGTAAAGCCACAGCATGCTAGCACTGTGCCTTACTTCACAAAGCCACAATGGATGCACAATGGAAGCATGCTCTCTCTCTCTCACACACACACAGAAAGCCGGGGCAAGAGCTGCCCAAAACTACTTCACAAAAATTATAAGTTTCCCACGTTACCGGCCCATAGGCTTTAACTATCAGGCCTCGTTTGGCCCGTTCTGAAATCTCTCATGACCTTATTAGGTACAGGGGCACAGCTCGCTTCCGAGACCACCAAACCGAAGCCCCGGGAACACAGTAGGACGCCGACGAGGAGAAGGGCGCGCAGCCATGGCCAAGAACCGAAACAAGAAGAACAAGGCCAACGAGGGCGGCGGCGGTGGCGGCGCCATGGACACCTCCGAGGGCGTCCCCGCCACATCCACCGCTCCACAACGTAATTTTGAGCCTTTCTTTCTCTTTCTTTCTTGAGTTTCTTGAGTTTTTAGTGGGTTCCTGGTGTTTCACTCTTTGACTAAGATCTTTTGGCTCCATCTGTTTACTTTGGTTCGCAGCGATGGATACGTCCGAGGGGAAGTAACTGTCTTCGTCGTCGTCGGCGCTCAGTTCGATCAACAGGTGAGCAAAAGGACTGCAGCAATTGCTCTTTTTTCTTGGTTTGTTAGTACAGATGGGTTCCTGAGGTAGAATCTTTGTCAGTGAGGTTTATTAATTTTTGAGGTTACAATCATTTAATTGCTAGAATCGACCAAAAATATGAATGCCAGATGTAACGCTATTTAGTTTGATATAATAGGTAGTGGGTTTGGGTATTTTAGACCTGGAAGCCAGAACTCAGCCTTACTAGGTAAATGGCTTTGGAGGTTGGAGAATGAGGGTGGTCAATGGCAGGAGATTCTCAGGAGAAAATATCTCAGCAAAAACACCTTAGCTCAGGTGGTGCCTAATGTGGGGGACTCGTGGTTTTAGAAAGGTGTTCCAGGGATAAGAGATATTTTCTTATCTTGTTGCAAAAGGAAACTGGGAGATGGGGCTAGAATCAGATTCTGGGAGGATCTGTGGTTGGGAGATGTACCGTTCTCAGTAAAGTATGCAAAACTATATAATGTTACCATTTCCAAACATATTACTGTGGCTAAGGCTTTTGAGCAGGAGTTTAGAAACATCAGATTTAGAAGGACGTTGTGTGGAGAAGGACTTATTCTGTGGAATAAGCTCCTAGCAAATTGCAAGGAAGTGGTCTTGAAGAAGGAATGTGATACGTTGGTGTGGTTGTGGTCATCTTCGGGGACCTTTTATGTTAAATCGTTTTATAATGTTCTGAGGATGCAGAGCATTGCTTTCCCACATAAATTCATTTGGGATGTTAAAATACCCCTAAAGCTTAAAGCCTTTCTCTGGCTAGTAATGAATCAAAGCATCCTGACCAAAGATAACCTTATCCATCGGGGTTGGGTAGGCAATAAAGGATGTATGTTTTGCGGGGCGGATGAAAGCATTGACCATTTGTTCTTGTTGTGCCCTCTGTCGAGATACATTTGGAATATCATTAGCTGTACTTTTGGCTTGCCTAATCCTCCAGCAGATACTGCCCGGCTATTCACTAGTTGGGTAGGGAAGTTTGCCAGGAGGCCTAGGAAGTTGGTGCTGGTTGGTGTAACTGCCATTTTGTGGAGTATCTGGAAAGTGCGCAATATGGCGTGTTTCCAAAATAAGTGGCATGAGGAACCTATTTCAGTAATACATACCATCTGTCATTGGATTGAATTTTGGTCTAAATTGCAGAAGGTGGAAGAGCGGGAGTTGCTTCTCAAGGGCGCTAGAGCAATTGGGAAGGTTGCCTTCGAAGTTTTTGGAGCAAGAAGCAGATGGGCACCGTGGACTAGCAGATTAGCTGATGGAAGCTTTTGAATGTATTGCGGATCAAGGGCCCTATGAACTAACATCAAATCATGCTAGTTTGCTCTTAGCTTTGTTGTTGCTTGACTACAGTCTTTTGTGTAATCCTGTTGTCAGCTGAACTGTGTAATTTGTTTCCTTTAATGGAAATGGGGTGCAAGCCTTCTATCAAAAATAAAAAATAAAAATAAAATAATAGGTAGTGGGAATTCGTTGATTTGATCAACTTGAAAAGTTCTGTGTGAATTTGTCGGACGGTTCTTGCAATGATCTGTACTGTACATGTGCATTGACGGCGCAGTTGATTTGAAAATTGGAACACAAAATGCTAATACGAGGCACATAAGTAAGAAGCGAAGAACTGACGTGCGCTTGTATGTGGAATCACATTAGTGATGACTGATGGCAATGAACATCTAGGAGCTTCACTTCATTAATTTATGGGAAAATTCTACTTACCCCCTGAAGCATTGTGGTTCGTCTAACCCACTTGGAACCCCCTGAAGCATTGTGGTTCGTCTAACCCACCCTTCCAAGTAACGGTATTGTGCCCCCTAATGTATTAAAACCAGATCACATACCCCGTGGTGGTTTTGCACAGTGGTTTCGCCACAGTGGCACATTAGGGGCGACAATACCCGGTATTATACTTAGGGGTGGGTGGGTGGGGGTTGTTAGATGAACCACCATACATCAGGGGGGTAAGTAGACTTTTTTCCTTTATTTTTCTATTTTGACTCCACTAATGTATTTTTTCTGAATTCGGATGAGTGATGAGTTGGGTTATCCATCGACCATCCTTGAATGTGCTAAACTGATAGTATATCTTTGAGGGTGGTGGATTTTTCAAACCTATTACTCTAGCTTCATTGAAATTTAGGCCACTTTGCTTATGAAATATGTTTGTATAATGTGTTCCATCCATTGCTGTCAGGCGGCTGACATCTGGTTTGATTGCTGGCATTGTCACGATCAACTTTCTACATACAATCTTTTAAGTTGTTCAAGTCACATGGTGTTTGGATATCTTTGCTATGATCAATGGGCTAATTAAGTAAGTCAACGTTGACAGAAAAAAAATCAAGTTTCCAGAGGTTATATAAATGCAAAATAGTGGACGCTGACACTGGTTATAGAGCAATTGCCTCTAGCCACATGCTAATAGTACACAAATGCGTGCACCTTATTTTACCTTATAAATCCTTGCAAAAGGAGAAAAGAAAGAATATTTTTCTGTATGGCTGTGTATTTGCCCCTGTTCATTTGCAAATCTCGTAAATCCATCAACCAAATGGGAGAAAGTTTTTTACCAGTTCGGTCTACCAAGAACATCTTGGCAGCTTCTCAGGGACCATCACGATTTATTTTGTAGCTGGGGTTCAACCCAAGACTGGCTAGTTAGACATTTGTTTTCCAACCAAACAGGCATTCTACAAGTAGACTCCTGGGGATTAAGATTGTGTTTGGCATTGTGATGGCCTTTTAGCTTCAGTTGTGTTTTACTGTATTAGGATAGATTAACTAATTAATAACCTTTTTTAGAGTCATAACAGAAATATTTCACTATAATTGGTAAAAATTCTTTTAACTAACTAGATTTCACAGCACATCATAGCAATGCCAACCCGGCCCTAACAAAGGTTTTTTAGAATAACACTATAACAGTTCTGTTGGAACATGAGAACACCTTGCTTACGATTAGGGAGATAATTCCACTGTAGACTGACTGCATATATGTTTTTGGTCCTTCATTCATTAGATATTTCAAGCAGTTAGTTGTATAACATTTATTTTAGCTACAGTATGAATTTGAGAAAGTTATCATGCATCGTGACAAAGGATACAAATCCCGGAACTGGTTGAAAAACCGTCCGGCGGCCGGTAATGGTAACCGGAAAAAAACTGGGAAAAAACCGGTTGAATTTCAAAAACTGATATTTGAATCGAGGATTTTTAAAAACCGGTTACCGGAATGGTTACCGCCCAAATCCGGATAAACCGGTTCGAAAAACCCGGAACTAAAACCGAAAAAACAGATAAAACTAGGTTTTCCGGTTACCGCCTGTTTTTTCCCCGGATCGTGACAATGTCAGACCTTTGCCCATTTTCCATGCTTGGGGGCTTCCTATTGAAGTTTGGCGAGATGCTACTGAAAGTATATTAAAGTTCCATTTCTATGGTATTCATCATTCTCCCATACCCCCCAAGACTTCCTGTTAAAGTTTGCTAAGATGCTGCTGAAAGTAAATTTTGTAAAAGTTCCATAGAGATGGCAGCCAAATATGCACTTGTGCTTTACTTCTGTTATGGCTTAGCTGTCTTCCTTGGAGTGCATGGTTGCTTTCTGGACACATTCTTGGCGTATGATGAATATCTTTTTACCTGATTTGAGCTCCTCCTTTTCAGCAGCAACACCAAATTTGCCATGTTTGAGCATGGGAGGTTGTTTGTACTCGTATCGAAGAAGCTTCGTAGCGCTGCCATGAGATCACTCTTTATGATATCCCAGCATGCACGGCAGAAATTCCCGTTGAATCCGTCTGGTCCCGGCGCTTTGTCTGTCAGTAGAAATTCCCGTTGATTTTGTAGGTGAATTTCTTCGAGCTCGCATTCATCGATTGCATTTCGGAATTGGGCTATAAGGCGTCGGTTGACGTTGCGATTGTTTTATGGCTCGTCTTACAGATGAGGTTGAAGTCGCCTAAGAGCAGCCATCTGGTGCCGATGGATGGCTGTACGCGACATATTTCTGCTAAGTGTTGATTTGTGATCCAAATTCTATACATCAATTAGGCCACTCCGGACTCCGCTCCTCCCCCTGGTATGGATCCTAGTCGAATTAGGGTTTCTCCGAGATATATATATTTCGTAGTTCGCCCGTTTGGGATAGATTAGGCCGCGAGGACGGGTCCTTAAAATACGATCGCAAAACTGCTTATCCCTTCATTGCTATCGGATTTCAACTTTGGTCCAATTTTTTGCAGTGATGTTCTGAGGGCGTACAAGGATGTTCTGAAGGCGGTCGCACGGCCATCCAAGGGTTGTAAAAGGTCGTGGTCCGTTGCTATATTGAGGATCCTTTGCAGCAGGTCTATTGCAGTGATGAAGAGGAAAGGGGATAGCGGGTCGCCCCTGTCGTTACCAATTCAATGCCGAATTCTGTCCCCTGGGACACCGTTGAGGAGAATTGTGGAGGTGACGGTAGAGAGAAGACATGACACTCAGTCTCTCCATCGCGGTGGGAATCCTTGGTTTTCTAGCAGGTCAAGTAGGTAGTCCAGCGAACTGAGTCGAAAGCTTTTGCAATGTCGAGTTTGAGGAGTAAGGCCGGTGTTCTGTTTCGATGGTATCTTTTGGCCAGATTCCGGACATATAAGAAGTTGTCCTGGATGCACCTCCCCTTTGTGAAGATGCTTTAGCTTGGGGAAACCAGTTGATTCATGAATGGTGGGCCAGGATCTTTGCGATGATTTTGGAGAAACCGTGAATGAGACTGATGGGCCAAAAATCTGCCGCGGCTTGAGCTCCCTCCTTTTTCAGCAGCAACACCAAATTTGCCATGTTTGAGCATGGGAGGTTGTTTGTACTCGTATCGAAGAAGCTTCGTAGCGCTGCCATGAGATCACTCTTTATGATATCCCAGCATGCACGGCAGAAATTCCCGTTGAATCCGTCTGGTCCCGGCGCTTTGTCTGTCAGTAGAAATTCCCGTTGATTTTGTAGGTGAATTTCTTCGAGCTCGCATTCATCGATTGCATTTCGGAATTGGGCTATAAGGCGTCGGTTGACGTTGCGATTGTTTTTATGGCTCGTCTTACAGATGAGGTTGAAGTCGCCTAAGAGCAGCCATCTGGTGCCGATGGATGGCTGTACGCGACATATTTCTGCTAAGTGTTGATTTGTGATCCAAAGATCATATCATGGACGGCCGCGAGGAGTTTAGCCCCCTAACGTTCCAGCAGAGAATTCATAGATTAGGCCGTGAATGCTAATTAGTTTATCATCCGAGTGCCAAAATTAAAGCATCCTGAGGTGCCGTGTGCCGAGATCAAAGCACCATGAGTTACAGTAACAGATAAATCTGGCCCTCAGGGCCTCTGTGGGATTGGATCTAACCATCATAATTTTGGTCGACAGAAAGGCATGCCACTGCACAGAGAATAATACAACTTGGCTCGAGTTTTCGTAGAGCAAAAGTTGTTTGTTCCATGCAATGCAATGATTAATCACATTAGGACTTGCTTATCCATTGGTGTATTATATGAATTAGTTCCTGCGTCCTGTCACAACTTACAAACCTATTTGATTTCAGCAACAGTCTACGACAGTTATTTATAGAAATTATTAAAAATTCTAGCGTTCCGTTCTAGCCAAATATGCGGCGTACCAAGCAAATCCCTTGTTGCACGTTCCTTTCGAGTGCGTCTCGTTGTGTTGCTTGTTGTAGGCAGCAACAGCGTCCTGTGAAGTGGGTGAATTCTTCTGGATACCCGAACGCCGACGTCGACGGCAAGGATGCTGCTGCTTTCGTTTGTATCGTGACGGCTACGGTGGATTTCTCAGCATTCCTACGAAAGAAGGCGACTTGTTTTCCTTCTTCTTCTTCTTCTTCTTCTTCTTCTTCTTCTTCTTCTTTTTGTGTATGAAAGGGATCGATACGACGGTCGGTGGGCCTGCGATGGCAGTGGTAGATTTTTCACTGGACAACTACCAAATTGACGTCTCAATCGCTTAGCATCGATTCAGCCAATTCAGGTATCAAGTCTTCCTGCATTTGAAGAAAAACAAAAGGTACACCACAACGGTAGTAACGCATTACTTAGTCGAGACGTTTTCTCGGTGACTTGGTGCGACTGTAACGGTATAAGAGCACGTACAATTATGTGGCTTCCGTTGACTGCAAGTTTTAACACATAGGATACGAGATGATGTGAAAGAAATAATAAGAGCATAGAGAATTGAGTCGTCTTTTATGCAGTAGTCAACTGTAACACGCAAAATAAGACACATTGTACATGGAGCAACTGTCTATATAAATATGTAAAAAAACAGCATATTGTAGAAAGCTGTCTTTAGTGCTTTTTATAGATGACACAAAGGAATACTATAGACAATAATTATCTATACCATTGGATATACGCTAGAGGGCTAGTTTGTGTTTGTTGTGCTCTAACGTGGAATTTAGCTAAGAGAATATTTACTATTTCTAGAAAGATTTTGTTGTTACAGCTTAAAAAATATGTTCTTTTACCGACTGTTGTATCAGAGATAGAAATAAATAAGTGCTTTTCACAATCTACCGAAACATTGCTTACCACACTGTTATATCCGAGAGAGAAATAAATAAGCGCTTTTGATGATAGAACGTGCCTGAGAAGGCAGTATGCATTCTTGCCCTTTTCAGCTTCTGTACTTTTTTTCCTCTCAAATTGGGGAACATTTTCAAACATTAGTATTTTGGAATGAATGTACCGCTGCTAAAAAATAGAGTTTTTTTCTTTCTAAATGGCACGGTTGTGCCTAGTATTGACAGAAACAACACATCCCGCACGGTATTGGTAAATATGGTAGTCCGGATGTGTTTCACGCCGACACGTGTGCAATTCCGATCGCTCACGGACCTAACAAGGTCTTGTATGTATGCCCATGAACTAAACAAGGCCTCGTCCGCACGCCCACGACTAGACAAGCCTTAGGCCGACACATCCGCATGCCCACGGACCGGACAAGGCGTCACCCCACCCTAACGATGTTCCGCATGCCATGTGGCGGCTAATGCTAGCTAGTATACCGTCGTGCGATGAGCTTAATTCTTTAGGGTTTTGATTGGGTCTCTTGTACCGGACAAACAGAGTATGGAGGTGCGTATATATATGTTGCTTTATGGTGGTAGGATCTGTTGATTTTTCTAGGATGTTATATATTATGAAATTATCTAAAAAATTAAGACTTTAGATCTAAAGAAATTAGGGTTTTAAGTGATTACACATGCTGGTGATAGGTATACCGTATGTCCATGTTTGATAAATCTTCGTACGGTGACTTTTGGTCAGCGTGGAGCGGGCGGGGCCCACGGTTCCGGTGCCCTTTTCAAACCTTTATGCAAGAAAGTCCATGCGCCCAAGAACGTGTGCTTACGAGTTGGAAGCAGATTCGGAAATGGAATACACTATGACACAAATGGCAGCTCTACGGCTTCGATTGAAACAGAAGAAGGTGAATGAATCGCGACGAAAATGCCTAACCCACAGGAAAAATAATTCACCTTTTAGAGTGAGCAACATTTGGAGAGCATTTGTTATTTAACCCTTTTTAAATTATTTGATATTAATAACTCATTGGCAACTTTTGTTTCCAAATCTAACACTTTTGGTCGTGTCACCATCCACCCCACGACAGAAGTCTAACGTTGAGAAGAAAAAAAAACATGTCTTGCTATGCCACTGGTGGTGGCATGACAACCAAAGAAGTGGTAGGGTTTGATCATGCCAGGATTGATAGTGTGACAGTGTGTATTTACCACGCTACGGGTTGTGACGTGGTCAAAAGTGTTAAGTTTGAAAATAAAATTGGTGTACAAGTTATTAATAAAATATATTTATCAAAAAGAACTATTTAATAATAAAAATCAACATTTGGATAATACGGTCAACTTAATATTTACCTGGAATAGCTAAAAAACTGTCGCATGTTTTTTTAAGAGAAAATAGTCGATTTTCTGACCTTACAATTTTGCTGGGAGATTCATGCTAAATAACATTCGACTATTTTTTTGTCAAAATAGTCGAATTTTCATCCGTCTTGTATGCTTTGAGATTTGCACTTCTTCTCATACGATGAATTAGGTCCGAATTTATTATATTTTCTTTCAAACCATAACGAGTTCACCACATTACCATATCATAACGGATTCACCACATTGCCGTATTTTATTGGTATAGAATTTTATTTTATTTTTGTCTACTAAATATTTCAAAGTACATGTTAGATTTTGAATCATATGATGAAAATATGAGTTATTAAGACTTTTGACAATAATTATAGTGATCAAGAACAAATTTATGTATAATGAAGTTGTAAATGAACTAAAATTTGAATGTTTTGAGTTGAAAAAACAATCGAATGTTGTATAGACGCACATTTTGATCTCATCTTTTGATTCATAGTCCTGCGATCCACAATATGATTGTTTTGAGCAATAAAACAGTCGCAAGTTACCCACACGTCAAATCCTAGAAGCTCGTGGCGAAAAATCCACCCAAGTAATCCAACCAGTCGATGCCATACCGTTGGGCTATTGCGAACGGTTGGTAAAAACAATCCATGTCACCGTATCTTCGATAATGCACATTGTTTATTTAGGATGTCTGCATTTTTTTAGACCAAGAGCTTATAATTCGTTAATCAGCAGGAGTGCAATCACTTGCAAACAATATAATAGGAAGATCAGAGCTTGGTTTAACCAAACACACCCCACACTAGACGGGACGCTTGTTTAACACAAAAATAAGCCGCCAAATTAGCGTCCCGTTCAATATGAACAATACTAAAAGAAGTAAAACTCCTGGTTCTCTCTTGGATTTCAGCCGAAATAGGAAGAAATGGTAGGCTGGTGCTCTCCCAAAGAGCTGGTACAATTTGGTCGAAGCAGCTTTAAAACACCAGTCTCATCACGAACAATTGTACTCAAAGCACCATTTAAGTTATTAATGTCAAAAGCTGCATCAACATTTACCTTGATCAACATTTAGATTTAGGATGTCTACTTGGGTTCTTACTTCTTAGCAATATCTACTACGCAGGTTTTTTTTCTACAAAAAAAAAATCTTTTTACTCTTGTTTCACGGAGAAAGTTTTTTAGGAAAAAATTCCACACGCATACCATAGAGAATTACTATTACTCTTGTATCTACTACCAGCTTATTTTTACTTCCAGAAGCTTTGAAAGAGAAAAGAAAGGTCCTCGAAGGGGGGAAAGATAATGAAAGAGATTAACTCTCCTACCAATCGTTACTACTATAAAAGGAGACTTAGTAGTGGTGATGGATCTGTCATCTATCGTCTTTCTTTCTTACCCTTTGAGTTAGTATGATTTTTTAATGGATAGATATGTATATATACATAAGTTACCTGAAATTTTTTCTGTAGATAAGTAAATTATCTGTGTGTGGCTTATGATAAGATTATATGTAGCTTATTGATTAGATGCAAATTATGTATGAAATTTTTATTTGTATGATAATTACATTATGATATTGGTTTTCTAAGATAATAGATTATATTATGTTTATTTGAAAACCGTTTGCAACGTACATGCACTCGGCTAGTATGTAAAAATACATGAGACACTTTAGAGCATGTACAGTGATATAGACAACTATTGTCTATAGTACTCATCTATAGCATCTATAGATAGCACTAAAGACATCTTCTACAATGTGTTATCTTTTTATATGTCTCTATAGACAACCTGATGAGGACATCACTTCCATGCATACACCCAACACTACTCATAATAGAGCTGAACCTATGCACTTGCAAGGTCCGGTCCAATCACCAGGGCTCGTGCACGTCAATTGAGAGCCCGTCAATTGAACTATCAGGTAACTTCATTTCTAGGAGTACATTTTGTTTCTAAAAAGAACATGCTGCTACCTAATGCATATGATGTTTTTTAATCAGAAACTTAGGAGCTGGTCATGAATGGAAGAATGTGCAATCCAATTTGGCATTAAGAAACAACACCAACTTCAAATAAGTATAACTTTCGCATACGGAGTCCGTTAGAGGTCCATGAGTACTTGATTGAAAGATTATCTCACCCTCTTTCCAACGGATTCGGTCCTACCTCTAAATTCCTTCTGAGCGCGCCACAATTGTCAAAACAATATGGCACACTTTCTGAGTCCGAGTCAAAAGGGTGCTACGCCACCTCCACATAGGCTCATGGGCTTTGTAACCCTAGGGGTGTGCGCCCACTTCCCTGGCCGCCACCCCTGGTCATCTCCCTATATAGGAGCCGCCGCATCCCTTTGCTAGAACTCGTATTTCGTTTATGTTTAGTTCGTCTTCGTTGCAACTTGTATCTTCCGCGTGTGTCGACTAGACCACCCGGTCAAGATCTTTATTCGGAATCCCATCTTATCATTACTTTCATCAATATTTGCAATACATTAAATTGTGTTTCACCTTATTTTTGTGTGTTCCTTCGGTGTATGCAGGGATTGATCTTTGTGATCAGGTTATCTGGGTATTCTTACACGGTTGATAACGACGTGTCGAGTAGTTCAGCGATTGCGTGGTTTTGGGCCTTACGAGTTCGTAGCCAGGATTGTGAGAGTTAAGCGACTTCTACCGAGTTTACCTTCTCATCAAATGATCGGGCCAAAATAGGATCTCCGTGGTTCATTAAGTGGTATCAGAGCTCCAGGTTGTTTGGTGAGAGTTTATTGTCTTTATTAGTTAGATTGCTTATTTCCAAAAGTCCAGAAAAAACCAAAAAAAATTATAGCATTAGGTCACCTCTCTGTCCAAGATCGATTGCGCCATTTCATCTTTCATTTCAGCAATTTGCATTGTTGAGTTTGTGTTGCATCTTCGTGCCACGTTGTTGGTCTTAGCTGAGGTCGGTGTTTAGTTCATCATTGTCGCCACTTTTGTTTGCATCTGTTCTGCCGCCAAGAAGTAGTAGGTAGTAGCCGAGTCCAACTAGGGTTCCGCCAGATAAGATCAGAAAGTTGGAAGGAGTTGGATAACTATCCATATTTGCTTCGGACTCCAGGAAGGAAATGTGAGATCCCTCTTATTTCGGATTTCGGGAAAAAAATTAGAGTTTAGAGAGAGAGTATCTTTTAATTTCCTTTATACATTTGTCTTTTATAAAAAGTTTGTGACCCATATACCTCCCTAGGCCCGAAAGAGGAATTTGAAGAGATTTGAGTCAGGTGCAGATTCGCAAAAAAAATAGAGAGTAAAAAAGCGTTGTCTTCCAAAGCTGTTGGCACCTCTTTCTTGTTTTACTGCTTCATTTGTATTCCTATGCTTACTTCCATTGTTGGTTTAGCTATTCCCCGGTCTAGGCGAGGATCAGCGATATTGACTAGTACTTTGAATATTTATTCAACTTGCATTTGATGAATTGATTATTGCTACTCCTTTGCTACACACTAGCCTTCCGAGCTCCACTTACTACTAACTCAGCAGGTACTGTTCCTTGCAATCGTTGGGATAATTACAAGTGAGAGTATCACGAACCAGTCACCGGTTGTACCACTTCCTTGCTGCATTGGTAATAACTTGGTAAGACGTTGTGAGAGTGTGATTTGATTCGACCTGACCAGCGCCTAGTAGTTCATAGGGAATTTTATACACTCGTGTATTTTTCATGTTGATACTAACAATGGCAGGTTTAGGGTCATAAGGGGAGAATAGCAGGCTCAACGTTGAGGAAAATGCACCTCTCACGCCTCGCACGAAAGTCATTATGCATCAATTTTCACGCTCGTTGAGTCAACATTCACAGCATCTTGAGGGGGTTCTAGATCGCACCAATAACGATCTTGTTGCGATTGCTACACGTGTGGAGCAGCTAGAGAGAGCTCCGCCTCCTGCTGCCGTCTCGCTGCTGTCAGCGCTGCACAACCACGCCGTAACCCAATCCATTGCTAACTCATTGGTCTATGAGGCAGAAGATGAAGCGAACTCATATGTTGCTGATACGGATTCCGATGGTGGGTTCAATTCCAATAATGATCGTGATCATTGGCAACGACTCTTCAGTCGACAAGGTATGAGAAGAGACCCACCACGTGAGGTACGTGATCGTAATGACGCACTTGGTAAAATTAAATTTACTATACCTCCTTTTGCTGGTAAATATGATCTTGATGCTTATCTCACGTGGGAGTTAGTCGTAGACAAAAAATTTATATGCTATGAATTTCCTGAAAATAAAAAGGTTAGGGCTGCTACTAGTGTGTTAACTGATTTTGCATCTATTTGGCGGAATGAATTGTGATGTAATGAACAAAACATACCTAGAACATGGGATGCTATGAAGAAAGCTATGAGAGCTAGATTTGTTCCTTCATATTATTCTCGTAATTTGCTAAATAAATTACAATGTTTAAGACAAGGTCGTAATAGAGTCGAATATTACTATCAAGAATTACAAACTGGTGTATTACGTTGTGGTTTAGAAGAAACTGAAGATACTAAAATGACTATATTTTTATGATGGTTTAACCGGGACATTCAGAACATTCTAGATTACAAGGAGTATAATTCTATCACCCGTTTATTCTATCTTGCTTGTAAAGCTGAACGTGAAGTGCAGGAAAGATAGTCTCGCTCCCGAGTCTCTTTTGGAGTTTCTTTTGCAGGTAGGCAGAATCAGGCGCAGTCCTCGGGCCGGGCGCCACACCTTGCTGTAGCTACCACTCCTAGTCATCCCCCACCCCCCTTTGGTCATGGGCGACCAGCAAGCACCACTCCAACTCCCTGAGCCTCCGACGCAAGCAAATCAACTTCGGTTCAGAAAGCTAAGAGTTCTACTTCAGTTGCTTCCACCGGAAGATCGCGAGATATACAATGTCATCGCTGCAAAGACTTCACATGATGAGAGATTGCCCAAATCAGCGAGCACTTCTTGTTAGAGAAGATGGTGAGTATACATCAGTTAGTGATATTGATGAAGAACATGCATTGCTGGTAACTAACCTCGCAGGTGAATAATATGAATCTGACCATGACGAAGAATGTTTTGGAGCTGAAGCAAGTGATAAGTTTTTTAGCATAATTGTGAAGCGTGTTCTTAGTGCTCAAATGGAGCGTGCTGAATAGTATCAATGCCACAATTTATTTCAAATAAAATTTGTGGTCAATGAGCATTCTTGTCGTGTGATTATTGATGGAGGAAGTTGCAATAATTTGGTTAGCATTGATATGGTTGAGAAGCTTACCTTGACCATAGAACAACACCCTCGTCCTTACTACATTCAATGGTTTAATTCATGTGGTAAGCTGCAGGTAACTCGCATTGTGAGAGTACACTTTTCTATTGATTCATATCATGATTGTGCTGATTGCAATGTCGTACCTATGCAAGCATGTTTATTACTGTTAGGTAGACCATAGCAATAAGATAACGATACTGTGCATCATGGTAGGACTAATCAATATACTCTCATATCTAAAGGAAAGAGAATCACTTTGCTGGCTATGTGTCTCGAAATAATTTTAAAAGATTAATTAGAAAGAACTAATAGAGAAAAAGAGAGTAGCAAAAGTGAAAATCAGATTGTAGCTAAAGAACTTACACCGCATAAGAAGAAACCTAGTGCTAAGAAAAGTGAAATTAGATTGAAAGGTTATGTTTTGTTAGCTACAAAGTCTGATGTTAGCGATATGGAAGCTGGTAATTCTGTATGCTATACTTTAGTGTGCAAAGCAATATTGTTTTCATTCGAGGATATGCCATCTTCTTTACCTCCTGATGTTGCTCATCTTTTGAAGGAGTATGACGATGTATTTCCAAGTGAGGTACCATCGGGGCTGCCCCCAATTAGGGGCATTGAACATCAGATTGACTTGATCCCAGGAGCTTCCCTACCCAACCACGTGTCGTACCAAACCAACCTGGAGGAGACTAAGGAGATTGAACGTCAAGTGCAAGACTTTCTTCACAAAGGGTACGTACGCGAGAGGCTTAGTCCATGCGTTGTTTCTGTACTTTTGGTTCCAAAGAAAGATGGGTCATGGCGTATGTGTGTTGATTATAGAGCTATCAATAATATTACCATTAGATATTGTCATCCTACTCCTAGGTTAGACGACATGCTTGATGAATTAAGTGGCTCTACTTTGTTTTCTAAAATTGATTTGTGTAGTGGATATCACCAAGTTTGCATGAAATTAGGAGATGAATAGAAAACAGCGTTTAAAACTAAGTTCGATTTATATGAGTGGTTAGTGATGTCTTTCGGTTTAACTAATGCACCTAATACTTTCATGAGATTGATGAATGAAGTTTTGCATATTTTCATTGGTAAATTTATGGTGGTTTATTTTGATGACATATTGACATATAGCAAGTCACTTGAGGAAAATCTTGATCATTTACGTGTTGTTTTTAATGCTCTACGCGATGCACGTTTATTTGGTAACCTTGAGAAGTGCACCTTTTGCACCGATCAAGTATCATTTCTTGGCTATATTGTTACTCCACAGTGCATTGAAGTTGATCAAGCCAAGATCGAGGATATACAGAGTTGGCCGACTCCTAACACGGTCACACAAGTGCAAAGTTTTCATAAACTTGCTGGATTTTATCGACGCTTCGTCAAAGATTTTAGCACCATTGCCGCACCATTGAATGAGCTCACTAAGAAAGGCATTCCTTTCCATTGAAGCCCTGCGCAAGAACAATCATTCAACCTTCTGAAAGAGAAGCTCACAAATGCGTCACTTCTCCAACTTTCTGATTTCGGTAAGACTTTTGAGCTTGAATATGATGCTAGTGGAATTAGACTTGGAGGTGTGTTACTACAAGAAGGTAAACCGATTGCTTATTTTAGTGAAAAATTGAATGGGTCTAGTTTGAACTATTCTACTTATGATAAGGAATTATTTGCTCTCGTTCAAACTTTAGAAACATGGCATCATTATTTATGGCCTAAATAGTTTGTTATACACTCAGATCATGAATCTTTAAAGAACATTCGTAGTCAAAGTAAACTGAACCGTAGACATGCTAAATGGGTCGAGTTTGTTGAATCGTTTCCATATGTTATCCAACACAAGAGAGGGAAGGAGAATGTTATTGTTGATGCTTTGTCTAGGCGTTATACCATATTGTCTCAACTTGATTGTAGAATTTTTGGTTTGGAAATAATTAAAGAACTTTATGCTCAAAATGATACTTTTACATATACCATGTTGAATTATCAAGAAGGAAAGAGCTACAATAGATTTGTGTTAAGCAATAGATTCTTGTTTAGAACTAACAAGCTATGCATTCCAACTAGCTCTGTTCGTCTTTTGTTGCTACAGGAGGCGCACGGCGGAGGATTGATGGGACACTTTGGTGTCAAGAAGACAGAGGTCATTCTGGCCAAGTACTTCTATTGGACCCGAATGAGGCGAGACGTTGAGCGCTACGTGTCTCGCTGCACTACTTGCAATAAAGCTAAGTCACAAATTAATCCACATGGTTTATATATGCCTCTTCATGTGCCTAGTTTTTCTTGGAAGGATATTTCAATGGATTTTGTTCTAGGACTACCTAAAACAAAGAAGGGTCGAGATAGTGTTTTTGTTGTTGTGGATAGATTTTCTAAAATAACATATTTTATGCCTTGTCATAAGAGCGATAATGCTACAAATATTGCTGATTTATTTTTCAGAGAGATCGTTCGACTACATGGAGTTCCCAATACCATTGTTTCAGATCGGGATGCGAAGTTTTTGAGTTATTTTTGGCACACCCTTTGGGCGAAATTGGGGACTAAGCTGCTATTTTTTACTACTTGTCACCCCCAAACGGATGGACAAAATGAAGTTGTCAACCGCACGTTATCAACTATGTTAAGGGCTGTTTTGAAGAAGAATGTGAAGATATGAGAAGAATGTCTACCTCATGTAGAGTTTGCTTACAATAGATCGTTGTATTCTACCACAAAGATGAGCCCTTTTCAGGTAGTATGTGGCTTTAATCCTCGCGGTTCTATTGATTTATTGTCTATTCTTACTTCTGAAAAAAGTAAATTTGGATGCTAAGAAGTATACTGAATTTATCCTTAAACTGCATGAAACTACTAAAGAAAACATAGAGCTCATGGATGCTAAGTATAGGGTTGCTGGTAGTCAAGATAGAAAGAGTTTAAATTTTGAACTTGGTGATCTCGTATGGTTACATTTGCGTAAAGATAGATTTCATGAATTGAGAAAGTCTAAGTTGATGTCTAGAGCTAATGGTCCATTCAAGGTGTTAGCTAAGATTAATGATAATGCATATAAGCTTGATCCGCCTGCAGAGTTCGGGGTTAGTCCCACATTTAACATTGTAGATTTGAAGCCATATTTGGATGAAACAAATGAGCTTGAGTCAAGGACGACTCAAATGCAAGAAGAGGAGGATGATGAGGATATCACTTCTATGCATACACCCAACACTCCTCATAATAGAGCTGAACCTATGCACTTGCAAGATCCAATCACCAGAACTTGTGCATGTCAATTGAACTATCAGATAACTTCATTTCTGGGAGTATATTTTGTTTCTAATAAGAATATGCTGCTACCTAATGCATATGATGTTCTTTTAATCAGGAACTTAGGAGCTGATCATGAAGGGAAATATGCGCAATCCAATTCGGCTTCTAGAGACATCACCAACTTCAAACATGCATAACTTTCGCATACAGAGTCTGTTGGAGATCCATGAGTACTTGATTGAAAATGTATCTCGCCCTCTTTCCAATGGATTCGACCCTATCTCCAAATTCTTTCTGAGTACACCGCAATCGCTAAAACAATCTAACGTTGTTTCTGAGCCCGAGTCAAAAGGGTGTTGCGCCACCTCCACTTGGGTCCATGGGCCTTGTAACCCTAAGGGTGTGCGTCCACTTCCCTGGCTGCCGCCGCTGGTCATCTCCCCATATAGGAGCCGCCACCTCCCTTTGCTAGAACTCGGACTTCGTTTATGTTTAGTTCGCCTTCGTTGCAACTTGTATCTTCCGCGTGTGTCGACTAGACCACCCGGTCAAAATTTTATTCGAAATCCCACCTTATCAGTACTTCATCAATATTTGCAATACATCAGATTGCATTTCACCTTGTTCTTGTGTGCGTCTTCTGTGTATGCAGGAATTGATCTTCGTGATCAGGCCATCCGGGTATTCGTGCACGGTTGATAACGACTTATCGAGCAGTTCAGCGATTGCGTGGTTTCGGACCTTGCGAGTTCGTAGCTATGATCGTGAGAGCTGAGCGACTTCTACCGAATTTAACTTCTCATCGAATGATCGGGTCAGAATAGAATCTCTGTGGTTCATCACAACTCATCTATGCATAATATGTTTTATTTTTCGTGTTATAGTCGACTACTGCATGAGACAGTCTAATTCTCTATGCTCCCTCTCTCTCATCCACATCATTTTGTGTTCTACGTAGCAACGCTTGCAGATAGTTGACGTCACACTGTTGTAGATGCTTTTAAGGCATGTATAGTGGTATAAACGGTAGTTGTCTTTATTACTTTCTATATCAGTTATAGACAAAACTAAACACAACTCATACAGTGGGTTGTCTCTAATTTGTCTATATATAACCCCCGCAAAATGAGATCACGAAACATGTGGGTTACAGACGACATGGATACAACAAAAAATGATATCTATAAGGGTCTTATAGATCGTCTATTGCATGCTAAACGGCTTCTACCTCTCTTCTCATTCTCTCAACTATATCATAAAAAATCTTACATAACAAAAATTATAGACTGCTGATATCACCCTTCAGTACATATTCTAAGGTCCCTAACACCCCCTCCATCCACGCACCCATCAACACACAAAAAAAAGATTATACATACACATACACCCACACGTACGTACATAAATACGTACCCCCACCGGAAAGCGCCAATATAATAACCACCACACCACGTCGCCTTCCTCCCGAACTCCGAAACCTTCGCTCGCTCCATGCCCCATAGATACTTCCCAGCTAGCTAGCTCCTCCGCCTTACACCATCCATCCATCCATGGCGGAGCCCCAAGCCGGAGCGCGGGACCGACCGGAACCCCAGGCGGAGACCCTGGCGGAGACCGTGCGGGTCGACGGCGCTGCGGCGGAGGCCACGCTCTCCGGCAGCGAGCTGGCGTGGCGCCCCTCCGGCGGAGGGGGGCGGCTGGAGCTGGAGTCGGAGGTAATCGGGTTTCGGGTGGAGGGTAGGGCGCTCAGAGTCGCGACCTTCGCGAGGGGGGACGAGGCGGGGGCGGTAAGGTCGTCGCCGTCGCCGCTGGGCTGTGGCGGTGGAGGGAAAGAGGACGGGAGGATGGGGGAGGTGGTGGTGGAGATGGAGAGCGAGGAGGCCGCCGTGAGGTGGGGGGACGCCATGAGGGATCGCTTCGCCTCACTTGGTAATTCACTAGTCGATGATCCTCTGTTTTTTGAAAATAATAATAATAACTAGTAGTAATTCGATGGTTTCCCAGCTTCTTTGGGCTAGTGTTTGACTCGTGATGTGATTTGGTTACCCCAAAGATTGCATTTTTTATTGTGGTTGGATGAATTGGGTTACTCTTGATCGAGTGGTTGGTGGTTGCGCTGTGGACTCGGCGGAATTCGTTGACTTGATTGATAATTGATAGAGAAGCACTAGGGGATAGTGAGGGGGGAAAACCCAATCCGAGAGTGTCTTCCACTCTGTTTGATTCAATTCGATAAACGAAAACTTGGAGAAATGGGTTCTAGATTGGAATGGTAGAGATGGCTCCAAATCTTTCTTGATATTTATGCGGTGGTTGCGTGTCCTGGGCAGCTCTGTTGCATAATTTGGTCAAACCATCAAATGTAGAGTGCTATGCAACTTACCTTACACTTCTTTGTTGCCTTCTTTTTTTTTCATGTTCCGGCGCCCATGGATCAAGTTTCACAAGAGATCTTGAAATTATGTATAAATTTTTTGTTTCATCTGTTCGATTTCTATGTTTTGGATCGAATGGACTAGCTCCCTATGGCATAAAAACACTGTGCTCTTCAATTATTGTGATATCTTCGTGCTTGGATCTGATGCTTCTGAGGTCCAAGAATCATACTATCTGATGCCCATTTTCATTTAGTGCTTATTAATGTAGGGGGTATTTTTGTATTAATGTTGTGGATACTTCCTTTTTAGGACCGTGCTTTTTTTGTGTGTGATTTGGTCAAATGCTCTTATCAGCTGGAATTACTATTCACATGCGTGAACAGTATGATGGTACTGTTTGCACACGTGAGTAGTAATTCCAGCCCACGACAGTGTCACTGTTGCCATTAACTGTCACCTTAGAGTGTTTAGTTAGACTTCCACAAATATCTAAGATGCCTCTTTATGTTTTCGGTTTTTTCATCATTCTGTAGGATTGATCCAAGCCTCCACGCATTTCTTTTTTTTTTTCTGTTCTTCTGATAAGCACTGTGTAATTCTTGTCAATTCTAGTTTAGCGGTGATTCGTCTTAGTTTGTGCTTCTCTGCACTTCTGAACACAAGCATGTAGGAGAATGACGATGCAACTAGAACTGGAGTTTTAACTATCCATGTATGATTCCATAAAAAAAATAACTATTCATGAATTCTTTCCTGTTTGTTCCACCATATGGTATCGGATAATAGGTCGGCCAAAGAGATTGTTCATTATAGTAAACCCTTACGGTGGGAAGAGAGGTGGACGAAGGATTTTCCAGACTGAAGTCTTGCCTCTCATTGAAGCTGCTGGCATTCTTTACACAATGCAAGGTTGCGATCTATGATTATAATTTCCCTACTTTTTTTAAGGAGATACTTTTCCTACTTTTGAAAACATAACTGTGAGGCCCAATTACTCTGTATATTTTTATTTTTATTTTGAAACGAGACGACTCTGTATACTAAATTTTAAGTTGTGAATTGTGTTCAGAAACCAAGTATCGCCTTCATGCTCAAGAAATTGTTCATTCGCTGGATCTTAGGAAATATGATGGGATCATTTGTGTTAGTGGAGATGGTGTCCTCGTAGAGGTTAGCAAAATAAATCATTCACATATGAAACTTGATGCAAAATACACTCTGTATTTAGTCCCTATTCAGAATTTTTTAGCTTTGATTCTGTTTCCTTGTGTGCTATATTTTGGTTTGACCATTTCAAATTTTCTATTTTATTTTTGATTTAGGTAGTTAATGGTCTGCTGCAAAGAGAGGACTGGAACACAGCAATAAAAGTGCCACTAGGGATCATCCCAGCAGGTATATGATTATAGTGATATCTTTATCAATTATCATAGTGGTGCAATGCTGCACCTTTTGTTCAGCCCTGGTGTAACATCCGTGTATTTCAATGTCGTTAGTACGCTGAGCAGACTTTTCACACATTACGTGTGCCACAGGTACTGGAAATGGAATGGTGCAATCTTTATTGCATTCTGCTGGTGAATCCTTCTCTATGTTTAATGCTGTGTTTGCAATCATTAGAGGTCAGTATTTTCCTCTTTGATTTTTGTCACTGTTCATCTATGTAGCCATGTTGTATATCCTCTCAAAAAATTACCCTTTGATGTGTTTGAACAAGTGCTGATGCAACTTTTCCATTACACAGGTCACAAACGTGCCCTTGATGTCACTTCTGTTGTGCAGGGAAACACAAAGTTTTTTAGTGTCTTAATGCTTACATGGGGTATGTAGTGCATTAGCTTGATGCTATTTTTTTCCCAACTACAGCTGATAACACTGACCGTCCTTCTCAGAGCTTGTTCTGTCGTGCTCTACTTCCTTAGCAATAAGATATACTTCCAAACCCTGAAAATGATTTATGAAGTGCAGGTCTGGTAGCTGATATTGATATCGAGTCAGAGAAGTATAGGTGGATGGGAAGCGCTCGCCTCGACTTTTATGTATGGCTACTACTCTAAAAGTTTCTGTGAAACACTTCATTCCATTTGTATCGATAAGCTTTCTCACCTCGACAGGTGCATCTGAAACTTCATTAGTTAGGTTCCAACTTTGGAAAATTTTCTGTAGTGGTGTATATACATGTTTAGGCATGCATTTCTGTTTAAAACATACATTGTATGCAGTGATATATTAGATGAGATTCAATACTTGAGAACATGCAGAGGCTGATGAAAGTGTATTGCAAATATTGTTGTGTATTTGCATTCTCTTTTAGATACAGGAGAATTATTACATCTCTGGCCTCTGTTCTCATTTGAAAACAGATTACCAAAGTAGTGTTTGCATTCTTTTACCCAGGTTTTCTGGATTTGCAATAATTCACTCTATGCTCTGACTTTGTTTCAGTCCCTTCTACGTGTGGTGAACTTGCGAAGGTACAATGGGCGTGTTCTTTTTGTTCCAGCGCCAGGATATGAAGGATTTGGTAATCCTGTAGGGCAAATTACCAATTGTAAATCAAATGGGGCTAGCACTGGTGTCCAAGGAGATAGATCAAATGGCTGTAATGATGAAACATGTGCCTATCCAGGCCCTTCAATTGACGAAGCTGATCTTGAATGGAGATCACTGAACGGTCCATTTGTTTCAGTTTGGGTCAGCAGTGTTCCTTTTGCTAGTGAAGGTGTCATGACAGCACCACAAGCAAAGGTAAATCTCGATCCACTTTGGTTTATTTGTTCATATTTTTACTAAATAACTAAAGGCTTAAAATATGTTCATACATGTTTTGCTATGTGCTATAATCAAGTTAAAAACTTAGCTGGTAGTTTCTGTCAAGTGAGCCTAGCAATAAGTTATATATTGTGTCAATTTAGCCGCATGCGTAAGATTCGTGTGGAATCATTGATTAGAGTATCTATTTACCCTCAAGAACTAAAGGCTCTTCCTATAGTATGTAAGAATGTCAAAATGTTACCAATCATTCAGTGGCATTGTTTTCCATTTTGCGCTAATTCTACGGGGCTCTTGATTGGCTGGGTCCCCTTGAGCTCCATAGTTTAATTCTTTTTAATCACCTTGCAGTTTGCAGATGGCTACTTGGATGCAGCTATAATCAAGGACTGCCCGAGGTCGGTTGTTCTTGGGCTCATGTTTCAGATGAAGGACGGTAGCTACGTTAAATCGCCGTATGTGGAGTACTTCAAGGTGTGTCAGTTACCCCACGCATGCCCAGAAAATCCACCCTATCCAAACATGGCCAAGAAACTGAAATGGCATCTCTGTACTTGTCAACACTTAACAGGTGAAGTCTCTCCGGATTGAGCCGGGCCTGCGCGTCGGCAGCAGTACCAAAGGCGGCATCATCGACTCCGACGGAGAGGTGATCGCGAGAGGCGACAGATCCCACGCCGGCGAGGAGCTGGACCATCTGATGGCATATGGGCCCCCTATCCAACTGACGGTGGATCAGGGTCTGGCCACCATTTTCTCCCCAAGATGATGATTTTTTTTCCACCTCTTCTTTACCTTCAGATAGTCACATCTCAGCATATGTTACCTGTAAATACTTGATTTTTTAAATAATAATCAGTAGGATGCCCGTGTATTACAATGGAACCCCAAAATACAGTAATACATATCAACATACGGGTCTTAAACCGAATAATAAATATCAATTTTCTTTCACACACGAATAAATAAAAGCATTATCTCCAACTATTACAACACCTGCTACTACTGCTACCTAAAATAAACGAACAGTCATTTTGCATATAAACTGACAATAAGCACCAAGATGATGAAGTTCTGGTATATGCTGCACACATTGGCTATAAAAAATTGAACTTCACATTTTATACGGGACACTAAAAGTTTCAAAATAGCCTATATTCTCCCCTCTCTGACCCGAGCTTAAGCATCAACATGATCACCAAAATTTTACTCAAGTAATAAAATTTTCTTCAATGAACAAACCCCTCACAAGGAAAAAAAAAGTTATCTAGTACTTGCTATTTTGCAAAACAAACTAACGCTTTCGAATGAAACACAAAGATTAGGTAAATAAAGATATGGATGAAGCCATAAAGGTGAAGAGTGATGGGGGACCTAGGAGGGTTCAATCATCCGTATCGTGAGGAACCGCAAAGAGATGAGAAAGAGGTGACCATAATCCCTCAAATTGTGACCGTTCCAGGCTTCCAGTGACTGAGTTCATGTGGGAAAGCTCCCTGCACAATGCAGAATTATGTACATCATGGTGATTATCTTGGTTAGCAAAGCAAGCATTTTGAAACAATAATAGACAGCTAACCGAGCCTAACTTTCAAACGGCTGTGGCCCTACAGCTAAGCAAGCATTTTGAAACAATAATAGACAGGTCGAATTCAAAGCTTTCAAACCGGATTAAAAAGCTTTCCAATCATTCTTGTATACTTTCAATTCGGACTATGAAGCTTTCAACTCGAGCCCAAAAAATCTGCGAAAATTGAATTAAAAAACATTGAAATTGGGGATGAAAACTTGCAATTGGGGGAGCTTTCAAGTGGGGATTTATAAAACTTTCAACTACAACCGAGCTCAAAATGGGGGGAGGGGAAGAAGTTATAATTACGGCTTGCGACCTTAACATGAGAGAAAGAACGATTAGAGGAGGTATACTTTTTAG
The DNA here is from genome assembly GCA_036346395.1 of Hsuehochloa calcarea. Taxonomy (NCBI): domain Eukaryota; kingdom Viridiplantae; phylum Streptophyta; class Magnoliopsida; order Poales; family Poaceae; genus Hsuehochloa; species Hsuehochloa calcarea. Next base: position 34,239,603 of record CM070606.1, read on the forward strand.
CATGGACATGTCACATGAGTGGGGGATCTAGCAAGATACTCGATGATCGGATCCTACGTGCCATCGCCATGTGCAGTAGTATTAGCCATTGCCGCCACCGAAAGACGTTGCCTCGACTCGCACCGCCGGTCGTCCGCGTCGCCGGCCGTTGATGCGACCAGGAGGTGCATCGGCAGTTGACTCCCTGACTCAACTCCCGTGGCGCCGAACGACCCCGCCGATGGGTTCCTCCGCATGTCTGGCCGGAAGTCATCGTCCCAGTCATCTCATCCTCCGCCACCACCACCGCTGCCCATACCGGAGACAGGAAGGGGTGGCTTCTTGGCGGGCGTAGGCGCACCAGATTCGGGCGTCTCCTTAACGACGGGCGGGTCGGTCCACGACCTACCTTCGACGAGCGCGGCGATGCGGTTGTGGTATGCGACGCCGGTGTTGGAGTTGTACTTGGCGACGTGGGGCGTCTCCTTGGGCACACCCCGCGCGGTGACGAAGGCGTTGAGGCAGTCGTTGCCCCTGGTCTCCATCTTGCGGAGCTGCACCTCAGTCCACGAGTCTAGGGTGACGGAGCGAAAGAAGCTGATGAGCACGCTGAGGCCGCGGTGCTTCTCTCATGACGTCCCTCCACCTCACCGTGACCTGCTCGCTCTCGAACTCCACCACGACCGGCAGCACGCGAGCACGGGAAGAGGAGGAGGGCGTCGGCGTCGGGAGAGAGGCGCAGGGAGAGAGGAGAGAGGCACCGTGGCTAGTGGCGGAGTTGGGTGAGGCGGCGAGCGATGCGAGGTGGTGAGCGAGAGGCGGGAGGGCGTGGGGGGGAGACAAGCGAGGCGACAGTTCTTTTTTCATACGTGCGGCGGTTTACCGTGGGGTGGGAGGGGTAAATTCAGAATTATAGTAGTTAAGATATTATTTAAAAAGATGATTACAAAATTAAATAGTCATGATTTTTTTACAAAAGTAGTGTTTGTCGCCATTTGGAATGACGATGGGTTCATGTCGCCATTCCAATTGACCAATTGAAAAAGTGTGGGAGGTTCTTGTCGCCAATTAAACCGGCGACAGAGGGGGTTCTGTGTTTTTTTTAATGTCTAGAGGTTATTTTTTAATTTTATATATTTTATTTTAAAAGAATTGGTAGTAGGTTGAAGTGTCTGCGCAGTTCAGAATGCAAAATAGGAGAAGACAATGTAACGTGAAGTAGAGAATGTGAGTTCGGCGGTGTAATGACACAATCAGCCCTTTTGGAGCAAAATAGAAAAAAATATATTTGGTTTTAAGGTTGTCATGCGCGATGTTATCCTGATTGCATTGTTCGTGGAACCGATTTCTTTGGGAAAAGATTATGTAATATTTAACAATCCAAATATTTGGGAGAATGAGATGAATTTAATTGCGAAATACATGGCGTGTAGGGTTTGGTTACGTACATTAGAAACACTAAATATGCACGAATAAATAAACCGAAATACACACGTGATACATGTGCGCCTTTTTGGAATCCAAAAAGGTTGATTCGAACGAAATCGATAAGTCGTTGTGGCACATCGGTCTCTTCCCCTTGTCTCTGGTTTGCCCGCGATGATGGCCAGTCTCGAAGTCAGCCATGTTCTGCGAGACGGGCTGGACGATTGAATGATGTTAGCATAGCACAATGAAGAGCCAAATTAATAATCATGATGCAAACTAAGTATAACTTACCTCTTCGATCCGGACTGTACCCGGGCGACAGGGAGCGCTAAGACGGCCACCGATCTCATCTTCCCCTTGTGCGACGTGTGCTCAGGCTCCTCCGGTGCCTTTTCAGTAGGGTCGGGGTCGGGTACTTAAGGTTTCCAGCGTTTGAAGGTCTCGGTTCGCATCACATAGTTCAGCATATACTTTTGTTGGATGAACGTCCTATCGTACATATCAGGTCGTCGATCTATTTGAACAAGTTGCATTTCATCTCCAGCTGTCATTACACACGGTGTAGTTAGGGGTTGTGTAATGGAACTTAAGATGTGAAAAATCTATGTGTGTGCAAGATACGCTTACGAGGTGGTGGCAGCAAGTGTAGTATGCTCGGGCGGCCGTCGCCGGGTGTGTAGACTAGATAATCTTTGCCAGTTCTTCGCACACACATTGCGAGCGTGGAAACTACAGTGGTATCGACTATAATTATCCGGGTAAGGTTTAGCCCTTTCGGCAAGCCACTTGCGCTTCTGCAATATCCTCTTGTAGAAACTCGCTGAGTCCTCCATCTCCTTCCCCTCAGTTGTGTGAACTAAGCTTTAGTGTTGTGTTTGGTGTGATGGTGTAGTGTTATCCTGCAGCTCTCTTCTCTTTCACTTCTCTTCTCCCTCCTTTTATAAAGGAATTTTTTGACCTCAAAAGGGTGGTGGCATAGTGATATCTTTTCGGCCTGAAAAGGTCGTATCACAGTGTGTTGTCATCTCGGTCTGCAAAAGTGATAACGTCTGGCATGACAGGGTGCGGTCTTTTTGGTTTGAAAAGGTGTCGTGCTGGAGTGTGGTCTGGACGTTCTGAAAAGTTAGCGTCGTAGTGTATTGTCATATCGATATACAAAAGTGGCAGTGTGTGGTGCGACAGGTCGTGGTCTTTTCGGTCTAAAAGGTGGTGTGGCGGAGTGTTGTCTTGTCAGTATGAAAAGTTAGCATCGCAGTATGTTGTCATATCGATCTGCAAAAGTGGTAGCGTGTGGCGTGACAGGGTGCGGTCTTTTCGGCCTGAAAAGGTGGCGTCGCGGATTGTGGTCTTGTCGGTCTGAAAAGTTAGTGTCACATCGTCATAGTGTGTTGTTATATCGATCTGTAAAATTGGCAGCGTGTGGCGTGACAACGCGCGGTCTTTTCAGATTGAAAAGGTGGCCTGACGTAGTGTGGTCTTATCGATATGAAAAGTTAGTGTCACGATACTGACTCCCTTACATGGTTGCAGTGTACACGTAAAAAATAAATATCGAAACAAGAGACTAACATGATAATAGTTGTACAGAAATTAATATTTACATGGTATGACTGATATTTACAAGAACAAATATCTCCTCGCGGCTCCTCTTGGGGCGTACCCCGCGTGTCACCCCGCCTCGTCCGGGGAGGCTGTGGGCGCTGGTGCCAGTACGTCAAAGGCTCAGGTAGCCGAGGTACCCGACCGACGCGAGTAGCCTGAGGGGGTGTCGCGAGGTTGTCCTGCATTGGTTGTCTCGGTCCGACGCATCGTGCAGTTGTGAAGCCCCCACAAAGACCTAGCTGCCAGTGGTCGAAGTCCTCAGAGCGTGACTCAGCGTGTGACACCACCGGCTCATTCCAAAGCAGTGTATGACATGTGAAACATTACGTTGTGCATGTAAATATGGCAAAAACAGAAAAAAATAAGTTATGCATGCAAGCAAGATAGTCATACCTTGTTGCACAAGGCCAGAGGACGACTCAGGACCTGTCAGAGAAAATTGCCTTTAGTAACTAGTGGAGTTCGAAGTAAAGAACTAGATATGAGTGTTTCATGCTGACTTGCAAATCTGAGGGTTTGTGTCAGACATCGCAGCCTCGTGTTGTGGTGGGCCATCCATGGCCCTAACGCAGTAAACTCTCGTCCTACTGGAGTACCACTCGATGTACTCCGCGTATATCCCGGAATCGTAGGGAGCATCCGCCTGAACGACGTCAACAAAGGCGTTGATCCACCCTAAACCCAAGGGAATATTCTCTACGCCAAGAAAGTCGTAGCAGGTACTACCTTCATAGTGTACTTATGGAAGGCAAAACGATTGTTTCATAAGTACGTAACGCAAATGGTGCGACAAAAGTCAAATTTGAACTTACCGATGGACGTTTGGTTGTACCCACTGCCCCAGGGGTGGGAGCTTCTATCGCAGACCGAACTGGCGCATGACCCACTGCACTTGGTACTCCTCCACGAAGATGTCGTGCACCAAGCACCTCCATGTGTACCAAAACTCGTGGTCTCGCGTGTACAGGCTCGATAAGCCTCGGGGCGCATGTGCATACACCCTTTCGGGAGTGTACGATGTCCAGATGACGCGATCATCCATCAGCTGATCGAACATCGTAACATAGTTCGGGTAGGACACATGCATAGTGATTAGCGTGTAGGTGAGCTGTGGAATATAACAATAGAAATTTAGCATACAAAATTGAATTACATTACGAAAAAGAATAAATGTTCAGAAAACATACCCGCAGCGGCACCACACCGTACCCATGGTCGGCCGATCGACGTCGTTGTCCTCGGCATATATGTTGATTGTGTACTCTCCCAGGTCCATCTATGGTCGTTTGGAAACGCTTGAAGAACCATAGCTGAAGGAGCGGTGGGCATCCAGAGAGGACGGAGATGACGGAGATGTCCTGAACCTAGTGGCACGCATCGTACAGTCCGCGGTACGTTGCACACAACACCGCTAGGCCCCGGGCGTAGGGTTGGATGTCCTCCACCTCGCAGTCTGCTAGCTGGCATGCGTATTGAATGTAGTGCATGTCGATGCTATCGCTGTGGGACCCCATAAACATCACCCACCCGAATAGCCACAACAAGTTGGCCTCGAAGTGCCTCCTCACTGTGTGATCGGGTGCGTCCTTCGCCATACGCCCGGCCGCAAGAAGATAGATACACGTCGGCAAGGTTCACAAATCAATTGATACGAGATGACAAGAGTTACAAAGAGTTTCATAGAACTGACAGATCCACTTCAGCGTCAGCCGTGGGTGCTACTGAACTCCCTGTAGCCGCTGTCTGGCAGCAGAACCCCTTGGAACCTTGCCAGGAACTCTGTGCGCCACGTGGCGGAATGTCATACACCCCCAGGGGGAAGCCAGCATAGGGCAACCCGTCGGGAAACTAACGTCCTAAAGCGTCGGCGCCATCTCCGTTACGGAATGTGAAACGTGTGTGTCTCCATCCTCTACCGGTCAACTAGCGCCGTCAGGAGACACCGGTCATACGAAAAGCGCTTGGACACACGATCACCGCCCGCGTGGTCCTGGTTGCCCTCCCACGTCACCTCAATCATCCTCGCCAGTGGAAGGAAGCATGCCACCCTCAAACTGTGTCAGAAAAAATTAAGAACAAACGTTAGTCCACCCAAAGTAGTGTTGGAAATATGCCCTAGAGGCAATCATAGAGATGATGATATTTCGTTATGTTCATGATTTTGATAATATGTTATCGTGTTCCTTGAATGAATCATAAGTTATAGATCAATAAGTATGTGACTTGTTGGTGGAACTCTTTAACTTATATGATGTCATTCTAAATGTATCTTTGGTCGGATGTCACTGGTCGGAACACCAGTTACTCTACGACCAGCACATGTATTGATTGATGACCATGTTTCACCTGCCATGGATATGGGGATATCGAATCAATAATGTGAGCACATGTTAGAAAACATGGGGTTGGATAGACCTATCATTGAGACACTATTGAGATTGTTACAAATCTATGTGTCATTAGTTGGTCTCAAGTAATGATGATGTATAATTCTTAGACCTGAGATCAGCATGGTTCCCTACATGTGTAATAGCATTCTTAGGGGTTGTGAAACGCTACTCGTAACTGGGTAGTTACAAAGGTAGCTTTCGGGTATGCTATGAAATATGTGGAGGGATGTGACTGGTCGAGATGAGATTTGCCCCTCCTAACATAACAGGAAAGATGTCTCTGGGCCTCTCGTGGTGATTCAATAAAGAAAGTGCATGGTCATGCCACTAGTGGTCGAAGTGTCGACCACATGAAGTTATCTGACACTCGATCGAGAAAGTATTGAATAGTCCATGGATAACACTACATCTCACCTGGAGTTCAACCAGACATCATGAGGCAAAGGGAGAATGCATGAGTAGGTCGCTTAGTTCGATCAGTTTCAAACTAGTCGTATGGAGATACGAGCTGGTCGTAGATTGGTCGAATGTAATCACAGAATGGTAAGGACCTGGTCGTAAGGAGTTATGAATTGGTCGTGACCAAATACAATCTGGTCGTATAGAGATTCGAACTGGTTTTAAGTGATGAGGGCATGGTCATAGATCATGTTACATCAAGGTTCGTCCGATATATTCTATGTGTATTTGGGAATCGTTATGTGCTGCTAGGTACAGCTAACGACTGGTGGTCGGAAAAGAGTTTCCGAGTCATAACCGATTACACATGAACATGTAGGGCCACACACTTAAAGGGCTAGGATATGTTTTAGATGGTGATCCGAATTCGTATAGGCCACGAATTTCTAATGGGCCTCAAGGTCGAGACCCATCATGGATGCCTATAAAAAGAGGGCCGGTGGCATGGGGTGAGAGGAGAGGAAGATCTTTGGAAGAACTCCTGAAACCCTAACAACCACGCCTTCTCAACCACATTGCCGGTGCTAGCACTCCAGCGCGTGGTGATCCTGCCCCGTACGTGTGGATACCTCGGAGGTGTTGTTGCTAAGTATCGGCACTAGGATGATCCGCAACTCGTGACGTTCACCGAGTAGGAGGAGAAGTCACGCGGCTAGTACGACCACTCGGAGGAGCAGACGCGCGATGAGTACGACCACTCGAAGGAGGAGACGCGTCGTGAGTACGACTACGACTGCATCAACTCGCTACAATGACTCTACTTTCGCTACGAGTCGGCGCGTCTAGCGGTAATCTCGTGATCTATTTCTAGCGGTGGTTTCTTGGTTGCGCGGTAAAATTTTTGTTTGTGCTATCGTAGCATAGCCGTGATCCCTTCAGGTAGTCAGGCTGTAAATGAGTACACGAAGGTCGCAACTATACGTTCTTCAGAACCCAATGTGGGTCCACCATCCACGACCCCATGGGCGTGCGCAGCCGCAGCGCACCAAGCTCAATCACCGCCTCACCCTCTTAGGGGAGGATGGTACTGAAACGACTACGATAATACACGTCAATGACCGGGTCAAGCAACTCGTACGTTTACTGCGCAACATATACATAAAGTAAAAAAGAAGTGGCATTAACAAAATAATTACCGTACATAAATAGAAACCAACTTTAAGGTGGATTTTTTATTATTAAACTATACAAACCCTACTAACCTACTTTGCATTTTTTACAGATATTTTATACTAATGTTTCTATTTTCCTATTTTTAAAAGTATTTTTGGCATTAACAGAATAATTATTGTGCACAAACGACAATCATAATTATGTTGGGATTATTTCAATTAGGCTTTACAAATCCTACTAAGCTACTCTACAATTTTTACATATTTTTAATAGGTATCTTGCTATTTTCTTTGTTTAAAAAGTGTCTCCAATATTTTTTAAATATTTACTGTGTGCAAATAAAAACAATAAATGAAGTTCATAATATTTTAGTTCAGCTCTACGTAACATATGTAGCAACTCCGAATTTTCTTTATAATTTTAAAATGTGTCATGCTGTTTCCTAGTTTAAAAAGTATATTTGGTATTTTTTTCTGATTTTTAATAGGTGTCTTTCTATTTTTGCAGATATATTCTAAATCGCTCAAATTCTGCAACATAAATAATATCTGCACGATGAACTAAACTATACATAGCTCAAATCATGTACTACATAAAACAACTAAAATTATCTAATCTATTGAATTCTATGTTGCTATTTTATTTGCTAACCGACAAGGTTTCGAAATAATGTATGAAGTTGCAAAAGCATGTACCTGTAAAATGTCTGACCAGATCTGATGTCCCGTCTCTCTCTCCTTCGCTACGAACTGGCGGGTTTCGATGCGTCTCTTCTCCCCCTCTCTCGTCTCTTTTTCTAGAATTAAAATGACATTTTCACTGATTTTTTGGATTTCCTATCGCCATTTCAACTAGTAACGAAAATAATGTTCACTGCCTATCACTAGTTGAAATGATGACAAGAAGGTTGACTGACGATAAGCAGTAAACAGGGTCCTTGTCGCCAATTGAAATTACAACAGGTTCCAAATGGCGATATGCCCCAAGTTTTGTTTTTTAAAAAATTTGACTATTTAATTTTACAATTATTTTTAAAAATAATATTGTTTAAAAAATTCATAAAAACTCACACGAAAATGCAAGTGGGCAATGCAATGACGCCGCGTGCACGTCGGCGCGCGCAAGGCCACCGAGTGACGAGCGTGCCCGAGGGAGGGGAAGAATCTTTGCGGAGAAGAGTCGGCGATTGCAAGCAACTGCTAGTACTAAAAGTGTTTTCTTCCAGCCACAATATACCGCTCAGTCTAACTGATAAAAAGCATGGGTTATTCCTCCTCGAGAAGTGGTACGGTTGGTTACGAGGCATCGACAGTCCTTGCAGTTCCAAATCATCCATTCCAAATATGTATTGTGTTGTTTTTTTTTTCTTTTTGTGATTACTAGTTCAATGCTTGTGCTTTGCTACGAATTAAAAATTATATCTCGTCAATCGTCATCGTGCTCAGCCTACAACGCAAGTGATCCGCCGGTAACTGTTCTTGGAAAGATCGATGGAATCTTTAGGCTTCTTGCGCACCAGCTTGGGTAGTTGGGGTGTGGGGGTAGAGAGGAGATTATGGGTGGTCAACCGTGCGCATTGGAGGAACCGAGAAAGAACGAGATCCAACGGGTCACATTTCACGAAGAAAGATAGATCTAACGGCTCACATCGCATGAGGGAGGACGGACCGCCACCAATTCCTTCTTTTAAGTAGTAGAGATAAGTGTTTGAAATATTAATAATATTTTAATTTTAGATTTTATTATGAGACACGGATCATATAAAACTAGAGATGTATAAAGTACTATTAACAATAGAAGGATTATAACAGAATAGTTTGGTCGCACAACTAACATACAGTCAGGCGTGGTGAAGAACAGGAAGCAGCGTAGACTCGAAGTAGTACAAAACATAGATGAAGCAGCACAGCGAGCGGTCGTGCAGATGCGCTGCTTAGAAATCTTATTATCGTCTCGTGCAGGTGAACTCTGCAACAATGGTTCGGGATGTACACGCCGAGAAGAATGGACGCTTTGGTTCTATAGCACAGCTCTCCAGCACAGCAGAACAGAGCGGAAGTAGAAGAAAATAGAAGTTAATCAATTCAATTTCAAGTCTGGACGTCTCCAGATCTTTTAAAGGTCAAGACAATTACTCTTTAGTAACTGCATAATAAAGCACATATTAAACCACTAGTAACTGCTAATTCAAAACCAATTAATGGTAATTAAGTAGTGTTTATTAGTCTTGATTACACATCGATTTACAGCTTCGACTAGTGTATTTTGACTATATTATTTCAACTACACTGGTCTATAGATCCGACCACTATTTTTTGACCACCGTGTTTCGACCACTTTATTTTGATCAAAGTGTTTCAACCACATTGGTCTATGGCTTCGACTACATTATTGAGAGAAAGAGAAATGCAAGTTTAGCAAAAGAAGGGTGTACTAGGTTCACGATAAGTTCACGGTCAAGCGTCACAAGTCACGTGATTGCCACGCGAATATACACGCGTGTGTGTACATGCATGTGTTGTGACTTTAGCTATAATCCTCATCATGTCACTCCATGTCATGTGTCACATGTGTCAAGAGAGGCAAGGATTTCATCTTATAAATTGTCCTCTCACCACTTGGTTAGGAAATATAGGATTAAACCATACATGGTTTGTAATTTTAGAAATGAATAAGCATTTACACTTATGAGCCCAATTCTAACAATAAGTAAGAGGCACTCGTAACGCTATGCATACATACCACACACAAGCACGAGTGTTTCTTTTAGCACATGGCTAGAAAGACATAGACCGAGAATAAATACGTGACTTTACAAAATTTCTAATAAAATATATTTGTGTGTACGTACTTCTAGCGAATAAAGTGGTACACATACAACTTCACCGAGGTTGTTATTCTTAGTTACGTGTATCTTTTCACTCGAATATTCGCAAAGCTTTCTAAGAAAATATCAGTTGCACGCACCTTACCTTTCGCATACAAGTTTGTTTAGCATGTCGTCACCTACTCGTACGAAAACTGATTAAAGAGTAGTATTTCCGTGCAGTGTACACATAAATGCATGGAGCAGGAGTGATTAGGAGCAATAGAGTATGGTTCTGGCTATCACATGGCGCATGCATGCGAAGCACATTTTAAAAGGGCGTGACTTGCATGATGCATGAGGAGCAGGGTTCTCTTGTCTGACCGCTCTTGAGACCCTGCGATGATGCGATCCCATCGATTACTTGTTCAGATCGATTCCAATTCTTTTTTCCCAATGCAAACATATTGCTAATTTCTTTATTGCAGAGAAGGTTGTTGTATTTTGGGTGGGTTTTTTTTTGGCTTTTTGGTTTGTTACCAGGATAGCTAAACCAAAATTTTGACAATGCTAATGCTCGGACAACGCCAAAACCTAGGCAAAAAAAAATGTGTTTGGATTGTGATCAAACCAATTGATCACGGGTAATGCTAAGTTAGGACACAGATTGATCTATTTAGATTGCAATCATGCCAAAATTTGCCAAATAAATAGGCAAAATACTTCTGCATGTGGGACCACATGTCATCTAGTATTTCATGACATTGGCATATAGCCAACATGAGTCTTATTTTTGCTGATCTCGTGACAAAGAAAACGATGGTTTAAACGGATTGTAAATCGGATACTGGGTTTCGGAGATATAATCATTTGAAGTTTTGTAAACAAACATAAAACACATTTGTTGCCACCAACCAACCTCTACCTCGTCATGGTTGCGGACTGGTTGTTGACACACTATAATTTGGTGAAGGATTTTGCCGCCCTTGAGAAGCCAACGTTTTGGCGAGGAAACCGCTAGGCGTTACCAAAATTTCAAGGGTGACGCTAAATGTTGGAATCGAATCAAATACTAGCCAAATTTTCAAGGCAATGCTAAATTTTTTGCAAGGTAAACTGAGTTCATGAGCTAAATAGACCCAAATTATGTTTTTTCCATAGCAAGAAGAGTTGACCGAGGCTAAGATGGGTGATTGGCTAAGCCTGGTGCGAGCTATCTCTAAATAAGACAATATGAATTCATAATAACATCTGATTCTAATGAACGTACTAAAAATTATACCCCAGGTGAATTAGGAAGTCGTTGTGTTTTAACGGTCTGGTCGAACGGGCACGAAACTTTGAAACGTATGCCGCACCAGAAGGTTGGGATGATGTTCTCGATTTTTTAAAATAGGAAAACAGTAGGAAAAGATCCTAATGAGGAATTTAATGAAAAAAACAGGCTGCAAAATTATAAAATATTTACAAGGAAACACCAGAAAAAGGAACTAAGCTACAATGGATATTAATTTAAGTCAGCTAGCCATTCTTCGATCCCTGTAAAATATTCCTGTTTTGTTAAAAAAAAATGAGATTCCTTTTACAAAAGATCACAACAGGAACACATGTCACACAAAAACGCAAGGGTGGTGTTTTCTTATTTCTTCTTTCGATATTTTTCATAAGAGAACCCTAGCTTTTCCACGATGACCGGGAAAAAGGCCGGAAAAAAATATATATCTCAGAATTCCCGACGGACGGCAAGCCACAGAAAATCCACAGGGCGGTAGGGGCGGTGCCCGCAGAAAATCCACGGCTGTATCGCACACGCATGCATGCTCTTTTTTTTCTTCCTGCCGTACATATGATTTGGTGCACACCCGTCTTCTTATTTACCCATTTAATTTCCCATCAACAACTAAATTTATTTAGCTTCGTGACTCCTTTTGGCGTGGCTGATGGGGACAAGTAATCAAGAAAACTGACCAAGATTATTATTAAAAATATATATATATATTTGGAAACGCACATCAGCTAATTCAGCTGATGCGAGCAACATTAATTCGTTACACGGACTCCCTAAATATATTGATTAACTTTCATGCGGCAATGATACTCTTCGACTGTAGGTTGCGAGCTGTAGTGTAAGTGAGATGTGTGCTAATTTTGATTCACCAACGATGTCTCCGTATTAATAACTGTACGTGTTGGTTCTAGAATGGAATGGCTCTTGTATGTTCACTTTTCTATCCTTTTGTTTTTGCAGGATGGGATGGTTAAATACAAAGGAAATGGCTTACGAAATAATATCGCATGATGATATTGGTTTGACACGTGCAAATGAGTTTGGTATTGTTCTTGGGAGGCTCAGGTATCATGAATGAAAACATATCTTTCCCCTTGGTTGAGTTTTTTTTTCCTCTTCAAAATTCTTATCTGATGTCTCGGCAGTAAATTCTTACATGGATTGTGGTCGTTGATTTCATTTAGTAGCATATACTAATGTTTATTAGTGTGATTGTAATATAATTTGTGTATAGATTATATTGGTTTGACACGTGCAAATGAGTTTGGTATTGTTATTGGGAGTCTCAGGTATCATGAATGAAAACATATCTTTCCCCTTGGTTGAGTTTTTTTTTCCTCTTCAAAATTCTTATCTGATGTCTCGGCAGTAAATTCTTACATGGATTGTGGTCGTTGATTTCATTTAGTAGCATATACTAATGTTTATTAGTGTGATTGTAATATAATTTGTGTATGGATTCTATTGATTTTGTGTAATACTCTTTGATCCGCGTTGACAACTCCACTGCACCTAAATTTCTGTACTGGTCCACAACTGATGGTAGATACGAATAGAGTTGAGCGAATCGGGTCGCACAATCAGTAGTGTAATCGTGTTCATGTACAAACAAAGCGGATTTGTACGTATATGCCAACTGGCGTTAAGAAAATCTTCTAGAATGGCCTTGTGTTTTACGTACGCGAGTGACCACTTCAGTTACCAAATCATACGCATGTACACAATTTCCGATCGAGCCTTTGGTTTCACAATAGAGTACAGATGTATCGGCCCTGGTCATGGACTAGTACTAGGTACCAGAGGCGGAGCTGGTCATGGCCTAAGTTTTGGGCCGGTCCAGTTACTTTTGGTTCAAAGTTAAATTTTTCTGTTTTTTCAAAGAATTTCATTTAACATTTTGATCCTGTGTTTCAGTCTATTGCCCCGGAGGTCCAGAGCCCAGCTCTGCCCCTAGCCTTCTTTACAAAAATTGCCAATAAACTTTTCACTAAAGATTTTGATCAAATACGATACGAGTAACTCTAAGCAAACAGGTTCCGTACAAACAAAGTGGATATGTATAAGCCAGCTGGTGATAAATAAAAAATCCTTCTAGAAAGTGCATACCTATTCCTTTTCTATTTAAAAAGAACGTAGTTATAATAATGGTCATGGTACGTGATACGTCGCACCCCCTTCCACTCCCTCTCGCACCCCCCTACAAAATTTCTAACAAACAGAAACATCTTCTCCCAACAAATTAACTTCAATATAACGTAGGTGACAACGAAGACACGATGTAGACCTAGCATGATGAAAAGAAGTGACGGCTTAGTCAGAGCTCATCTGAGCACAAGGACAGATTCTAGGTCACAGAGCATATTCATCTCGACATTGCCGGAGGAATATGATATTTTTTTTACCTGCAGCGTAGCACAGCTAGCCTTTTATAAACATTAGCCTCTACCTAAAGATTTACCATTTCTTCGTATAATTCACGCTATTTAACCAGGAAAGCTATGTGCTCGTACAGCGAAACGCATACCTACCTACCGAGATGAGAAACCAACATGTGGAAAGCAAAAAAAAAGAAGAAAAACGTGGGTTGCTCGTCCATGCTTATTACTTGTCTGGAGTACGTACGTACGTACGTACGTCCGCACTGTTAGGTGTCTATTCGCACTGTTCGCACGACTGTGGACGGCGCAGATAAGACGCGACCACGTACACCGTTCGATCTGCGAAGAGACAATACGTTCGTCCTCGCTGCATGCGCGCGGGGAAATGACATCCGGGTCAGCTCGCCAATCTCAAAGCACAACAAGTACAAAACAAACAAACAAAGTTTTCTCTCGTGAGCTAATTGGGCCGCACCGTCGACGGAAGCCCGCACCGCACCGCACGCCGTGTCCGCTGTTTTACGCGCGTACGTACGTATACAGCAGCAGCAGCACGTACGTTATTATTTTTTCCTCGTGACGGAGAAAACCAACAGTTAGCGCGGTACACTAGGACGGACCGGCATCATGCGGTTAGGCATTATGCAGTTAGCTGAAGGGGATTTATACATTTATATATGGAACACAAGTGGTCCTTTTCGTTGTTGGGTTATTTTACTTTACTGCGCCCACGCGTTCGTGTTGGAAAGAGGGGTCGGAATAGGCTTGGGAACGAACGAACGTGTGCATGCATGCATGGATCAGCATGTTTTCCTCCGTTTGACTAAGGCGGTGGATGTTTAAGAATGGTACGTGGTGCTACACGCTGGACAGAGATGTTAGATTAGATTAGATCGATGTAAAACGCATCGCTTTGTAGTAAGCTGTAACTGCGTCTCAGATCTCTTCTTCACTTGAAAGTAATAAATCGATCGTCACGTAAACAGCTACGTACGTATGTATGATGGGAGCGATAAACAAAGAGCTAGGGAGGGGGAGGGATCGATGAATTGAGAATAATATAGGTTCGTGTAGTAGTGGTGGTAGCATGGGATGGGGGGTGAGGGTGAGAGCGAGGTGCGTCGGGAAATAAATATATATATGGGAGAGCATCCGGGAGGTCTCTCATCTGAGATGTCTACCCTGCGAGATGTCTACTGTAGCGTACCTGTGTGAGGAAAGGGACCCGACGGCTCGGGGGGCTTATAGAATTTATTTCCGGTGCGTCGTGTACACGTAGCTGGGTAATCCAAACGCTGGTACTACTACAACTACTGCTGTTCTGGGCCTCGCTTTAAAAGCCTTCCCCTCCTCGCCTCTCCTCTCGTCTCCCCTCCCCCCTCTCGTCTTATTCCTTCCGCCCCCACGATTCCCACGACCCCCAAAACCTCCCTCTCCCACCTCGCCGGCGCCGCCGGCCTAGGGTTCCGCCCATGTCTTCGCCGGCGCCACCACCTCCCCCATCTGCGCCCGCCCCCACCACCTCCCTCGCCGCGACGCCTATCTCGGTGCAGCCGCCCCCTCCCCAGCCTAAGCTACCCCCGCCGCAGCCGCCGGTTGCTACCGCCCCACCGCCGCCGCCGCAGCAGCAGCATCCGACCCCTCCCCCCGCCCCGCTGCTGCAGCGGCCCAGGATCTGCTTCAACGCTCACTGCAAGGACCCCAAATCCGAAGGCCCGCGCCGGCGCGGCTGGCGCCTCCGCTCCGGCGACTACGCAGAGCTCTGCGAAGGATGCTAGTACGTGCGGTAACCCCTTAATCGCCTACCGTCCCCATCCCCTCTCCGCCCAATCGCGCCGTCGGCGGGGCGCCCCCGCGCGCCTCGCGTTCTCGATTCGTGCGGATTGGAGCTCGCACCCTCGGGGCGGATTCGCCTATGGCGCCCACCGGATCTACGTGGAGTGATCGCTACGTCGTTGCGATTTCCGCGGAATATGCGGGGGTTTTGTGTAAAGTTGTGGGTTTGGGGGGTGGTTTGACTTGCGTGCGACTCCGGGTTCCTGATGCATGCATGCATGTGTGCTCTCTGTTTTGTGTGAGCAGTGGTTCGTTCGAGCAGGGGAGCTTCTGCGAGACTTTCCATTCGGAGGTGGCCGGGTGGAGGACATGTGAAGCGTGCGGGAAGGTACGTACGCGTGCATGCTGATTCTCTAGCCTTTGTGGTGGTGGTGCTGGTGGTCGTAGTCGTGATTTCTGCTTGCTGATTGATCTGGTCCTGTATTTGTGTTCTTATCGGGCAGAGGCTGCATTGCGGGTGCATCGTGTCGGTCCATGCGTATGTGCTGCTCGACGCCGGCGGGGTTGACTGCATCCTCTGCGCTCGCAAGTCACATGCTGCGATGGTATGTCGTAAAAGTTTTTACTGTTGCCTGATGATACCAAGTGTATGAAATATGTGCCCTTTTTAGTCATGTCGGTCCTTTAAGTTGGTGAACTTTGATCAAATTGCATGCATTACTGAGCAGAAATTGCGCAAACAAGTGAATCTGGTTAGTTCATTTTGTCACTTGCGTTCCAGTTATGCTCACATCCCGGTTTCTACTTTTCAATGAAAAACAGAAACTGAAAACACCCATCATTTCATGCTATTTGGTTGGTTTGCATTAATTAGGTGGAAGCCTGATGTTATGTAGCTGATTCCCTGTTTCTACCTGTGCTCATGTCGAAGCTGGCAATTGATTTATGTGAAGGATGCTTTTTGTGTATTGAAGATGCATGTATTTTTTTTATATAAGCTTAAATTGCAGGAGTTTTGCATTTTACTGCTTTTCTTTGGAATTGGTTCATATTTTGACCTGTCTGTTTTTTACTATAATTGGCCCTTGTGCTTGTTAGGCACCAAGTCAGATATGGTCATCTTCTATGCATATGCCTCAAAATGTGGCTGATAGAAAAGACAGTTTTGTCAAGAGCTGGAGGCCACCTGCCGGGCAATTTTCAAGTCAGTGGCGACAGACTAACCTGTGGAGTGTGTCCAGTATACAATCAGACTTGCAGCAGCGTCTAGCTTATGAGTTTGATAGGCCTAGTGGCAGCGAAAAATTACTTCCAGGGCGCACTTTTATTCATGCCCAGGAAAAGAAATTTGATGACATGCATGACAGACCAACAACACCTGCCGGCATGAGCCAGATTATAAGGGACAGATATGCCAATGGGCACGGTCAGCACACAAGCCTGGATCCAACGTACTCTTATACGCTCTATCACAGAGAAGGATCAAATCTAAATTGTCTTCACGATCCTAGTCACCATGGAGGAGAAAATGACCCTTTGTCATCAAGGAAAGGGGTAATTCCAGATCCTTGTTCCTCTGTATCTGCTGGCTTCAAGCTTGATTCACATCATCCATCCATTCTAAAGGATGATCCGCCAACCCTGCCAGTTGGGTTGCCTGCTAATTTTGTATCGGCAAATGGACCAAAAGACCATATCAGAATTGCACCTACTCAGCAGCAATCACAACTTGCTTCCTCGTTGCAGAAACAATTCTATTCCCATAGTGTGATTGATAATGAATCACAAGCACAAATGCGCAATGGAAGGCCCAGAATGGATGCAAAGGCGAGATCTCAATTACTTCCCCGCTATTGGCCTAGAATAACAGATCAAGAGCTACAACATTTATCTGGAGAGTATCCAAAAAATTCTACGTATGTTCACGAGCAATTTCCTCTAGACAATATACTCCTCTATGTACTAGTAAATAATGGCATTCTCAAATTATGTCAAATTTTTTTGTTTTAATTATTGTCTGTTCTTAAGTGTTTCCTTAACTCTCCTACAGTTCGAATTCTGTTATTACTCCTTTGTTTGAAAAAATGCTAAGTGCCAGTGATGCTGGCCGGATTGGTCGTTTGGTGTTGCCAAAGAAATGTGCTGAGGTGAGTTGATGATTCAGTTGCCATTTTTAATTATATTTTGTTTTGTTAATTTGTAGATTATCCGGGATTAAATTATGATAGGGTTACAGTCCATGGAGAATTGCCTTCATTATTGTTTACCAATTCTGTGTGTATGGTTATATGATCTGCCCTTTTTCTCTTTACTAGGTTTGCTACTTATCTTGAGCCATGCCAGAATTGTCAATAAGCTCATGAGCTAAAATTAACCTGATACATGACTAAATTCTACAAAATTGTGGGTTATTATAATTATCAGCAACTCTAATATTTGTTCGAGATGTTTTAATCAAAAGTATGGTTTGCTGAAGAACATTTGTTGAGGTTATATCTTAATAGGATGTGCAGGCATTTTTATACTTGGGTGTTTAGTTCTTAATTTTTGGTGTGTGCATTTCCTCTTAATAAACCACCCTAATGGAAAATCATTTTGAATAGGCATACTTCCCTCCAATCTCTCAGCCAGAAGGGCTTCCTTTAAAAGTTCAGGATGCCAGTGGTAAGGAATGGGTGTTTCAGTTCCGTTTCTGGCCCAACAATAACAGCAGGATGTATGTATTGGAGGGTGTGACACCTTGCATTCAGTCAATGCAGTTACAAGCAGGCGATACAGGTAGATATCCTTTCCTAAAAACATGGGCTACAAAAGATTCTGAATATTAATGCTATGGCTATGCAACCTATGAGTTAATGGTGTACTGCAGACCTCTTTATAATGCATAGGGATGTAGCATGCCTATAAGAAAATAGTACCTCGTTAAGTTTTTTTTGTTTGCATCTTGGACATTATATAGGACACATTTGATTTATTGTGTTCTGATGATTGTTTCACATCTATGTGATTGGGGCGGTCATTTGTAATTCATTGATTTTTTGTATTTGCTGTTGTATTACAGTCATGCTGTACTTCTTAAAAATATTACCTGACGTCCTGACCTGAGCCTATATTTATATTGTTAATGCCTTATTTAGTAAATTTTATGAATCTTTCTCCATATGTGAGACACTTTCTTTTCTTTTCTTTTCTTTTTTGAAATTTCCTTACAGTGATCATTTTTAACCACTTTAACTTACCATAACAAAACTCAATTCCTTTTTTTTCTTCTGTTTTAACTCATGGTGCTATATTTATTCAGTGACCTTCAGCCGATTAGATCCAGAAGGGAAGCTGGTCATGGGATTCAGAAAGGCAACAAATCTTTCTGCAGAACAGGTATGCAAGTTATGATATTTTATTATTAATTTGAACTTCTAGTACAGTTAATGCTGCCTATACTGTAATGTTTGAACTGGTAAGGTGGATGCTGATTCAAATCTATTCTTTGTTTATCCGTTTGAATGTCTGATGAAGTCTTACTGTAATGCCCACATGTGACATGTGTCCAGGCTTTAGATGTTTTGCTTCATCCTGTAGTACTCTCAAGTTTTAAGCTCTGCTTTTTATTGTAGAAATTTTTATCAACTGAAATGAGATCATTATTGCACTACCTATGTCGGGCATACGACAAAAAAAGTGAATTGTTTTTTTTACCAAAATTATAGTTTACTACTTTACCATATGTTGATTAGATATTCCTGCACAATTAAGTGTTCTGTTTCTTAACACTCCTGCACAATTAAGTGTGTTTATTTTTCTTAATGTGTTATTCGTGCTGGTTCATATCATGGCAAACTTCTTACAAGATTTGACACCCTAACTGCATTAGTTTGACTATCGAGTAGGTTATTGGATTGCTAAAATAGGCCCATCTCATCCTTTGACTCATTTGACAGGAGCAACCAACAAAGCCTGCAAATAGTGCCCCAACACCTTCAGAGGTGAATGGTAAAGTCCCTGCTGCAGATTCTAGCCCAAATTCTGCAGTACCCCGACCAAATAAAGTCAACATAGAGAGCAAAAGCCCTAGCCCTGTGGAACAAGCCGCTGCCTGTAAAATGGACAAAGGCGGATTAGCACAGAAGGAAGGGCCAGGAACTGCTCGTTCTTCCCCAGGACCTGTCAAGAGAAAAGCAGCTTCTGTTGGTCCGAAGATTAAACGATTCCGAATGGATAATGAGGAATCCATGGAATTGAAGATAACATGGGAGGAAGCTCAAAAATTGCTTCGCCCTCCTCTTAAGGCCCCTTCAATTGTTATTGTTGATGGACATGAGTTTGAGGAATATGAGGTATGTCATGCTTTTCAACATTTCACTTCTTGGTCTTGTGATATCTGTTATATATATATTTTTGTGTCCGCGCATTCACGCTTGGCAAGTGCCTTCAAAAAATGAGACTTATTCTGATATTCTATTTTTATGGCACAACACTAGCTTCCCAGCGAACCCCTCAACACATGGTTCTGAGCATGCTATCAACTTATTTATACCCTGTTTGTTTTGCCGTGAATTCTTAGTAGAGAAAAGATGAAAACAAATGTTTTTTCTATATTGACATCCCATGCTTTTCAGGAACAACCAACTTATTTATACCTTGTTTGTTTTGCCGTGAATTCTTAGTAGAGAAAAGATGAAAACAAATGTTTTTCTATATTGACATCCCATGCTTTTCAGGAACCACCAATACTTGGGAGGAGGACATATTTTGTGACCGATCAATCGGGGTAATGTTTTTTGAACTGGAAAATTTTGCCATGTGCATTTGCTATGTGTGTGGAAAAGGACCCAAATAAAGCTTTCCTCTTTTGTTGAAACTAATGCTTAATCCCAACAGTTCTGCTCAACATACTTTTCTAGTTACCTGTCTTTGATTATCTGTTTCTTTCTTTGATTTAAACTTTTAGTTGTGTAAATATGCAGTGATTTATCTCCACGTTCCTATCTATGAGTGATGAGATGACACTGCCATACCCTAGGCTACGATAACAATTTAAATTCTCTTGAGTTCCATCTGTAGGATTCCCAGCAATTTTTGACATTTTGACAGTACAATAGCCTCTTTTCCACTTGCTTATAAATATGTCCTCTTTTTTTTATCAGTGAGAATCATCAGTGGGCCCAGTGTGAGGATTGTTCCAAGTGGCGGAAAATGCCAGTAGATGCCCTTTTGCCCTCTAAGTGGACCTGCTCTTACAATAAATGGGATTCTGAAAGGTGACCTACTATTTTATGTTGGCCGATTGTTTCTTTGTGAATATACCTCTTCATTTAGTTTTTTTCATGGTGTTTTAATTATGATTAGCTAATAGTACAACGACGAATCATCTTTACAACCATCTAGCCCTACAAGGATAGCAAATTATGTTTAGATTAAAATATTGCATTCCAAGTGAATCTGTTCTGGCTATAAATCTCATCACAAGTGATGGCTAGTATTTTTTTCTCAAATAAATTCTCTTGGTCGTACACTCATACTAATAATTTATCCCATCCAAAGATCAAAATACCGGTACTGGGTAAAATCCCGCCGGGCGGCCGATAACGATTACTGGCCAGTAACCGGAAAACCCAAGGAAAACCCTGTGGAAATTCGTCTGAAGAAATTTGAATTGGGAATGTAACCGCCGGGATTTTGAATTTAAATTTAAAATTTTTCGGCCGGTTTTTTGGATCCCAGTACCCACTGGTATTTCCGGTAACTGGCAATTACCGGCCGGTAACCGCCGGGATTTTGATCCATGATCCCATCTACATGTAATCAAAATATGGAAGGAAAACTCAAGACTCAGCTATGTTCTTGACGGTGTGTAACTTAAGATTAGCTTAATAAGAAAGGGAATCATCCCTGAAACCAATCCTCTCTGGGCATAGATAAGCCAATTGTGCAAGTACTAGATGCTGTATGGCTATGCAGAACACCGCATATGTAGTGTTTACCAAATTAAAGCACACGTAGTTACAAAAGCTATTGAACTCCATACAGAATCTGCTTTCGTGTCACAAGTAACTGGCCAAAATCTTGCCTAACTGCACGCTCAAGAATATTTATCTCATCGAGCTTGACAATAGTAATTATTTTGCAACTCAGGAAATGGTTTGCTCATTATTATATTTTAGCCATTCAGCTAATTGTTGTTACTTTTGTTTCTAGGACTTCTTGCTCATTTGCACAAGAGATAAGTATGGAGGAGCTTGCAGAATTGATTCCTATAAAAGCTGGTATGACACACATGCCTTCTTAAGGTTTATCTATCCTTTTGCAGAAGTTGGATTTTCATTAGTAGTTCTTTCCAAATAGAAATATTGAAGATGAATTTCAGAAGGAAAAAAGTGGATCATTACCAGTAACTGGATGCGCCGAAGAAACATCAGTCTTTGGTACATGGTATAGTGACGCGCTTGGCGACATTAAAAGAAAATCACGCACATCCAGTGTTTTTAGGAAATGTGATGCTGAAGCTATAGTAAACCCGGCCATCCCCCATCCACTTGGGGGCCCCTCACACAGTACTTTGACAGTTTTCGGGTTTACTATTTGCTTTTTTTGATGGTATATATAAATATTAAGATTTGTGAGACCTATGCTTTATAGAAGTTTAGGTAATGCATCCTCAAAAGTGGTCCCTGTTCGCATGATGACCTTATGACTATCCTGTGTTAGAAATTATTGTTGAAGCGTTTAGTATGTTGGAGGTAACATCGACTCGTGCAATGAGCTATAACTGCATTTAGTGTCTGCTTTAGTTAATGTAGTGAAGTATTTAAAATCCATGTTTCATGGATTGTGCAGTTCTTAGTTGTGGTACATTACCGTGAGACCTTTTGCTGAATTGACATTGCAGGTGCTGCAAAAAAGTTTAAAGCGAAGATAGAAACTGACAGTATTGAAGTTTCAGATGGCCTTGGCACACTCGCAAACCTTGCAATTCTTGGTGAAAGTGAATCTCTCCCGTCCCAGCCAACTACGAGGCACCCCCGCCATCGCCCTGGCTGCTCATGCATTGTCTGCATTCAACCTCCGAGTGGGAAGGGCCCAAAGCACAAGCAGACGTGCACCTGCAATGTCTGTATGACAGTGCGCCGTCGTTTCAGGACACTCATGCTTCGACGTGAGAAGCGCCAGTCTGTGAAAGACTCCGAGGCACCTTGCAGGAAAGAGCCAGGCCAGTCCAGTGAGTCGATTCCACAAACTGCATCTGGCCAACCACCGGCCAGTACCAGCACAAATAGCTCTGCCCAGAAAGCGGACAAAAACGCCGATGGTCCTGAAGACATGGCCGTTGAGCATAGGATGACATCTTCTCCAATCAAGAACCAGATTGACCTGAACATCCAGCCTGAACGGGAAGACGAGCAGTCGCCGAAATCTGACGCTGTTGGCGCGATGAGACTCCTCCTAGACAATCCAACTTAGGGTGGCTTGTGCGAGCTTCGGTGCTCATCATACTGGCGAAAGTGGGTCATAGATAACAGATGAAAAATGTCTATACCGATGGAGCAATGCGGCTTGCGGAGTTGTAGTGTAGGTGTTACCTTTCCATACCAAAGATCTAGTTTCCTGTTGAGGGACAGGTTCCCAGTGTTAATGTTGTCGTGTATACCATAGATTCAGGCGTTGATGTTGTAGGACCCCTTAGGTGTTGCATACCCTGTATGTATGTATTGTAAACGGGGAAATTATTCATGTATCGAATCCACACCCCAGTGCTAGAAAAGGATTTATGCTTTTGTTTCCGGGGGTGGCCTCATGTTTCTGTATGTATGTATTGGTGTCTTGATGTGATGATGGTCGCTATCCAGTTTATCCAGGCTCGATGATGATCGCTATCCGGGGCTTCTTCACGCTGGGGTTCTGATGACGCTTGTTTGTACAGATTCGGCTTTTCTGTCTTACGGGAACAGGAGAGTTTATGGCTAAAATGATTCTGTTACATCAAAATTAACTGTTCTAAACAAATTAGTAAAAATAATATCAAAATCAACCCTCCTAAACGACCTAGCAAAATTGCACTGCACGCGGGCAGCCCCTGCCTTGTATTTTGAGCGTGATAATGTGTTATTTTTACCATTTTATCGAGATGAATTAGTTTTACTATTTTGTTTTAAAAAGATGATAAATAAGTTAAAAAACTAAATGAATCGATAAAAATAACATCAAAATTAGCCATCTTAAACGAATTGACAAAAATGATATTAATATCACGCTGGGTGATTGCAAGACAAGGCGCTTGCCGCGTGGCAGGCCTGTCTTGTATTTTGAGCATGACATGGTGTTATTTTTATCATTTCGTCGAGATGAGTTAGTTTTGCTCTTTCACTTTAAAAAAGAGGATAAATAAAACAAAAAAAAAAACGGAAAACAGTATGCTGCTAGCAGGTTGTCTTCAATGACAAGTTCGATTGTCTCAGGCAAACCTTTTTTGTTTTGTTTGGTTCTCGTAGCTACAGCTGTGCACATGCCTAAGATTTCTTCGCAGCGAGTGCATGTCGTGCCATCGTTACACTAGATACTGATGTGAACATGTGAAGCTACCCAAATACTGAAAACTACGAACTGAGCAAAGAACCAACAAAAGGCAATGAACAGCTTAGTAAGCAAATATTAATACACATGCCCCCCAAAAGAAATTGGGGGGTCTCCAGGCCCTCACTAACCAGTATCATCATCTACAACCTGTATCAACTTGTCCTGTCTCTTGTGCAAAACTATCACTATCACCTTCTTGATTGACCAAAACCATTTCTTACACAGAAGAAGTTGGAAAAACCAGAGCGAAAAACGAACACCGAACAAAAAAGGAAGTAGTTTTCTTTGCGCTGTTCCCATTTGAGTTCTTGCGACTCTCTTCAGTAATGGCTGCCCCTGCCAACCATGTCGTTGTAGTGCTTGAGCGACTCCTGCCGCTGCAGCCGCATCTCCATGTTGAACTTGTTGATGAAGGCCTCCACCCGCCGGTTCAGCTCGTCCTGCCCCAGTGACGGCTCACGGCGCAACTTCCTCCCCCCTCCTCCCGCGCCGTCGTTGAACGTCTCCGCCTTCCGCATCGTCGCCGGGGGCGCCGCTTCCTCGCCGCCGGACGGGCGGCGGCTGGGGCGGGTTTCCCAGGTGTCCGACTTCTTGAGGTGCCGCGCCAGCGGCGGCGCCCGCCCGTCCGTGATGGCCTTCCACGTGCTCTCCAGCGTCTCCTCTCTCCGTGGCCGCACCACCCGCAACGCCCTGCTCCCTGCAACAACGTGCCCAATCCCCCATTGGTAACAAACAAAACGTTTCTGAATTTCTTGCTAGAATTCAGCAAAGACGCCGAGAATCGGTAAAGGTGGGGTCTTTCTCTGCAAGAGCAGGGGAAATAATGGCGAATCGTTGCTTCGTGTGTACAATTGGGTAGTGTTGTTACCTTCAGGGCTGGGCTTGGCCGCCTTCCGGCCGAACCTCGCCGACACCAGCGGCTTCTCCCTCGAGTTCGTCAGGTCCGCGAACGGCGCCACCTCATTCTCTACATCCGCCTCCGCCTCCGCCTCCGCGCCACTCCACCGCGGCGTCCATGCCGACCTCGAAATCGAAAACACCTCCTCCTCCTCCTCCTCCTCCACCTCCGGCTCCGGCACCGGCACCGTCTTCACCACCGGCACCTCAACGGCCACGGCCTCCGGAGCATGCACCTCCGGGACCGAGACGGGCACCGCCATCCCCATCGCCACCGCCGGTGCAGGTACCGGCACCGGCACCGGCACCGGCTCTGACTCCTCCGCCGCGGCGGCGGCGGAGGAGGTCGACTGACGGTTAGGCTGGAACCGGGAGGACGCGGCGATGGAGATGATGATGGCGTTGATGACAAGGTACAAATACGGCGGCGTCAGCCACGTGGTCGCCGCCGCCTGCGCTCGCGGCAGCTCTTCCGCCAGGAACCCCGCCGCCGCCGGCCCCACGAACCGCACCCCCGCCGCCACCAGCACCGCCGCCGCGGCGGCCGCCGCCGCCTTCACCGTCCGCGCGTACCCCATCCCTCCTCCCTCGCCTTCCGATCCCTCGCAGAGCTGCAGTTCCCAAATCCTTCGACCGTTTCCTTCCTCTGCCGTGTGGTGCGTGCAGCGAAACGGGAAGCAAGCAAGGAGAGGTGGGCGCAGCGAGGCGGTCCTTTATAGCCGACGAGCGGCTGCTTCCCGAGTTTTCTTTTGCGCGGAGACAATGACACGTGAGCCGTCAGATGCTCCTTCCGACGGTGGGAGATGCACGGGAGGCTTTAGTGTGCGGTTTTTTTTTTTTTTTTGCTTCAATGGAAAGGTCTAGATCGGTAGTAGTGTGGTCCGTGTGACCGTGGGGACGCCCAGGGTCTTTGGCCGGTTGCGAAAAGTGGATCTCGACCCGTTCTAATTGCCTGGTTCATGTAGTTGTTTATAAAGATTTTCGAGCTTTCTTCTATTTCAGGTGAAACATGCGTACTGATCGGACGGCTCAGATTAAGAAAGAATTCTAAACAGTTGTAGCGGAGTGATCTCGATCCCGTAACAAAGCATCCGTTTGTACATGCCACGTGGGCTCATTAGCTGGATGCATGCATGTTCCATGCCCAGGAGATAATAAAGGCTGATGAGAGAGGGGGAAAAAAAGTGATGGAGAGCTCAAACGGTCAAAAAAAGAACCGTTGGATGCGGTGAGCGGGGACGCGGGTCCCACCCGCTAGACCGACCCGTTTCTGTGACACTGCGCTGCGGCGCTGCCACGTACGATCGGCCTTGAGATACCCCCCTCCCTCCCGCCTAATCTAACCAGAGCTTCCGCTTTGTCTGACCCGGCGGCTGCTGAGCTGCCAGCCGCTTTCCCGACGACGAGCGCTCCTCCTCGGCTGAGCTGACATCACGGGCGCCAATGAATGCAAGGGCTCGTGTCTATCTTCATCTCCGGAAATGATTTGCGTACGCCTCCGCCTCAGCCTGACCATGGTCCCGTGCGCGCCGCCCGCCTGGCTGCCCTCGCGCGCCTCCGTCTCCTCCTCCTCCTTCGTCTTCGCCATGCAAGCTCCACGGGGCCATGCTATATGTACATGCCCATGGTGTTTGGACGGATGGATGAATCTGACAGCGCGTGCAGTGACAATCTGAATATGCTAAGTTATTATTTATTAACCCATTTAGTAACTACTGGGATACATCTAATTTAGTTGTTTGTGGGATTTATATTAGTTACAAGATTACTGCTACTCTCGATCTGAAGTAGCTTAATTAGTTAATTGCTGTACTCGACAGAGCCTTCTTATTAGAAGTTTTATATAGCAAGCCCTATTACAAAGCAACAACTAAGGGGTTTTGGGTCATCTCTCTAAAAGACTAGCCTGATAGGTGGGTACATCCTCACACTTATAAATTGTGCTTTATTTCATCTCACAACCGATGTAGGACTATCCCAACAAATCTCCCCTCACACATCGGGTGTGCTCCCTGACAACCGTGAGGCCTGAGATGTATCCGGAATACCTAGGATCTATTGTGCCCGCTATACCCACAAGACCAACTACAAAACAACAATCAAGCTGACTTAGGCTATCTCCCTCCAAAAGACTAGCGACTAGGGCCATAGTCGACTACCTAGGCGGCCACCCGCCTGGGCGATCCAAGGCGGGTGTTGGGCAATCAGGCAGAGTTGCGATGACGAGAGGGAGAGGAAGGGGAAGGAGACGGGGAACATGGCAAGAGGGAAGGAAGCTGGCACCTTCGTCGCCGTCACCAGTAGGTCGTAGTTGCCATCACCACTGCTAGATCTCTCCGCCGCTGCTATCGCCGCTAGATCTCTTCGTCATCGAGGAGGAGGCGCCAAGGGAAGTCAACAGTAGCAAGGGAGGATGCCAGAGGCAATGGTTGGCCCGAAGAGGGAGGGGGGAGTTACGAGAGAGGGAGAGAGAGGGGAGAGGAAAGAGAGAGAGAGAGAGAGTTGCGAGAGAGATGATAAGGTTAGGTGTATTTAGATCGGACGACAAAGATATATTTAGATAGGACGGCCAAGATATAGCAACCAGCCGACCACCTCCTTCTTTTCCCCCGCCTCCGCACCACGCTCCCTGCGCGCCACGCTCCTCCCTCGCCTCCTGTTCTACTCCCCCTCACCTCCGTGTCGTGCTCCCTCCTCGCCTCGCTCCCCCGTCGCCTCCTCTGTTCTACCCCCCCCGCCCGCCTTTGTTAGCCACCTAGGCACCAATCCACCACCCGACTAGCGTCTACCGCCTTCGTGAACCATGACTCCCTCTCTCTTATAAACAGTGATCTGTCTCCTTCTACAACCGATGTTGGACTAACCCAATACTAATGTACCCGAGTCACGACACCATCCATCCTATATATGCTTATGTGTAATTAAATACTTCTTTTTTAACAACACACACCCCAATGTACACATCGTATGAGTTACCCTTCGCAATGCACAATTCGTAGCCAAGCTGGTAGTGGCCTGTTTTGTCTCTTATCACCGTGCATGCATGTACGTAAGTAACCCGCAGCTTTAGCCCCCATGCCTGTTCATCTGCAACCGCAGGTACGGTTGCACAGTGCCGGCCGACCGCTGAACCATCATCCGATCTAAGTGTTGAGTAACCGCAGTCCAAATCCGAACGGCACTCGTATACAATGATCGAATCGTAAAACGATGAAGAACACAAGAACACAACAAGAGAATGAACACGAGATATGCGGGACTTCGTGGTCTCGCTTTATTGCTTCGGATCAATTAGGGTTACAATGAGGGTGACCTCTATTTATAGACTACGGGATGAGGAGTTCAACGGGCCGGGACTCTCAGGGTCCTGGCTCAGTCTTGGCGAGACTCTCGAGTCCCGGGCGATTCTTAACACTCCCCTTGAACACTCATCCAACATGTTCATGTCTCGTTAAAACTCCATAAAACCCGATTGGGAAAAATTTGGAGAAAGAGTACATGTCATGCTCATTGTGTTGCACGAATTGCCTCATTAAAACCTTAGCCGAGAAACTTGGAGAAAACTCGTCAAGGGAAAAAGAGTACAATCCACCTCGCTTTATTTAATCTCGGGATTTATTCTTTGGGTACTTGATCTTCGTGATCAAGATTCAATAATGAGTTCGTGAAGATTCTCCCCAGATTGCGCACTTGTCTAAGTCTTATCATTCCAATTCCACGTATGCATCTTTCAAAACTAGACGCTGAAAGTGACTTAGTGAATAAATCTGCAAGATTTTCACATGACTTAGTATGCAGTACTTTAATTTCGTCCATCTTTTGCATTTCGTGAGCATAGAAGAACTTGGGATTGATATGCTTTGTAAGGGGACTCTTCACATAACCCATTTACTCTTGTGCGACGCAAGCTGCATTATCTTCAGAGATAATAGTGGGGGTTTGCACGGTATTCAATCCACATGACTGCTGGATGTGGTGAATCATCCGCCGAAGCCAAGCACATTCTTGTGAGGCCTCGTACAGCGCTATGATTTTTGAGTGGTTCGTCGAAGTCGATACAAGACTTTGCTTAGACGATTTTCACGGAATTACAGTTCCACCACATAGGAATACATAGCCTGTTTGCGACTTGGTTGTATGTGGGTCCGACAGGAACCCAACATCTGCATAGTCATTCATACACAAGTCTTAGTTCTTTCTGTAGAATAGACTAAGTTCTTTGCTTTCTTGGAGGTAACGGAAGATGTCCATTATTTCCTGCCAATGCCTTTGGTAGGTTCTGTACTATACCTTACTAATAGGTTTACGGCAAATGCAATGCACGATCTAGTGCATGATTTGCTAAAACATAAGTGCTCCTCGCACTCAGTATGGGAATTTTGGTCCCGGTGACTTCCTCCCCTCTTCTTTAGATCTGACGGGTCCTTGTCTTGCCGCAAGGATCTCCACCATCGGCACTTTCGAAGGATATGCCTTTTCAAAGCCGAACCTTTTCAACACTTTACGAGCGTAGGTTGGTGATGTACTAGAATCTCTTCCGGATATGCTCAAGCCGCAAGCCTAGGCGATGTTGGTTTGATCCAAATCTTTTATTTGAACTCGACTCCGGTAAGAGCTTGCTTTCTTAATACCTTCTAAGGTTCCAATGATATTCAGATCATCTTTATACACTGAGATTTATACAAAATCCATCCTGGGATCGTCGTATAAATACACAGGGATAATTCTTATTGTTCGTGTAGCCTTTCTTGCATAGAAAGTCGCTTCGAGCGATTATACCACATTCGCTGATTGCTTGATCCATACGGTGACTTTACGAGTTGCACATCAGTATAGATTTCTATTCGCTCTATCTTGGTTGGAGACAGGGGTACATTCAGGTATCTTCATATAAATGTCCGAATTTAAATTTCCATAAAGGTATGCAGTTACCACATCCATCAATTTCACTTCTAACTTCCAAGTTTGCTGCCATTGAGATAAATATCTAAAGGTAATTCCGCCCATGACCGGGGAATAGGTTTCTTCATAACAATCTCTCGGACGTTGAGTGAAACCTTGTGCAACGAGCCTTGCTTCTTTCATTTCTCTTTCGAACAAATACCCACTTATGCCCTACAGGGTGCACATGGGGAGGTGTGCGACACGACAGAGCCCAAACACCTCTCTTTTATTCAAAGAGAACGATTCAGTTTCTATTGCCTTCTTCCAATCTTCTTAATATGACCTTTTCTTATATTCAACGAGCGATGCAGGCTCTGGATCAAGATTGATGATTGTGACAATTTTCTTTGCAACATTGGCTGTTGGTTTATTCATAGATTCTCCCAAGATCATAAAGTTTATAGCTATGTCTTCAAGGCGATATTTCTAATGCTTCTATTTGCTTACCGCTACTTTCAATTGCGGGCAAGTCCTTTAGTTTTTCACTCCGATGTGTGCGCACACATCCATGCCGATGTCTCCCTTCATGGGGATGTTCAATTCTAGTATGCCTTTTACGAAGGTTCTATCTGGTGCAGTCTCAACGGCTCCCCTTCGATTCTGGGGTACTTTGGTGATCGGTTGTGTCAAGTCCTTCTTATCCTTTTTCACCAGCGTCCCGGTTACTTTTGGATTCGAGGGGGAGTTCTCGTCCTTCGAGGCCTTAGGACGGGATTAGGGATACATTCATCCCAGATTTCAACCCTCTCGGTGCATTGCGCATGGCATATGCGACTTGGTCACGCTCTTCAAAACACTAAAGTGGTTAGGCGGTTGATTCGCTAATGCTTGCAAATCAATTATCTTACGGATCGCAATTGTCTTCTAGACTTCAATTGTCTTCTAAACTTCTATTTGCTTCACTAGTGCGCGGGTCATATGCATGGATTTCAAATATCTTCTAGACTTCAATTGTCTTACGGACTTCTCTATTTCGACATTTTACATCAATGGTTGATTTCTCCCCTAATGACGAAATAATTCTCATCTAATATGCTATCGTGGCGAGCAAGATGCAAATCTCTAGTCGTGGGGTCCAAATACGATTATGGATCTTTGTCTCATAACCAACGATATCCCGACTTTTAGAGAGTGTCCATTTCAGTTTGCTGTGGTGGTGGTATAGGTACATAAACCTTGCAACCAAACCTTCAAAGATGAGAAATTTTCAGTGTTGACCCTTGCGCTAGGTGAATGGATGTTATATGTCGGTGGTCTAAAATTGATGAGAGTTCTTTGCGTGCGAGATCAAGTGTCCCCAACATGTAGTTGGTAAATAACAATTCGCTAGTCCATTACAGGTGTGGACATGCGATGCAGGATGCTCAATTTTAATTCTCATTTTCACACAATAATCATCATATGCCTTTGAAATAAATTCTCCGGCGTTGTCCATTCTGGTGGACTTCACATGATGATAAGGGAAATTATTTTTAATGTTAATTATCTACGAGATTAGCTTTGCAGAAGCGGGGTTTCTCGTAGACATTAAACAAACGTGCGACCGTTTCGAGGAAGCATCGATAAGCACCATAAAATACCTAAATGACCCTTACAGGGCTGCTTAGGACATAAAATGTCTCCTGGATACGGTCCAGGAATGCAGGGATTTCGTCCTTTACTTTCAGAGTAGAGGGTCTAGTAGTCAGTTTCCCGATGGTACATGCAGGGCACACAAAATCTTCAAGATTCGGGAAGTTCTTTAAATTGACACTATATCCCTGTGAATTGTTAATTATATTTCTCATCATCCTAAGACCTAAGTGACATAATCTATCATGCCAGAGATAGAAGAGGTTTAGAGCTTCTAAATATAGTTTTCAGGGCAGTATAGGCTGCAGATGCCTTAATATTAGTGTAGTATAGCCCATTTTCAAATGAAAGAAGTCGTTCTAATACCATTATTCTACTATTTTCGTCACGCTTTGTAATGAGCAGGTATTCCTTACCATGCTCTTCTTGATCTCTACGTGGAAACCGTTAGCGCGAATATCCTTGAGAGTTCTAGTCGATTATGGGCACAACAAGGCTTCTTTAATGACCAAAGTTATGTCCGTCGGGAGTATAATTGTGGCCCTTCCTGAGCCTATTATACATGTATCGCTGCCTGCGATTGTCGTAAGGCTACGAGCATTCTTACTGATCGACTGAAAAAATTCCATCTCTCTCAAGGTGGTATCCATTGTGCCACTACCTGCTAAGCACACTTCCTCCATAGGGCGCTACATGCGATCTAATATAATGTACTTTATTAATATGTAGCAGAAATCCAGCAACACATAAAATAAAATACTTGGATATTAGAACATAACTTGCTATCTAAATACTGAAAATATAAGTCTTGCAGGACTCATCGTAAGAATTTAATGCTTTGCTCTTCTAGAGCCTACAACCATTATTCAAAGTTCATCACAATCACAAAATGCAAGTGACTGTAAAAGGATCTAAGTGCAATGCGTGCACTAGATCGAATCGTGAATATTCGAAACTTCGCCTCAATCGCTACATGGCGATCTTTTCCTCTTGGGCAATTACTACCGTGGCGGCTATGTCCAAAGGAGGGATGATGGGGTTAGCTATTAGGTTCACCCATATCCATAAGTGCAACTAATGGGTGTGGATCTTCCGTGCTGCAATGGTGAGGTGTGCCTCATGCTATCCTTTGCCCCTTTTCTTAGATCAGAAACACCAATTACGTATGACGACCTTACCCTTCTTGCCCTTCTCCTTCGTGAGAGGCTTCATCACCTTAGAGTCGCTAGTATTGGCTTCATGGCCAATATTGCTACTAGGTGGTGTGAGATGTAGTTCTTCCTTAGAACATCATCTTGAGCTTCCACAATTTTCATGATGTCAATCACTCGGCATACTACTTGTAGCCATTTTGATAATAATCGTGCGGATTGCAATCGCATTCGGGTAAAGGTAGAGATGGTCTTTTCAATCTTACGCTCATTTGTGATTATATTATCACATAATTGGAGATTGTATAAATTCGACCATGCCGGTCAATTCTTGAACTCTGGTTCGTGATTCCATCATTTTTCATATTCATGCAAAAGTTCATAAGATTCTCTTGTAATTTCCATAAAATGGTTGCAAAATTCTTATAATGCTCTTGAACTCCTAGTTCGTGATTAAGTATTTTCTATGCATTTTCATGATTTACTGCTATTTTCAGTGATTAAAAGCAATATTAATAATCACAAATAATCAAAACAGTAAATACAATAAATAAATTGCATAGAAATAATAATGACAAGGTAAAATATGCTTCAAATGCAAAAACCGATTCAAAATTTGAATTCCCGAGGCCCTTTTCTCTTTGATATAATTTTCAATAATCTGCAATTTTAGGGGCTAAAACGTGAAAATTTCAATTATGAGAAATTTTTCGCGCAATT
This sequence comes from Hsuehochloa calcarea, assembly GCA_036346395.1. Lineage (NCBI taxonomy): Eukaryota > Viridiplantae > Streptophyta > Magnoliopsida > Poales > Poaceae > Hsuehochloa > Hsuehochloa calcarea. The sequence continues at coordinate 34,272,677 of CM070606.1, forward strand.
TACGGAAACACCGAGGGCCTTTTTGCAAAACGGCCCCTATTTTTCGTTTTCTTTCTTTTTTTTTTTTTTTTTTTTTCAGCGTTTATCGGTAGGCCCAAAAAAGGCTACTGCTTTTTGCCGATATAAGAACTCTGGGGTAGGGTTTCCCTACCCCGAGTCTCGAGGCGGCGGCTCCTTCATGGGAGCCGCGCTTCATCATGGCGGCGGCTCCCATGAAGGGAGCTGCCACATGGCGGCGGCTTCTTCATGGGAGCCGCCATGCCGGAGGCGCCAGCGCGGCGCCGGTGAGAGCGCAGAACGGCGGCGGCGGCCTTCGTGGGAGCCGCCGCTCTCTCTTCGGCGACGGCGGCGGCGGCTCCTTCGTGAGCCGCCGCCTCTCCTTCGGCGGCGGCTCCGCGGAGCCGCCGCCTTTCTTCGGCGGCGCGCTCCGAAGGAGCGCTGCTTTCTTCGGCGCGGCGGCTCCTCGCCGCCGCTCTCTTCGCGGCGGCGCTCGGGAGCGCGCTTTCTTCGTTACGGCGGCGGCTTCCTCGAGCCGCCGCTCTCTCGGGCGGCTCGGAGCGCGCGCCTTCTCTTCATTGCGGCAGTGGGAGCTGCTCGCCGGCACGGATGGTCGGCCGGAGTGCGTCGGCGGCGGCGCGGCGGCTGGTGCCACCGGTGGTTTAGGAAGATCGATCGGCGGTGCATGACTTCGGATCGTCTGCCGTCGACCGCTTTTTTTTCATTCGTTTATGTGAGAGAAAAAATAATCTGTAATTCTCAAAAATAATTCTCGCTCATACGATGCAATTTTCTTTCCGATCGGCGACTTGAGTCGGTTCGCGGTGAATTTGCAATTTCAATCTACGACAATCGACATCCGATCTTTCATGCAATCTACCGATCGACATTGTGTGGCGACTTCAAGTCACCGCGGTAGATTAGAACAGATTTGCACCGTGAAAACAATCTAGAAAGCAAATTTGCAGAATTGAAAGCAATCTAGAAAATACGATTCAATCTACGAGTGTCGTTCTTCGACGGTTACCTTCGATCGCGAGGAGAGTCGATCGTGGCCGATAACGTGTTGAGTAACCGTCATTTGCGAGTCGGTCGACGGGTACCTCGTATACAATGATCGTAATCGTAAGAACGATGAAGAACACAAGAACACAACGATAGAGAATGAACACGAGATATGCGGGACTTGAGTGCGCTTTATTGCTTCGGATCAATTAGGGTTACAATGAGAGGGGGTGACCCTCTATTTATAGACTACGGGATGAGGAGTTCAACTGGGCCAGGACTCTCCGGGGTCCTGGGCCCGTACTGGGCCAGGACTCTCCAGAGTCCTGGGCCCGGTTTCTTAACACTAAGGTCCGCTAAATCAATGTTTCGGTCAAGTCCCCGGCCCAAGTTATTGGGCTATTGAACCCGTAAGCACAACTACAAACATTAAAAAAAAAAAAAAAATCAAGGGACACGTAATAACTTTATGTCTGCCGCATGAGGTCGATATGTGTTCGCAGCCTGCTATTTTATGGTGCCTCTAGTGAGCAGGGCGCTGCGGCTCAATCAGTACCGTCAGATCTAGTCGTCCCCATCTTAGCCTCAAGTGAGCACGAAGTTTTGCTCCTAAATTCCATCTAGGTTTCTTTCTCACTCTGATTTTGTCTGCTACATCTGGTGAGATTTCGATCTCAGTGAGTTGGACCCCATCTGTGGTCGACAAGGGAGGCCGATTCGGTTCAAGATGGACACCTCAACTCGATCTCGTCCTCATCAGAGAGTGAGCTATTGATTTAGAGAGAGGGAATATCTTTTAATTATCTTCTTGCAAACTATCGAAAGAACATATGAAAACTACTATCCAACAATTGATTTGCTTGGCTCAAAATTTGATTTTTTTGCAATGGAAAAAACTATCACATACGGTTCTTACTAAAAAACCGTCTGTAATAGCCTATTTTCACAGACAGTTCTAAACAAGAACCGTCTATGATAGTTAACTATCACAGACGGTTATCTTTCAGAGACGGTTTAAACCGTTTGTGATTACCTCATATTATCACAGACCTATAAAGTCAAACGGTTCAGAAAACCGTCTGTGATGACGATTTTGAACCGTCTATTATGATCTTTTATGTAGTAGTGCCCCTCACACACTCCTGACACATCGAGTGTGCTCCCTGGCAATCGTGAAGCTTGAGACGCTATAACAATGCACGTGCATGGGGAGAAGATCTCGTGTACGTGCACCACACTTCGTGTCCCGTGTTGACTACATCCATCGATCACTAGATCTCACCCCACCCTGTGGGTTGTGGCTCGTAATTAGTACGTCTCTATATTGTGTGCGGGGGAGCCTCCTTTCTTGGCCAAAATTGCATATATAACACTCCAAAACGTGGGCATTTCGAGATAAGTCACCTATAATTTTGAAATAGGATATATGCCACTCTAAAACTTATTTTCTTTTATATATGCTACTTTAGGACACTTTTGCCCTTGAGCTCTTCTTCTTCTTCCTCCCCTCTGTCATCCCGTTGACCCAATAACCGACGGCGACAACAGTGCCATGCTCTCACTCCTCGACTCCCAGAGGCACTCATCATCGTCGAGCTCGCCTCATCCTCCCCACCTGTTCGACCTTCATCGACGCGGCCTGGAGTCCACCTCGCCGACCTTTGTCAACATGGTGGCGGTGGAGGAGGGGCGATAGGTCGTGGCGGACGCCGGTGGTGGCGACGAAGGAGGGTTGTAGACGCGGCAGACGCCGAAAATAGAGAAGGAGGAGTTGATTGGCGACGGACACTGATGACACAGAAGAAGGAGTGGGTTGACGACGCGGGCTAGTCTCGGCGGGGGAAGAAGGAGGGTGTCGACGTCGATGGTGCTGGCTAAGGACAGGGTAGGAAAGAATTAGAAGATGGGAGGAAGGAGAAGAGACAAGGACAAAAGTGTCCTAGAGTGTCATATATCAAAGAAAACAAGTTTTAGATTGACATGAACAATTTCATGATTATGGGTGGCATATCTCAACACGTCATGTTTTGGAGTGGCATATTTTCAGTTTTGGCATCTTCCGGGGTCAGTTGGTTAGTACCACGGGTGATGTGTTAGCCAATCTGGATTTGAATCCTTCCTTCTTAAATATTCCCTCCATTGTCGTTTACTTGTCATTTTTTACCAAAATTTTCTTCCAGAAATACTTGAGACTTTGTGGTTCCCTAGATAAAATTTCCCAAACTACCCCTATCAATACTAGCTAAGGGAATGTGCATTGGTTTGGCTATTGAGCCGCCCGTAACTTGTCCACCAGTCTAACTAAAGACATCACAAAAGACAACCTCTACAACCACCGTCTGTAGCATACTGTCAATGCACTTTTATATTTTCCTTTTGTAGTAGGTCCCACACGTCAGATATTTCTTAACAAAACCACCTCGCTTTCTCTCTCCCCACCGACGCCACCACCTCGAGCTCGCGGCGCCGCCCACCATCTCCTCGCACCTCGCACCTCCATCCACTGTCGACCTTTGACTCCTCGCCAACCCCTCCGACATCGGCCGCTCTGATTCGGCCAGATCTGGCCAACTTGTGTCCAGGTCCTACAGGATTTGGCAAGATCCGGCTCACTGGTGGCAGGAGACAACCAGATCCGGCCAACACTGCTTTCTTTGTCAACCCGCAATGGTCGTCACCGTCGTCCCGGTGGTCGTTGTCCTGGTCGCTAGAACCTTTGCAAATATGGTGGCGGTGGTCCCAACACCCGGGGCCACAAACCATGTGGGCAATATATGATATCCATAGAATGGGCGTGAAGTTCATACGTTCATGCCTTGGTTTGCGTGTCGAAGTTGTCTACAGAATAGTCGACGGACTCCTCTCTCTTTCTCATCGAGGTAAGCACAAATCTGAGGTGGCATACGTTATAGACGGTCTACATGTACCAATTGCACACGCTCTAACTCCACCACTTTGTTACCTCGTTTTACGTGTTTGAGATATTATTCGAGATCATTTTTGTCATATTTTAACACAAATACAATCTCTTTAATACGTGTGTACCAGTCAAAAGTGTCAACTAAACGAAAACCGAGAAAAAAGAGGTAGTACGTTTGTGTTAAAAGAATAAGTTTTTGTTAAGAATTAGTCGACGAATCGATGAACGGTAACACAATCACGCAATCAATCAATAACACCAGAGACACCAATGAGAGAGAGAACGCTAGGAGTATTTATTAATGAATCAGGGATGATTACATGGGTAGCACTGCCTCTCTATTTATTGGGTAGCACTGCCTCTCTATTTATAGACTAAGCCCACCAGGGGTAGTTCTGGTATTTGCCCATACCGGACCTTCTAGGTTTCGTAACACTTCCCCTTGGGTGAATACCACGGTATGCACATGCCTCATTAAAAACTCCTCCCAAAACCCAATGGAAAAAAGGGATGGAGAAAAGAGTGCATCGCAACCATTTCTTGGATCGCACTTGTTGCCTCTTTAAAAAACGAAAAGAGTGCATCGCAACCATTTCTTGGATCGCACTTGTTGCCTCTTTAAAAAACCTTTACGTAAGAAAACTTCAGGAAAACTCACAAAGGGAAAAAGAGTGCAACATTTGGATTTTCGGGATCATGTAAGTCTTCTGGTATTACATATGGGCTATGGTTCAGGGATTCACTCCCCCTGAACTTTATAACTCACAAAGCTGTCTCATCCCTATGCCTCAAACACATTTGTGGAAGCTAGAGGCTGGGAGAGATTTTGTGAATAAATCTGCTAGATTATCACAAGACTTAGCCTTTAAAACTTTTATCTCCCCGTTCTTCTGAAGCTCATGAGGATAAAACAATTTAGGAGCAATATCCTTCGTGATATTACTCTTAACATAGCCCATTTGCATTTGTGCAATACAAGCGGCGTTATCTTCATAGATAATAGTGAGGTCATCGACAGTGTTTATGCCACATGACTTCTTGATATGGCTGATCATCCACCTAAGCCAAACGCATTCTCGTGAGGCTTCGTATAATGCGATTATTTCTGAGTGGTTGGTGGACGTAGCCACCAAGGTCTGCTTGAATGATCGCCAGGAGATGGCTGTACCACCACAAAGGAATACAAATCCTGTCTAGGATTTCGCATTATATGGATCGGACAGATATCCTGCATCTGCGTATCCAACCATAGACATGTCTTGGTTCTTCAGGTAAAATAATCCAAGATCTTGTGTACTCTGAAGGTACCTGAATACGGTTTTAATGCCAGCCCAATGTCTTCGAGTTGGAGCTGCGCTATGTCTGGCTAGCAAGTTTACTACAAAGGCAATGTCTGGCCTTGTGCAGTTAGCTATATACATTAGTGCCCCAATAGCACTTAAGTATGGAACTTCTGGTCCAAAAATTTTCTCATTTTCCATCTTTGGTTTAAAAGGGTCTTTATCCGCTTCTAGGGATCGGACCACCATCGGGGTTTTCACCGGATATGATTTGTCCATGTTAAATTTCTCTAGGACTTTCTTGATATATGAGGATTGGTATACAAAAACTCCTTCAGGGAGGTGCTCTAGCTGCAGGCCTAAACAAAATTTGGTTCGGCCCAAATCCTTCATTTCAAATTCTTTAACAAGATAAGAACTTGCTGCTTTTATGTTTTATGTCGTCCCGATGATATTCAGATCATCGACATATACTGAAATAATACAAAATCCATTCTGGGATTTCTTTATGAATACACAGGGACAGTCTTCACTATTAGTATATTCTTTCTTCAGGAGGAATTCACTAAGTCAGTTGTACCACATTCTTCTAGATTGTTTTAATCCGTACAACGACATTTCCAGCTTGACGCTGTACATATTTCGATTCACTTTATTTTGATCCGGAACCTTTACTCCTTCTAGAACTTTCATATAAATATCTGAATCAAGTGACCCATATAGATATGATGTCACTACATCCATTAACTGCATACATAAATTCATACCTGCTGCCATTGATATTAAGTATCAGAACGTTGTCCCATTCATGACAGGAGAATAAGTTTCATCATAACCAATACCGGATCTCTGCGTGAACCCTTGTGCCACAAGTCTCGCTTTGTATCTCACCACCTCATTATTTTCGTTTCTCTTCCGGACGAAAACCCATTTGCATCCTACAGGGAATACCTTGGGTGGTGTTTGGGCTATCGGGCCAAACACTTTTCTTTTATTCAGCGAGAGTAATTCTACCTCAATTGCTTCCTTTTATTTACCCCAGTCTGAACGCTTCTGGCATTCAGCTAAGGACTTTGGTTCTGGATCTAGTTCAAGGTTTCTTGCTTCCTTTTATTTACCCCAGTCTGAACGCTTCTGGTATTCAGCTAAGGACTTTGGTTCTGGATCCAGTTCAAGGTTTCTAGCAATTTTTGAGGCGAAATAGATGTCAACAACTATAGTTTTTTTTTATATAGTTCTCTTGACTCAACAAAATTAGTGGATATTTCTTCATTCATTTCATCCAGCTCCTCATGATTTTCCACAACGACGGAGTCTGGTTGTTCCGAAATCCCAGTATTAGACTGCGCGCGCGCAATTGTACTGGGTTTACTATCTTCAAGATTATTTCCTTCAGGGATATTTTTAACTTCAGGTTGATTCTCTTCAACTGACCGGGAAGATGTCTTATTGAGTTCTATTTTCTGCGGACGTCTCCGCGGAATGGAGGCCTCATTCTCTGGTGCTCTTCCCCTCTTCTTCACATGAGGGGTTGGAGTGGTTCGAGTATCCTTCTGGGGTATTTCCACTCTCTCCGAGCATTTGCTGCTGGTATGTAAGACTTTGTTACTCCCTTTTAATCAGTGAATGCATCTAGCAAGTTATTTGCAATTTGCTGCAGGTTTATTATTCGCTGGACTTCTAGTTCAGCTTCTTTAGTGCGTGGGTCCAAGGTCTGAATGCCTGAGGCATTCCAATCTATTTCTCGGCATTTGTCTATTCCCCCCTATTGCCGGGAAATTTTCTTCATCAAAGATACAATCGGCGTGTCGGGTCGTAAACATGTCTCCCGTGGTAGGTTCAAGATATTTAATAATCGACGGGGACTCAAAACCGACATATACTCCCAACTTTCGGTGGGGCCCATGGCTGTACGTTGTGGTGGTGAAATTGGCACGTATACAGTACATCCAAATTTTCACAGATGGAAAATACTTGGTTCTTTCCCACGCACTAGTTGCAAAGGGGAAAATTGATGGTATGCAGTTGGTCTTAAATTTATTAGTGCTGCTGCATGCAACACTGCATGACCCCAACAACTGGTAGGGAGTCTACTGTTCTGCAGTAGAGGTCTACCAATTAGCTTAACTCTTTCGATGAATGACTCTGCAAGACCATTCTGAGTGTGGACATATGATACAGAATGCTCTACCTTAATACCTAAAGCTAAACAATAGTCATTGAATGCCTTAGAGGTAAACTCACCGGCATTATCCATTCTAATGGACTTAATTCTTTCATCTGGGAAGTTGGCCCTTCGTCTGATAATTTGAGCTATTAGTTTAGCAAAGGCGTGGTTCCTAGTAGACAGCAGGCATACATAGGACCACCTAGTATAAGCAGCTAATACCACCATAAAATATCTAAAGGGGCCTGACAGGGGTTGAATAGGTCCACATATATCACCTTGTATTCTCTCTAGGAAAATAGGTGATTCCGCCTCTACTTTCAGGTAAGAAGGTCTAGTGTTGAGCTTTCATTTTGCACAGGCTGGGCACAAGAAATCTTCAGGTTTGGGCACAAGAAATCTTCAGGTTTAGGAAATGATAGAGTTTTTAAGCTATGGCCAATAGAGTTGTTTATGATTTTTCTCATCATTCCTACTCCAGGATGCCCTAATCGATCATGCCAAATCTTGTAAGGCTCTGAGGATTTGTACTCTGTTTTTAACGCTACATATTCTTCAGGTTTTATGTAGGTATAATATAACCCAGATGAGAAGGAGGGAAGTTTTTCAACCACACGTTTCTGACCACCGTCAGACTTAGTCAGTAAGAGATATTCTATATCTCCATAATTGTCGGTCTCCACATGGATGTCATTTCGGCGAATATCCTTAAAGTTTAATAGGGTACGCTTTGATTCGGGATACAAGAGAGCATCCTCAATCACTATTCGGGTACCTATAGGGAGAACAAGAGTGGCTCTTCCTGCCAACTATGAGAGCATCGCTTCCAGCTATTGTCATAATATTTCCCATTTTCTTAGTTAACGTTTGGAAATATTTGGTATCCCTTAGGATTGAGTTGGTAGTTCCACTATCTACCAGACAGATTTCCTCCTCCTTCATCAGATAATATAGTCAACAATAATTCAACAGGAATAAATCTTCAAAAGATAACAAGCAACTCATTTATTCATCAAAAGATAACGTTTCAATCCTAAACAATTAATGCTTCAAAAGAGCATGGAAAATCCACTTATTCGTCTGGAATAACCTAAACTGATAAAGCAAACCTAAGAAAATTATAACATTTGGAGTTGCTTGGGGAGATATCCTATGGCCTACTGCAGGTCGCCATATGTGTCAACCTCCATGTGATCACCCCTTGCTGTAGTGTCGAGCTCTATCACAGAGTTTGGGGCATCACCCTTATCATCATCAGGTTGATTAACAAAATGTGTCTCTGTCGCCTTCCTTACTGGCGCCTTCTTGCCCTTAGCAACTGACTCTTGGTATAGTTCTACCAGATGTTTCGGGGTGCGGCAGGTGCGGGACCATTGGTCCATGCAACCACACCTGTAGCACGGTGAAGGAGGGTATGTCTTCTTGCTACCCATGTCTGGCTTCTGTTGCTTACCTCTCCCTTGCCCCATCCAACGGGATTTGCCATTTCCCTTCTGCACATTCAATTTCTTCCACTGTCCACCTTTCTGCATGGGGCCCTTTCCGCGGCCCTTACCACTTGTCCTCTGGAAATTGGCATGTGCTCCTGGCAATGGCTGTGATCTAGTGGGGCGAGTCTAATAGTTCTTCATCAGTAACTCATTATTCTTCTCTGCCTCGAGAAGAGTGGTAATCAGTTCCGAGTACTTCTTGTACTTGGCTTGACGGTACTGCTGCTGGAGTTTCCAGTGAGTAGGGTGGAAAGTGCTCAAAGTCTTATCAATGATCTCAGCATTTGTAATCTTCTTGTTACAGAATCTGAGCTTAGTGATAAGTTTATGAATTACAGAGTTGTATTCAGACACCTTCTTGAAATCCTGGAACCTTATGTTGGTCCACTCACACTGTGCTTCAGGTAGCATGATGGATCTCTGCTGGTCATACCTCTCTTTCAGGGAGTTCCACAGTGCTAGCGGGTCTTCTTCCAAAAGATACTCAGACTTCAAGTCTGGGTGGATGTGGTGCCTCAAGAAGTGTAGTGCTGCGCATTTGGCAGCATCAGGAATGACAGGAGCCCCAGCCTCGGGTAGGGTTATGGCAGCGCCGAGTGTTCTGGCCGTCAGGTTGATCTTAGCATCCATTGCCCATGTGAGGTAGTTGCTACCGTCCAGGGCAAGTTCACCAAACTCCTTTTTAGCGATGTTAGGCATTTCCTACGTTATTCATGCACAATTCTAATTTACTACAGGTAAACAACATGAATATTACTAAATCAGTAAGGTGTGGATTTTATCTATTCAGTAGATTTTATAGGAAATTTTTATGGAATTTTCTAGTATTTTAATGATTTTTTTGCTAATTAATAAGTAATTTTCAGAATTACTAAAACAGAAAATAACACGCTGAGATAAATAATTCCAGAATAATAAACAATAATGCCACAAGCTAACTAGATTATCATAAAGCTTAAATGATCTAGGAAATAATTTTTGGTGAAATATGTAATTTGTAGGGGCTAAAACACGAAAAATTCAGTTTTGATAAAAATTTAAGCGTATTTTTGGGAAATCCGAGGGGTTTTCTGCAAAAAAAAAATCCTTATTCCCGAATTTTTTGTCATTTTCAGAATTATAGGGCCTTTTTTTTGCAAAATCACCATTTTTTCATTTTTCCGTTTGTCCACTCGCTCGCTCTGGCCCATTTGTGCGCGCGGCCCATTCGACCACGATAAGAAATCCCCCCGGGGGGCGATTAGGTTTCCCGTGTTTCGCATGCGTCGGCGGCGCGGTTTACGAAGGATGACGCGGAGTCGGGCCGGTCGGCAAGGCAAGCCCGAGGGCTAAGGCGCAGAGTCGGCGGTTGGTGCGGTCGCGACGGTGGCGGCTCCAATGGCGCAAATTGTTCTCGCACGGTGGCGGCCGGCGGCGCCTTGCGCAGGGAGGCCGGCGACGGGGCGGTCGGACCGAGCCGACGCGGCGCCGGTGGATGGGGCCGGATCGCGGCCGCACGGCGACGCCATCATGGCGGCCAGCTTGCGGTGAGGCGCTCCTGTCTCTAACGCTTCCCTCCCTTTTCCTGTGATGGCTGTTCTTCTCCCCCCCTTTTTTTGTGATGGATGTTGGGGATACCTTCGGGTGGCGGCGATGGAGCCTTGCGGAGGCGGCCGGCGGCGCCGCTATGGTTGATGCAGCCGGCACCGGCTCTCCCCCTTTTTTCTTTTCTGTTATGGATGCCGCGGCGAGGCGGCCGGGCAGGTGGCTACCTCTGCGCCGACGTCCGGTTGGCGTTAGCGTCTTGGTAGCCGCAAGCGGTGAGGCCGAGATCCAGAATTTTTGTTTACTGTTCATATGATCCGAGGCCGACATGGCCAAGAATGTGATGATATTCTCTGTGTCGATTAGTTCATCGAATCTAGATCTTAAATCGTAGATCAAACTCTCGGTAGAGACAACAATGATTGATCTAATCATTGCATTGCTTAACAGATCTAGTATTATCAAACTAGAATAGAATATAAATTGCAATGTGTAGTAGATTGAAATTACCTTTCACCTTGGAGAGCAATTCGTGCTGATAATGTGTTAAGAAATAGTCGACGAATCGATAAACGGCAACACAATCACGCAATCAATCAATAACACCAGAGACACCAACGAGAGAGAGAACGCCAGGGGTCTTTATTAATGAATCTGGAATGATTACATGGATAGCACTGCTCTCTATTTATAGACTAAACCCAACAGAGCCACTTCTATTATTTGCTCATACCAGACATTCTAAGTTTCGTAACAGTTTTATCCCTCTCCACAGTCCACACACACCAGCGCTTTTTTCTAAACTGTGAGCGCCACGTACGCTCTTGCTTGCGTGGACACTACTAGCGTAATACGGAGCACAAAACCTTAACCTCAACTCTTATCTCTCTTTTTTCGCGATGAAACCTTAATCTCAACTCTCAAGGTTCAGTTAGCTAGGCTAACTACGTACGTGTACGCACGTAAACTGGCTTAATTAAGGCGACGTCACCGCTAGCATGGTAAGTTTTCTGTAGTACTATGGTAATTGTTAGTAGTAAATACGGTATTCACCGTACGCGCGTCTATGCACGAAGTACGTGCTCCAATCTAAATGGTTGTACGTCGCGCGCGTCCTGTTCGCCGGTTGTCCCTGTCACAGGCTTACACGTACTAGTTATAGTACATAAGAGCATGTACAGTATTAGTGCCGGAGAGATGTCTAGCAAAGAAAAACCGATTCTTCTCGCCACAAGGAAAAACAGATTCTTCTTACATCGATACTTGATTAGATACCGCTGTTTAAGAAGTGCTTATGTATGTAACTATATATAATACAATCATCTAAAATCATACAAAAGAGATGCAACTCGCATTGTACATGTCCTTGAGTGATCAAAACTAAATGCCCATGCAATATAATACTCGCAATATATACACAGTTGGTGAGGACTGAAGACTATCACCCTCACGATCGAAAAGAGATACTAAAAGAACTAATGAAACAGTATTTTTTTTTTTGCGAGTACGAAAAGAACTAAACACTATGACAAAGCAACATGCATATATACGACGACAGAGATTAATTTGACTGGCTACTCCCAACCAGCAAGCCAGCCGGTGTAGTATAATATAATCTACTGCTGTACTACTTAATTAATTACTCAGGAGTAGTTGTCTACCAGTAAATCACACTACCTCTGAGATTATGAACAATATAATGGCGGATATATCTCCGAGACAACGATGGTTCCCGAACTCGGTGGCGACGTCGCGGCCTCGGGAGACGGCGAATACAACGACCTGGCGCCGCCCTCCGACGCTTGCTTCCCCCGTACAAACTCGCCGTGTCTCCAACCGCTGGCTCCACCTCACAAACCCAACTTTTTTTTGCATGCACCTCAACATATCTTGTGTGGATACTTATCGCAACCTTGACTGCGTATCGATTCAAGAAATTAAAGGTTAGCACGTTATGTATCTATATTTATTTCATATTACAATTAATGTCTAGGTGAATACATGACCAAGGTGAATACGTGAATATTTAGTTTGAGGAATAGATATATTCTGCTGGTTCGTCAGCACATCAAATTGAGCTACGCTGATTAAATATGCAATAAAAAAGCTAAAACATATTTTGTTTTATACGCTAACACTGCACCGCGCAATAACCAGCTAGTTACTCCCTGCAGTCATAAAAGAAAGTCGTTTATTACTTAAATTTGTTATTATATTTTCTAAAAGGTTATAAACATGTAATGCTTTGAAAGTATTTTTCGTAACAATTTCACTTATATTATTTTCACATATCTAAACTATATATTTTAGATGATGTATTTAGTTAAAATTGATACGATTTCACTCGTTACGTTCCACGACAACTTCCATTTTGACCCCGAGAGTAACTCACAGTAATTAACTTGTGGAATTGTCTTATGTGTTAGGAACACCCACCGATCGTACGGGCTTGCTGCGATGGTGGGTAGCAAATCTTGGCTACGTAGCTAAGGGCCGGTAGGCAGTAGTACTTTTCGACGCGACGTGTAGATACGTCGTTGGCGCATATGTTGGTATCCACTTGTAGAAAAATTCGGGCAGTGTGCAGCTGTGCACCATGAGTGCCATATCTGCAAAAATGGGAAAGGTTTGTGCGAAAATCTATCGTCTGATTTCACGCGGTCTACCAACTCACCCGTCCCTTTTGTCATTTGCGGCCTCTCCATAGTCCAGATATATCGACCGGCCGGCCTAACTAGCTCCCATGTGGAGGTGAAATTAAGTAGAGTAATGATCAAAGATCACATTGTATGGAGCAAGAATGATTAAATTAAAGAACGTCGGTAGTCTTTTCTTGTTTTTTTTAATAATAATATTTTTTTAAAAAAAAATACAAAAATAAATAACTAACCCAAAAAATTACAAAAATGAGTTCATGTCGTCGATTCAATTGGCGACAGGCTCATCCTACTGTCTCTGGTCCAACTTTCTGTCGTCAGTTTCGAGTTTCGACCACACTAGTGACTGATCTTTGGTTTCGACCGCTCAGTTCAACTGGCGACAGGAAGTTGGACCACTGAGTTTCGAGTTTCGATCACTCAGTTTTGACCACACTGGTCTTTGATTTCACCATTCGGCCTCAAGCCTTCAATCTGGCGGCGGAAGTTGGACCATCGAGTTCGAGTTTCACCAATCACTCAATCAAGGCGGCGAAAGTTGAATCTGATTGACAGGTACTGCCGCCAGCTCAACCGTGACAAGAACCCATTTTTGTAATTTTTTGGAACAACTACTTATTTTTGTAATTTTCTTTTAAAATAAAAATATTTACAAAATTAACAAGGTGGGAACACTCGACTGGCACAAAGGAGTCTCAATCTCCTTAAGCTTAGCGTCAGTGTCAAATTACATGTTTGCACTATAACCGACATCACAAAATATTTTAAAAAAAATTACAACCTGATACGACGTTCCTTCATGATTTGAAAGCGATTGACTACAACATTGTCAATAACTTATAGAAAAAAAAAACCAGGCTTAATGGATGTAACTAAGCGATGGGATTGGATGTGAGATGCTAGACGACTAGGGCAAACGTACAATGCTTTGAGGATTGGATTTGGGGATCGATCCTGAGCCAGGCAGCCAGGGAGGTGTCGACCTTGTGGCTTGGTGGGCTTTGGGCAGCAGGGCCATTACACTTGTTGGCTATTGGGGTTGTTGGGTTCGTGAGGTGTAGGCTGTCAAGACAAAGTGCGGAAGGACTGTATATTAGTTAGTGCATGCCTTATGTACCAGAGGTGTATATACTACGTGTTTTAGAGAGAAAAAAGGGGGTACAGTTGTACCCCCATGTACCTTTATCAGCTCCGCCACTACTCTTCGTATGTTAATTCCCTATAAAATTTTGTTTGGCCGGCCACCTATTTATGACCATCTTCTGTTTTTTGCTTGTTTATGCTATCCAAACACATCTTCCACCGCCAAACACAAATTAACCCATCGTTCTTTGCTGTGTGTTTTTGTTGGGTACTCCTCAAAATAGGGGACGCCCATAAATCACAATGGATGAGTGTGGATATCAAGGGAATATGCTCATGATCTTAAGATGATGTTACAATTGGCAATGTCATTGAAGGTTTGTCGAATCACGCGTTTTTGGCAAAGTTATTATGCTGTCAGGTTACTGGCGGTCAGACCGGTAGAGGGGCAGCGGTTCGACCGACCAAGAAGCGACGATCAGACCGGCCACCTTTGGCGGTCAGACCGGCCAGGCCTTGGGGTCAAAATGCTGACGGTCCGACCGGCCAGGCGGCGGTCCGTCCAACCAACTCGAGAGGTTCGACCGGCCATTTTGAAACTTTGATTTTGGAGTTGGGCAAAAAATAGAGGGTGTATGCAAGAGAGAGGATTTCCTACACTTGGTCTCATAAATTTTGGAGCTTCGAGTCAAAGTTCTATTCGTTTGAAATTTCCAGAGAGGATTCGGATTTTCAGGCAAGAATTTTGGCTAACTCCCTAGCTGGGCGGTCAGACCGGCTAGAGGGTGGTCAGACCGACCATGGGCGGCGGTCTGACCGGTTTTGACTTGTTCGCTGGCTAACGTGTCGACGATGTTTGTTGGTTAGGTCAAGTTCATGGGTTTCAGTGCATACGTGTTGCATGATACATATTTTGACTAACGTGGGTTAAGTTGTCAAGAACTTATTTTCGGAATCGATTTATTTGTCTATTGTTATGCAGGAGGCTTGGAGGTTAATGACGGTCAACGGCAAGGATGATCGGGACTAGACTTGGAGAGCTGAGGTTCAGAACAATTGAGGATGCCGGGTGAAGTCAGTAGACTCAAGCATAGTGCAAAATGGACAAGGATGACCGAACGGGAAGTTCGGTGCGACAGATTACATCAAGCGGCGCGGGGGTTGGTGCAAGTGCAATTGTGGTTTCGGCGGGAGCCAGATGGGAGAGACTTACCGACATGAAGAGAGCCGTTGATCAACCTACATGTGACGAAGCATGGGATTGGTTCATGAAGTTTGGACTTGGTCTTTGGTAGAGGATCGAGAAGGGGTATTTTGGTAACTTCACCAAAATACCGCCTTGATGGCTTTTGGCTAAACCGCGGGGCAAGACGGTGCAAGGAGAAGTGGTTTAGGTCAAGAGAAGATGAAGACGATGCTTTGAAATACGTGCATGAGTTAAACCCGTTTGTGTGTGTGCTTAACAGGTGCTAATTAGGAATATCCTTCTAGAAGCTAGCCTCTACTATAAATAGGGTAGAGTGCTGGTTGTGCACCTCCTAACCCTTGTATTTTGAAAAAAAAAACACTAGTTTGTGTTTAGAGAGAGGTGGTGGAGAGGTTAGGATTCTAGCTAGAGAGTTGGATTGATTGTGTGCTTAAGTGTTGAGTATTCGTCCTCCATGATGGAATGGCTGTAAACCAATATCTAAATACAATTAATCCAAGTAAGATTCATCAAAATAATCATCTTCTTATTCTTACTCTCTATTTTGTGATTTTGAGGCTTTTTTTATCCTTCGGTTTATGGCATGGATTTTGCTTGCTGTGACATGTAGGAATACATATAGGATAATCTCGATCATCTTTAATCCACGAGCAAGTTTTTGGATCATATTTTGGTTTTGACTTGGTTTTAGAACAACCTTCACTCAAACGGAGAAAGGTCGGAACTTTGGCAAAGATCTTCGTGATCTTTGATTGGAATAGGTTCCGACATCCTAGTGAATGTGTGTTCCAAGTTTCGTGAAGTTTGGAGTTGTGTATCAAAAGTTAAATCTATTTGTGATTTTGTTTTCGGACTGATTTTACTGTTCATCGTGCTGGAGGTCAGATCGCCCCTGTGAGAGGTCAGACCGCCCATGGAGTGGTGTCTGACCGCCCAACTCATTGTGAATTGAGTTTTTGGTGTTTTTAGTTGTTTTACTTTGATGTTTCGATTGGATTCAATAAAAGTATTCCGCTATGCTTGTACTTTGATCCTAATAGCTCGCATAGCTATTGGAGTAAAAAAACGTGTTGAATTCGATCAAGGTGAAAAAGAGATCGTGCTCTTATTCACCCCTCTTTAATCGCTATTTCAGTCCAACACTCCGCAATCATTCGATCCGCTCCATTTGCAGCCTACTACTAGTGGCACAGCAATTATCACATTCTAGCAGTTCAATTTTCTCCCGTTGGTCCATTAATCACGATTATATGTTATATATGACTCGTTAATTGGTTAGCAGTGAATTAAACTTGACTTACATCAAGCGACATATGGAAAGAAAATGACCTGAATTAAAGGCCAGTCATACAAATTGAAAGATTTGTGAATTGCGATGCTTCTTCGGAGGTGAAGAAGGTACACACAGCTAGCCGCTGCAATTTGCCAAGGAGTGATTGGTTGCGTCTCGCGCATCCGCGGTGCGACTTCTGGGGCATTTCTCACCGTGCGTCGGCGGACCGATCGATCGCTACCTACGCAGCCATCATGAATCGCTGTAATTAGGCCTGTAATCTGTCATCATCTGCAGGGCGCCACACGTCCCGGGAATTAACGGAGGAATCTTTAATTTCACGATTATATACGTGCATGAAGACGAACCGCCCAACTAACTTCGCATGATCTATAGCTAGCTAGGTGATTAATTACTCTAATCACCTGCCCTTGCTACCCATGTGGATCTAGAAAAACTAGCTAGGGGTCCGAGCAAGATCGATGCAGCCAGAATATAGCTAGCTCTCCTTGTTCTGGATCGAAGAAGATAGGTCGATCTATATCGATCGATCACTGCGTTAGCGTTTTCTTGATTCGTCTGACGCACCAATAATCGCGGCATGCTCACGCACGGTCGATCTTATAGCATAAATCCGTGTATACAGTACGTACATGGATCTAGCTAGTACATGTGAGATGCAACCACACACGTGTACACGTATACGTACGTGTAGAGCGTGCGTACTGTATATCCCAACGCACCGGCAACTTTGGTCGTGCACGTAGCCAGCGGCCATAAGCTAGTCATGCATGCAGAGGATAGAAAAGTTTTTTTTTTGCTAAATTGTTATATTTTTTATTTATAATATCAAAAGTCGTATCGCTCACACGAAAATACAAAAATAACACGACAGGTGCCAATTTTATTATTTCGGATGTGAGTGCTATATTTGTTTTTTTTAATTTAAAAAAAGAACTAAATGAACCAAAAAAAAAAAACCAGGATAGCAACGCATGGAGCCAGGGACGTCGCGCGTTTCCCCTGAATCCTGATAAGGTGGCTCCATCTGGACCATGGACTTGTGCCAGTCAAAAGAAAAAGTGGCCATACGAGATTAGTTGAGCGTTTTGCGTCAGCAAATCAACAAAGCATGCGTGTTTATCCAGTCCTGAATTCGTAATCCTATCGACACTCGCACTACTAACTGTCTCCCAACCTCCCAGCTGCCCTCGCGTCGCCGGCAAGCCAAGCGCCGCTCGACACCTGCGGAAGCCGTCCATGCGCCCAACGTCCGGCCCGAGAAGTCAAACGGCCAACCAACGCGCAGAACTTCCATCCAGCTTCAGCCAGTTGTAGTCACGTACCGGTCAGTCAGGGGTCAGAGTGCACCTGCAGTGCCACATTCTGGTGCAAGTGTGGTGCTCCTGCCCACGACGAGACAGACAGTGAAGTGTAGAGCTTGAACGTTTGTACCGTCCATATGTACGTGTACTTGTGCAGTGTCCCGTCGGCACCGTGTGTGTACGCACAGGAAACAACCGTCATGTCGACGCACGACTCGGACCTCTGCTGTAACTCAAGAAACTGTTGCATCACTTAGGAATCGACTGACTTCTAATGGATGGTCAGTGCAGGGGCGTAACGTGTGCTGACGTGCACGTCTCGCGGGTACGCGCAATTAATTCAGGGTGTGTTTGTACATGGGGGCGACGTGTGCTGTGTACTATCAAAATCAATGAACAGGCAAGAAACAGTCGGTACTCCGTGCGTTTCTGTGGACGTGCTTGCATGTGTCCTGCTGCAGAATTGTAGTCAATGGGAAGCAAATCGTCTGCCGTTCTAACGTGTATAAAGACATAACTGTGCTGATTTGCCATCATGACCGTTCCTTCGATTTAAACGGTTATGATTTTTTAAATAACATTAATTGTAAAATTAATTACAAAACATAAATAGCCAATTTTTTAAAAATAAACGCCGTTGAAAGGAATTACAATAAACAAGCGACATCACGACTAAGTAATTATATCTTGCTCGTTCGATACGCGCAATTAATTCAGGGTGTGTTTGTACATGGGGGCGAGCAGCCACGTAGCCGTCGGCGACAAGGATTGAAGTGGATCGCAGGTATCTGGGATTGGATCTGGATAAGCTGATTCGGTGCCAAACATCACCTCAGACTATCAAAATCAATGAACAGGCAAGAAACAGTCGGTACTCCGTGCGTTTCTGTGGAAATTTCTAAGCAATATCTCGAGACAGGTTGTTGCGAGTGATGTACATATTATGCCACATGTGGCTGCCCCAGAGATGAGATTAATAGCAAGAATTGTAGTCAATGGGAAGCAAATCGTCTGCCGTTCTAACGTGTATAAAGACATAACTGTGCTGATTTGCCATCATGACCGTTCCTTCGATTTAAACGGTTATGATTTTTTTAAATAACATTAATTGTAAAATTAATTACAAAACATAAATAGCCAATTTTTTAAAAATAAACGCCGGTTGAAATGATAAAATTGTCATGTCGCCAGTTCAATTGACGATAGTATCACTGTCGCCAATTGGAACAGTACCCAGAGGGTTTTATCGCCAATTGAAATGGCGACACAACAATTTCTCTATTTCAAATGGTTCCTGTCGCCATTCGAAATGATAAAATTGTCCTATATTTAAATTTATTTTGGTGCAGAGAATTCAACCTAAAGATTTAGTATATTTCACGAAGTTTGTTGGTAATACCTTGAGTGTCCGCGTAGTTCGGAATCCGAAATTGGAGAAGATAACGAAATGTGAACCGGAGAATGCGAGATTGGTGGCGCAATTTGGAACACGAGTTCGGCGACGCAATAACACAAATAGCCCCCTTCGGAGCGAAATAAAAAAAATTGGGTTTAGAATTGCTATGCGCGCTGTTGTCCCGATTGTATTATTTGTGGAACCAGTCCATTCGAGAAAAGGTTTTGTAATATTTAATATTCGAAATATTTGGAAAAAGAGATATACGTTTGAAAGACTTCATAATTTAATTGCGAATTACATGGTGCGCTGGGTTTAGTTACCTACATTAGAAACGCCAACATACATGAATCAACAAACCGAAATACATCTACGATATATGCACGCCTTTTTTGGAATAAAAAAAACAGATTGATTGGAACAAAATCAACTAGTCCTAACTAACCATCGGTCCCTTCCTCTTGTCTCCTCACTGCCCGCGGCGGTGGCCAGTTTTTAATTCAACCATGTTCTGCGAGACGGGCTATACAATTGAATGATGTTACGATAACACAACGCATGGCCAAATTAATAATCAGGATGCAAAATGAACATAACTTATCTCTTTGATTTGGACTGCGCCCAGGTGACGGGAAGCGCTAGGATGGCCGCCGGTCTCACTAGTAGGAGCCTTCCCCTTGTCCGTCGCGCGCTCGGCCCGGTCGTACTCAGCTTCCTGTTCGGGGGTCCTCCTCTACCACCCCACTTTCTTGGGATCCTCTAGTACCTTTTCAATTAGGTTGGGTACGTAGGTTTTTTAGCGTTCAAAGGTCTCGACAAGCATTGCGTAGTTCAACATGTACTTCTGCTTGATGAACGCATTGTACATGTTTAGGTCGTCAATCCATTAAAAGAAGTTGCATCAAGATGTAGTTAGGGATATGTGGATTGGAACATAAGAGGTCAAAAATATATTTGTGTTCAAGATTTGCTTATGAGGATGTTCCCACACATGTAGTACGCCTGTGCTGCGGTCGCCAGGTGTGTGGATTGGATGATCTTAGCCGGTTCTTCGCACACACATTGCGTTGCGTGGGAACTTCGGTGGTACCGGTGCATCTTTCGTAGAACAATCTGGGTAGAGTTTAGCACTCTCGGCAAGCCATTTGTGCTTCTGCAACATATTCACGTAGAAGTTTGCCGACGAGTCTGACATCTCCTTCCTCTCTGTTGTGTGAACCAAGCTTTGGTGAAGTATTAGGTGTGGTGGTGTAATGTTCTCCTCCAGCTTTCTTCTCCCTCCTTTTATAAAGGGTCTTTCCAGATTAAAAGGTGGTGCAGCGGAGTGTGGTCTTTTTGGTTTGAAAATATAGCTTTGCAGTGTGTTGTTACCTCGGTCTATAAAAGTGGCAGTGTGTGGCGTGTCGTGGAGCATTATTTTCAGTTTAAAAGGTGGCGTGGTAGAGTGTGGTCTTTTCGGTCTGAAAAAGGTAGTGTCACAGTGTGTTGTCATCTCGGTCTGCAAAAGTGGTAGCATGTGGCGTGACATGATGCGGTCTTTTCAGTCTGAAAAGGTGGTGTGGCAGAGTGTAGACTTTTCAGTCTGAAAAGGTAGCGTCACAGTGTGTTGTCATCTCGATCTACAAAAGTTGCAGTGTGTGGCGTGACCAGGTGCGGTCTTTAAGGTCTGAAAAGGGGGCGTGTCAAAGTGTGGTCTTTTCAGTCTAAAACGGTAGCATCGTAGTGTGCGGTCATGCCGCTCTGCAAAAGGGGTGTAAATACTAGAACTAGGGTGGTATGGGGTGTCGCGATGCTTACTCTCTCACATGGTTATCTCTACACACAAGAACAAATAGTATTAAACACAAGACAAGTATAATGTAAGTTATATAGAAATTAATATTTACATAATATGATTGCTATTTACAAGAACAAATGTCTACTAGTGGGCCCTCTTGGAGCATACCCCACGTGTGGCCCCTGACCACGTCTGGGGGCGTCGCGTCAAAGGCTCAGGCGGCTGAGGTACCCTACCAATGCGAGTAGCCTGAGGGGGTGTCGCGAGAGGGTGCACCGTCGGCTAGCTCGGTCCGAGCGCACCGTACAGCTGTGAAGCCTCAACGAAACCTGACTGCTCTCGCTGTGCGAAGGCCCACCGCCCTAGCGCCGTAGTGTCCACACCTGCTCGAACTCGAAGTCCTCGAATGTGCCTCCTCATGCGATACCACCTCCTCGTCCCAAAGTGATGTACGAACTGTGAAACAATACGTTATGCATGTAAACATGACAAAAATGATAAAATAGTATGTTATGCATGTAAACAAGATAGACATACCTTTTCACATGAAGGCAGCGGACGGCTCCGTGTACTCCTACCCTGTGTATGGGTGGAACTCAGGACCTGTCAGAGAAAATTGCCTCTAGTAACTAGTGGATTTCAAAATAAACTACCAGATACGAGTGTTTTGTGCTGACCTGCGATCTGTGCCGAGGTACCCCCAACACGATGTTACAAGAACCTACACGCCACGTCCGAGTGAGGAGTCATGGGGCATGACACACCGTGCCCCCTCTGCGTCCACGCATAGGTAGGTCCAGCACCTCCCTCGGCCTACGACAAGACGCAATCTGGATGCCTCACCTCGTTTTCTCGACGAGCTGGTCCATGACCGCTGTTGACGAGGATTAAAATTTCTATGTATTATTTTAAATACAAAATTAAAATACCATATATCTTCATGGTCGTAAACCTTAAGACTGTCGACCCTTGTCGTCATAAGTGTCATAAACCTTAAGGCCAACGACCCCCCGTGGTCATAGGAGTCGTAACCCTTGATGCTAACGACTCTGTAGTCGCAAGGGTTCTAGATGTTACTTATAGGTACCCTAGTCGGACAAGATCATATACCTAGTCCCTGACCATATAACTACTTGTATAAGCAAAGAATTGGCATGTGGATTCAGCTCTAAGCATATCCCTTACCGTGTGATGAATGGAGTACATGTCATATTGGCTCCATACCACACGACGCTTTATAATCCTAAGACACTAGCAGCAAACCGTGCGGTTTAGTGTCTCACAGACATCAACCGTTAGATGGTTGATGCTTCATCAACCATTGCCTCGCTCCGACCAATCATGACATTTCCAACACGTGTCTTCTCTAGGAGTAACTGTCACCCCTTTCAATGGTTATTTAAGGATGGACCACGGAGGAACGGGGGCATGAGTTTGGAGAACAATAATCAGTATTAGATTCATGTTTCAAGTCTGATTCGATAGCATAGCAAACATTACGCTCAGTATAATTAGGATTAGTCCACTGCCTTGTCAAAAACACCCCTGTAAAGGATCCAGTTCATAGCAATAAAGAACAGTCACATCATCTCCCAAGAACTCTTTGACATTTTTCTCTGTTTTATTTCGTAAGATCGGCAATTCGATTGTCGACTGCTCTAATCTCCTACGTTGCCATGCTAAAGCGCTCCGAGCGTCATATGACGCACGGAGGTCGCCAACTCATGCATCTCCCATTATAGATCAACAGGTACACATAATTAACAAGTTAGAAACCAAAAATTTGTGAAGCAAGTAGGAAGTACGAACCGTTTAATACATACCAAGCGATGGAATGTGGGGTCCGGCTGGGTCGGGTACGTGTCGGTTGTCACGGCCTCGTGTCATGGTGGGTCGTCCATGACCTTGATGAAACGAACCCTTATCCGACTGGTGTACCACTCGATGTACCCGCCGTACATCCCGGGGTCATAGGGAGCATCCTCCTGGACGACGTCTTCTAAGGCGTGGAGCCAGCTTTCAACCCAAGAGAGCATCCTGACAGCCTAGGAAGTAATGGCAGGTACTCCCTTCCTAGTCTACCTGTGGAAGTCAAAGTGATTATTTTGTAGGTACGTAAGGCAAATGCTACAACAAAAATAAAACGTGAACTTACCCATGGATGTTCGGCGGCTACCGCTGCCCCCAGGGGACAGAACCTCCTGTCGTAGACTGAACTAGCTCATCACACGGTGCACGTGGTACTCCTCCACGAAGACATCGTGCACCAAGCTCCTCCGTGTGTACCAGCACACGTGGTCTCGCTTGCACAGGATCGACTAGCCTCGGGGTGCATGCAGTACACCCTGTCTGGAGTGTAAGGTGTCCAGATAACGCGGTCATCCATCAACTGATTGAACATCGTAATGTAGAATTAGAGCCACGCAGAGAATGACACATGGTTTTTATACAGGTTCATGTCTTCTCCGAAGATAATAACAACCCTACTCCTGTGTAGATGTATTAAATGTGCTGATTACAATCGAAAGGAAGACTACAACCTAATGTCTTCTGCTACAGATTGTCTTGCCCCTCTGTCTGTGACTTCATCCTTATATGGTGCATGAAGGGGCGTCAGTTTCTCCAATCCAAGAGACGTCTTAACGTTCCAAATGATGAAGCGGTTGATGGAGGTTATTGTCAGAAAGATAACCTCCCCCACATTGCTAGGTAGTAATTGTCGAAGACAGAGGTATAAAACATGCAGTTATTCTAGAGAATAACAACATATATTAACTACCACGTGTGTTTAGCACACGGTGCATAAGACTCTATAATCAACTGGGCCCACATATCTACAGACTCCATCGACTATAGGGTAGTCG
Source organism: Hsuehochloa calcarea (assembly GCA_036346395.1). Taxonomy (NCBI): domain Eukaryota; kingdom Viridiplantae; phylum Streptophyta; class Magnoliopsida; order Poales; family Poaceae; genus Hsuehochloa; species Hsuehochloa calcarea. The sequence continues at coordinate 34,296,642 of CM070606.1, forward strand.
TGGTTAAATCTACGACCACAAGGTGATCGTAGAGAAGGTTTACAACTAGAGATGAGTCGTAGGAAAGCTTACGACTGGAGATTGATTGTAGAAAGGCTTATGACCAAGGGGTTGTCGTAGTAAGACTTATGACTACTTGGTTAAACTTCTCCCTTATGTACAGTAAGTGATATAATTGCGAGTAGTATAAAGATAATACTATCTATAATTAGAGTTACAGATAAATAATTAATTGAGGATTATTAGATCCTTACCACCTCCATGAAGACATCATGCACCATGCTCTTTCGCATGTACCAGTACACGTGGTCTCGTGTGCACAGGATCAACTAGCCTCGGGGTGCCTGAACGTACACCCTGTCTAGAGTGTACGGTGTCCAGATGACGCGATCATCCATCAACTAATCGAACATCGTAACGTAGTCCAGGTTGGACGCGTGCGTAGTGATCGGAGTGAAGGTGACCTGTGGAATAGAACAACGAAAACCTAGCACAAAAAATAAAATTGCATTACAAGAAAGAAAAAATGTTTAAAAAACTTACCAAAAAATGTTTAAAAAACTTACCCATCAGCGACACTACACCGTACCCATGGTCGGCCGGTCCACGCCGTCGGCGACAACGTACATGGCGGCACTGTAGGTTCTCAAGTACAACTGTGGTCATCTGATCTAGAAACGCTCGAATGACCACAGCTGAAGAAGCAGAGGGCATCCGGAGAGGATGGAGCTCTCCTAAACCTAGTGGTACATGTCGCACAGGGCTCGGTATGTCGGGCACAGCACCGCCTGGCCCTAGGCGTCAGGTGAATCGCCTCCACCTCCGAGTCTGCCAGCTCGCGTGCGTAGCGGATCATGTGCTTATCGACGTTGTTGCTATGGGACCCTAGGAACATCACCGACCCGAACAACCAAAGCAAGTAGGCCTCAAAGTGCTTCCTCACCGTGTACTCAGGTGCATCCTCTGCCATATACTCCGGCTGCAAGAAGACATATACACATCAGTAAGTTGCACAAAGCAATTGAAGCGGAGAGGCAATAGTTATACAAACTTACACATAACTAGTAGATCCACTTCAGCCATGGCCCGTGAGTACTGCTGAACTCCCTGTAACCGGTGTTGGGTGGTAGCACCCCTGGAACCTCGCAAGGAACTCCGTGGGTTACATGGCCAAGACGTCGTGTGTCGCCAAGGGGAAACCCGCGTAAGGCAACCTAGTGAGGAAGGTCACGTCCTGTAGCGTCGGCGTCATCTCCCCGCACAAAAGGTGGAACATGTGCGTCTCTGATCTCCACTGGTCAACTTGTGTCGTCAGAAGGCACCGGTCGTACAAAAACCGCCTCGACGTACAACCACCGCCTCGCAGTCCTGGCCGTCCTCCCTCATCGCCTCCATAATCCTTGCTACTGGAAGGAGGCCTACTTCTCTCAACCCGCGTCGAAAGGATTAAGAACATACGTGAGTCCACCCAAAGTAGTCTGACTGCAATTGAGTACACGAGAGTCACAACTACACATACCTCAAAACCCAACGTGGATCCATCCTCCATGCCCTCATGGGCGTGCACAGCTGCAACACGCCAATCTCAATCGCTACCTCACCCTCATGGGGTAGAATGATATTGAGGTAGCTACGGTGACTCGCGTGAACGGCCGAGTCAAGCAACTCGTATGACCACTGCCCATCTCCTGGGTCTGTCATTCCTAAAAATTCAGTGTGTACATTGTAAATTCTGTGAAACATATATAAAAAGTAATAAGAAGTGACATATATAATTAATTCAACTATTACACGATTAGCGACACATACAAAACTGATCTGCACACAACTGTATTGATGTACAATTTTTTAGAGGTATCTTGTCGTGTACAGATAGAAAGTAAAATTAAGTTCAAAATATTTTACTTAACGTTTACATACCCTATTTAGCTACTCTAGATTTTTTTATTGAATTTTTAGAGGTGTCTTCCTATTTTTCTAGTTTGAAATGTATTTTCGGTATTAACAAAATATTTACCATGTATAAATGGAAACCAGAATTAAGTTGACAATATTTTAATTATGGTATACGTGTCCTATTTAGCTACTCTAGAGTTTTTATAGAATTTTTATAGGTATCTTGCTATTTTTCTTATTTATAAAATATTTACCATGCACAAATAGAAACCAAAATTAAGTTAAGATTATTTTGATTAAGCTCTACATATCCTATTTAGCTACTCTGCGATTTTTATAGGTATTGTACTACTTTCCTTGTTTGAAAAATGTCTTCACATTTATAAAATATTTACCTGTACAAATAGAAACAAAAATTAAGTTGACAATATTTTAGTTCGCCTATACATACCCTATGTAGCAACTCTGGATTCTTTTATATAATTTTTAGAGATGTTTTCCTATTTTTCTAGTTTGAAAATTATTTTTGGTATTAATAGAATATTTACTGTGCACAAATAGAAACTAAAATTAAGTTGGGATTATTTTCATTAGACTATAGATACCTTATTTTGCTGCTCTGCAATTTATATATATATTTATAGGTATCATGCTACTTTTCTTGTTTGAAAAGTGTCTCCAGCATTTACAAAATATTTACCGTGTACAAGTAGAAACAAAAATTATGTTTAGTTCAGCTCTACATACCCTATGTAGCAACTCTGGATTTGATTTTTAATTTTTAAAGGTGTCTTGCTATTTTCCTAGATTAAAAAGTATTTTTGTCATTAATAGAATATTTACCATGTAAAAAATTAAAACCTACAAAGTTTATATAGTATTTTTTGCAGATTTAATATAAATTATTTGAGTATTGTACCATAAATAATATCTATACGATGAACTAAACTATACACAGCTAAAATGATGTACTACATCAAACTGCAATACAACTAAAATTATCTAATTCATTGGATTCTATGTCGCTATTTTTATTTGCTAACCTACCAAGTTTTGAATTTATGTACAAAGTTGTAAGAATATTTATCTATAAAATAAACGACAAGATCTACTCCCCCCGCGCTACCAACCGGAGGGCTTCGCTACGTCACTTCTCCCATGTTCTCCTCTCTCTCTTTCTTCTCTTTTTTTTGGAATTAAAATAAATTTTAATCTGGTTTTTAGGATTTATATAGCTCGCCTCTATCGCCATTTGAACTGACGATTTGCACATTCTTCAAAACAAATTGTTAGTTTAAATGACGATAGACAGATGGAACGACAACTGATAGTAAATAGCAAGTATCCTGTCGCCATTTTAAATAATTTTTTATAGTTTTTTTGTTATTAATATTATAAAAAAATCACGATTCCCGTGCCTTCCAGGATGCTACGGTTTCTAAACCTGCAAACGTTAGGCCCAATACAACTCGTTCTCTGGTGATTTCAAAGATTAACTTTTCTTTTATCGTTTAGGGATATGGATTGCAGAACACCACCGATTGCTTCGGCCATAGCCTTCAGTGCAACAACAGATCCGGCATCTTCTCCAGACTACATGTGGTTAATCATGTGATCTGTGAGTTTACTTAGCATAGCATTAATACTCCGGCATTTAATACTAGCATTAGCATAGCATCCGACACAAATCCAAAGGCGGAAGACAATAGCGGTCGGGTGGCTGCACCAGAGTTGAGGAAATTAGCACTAAATGAAGCACTAAATGAAGTCAGTGGTACTATTTCTTAACTAATAAAAGGAGTTTAACCTTGCGTGACAAGACGGTGTTCTTTCTCTCATGTGCGCGGTTGTTCTCCCCACCTCTCCCAAATTCCTTATCAAAGCACACCAACATATTGACCCAACCTGACAGTGATAAGATCTCGCCCCACCATCCCTCTGTGGCTCATGAGCGCATCCATACCTCCACTCCATCTGCAACCACCCAAACCATCACCACACCACTTTTTCTTCACATGCACAAACCGAAATTTATCGTTGTCCCACTCCTTCACGTCTCATGCCGCGACTAGCCACCTGTATCCATCTGACATTCGCTTCGTATCTCAGAGACCCTGACCCCCTTCGGCACTCAGTCCACGGGTTACAACGACGGCGTGCACGAAGATGAGGAGATCCGACAACATAGGAGGCGGCAGCACATGGAGGTAGCGCTAGAGACAAGAGGAGGTAGCGGGGAGGGGAGGCGACGTTGGGTACGGGAGAAGACACCGGGAGGGGAGGGAGGAGAGGAGGCGGCAGTACCTTGGAGGAGAAGCGGTGGTGTTAGTGAATAGAGGGGAGGCAATGACGTCACACGAGGAAGATGCATAGAAGAAGACGTCCTTCCCTTGCCGCGCCGCCGTTTCGAGTTCACCGCACCACGTCTTCTTCATCCTAATCCTCCCATACGCCCCCGCCTCATGCTCCGTGTTGGCCGAGCAAGCATCCCCGCCACTGTCTTCTCCCCTGACCTCCCACCTCCTTGTCGTGATATGCTTAATGAGGACTGCAGAGGTCAATGGTCGTGAGAACCGAGTCGTGGCTTGAGTTTAGGGTGGAAAAATGTGACCATCAACGCGTAGCCCTCTTCCTTGTTAGCTGACAATGATTGGAAATGGGCAACACGTCGGGGAGGGGGATCGTCGTTAACTTCAACTTCCAAAGGTAAACAATATATGAGCTTAAAATTTTAATTTCTAGGTAGTAGTATGTGATGAAGTAGACAGAGTTAATGTTTCTGTTTATATGTGTGTGAAAGAAAATTGATATTTATTATGTGGTTTAGGATCCCGTCTGCTGATATGTATCTCTTTCTAACCTCCACTAATCCTCTCCCTAAGCCAAAACTAGGGTTTCAATAATGATTCAAAGGTTGAAGGGGTGCGACCACCTCCTCCTCTGTTATAGTGGAGACTTAGACCTTCTAGAAGATTAACTCAAATGGGCTCCGTTAAGGCCCAACACAAGCGGGTCACCTGCGCCGTATTTTAAAGCGCCGTCTACAACACCTCTTAACCTAAGCCTTCTCTTGCGTAGTCTTGCGCCGTGGGTGAGTAAAGGTCACCAAGGTGATATTTGGTAAGATTACAAAATATCCTTCTCGGTCCTTCTCCGAAGACAGAGTCCATCTTCAGTGGCTTGCCATGCTCATCACGTGTAGGTTGATCAAGGCTCTCTCCATGTCGGCAAGTCTCTCCCATCCACTCATAAAAACCACCATGGCACTTGCCAGACTCTCGGCAAGCAGATCAAACCGGTCGCCATGCCGAATCCGTTCGGTCATCCTATCCATTTGCACCATACTTGATTTCATATATGTATCTCTTTCTTTTGAGATTTTATTGCAGCATACGGACATCCTACTAGTGTATAGATATGTAGGAGTTGCAATCTGGACTTCGAATGGACTACTTAAAATGGTATGGTGCCAAAATTTCTCACACTCGAAGATTCCCGTCGTTGCTTTTTAGATAATGGAAGTACAACTCCGGCCTCTGCACCAACTAGGGATGCACACAACCATTACACCACCATCAACTAAAAGCTCAAGAGTTTTCACCGAATCGATGGTACGGCCTCCAAAACCACAACACAGGCACGATCTGTCTTTGGATTCAACCAATGAAGGCAAAATCGCCAGACAACGTCCACAACATCCAACGCGCTACTTCCACCGTGAAGTCACGAATACTGCGCCTCCACGAGATCCAACACGGATCGAGCCTCCAAAGTTTAGGTCCATCGGATCGAGCGTAGCGTCACACATAGCGCACCAAAAAGAAGGAAGCGGCGCCAGCCGCGGCTACGCGTTGGCGATTAACAATCGGCCCAGGAAGAGCCGGCGCCGTACAAGCCACTGCCACCAAGCCACCGCGTTGGTCGCGATCTCTACCAAGCTGCGCGAATCTGGATCTACCGTGCCGGCCGTTGTCATGCCATCTACCAGCTGGAAATGAGATCACCGGACCCAGGCACAAATCATTCGTCGCTAGGGCTACTACGCGGATCTATGCCGCGACCACCACTCTAGCCGAACCCATCCACAAATGAAGGGCTCGATCGCCCATGGTGATGCGCCCGTCGATAAGTCGACCACACGGAAGAAGAATCCGCCAAAGCTTGGAAGCCCGCGGCTAGAAGAAGTCAGCGGAGATGGGCTCGGATCGCCACGCCTGAAGAAGCCCGCGAGAAGGGCCCCAGATCTAACCGATGAGTCCACGTCATGCGAAAGCGAAGAAGGACTACGGCGACTACTGCGCTAGATCCTGCCGCCAAGACAAAGGTCACCAAGGTGATATTTGGTAAGATTACCAAAATATCCCTTCTCGGTCCTTCTCCAAGACCGAGTCCATCTTCGCAAGCACTTCGCATGCTCATGCGTGTAGGTTGATCACCGGCTCTCTCCATGTCGGCAAGTCTCTCCCATCCGGCTCCACCGAAACCACCATGGCACTTGCACCGACTCCGCGCGCTTGATCAAACCAATCGACCGAATCGTCCGTTCGGTCATCCTTGTCCATTTTGCACCATACTTGATTTCATTGACCCTTTTGAGATTTTATTGCAACGCACAGACATCCTACTAGTGTATAGATATGTAGGAGTTGCAATCTGGACTTCGAATGGACTACTTAAAATGGTATGGTGCCAAAAATTTCTCACACTCGAAGATTCCCCGTACGTTGCTTTTTAGATAATGGAAGTACAACTCCCGGCCTCTGCACCAACTAGGGATGCACACAACCATTACACCACCATCAACTAAAAGCTTAATACAAAAAAATGGCCAAAAGCCAACAATGACAAACAAATTGTCATAGAAAGGCTAGCCTAAAAACCCACCTAGCCCTGCCTCCGGGACCAACCAGGAGATCGTCCACACGTGAACAGCAGCTGTGCAACATAGAGATGATGATGGGCCAGTCTCCGTAGTGATGCCTCTAAGAAGGGATATGACTCACGTTTGTCGTCACCGGATCCAACCAGCGAAGTTCGGATCAGGGGTTTTCACTCCGAAGCTCAGGTACCGGTGCTCCAAAGCAACGCCGCTAGGTCGACGTCATTGCCGGATCCAACCAGCGAAGGTTAGATCAAGAGTTTTCACCCCGAATCGATGGTACCAGCACTCCAAAACCACACCACAGCACGATCTCGTCACTGGATTCAACCAATGAAGGCAAAATCGCCAAGACAACGTCCACAACATCCAACCGCCGCTAGCACCACCGTGAAGTCACGAATGCACACGCCTCCACAGATCCAACACACGGATCGAGCCTCCAAAGTTCCGTCCATCGCGGATCGAGGCAGCGCATCACACATAGCAACGCACCAAAAGAAGGAAGGCGGCGCCCACCGCAGCACACGCGTTGGCCGATTAACAACCGTCCACCGGGGAAGAGCCGAGCGCCGTACAAGCCACCGCCACCAAGCCGTCGCGATCTCTACCAACTGCGCCAAATCTGGATCTACACCGTGCCAGCTTCGTTGTCATGCCATCTACCAACGCTGGAAACAGGATCACCCAGACCCCAGGCACAAATCATTCGTCGCTAGGGCTAGCTACCTGCCAGATCTAGCACCGCGACCACCACTCTAACCGAACCCATCCACAAATGAAGGGCTCGATGCGCCCATGGTGGTCTGCCCACCCAGCCAAGTCGGCCACCTGTGGAAGAATCCGCCAAAGCTTGGAGAAGCCACGCTGCTAGAAGAAGTCAACGGAGATGGGCCCGGATCGCCACGCCTGAAGACGAGCCCGCGGAGAAGGGCCCCAGATCTAACCCCGATGAGAGTCCACATCGTCTGAAAGCCAGCGAAGGACTACGGCGACTACACCGCTAGATCCTGCCGCCAAGACACCCACATAGGGCGCGCTGCTGCGGCTTGCGCAGCGACGTCGGCAGACAGACGTCAAAGCGTGATTCAGATAAGTTACCACAACCGAAAAGAAGAAACTCCACCGCCGCCGCTGGCCAACCGACGGCGGCGAGGAGGAAGGGAGGAGAGGCGGGCTTGTTTGGTGGGGCCGCGTTCACAATGAGCGGCGAGTGCGCTCGTGGTGAAAGCTCTGTACGTTGCTACGGGAATTCTTAGCGATATCATGAGACAAAGTTGTTCCGACTTCCGAGTGATGTATATACATTGTAATAATTGCCGTATGAAATAATATGGAACGAGCAACACATATTGTACCGCATGTGGCTACATCTGAGATGAGATTAATAGCACTAACTACAGTTAGTGTGGATATATAAGATATAGGATCTGCAGTGTTCAGTACTCATCTATAGGCTGAAGACAATAGCTGTGATGTGGGTGGCCATGTGGCTGAGGAAATTAACATTGAAGTCAGTGGGATTATTCATACGGATATACAGGATTTGCTTCCGGTGAACCCTAAGGCCGAACTGCAAAACGTCCGGAAAACACGCGCCTAGCGGGCTAAATTCACCTCCTTTTTATCGGCCGAACGGGCTGCCTGAGCAAAGCGGCACAGCACGGCACACCGCAAAAATAATGCCGCCACGGCGCGTGCGGTTGGGCTGGGCAATTGCTCTTCTGCTGGCCCCTCCTCCGCGTTGGCCGGCCGGATCGCGGCAGCTGCAGCCCAGTTGTAGAAAGCCCAGTAGCTGCAGAGGAAGATGGGTTTTACGTCGATATCCCACCGGCGCACGCGTCCACCCCCGAAGCCGAAGGCGACCGCCCTTGGCTGTGTGGTAGCCGCCGCCGCGCAGGGAATCAGTCCCCTCTTCCTCCTCGTCAGTCCCTCTTCGGCTCTTACTCCTACTCGACGAATTCATTTGGTGATCTTGTGTATAACCGAGTCCAGGCGGCCGCGCCGCCTATCTTGACTCGGGTTGAGTTCTGCTCGTGGTGGGATCAGGTGGGTAGATTCTTTTAACCCTAATTCGGTTCCCCAGTTTTGAGCTCTACTGTGCCATGAATTTCTTGTGGTTTCTCTGCCAATTTTGCGCTTATCTGCTTGGTAAAGGTGGCAACTTTTTTACCTTCCACTGTAATGTTCTATGCAAGTTGCATTTTTTCGCTCTCTCCGAATACACTTTCTTTCACCTGTACTTTAGCAGACCCCCTTCTTGTACCCTAATTTTGTGAATTAGCAGTTCCTCTTTGTTCCGTTGTGCTTGCTTCATTTCCTTGTAGTCTGGATGCATCAGAGTAAATATTAGTTCGTGAAGAGAGACCAGTGAACTGATGGTACATTTGTTGATCCCATTTCCTTGTAGTCTTTCTTTTTTTTTCTCAATCAGTTGCGAAGAGGGAGGTTGGCATTTACGAGAAGCTTCAATCCGTCTATCAAGTGGACTTTGTATGCCTGATGCACATGTATCTAGAACGAAATGTCTAGCAACAGCGGCGACAGTGCAAAGGAGAAGGATCCCCAGATTGCTCCGGCGCTCGTGGCGCCTCCCTTGGTCCAAACTTTCGGGCCTGTTCATGCTTCGGGCAGTCCAGCCGTTGACCCGAGATTAGCGCAACAGTCTGGCCATGCGGTACTCCTGCGTCCCTACGCACCTTGGCCTCCTCATCTGCCCTTCCCGCCGCCGCTGAATCCTGCAAATCCACAACAAAACGGGGTACGCTCCCTACTATTGTCTCGTTTGCTCTAGGTGTTAAAGGAAGAACAATGCCTTGTTACCTGACTTTGCTGCTGCCCATTCTTAATCGGCAGGAAGTGGCGGCGGATGTGGCTGCGGCCGATGTTAATCCTGCGATTGGTAGTTGTGATGAGAAGATGTTGCCGAAGGTAAACATGCTATTTGATGACGAAAATGAGGCATATGAGTTCTACAATGTGTATGCCGAGAAGGTGGGCTTCTTTGTCCGGAGATCAACACTCTGGACAACATCAAAGAACATCATCACTAGGAGGACATTTGTTTGCTCAAGAGAAGGTTTTCGGGAGAAGAAGAAGGGCGCAAAGGAAGCAAAGTGTCCACGGCCTGAAACAAGAATTGGGTGCCCAGCGAGCATGACCATTAGGCTTACTACCAATGGCAAGTACCGTTTGACAGAATTCGTACCGAACCATAACCATCAGCTAGCAACAGCATCTACAATTCATATGCTTAAGGCAAAGAAAATCAGGCTTAAAGCACGGTCTGTGCGAGAAAATCTGGTGGATGATACTGTGAGAACACCAGAATTTGAGAATGAAGATGAGGCATACGAATTTTATAGCATGTATGCAGGGAAAATTGGGTTCAACGTGAGAAGGGCAAGCATGACAATGAATGCTGAAAATGTTATCACCAGAAGGATGTTTGTTTGTTCAAAAGAAGGGTTTCGTGAGAAGAAAAGAGGAGCAAAAGGAATAAAGAAGCCTCGTCCAGAGACCCGAACTGGTTGCCCAGCGTGTATGGTCGTCAGACTTGCATCTAACGGCAAATATCATGTCACAGAATTTGTTACCTTCCACAATCACCAGCTTGGTGCTGCAGCCGCTTCTGATCTTGTGATGACATCACAAAGTACAGAAACTGATCAAGATGATGGAGTGGATCTGGTTGATAGATTGCCGGATGATTCTATCCACAGGCAAAATCTTATTAGCGAAAATGCCATTCCAAATTCTCTAGAAGGTAGAAGTTGCAAAAGGTACAAGTGTACAAAGGTTCCTCACCATGGTGATGTAGGTGCTACTCTAGAGTACCTGCAAAAGATGCAACATGATAACCCTTCATTCTTCTATGCGGTAAAATCTGATGAGGATGGGAACTTGACGAATTTTCTATGGGCAGATTCAAAGTCTATCATGGACTTTGTCCACTTTGGTGATGTAGTATGTCTTGATTCAGGGTATGCATGGCAAGGCTATGGTAGGCCACTTGCTTTGTTTACAGGTCTGAATCATCACAAGCAAACTGTCATCTTTGGTGCTGCATTGCTTTATGACGAAAGTACAGAAGCTTTCAGATGGTTATTTGATACTTTTAAGATGGCAATGAATGGAACCCAGCCCAAGACACTGTTAACTGATAGATCTGCCGCGATAAGTGAAGCTGTTGCAGCAAGTTGGCCTGCAACAGCCCATCGTTATTGTGTTTGGCAGATTTACCAAAATGCTCTTCAGCAGTTGAGTCAAGCATTACACGGGTCAAGAACTTTAGAATACAACTTCAAGAGATGCCTATTTGATTGTGAAGATGAGGCTGAGTTTTTTACAGCGTGGAGAGAAATGTTGGAAAAGTATGATCTAGAAGATAATCAATGGCTAGCAGATTTGTTCTCTCTGAAGGAGAAATGGGCACTACCATATGGTCGTGAAGCATTTTACGCTGATATGAAAAGTGTCCAGCAGAAGGAGAGCTTGAGCGGTTATCTTAAAAAACATTTATCCCTGGAATCTGACCTTTTGAGCTTCTTCGAGCAATTTGAAAGATTACTACGTGATCGTCGATCTGCAGAACTGCAAGCTGACGTGAATGCCGGTCAGAGTACAAAGAAGCCACCCTCTATGCGAGTATTAAGGCAAGCTGCCAATGTATATACACCTGCTGCCTTTAAAATGTTTGAAAGGGAGTTTGAGTTATACATGGATTGCATGCTATACAACTGTGGCGAGATGGGCACAATTTCCGAGTACAGAATTACTGTTGAACACAATATGAAAGATCATTTTGTTAAATTTGATTCACTCAATTCCATGGTAAATTGTAGTTGTAAGGGGTTTGAGTTTGTAGGCATTCCATGTCGCCATATGCTAAAGGTACTTGACACTAGGAATATCAAGGACCTCCCTCCTCAGTACATCTTGAAGAGGTGGAGGAAGGATGCTAAATCAAAGTCTTCAAATGGTGGCTATGCATTCCCACTTGATGGTGATCCTCATTCAGACCAGACAAAGCGTTACACTTTATTGTGTCGGATATTCAGTATAGCAGCAGCTAGGGCTGCAACCTCCACAGAGTCATTTGCATGTATGGAAAGCCAATCAAGCATACTTATGGATCAAGTAGAACAAGTTCTTCAAACCAGGCCCCCTGACATAGCTGCTATTATTGGTGCTAACTATGATCGAACTCAAAATCCAGTTGACAATGTTGTCACAGAAGGTCTACACAGTCATACTAATTTTATCAATGGCTCTGCTGATGGTACTTATTTAAGTATGATTATATTTCAATCTAAAATTTTATTGTTGCCACATACATATTGATGGTGCTAACTGCAATGCAGGTTCTCTAACCTTTCCATTCACATTGGGTGCTGGTGCGTTGGATTACCGCTAGACAGGTAATCATTTCTTACTCTAAGTACTAGCCATAGTGCAGTGTGCCCTCTGCAATATGTACAAGAGAGCTATTCTGTTGTGCCATGCTAAGATCTTTTGGTTTTTATCTATTGCTGCACTCATGATGTGTCTCCTGTGTAGTGATCTATTTGGGAGAATGCCTGTTTATTTCCCACCAGAAGTTTAGTTTTGCTGACTCTTTTGTTCAAACAGGTGTTGGATGGTATATCTGGCGCCCTGCCAATCCGGTGATGATTACACATTATCTGCAGAGCTGGGAATAATAACGACTAACCCATCCATTGTACAGGTCATTTTCAGATAGATTTCTACTGCTGGAAGTTTTCCATTAGGTACTAAAAAAACGAGAAGCTATTTCGTAACTTATGACTACTAAACAAAGGTTTTTTTTTAATATATAAAAAGCTTAAGCCATTTTAAGCGTAACAACCATAAGTTATGAGAGACTTTTACGGAATAAAATATCCCCTTGCCACCGAACTGTGCTGAAATTACCTTCAAAATACCATTCGTATATAAGTGCAAACACTTTCATTTTTTTCCTCTCCACCCGTTCTTTTCCCCTCCTCCCCTTCGCTTCCACACCCGACGCCGCATCTCCTCCTCGGCTACCCCCAACACTACCGCCTCCCCTCTCCTCCCCCCAACACCGCCGCCTCCCCCCCCCCTCCTACCCCGACGCCGCTGCCTCCCTTGCCTCAACGTCGCCACCCCTCCCCCAACGCTGCCGCCTCCCCTCCCTTAGGTGGTGCTAATTTTTGTGTGAGCAGATGAAACTGCATATTGTGTTACTCCATGCTTTTCCCCCTGAACTCTAGAACAATTTTTTTTTTGTTCTTGTGTGCTAGTGTGACATTGGACAAATTTTCTTTCAAATTTGCATGACTGAGCTGAGCAACTCACTAGATGTTGCACTGCCATTTTTTTGTGTGTATATTCATGTGCCTGAATTTGTTGTGTGTTTTCCATGGGTAGGGGGTGCATGATATTTTCCAGGGATCTCCTGAGAATGTGGGAACCAAATGAGCCGCGCATCAACAAGATTGTGTTCATAGACAGGAATCTCAATGGAGAAGAACTGGAGAAGGGCTTCAAGGATTGCCTTTTGAAGAAATAAGAGACTGGAGCTTCTCCGATTTTTTCACACATGGGATGGATCTCCAGCTTCATGATTTTGACCTTTGCGGCTGTAGAACTTATCCTTGAAACCGAACTGTGATTGAATTGACATGAAATGCGAGATGTATAGAATGGATAACACCCTTGTAACCTTGCCAATTGCCATCCTTTACGATCACAATAGTCATTGGTATTATTGTACTGTGATGTTATGCAAAATGCTGCATTGTAACCTATAGAAATTTATAAGACTGATTTGAGGAATCGCATGGTATGCTACTATTATATTATGCAGTGGGATTTATTTATCAAGATTATGCTTCCTTTCTGATCTGTTTTGAAATACCGAATACATGCATGCACGGACGAGCGATATCTTGCTATGAATAGGTTGTCTGTTATACTATGATCTTTTTAGATATACATCTCCGATAGATATCGAGATTTGCAATTTATTTGGATAGACTATGGTACACACATGCATGCCCGTACGCGAAATTTATTTTTGTTTCATATGTACATTTGTATGTATTGTCATATTTACTAATCCTATGTAAAAATAAGTTTAAACTCTAAAAGGTAATTTAGGTTTTTTATCCTTCGCACACAACCGAATGAACCAACATCTTATAAAAAACTATATTACCAAACAATAAAATTTATCTTAAAAACTAAGGGGTTTATAATTTGATTAAACCGTCCGGTGGCGCCTCACACTGTTGGATATCCTCGATTATGTCTAAGTGGTGAATTATTATCTGCTTAATGTGAGGGGTCCTTACCACTGCTGATGACTTCCCAGTGGTTTCATTGCTGGCCTGATATTTAACATGGATTATGCAGCATTGCAGATTTTTTTTGAAATAATATTAATTTAAAAGATAATTACAAAAATAAATAGTTATTTTTTTTAACAAAATTAGGTATGTCACCATTTCAATTAGCGATAGACACCTATGCACTAGCGACAGAGGGCTCAATAGTACATAGATGTCCTTGTCGTCAGTTGAATTGGCGACAGAGACCTGTCGACAGTTCTAATATTAATTTAAAAGATAATTACAAAAATAAACAGTTATTTTTTTAACAAAACTAGGCATGTCGTCATTTCAATTGGCGATAGACACCTATACACTAGCGACAGAGGGCTCAATATTTTTGAGCACATATTTTGTCAACAAATCATACTGCTATTACATAACATTCAGCATAATGTCATAACATCTTTTGACGATAAATCACAATTTCTATTGACTATTTTAGATCACATATTTTGTCAAAAATTCACACTGATATTACATAACATTCAACGCAATATCATAACATCTTTTGTCGACAAATCACAATGAAATTACATAACATTCAACGCAACGTCGCCACATATTTTGTCGACAAATCACACTGACATTACAGACCATTCACCACAACATCATCACCTAGTTTTTGACAAATCAAAGTGATATCACAAAGCATTGGACACCACATATTTCAACAGGATGAACCTTTCCGTGGTGTGTGGCCTCAATGTACGCCATGTGGACTGCCTCAAGTAAGGCAGTCGGATGAGGTCTCTGCGGCAACGTCCGGGTTGCTGATGTCTCCTTTGTTCTGTGGATTTCTCATGAGACATTTCTTGAAGGTGTGCCCAGACTCCCTGTAAATGAAGCACTTCTTCGTACAACACACGGCTTCTGCTTCATCCATGTCGTTCTTGATGCGTTGTACCTATTGCCATCCAACCTTTTCCTTAAGCCTATCAATGTCCGCGGTTCAGATAAGTTGCTCCCAAGTCGGATGGCCAGCGAAATAGCTAACAATGTTGTAACCATACATATCTGTACTCTATGTTTACATCATCTCCTCCTTGTTGAAATAGTCAGAGATGTACTGGCTGGGATGTTGCGCCATCGTCGAACATGCGGTCATGATATGGGAGTAGGGCCTATGCAGAAGAATGAGCTTGTTGCAAGTGCATACGCACCTAGCGCGGCGTAGCGTGCACTTATGGGTGATTTTTTCACGGTTCATCCCGCGATGCCCTTTATCTCTGCACAGTATCTTGAAGCGAAGCTCCCTTGTGCCCATGTTGAATGTTCGGTGCATCTCACCCTTCTTGCTCTTATCCTCCATGTACTTGGTGATCATGGCGAAGTAGAATACTCTATCATTTGCCATGATGAGTGACGCATTGTTGTTTTTGTCAACAAAGTAATTTGTCGTACCGCGGAGAATTACCTCCACAATACCAACCAAAGGGAGCCACCTTGCGTCGCGCATGACCCAATTGTATAACTTAGCTAGATTGGTTGTTATGATATCATATCGAGTACCACCCTTGTCGTGTAGCAGCGACCACTTCTCCTTAGGCTCGTTCTCAATCCAGTTCGAGAAGCATTTCACTTGCACCCCCGTCTTCCTCGCCACACTAGGGTCATCTATGGGTAGCTGTGGCAATGCTTCAGGAGCCTAGTTAGCACTTGGGGTGACCTTTTTTGTTACCTTCCTTCTGTGCGTCTAGGTCCGTTCATCCAGAATCTTCTAGAGTGCTTCAAACTTTCGCTGCCGGTTCTGGTTGCACAACCACTTGAATAGTTTCACCAAGTTCTTGTTGTGGAACTGCTTGTAAAAGTTTGCATCCAAGTGCCTCATGCACCACCACCTGCTCTGCAGATCCGCCCATGGAAGTGGTTCATTCTCTCCTTGTTGTAGTTAAATTATTGCACTCAACAAGCCTACATGTTGATCATATATAACACATACGTTAGGATGATCATGTACAACAGAAATCATCAAATTCATTAGGAATCACAACCAGCTGTCCGTGTTCTCACTTTCAATGAAACCAAATACCACAGAAAGAACTTAATTGTTCCTATCCGTCGTTATTTCATTCAGTATCCGACTCTTGTACTTTCCAGCCAGGAATGTATTATCCACACACAAGATTGGGCGGCAGTGCCGGAATGCATTTATGCATGGACCAAAGGTGAAAAATGCTCACTTTAGTATCCTTTTATTGGCCCACTTTGGATGCGTGGAATCTTGAATGTCGACATGAGTGTTGGGATTCTTGTCTTGTATGACTCGTAGTAACCCGGAGAGGTTGTGGTAGGAGTCCTCGAATGTACTCTTGTATGACTCGGAGTAGCCCGGGGAGGTTGTGGTAGGAGTCCTCGAATGTACCGAACATTGATTCCAATGCCTCTCTGTTTTGCCCTCTATGCCTTGGCATAGCTGACTATGTACTGAAACCTTGCTTCAATCGTCCGAATGATGGATCGTGGTTCAAAATCTAGATTATCCACGATCTCACCGTACATGAGGTTTGCGATGAAGCCTGGTGACAGGTTCATGTGGGATTGCACTGACTGAGCGATGACACATGTGTGAGTGACCACTATAGAGTATTTCCAGTAGGTGTCCCACTTAGTCTAAAATGCATGCACTCGCCAAGGGCATCCCTCTATGTTGCACTTCACGTCGTAGCATCTTGGGTTAGACTTGACGACTGTGAATGTACACCGCACCGGCAAAGTCTAGAATTTGATTGCATCCTGCACGGCTTCCTTGCATTTGTACATAGCTCCTTGCCTGACCTCGCTCTAATCGTACTCACACGGCACACATGAGCCTTCATTAACGACGAGGTCGTCGAACTGGTATATGTTCCACTCGGATGGAACCACCTGTTGGTCCACATCATTCTCGTCATCGGATCCTTCATCTTTTGACAATGTCACGAAGTCCCGGTCTTCAAGATCCATCCTTTGCACTAGGGCTTCTAGCTCCCCACCCTCGTCAGCAAGCCCACTAGCTTGCTTGACTGAAGGAGCTCCTTCCATAGAGTATTCATCGACAGGATCAGCTACTCTCGGACCTTCAGCCATTGTGTGTGCCGTGCTGTGACTAGAGTCCCTAACTTCTTCGGCATCACTATCCCCTTCTTGTTTAGTCGTCGATGCAGGAGTGGGCTTGGCATATGCCTAGGCTAGAAGGATCAAATCCCACCGTTCCTCCCTCACCCTGCATACATATGACTGTCATGATCTTGTTCCCTTGAGCCGCACTAACTCCCAATACGTGCCCTGTGTTGCTCGGTTGGCAAGGCAATTCAATCTCAGATCGTACATAGTATGATCCAAATCGAATGAGTGAAACAATCACTGTATCACAGCGCCCCATGTACGCTGCTCTGGTCTTCTTAGAGTTACGTTTGCCAATTAAAAATAACGCAAATCATTCCCCTCGAGACTCTCAAGAATAGTCCTCTGACCGTAGTAAATTTTGAAGTTGGCGGTGTCCGACCTATTTATCGTACTACACTGTAAACAAGATTTCCATGATTAACAACATATCTAAAACCAAACTACCCACCGAAAAGGATTATGTACAATATACTACACTACACAACCATACATCTAAAACTATGTAATCCATTCGGTTAAAAAAATCATCTGAAAGGTGGGCGACCAGACGGACAGCGCTTCGCTAGCTTCTCTCCTCCTCTCCATTCCCTCCCCCTGTCTCTTTTTTTCTGAATGAAGTGAGTTATGCTAGAATTTTAGGGTCTTTTATTGGGTAGATTGTGTCGCCATTTGAAATGACGACAAAGACTTGCAGGATCCCTATCGCCATTTGAAATGACGGTTTTTCCATTTTTAATATTAAAAATTTTAGGACCCCTGTTGCCAGTTGAATTGAGCCCTATGTCGCCAGTGTATGTCTCTATCGCCAATTCAAATGACGTACATTTTCTTTATGTACATGTTGCTTCAATAGTTTGGTCACCTTTAGTTGTATTATGTATTGAGGGATAAATGTCCATGGCATCTCTACCTCTAAAATTGTGCAATTCTGATTATTCTTTTCTAGTGTACTAACTGAAATTTTGGCCAACATGGAGTAAGTCATCTCGTTGGTAAAACACTGTCATACACGCTACAATGATTGATAACAGACATTTCTTGTATAGGCAATGTTTAGAACAACACGGAACTTCTCATGTGGGACTAAACTGTTTCATGCGAATTTTTTGTGTTCCATCCAATGAACTATTTCACGTGAAATTGTTGTGTTCCATCTAATATCTAGGGTGAAGTAGAGGTGGTTAAATGGGTCGGCCCAGCCCGCGGTACGGGACATGACACTGTAGTTGGGTCAGGCTGGCACGTCCCCGACTAGACGTGTCGTGCTTGGGTTAGCACCCCGACCCATCGTGACGATTCAGCATGGCACACACAGTATCCAACCTAGGCACGACAATGTAGTCAGGTTAGGCCAGCATGTCCCGACTAGGCGTGTCGTGCTTGGGTTAGCACCTCGGCCCATCATGACAGCTCAGCATGGCACACACAGTACCGTGCCAGACATGGCCTGGCTCCTCTCCCCTGACCCCCTCTGGCCTTTGGGCTCCTTCGTTTCCCCTCCCTTCCCAAATCCCAAACAACCAAATCCCTAGACATGGAGCCACCGCTCGAGCCCTACGCCACACCACTCCACCTCATCATCGTTGAACTCCTCTGCCACCCCACCATTGACGCCTCCTCCCTTCTCACCCTGAATCCTACCCCTAGCACGTAGAGCTCACCAAATGGGCTGGGTCTACCGGGCCGACACGAGGCACAACACTGTAGGTGATGAGGACATCCCTCCTTCGGATACACGCACGACACAAGACCCTCCAGATCTGGGTGCTGAACTACACGGTCCTATGACAAGAGCTAGAGCACGTCACTTAATCGATCAAGTAAAGTCGTTTCTAGGGCTGAGTGTATTATTTGAGAACTCTATGATGCTGCCTAATGGAGATGATTTACTTGTACTCAGGAATCTAGGACTACGACCAGTTCAAGAAGGTCTACGACCACTGCAAGAAGATCTACGACCACTACAAGAAGACCTACGACTAGTTGATTCGATTGGAGCAATCTACGACCAGAAAAGCGAGCACAGTGCTCGTTGGACACAATCTACGACCAAAAATAGCATGGACTCCTCAAGACCACCCTAGGACCATCCTACGACCGGATCTTCGACGTAAATACGCAACACAAGGTGTCACACACCGCTTTGGAAACTAATAAGACTTTGTAAGCGTAACGAGGTCGGAGTCCGTGTTGTGTACGCTTCATCCCACTACCGCACAACCCTAGGTCGACCTCCTCACGTTCCCTATATATATACATGGCGCCATAGTTTAGAGGCGGGTTTTCTTAGATTATTACGCCAATTGCGGTTTATGGATTATCGGTTTGAGGAACCCCACTTGTAAACTTCATCCATATCCGCAATACAATTCAGATTGCATCTACCTTGTTCTTGTGAGTTGCTTCGATTGCTTGCAGGAACAATAACCTTCGTGGTAAGGTCGATCGCGTGCAAGCGTGGTCGATAACGACAGGCGTGCGGGTGTAGCGAATTGCGAGGTGACGATCTGTTGGTCGGAAGCCTCAAAGCGTCAACGTCCTCACGATGAACCAAATCGAACCTATCGGAAGATCGGGCCGCCGTAACTCATCAAGTGGTATCAGAGCAAAGGTTGCCCGTTAGGTAATTTCGTTTATCCCCTTTTGTTAGTTGTGTTCCCTCACCTAGAGTCCAGAAAAACTGCCCTACAAAAAGTTTTAGATCGTAATTATTCCGCTGTCCAAACCACTTTGTGCCTTTCGCAATTTTGTTTTCACTTTTCGCATTGTTGAGTTCGAGTCCATCGTCGGTGTCTTTGTTGCTGGTTTAGAGTAGCATTCTTGGTCTCTAGTCAGCACCGTCGCCCGCCGTGCCACCATCCATCCTGGACGCACGACCTCCTTTTTCGAGCGACACCCATTCGACCACCCGCTCGGGATTTACCATCTGGTCGGAATCGAACATCTACTCGGATCCGACCACCTCTTCGAGCAACACCCATTCTACCATCCACTCAGGAACTACCACCTGGTCGGATTCGATCCCCTGGTCGGATTCCGTAGCCGCAACAGAACTAGCCCAAGTTCAGAGAGAGAGAGAGAGTATCTTTTAATTACCTATTTACCCCTGCTCTCCGGAAAAAGTTTGTGACCCAATCACCTCATCGGATCCAGAAAAGGTAACAGAAGAATTTTGGGTTTGGGTCACGTTTGCAAAAAAAAGCAAAAAGTGCAAAAGAAAAGAAAAGAAGCAAAAAAAAGTGCAAAAGAAAAGAAGAAGAAACAATTCGACCACCCCTAGTTGGTCTACGACCAGTTCCAGCCTTGCATCCTTTGGACTCCTTTGTATCGAGTCCTTGTTTCGATCAGTATTGTGCTAGAGTTAGGAACACTTTTAGACCAGCAACTGTGACGAGTACTGTGGGCTTTGGTTCATCTTTGCTAATCTGATTTCATTATTGCTATTCCTTGCTACTAAATATTGCCTGTCCGAGCTCCACATACTTTCGACCCTCAGATTGGATCCTCGCATTCGCCTCCGCCGTGATCGTACATCCCACCTTCGCCGATTAGACCACCTGCTGCAATTTGGTAAGAAACTCATAAGAGCTTGGTAAGATGCTTGAGAGTGTGTGATTCCACCCTCCGACCACCTAATAGTGATAGGGATAATACCTTTGTGTTGTCTTTTGTCTCCTACTAACCATGTCAGGTGAAGGATTGGATGCGCAAGAGTGTGTTTTGAGGGAAGAGCTCATGACGCTATTGGATGAACAACGCACTACCGTTAATGAGGACATCGACAAGAAGCCTCAAAGCGTCAACGTCCTCACGACGAACCAAATCGAACCTATCGGAAGATCGGGCCGTCGTAACTCATCAGTAGGCCCAGCCCAGGCACAACATGAGAGCCCGGGCCGTGCCTGGGCCGCTACCTCGGCATGGTGGGCCGACCCGGCATGACATGAACAGTCTCAGGTCATGCCAGGCACGACACGGCCCAAGCAGGCATGGCACGGAGGCAAGGTGACGAGGGGAGGAGAGGAGGTGGCGGGGCGCAAGACCGAGCGGCGTGGACGAGGACGCGTGCGGCCGTCGGCGACGACCGCGAGGCGAGCCGGCGGGGGAGGCACGACGACGCGGCGGTGGGTAGGAGGCGGCCGGCCGTGCCTAAGCACGGCACGGCATGGCACGGCCCGACCCAACCCGTAGGATTTTTAGCTGTTTTTTTACCGTAGGGGTCTTAAAAAATAGCAAAAAAAATTCAAAAAATCTTGAATTTTTTCTATAAATGGCCACCATACCCCCCTCATTCTCCATTCTCTTTTTAAAATTGTGTTGTGCAAATTCAAATCCGTGTTGAGCTAATTTGGGAAAATTCAAAAAAATTATGCCAAAATTTGAAAATTTCAATTTTCGGCAGCAAGTCAGCGAAAGAGGTACAATACTATTTTTTAAATATTTTTATTGTTAGTTCTTGTTATGCTAAGATGAAAGCAGTAATAGTGTTAGTTTCGATTTTACAGTTCTCGTTATGGACAGTCCTTACGACAGCTTTGCTCTTAGTGACCACAGACTTTCACTAGAGGAAATTATGTCCATGGAGGAGGTTGCGGTTGCCTCAAACCAACCGGAGGTTTCACCGGAGGAGCAAGGCTCCACGACAGCATCAGGCTCCACGGCAACCAGAGCAAAGAGGTATAGACCGTCCACATCGGGAGTGTGGGAGAATTTCGACAGGACAACCAAGCAAGATGCAGCGGAAAATGAGGTACCGTATGCTATTTATAAAATTTATCACCATGAATTGTCTGCAAAGTCTATAGGTGGAGCGAGACACTTGCTTGGACATGCTACAAGATGTCGTACCAAGCAAGGATTGGTGATGAGGCAGACACATCGGCAATACAACCCCGACGGTACAGTATCTAGCTGGGACTACGATCCTCAGGTAGCCCGCCAATCTCTCTGTTGTTTAATTGCTTCTGAGGATTTACCGTTAGACTTTGGCGAGTATGCTTCTTTCTAAAATTACATTAGGACTGCGCATAATTCTAGATTTTGTTCTGTTTCTAGACAGACAACAACTAGGGATCTAGTGAAATACTATAATGAATGTCGTAATAAAATAAAGGAACTATTTAGTACGTGTACATTTTCAGTGGCCCTGACCTCGGACATATGGAGTGGTCGGGCTAGAGAGGATTACCTTAATGTAGTTGCACATTATGTTAATGACGACTGGGTAATACAGAAAATGATTATAGCTTTGAAATTAATTGATGTAGCACATACGAGGGAGAATATTGCGAACTGTATTATCAAAGTCGTGGAAGACTTTGGTCTTACATACAAAATATTCACAATTACTTTAGACAACGCCGCTTCATACTCTAGGGCTATGGACATTCTTACTCCAGTGTTGAGTACATATGCCGATTCCTTCTTGCTACATCAACGATACGCTTGTCATATTATCACCTTATAGTCAAATGTGGTTTGAAGAGGTTGAATCCATATGTTAAAGCTTTTCATGATGCGATTTTTTTCTTGAATAATTCTAACGTAAGAATAGCACAATATAAGAACTTCTGCAGGGCGATGGGTGTACGTCCAAGAAAGTTCGGTTTGGACAAGGAGGTAAGGTGGAACTCTACTTACCTCATGCTTAAGAATCTTTTACCATACAAGAGCACTTTTTCTGTTTTTATTCAAACACACTATCCTAGCACTGACGATACTATACTATTAACTCAGCAACCTTGGTTCGTTGCTGAGAAGATATTGCCGTTTTTAGAAAAAATTTATGAGGCAACTGTTGCTTTGTCTGTTGTCTACTATCCAACATCTCCTATCATTGTGCATGCTATTTTACGGATTGTCACTCAATTGAAAATGTATGAAAATGACATAGTTTTGCGCGATGCTGTTGTTTCCATGAAATCTAAATACCTTAAATATTGGAGAGAAATCCCTTACCTATATGCATTTGCATTTCTTTTAGATCATAGGGCTAAATTGATGCATTTGGTACTGTACTTGATCTTCTTAGTGATGCTACAGGGCTTGATTGTACTGACTATTTTGCAGAAGTTCGTTCTCGGTTATACGGGGTTTACCAAATGTATAAAAATAAGTTCCGTGGAGTCCACTCGCAACAACCTCCAGTAGCCCCCACCTCAAGTGGGAATAAAAATATGTGGGGCGCGATCTTCGTTGCATCTTCCTCTAGGTCCATGTCTTCTTCTTCTTCTTCTACACCAACGTCTGCCCAGCTAAGACTCACAAGGAGCGGAGAACTATCCACATATCTGGACATCGATACGGTGGATTTCAACCCAGAAGGCTTCGACATCTTGCAATGGTGGCAAGCCCATAAGTTAACATATTCTGTGCTATCTATACTTGCACGTGATGTGTTAACTGTTCCTGTCTCTATGGTTTCTCTGAGTTCGCTTTCAGTCTTTCTGGAAGAATATTGGAGGAGAGAAGAACAAGTCTCACAAGTGAAATGGTGGAGATCCTTATAAATGTGAAGGATTGAGAACAAGCTGATTCACGAACACAATACTCTGTGAAAAATCTAGAGTTATCAGAGGTGTTCGAAAATCTGTACTTAGACAATGACACCGACATATAGAACAAGGATGTATCATGTGTGTACAATTGTAGAGCTATAGTCTGTGCTCTTTTTCCTTTGCCAAGGTTTTCTCATTTTGAGTTTTTACTTGGCGAATGTTTTAACAAGGCAGTTAGTTGGACATTAATAAAACTCCTCATTACATTTTCAATATGATTATCTCTTTTTTTTCATGTCTACTTCTGAATTCTACACATTTTTTTTCAAGATATATATATATATATTTTTCATTCTGACGGGTCAAACGGGCCACACTTGGCCTGACGGGCTAAATGGGTTCAGGCCGGCCCGACACAGATGAATGCCCGATGGTCCATGCCTGGGCTGCCACCCCAGCCCGTGGGCTGCCCGGCCCGGCACGAATAGTAGCCGAGTCGGAATGGGTAGTGCCTAGGCGGGCCCGTGCTGGGCCGGGCCAGGCCGCCCGTTTGGCCAGGTCTGCTAGCACGAGCCCCTTCGCGCTCATCTCCCACCCCGCCATCCTCGACGACACGCTCTCCCTCCCCTCCGCCGTCACCTCCTCTACCTCACCGCCACCTCGGCTCTGCACCAGCCCCGGTAGCAGCGCGCACCAGCGGAGGAGGCGGGGCGTGCGGCGTCGGCTACACGAGCCTACCAGCCCGTCAGGCTAATTGTACCCAGGCTAACACGACACAGCCTAGGCGCTCGATGTGCTGTGTCTGGATCAGCCTGCTGAGCCCACGGGCTGGTACGACGCAACTAGTTTAGTTAGCCAGGCCGGCCGGGCCGGGCCGGCTACTTGGCCATCTCTGTGATGAATTACTTGAAATCTGAAAAGGTTCAACTGTGGCCCTCGGATCATGCGAGGACGGCCCAGATCATCCGGGCGAGCTCCCCTGCCTTACTAGAACGCTTTCGCCAAAACCCCCAAACCCTAGTCTCCTAGACGCCCGCGCCCGCGTCCGCGTCCGCGTCCCGCCGTCCTTCGCTCGCTCCCTCTCTCCTCTTCGCGCGTGTGTGCTCCCACACCGTCCCCACCAGATCGCCGCACTCGTTTCCCAACGCCCTCCGTTGCAGCCGGAAGCCGCCCGTCCTCACCGTCCTCGCTCGGCGCCGCCAGCGACCTAGGGGCGCGGCGGCGATATGAAGAACCTGAGGCTGGTGACAAGGATCGGGCAGCAGCTCCAGCTCCAGGTCGACGGCGAGGCCCTCGTCGTCTCCGCCGTCGACGCCGAGCGCCTCCGCGCCTTCTTCGCCTCCTCCGCCAACTTCCTCTATTCGGTCCACCTCCCGGCCTCCACCCAGGTACAGCTGCTCTACTCACCAATTTCGTTACATTTGATGGCAACTGCGCGCTTTCAATAGCAATAGCAATAGCAAATTAGCAATTGCATATTCAATACAAGAGGGACACACGAATTTGGGTGTTTATTTGCTAGTTGTATGATTTTGTCTAAGGATACACCTTATATGTATTATCATATTCTAATTGCTTGTGGATTAGATACACCCGTGCTAAACTGCAAATTATATGCAGGCAAAATACTAGTAGTTAAAGCTGAAAATTACACAACAAACCAAAAAAAACACTTCTTCATCTGCGACTTACTATTGTACTACTACACTGCTTTCATAAATATTGAATATATAGGAAATGTTTTTTTTTTCCAATCTAGAAAATATGTCGGCATGGTGAGTACTTCTGCTTTGGTAGTATTTCCTGTTTTCTTGATTGTGCTGCTTTGTCTCTCACAGCAACCACTGCAATGGAGCCAAACTACTCTAGACTCGGATGTGGAGGAGGTTGTTCTCGAACCTGGAGATTTCATAGTTGCCATGGATTATCTAATGGAGAAGGAGTCTCTACTCCTTGGTTCATCAGCTGGTTGTCTCTTATTGTATAACGTGGAGGAAAGAACAACCGAAGTTGTAGGAAGACTGGAGGGTGGTGTCAAGACCATTGCCTCTAGTCCTGATGGGGCCCTTCTTTCAGTAACAACCGGATTTGGGCAACTGCTCGTCATGACACATGATTGGGAAGTGCTGTTTGAGACTTCTCTTGACCCTCAAGTAAGTTTTCTATATCAACTCTGACTGAAGATACGATTTTAAGTGTTATCCATTATAAACATGCTTGTTCTCAGAGTGCTTCTGCAGGCAAGATAGACCATTCCGGTGATCAGATCCAAAGTTCTATTTCTTGGCGCGGTGATGGGAAATTTTTTGCTACCCTTGGGGGCCTTGACGGTAGCTCTCAGAAACTTACTATTTGGGAACGTGAATCGGGAAAGGTGCATTCTTCTTCAGATACCAAAACTTTTATGGGAGAATCACTAGACTGGATGCCGAGTGGAGCCAAGGTTGCCACCGCCCATGACCGGAAGACAGAGGGGAAGTGCCCTCTCATTGTATTCTATGAGAAGAATGGTTTAGAAAGGAGTTACTTTTCTATTGATGAGCCAGCAGAGGTTGTCATCCGAGCTTTAAAATGGAACTGCAATTCTGAACTCATAGCTGCTCTGGTTTCCTGTGGCCAGTATGATGTTATTAAAATATGGTCCTGCAGCAACAATCACTGGTACTTGAAACAAGAACTACGCTACACAAAGAAAGAGGGGGTGAAGTTCTCTTGGGATCTGACAAAACCAATGCATCTCATTTGTTGGACACTCGGTGGCCAGGTCATTACGCACAGGTTTGCTTGGACTACCTCTGTCAATGAGACTTCGATTGCACTAGTTATTGATGGTTCCCATGTCCTTGTAACTCCTCTCAATTTGGGCCTCATGCCACCCCCCATGTCTCTGTTCTATCTTGCATTTCCTTGTGCTGTGAATGAGGTTTCTTTTGTATCCAATAATTCGAAGAACCATTTGGCTGCTTATCTTTCAAATGGCAGCTTGTGTGTTGTGGAACTTCCGGCGGCAGATACCTGGGAAGAGTTTGAAGGCAATGGGATAAGTGTTGACCCTTGCTGTTCCGACTTCACTTTGAATAACTGTATGCACCTCACATGGATAGATACACATACCTTGATTGGTATCTCTTGCTACAGTGATTACTGTTCTTCGACACCGATGAGGTCCAGTGAAGCTAGTATGGCAGAGAAACATGATTCACTGTTTTTCGTCAATGAGATCGAACTTGTATGTTCTGAAGATTCTTTGCCAAGTTCAGTGAGTTCATCTGGTTGGCATGCTAAAGTATCAAAGAAAATGCCTCTGGAGGGTCTAGTTATTGGAGTCTCTCGAAACCCAGCAAAAAGATGTTCGGCCTTCATTCAATTAAGTGGAGGAAGGATTGTTGAATATTGCTCAAATGTAAATTTGTTGAGAGTGTCTGCAACGTTACAAGTCGGTGATGTTGGTTCTGACTATGGTTTTTCAACATCATGCCCTTGGATGACTGCCGTTCTATGCCATGAAAATGGTATGGTTCGGACCCTTCTCTTTGGACTTGACGACAGCAGCAAGCTGCATGTGGGCAAAAGGTTATTGAGCAAAAACTGCAGCAGCTTCACATTCTATTCCAGTGCTTATGGAGCTACTGAGCAGGTTGTGACCCATTTGCTTGTGACTACTAAGCAGGACCTTTTATTCATTGTGGACGTCAATGAGATTTTACTTAAAAACGGTCAAGTGACAGTTGATAGCCATGTCAGCAGTCATCCTCGAGCAAAGCAAAGCAAAGAGCATATCACTGTGTGGGAAAAGGGAGCAAAGTTGGTTGGTGTTCTCCATGGTGATGAAGCAGCTGTCATAATGCAAACAACCCGTGGTAACTTAGAGTCTATCTACCCTAGAAAGCTGGTACTTGCTTCAATTGTCCAGGCACTGACTCAGAAGCGTTTCAGAGATGCAATGGATATGGTACGACGCCATCGGATAGATTTCAATATGATGGTGGATTATTGTGGCTGGAAAGTTTTTATCGAGTCAGCTGCAGATTTTGTTAAAGAAGTCAATAACCTTAGCCACATCACTGAATTTGTTTGCTCAATTAAGAATGAGAATGTCAGCAGCAAATTGTACGAGGCCTACATTTCATTTCCTGATCAGTGTGCAACCTCAATGGCCAATACTGAAAACTCACATGGCTTCTTCTCTGAGAACAAAGTCACATCTGTACTGACGGCAATTCGGAAAGCCCTTGAGGAACAGATGGAAGAAAGCTCATCAAGGGAACTCTGCATTTTGACCACTTTGGCCCATAGTGAACCTCCATTATTGGAGGAAGCACTAAATAGAATAAAAGTCATTCGAGAACTGGAACTTCTCGGGGTTGATGATGCCAGGCGAAAGCTCTGCCCATCTGCTGAAGAGTCCCTGAAGCACTTGCTTTGGTTAACATACCCAGAAGCTGTTTTTAATGCTGCTTTGGGACTGTATGATCTGAACCTTGCTGCTATTGTTGCTTTAAATTCTCAAAAAGATCCAAAGGAATTCCTTCCTTTTCTCAAGAGTCTTGAATGCCTCCCTCCTGCTATTATGAGGTACACAGTTGATTTAAGACTTGGAAGATACGAGAGTGCTCTCAGAAACACTGTTTCTGCTGGCAATGAATATCACGAGGACTGTATGAAACTCCTTAATGCGAACCCTCAACTGTTCCCACTGGGCCACCAGTTATTTACTGACTCGGATAAAAGGCATCAGATTCTTGAGGCATGGGGTGACCATCTTTCTGAAGAGAAATGCTTTGGAGATGCTGCAATAACTTACCAGTGCTGTTCATCATATCAGAAATCTTTGAAAGCTTACCATGCTTGTGGGGACTGGAGAGGTGTGTTCACTGTTGCAGGTCTTCTGAAGTTCAAAAAGGAAGAAATTCTTCAACTAGCACACGAGCTATGTGATGAGTTCCAAGCACTTGGGAAGCCAGGAGATGCTGCTAGAATAGCACTGGAGTACTGCTCAGATGTTGATAGATGTGTAAGTTACTACATCACGGCAAGAGAATGGGAAGAGGCTCTTAGAGTGACTTATATGCACAGCAGGCAGGATCTGGTCGATACTGTTAGAGATGCAGCTTTGGAATGTGCTGCATTGCTAATGTCTGAGTATCAGGAAGGATTGCTAAAGGTGGGTAAATATCTAGCACGTTATGTTGCTGTGCGGCAGAGGAGATTGTCTCTTGCAGCTAAACTCCAGTCAGAAGACAGGTTTATGGATGTTGAAGATGACAACATTTCGGAAGTCAGCACTAGCTTCAGCGAAATGAGTGCATATACCACGAGGTATGACATTCTACCATTTTAAGCTGCACAACACTCGTTCTCTCTGTTCCAATTTCCAATTTCCATTTTTTTGTTGTTTTAAAAAGAAAATAAATTTCAAATTGTGTCAAGTTATTCATGAATTGTTGAATTGGTGTGAAATTCTAAATGATGTGTGGACAGGTCGACAAAGGAATCGAGTGCTTCTGTCATATCTAGCAGCGCCAGTAAGTCACGAGGGGCAAGACGGCAAAAGAAAGGTGGCAAGATACGAGCTGGAAGGTAGGTGACTCATATTTGTGTTGACAGATTATTTCAATCAAAGCTGAAAGGTGGCTTGTTGAAGATGTTACTATTTGGTATGATTTCCGTTTGGTTGTTTGTTTTGTCGACTCACCACAAACTTCTTGTGTGCAGTCCTGGGGAGGAGATGGCACTTGTGGAGCATCTCAAGGGGATGTCTCTGACCGCTGGTGCTCAAAACGAGCTTAAGAGCCTGCTTGTAGTTCTAATACAATTGGGGAAAGAAGAAACCGCCCGTCAGGTGCAGCAGGTTGGAGATAATTTTGAGGTATCTCAAAAGGCTGCAGTGAAGTTGGCTGAGGATACAGCATCTAACGACAAGATAGACGAGAATGCGCATACGCTTGAGCATTACGTAAAAATGCTGAGAGCTCGTCAGCCTACTACTAGCGAAACCGCTTCTTGGCGAATCAAAGCATTGGCACCGCCCTGACTGGTAGAGTATCTACTCCAGTCCACGAGTGAGTGATTACTACTCCATTTAGAATGAACAGTATTATTAGTCCGCTTCTTAGAATGCATTAACAATGGTGTTGTGATTTGTGAAATATGATTACAGGCTTGCTGGTTAGTAGGAAACGGTGGTGTGGTGGCTGTTGGGATGGAATCATGGAATGGAACGACAGGCCTCAGTGTTGGTGGCAGGCAGTTGAGTCAGTGTATACCCAATTGTTACGTTGGCCGTAGCTAGTTCCAAGATATTTCTGTATTTTTTCAGTTTGGTGGATTATTACGTACAAGTGGATTATTTTTCAGCAATTTTGTAGTTGTATTATTATGTATGGAGGAATAAAACTTATATTATCAATACATCTAAAATGGGCTATTATAGTGATCGTTTGCTGCTGTGCTAACAGTTCAAATATTTTTTTGGTCAAATTGGAGAAATGTGCATTTTGACACTTGGCAAATGGTTCTCTCTTTTATCTTCAGAGAGTAGTAACCACCAAACAGCAGTAGTTTACGGTGGTATTCCTCCAATAAAACTAGGAAAGGAGCCTGAAACTCTTTTTTGAAGGCAAACATGGCCCCTAAGGCCATTAACTCTGGATTAAAATTTGAGTGGGTACAACCACCATGAGAATTACAAAAGGGACCCTAACATAACAACATATTACAAATCAGTCCCTGGTGCTTATAAAAGAGTAAAAAGAAGGAAAATGTCTATTTTACAACTCTGCACTCTTCGAAAAGTCAGAAAATCAACTCTAAACTACAAAACCAAACATCTGACACCCTCAACTATCAAAATAGTTCATTTTATCACCTTAGACCAAAACCATCCTGGTTTCACTGACGTAGCATCCACGTTAGCACCCATGTAACCATATTTTGCCACCCCTTTGACCAAATCATCTCTATCTCCATCTCTCTCTTCCCTCTCAACTCGCCTCTCCTTTTCTAGCCCGAGCTGGCCAGAACCGGTCATGGGTCGCCGGATCTCACCGTCGGCCAACGGATCCTGCTGCCATTGCCTGTGTCACTATCCAAGCCGCCATCGGCGTTGCTGCCTCCCTCAACCACCACTGCTCAAGCCATCGCCTGGGCCGCTAACGCCACTTCTTCTCCTAGGCCGCCGACTCAAGCCACTGCCGCAGACTGCGCAACGCGCGTTCAAGCTCGAACGACTCTTCTTCTCTGTCGTCAGCTAGGAGGTCCACCACTGTGGTGCTCGCCTCCATGGCCGCTTGTAGCAGGAGGGTCGTCCCTATCCCGACCCCAGTCCTGCGCACCCCTCGCTACAGTTTAGGGCGGCGACGAGGGAGGCGACAGCGGAGGGTGAAAGAGGTTGTAGGATCAAGGATGGCCGACTAGAGGAGGTGAAGAGGAGGTTTCTAAAAACATGTGCTCTAATTGATAATTTTAGCAAGTATGGTCTAATTAAATAATTCAAGCACAATTCAAGAGATATATTTTAAACTTTCACTAAGACACCTCAAGGCTATGTCAATACTAAATATAATTCTAGCTAAGCAATTCTACACAAATAAATTGCTAGAAATGTAAATGAGGATATAGTAAAGACAAGAGAGAAAATCATAATGAAGACAAATGATGTTTTTCCCGTGGTATCGAAGATTTGTCGATCTTCACTAGTCCACGTTGAAGTAAGTATAAACGGATTGGATCGACTCTACGAATTAAGCCTCAAACACCTCAATCCCACTAGGATTGCTCTTCCTCCACTCCAGAGTTGATGAGCATCAAACCAATCACAGTCATTGCCTGGTCTATTCGCAATCTTCTTGAAGAGATCACCACACAAACTTTCTATAAGCCGTCTAGGTGCCGACACGCACCAATAGTAACAAATCGAAGCTCTTGCTTGAAGATTATCAAGTGCTAAAGATATAAACTAATGATGTATATGCACTTGAATGCTCTCAACAACCTCAAAATGCGAAATATGAGTACATGAGTAGAGGAGAGTGCACCAAAGGCTTAAGCATATTCAATGAGGTCCAATGTTGGAGCGTCCTGCTTTTTGGAGTTTTTGAAAATTTTAAAACTTTAAAATAGAACCATTTGCTTTTATTGCCAAAAGCTTAATTGGGAAATTCAGAATCAATTGCAGGTTAATATGAATTAATCAAACTTTAATTAAATTAAAGTTGGTTTAATTGAGATTTCTGGTATTTAAAATCAAAATTATTATTTTAAGAGTTTCCTTGGATTTATTGGATTTTAAAAATTGTTTTCCCTTTTATCCGAAATTAAAAATTAATTTGTTTGCAAAAGAAAAAGAAAAATTAAAGTTGAAACTATTTTTATTAAGTCCAGAATAATTCAAGGAAATTTCTGTGAAATTTTTCAGAATTTTTGGACTCTATTTGCTATTTTCTAATTTGCCTTTTGATTCGTTTGAATTTCTAAAAAATAAAATAAAAATTGAAATTCTCTTCACTGTTCTTGGGCCGAATCTCTTCGCCCACTCCTCGTTCCTCGGCTCGGCTGCCTCCGCTGCCCGCTCCGCTCCAGCCGCCCATCTCCTCGCGCTTGGCCGCTCTAAGCCGTCCGATCTCCATCGCGCGTCTCTCGCTCCGCCGCGTCGCTCCTTCGCGCTGGCCGTCGGATCGCCATTGCACCGCCTTCGCTCGCCCGCACCCCCCTTCTTCTCCGCCGTCCGATCGAAATCGGACAACGCCCGATCGCCCGCCCCTATTCTTCTTCTTTTCTCCTCTCGCGCGCCGTCTCTTTCTTCTCTCTCTCTCGCGTGCCCGTGAGCTGCGTGGCGAATCTCGCCACCACCTCGGTCCGGCCGCCCCCCACAGCTCCCTCCGCGTCAATGCCTCGGCCGCCGCTCCCCTTTCCCTCTGCCCCAAGCTCGGCGCCTCGCCCGAAGCTCCTGCCACCGCGTGCCCCATCTCTCCCTCTCCCGTGACTTCTCCGCCTCCATAAAAGCGCCCCTCGGCTCCGCCTCCTCCTCCTCTCCCCATTCCTCCAGATCTTTTCCTTCCTCTCGCCTCCGTCTTCCCGCTTTTCCCCTTTCCCCCTCCTTCGGCCGAGCCCCTACCGCCGCCATTTGCACCGCCGCCGCCTCCATTTCTACTCCCTCGCCGCCGGCCGCCGCCTCTGCGTCAGACCCGGTGTGTGTACACTCGGTTCCCAATTCCCTCTACCTCCACACCGCAGCCTCCGCCCAAGGCGCTCTCTCCCGTCGGCGAGCCATCGGCTCCGTCTTGCCGCCGGCCAACGTGGCACTGTGGTCGCCGCGCGGCGCCGGTCGGCCAGCAGCGGCAACGCATGCGGCTGGCGTGGCAGCCACGCATCGCCCACATGTCGCTGACGCATTTTTGGGAATTTTCAGTTGAAAAATAATTCCAAAAATTCCAAAAATCCTTTTTCCCTATCATTTTATGTGATTTGAAACCTCAATCGGCCATAACTCTATCATCCGAGCTCCGATTTGGGTGATCCAAATTTCTATATTCATCTAAAATCAGCCCATTTCATTTGGTTCTGGTTTTGATTTTTTGGAGTTCATTTGGTATTATTTTATTTATTGTGCTCTTTTCGCACGTGTAGATTTCGGCATTTCGGAAGATTTCATCGACCCGACGACCGAAGACCCGCTACTCGTCAACGAAGGCAAGTCGTAGGCCTTTGACCATGTTGTACCGATTTTACAAATGTATATTGTTTTAAATTATCATGCATGGCTAGTTTTATAAAAATAGATTTGGGATTAGATAATTACCGAATTGTCAATATTCATCCTTGATAAATTGAGAATGAAATGTCTCCTTGAATGACATGAATCCATGGACACCTTAGGATGGATAATTACTAGTTGGATATTTGTAATACCAACATGGGCGCGTATTATTTCTTAGCCATGCTCTAGTTACCCGCAGGACTCGCGATCACATGTTCAGTTGTGAATGAAATTTGACTAATGGAACTATGGAATTGTGGTGTGATGCCACTATAATTAACATGTGTTGAGCCAACGCAGGGATTGCCATTTGGTCGGGATGAACACACAAATGATTTATGCTCGGGCTTGTGGGCGGTGGTGAAGGTGGGTGCGTGAGGCACATTGGGATGCGAAAGTCTTGTTTGAGCAGCCAACTAAGGACTTAACCTTGTACGCCATTGATCTGGGTCACACCGTGCAACCACAAGTCCGGTATGGGACGGACCTGACCAACTAATTAGGGAAGTTTTGAGTCGGTTCTGTTTTGGATGGGAAAGGCGCAAGAGGGGGGCCGTGAGGGCGAAACCTTAGCGAGCAGAACCGAGGTAAAATGGACCTTTGTAAAGGCCTTGTGATAATCACTTAGTCGCACACCTCGGAAGTGTGTGAGCGGACAGTACGAGTGATTTATCTCTTGTGGGTAAAGCTGTACAACCTCTGTAGAGTGTCAAAATCTATTCGAATAGCCGTGTCCCCGGTTATGGACATGCCCGGGTCTTTCACGCAAGGGGTAGCATTTTAAAAAATATGGTAATTGGTTCGATGGTATGGTTTGGTTGGAATGGTTGGGAAGTGAACAGGAGGTTCACTGTTGTTTCAAAGAACTTGGTTATTTATGTATTATTCTTTTAAAATCCTGCTTTGCAATCTAATGATTGTATTTACTGTTAAACTTGCCTTCTGCAAATTAACCATAAAGCCACCTTTGTTCAAGCCTAGCATGAATACTATGTGCATACATTTCTCTACAACTTGCTGAGTACTTTATTTACTCATGGCTTTATGCGCTTTGTTGATCAGTCCCAGCAGAAGAATCAGGGAATGTTGAGTTCTACGAGGAAGGCTACTTTGAAGACTTCGCGAACTAGGTCACGTCCTCCACTCGATTGCCTGTGGGCATGTCGATTGGGCTCCACGTATTTTGAGATTTCTCGCTGCCAGATACTCTGCTGATGTTAAGCCCTGTGTGGCGACTTTTGTAAGAGTTTGACCATAAGGTCCTTTGCTGTTAACTAATATTACTTTGTCTGCTTCATTAGTTCGTTGTTGAATGGTTATGATAACATCATTGTTGCAACTGTGAGAGCTAGCTACTGATCATAGAACTAGCTTGGTATGCACAGAGGGTCTCGGGGTTGTGTGATACCCGGGGCGCCGACAAATGTTTTGAGTTTGGTGCTAGTGAGGGGGTATTTATAGCCCCAACCACAAATTCGACCGTTACAAGCAATTCCTGATAAATTCAGTAAGTGCGGTACTACCGCCATTGATCGACCGGTACTACCGCACCTACTGTTCAACGGTAACATGGGGTGCATTTAATGCTTCTGAACTAGCCGTTACAGTGAGATGTGGTACTGCCGCACTCACAAGGTCCGGTATTACCGCATAGTGGTAGTACCGCTCGGCTCTTCCGGTCCTACCATTTTTTAAGGGGGGAAAACTCCTCAAAACACGCTCTTTAGAATTTTCATACCGCCAACTAGAATTCGACATCAACTGCGGTCATACCGTTTTTGCTGAAAGACTTTTTTTCAGAAGCTGTTCTAAATGCAATGCATGACTTCCAGTTGATCAAGTTGGCACAAAATAGATCCTCAAGCTACTAGCCATGATCTCTCTTTATAGTACGGTATTTAGCCTATAAATTCGATCTTTCCACAAATCACCGAGACCGGTAAAAACTATAAAAGGGTCCTTAGACTTCATAATAACTTTGTCTTGAGCCATGTTGATCTTTTAATATCTTTGCATTGCCATTTCCATGTAGTTATTCGAAACCTCGGGACTAAGCCTTTAAGACATCTTAACACACATATTAGTCCCACAACATATTATTTTCATTAATTACCAAAATCATTTTTAGGGACCTAGATGCTTTGAGAGGCGCGCACTAGGGAGGCAGTGAGGCGGTGGTGGAGGGTGAAGGAGAGTCATACAATGGAGGCGGCAAGGCGGCAGTAGAGGGCCAGGGTGGTGTGCGCGAGGGTCCGAGAGGACCTCCCTCCACATCCCCGCCACTGTCTCGACCGGCCGCGAGAGCTCGTGGAGATGGGAGAGTGAGATGAGGAAGAAGAGGGAGGAAGAAGGAGAATAGGAGATGGAGGATGACACGTGGGCCTAATTTATTTTTATTTGGTGACTGTGATGACTAGATGACATGTCACTCAAAACCAGACCACTTGACAAAAATCACAGCCATGTCAGCACCACGTCAGCTTAAAACCGAAGTGGAATGGACTTAAGAGGGTAAAATAAACAGTTTTAATAGTTGCGGGTGTGAAATGTCTGGTTTGATTTCCAGACTTTTTGAAGAATTCTACAGGAAAATCGATCATTTGCCACATCTTTCATCTGGCTTCAATGATTTCCCACTATTTTGGATACAATTGATTATTTGCCCTATCTTTCACATTTGGCTTGATTATTTATCATTTTCCAACATTTTCGTATTTTCTAATCAGTTATGCCCCTAGGGCTCTTGGCCTCGCCGAAGAAGTCGTCGGCTTGGAAGAAGGCGACATCGGTGATAAAGCACGAGCATCCCCAGATCCGGCGAAAGACGATGTTGGGTGTGCTCGCCGGTAGTGCGCTCGCCAGCCTTGGGAACCACGCTAGCTTGTTGGACGCCGCTGCCTTCGTGTGCTCGCCTGTCTATGCCGCCTCCACTCCTCGCGACCGAAATAACAAAAATGGCATCCCTACCGCACGATTTTGTCACGAAAGCCACGTGTCACACACCTAGATTGCGGCATGCGACCTGCCGCGCAACCAGATCATAAAAAGAACATGCGTAGGCCATTTGCCGTGTTAGCATGCCATCTTGCCACGGTCTACATGAATGGTAGGCGTGGTCTGGGTGCACGACAAGTAACCTACCACAATTTGGGTGTGTAGCACGTGACTTTCGCAACAAACTCGTGCAGTAGAGATGTCATTTCATTTACAATGGTCTAGTTTTGCTGTTTTGTTTTATTTGAAAAAGATGCTAAATGGGAGGGGTCAGATCTAAGAGGATGAAACTCTTGTGAAAAAAAGAAGGGAGGAACCTGAAACTTGGACCGTTCGCAGGAACAGTCAAGCAGTCTGTCAACTTAGAATTAAGGAGAACACATTATCACGCACAAAAACCGACGATACACGAACAGATGTCAGGAAATAGGTGTGGTCCAACGTCTTTGGCCCTTTAATTTTTCATAACAATACAATCAGATGTGTGAATAGCAAAATCCAATTATTGTTTTACAGCAAAAAATAATCGGTATCACGTATTTGCAACTACGTCATGAACAAGATAATAAAATAGTTGCATCGTGCTCTTATAAATGACAAGTTCAACAAGGCCACAGGGGCTTCATCCTCTATGCAAAGCGGTTGACATCACTGAACAATATGAAACTCTTCAATTGTAGGAAACAACATGAGCAATTTACTGCTATATCCCCCCTCTTACTTGTCCAGGGCAGCTACAAGGTGATGTAACTATGTATCCACAACCACAAGAAAAGCTGCCTCAATAAAAGGGTGTACGAGGCCCCAATATTCTCCCTAATTTTGCCGTCTTCATCATGACATGCCTTATCTGTTCAGTTTCCAAGTATGGCAAGGGGTTCATCGCTTGGAGAGCATTCCTTGAGTCAATGAGGAAAAATCGTAATCTTTGCCTGATTGAGAGGGGAGGGTAGAAGAGGTAGGAGATGTTGTGCTCCTGTTAGCACCTGCAGCCGTGGTCCCATGAGCACCTGCAGTCACGGCCCCATTTGCTGGGACAGCTGAACTTATGTTGTACACTCTGCAATCAACAGGTAGCATCAGACAAACTGACCTATGATCAATTTGCTCAGCTCAAAGCAAATAATCTAAATTTTGTTTACAAATCTAGTAAGCTGCAGTACAGGATGCTAAGGGCCACAAACTATATGTCAAAAAAAGTCAGGCAGCATAGCTTACCCAGGTGTACCAAAACTGAAGTTCCCAGAAGAGAAGTCCTGATTAAAGTTCCCAACCTGCCAGCCAGTAGAACAGAGAAAGATCAACAAACGATAAAATTAATATTCTTGTGCACATAACCACATAGATCATCTACGAGTCTTTACCTTGGTGACACCATTCTGCACTGCTGCTAGTGGAGTCAACCCAGGGTTTTGATAACCTAGATTTGTCCAGCTTTGGGAAGGCAAGCTTCCGTTGGGGGCATTCGAACTGTTAGCATTTAGCAGACTGGCATTGCCTGGAATCACTTGGGGTGCATTTCCAGCTTTAAGAGCAGCCATCAGAAAAGCTTGCTGCTGGGTCATAAAAGCAAGCTGCTGCTGATGGACAGCGAATGGTGATACCATATTCGACTGCAAAACACAAGTATTTCTTCAGATAGACCATATATGTGCCCTTTCTTTTGTGGGCAGAGCCATTTCACATAAATATTAGTAGTGAGACAACTGGAGCTGGTGCTGACCTTCTCAAACAGACTCATGATATCATTCTTCACATTTGCTTGGGAAACAGCTGGAGCTGAGGACAATGCCACAGCCGGTGAGTCTTTAAATAAATCTTCTATTCCTGATGTAGACTGAGGCTTACTTTCCACTGGCTTAGCAGAATCCTTTTTCTCAAAGCTAGTTACTGGTTCTGCAGCTGAACAATTTGAATATCCATGAGAAAGAGCAAAACAATGTGACATGGCAATACAAAAACAGTGTAAAAGCTCCACCACATGCAGGGCATAGATATGGTAAAGTGCTAATAGAAAGAGAACAATTCCTCAATCAAAAGATTACTCATGAGAGCTTACACTGGAATCCTTCCCAAGCATTATCATCGTTAGAAGATGACTCTGATTCTTTCTCAGGTGTTCCAACTTTAGGAGGTGGTGCAACTGATGGCTTCTCAACCTTTGGGAGTATTGCATCAACTTTGGCAGGAGATTTCTCTGGCTGAGGCGAAACAACCTTGGGAACTGATGGTTCTGTTTTTGGCTGAGGTGATGCCTGTGTAATACTCTGAAAAATAATAATAATATTAATAATCGCGTCTTAAGGGCTTGTGCGTAATTAGATAAAAAGAATTTGTGAAAAAATAGAATTTTCGGAATTTTTTGTGAGCTGTATAAATAGTGGTGGAATTATTTTAGAAAACCCTAATAGTTTTTCTCCAAGCCGCCAGCATATTTTTCCCGCCGCATCTTTGCACCGCTTGCCACTGCGGCGTGCTGCTTTTTTTCCTTCGCGCCGCGCGTGTCTTCTCGAGTTGCGGCGCTGCTGCTGTTGCCAAGAAAAAAAAGCGGCCGAGCTGCACAGGCCGAAGTCTGCTGCGCCTGCGTTGCCGACTTGGAATCAGACGTGTTGGCGAACGGGCTCGGCCTGAAGCTTCCACAGGAGACGCCAGCCCTCTTCAGGACTTCTGCGTTGCCGAACCGATCGGCTGTGGCTGCGTTTCCTTGCCGCCTGCCGTGCGCCCCCATCTGCGCGTCTGGCGCAAACCCGCCACTTGCCTTTCAGCTGCCAGACGCTCCATCGCTGCTTTTTCCGCATTGCTTGCCGACCGAGCCGACCAACCGATCGCTGCCGCAGCGTAATGCGTCGACGCGTCGCGTGGAGGTTTGTTGCATGTTTTCTCTGGTTTGCTAGACGCTGTTAATTAGAGTTTATAATCAAGATTAATTAGAGAAGCTGATTTATAGATCTGCTTTAGCCGCTGTTTTGTTGTACAATTTATTCGGGTATCTTAATGGCGAATCTTGGAAATATCATCTACTAGTTAATTGTAGATAATTTCGATAGCTTTCTTTAGCATATTTAATCGTGTCAATCGGACAAGTAGATTTAGAGTTATGATTTTCGGAAGACCGCTGTTTTTGCGGTCGTCGTTATTCGGCGCTGTTTTGGTAGACTGTAGATTAAAAATAGTAAACAGATTAATTAGTGTTTTTGATCTACATGAAAGTTGTATATAATTGTCCAATGGTTCTGTAGAATCTGAGAACGCGCATTTTGGTTGAGTAAAACAAAAGTTATGAATTTAATAAGACTGCTGTTCCGAAGCGGACAGACCGGCTTTCTGGGCTTAATACGGAGGGTTAGATGATTTAATTAGAAGTCTTTGTAATCTAAGAAAATGTGGGTGATTTTATAAAGAATCCAGAATGGGGTGGTTTGTTGTGATCGGACTTTCGAGTCAAAAGTTACATCCGTTTTAGTACTAAGTCAGCAATGGGTAACTTTTCGGTACCGGAGTAACGTGGTATATTTGGGGACGTGTAGGAGAGAAGTATATTGATTGCTATTCTTGTTGCCGTAATTTGTATTGAAGTTGGTGTATTTAATATAGGAGAGACGTCGTGCTTGTTGCCGTCTTCTAATCAAATCGTGCGTCGCAACTAGTAAAGGCAAGTGCATGGTAGACAGCGATCAATGATCGATCACTATTTTCTTTATCTTTTATTACCATTATTGTTGTGCTTTTATTTGGTTTAATTGCAAACAATGAATTGGTATGATTATATCTTTGTTGACAAGCATGATGAAAAGTTGGATATGATGTTTATGTTGGAGTTTTGCATATTTTGTATACATAAGCATCATTGCATTTGAGAAGGTGATCATGATGATCACAACTCCACGGGAGTGGAGGAGGTCCCCGGTCCTTTTGGAGGAACGGGCTTGAGAGTGAATGTTGTCGCGAGCATTCACTCACGCTATACCGGTATACGCGAAAGAAGTGCATGTGGACATGTAGAATAGATTTGCATTGATACATGAGATTAATTGATGAGAATATTAATGGAAGTACCTGTGATGATAATGGAGTTATTGAATGCTGATGATTTATTATTGTTCGTTGTTTATGGATGTATTTGCTGAGTCGTGGACTCACCCTTGCTCTATTGTTGTCTTTAGGTGATCTTCGAGGATGCCGAATCGAGAGCGAGTAGAGCACCTGGACATCACATGATCATTCGCCATGATAATCTTTTCATTCAATATTGGTTTACACTTGGACATGTTAGTTATTGAATAATGTTTAGGATATCATTTGGGCTAGACTGTTTGCTTTATTAATTTGGATTCATTGGTTGATGCTGTTTTGGATTATTTGCCTGGGTATAATTTCCCATTGATTATTTATTGTCGTTTGATCCATAATTATGCATGTTCTTTTGTGATCCATTGATATGATTATCATTGTTGTCTCGCTGTAATTATATAGTGTGTCAATATTTATTAGTTGGAAGAGTAGTGTGGTGGCATTCTAGGCTCAGTGTTGGGCTGGGGTGTTACAGTTGGTATCAGAGCGGGCTTTAGGTCCGTGGTGAATAGATTAACAACTTAGGCAAACTAAAATTGTTAAAATTTGTTTTAGTTTAGTAAATCAACTAAAATTTGCTAATGGTTAACTAACCTAAAATTTGACACACTAGTGCACAGTAGGTTAGAGAGAGGTACGACTATAGTTTTTACGCTTCCGTTATGTTGTTCATTGATGGATGAGTTTATTTTGAGCTTTGAGCTCATTGTGTATTGTTGATTGTGGTTGATAGCTATGCCGAGGGTAGAGGACGTGGTCGTGGTGGCCGCGGTCGTGGAGGTCGTGGCCGCGGCGAGGTTCCGTGGAGCCACCTCCTGTGCGATTGAGTCGATGGTGAGGGGTTGCTGTGACCCGCCTCGGTTGGGGTCCAGATGAGACGCCCGCTTTCTTTGAGAGTTGGTGGGAGAGATCCGTGCTCTTCGTCAACAGTGCGCCGGCACTTCGTCGCTGTTCGCGCATCTGTTGTTGCTCTGTCGCACATCCACCGGTTCTGAGGCGCGGATGTCACTGGGAGTGGATGGGGTTGAGGTTTGATTCGCTTGACTGGTCGGGCACACCGGTCCAAGCAATGGATGGTTGAGCTACATGGAGAGGCGCTTGGAGCTTTAGAGATGTCTTCACCTCGAGGGTCCGTTTGTAGCCTTTCAAATTGAAAGGGCAGCGGATATTTGGTGGGAGGGCGTGTTGTCTTCGAGGACCGCCGCTCAAGGTCCAGTCACTTGGGAGGATTTTGTTGATCAGTTCAAGGGGAAGTTCTACCCCTACTCATTTGTTGAGAAGATGGAGGTTGCCTTGACGACCTTTGCTCAGGGGAAGAGGTCTATTGCTTGAGTATGAGGTGAGTTCAATAACTTGGTTCGCTTTGTCCCTTCAGTAGCGAACGATGATCTTCAGAAGGCCAAGAGGTTCCGTCGGGGTCTCAATCCTGAGTACCGACATGTGTTGGGAGCTACTCCACTCCGTGATTACAGCTCTGTGGTGGAGCAAGCCAGGGGCATGGAGTTGGAGATGCACGACTCACAAAGGCGACAAGCCTCGGTGGATCGTTGCTTCGGTGGTGACCGGAAGAGGAGCTCTAGTGAGGAAGTGGGTCTGCATTCAACACGCTTTCAAGAAATTCAAGGGAGGACCGCAGTCTTTCAGGTCTAAGCAGTCGAGGCCGTTCTCTTCTTCGGCGCCTCGTCCTTCTGCAGGTACTCCAGCTCTTCGTCCTGTTCCAGGGCAGGGCATGCTTTGCTTTAAGTGCGGTGATGGACACCGCGCTGCTGAGTGCACTTGGACGGGTGATTGCCGTCAGTGTGGCCGACAGGGTCACAAGGAGCGGGTGTGTCGCCGAACCCGCTAAGCGTGATCAAGTGGGAGCCTGTGCCATCTTCTTCTTGATGGGTCCGCCGAGGATCTTTCCAGATGATGACTGCTCCTCCAGCGATGCCGTTTCCTTCAGCTTGGGCGCCTCCAGTAGGGTACTACTGGCAGCCGCCACCTTCGGCACCGCTTCAGTTGCACGACCGGCTTTACCTGCACCGCCACAGCAGATTGTTGGGGCTCTCGCCGCCCCGCCGTCGTCTTCTTTCGCCATGGCGCCACCTGGAGTGTACGCCATGCCTACTGCAGAGTCCGCGGTCGTCCTGACGTGGTGACAGGTACTTTGCTTGTGGATTCGTTTGATGCTTTAGTCCTTTTTGATTCAGGGGCTACCTTTTCGTTTGTCTCAACGGCGTTTGCTAGGAGAGCGAACTTGAGTATGCAGTGGATTTCTCAGTCGGTGTTGGTTAGTTCTCCTGGGGGTATT
Source organism: Hsuehochloa calcarea (assembly GCA_036346395.1). NCBI lineage: Eukaryota > Viridiplantae > Streptophyta > Magnoliopsida > Poales > Poaceae > Hsuehochloa > Hsuehochloa calcarea. Next base: position 34,339,513 of record CM070606.1, read on the forward strand.
ATTACTAGTTCTACTGTTTGTCCTGGGTGTTCTATTGTCATTGATGGAGAGAAGTTCACGGCGAATTTGATAGTTATACAAATGGAGCCGTTCGATGTTATCTTGGGTATGGATTGGTTGCACTCTTATCGAGCCGTGATATCTTGTTTCTGTAGAACAGTCTCTGTGCAGACCCCGTCTGGGAGACGTTGACCTTTCAGGGGAGTGCGCCTCCGCGCTCTCTTTCGATGTTGGTCGGATCGTTCCGGTCGTCGTAGTGAAAATCGGGCTTCTTTTAGCTCTTCTTGAAACCGAGTGTGGCTTCGCAGATTGAGGAGATTCCGGTGGTCAGTGATTACCCAGATGTGTTCCCAGCTGATCTTCCGGGTTTGCCACCTGCGCGAGACGTGGAGTTTCGCATTGATCTTGTTCCGGGTACTCGTCCCATCTCGATGTCTCCATATCGACTAGCACGTCCGTTTCAGGACGAGTTGAAGAAGCAGTTGGATGATTTGTTGGCTAAAGGTTTGATCAGCGTAGTGTATCGCCGTGGGAGCTCTGCTCTGCATTCACGAGAAGAAGGATGGGAGTTGGCGCATGTGTATTGATTATCGTGCACTTAATGCAGTCACAATCAAGAACAAATATCCATTGCCTCGCATTGAGGACTTGTTTGATCGGTTGAATGGAGCTCAAGTATTCTCCAAGATCGATCTCCAGTCAGGGTATAATCAAATCCGTGTGCGTGAGCGAGATGTAGAGAAGATCGCTTTCTCCACGGTATGGGCATTATGAGTATAAAGTTATGTCCTTTGGATTGACTAATGCACCTGCCATTTTTATGGAAACCATGAACAACATGTTGCACGAGTATCTAGATGACTTCGTGGTGGTGTTCATTGATGATATTCTTATCTATTCCAAGACTAATGAGGATCATGAACGTCATTTGCGGCTGGTTTTAGATACTTTGAGAGAGCACCAGTTCTATGCTAAGTTGAAGAAGTGTGAGTTCTGGATTTCAGAAGTGGGTTTTCTGGGTCATGTGATTAACCCTCAGGGCATTGCTGTTGATCCTAGTAAGGTCTCCACAGTGGTGGATTGGAAGAGGCCGACTAGTGTGAAGGAGGTGAGGAGTTTCTTGGGTTTGGCTGGTTATTATCGGCGTTTTGTGCAGGATTTCTCTATCATTGCCAAGCCGATGTCTCAGCTTACTCAGAAAGGTGTGAGATTCTAGTGGACCGATGAGTGTGAGCGCAGTTTCTGCATTTTGAAGGACAGGTTGGTGACCTCTCCTATTCTCACTCTTCCCGAGCCGGGGAAGCGATTCACAGTCTTTTCCGATGCGTCTCGAGTGGGTCTTGGCTGTGTTCTCATGCAAGACAGTAAGGTGATTGCTTATGCGTCGAGGCAGTTAAAGAAGCACGAGCAGAATTATCCCACTCATGATTTGGAGTTGGCTGCGGTTGTTTTTGCTCTCAAGATTTGGAGGCATTATCTATACGGTGAGCCTTGTGATATTTTCACAGATCACAAGAGTCTCAAGTATATCTTCACTCAGAAGGATCTGAATTTGAGGCAAAGGAGGTGGTTGGAGTTGATCAAGGATTATGATCTTACTATTCAGTATCATCCAGGCAAGACCAATGTTGTTGCAGATGCTCTTAGTCGCAAGGCGACTCCCGCTACTCTAGATTGCCTTATTGCTGATTTTGATCGCATGGGTATATCCTATTGTTATGCGGGCACGACACATGTTGAGACACAGTTGATTCTTGAGTCAGCTATTCCAGACCGTGTGCGGGAAGCACAACAGAGTGACCGGTTACTACAGGAGGTTAGGAAGCGTCTGGATGAGGGTAAAGAGGGTGATTTTAGCATGGATGATTTTGGTACTTTGAGGTTTAAAGGCCGTCTTTGTGTGCCACAAAAGGCGGAGGTCAAGGATGATATTTTGAGGGAGGCACATCGCACTCCATACACTGTTCATCCTGGTGAGACTAAGATGTATCGAGATCTGAAACAGAATTTTTGGTGGAAAAGAATGAAGGTGGACATTGCTAACTATGTGGCTTCTTGTGGTGTTTGTCAGCAAGTGAAAGCTGAGCACAAACGTCCTGCAGGGTTGTTGCAGCCTTTGGAGGTACCCCAGTGGCCTTGGGATGATATCTCTATGGACTTTGTGGTGGCGTTGCCTCGTTCGCCGCGAGGGAAGGATGCAGTTTGGGTAGTTGTGGATCGATTCAGTAAGTCTGCACACTTCATTCCTATTCGCACAACAAATTCAGCGAGTGATCTAGCTCCTATTTATGTGCGTGAAATAGTAAGACTGCATGGTGTGCCAAAGACCATTGTTTCGATGAGGACGCCAAGTTTGTCTCCAAGTTCGGGAGAGTCTGCAGAGTGCATTGGGCACACAGCTCACTTTGAATCTGCTTCACCCATGCATGATGGGCGATCGAGCGCACTATTCGGACTTTGGAGGACATGTTGCGATCTTGCGTTTTGTCTTGGAAGGGTAGTTGGGAGGACCGATTGCCTCTTGCGAGTTTGCTTATAATAATAGTTACCATCCAGATTAGAGCGCGCCATTTGAGGTTCTCTATGGCGGAAGTGCGATCGCCGCTTTGTTGGGATGCGCTTGGAGAGAAGGCGCTTTGGGTCCGGACCGGATTCAAGACCGTTGAGCGTGTGGCCATGGTGAGGCGAGAATCATTAGCGGCTCGAGTAAACGAAAAGTTATCCGATTTGAGGAGACGTGACTTGGAGTTTGCGGTGGGTGACCAGTGCTTTTGAGAGTGTCTCCCACTAAAGGTATTGTTCGGTTCGGTACCAAAGGAAAGCTTAGCCCGAGGTACGTTGGACCGCTCCCGATTATTGCAAGAATTGGGAAGTTAGCTTACCACTGGACCTTCCCGAGTCCATGCGTGGAGTTCATATTGTGTTTCACGTCTCGATCTTGAGAAAGTTTTTGAGAGATCCGAGCATAAGGTTTCATTAGAACCGTGACTATTGAGCAAGACCTCACGGTTGAGTCGCGTCCGTGCGCGATTCGGAGAGGTCGGAGCGAGTCTTGAGGCACAAGACGTTGGTATCGTTAAGGTCTTGTGGGCCTTGTCGATCACCGAGAGAGAGGCGACTTGGGAGTTGGAGTCTCGCATGCGCGAGAAATATCCGGAGTTGTTCACGTCGGGTACGTGTTGTTTTATTGTTTAATTTCAGCTGTGTAGTTTTTATTTGAGTAGCTCGGCGATTAGAATTCGGGGTCGAATTCCGTTAAGGGGGGTAGAATGTAATACTCTGAAAAATAATAATAATAATAATAATCGCGTCTTAAGGGCTTGTGCGTAATTAGATAAAAAGAATTTGTGAAAAAATAGAATTTTCGGAATTTTTTGTGAGCTGTATAAATAGTGGTGGAATTATTTTAGAAAACCCTAATAGTTTTTCTCCAAGCCGCCGCCAGGCATATTTTTCCTGCCGCACTGCTGCACCGTTTGCCCTGCGCGTGCCTGCTGTTTTTCCTTGCGCTGCTGCGTGTCTTCTCTGAGTTGCCGCGTGCGCGCCGTTGCCAAGAAAAAAAACCAGCGGCCGAGCCTGCGCTGTGCCGAGTCTGCTGCGCCTGCGTTGCCGACTTGGAATCAGACGTGTTGGCGAACGGGCTCGGCCTGAAGCTTCCACAGGAGACGCCAACCCTCTTCAGGACTTCTGCGTTGCCGAACCGATCGGCTGTGGCTGCGTTTCCTTGCCTCCGCCGCCAGCGCCCCATCTGCCGTCGCGCGACCAAGCCGGCCATTCTTTGCTTTCAGCTACGCCATCTTCTTTGTTTTCTTTTTCCTGTGCATTGCTTGCCGACCGAGCCGACCAACCGACTGCTGCTGCCGCATGTGCGTCGACGTCGTCGCGTGGAGGTTTGTTGCATGTTTTCTCTGGTTTGCTAGACGCTGTTAATTAGAGTTTATAATCAAGATTAATTAGAGAAGCTGATTTATAGATCTGTTTAGCCGCTGTTTTTGTTGTACAATTTATTCGGGTATCTTAATGGCGAATCTTGGAAATATCATCTACTAGTTAATTGTAGATAATTTCGATAGCTTTCTTTAGCATATTTAATCGTGTCAATCGGACAAGTAGATTTAGAGTTATGATTTTCGGAAGACCGCTGTTTTTGCGGTCGTCGTTATTCGGCGCTGTTTTGGTAGACTGTAGATTAAAAATAGTAAACAGATTAATTAGTGTTTTTGATCTACATGAAAGTTGTAGATAATTGTCCAATGGTTCTGTAGAATCTGAGAACGCGCATTTTGGTTGAGTAAAACAAAAGTTATGAATTTAATAAGACTGCTGTTCCGAAGCGGACAGACCGGCTTTCTGGGCTTAATACGGAGGGTTAGATGATTTAATTAGAAGTCTTTGTAATCTAAGAAAATGTGGGTGATTTTATAAAGAATCCAGAATGGGGTGGTTTGTTGTGATCGGACTTTCGAGTCAAAAGTTACATCCGTTTTAGTACTAAGTCAGCAATGGGTAACTTTTCGGTACCGGAGTAACGTGGTATATTTGGGGACGTGTAGGAGAGAAGTATATTGATTGCTATTCTTGTTGCCGTAATTTGTATTGAAGTTGGTGTATTTAATATAGGAGAGGCGTCGTGCTTGTTGCCGTCTTCTAATCAAATCGTGCGTCGCAACTAGTAAAGGCAAGTGCATGGTAGACAGCGATCAATGATCGATCACTGTTTTCTTTATCTTTTATTACCATTATTGTTGTGCTTTTATTTGGTTTAATTGCAAACAATGAATTGGTATGATTATATCTTTGTTGACAAGCATGATGAAAAGTTGGATATGATGTTTATGTTGGAGTTTTGCATATTTTGTATACATAAGCATCATTGCATTTGAGAAGGTGATCATGATGATCACAACTCCACGGGAGTGGAGGAGGTCCCCGGTCCTTTTGGAGGAACGGGCTTGAGAGTGAATGTTGTCGCGAGCATTCACTCACGCTATACCCAGATATCTGTGAAAGAAGTGCATGTGGACATGTAGAATAGATTTGCATTGATACATGAGATTAATTGATGAGAATATTAATGGAAGTACCTGTGATGATAATGGAGTTATTGAATGCTGATGATTTATTATTGTTCGTTGTTTATGGATGTATTTGCTGAGTCGTGGACTCACCCTTGCTCTATTGTTGTCTTTAGGTGATCTTCGAGGATGCCGTAACTGAGAGCGAGTAGAGCACCTGGACATCACATGATCATTCGCCATGATAATCTTTTCATTCAATATTGGTTTACACTTGGACATGTTAGTTATTGAATAATGTTTAGGATATCATTTGGGCTAGACTGTTTGCTTTATTAATTTGGATTCATTGGTTGATGCTGTTTTGGATTATTTGCCTGGGTATAATTTCCCATTGATTATTTATTGTCGTTTGATCCATAATTATGCATGTTCTTTTGTGATCCATTGATATGATTATCATTGTTGTCTCGCTGTAATTATATAGTGTGTCAATATTTATTAGTTGGAAGAGTAGTGTGGTGGCATTCTAGGCTCAGTGTTGGGCTGGGGTGTTACAGTCTGCTTTCCATGCAGTTATGCCACATTGAAACTCAAATGTTATCAAGAAAAAAATATCATATAATAAAATACAGTAACTCTAAAACAAAACGAAGTAATCAGTGTCTCCGAACCACTTGAAGCAGTTCCCAAATGGATAATCAACCTAATGTGGAATAATTCATTGGTTACAAGTTTATATTTTCGTTCATCAACGTATTGGGTGCATACGTGGAATTGAAATGATAAGACTTAGAGAAGTGCAGAATGTATAGGAAGAATCTTCATGAACTCATCATTGAAACTTGATTATGAAGATCGAGTACCCAAAGAGTAATCCTGGAGATTAAATGAAATTGGGAGGATTGCACTCCTTTTCCCTTGACGAGTTTTCCCAAAGTTTCTCGGCTAAGGTTTTTAACAAGACAATTCGTGCAACGCAGTAGTACATGTGTCATGTACTCTTTCTCCAAAATTTTTCCACTGGGTTTTTATATAATTTTGACGAGGCATGAACATGTGAGGATAGGTGCCCAAGGAGGAGTGTTGGAAAACTAGGGGCCTGACTCAGCAGCCGACCTATGTATGAGCGCATCATCCCAAACCTTAGCAGAGTTTCTAACCTATAAATAGGGGGCACTAGTCATTGTAAAAGGTTGATCATATGTAGAACAATAAAGAGAAACAAGAAAGCCCATACATCTTTGTGTTCAATCTACTATTTTATTCTTGTGTTCTTGCATTATTTGATGTGATTCTATGTTTGTCTGTGAGGTTATCGTTCGGACTGAACTCGCCAGCGACGATTCCTCAACACATATATCGGCGTTGTTAGGATATTACCTCCGTTCTTTCTCACTCGTGTTCTTCTACAGTTTATGATTTCTGATATACGAGTTTACAATTACTTTTTATAACTATACATTCAGCTGTACTAATAAAATTATAACATTATAAAACTATTTTTAACAATAAATTTAATAATATAATTTTTATATAACCAAATCTAGATAGTTTAAACTTGGCATTGGTTACAGAACGTCAATAACTTGCAGACGTACGAATCGGCTCCGCCTCTTGTGGCAAACGGTGTACGATATTGCACCCTTGGAACGGACGGCCGGTGGATGCATGTGCGTGTGCTACGCATCAGATTGTTTTCCTCGAGGTTAGCTTTAGTTCGATCGGTCGAAGAAACTGAAACGAATTTGTGTTTCGTTTCTGGCTTACGCGCAGGATTTGGTGTTTAATTTAGCACTTTAGCACGGTGTGGGATATAGATGCTGCGGACGCTGCACGGGCGTTTGGATGGTGATGGTTTTGTTGATCCGATGATTTGGCGGTAACGTGCTGTCGATTTTACCAAACGTTCTCGTTCATGAACGAACTTACATGATGGCGATGTGCAAAAACCGCTCAACTATGACAACATTCTGAAATGACCAAAACGAAGTTTGACCCGAACAGTACGACCAAGAGCTGGAATGACATGATCAGTGCAGCGGCTTGAAGATCTGCGAGTACGGCGAGACGACGGCCTCCTGCACCATCTTCCTGGGGTCGCCGGGGTCGCGCGCCCACCTCACCTCGCTCATGTTGGGCGTCTCGACGAACAGCATGGTGAACTCGCCCACCTTCTCTGCGCGGCCGCGCCTGCCGGCCCGCAGCACGAGGCTGTTGCCCCTGTGGTAGGAGAAGATGCCGCCCGTGAGCCGCATGATGTCCCCGGGCTCGAAGGCGTCGCACTCGGCGCCCCACAGCAGGAAGTGCACCGCCGCCGTCTCGTCGGCCACGAGCGCCAGGCACGTCTCCTCCCTCCCGTCGCGGGCGTGGGCGTGCGACGTCCGGGCCGCCTTGTCGAGCACGATGAACGTGGTGTTCACCGTGTTGGTCGCCGCCGGGACGAGGTCCTTGAGCTGCACCGTCCTGCCCCCGCCGCCGCCGCTACCACCCGGCGCGTCAGCCTGCTACAGGTTGTAAATTTGCATCTTGTGTTTGTTAGTCGCCGTTCACTCGTACTCGGTAAACTTTGGGTTCACGTAAGCTGATTTAGTGGTTCCTACTGGGCATTTGATCGAGCACCTTGAGGTCGTAAATTCGCCAAAGCCCTGTGATGGAGCCCCTAAACTCAAACTAACAGCAGCGTCCATCCACACTACATGCACGGAAATGGAATCTATAAACATGTCCTTGACCAGAATCTATCATATAATGGTTACAAAGTAATTATCCATGCTCACTTGTGAAACATCCATTATCATATTATTCCATCACATCACCACTTTTGATTTTTAGTATGTCAGGCAATATACAATTTATGCACTTAGCAATTTTGAGTCTGAATACATGATCCAGTGCGTAATGTGCCCCATATGAAAACATACAGGTCCTGTCAATTTTCAATCATCTATTGAAGTGGTAGATAGTAATTCGGAATTCTACGTGGAATATTCAACTTGAGTTCAAGAAAGAGTGCTGATCTTTCAAACAGAGCTTTATCCTGAAGAGACAACTAACAAAGCTAGGTATCAACAAATTAGCTGTTGCCTAGGGAAAGCTTGTGGCAATACAAAAGGGGAAGGGTTACCTGTGTGGGCATCCTAGAAGCTACTGGAGCAATTTTGCTCGTAGCAGCTGGTGAAGCGCGGTGTTGCTCAAATGAAGATTTTTGACCATATCCACCCCTGTTAGCATAACTAACTTGAGACTCTGAGCTCTTCTCATCTCGAACACCGGGGTACGGTTTTGATGTTCCATTCCTCGGTATCCATCTCTTGTCCTCATATCTACAATTCAGACATAATATGAGCCACATGTATTATCTGGAAAAAAAAACACGCAGAACAAATTACACTAGATTCAGGTACTGAAAGAGCTGGAAATAATCATACTTCGCACGGATGAAATTTTCTATCCCAACCCTATCATAGTTAGGGGGCAGCTCCGCTTCCCAATAGTTATTTGCCTTTTCATTTCCCATTGCTGCAAGAATGTAAACACAATCATCATGAGAAATGTCATCACAGTTGTGAGAACTCGAAAAACCAGACTAAATTAATTAACCTTAATAGCTTGTTAGCAGTAAATTATTATATATGAGCCATAGATAACATGAATGAATTTGATTAGTTTGTGCCCCTGTTGGCGTGTTGCTTCGCGTGATTGGTTAGGTGTAGCAGTTGGTCCTCCCCCTCCATCTGTTGTTTCTTCTCCCTTTTTTTTTGTTTTTTGTTTAGTGGACAAATGTTTGGAAATCTGGAGCCGTATGATATTTCAATGTTGTGCAGATATTCTCATCTCATACCCCTCCCTTGTGTTTTCTGAGTTAATGACGCCAATAATCAAAGACTGTTCGATGTGACGGCTATAAAACATTGTCAGTCTTGTATGGTTTCTTCCTTTTATTTTGTACCGATTGAAATGGATTCGGCCAGGTTTCGAGTGTAAAAGAAATGAATCCGGCCGGTTCGTTATAAATTTGTCAGATTCGTGTACCCGCCTTTAAGCCAAAGCGCTCCCAAAGTTGGCAGCATTTTCTTTTGTACAATTGCTTTTGTTCTGTGCAAATTTTTGCGATGCCGATGCCATTAGTTTCTGAACCTGTGATGCATGCATCTGGGTTACTGTGCAAAATAAGCTGTCTGATTATTGCGAGATCCAACTGTGTGATTCGCACGTACGGTTTCTTGGAGATCATGGCCGCATTTCATCGCGGGCTGTAACCTATCTCTCGTCTTTATATTCTGATAGATTGTTTACTGCACATCTGTGCTTGAAGCTAAAGTGCCCCCGAGGAAAAGCCGGACCACCGCAGCAACTTAACACTTAAGCCACGGCAAAACCCACGTGAAAGTTGAAACACTTTTCCACCAGTTTTTTCGGTTTATTGCGAGATGAATTTAGCTATTTGTTACTAAAACTTCAAAAAGATTACCATTCAAATGCCACGGGTTAAATGACAAGTCCCGTCCGATCCCTTCAACACACAAACAATTAAGTCATGCTTTAAATATTGCTCAACTGTTTGTAACTTAGTACAATTAAGTCATTTTATCAATATTTTTTGTAGGAAAAAACTATCATATTTACACTAATTCAGCACACAAACATACCTTATAACCCTCAAAGATATTTAATACATTCCAACATTCATCCACAGCTGAAGCAGCCAATTAACCTAACAAAAAGTCACACTACCAAACAGCCTCTCACACGAAAAGTTATAGTCATTTGCTACATATGCTTTAAAGCCCATTTTATACATTTCAATATTCATCAACAGCTGAAGCAGTCTAACAAAAAAATCACGCTACCAAACAATCTCTCACACGAAAAGCTATAATTATCCGCTACGGAAACCAAAAATCAGCTTTACGCAAAAGCTACGGCTCCCCAAACATGACCTAAATTGCGTTAGTTAACAGGGAAACGTGCGCCAAGCGTTGTTAACAGAGTGTTAATGGTTGCTAATTTAGATGGCTATAATGCAATTTACTGTTTTTTTAATGGGATAAACTATACGGAACTGGGCTAAAGGGCCGTCACTTTGCTGCCGCATGAGCTGAGTTAGGCCCAGAACCTGACTAGAGAAGTTACGTCTCTAACGTGAAAGGCGTTTCCACACGGGGTAAGCAGTCTCCACTCTCCACCTTCTGGATTAATGACACGCTTTAGTAGAGGTAAAACGGGCTAAGGACCTGCAGCTTTTCCCCGCTCCGCCCCCTCTCCTGTCGTCTCCCGTTCTGCACTCCGACGGTGGGCCGCGCACGAGAGCCGAGAAAGAGACAGAGGAAGATGGAGGCGCAGACAACCCACCGGCGAGCAGGAGGCCACAGCAGCAGCTCCAATTCCATCGCCACACACCTCGCAAATCAAAACCAGGTAACCTCGTAACCACGCGCCTGGCCTTTCCTTCTCCGTCCAGTTCTTGCCGACGCCGATTCCTCCACACGCCTACTCAAATTCGCAGCCCGTCCTTCAATTCCGTGCCACCGCCAGTTCCACCGCACATACCCAATCGCAACATCGCGGCTACAGCTCTGTAATTGTCTGCCTCAAACGCGACTACTCTGTTGCATTGCCAGATCCACCTGTACTCCAACTCACGCCGTTCTGCAGAATCTTGGCCCGTATGGCCGGTTGCTGTGAATTGTTCAGGGCTTTGGAGTTTTGCCAACCCTGGATCGTCTTGCTCAGACTGTCTTCAGAGGTAAGTGCCGTGCGTAGTTGGTATGGCCCATCTAACGTGTGTTGTGCTGTTTCATCTTCTATTTCAGGTTTTGAAGTGGCTGCAAGATTTCTCTGACAAGGTGGAGGAGAGAGCTAAGGGAGCCGCTGCAGAAGTAAACGGGTTGCTGAAGGAGGCTGAGGCTCTGGAGCTGGAGGTGAAGACGGCGGTGGTCTCGTTTGATAACCTGACCCGTCGAAGGTTCATTGAACATGCAAGTAGACGTTCCAAATCTGTGCATTGTCCTTGTCTTGGATTCCTCCAGTCCGTAAAATTATATCTGCTCTGCGATTGATATGTTGATATCAGATGACGAAAAGACTTGATTTTTGGCTGTAGATACGATTGGTTACCATTTTGTACGTCCCTGCCATTTATGAGTCTCTGTTTCATCTTTCTTTTAGTGGAAATTGCTTGGGAAGCATGCATGTATTTCATTACTTCATGTCAAGAAATGAAATATAGGATGCCATTGCCGAGTGCTGATGTCATAACTTTAACTGCAGAAAATTTCAGATGAAGATAGTCTGCACTCGAAAATGAGAGACAGTATGCAAGGTTCTCTGCAATCACAAGTGCCAGCTCAGGATTATGAACGTGATATCTTACCAAGATACATAGAAGCACTACATACAGGGCTTAATTCCTGTAAGGAACATTTCCGAAACAAAGGCCGCTCAACTACCTCTGTTTTCAGGGTAATGGGCTTGCTTGTACAGCCAATGATGTTTGCAATGTCTAGTTCTAGCTAGAGATATTTGGTATTAGCAATGTTGGTAATATTGATAAAATATTGTTTGGTTTGTGCCAAAAAAAAATCCCCCACTAATTGGTGTCAACATTTGCCATTACTAAAATTTTGTCATGCATTTGGGGCATGTTTGGTTTGCTGCCAAAATTTGTTAGCGTTGTCCGGATTTCGCTTGCATTTAATTTGCTGCTAAAATGCCGTTGTGAACTTAATTTTGCCAATTTTTTTTGGCAAGAAACCAAATGCATGCCAAATCTGGTCAACACGACCAAATTTTGGCTTCTATAGTTAGGAAAAGTGCACTTGGGGGTCATTTAGCAATGCCATGGTTGGTACTTATCTGTTTGTTTTTATGTCTCCTGATACATTGCACATTTCAAAGCTTGATTGGCCTAAAATCAATGATATGCTAAGACCAAATTCGTCAGCATATGGTTGTATGGTAACATTTCCATATTATCTTCACTGCTTGATTCTTGAAGGCTATGTCCACATATGGTCCTCTTCCACATATTATTGGTTCCGAAGAGTATAATCATGATAACAGCTGCGGCTTGGCAGGTAAGTGGTTCTTTCAAAAGTTCAATTGTTTTTCTTCAGAAGAATTGTTATACTTTCTGTGAATATATCATGTGAACTTTCTATTTTTTCAAATAGATGATGTGCAACCTTTGACTGATGACTTCAGCTGGTTGTGGGAGTTTCAAGGAGAGTCTTTGGGTTCAGGAGCTGCTGATTTGCTTGAATCTCAAATGCTTGGGGTGCAGCGGGGTTTTGAGAAGGTACTTGGTTTATTTGTGATTCATCGGAATAATTAGTGCGCAACCCGCTGCTGAATTGTTCATTGCACCATATGGTGTTTGTGCATGCTCTAATTAATATCTAGTTATCCCAGCTTGAGACGACTGTATGACACTAACAATAAAATTTTCATACTCTTCCAGAGCATTAAATCATGTTTTTTTTGGCAATACAGGGGGAGACAGACTCTCTGGTTTCTGCTGCACGAGAATTTAAAGCAATGTTAGAAGCCGCACTTGTTAATCCCTACAAGTTGTGTATGTAACTCCTCTTTCTCTAGTTCCCTCCTAGCGTTTTCAAAGATGACATTACTCTATATACCTGTCTTATGTATCAACTATCATCATCTCACTTATTCTGTCATATCTGGTAAGGGTATTGTAGTGGTAGCCTAGGGATGTGTCTCTTGTACTCTATATATTTGCCTTTTGGGTTGAGTTGTGTCTTACTCAAAAGTTAACAATATTCTGTCTTTTTTACAAATCCTGTCTCTTTCTTCTTCCAATTTAGACATAGTTTAGTTTTTATATATTATAAATTGCTGTTAGATAATGCTGTGCGGATACATTATGATTTTCCTATAATTTATTCTGTCATATTTCGCTCTTTGCAGATGATGCTTCTGTAGAGAATACAAACACAAGTGAAGTACATCATAACACAGTTAATGCTCTTTTTATTTCCACTTTGCTGTACCGCACGGTTTTGACTTCTTTATCTTCAACCTATACTCCTGTGTGGTTGCAAAGGAAAGTTTTAATAAAGAAATCTCAAACCAACCACCTGAAGTAGCACAATCATGTCTTCATTGGTTGACATGGAGATGCTTACTGGTTCTTTCCTCACTTAGAGCATTGTTTATCCTTGTTTTGATCCAAAACTTGAGTTAAAAATTGTAGTAGCTCCACATTCCCATTTTGTTACCTGTTTTGTGGCATTTCCTCGATGATGGCCATGGCAGCATCTGGAGTCCTACTCACAAATATCCAACAAAACCTGCCTATATTAGTTCTTCACTATTTTAAATTTCCCTTTGTTTTCATGGTTTCATATGAAGCTCGTTGTGCTGCTAATTTGCGGTTCTTGCTTTAGATTGTTCACCCCAGTGGATATTTTGTTGGTCCAAAAGCTTACTGTTTGTCTATGCCATTTTGGGAATATGATATCAACTTATTGTCCGTATTCAAATCTTACAAATTTTATGGGCAATCCCCTAATGAAGTTGCCCTATGATGGCTTCAGGACCCAGTTATGCTGACAGGGACGGGTGAAGCAGCACATGAAAGATCAACGGAAGATAATTCTGAAGAGGCGGGACTTCTTGCAAGCTTGCAAGACCCATGCACCAACGCTCATGATCTATATTCTGCATTGGTTAGAGAAGGCCTGTTTGATACTGGTGATGAGATCCTGTCTATGGATGCCATGGAGTCTGCTGGCACTTCTATCTCAGTCCCAACATCAGGTTTAGCTAATCCAGCAACAGCTGGTTCAGCTGAAAGGACATTCTCAATAAACGAAAAACTTCCAAATGAGGAAAATTTGACTGAAACCATCAAACAATCACGAGGAAGATGGACATAAAGATGCACATGCAGCGTCTCCACCCGAGCAGAAGGACGGTGTTTCTGGATCATCCTAGCAATGCTTATATTGGTCAATTCTGTTCCAAGTGTTTCTTTTTTCTTTCTGGGGTCATAATCTATAGTAGAAGATGGTGAAGCAAGTGAAAAGACGTTCTTCTCGTCAGTGAGAAGATGAAGCAAGTGAAAAGATGTTCTTCTCCTCAGTATCTTGTGTCCAAATCGAAAGACACTTTTATGTGTAGGCAATTGATGTAGACTGTTCACTAGATGCAGTTCATCATACCAAAAGAAAACATTGAATAGTACGGTGAGTAATTACGCATCGGAAAGGATTCATTTGCTTGGTGAGCGCTGTTCATCCATATACATCATTGCAATGCATTGCTTTAGGGCAAAGTCACTGTTTAATGCGTACAGTTATTATAACACACGAGGGCCTGGAACAACCAACACACCGGCGTGACATCCTCTGAAAAAGAATGGCATCAATATGCCAAGCAGAGGATGAATGCACCCAAGCGGCCACGCACGTACTGACAGTGCTTGCTCTTCTTGCCTTACTGCAGGGCGGATCAGTAGAGCTACAGGGGTACGTGGAACACCGGGTTTAAAGTCGTTTGTTTTGAAAACTGTTACAGGTCTGAAGACCAAGAGTAGAGTACTCGCCCTCATTTAATCACCATTAAAGGTATTCCCTGTCGATGTAGTGAGGCTCTGAGGCTTGACTAGCCAAGGAGGTGAGGGATCGCCCTCTAAACCCGGTCGGGATTCTTCCCAACGAACAAGGAGCCGCCGATCTTTAGCTAACCGGTTAGGGACTAACTTTGTTTAACTAATAATGGCTATATGCTATCTTTTTTATAAGGACGATCCGATTTGATCCCTAAAAAATCTATTAAAAAACTTATATATAACAATCTAATCTAATAATAACTTACATAACTAATAACTAATACCAAACATCCAATAGGTACATTCCTAAATAACAAATCCTTCCTAATACGTGCTATTGTTCACGTGTTGCTACAATGCAGGTGCTTCAGTCTCACCTGGATATTGGACCATAACATTACACCCTCTGGCGAGGCAGCTCGTCCTCGAGCTGCGGTGGTGGCAACGGTTGAAGTTCTTAGTGACCCATGTTGATGAGAGGGTACGATGATGATGTTACATCATGCGGACAAGGATGAACGAAGCTCCAGTAGATAACAATCATGTTGTCAAGTAAGACATTCAGCTCTTCCCTGTTAGCCTTTAACTTCTCCAAGAGAGATGGTGTGACACCGGAAGACATGGCGAGTGGCTCTGATACCAAATGATGTGGAAACTGTTGAGGTACGGGTTCGAGGACCAAGGGTAAAGCACTCGCCCTCGTCTAACCATCGGCAAGGCTCTTCACTGTCGAAGTAGTGAGGCTCTGAGACCTGATTAGCCAAGGAGGTGAGGATCACCCTCTAAGCCCAGTCAGGATTTTTCCTAATGAAGAAGGAGACTCTGATCTTTAACCAACCGGTTAGGAACTAACTTTGTTTATTTCTTTGCTTAACTAATAATAGATACTCATATCCTTTTTATAGAGACGACCTGACTTAACCCTTAATAAATAATCTATAAGGAAACTTATCTATAACAATATAATATAATAATAACTAGCTTAACTAATAGATAATACCAAACACCTAATATGTACATTCCTAAATAACAGATTCTTCCTAATATGAGTCTCGCCTGGATATTATACCATAAAATGTTCGTCTCATCAAAACTCACATACGCATAGGTGTGTATCCTACAGTGACACCGCACGCATGTGTTAATATGTATAGTGATCCCGATCGATTTTGTTCTAGATCTGTAACTGCTTCCTAGTGATGAACAGGATCTAACAATTCGACCAGCTCAATTTGCCGAAATTTGCGAAATAGAATTTATAAGGCTGACGTTAAAGAAATCCGGCACGCAAAAACATGATGGGATTTAGATGCAGAAGGCATCAAAGGCAGCTGGACAGGCTTGTCGATTAAAGCGAAGAGTTTGATTAATGTCTCGTGGAATCATCTCTTGATCGCATAAAACAAAGGCCACACGACACCGTCACACGCTGTCTCGTGGAATGGCTCGCCCTACCGTCGTCCTCCTCCCGTGCTGGGGATCCGGCCACTTCATGTCCGCGCTCGAAGCCGGGAAGCGGCTGCTCGGCAGCGGCGAGGGCGCCGTCTCACTGACAGTGCTCGTCATGCACGCGCCGACGGAGGCTGAGGCGTCGGAGGTCGAGGGTCACGTGCGTCGGGAGGCGGCTGCCGGCCTCGACATCCACTTCCGCCAGCTCCCCGCCGTCGTGCACCCCATCGGCTGCGTGGACCCCGTGGAGTTCACGTCCCGGTACGCCCAGCTCCACGCGCCACAAGTCAAGGCGGCCATCGCCGGCTTGTCGTCCCCGGTTGCCGCGGTAGTCGTCGACCTCTTCTTGACGACCCTGCTCGACGTGGCCCGCGAGCTTGCCGTGCCGGCGTACGTGTACTTCTCCTCCCCCGCCGCGTTCCTATCGCTCATGCTGCGCCTGCCGGAGCTCCGCGAGGACCTGACCGTCGGGTTCGACGAGATGGAAGGCACTGTGTACGTGCCCGGGCTGCCGCCGGTGCCGCCGTTGTACATGCCGGCTTGCCTGGTGAGAAACAACATCAAGGACTACGACTGGTTCGAGTACCACGGACGCCGCTTCATGGAAGCCAGGGGCATCATCGTGAACTCCTCGGTCGAGATCGAGGGGGCGGTTCTCGCCGCGATCGCGGAGGGCTGCTGCGTGCCCGGGCGCCCTGCTCCCGCGATCCACGCGATCGGCCCGGTGATCTGGTTCAGTCCGCCTGACAAACTGCCGCACGAGTGCGTGCAGTGGCTCGACGCGCAGCCGCCGGCGTCGGTGGTGTTCCTCTGCCTCGGGAGCATGGGATTACTCAACGCGGCACAGGTAAGGGAGGTAGCCGCCGGCATCGAGAGCAGCGGCCATCGCTTCCTGTGGGTCCTGCGGGGCCCTCCCGCCGCCGGCGAGCGGTACCCGACGGACGGGAACATGGACGAGCTGCTCCCGGGGGGGTTCTTGGAGGCGACCAGAGGGAGGGGGTTGGTGTGGCCGAGGTGGGCGCCGCAGAAGGAGATCCTGGCCCACGCGGCCGTGGGCGGCTTCGTGACGCACTGCGGGTGGAACTCGATCCTGGAGAGCCTGTGGTTCGGCGTGCCGATGGCGGCGTGGCCGCTGTACGGCGAGCAGCACCTGAACGCGTTCGAGCTCGCGGCCGGCATGGGCGTGGCGGTCGAGCTGGAGATGGACCGGAAGACGGGCTTCTTCATGGAGGCGGCGGGGCTGGAGCGCGCGGTGCGGAGCCTGATGGGCGGGTCGGAGGAGGGGAGGAAGGTGAAGGAGAAGGCCGCGGAGATGAGAGCTGCGTGCAGGAAGGCCGTGGGAAAGGGCGGCTCGTCGCACGCGGCGCTGCAGAGACTCGCGCGTGAGATTTTGGTTTCACCCGATGGAGGGAGCCGGTTAATTCCATGGCTGTGATACTAACCAACGCTAGCTCGATCGGACAGTTTGCTTAGCTTTGGTTGCCAATGGCATGCGTGCTGATGCACCTCGGTCGATTTGCTTGGTATCTCAACCTCAATTATCTCATCCTCAATAATTGGAAATTTGCAGCGTTAGCTTTTGTAGTACCTCGTTGCATTGCGTACGCACGTTCCTGTTTGTGTATGAATTTAATTTAGTGAGCGAAGAGCTCATGAAGTGAGGGTGTTGCGACATCATGGTGGGTGCACCGGTGCGGTGTGCGTGGAATCAGTGGCTGAGCTGGGCCTTAGGTCGTCGGGGTAATAATTCGAGGTTTAACTCAAAATTGTTTGTTATTTTGTACTTGTAGGGGATGTACCTCCTATTGGATTAGGCTGAATGACAAGTTTCGGTTGGGTTGGCCCAAGGCCTAGCCACGCCTCTGCGTAGAATGGTGAGAAATTTGAAGCTGGAAATAGAAATGGCCGAGTGCGGCTGTGCCGACAGTATGAGTGGGATTGTGGGAGGACAGTCAGGCCGCAAGCGAGCACCACCACCGTGGGCACCTTGCACGCAGCGCGAATGACCCTCGCAAGCCCGGGCCGCATTGCACACAGCTTGGCTTTGCCGATTTGCTGATGTTAGTTGTCCTGACAGCCCGAGTGTTTTCTGCCTCACTTGCGAGTTCTATGTAGTGTGTAGCTTTTTTTTTAAGAGGACCGTGCATTGTGCTGCAAGTACACATAGTAGCCTGTTCGCTTTTAAAACAATACATTTTTTACAAAAGAATTACAAAAACAAATAGTTGAAAAAAAACAAAACTAGACATTGTCGTCAATTTGATTGACGACATGAAGCTATCGCCGTTAAAATTGGCTACAATAGCTATATCACCTCTCTGTTGCTGGCATGCGCCCCTCTAGATAAGAGCAGTTCAGGGATTTAGTCTTTGTTGACTTGCGATTTTTTAAATAATATATTTTAAAAAAGTATTACATAAATAAATAGTCAAAAAATTACAAAACCAGACATTTTTACAAAACTAGACATATGTCTAGTTATATATATATTTTGACTATTTATTTATGTAATTTTTCTTAAAAATTTATTTTTAAAAAATATCGTCGGTCACGTGGATCTCGGAACTAGAATTGGCGACAAATTTCTAGTTTTGTAATTTTTTTTGACTATTTATTTATGTAATTATTTTTAAAAATATATTATTTTTTAAAAAAATCGCCAGTCACGTGGATCTCGGAACGGCTGTGCTCTCGCGAAGCGGCGTTCATTGATTCTTCTAGCCGCTTTCTTTGAAACCCAAAGGCGACAACTTTATTTGTTTAGAGTGTAGCGATGTCATGCTCGATTAGTACATGTTAGAACAAATGCATGTAGTTTAGTTCTGGGGAGTATTTGTCTTCTCTTTAGGGTTTAACTAGCGGTGTGTAATTCTTAATTTTTAGGTTTTTTAATTTGTCAAAATAAAAATAATTATTTGAATTTTCTTAAATTAATTAAAGCTTAATTTGAATTTTTAGATATTAAAACAATTTAATTTGAATAAACCAAACTTTAATTAAATTTAAAACTATTTTATTTGAGTTCCTCCGGTTCCTAGTTATTTACTGGATTTTCCAAGTTCTGTTATTATTTCTCGGAGTTCCGTTTAATTAATTTCTTTATATGTTTTCCCAAAACTTCTTTCATTTGTTGTAAAATTTAATTTAAATTGGTTATTTTAAAGTTTGGCATTTATTTGGAGTTGTTGCGTATATCAATATTAATAAAACCAATTCCCATCCTTCATATCAATTCAATTCCGAAACCCTAAATTAAATTTCCATCTTTCATCTCATTTCTCAAATCTCTCCAAAAATTTAAAATTTGGAATTCGAATTGTTCCTCAAATTCTTTGGGTTGAAGCCCATCTTCTCTTGCTTTCTTTCTTTCTCCCTTCCTTTTCTCTCTCTTTCCTCCTAGCCCATCACACCTCCTTTCTCTCTCTCTAAGGCTTGCTCTGCTCCACCGAGCCGCACCCGAACCGGCGTCGCACCATGCCCTAGCTGCGCTCCACTTGCGCCCGCTCGCACCCCAGGCCGCCCCGCACCCCAACCGTGCCCGAGCTGGCACCCCACACCCACACCCACCTGCGCTAGCGAACATGCCATGCTGCACCATCCCGCGCCGCACCATTGGAGTGACCCACCAGTTGTGTCGCTAGCGTAAGTTGTTGTGGACACGGGTCGGGATGCTGGCGTAAGCAGCCATGTGGCCAAGAGGGGGTCTGGGTGTGGTTGATGTAGGTGTAGTGGGCGTAACCACCCTTAGATGAAACCTTAGCGAGTGTAACTAACACTGGAGGATGCATTGTGAATGCCTTGTGAATTGTGATGATATCCTTGATTCACATGTCTAAGGAAATGTGTGGACATATCAAAATAATTATCTCTTATGGGTAAAGTATACAGTCTCTGCAGAATATAAATTGTTTGAACAGCTGTGCCCATGGTCAAGGGCGGGCATGGAAACTTACACGAGTTAGTTCTATTTATAAAAAACTTTGTGGGTGGGATAAAAACTCGTCGGGTTAATAAAACTCTGATTTTGGATTTTTCTGGGTGAAAGTACCCCAGTGTTGTTCATAGGTGGATGTAACCCCAATCAAAATTAAGCATAAGGTGGAGGTAACCTGCACTGTTATAAATATTGCACAATGTCTCTTTAATAAAATATGGTTTGGTTAAAATGCTAAGCCATAGGTGTTTCTAAATATTATAATAAAAAATATTACTTTTAGCAAATAAAAGAACTCGAGCCATCTTTGTTAAAGCCTTACATGTATAAACATTGCATTCTGTGTGTTGGCTCGCGAGCATGGTTTCCCCAAAACCTTCGGAAGCCGAAGACCAAGGATGTTATGCGTACTACAAGTATCCAAATGTTGATGGCCAAGAAGATGGTGGAGAGTAGAATAGTTCTAGTAGTCTAGGCCTCGCCCTAGTCTAGCTGGCTATGTCGGTGCTCGTGTACACCAATATTGTCCAAGCCTTTGGATAATATCGGTCGTACACATACTACCCCAGTCGCTTGCCTGTGGAGAGATGTGCCTTACCCCTTTTGCTTTCGCTATTGCTTCCGCTGTTATGTAATGTATCCATTTGGCCTGATTGACTGTATTGTAAACTTGACCCGATGCGGTCTATTTGAACTCTGATGTTTGTAAATTAATGTACGGTACGATTTACATCCTGTATGAAATGATTTAGTGATGTATCTGTGAGCATTAGCTACTAATCTAGGGAATAGTGTAGTGATTTCACAGATGATTCTGGATTGCAAAATCTGGGTCCGACAGAGGTCGCCTGAGTAATCACTAAGGACTTAATCTTCCGCGCCATTGAACTGGACCATATAGTACAACCACTTGTCTAGTATGGGATGAACTTAGTTAATTAATTTGCAATATCTCGATTTGGTTATGCCATGTGGTGGTGTGGGTTCCAGGATGGACGAGTAGATTCATATAGCGCAAGAGGGGCCCCGACTGTGGTGGATGCGACCCTTTGGTGGTGAAACCTCAGCGGGCAGAGCAGGTTAAGACATAACTTTGTAAAGACCTTATGATAATCACTTAGTCGCACACCTATAAAAGTGTGTCAAACGGATATTATAAACTGATTATCTCTTTTGGATAAAGCTGTACAACCTCTGCAGAGTGTTAAAACTATTCGAACAATCATGTTCCTAGTTATGGATAATGCCCGAGAATTTCACATGAGGTATAGAATTTTCATAAAATGTTTGATGGTGGAATGGTTAGAAAGTGAACGGGCAGTTCATTGGTTATTGGTTGGGAAGTGAACGGGTAGTTCACTAGTTGTTTATGAGAAATGGTTTACTTTATTTATTATATTCTTTTCAATTATGCTTTACAATCTACTTATGGTATTTACTATCAATACCTGCTTTCTACAAAAGAACCATAGATCTATTCTCTTGTTCAAGCCTTGCATGAATATAAATTGCATAATGTTCTCTGCGACTTGCTGAGTATTTTATGTACTCACGACTTTATACATTGTTGCTCAGTTGAAGAATGTCAAGCTGTGTAAGAGTTCTACGAGGAATAGTATTTTGAATATTTTGCTAACTAGAATGCGCTCCCCACTTGATTGCCCGTGGGAATGTTGGATGGCTACCACAAAGTATCTTATTTTCGATGCAAGAGTTTCTATTGTTTCTTAAAGTCTGTGTGGTAAGTTAAGTAAACATTGACCATAAGGTCCACTTGATACTATTTATTATTATTTTGCTACCCTTTTATTGACCATAACCCTCGTGGGCCTACTGGTGGCCTTTGCGCACTCTTCAAGGCCTTCTCGAAGGTGTGTTTGGTACCCTCGGGGCCCCCTCGCCGCTCCTCCGGTTCTTGGCCGGGGGGGGGGGGCTTCTTGTGATCTTCGCCGGGTTGTTGGGGCTGGTGGGCCACCCCTACGACAAGCCCTCGTGGTAGAGGTCTTGCTTCGTCATGGTTGAAACCACACCTTTTTTCCCGAAAGGTCCAGGCATATCGTCCCCTTCGGTCTGGCGAAGCATGCTTTGTGCGGGCCCTCCAGTGGTGCACGTCCCGCTCCTGTTGGTATGATGGCGCGTTGGGTGCCACGCGCCCTGATGCCGGTGGTTGGCAGTAATGGCACTCCTTCGAACCACGCGGGCTGTCGTTGGTTGGTGTGCGCCATATTGTCAATGGTTGGTAGTAATGGTGCCCCCTCGAACCGCACGACAGTTGAGGGGGGATGCTGTGCGCATGGCTTGTGTCACCTGGTAACTTGCTCATGTCTCTTCAGCTTCCACACCTTGTCCCCTTGCAGTCCTGGCACCTATTGTCGGACCCAGGAGTAACACCCCCAGATCCTCTGTGTATTCTATACTAGTCCGTGAAATAGTAGCTAGTGTATACAGTAAACAACTATGGTATCATCCATAAATCGTACAACTTTATTAATAAATATCATAGTTTATTACAAGAAAGGCTTACAAGTCAACAATAAGGAACACAGCGGAAGACGAAGAAGAAGTAGTAGAGCCCAACTAATCTGCCACAAACAATCGACTAGGGTAGCGGCCTAATCGTTGAGATCCTCAGCACTGGCAAAGTCATTCTCCTTTGAATAATATTTTATTAAGCAAGGGTGAGTACAAAAATATACTCCACAAGTTACAACCATAACAGAGTTAACGTATGCATGGATATTACCAAAGGAAGGCTTATAGGGTTATTTGTGCAAAAGCAATATTTGACATTTTTAATACAATAACTAAGTTCAAAAGCTCAAATTTTACAATATCTAGAATTGAGTTTTAATGAAATAATAAATCTAGTGTAGGCACTAACCTAACACTAACTTAAACACCCGCACCAACCCGGAGCTTCAACCCACAATTTTATCATGAACACCAATCCATGTCATAAACTGTTTTATAAAATATTTTAAAAATAAAATCAAAGTCTAATCTACGAGAGGCTTTGATCAACATGTCCATGACCATGGATACGACTATTCGAATATATTTCCACTCTAGAGAGGTTGTACACCTTTACCCACAAGAGATAATCGACTTATAATATCTGCTTCACATACTTCCGTAGGTGTGCGACTAAGTGATTATCGCAAGGCTTTTATAATACACCATCCTAAAGTAGTTATGCCTGCTATGGTTTGTCCTCCTTTGGATTAAACCATCCGTTGGAAGCACCGTTTTGTGCCATGTGAGAATACATAAAAAGTAGGTCATTTTGACACCCACATATCACCATGGCACAAGTAAAAGTGAAACTTTGTAAATTAATTAGCCCGGTCTGTCCCATACCAAACTTGTGGTAGTACGAAATGGCTCAACAATCCGCTGGACACAGACCGATCCTTAATTGACTGAGCGACTTCCAAAAACAATCCCTAGGCCTCAACCATTCACCCAATTGAACCAATGTATAAACTTGCACCCACCACCTATCCATTTCGCTCAAGTCCAAACCAAGTTTTATTTATTTTTCAAAGTCATTTATAAGCTTCTACGACACACCAATGCTATGTTTAAAATTTAAACCACATTTGATTTTTGGCTGAAAATTCCCAAATTAAATATTTCAAGTCTAAGCATGGCTAAGATTATTTTGTTCCCAAAATGACCTAGTTTATACTATTGTACCCACTAGCTTTTATCTAAGGTGACAAGATATGGATATTTCAATGTCAAGATTTGGCCATACAAATATATTGGGATTAACTACAATTTCAAAATAAGTATTTAAATTATATAGAATAATTCAAAATAGAATTTAAATAATTTAAAATATTTGGATCAAACATCATCAAAGATGTAACTTACCTTGCTCAAATAAATGTTGTTATGAAACGATGTCAAAATCTGGTTCTCTGAAGTCGTCGAAATCTATACACAAAAATAAGTCAAATTCAAATAAACACCAAATTAAATATTTTTCTAGGAGATAGATATTGAATTTAGGTGAATTTAAAAATTTGAATCACTTGAATCGGAGCTCGTATGAAGGAGAACGGGCTCTCGGAAGATTCAAATTCCCAAGAAATGATAGAATTAGAAATATGAATTTGTGGAATTATTTTTCTAAAGGAAAAACAATTTATTGCGTCAGCATGACATCCAACGAGGGAATTTAATTTATGGCCAAATTATTTTTCTTAAGGAAATTCGAGGTGAGTTAATGACAGGTGGGCCCTGGTCTATGGACCAGGTCCACAAGAATTGCGTTGGTCCACGGTGGATCGGGTGCGTGGGTGATGGGGGCGGAGCCACATCTGCGTGCAACGTGGGCAGCCATGTGGATGATGGTGGTGATGTCGCACACGTGTGGCGCTACGTGGCGACCACGTGGCTTGATAGTGGTGGTGGCGCATGGGAACCGGAGGTCACGTACGAATGGCGGCGCGCCGGCCAGAGGCGAGGTGCACATCGTTGAGAGGAGAAGAAGGGAGTATGGTGCTCACCTTCGCGGCGGCTATGTGTGCAAGGAAGGCTGGCGAGGTCGCTCTGACGGTGCTCCGGCGAGGTAGAGGCGTGCACTAGGTAGAACGTGAAGCTGCGAAGTCGTGAGTGAAGACAACGGTGACAAAGCTCCACGGACGGCAGTGAGGAAATGGCGATTGTGGTGAGGGAAAGGGAGAGAGGGAATGAGCTCACGATGTACATATGAGGGAGGAAAGGGGCACCCGGGTCTTCCATTTAGGCGGATAGGCATGGAGGCGAGAGATCGACGCGAAAGAGGGGGAGGATGGCCGAAACGGGCTCGGCGGCAGGCGTGGAAGTTGTTGTCCACTTGGGGCGAGAAAAGGGGGAGGAAACATGCAGGATTGAGTTGCTCCTGAGAGGCGTCAATGGCGGCAACATGCGGTTCAGACGAGGAGTAAGAAAGGGGGAGGAAGAAGATGGGGGCAAGGCTGACGGGTGGGGTCGGGTTGTAAGTGGGTGAGAAAGAGGGAGAGGGAGGCGGGAGAGAGGCTGACGGGTTGGCCTCGTGCGTCGGTGAGAGCAGGGAGGCGGGGGCGACTGGGCTGGGCGGAAAAAGGGGAAATGGGCCAGAAAAGGGAATTTCGACCCAAGGGAGGCTTGCGAATTTTAATTGATTTTTTGAATATCCTAAATAGCAACAAATCAAAAGGCATTTTAGAAAATAGCAAATACAATTCAAAATTCTAGAAATATTCACAGAAATTCCTTAAAATATTTTGAACTTAATAAAATTATTTTTAACTTAAATTTTGATTTTATTTTTGCACATCAATTATTTTTATTTTTCTGGAAAATAAAAAACCTTTTAAAATCTACAAAATTCAAGAAATTAATTAAAATTTCCCTTTTTAACTTTAAATCCAAGAAGATACCAGAAAACTCAATAAATTATCTTTTTGACTTTAAAATCCAGGAAATTCCAGAAAACTAAGAAAACTCTTTTAAATATTAGAAAATCCAATAAAATAATAACTTTATTAATTTTATTTTGGTAACATAACTTTGGGATGTTATAGCTATAAAAAGGGGGTGACCCCTTAGACATTTCCTTATCTTGCGGTGAAAAACCCTGGCTTCCCCTCTTCACGGTTTTGTGCTTTTTTCCTTTGAGGCTGTGAGTCGGACTTTCGAGGCTCGGGTGTTGCGACCTTCAGAGCTTTGATATGACGAAGCACAACAAGGAGAGAGAGGAGGCAATGTCGTCTACACGAGCGACCTGGCTGGTCTACCATGGACGAGGGGAAGTTGGAGAGCCTCGAGATGGTGCGAGTCCCCGGGACGGAGACAGTACCAGCACCTCAGTCGGACGAGGTCGTGGTCTTCGTCACCTTCTTCGATGCTGGCCTTCGGATTCCATGAGAGCCACTGGTCGCGCGGGGCCTTTGGCTATACAGGGTGGAGTTGGCGCAGCTGATGTCCAACTCCCTCGTGAAGCTAGCCGTCTTCGAGTGGATTATGCGATCCACCGGAACGAGCAGGGAGGGGCACGTGTTTTCGTTTCTACACGACGAGAGCTGCGAGCGAAAGAAGAAGAAGAGCACCAGCGATGCAAGTGAAAAGATATTCTTCTCCTCAGTATCTTGTGTCCTAATCGAAAGACACATTTATGCGGAGTAGGTAATTGAGAATGTTTTTTGAAATAATATTATTTTAAAAAAAATTACAAAAATAAATAGTCAATTTTTTCTTCAAAACTAGGCTACTGTCGCCATTTGAAATAGCAAAAGGCCCCTGTCGCCATTTCAAATGGCGACAGTAGCCTAGAGAATGATGACAGGGATCCCGCAAGCCCCTAAATTTGTTAATATTAAAATTGTGAAAAATGACCATTTAAAATGGCGATAGGGATCCCGCAAGTACCTGTCGCCATTCCAAATGACAACACAATCTTCCCTATAAAAGACCCTAAAATTCTAGCATAACTCGCTTTTATTTAGAAAAAAGAGAAAGAAGGGAAGGAAGGTAGAGGAGCAGAGAGGAGTAGAGGGGAGGAGAGAAGCTTGCGCAGCACTGCCCGTCCAGTCGTCCACCCTTTAGGTAATCTTTTTAACCAAATGGATTACATAGTTTTAGATATACGATTAGGTAGTGCAGTATATTGTATATAATTCTTTTCGGTGGGTAGTTTTGTTTTAGATATGTGGTTAATCGTGGAAATCTTGTTTACGTTGTAAGGCGTCAAATATGTCGGACGCCACTAATTTCAAAATTTACTATAGCCAGGTATTATTCTTGAGGGTCCCGAGGGGATTGATTTGCGATATTTTCAATTGGCGACTGTGACCCTAACAAGCCCAGAGCAGCGTACATGGGGCGTTGTGATGCTATGGTTGTTCCACACATTTGATTTGGACCATGTTATATATGATCTGAGATTGAGTTGTCTTGCCAACCAAGCATCATAGGGCACATATTAGGAGTTAGTACAGCTCAAGGGAATAAGTGTTGGTGATATGCCCTAGAGGTAATCATAGAGATGATTGTATCACGTCTATATTTATGAGTTATTGAATAAATGTTATTATGTTCCTTGAATGAATCATCATTGATAAATATTAACAAATATGTGACTTGTTGGTGAAACTCTTTAACGTATATGATGTTGTTCTAAATGTATCCCTGGGTCGATGTTACTGGTCGAAACACTAGTGACTAATCGACCAACACATGTATTGATTGATGACCATGTTTCACTGGTCATGGATATAGGGATATCAAATCAATAATGTAAACACAAGTTAGAGACCATGAGGTTGGATTGACGCATCTTGAGATACTGCTGAGATTGTTATGACTTCATGTGTCATAAGTTGGTATCAAGCAATGATGATGTATAATCCTTACACCTGAGATCAACATTATTTACTACATGTGTAAGAGTACACTTTGGGGTTAACAGACACTACTCTGTAACTGGGTAGTTATAAAGGTAGCTTTCAAGTATGCTATGAAATATGCAGAGGAATGTGACTGGTTGGATATGGTATTTGCCCCTCCTAACATAACAGGATAGATATCTCCGTGCCCCTCGATGTGGTTGGATAAAGAAAGTGCATGGCCATACCACTAGTGGTCAAAGAGTTCGACCACATAAAGTTATCTGACACTTGATCGAGAAAGTATTGTACAGTCCATGGATGACATGATATCTCACCTGGAGTTCAACCTGATATTGTGAGGTAAAGGGAGAATGCACGAGTTGGTCGTTTAGTTCGATCAAGTACGGACTAGTCGTATGGAGATACGAGCTAATCGTAGACTGGTTGAACATAATCATTAAGTGGTCGAAACCTGGTCGTAAGGAGTTACGAACCGGTCAAGACTTAATATGATCTGGTCTGGTCGTTAGTGAAAAGGGCCTGGTCATAGGTCATATTGCATTAAGGTTCGTTTGATATTATTTGTGTGTATTCAGGAATCGTTATGTTCCGCTAAGAACCACTAACGAATCATGATCAGAAATGGTTTTCGAGTTACAACCGACCACGCATGAACCTAACGGGTCACACGCTTAACGGGTTGGAACAAACATGTTCGGATAGGATCATTCATAAGCTCTTTATAAGGAGATGCATCAGGCTGTTGGGAGAAACACGACGTAGACGTGACATGAGTTGCTCTACCAAAACCCTAGCAGCCATATTCCTGAGAGCTCTACCGTGCGAGTTGGTGTTGGCACACCTGCATACGGTTTTCCTTCCCTGGACGCGTGGATGCCATAGAGGTGCTACTGCGGTTGCTGTTGCGCTTGAGGACGATCCACGACCTTGGCGAGGAACTCGATTGGTTGCTGGAGGAGACGATCGCCACCGAGGACGATCGACTTAGACCACTTCATCGACGCGCTCTACGTTGGATCAAGCTGCTCCAACTCATCTTCCGCTGCACTGCACATCTAGTGGTAACGATCTATGATCTCTCGCTTGCATGGAATTCTGGTTTACGTGGTAGAATTTTTGAATTGCCAACTAGCGTAGTCTATCTGTATCCCTTCAATAAGGTGGTGGTTGTCATATGTATGTAGGGCGAGGGAGGAATGATAGGATTTGGTTCTTCTGGCCCAGTCATATGCCAAGCCCACTCCTGCATCGGCGGCTGAATAAGAAGGGAGTGGTGATGCCGAAGAAGAAGTCGTGGACTCCTGCCATAGTACGTCACACACAATGGCCGAAGGTCCAGAAGTTACTGATGCTGTCGATGAACACTATGTGAAAGGAGCTCCTTCAGTTAGGCAAACTAGTGGGCTTGCTGATGAGGGTGAGTGGCTAGAAGCCCTAGTCCAAAGTATGGATCTAGAAGACTAAGACTACATGGCATTGTCAGAAGATGAAGGATCCGACGACGAGGATGCTGTGGAACGGCAAGCGGTTCCATTCGAGTGGAACACATACCAGTTCGACAACCTCGCTGTTAATAAAGGCTCATGTGTGCCGTGCGAGTACAAGCAGAGCGAGGTCCGGCAAATAGCTATGTACAAATGCAAGAATGCCGTGTGTCAAATTCTGGGCCTTATCGGTGAGGTGTAAATTCACAGTCATCAAGTCTAACCCAAGATACTACAATATAAAGTGTGACATATAGGGATGCCCTTGGCGGGTGTACACATTTCAGCCTAAGTGGGATACCTGCTGGAAATGCTCTATAGTGGTCCCTCACGCATATGTCATCGCTGAGTCAGTACAGTCCCACAGGAACCTTTCATCGGGCTTCATTGCGAACATCATGTACGATGAGATCGTGGATAATCTATATTTTGAGTCATAGTCCATCATTTGGGCGATTGAGGTAAGGTTCATGTACACAATCAGCCATGCCAAGGCTTGGAGGGCAAAACAGAAGATATTAGAATCAAGGTTTGGTACGTTCAAGGAATCCTACCACAAGCTCCCCGGCCAACTTCGAGTCATACAAGACAGGAATCCCGGCACTCATATCGACATTCAAGATTCCACGCATCTGAAGTGGTGCAATAAGAGTGTACTGAAGCGAACATTCTTCGCCTTTGGTCCATGCATTAATGCATTCTAGCACTGCCATCCAATCTTTTGCGTCGATGACACATTTCTGACTGGAAAGTATAGGTGCCAAATACAGACTGTAATAGCGATTGACGACAACATTCAAGTTCTTCTCGTGGCATTTGCATACATGATCGGCCAGATACAGTTGTTTGCGGTTCCTAAGGAATTTGAGGATTTCTGTTATATAGGACCGTCCTAACGTATGTGTCATGCGTGATAGGCATGCGTGCCTGCTGAGTACAATAACTTAGCTACAACAAGAAGAGAACGAACAACTTCCATGGGCGGATTTGCAGAGCAGGTGGTGTATGATGCACTTGGGTGCAATATTCTACAAGCAGTTCTGCAACAAGGACTTGATGAACCTGTTCAAGCGGTTGTGCAACCAGATCCAGTAGTGAAATTTTGACGCACTCTGAAAGATTCTGGATGAGCAGACCCGGATGCAGAGAAGGGAGGTAGTGAAAACGGCAGCTACAAGCGTTGACCAGGTTTCCGAAGTATTGCCACAGCTACCCACAGATGGTCCTAGTGTGGTGAGGAAGAAAGGGGCGCATGTGAAATACTTCTCGGACTGGATCGAGCACGAGTCTAAGGAGAAGTGGTCACTGCTACATAATAAGAGCGGAGCTAGCTATTGTGTCAAGATAATCAATCTAACCAAGGTTTACAATTGGGTGATGCGCGACGCCATATGCCTCCCTTTGGTTGCTATTGTGGAGGTAATTCTCTACGGTACCAGAAATTACTTTATTGCCAGAAGCAACAATGCGTCATTCGCCATGGCAAATGCCAGAGTGTTGTACTCCGTCATGATTACCAAGTACATGGAGGAAA
Source organism: Hsuehochloa calcarea (assembly GCA_036346395.1). NCBI lineage: Eukaryota > Viridiplantae > Streptophyta > Magnoliopsida > Poales > Poaceae > Hsuehochloa > Hsuehochloa calcarea. Next base: position 34,369,882 of record CM070606.1, read on the forward strand.
GAGCCAGAAGGGTGAGATGTGTTGAAAATTCTACCTGTGGATGCACACTTTCACAGGGAAGACGATGAAGTCATAGAGATGGCGACGCTACCGTTGCTAAGCGTCTTTTCTACTTCTGTTAGTCTCGCCTCAAACTCAAGGGAATTATACGACTAAGTACATAAGCAAGTATGCATCTAACACGTCTCAACAACCTGATCCGTAATATACTCCACAAGACCAGGATGTGCACAACATTCCCACAACATGTTCCACAACTCAAATTCTACATGCAGCTACAAGCAATTTATTAAACATGTAAATTGACACATCAATAGTGCCATGCGAACTCAATTAACATGCAAAACACTAATGCACCATGCACTCAATCTTGATTATTCCTAATAATCTCCCCCCTAATCAAGATAGTTTCACTGCAGCGCCGGTTCGTCGTCGACATCCGCCTCCACGAGATACACCTGTTCCTCTGTCTTGCGGCATTCGAAAGCAAAATGCCCATAGTTATTGTAGTTGTAGCATCTTACTTTAGCCTTGTCGAATTTACGATTTCAGCAGCTTCGGCCACCATTGTCGTCAGAGTCGCCGGGCTCGCCATCTCTATTCTTCACCGATTGGGCCTCCCACTCGGTGCGTGTTAGGAGAAGATGTTCGTTGTCGTTGTCGTGTTTTGCATACGCCTTGAGGCGACCGATCGCTTCTTCCACCGTCATTGTCTTCAAATCCCCAAACTGCTTAATGGTTGAGACAATCTGCAGGTACTTGCTCGGGACGATGCAAAGATGCTTCTTCCCGATGTAGCTCTCCTCCATCTTGTCACCAAGACCACGAATCTGGTTGACGAGAGTCGTCAATCTCAGGGCGAAGTCGTCCACCGACTCCGTTTTCTTCATACGCAAACCCTCGAACTCCCTCTTGTGGGTCTGCACACGTGCCTCCTTGACACTGTCGGCACCAACGTTCATCATTTTGAGCGTGTCCTGTAACTGCCCTAGATCCTAAGTTGGATTAGTTAAGCATCTTATATGCATTTGTAAAATTTTGGACCTGCTTTTTTTTAAAAAACTTTTTGTTGTAAACCATATGTAGAAAATACTTGATTTTTAAAGACTAGAGCTTCAAACCTAGAATCCAATGCTCCTTTTCCAATTCAAAAGCTCAAATTTGATTTGGGGGCAAAACTAAATATGTTTCAAGTGTGGGAATGTTTATTTCAGAATTCGTCTTAAAATCTATAAAACCTCAAAAGCTCCTAGAATGCTTGAGGTAATTTCAAAAGCATTCTCAATTTCAAACTTGAAAATATACTTTCTTTATCTCTGAAAGACAAACTAAAATTTATTTTTAAAAATATAATAGGGCCCAATTTAGGAATATTTTATTTCAATTATATATGCTCCGTTATGTTTGTTTGAAATTTTCTATAGTTTTTGGAGGTTATTTGGTTTCCATTTTATATGCATGCTCAAATTTGAATTTGAATTTAAAATACAAACAAATCCTGTGAAAATTACCTAGAAATATTTTTTCTAGGTTTTGGAGCAACTTAGGAACTCACTTACAAAATTTCATAATATTTGGAATTAAATTGCTATTTTTAAGCAACCAGTCAAAGTAGTAAATTAAAAGTCAAACAACAAAAGTGGGAAATTCAAATAATTATATAGAAAAATTTATTACAAGTCAAACCCTAGAAAGTTTACATAATAATATTCATTATATTCTTAGGCTTCCCTAAAATGTTCATCAATTTTGGAGTTTAGAAACTATATCTAAATTTTTTAATGACTAAGCCTAAGTCTCAAAAATCAGAAAAACCCATTTCCTCTCTCCTCACTGTTCCTCGGGTTGAGCCGTGTTGCTACCAGACCCGCCCGACCGCACCACCTTTTCCCTCTCCCTCTTACCTGCGGACCCCACCGGCAGGGATCGTCTTCCACATGCTCGACGCAGCCGCGCAAAGGCGTCGCCTTGGCTGGCTCTCCGCCACTGCACTGGCGCCACCGCTCGCTTCGGTCTCGAACCGTTCCACCCACGGTTGCCCACGGTTTCTCCCGCACGCCCATTCCCTGCCCCGGTCTTCTCACGCTCAACATCACCCATGCTAGGGTGTCACGCCGTCAGCGTGCCAACGTCATGCTGCGGGAACTTCTAGTGACCTCTCTGCCTCCTCCCTATATAAAGCCCTAGAGCTCCTCATCTACCTCCTTTCGCCACCCCGAGCTACTTCCCTCCCAGCCTCCCACATCTTCTTTGCTTCCTCTGAGCCCAAGCGCAAGGCCAAGAGCAAGCTCTCGTTTCGGTCGCCGCACCGCCGCAGCATTCTGGCCTATTCAATGGACCTCTTCCTTCCCTATCAGTGTCAAACTCTGTGGATATCGTGGGGATATGTGCATGATCTTAGAATGATGAGTCAATTGGCAATGGCGTTGTTGGTTTGCCGAATCTCGTGTTTCGAAAAGCTTCATGCTGTCAAGTCTCAAATGGCCGATCGCCGAGCCACGGTCCGAGCCGGCCGTGTGTGGCGTCCGGCCAAGCAAGCATTGCCGGTCCGACTGGCCACAGTTCTTGGTGGAATTTGGAGCTAGGCCAAAAATAGGTTGTGTAGGCATGAGGGGAGTCTCCTGGGTGTGTTCTCATAATTTTTGAAGCTCCCAGTCAAAAGTTCTATTCAAATGAAAATTTCAGAGAGTTCTTGGATTTCCAGATGGATTTTTGGCTATGTCATTTTGGGTGGTCTGACCGGCGTTATAAAATCGGTCAGACCGGTTGAAAATCGGTATGACCGGCCGGGACGGCGGTCAGACCGGATTCCACTTGTTCGTCGGCCTTCTTGGCGACGTTGTGTTTTGGTTTTGTTTATTGCATGAGTATCAATGCTTTATTATTGCATATTGCATTATTGAGCTAACGTGGGTCAAGTTGTGAAGAACTTATTCCCGGAAACGATTTCTTTGTCTATTGCTGTGCAGGTGGCTTGCAGGTCAACGGTGTGGAGGATCGGGACTAAGCTTGGAGAGCTGAGGTCCAGAACAATCATGGATTCCGGGTGAGGTCGTGTGACTCAAGCATGGTGCAGAATAAACAAGATGGTTCGAACGGGTAGTTCGTTGCAGCTGGTTTGATCAAACGGGCGGGTCGGTGCAAGTGCCTTGGAGATTCCGATGGGATTCGGACGGGAGAGACTTGCCGACATGATGAGAGCCACTGATCAACCTACACGTGGTGAAGCAGGCGATGGCTTCAACTGTATTGTGTGTGTGTCCCATTTGTATTGGGCCTTAATAGGAGCTCATTAGGAAACCCTAGGCCTTCCTATAAATAGAAGGGGAGTTGGAAAAATCCCCAAGCATTCATTTAGAAAAACCCTAATTTTTCTAGGGTTTGGAGAGGAGAGGAGAGGCTAGGGTTTAGAGAGAAAATTGTTTGTGTGCTCTTTGATTGAGCTCTTATGCTCCTTGAGGGAGTGGCTTTTGACAAGCAACATCTTGAATCAATCTATGGATTTGTGTTCAAAGATGAGGTCCATTGCTTTTGCTTCTCTCTTTTGATGATTGTGGTGCTTCCTTGATCCGGTTATTTTTGGTTGGTCTCTTGACCTCATTTACCTTGCTATGATGTGTGGGAATACTCCTAGAACCATCTAAATCATCAATCCCCCACGAGCAAGTTTTTGATCAAGTTTTTCTTTTTGCTAGGTTTTGAACTCTCCATTGGTAAAACCTAAAAATGTCAATGCATTGAAGTGGATCTGAACGATCGTTGCTAGGAATAGGTTCCAGTGCGTGTTGAATTTGATTAAGGCAAAAAATTAAGAAAGCGTCTATTCACCCCCGTCTAGTCGTCTTTCCGGTCTTACAAGTGGTATTAGAGCCCGGTTAGCTCTTCTCATAGATCTTAACCGGTCTTTGGAGTCATGACGACTGACAAGTATTCAACCAGACCATATATTTTTGATGGAGTTGATTTTGCTTACTGGAAGGCCCGAATGCAGGCCTACATCGAGGCTCAAGGACACGCAATTTGGCTTATGGTAAAAAATCATTATATCGTGCCAGCCGATGACGATGTGATCACTCCAGATGTGGAGGTCAACAGCAAGGCTCAAATTTTTTTGATTCAAGGTCTTAGCAGATCTGAGTTTGAGCGTGTTGCTCATTTGAGATCTGCTCATGAGATCTAGCGGACTCTATGTGATTATCACGAGGGCTCCACTGCGATCAAGTAAGTGAGACAGAATCAGCTCAATAAAATATACTCCAAGATTGAGCAAAGATCTGGTGAGTTTTTAGATGAGCTGTGGGTAAGATTTTCTAAGATTCTTCATGATCTTCGCGCTGTTGACCTAGTCTTCTCTGAGTCGGAAAATACACGCCAGCTTTTGGGTGCTCTTGATGTGAAAGTCTGGGGATTGAAAATCACATCTATAAATGACAACACTGTCATGAGTGAGCTTACCATGGATAAGCTATACTCGAGGTTGAAGACGAATGAGATTGATTTTATCTCGCGTCTCCCCAAGAAAGAGTCGATGGCTTTAGTGGTCGACACATCTAAGGGTAGTTCATCTGATTCTTTGGATTTAAGCTCATCTGATTTTTCTTTATCAGCTTTGCACTCTTTGAGCGATGAGCAATTGGAGAAACTACCTGAGGATGATTTAGCCCTCCTTTCCACCAAATTCACGAGAGCATACAACAAGGTGAGGAACAGGAGGAGAGGTGGACCTATCACATGCCTTGAGTGTGGTGAGCCAAACCACATTCGCTCCCGGTGCCCCAAGCTAAAGGGCAAGGAGGAGAAGGACCCACAAAGGCATCCTCAAGCGAGGGATACAAAACCCAAGAAGACAAACTATCGCAAGTTTGTCAGCCGGGTCCTTGCCGCTCTTGAGAATGTTAACATGAGCGATGTGAACTCGGAGACGGAGGACGATGAGGATGACTCCGTGGCAAGAAGAAGGCAAAGGATTTCACCGCATGTGCTTCATGGCCCAGGACTGCCACGACATCGACTCCTCCAATGACGATGATCCCTTCAGCGATCCCGATGAGGTATGCCCTTCGCTTGCTGATATGAAATAGGCTTTGGTTCTTGATGAAAAGAAAATGCATAAGCAAGCTAAATTGATTAAGAAATATGACATTATGATTGATAATTTGAACCTAGAAGTTGTTAGGCTCAAATCAATTAATCCTGATGATGTGTGTGATTCCTGCTCTAGCTTGCTTAATGATTTGACAAGTTTAAAACCTGCTCATTCCTCTGTTGTGAATCAATTGAAAGATGCTTTGGATGAAATAGATTCTCTCAAGTCTAGTCCTGTTTGCATGAATACTATTTCTCTTGATGAGACTGCTTTAGATGCTATCCCTTTATCTTGCTCTAACTGTGCCTTACTTGAATTAAAATTGGATCTTTCAAGTCTAGTTGGCCGTCAGTCAGACCGGTCTACCTGAGATCAAATCTCTTTTTTTGTGTCTAGTGGTTAAGGGGGTAATCGGATTCAGCACAAGGCTTCCTCTGTGCATTTACTGATCTTCTCAGCTTTATAGCTATTGGAGAAAAGTGCGTGTTGAATTTGATTAAGTCAAAAAATTAAGAAAGCATCTATTCACCCCCCTCTAGTCGCCTTTCCGGTCTTACAGACTCCCCCTTTGTTACCCCTCAACTTATTGCAGTTTTCGATCACATGAACCATCGCATGGGACTTCTTCTCAAGCTTTGACCGAAGGAGCAATCTTCACCACCGCTTCTTGTCCGGTGAGCCACTTACCAATTGTTCCCTCTCAGAGCATCTCTGGACCACTCTTGAGCTTCCCCTACCCTTTTTTTCTCTTGTCTTTGCCCATTTTCGGCGAACTCATCCTCCCCGTGCCATCTTGGTGAGTTCCTTGTGTCTGGCCGTTGCATATGCATGCGCCTTTTAGCTCTATGCTTAGTCGGGTTGCATTATGGCATAGTGGTCGCAGGGTCGCCACCGCTCGATGGCGTTGCGCCACCGTTGTGGGTCGCCATATTCCTCGCCGTTGGTACCTGTGGAATCGTCTTCCTCGGGGGTTTCCATTTTGGGTACTTCGTGGGCTGGCTCGCCGGTGGCAAGCATGGGAAGCCAGCGACCGGGCTTGCTTTGTTTATCGGAACACAAGCAAAGAATGTAGCAACATATTAATTAACGAAATCATTGTCCTAAGCGCTAATTACTATGTAATAATTGGTTTAATTGTCGCCTGGTTTCGCTTACACGCGGCCCCGTGCACAGAAATCCCACTACTTTAATGCACTGATCTTCTCTGTCAATCACCGACGTGTGGGCCCAAAGCCTTAAGTGCACAGCAACCCCCACGTGTGGACCGAAACCTTATGTCATGGACCGAAGGTCCACTCACTGTTTTGCTAGAACGAGCCAATGACACCTAGGGCCCACCTGTCATTCTCTCTACATCACCGAATAGAAAATAAATCAATAAGAAAAGAAAATTTCGTGGTCCCACAATTCAATGATTGTGGCTAGCATAAGCCGGGTAAGAAATGTATTTAATACGGATTAAAATTCTGAAACGAATTAAATTTGCACAGAAAAATCAAATAACTTCAAAAATTGGTAATTAATTCAAATCAACTTCAAATTGAGTGAAACCAATTTTGCTGGTTTCCATTTTTAATGTAATTTAACTGGGAATAATTTTAAAACATGTCAGTGTCCCAGAAAATTTCAAAGTTTGAATTAATTTCGAAATAAATTATTTTTACATTGAAAATCTAATTAGCTTGGAAAATTCATAGAAAATTCATTTGAACTCCGAATGAGATGAATTCAATTGGGTTGTTCATAAAATTTTATTCTCTATATATTTTAGTAACTTGTGTATCCACCACAACTCCAGAAATTTTCAAAAAAATAATTAAAATCAGCTACAGTAACTGGAGGCTATTTTCTGGAATTTCATCTCCGGCAGAAATTGTTTAGGGCATAACCCTCTCATACAAACTCCAAATTGAGTAAATTCATCTAAAATCATAATATATATTATGTATTATGTTCACAATTTTTGAAGACTTTTGGAAGTTTGGTGTTTATTCGGTGTTTTTGCTTTATCGATTTTTATCGTTAGATGACAATGATTCGAGAGTGCAACGGAGATGATCATGAGAATGTCTAGAGTACCAGAAAGCAAAGGCAAGCACCCATTTGGTCGATGCATGTTGATCCTATTACATTCAAAAATTATTTTCTTGTTTTGCAACTGTGTGTATGCTTGCTTTATTTGTCAAGTTATGTTTACGATTAGAGGTAGCTAATTCTATTGCATGAATTCCCTAAAATTATTCATTCCCTGCCACTAGCCTAAGTTAATATTCTCGCTATTGATTTGTGCTCGGTGTATGTTATATGGTCTATTTATGTTTATTCAGTGTCATGCTTAGCAATGCTTAGCTTCCGGTTGATTGGGCGGTTGTCGACTTTGTTGATGACCTTGATCACATAAATCATTATTATTATTATTATGATATGTCCATCACTCTGTGCTATTATATTTGGAAAACTAAAAATAAAAATAAAATAATTTGGACTCGGGCAAATGGTTGTTGATGTGGTTATTGGGTGTGTAGCTTGTGCCCGAGTCAATAAGGACCGAATTACTCGTGTCACTGATCCAAGCACGTTTGCCTGCATCCACATGAGGGACATATGAGACCCCTCTTGACTTAGTACTTTGGCATATGTTAGCTCGGAGTCGCATGTTGTAGTTGCTAGGAGAAAAATACTCTGTTGTTAACAGAAATGTGCGGGCAGGGTCCCTTTTAGTTCCCTCGCCCAAGGGGTATCGGCAGTTGCTGAGGCTGGGGCGATGTATCCGACAAAACATGTGAGTCCTCCGTGGGAGCCCCATATGTACACCGAAGGGTGGTTCACAGAGGGTTTCGTCATGCGGGCGGCCTTATACATCTCATTGGAAAGCGTCTCGTGGACTTAGCTCTGCCAGTATACATTCGGAAGTGTGCTTTATCCAGTGGCAAAAGGAGCAGTCTGATATGTGGGTAAAGTTTTACACCCCTGTAGGGTTAAATCTATTCTTGGTTATGACAACGCTTAGTTAGGTCGTGCAAGAATTTGACTCAACATTTTGAAATTTTAAATTTAAAACTTGATCGGGTGGTATTGAGACTGGTTCTCATGCCATTGTTGTGTGCTGCAGGGGCAGCCACTTGTAGATATTTTGTTGATGTCTAATGTTAATTACTCGCTATTATTTGAATTATTAAAAATATTTACTAACTTGCGATTTGAATCTACTACATTGTATTTACATTGAAATATTGCTTTGTGCTGAAAATGAACCATATAGCCTTCTCATTTGAGTAGAGTTTGCATGTAGCTATGTATAGGCTTGGTAAAGTTTTACGGAGTACATTCGTGTACTCACTGTTTGCTTTCATTTACTAATCTAGACAGCAGGTATCGAGATTGAATCGGGTAAGAAAGATTGCACAGGAACATCGATTTGCTATAGTTTGAACCCAGTCGGTTGCCCTGCGGGTTATGGCAAGCCATTGGGACTTTATTTTGTTATTAATTCATATTTTTCTTTCAATTTATTAACTATTTTCCGCTGCGTACTTGTTATTTCATCTTGTTTTTTTGGCCGATTGGCCCTTTTGTATAAAACTGAACCTTATAAGTTCAATATGTTGTAAATTACGAAGTTTTGATATTGTAAGAACTTGTGTATGGATCGATATTGATGTTTTTGATGGTGTATGTGTACCGCATCTAGGAGGTACATAATACACTGAGAGTGGAAAATTTAATCTATGATACTAGGACCAATTGGAGGGTTAATCATTACAAGTTAAATCGCCCGGGTTCTCACATGTCCCACACAGCTTTCGCTGTCTCCTTTTCAGCAAGTAGGAGGAGGGTCTCCTTCATGACTGCTTGGAAGATGGCCGCAAGGGCTATATGATCTTTGCGTTCACCAACATTGTCGGCCACCACAGCTTCCCGAACGCCTTGGGCCTTCATGAACACCCTCATCTTGATTGCCCATGTGCTGTTTTCTCTTCCTAGTACCCTCAATGGAGAACAGCCAGCAATGATGGTGCGGCTCGACGGCGACATGGACCTTGCCGTCGTCATGGCTCTGATACCAAATGTTGGAAATTCTTCATGTGGACGCACACTTTCACGGGGAAGACGATGAGCTCAGAGAGATGGCGACGCTATCGCTGCTAAGTGTCTTTTCTACTTCTGTTATTCTGTCACCTCAAACTCAAGGGAATTACATGACTAAGTATATCAGCAAATATGCAGCTAACAGGTCTCAACAATCTGATCCGTAATCTACTCCACACGACCAGGATGTGCACAACGTTCCCACGACGTGTTCCACGATTCAAACTCTACATGATACTACATGCAATTTACTAAACACGTAAATTGGCACATTAATAGTGCCATACGAACTCAATTAACATGCAAAACACTAATGCACCAGGCACTCAATCTTGATTATTCCTAACAAGATACATCAGACATTCAAGATGGGCACAAGGGAGCTACGCTTCAAGATACTGTGCAGGGATAAAGGACGCCGACGGACAAACTGCGAGAGGATCACCCACGAGTGCACGCGTATGCACTTGCAACAAGAATCTTCTTCTGCATAGGCTCTGCTCACATGTCATGGCCGCATGTTCGACGGTGGCACAGCATCCCGGCCAGTACCTCTATGATTATTTCAACAAGTAGGAAGTGAGGCAAACCAGGGTGTAGAGCTGTATGGTTAGGACGTAGTTCGCTATTTTACTGGCTATCCGACCTGGGAGCAACTTATCTAGGCCGCAGACATTGATAGGTTGAAGGAAAAGGTTGGCCGGCGAGAAGTACATTGTATCAGGAAATACATGGACGAAACAAAAGCCTAGCGTCGTACGAACAAGTGCTCTATTTGCAGGGAGTCTGGCACACCTTCAAGAAATGTCGTACAAGAAATCCACAGGACGAAGGAGACATAAAAACTCCGGACATCGCCACAGGGACCTTATCCGACCGCCCCACTCTTTGATTTGTCTAATGCTTTTGTAATATCACTTTGATTTGTCGAAAAGCTAAATGATGACGTTTGTGCTGAATGGTTTGTAATATCAGTGTGATTTATCGACAAAATATGTTAAGACGTTGCGCTAAATGTTCTGTAATATCGTTGTGATTTATCAACAAAAAATGTGATTATGTCGTGCTGAATGTATTTTAATATCATTGTGATTTGTCCAAAAAATATGTGGTTAAAAATAGAGAGTAAAAAAATAGACAAACATCCCGGTCGCCAGCTGATATGGCGACAGAGACCTATCGCTGTCGCCATGTCAACTGGCAATATGGACCTCTTTGCACTGTTCATATCCATGTCGCAATTCTTTATGCTACTGCCGTTATTTGAAATGGTGACAAGTCCTTTTCGTCATTTCAAATGGTGATAGTAGCCTAGTTTTGTAAAAAAAAAAGTTGACTAATTATTTTTGTAAATTTCTATTTGCAATAATATTATTTTTAAAAAATCAGGCAATTGATGTGGACTGTTCACTAGATACAGTGCATCGTTCCAAAAGAAAACATTAAATAGTACGGCAAGTAATTATGGACCGGAAGGGATACATTTGCTTACGCGGCTTAACCCGATCACCCCCTCAGGAATAGGAGGCAATAATAGAGCGCCCAAGCGAAGGATCAGTTCTGTCCAGTGTCCACCACGAGGTCTTTCCTCGGGCAATCGTCACTCGACAGCCCAAAGCTGACCAGCACAAAAGCCTGTGATCTGTCCACCCCACAAGCTCCACCCCACAAGCTTATTAGTATCCTGCCTACTTGTCTTTAGCTGGCCAAACTACATGATGGAACTCCCCTCGGCCAATCGTCACTCGACAGCTTAGGAAAAAGACGTTTAGCCGAACCCCTATCTCTCCATTGATCTGACCAGACGCTGACTTTTTCCGTTTGCTTGTTCGATTGTTATTTCATTCTACAACTATCGTCACTACAACACACGAGAGCCTGGAACAACCAACACACCGGCGTGGCATCCTCTGAAAAAGAATGGCATCAATATGCCAAGCAGAGGATGAATGCACCCAAGCGGACACGCACGTACTGACCGTGCTTGCTCTTCATGCCTTTCTGTCGGGGGCGGATCCACGAGAGTTAAGAGGGCTGTACAAGACACTGATTTCGGAATTGCTTTGTCTTATCAAAACCTCTCGTCCAAAATTCTTTCGTCTCATCAAATCCTACATATGTATAAGTATATACCTTTCCGTTTAAACTCAATAACACTGTACACAAGTGATAATATATAGTTCAGATCAGCGAATGCTTCCTAGCCACGAACAGGATCAAACAATTCGACAGCTCAATCTCCCGAAATTTGCGAAATAGAATTTATAAGGCTGACGTTAAAGAAATTCGGCAGGCAAAAACATGATGGGATTTAGATGAAGAAGGCATCAAAGACAGCTGGACAGGCTTGTCGATTAAAGCGATGAGTTTGATTAATATCTCTTGGAATCATCTCTTGATCGCATACAACAAAGGCCACACGACGCCGTCACACGCTGTCTTATGCTGCAACAGTTTCAGTCCAAGGAAGAACTCGCCGTTGACCGAGATTATCGTAGTGTGTCTATCAATGGCTCTCCCTACCGTCGTCCTCCTCCCGTTATGGGGATCCGGCCACTTCATGTCCGCGCTCGAAGCCGGGAAGCGGCTGCTCGGCAGCGGCGAGGTCGCCGTCTCACTGACGGTGCTCGTCATGCACGTGCCGTCGGAAGCTAAGGCGTCGGAGGTCGAGGGCCACGTGCGCCGGGAGGCGGCTGCTGGCCTCAACATCCACTTCCGCCAGCTCCCCGCCGTCGAGCACCCCACCGGCTGCGTGGACCCCGTGGAGTTCACGTCCCGGTACGCCCAGCTCCACGCGCCACACGTCAAGGCGGCCATCGCCGGCTTATCGTCCCCGGTTGCCGCGGTCGTCGTCGACCTCTTCTTGACGACACTGCTCGACGTGGTCCGCGAGCTCGCCGTGCCGGCGTACGTGTACTTCGCCTCCTCCGCCGCGTTCCTCGCGCTCATGCTGCGCCTGCCGGAGCTCCGCGAGGACCTGACCGTCGGGTTCGACGAGATGGAAGGCACTGTGTACGTGCCCGGGCTGCCACCGGTGCCGCCGTTGTACATGCCGGCGTGCCTGGTGAGCAAGAACATCAAGGAGTACGACTGGTTCGAGTACCACGGACGCCGCTTCATGGAAGCCAGGGGCATAATCGTGAACTCCTCGGTCGAGATCGAGGGGGCGGTTCTCGCCGCGATCGCGGAGGGCTGCTGCGTGCCCGGGCGCCCTGCTCCCGCGATCCACGCGATCGGCCCGGTGATCTGGTTCAGTCCGCCTGACAAACTGCCGCACGAGTGCGTGCAGTGGCTCGACGCGCAGCCGCCGGCGTCGGTGGTGTTCCTCTGCCTCGGGAGCATGGGATTACTCAACGCGGCACAGGTAAGGGAGGTAGCCGCCGGCATCGAGAGCAGCGGCCATCGCTTCCTGTGGGTCCTGCGGGGCCCTCCCGCCGCCGGCGAGCGGTACCCGACGGACGGGAACATGGACGAGCTGCTCCCGGGGGGGTTCTTGGAGGCGACCAGAGGGAGGGGGTTGGTGTGGCCGAGGTGGGCGCCGCAGAAGGAGATCCTGGCCCACGCTGCCGTGGGCGGCTTCGTGACGCACTGCGGGTGGAACTCGATCCTGGAGAGCCTGTGGTTCGGCGTGCCGATGGCGGCGTGGCCTCTGTACAGCGAGCAGCACCTGAACGCGTTCGAGCTCGCGGCCGGTATGGGCGTGGCGGTCGAGCTGGAGATGGACCGGAAGACGGGCTTCTTCATGGAGGCGGCGGGGCTGGAGCGCGCGGTGCGGAGCCTGATGGGCGGGTCGGAGGAGGTGAGGAAGAAGGCCGCGGAGATGAGCGCCGCGTGCAGGAAGGCCGTGGGGATGGGCGGCTCGTCGCACGCCGCGTTGCAGAGACTCGTGCGTGAGATTTTGGTTTCACCCGATGGAGGAAGCTGATTAATTCCATGGCTGTGACACTAACCAACGCTAGCTCGATCGGACAGTTTGCTTAGCTTTGGCTGGCAATGGCATGCGTGCATGATGCACCTCGGTCGATTTGCTTGGTGTCTCAACCTCAATTATATCATCCTCAATAATTGGAAATTTGCAGTGCTAGCTTTTGTAGTACCTTGTTGCATTGCGTACGTACGTTCCTTTTTGTGTATGAAATTAATTTAGTGAGTGAAGAGCTCATGAAGTGAGGGTGTTCCGACATCATGGTGGGCGCGCCGGTGCCGGAATGGCGAGAAATTTGGGACTGGAAATAGAAATGGCCGGGTGCGGCCGTGCCTGCAGTGCGAGTGGGATTGCGGGAGGCGGGAGGACGGTCAGGCCGCAGGCGAGCACCACCACCGCGGGCGCATTGCACACAGCTGGGCTTTGCCGATATGCATCGCTTGCGAGTTCTGTGTAGCGTGCAGCTTCTTTTTTAAGAGGACCATGCATTGTGCTGCAAACGTTACCAATGGAATTTGATGACGGAGAGCTAAATTGACGGAGTGCTCTGTTTTATAGGTGCTTCTTTTTTAAGAGGACCATGCATTGTGCTGCAAACGTTACCAATTGAATTTGATGACGGAGTGCTCTGTTTTATAGGTGACAGGGTTCCTGTTTCTATCGTCAATTGAAATGGCGACAGCTCCTGTTGATAATTCAACTAGCGAGAGGTCTAATTATATATTTTTTTTGATTAATTATTTTTGTAATATATTATATTTAAAAAAATTAGCCAGTCATGTGGATCTCAGAACTGCTGTGCTCTCGTGCAGTGGCGTTCATTGATTCTTTCCAGCCGCATTCTTTGAATGGGTCAAACGCTACCGAACGGGCCGAATTGGCTTTGAATAAAGAAATGACCGCTTGGCACGCTTTTTCCTACGGTTATGAACAAAGATAATCCGTAAATTGAATTTAATTTATTTTCAGAAGTATTTTTGAGTGAATTTCAATAGAAAAAATTGTATAAAATCTCTGTAATTTTTGCACCAACGTGTTATTATTTCCAGAGATTATTTGTGTATAGTTATAATGCTTCTGATAATGAATTATTTTAGATTAATAACAGTTTCCGCTGCAAAAGTTAATGTTGATAAATTCTTTTAATTAAATTCAAACCAACGGGAGAATTTAATTTTTTAAGAATTGTTGTAAGTTATGATATTGTAATTTTCTGACTAAAGTTGATAATAACAATATTATAATTTCAATTGATGTTTTTTATGCATTGTTTCTATTTCTGCCCAACGGTGATATAGTTTTAATGTATAGATATAATTGTTTTAATTGTATGTCGTATTTTTGACCAACGTTGGAAATAAGACATATAATTTTAAAGTTACGCTCTCACTTTATTTGATCTAAATTTTGGAGGATACAACTTGATGAGTTGTATCGTAGAAATACCCACTCTAAAAGGAGACAATTATGGAGAGTGGAAGAAAAGATAGACTTAGCGCTTATCTTAGTTGAGTTGGACTGGTCCTCACTCTAAAGACGACCCAACGAGCCTACGGCACCAAATGAGGGGTCAAAATGAGGATGATATTGCTTGGCGAAAAGACAGAGAGATCATGCTCCTTACGTATGTCTTATGACCTAGAGCATAAGAATGGACCACACCCAACAAGAAATGTATGGTCGTGATAAAGAACACGATTGAGCCTCGCAATTGTGGGCTCAATCGCAGATCGTGACATCGCACGTATACCTTGATAAAATAAAGAGTCGCCATCGCTCTTCAAAGACATATGCAACACAAATTATTAAATAAACTTTGTGATGAAAGGTATTCGGTGGTAAGGGATAAGAGAACACATATTGAGGATGAGCAACTTGGCATCCAAGCTTAAACCAATGGATTTGGCACTCAAGGATGAGTTCCTTATTCACTTGATTTTTGCTTCATTGCCGTAAAAGTTTGACACTTTTGTTGTCAATTACAATATGCACCGATAAATGGGACTTAGAAAATGCATAGCTATGTGTGTTCAAGAGGAGGAAAGAATTAAAACCTCACATGGTGGATCTATCAACTATGTGAAGGATAACAAGAAAAAGAACTTCCACAATACCTCCTTCTCAAGGAACAAGGAAAAGCCTCATCCATCACCTCAACGTAATAAATTTGTCAGAGACAAAGATCGCTGCCTTCATCAGAAGAAGACAGACACTACAAGAAGAACATCGATTACTTAAAGATGATAATGGCAAAGAAAGGTGAGAACATTATTACATTCATAAATGAATGCTTGTATGTATAATATTCAAAATCCACTTGGTGGATTGACTCAGAGCAACTGCTCATGTTGCTAATTCCTTCTGTGGATTCCGCTCGACGAGGACTACGCAAAGAAACGAAAGATGCATTAAAGTCGCAAATGGAGTCCAAGCGAAGTTGAAGTCACGCGATCTTTCATTAGAGTTAGCTAATGGCTCCAATCTTTACTTAGAGATGTTCTTTTGTTCCTCTTTGAGAGGAATTTGATTAGCGTTCCAATTTGGACAAAGATGGTTATGATTGTAATTTTGGAAATGGCAAGTGCGAAATATTATTTAATAAAGAATGTGTTGGTCTTGCCATATTACAAAATGAGCTTTATTTGTTATCATTATGTGATGATGTGAATGTCGATGCGATAATGGGAACGTCGCGTGCGAAAGTGATGAATCCTCGCTCACGAATGTAAATGTAAAACGAAAGAGAACTCATAATGAATCGTCGAAATTATGGCAATCGCTGTTTAGGCCATATTTCGAGGGGGAGAATAGAAAGACTAGTTAAGAATGAAATTCTTCCTCTATTAGAGTTCTCAGACTTAGAACAATGCAGAGAATGCATTAAAGGAAAATATGTAAAGAAAATTAAGAAAGGCGCAAAAAGAAGCACAGAGTTCTACAAATTGTTCACACGACATTTGTGGTCCTTTTCCGTGAAAAGTGTGGATGGTTATGACTCGCTCATAACATTCACAGATGACTACTCCCGTTATGGATATATTTATCCAATCAAAGAAAGAATGAAGCCTTGGATAAATTCAAGATATTTAAGGCTGAAGTTGAAAACCAACACGATTTAAAGATTAAGATAGTCCGATCTGATCGTGGGGGGGAGTACTACGGTCGACATACACCATATGGACAAGTTCCTGGACCTTTTGCGAGGTTCTTACAGGAAAATGGCATAGTAGCCCAAAGATTCTACACCAAGCGAACCTCAAAGAAATGGAGTAGTGAAAGACGCAATCGCACTCGATGGATATGGTGCGAAGCATGATGAGCTACTCCACACTCCCATTGAGTTTATGGATGGAGGCGTTAAAACCGCCATTCATATTCTCAATAGAGTGCCTAGTAAGTCGGTGCCCAAAACACCGCGAGTTGTGGACAGGGAAGAGTTCCTCACTAAACCACTTACGTGTGTGGGGAGTCCTCACTGAGGCTAAAGTATTTAACCCAAACCTTGGGAAGCTAGATCCCAAAAGTGAAGTTGCTATTTCATTGGCTACCCCGAAAGTCAAAAGGTTTTCGCTTCTCCGTCTGCACAGATATACAAAGTTTGTAGAAACGAGACACGCTGTCTTCTTAGAGGATGAAATGATGAGGGGAGCATGGTAGCTCGAGAGATTGATCTTGAAGAGAAGCGGTATATGTGCCCACTCAGATGATTCAAGAGCCACTCTTCTCACTACTGCTGTCACCGACCGAGCAGTATAAGATACTGTGGTGCCAAGACTGCTATTGTTCCTCCCGTGGCAACATTGAATGAAAATGAGGAACCTGTTCTTCAGATCCTATAGAACCCATTGCCACAAATGAGGGGAGCAACAAAGAATTTCAAATGTAAGATGTACCAAATGTGGAGGCCCCAGGAGGTCTCAAAGAGTAAGAAGATCAGCTATTTCGATGATTATCGATTTATCATACAGAGGAATTTCAAATGGAGGATGACCCCACCTCATTTGAAGAAGCCATGAGAAGCGAAAATTCTTCAAAATGGCTTGAGGCCATGGAAGAGGAAATGAGGTCCATGAAGACTAATAAAGTGCTGGACTTGGAAATTGTTCCTAAAGGAGCCAAAACAAGAGGGTCAGAAATGGGTCTACAAAACAAAACTCGACTCCCAAGGGAATGTAGAAAGATACAAAGCGCGACTTGTGGCAAAAGGATTTACACAAAGAGAAGGGATTGATTACAATGAGACATTTTCTCCAGCCTCATGTAAAGATTCTTCGTAATCATAATGGCATTAGTAGCACATTATGATTTAGAGTTACATCGATGGATGTAAAGATGGCATTTCTTAATGGGGATTTGGAGGAAAATATTTACATGGCACAACCAAAAGGTTTTATCATGGAAGAAAATGAAAGAATGGGATGCCGCCTAAAGAAATCAATTTATGGGTTAAAGCAAGCTTCAAGACAAGGGTACTTGAAGTTTGACAAGATAATAAGAAAATTTGGGTTTAAAGAGAATGTAGAGGACAAGCGTGTCTATACAAAGTTTAAAGATGGGAAGTTTATCTTCCTAATCACGTATGTGGATGATATCCTCTCAAGCTAGTAGTGATGTCATCACATCGAGACGAAGAGATTTTTGTCCTCAAACTTTGATATGAAAGATCTTGGTGAAGCTTCGTTCGTTCTAGGATCAAATTCACCGGATAGAAACAAAGGGATATTGGGACTATCACAAAAGACATATATAGAGAAAGTCTTAAAGAAATTTGGGATGCATAAATGTAGTCCTTCACCGCACCTATAGTCAAGGGCGGCAGATATGGGGATTTTCAATGCCCCAGAACCAAGATGAGATCGATCAAATGAAAGCGGTTCCATATGCTTCAAATTGGAAGCTTACAAGATGCTCAAGTGTGCACATACGACTTAGCTTTTGTTACTGTGTTATTTGGCGATTCCAGAGCAATCTCGAATAGAACATTGAAATTGATAAAGAAAGTCTTGCGTTATTTGCAAGGGACAAAAGGCCTCATGATGACATACGTAAGATCGATTTACTCCATATAGTGGGGTATATGATTCGATTTTGCGGAGATGATAGAAAGTCGACATCCGGATATGTCTTCACTCTCATTTGAGGAGCTATATCGTGGAAAAGCTCAAAACAAACCGTCACTACATCGCCCACAATGTATGCCGAGTTTGTAGCATGTTATGAGGCTACTGGCAAAGTGAATCGGCTAAAGAAGTTCATACCCGCTTAAAAGTGGTTGACGACATCACTAGACCACTTAAGTTGTACTTGCGATAATGAACCCATGAAGAATGTATGCCCACAACAATAAGTCAAGTGGTGCCGCCAAACACATTGACATAAAGTACTATGTTGTGAAAGATAAAGTTCGGGATCAAATTATAAGTCTTGAGCATATAAGTACACGCAAAGATGTTAGCGGATCCGCTTACTAAAGGCTTACCACCCAACGTGTTCAGAGAACATATAGCGGCATGGGTTTAAGGGAAAGCCTATGAATCTGGACTAAAAGATGGCCCAAAAGATTAAAGTAATATTTTTAACAATGAAGTGTATTGTAGCTGTTGAATCTATCGGCAATTGACCGTGACGATGATACACGTTCTATGCACCAATTTGTGATGGAGTGAGTAAAGTCAAAAGTAATTAAAGATAAAACACAGATTGAGATCAAGGGGGAGAATGTTGGAATTGATCTCTCGCATTTGGCCCAACGGCCAAATGCCCAACCCCTAGATCGCTACGATCGGGGGCGCCACCATTAGGTCGGGCCCTGCCGCCACGCCATATAAAGGAGGTGGGAGCCGGGGCGACACGAAAAACCAAGGTTCACCGTGCCGCCGCCTAAACTCCACCCACAAACCCTAGTCTGATCGTAAAGGGGCGGCGAAGCGACGGAAGTCCACCGCCGCCTCCCGACGCGGTCGACCACCGACGGCCACGCCTCCGCTCGGGACACGACACCGCCGCCAAGCTTCGCCCCTCTCCACCGACCGTCGCTGCCCTAGCGCAGATCTCAAGGACGATCCGCAATGGCCAACTCGTCATCGTCTACATCGGACGGTAAACCCGTAACCTCGAAACCATAATCTCTCTCTCGGTTACCCTCAAGAACACCATGAACCCAAAGAGAAAAAGAACCGAACGGATCTAACAATAGATCTAACAACGCTGTCTTATGCTGCAACAGTTTCAGTCCAAGGAAGAACTCGCCGTTGACCGAGATTATCGTAGTGTGTCTATCAATGGCTCTCCCTACCGTCGTCCTCCTCCCGTTATGGGGATCCGGCCACTTCATGTCCGCGCTCGAAGCCGGGAAGCGGCTGCTCGGCAGCGGCGAGGTCGCCGTCTCACTGACGGTGCTCGTCATGCACGTGCCGTCGGAAGCTAAGGCGTCGGAGGTCGAGGGCCACGTGCGCCGGGAGGCGGCTGCTGGCCTCAACATCCACTTCCGCCAGCTCCCCGCCGTCGAGCACCCCACCGGCTGCGTGGACCCCGTGGAGTTCACGTCCCGGTACGCCCAGCTCCACGCGCCACACGTCAAGGCGGCCATCGCCGGCTTATCGTCCCCGGTTGCCGCGGTCGTCGTCGACCTCTTCTTGACGACACTGCTCGACGTGGTCCGCGAGCTCGCCGTGCCGGCGTACGTGTACTTCGCCTCCTCCGCCGCGTTCCTCGCGCTCATGCTGCGCCTGCCGGAGCTCCGCGAGGACCTGACCGTCGGGTTCGACGAGATGGAAGGCACTGTGTACGTGCCCGGGCTGCCACCGGTGCCGCCGTTGTACATGCCGGCGTGCCTGGTGAGCAAGAACATCAAGGAGTACGACTGGTTCGAGTACCACGGACGCCGCTTCATGGAAGCCAGGGGCATAATCGTGAACTCCTCGGTCGAGATCGAGGGGGCGGTTCTCGCCGCGATCGCGGAGGGCTGCTGCGTGCCCGGGCGCCCTGCTCCCGCGATCCACGCGATCGGCCCGGTGATCTGGTTCAGTCCGCCTGACAAACTGCCGCACGAGTGCGTGCAGTGGCTCGACGCGCAGCCGCCGGCGTCGGTGGTGTTCCTCTGCCTCGGGAGCATGGGATTACTCAACGCGGCACAGGTAAGGGAGGTAGCCGCCGGCATCGAGAGCAGCGGCCATCGCTTCCTGTGGGTCCTGCGGGGCCCTCCCGCCGCCGGCGAGCGGTACCCGACGGACGGGAACATGGACGAGTTGCTCCCGGAGGGGTTCTTGGAGGCGACCAGAGGGAGGGGGTTGGTGTGGCCGAGGTGGGCGCCGCAGAAGGAGATCCTGGCCCACGCAGCCGTGGGCGGCTTCGTGACGCACTGCGGGTGGAACTCGATCCTGGAGAGCCTGTGGTTCGGCGTGCCGATGGCTGCGTGGCCGCTGTACAGCGAGCAGCACCTGAACGCGTTCGAGCTCGCGGCCGGTATGGGCGTGGCGGTCGAGCTGGAGATGGACCGGAAGACGGGCTTCTTCATGGAGGCGGCGGGGCTGGAGCGCGCGGTGCGGAGCCTGATGGGCGGGTCGGAGGAGGGGAGGAAGGTGAGGAAGAAGGCCGCGGAGATGAGCGCCGCGTGCAGGAAGGCCGTGGGGAAGGGCGGCTCGTCGCACGCCGCGTTGCAGAGACTCGTGCGTGAGATTTTGGTTTCACCCGATGGAGGAAGCTGATTAATTCCATGGCTGTGACACTAACCAACGCTAGCTCGATCGGACAGTTTGCTTAGCTTTGGCTGGCAATGGCATGCGTGCATGATGCACCTCGGTCGATTTGCTTGGTGTCTCAACCTCAATTATATCATCCTCAATAATTGGAAATTTGCAGTGCTAGCTTTTGTAGTACCTTGTTGCATTGCGTACGTACGTTCCTTTTTGTGTATGAAATTAATTTAGTGAGTGAAGAGCTCATGAAGTGAGGGTGTTCCGACATCATGGTGGGCGCGCCGGTGCCGGAATGGCGAGAAATTTGGGACTGGAAATAGAAATGGCCGGGTGCGGCCGTGCCTGCAGTGCGAGTGGGATTGCGGGAGGCGGGAGGACGGTCAGGCCGCAGGCGAGCACCACCACCGCGGGCGCATTGCACACAGCTGGGCTTTGCCGATATGCTGATGTTAGTTGTCCGGGCAGCCCGGCGGGGTGTTTTCTGCATCGCTTGCGAGTTCTGTGTAGCGTGCAGCTTCCTTTTTAAGAGGACCATGCATTGTGCTGCAAACGTTACCAATTGAATTTGATGACGGAGAGCTAAATTGACGGAGTGCTCTGTTTTATAGGTGCTTCTTTTTTAAGAGGACCATGCATTGTGCTGCAAACGTTACCAATTGAATTTGATGACGGAGAGCTAAATTGACGGAGTGCTCTGTTTTATAGGTGACAGGGTTCTTGTTTCTATCGTTAATTGAAATGGCGACAGCTCCTGTCGACAATTCAACTAGCGAGAGGTCTAATTATATATTTTTTTTGATTAATTATTTTTGTGATATATTATATTTAAAAAAATTAGCCAGTCATGTGGATCTCAGAACTGCTGTGCTCTCGTGCAGTGGCGTTCATTGATTCTTTCCAGCCGCATTCTTTGAAACCCAAAGGTGACCACTTTTGGCGTTATGATACAAGGCGACGGGACGATACAAGGCGAATCAAAAGGCGAATGCCGCACAAATTTGTGGCGTTATTAACACGTTTTTGCACTTTGGATATTATTATTTTTTTCCAAATTTGGCCCCATATCTGCACGGACGCCGTGCAGCAGCGTTTCTCCTGCCACCACATGCCCCTGTCCATACGGCCGCCATGCGGTAGCGCCCACGGTCCGTCACGTGTCCCATTAAGGGTTAAGCCAAAATTAGGGTTAGAGTTTAAGCGGGTTTCGACGATTTTTTTAGGAATTTTAAAATATAGCAAATAATATTAAAAAATAATAAAATTTTACGTGGAGCTTCTCGACACAGTGTTCTTATTTGTATAAATTTGCAAAGCCATCATTAGATCATTGTACAAATATACAGGATTATTCTCATTGTTCGTGTAGGCTTTCTTGTGTAGAAAGTCGCTTCAAGCGATTATACCACATCCTACTTGATTTCTTAAGACCGTACAGTTACTTTCTGAGTTTCACACTTCACAGATTTCTATTTGCTCTGTCTTGGTTCGGTATAGGGATACATTCAGGTATCTTCATATAAATTTCTGAATCCAAATTTTCATAAAAGTATGCAGTTGCCATATCCATCAATTTCACTTCTAAATTCAAGTTAGCTACCATTGAGATTAAATATCTAAAGGGTGGTTCCGCCCATGACCGGGGAATAAATTTCATCATAATCATCTCTAGGACGTTAAGTGAAACCTCGTGCAACGAGCCTTGTTTTATCTCTTATAACTTCATTGTTTTCATTTCTCTTTCGAACAAATACCCACTTATATCCTACGGGGTGCACATATGGAGGCGTGCGGCTTACAGGCCCAAACACCACTCTTTTATTGAGAGATAATCATTCAGTTTCTATTGCCTTCTTCCAATCTTCCTAATCTAATCTTATCTTACATTAAGCGAGCGGTGCAAGCTCTGGATCAAGATCGATGATTGTGGCAATTTTCTTTACAGAATCAATGTCGACATTGGCTGTTGTCTTGTTCATAGATTCTCCGATGGTCACATAATTATAGATATTTTTTCATAGGGCGATTCTTCTAATGCTTCTACTTGCTCACCGCTGCTTCCAATTGCGGGGGCAAGTCCCTTTAGTTTTTCAGCTCCGATGTGTACACACACATCCATGTTGATGTCTCCATTCGTGGGTATGTTCAAATCCGGTATGCCCTTTAGTTTTTCAGCTCCGATGTGTACACACACATCCATGTTGATGTCTCCATTCGTGGGTATGTTCAAATTCGGTATGCCTTTTATGAAGATTCCATACTAGTGCCAGGTCTCAACTGGCTCTCCTTCTGGTTCTGGGGAACTTTGGTGATCGGCTATATCAAGTCGTTCTTATCCTTTTTCACCAGGCGCCCCTGGTTACTTCGGATTCGAGGGGTCGAGTTCTCGTCCTTTCTGAGGCCTTAGGACGGGATTAGGGATACCTTCATTGATATTTCAACCCACTCTGGTGCATTGCGTGCAGACATATGTGACTTGGTCACGCTCTTCGAATCACTAAAGTGGTTAGGCAGATGATTCGCTAATGCTTGCAAATTAATTATCTTCTGGACTTTAATTATCTTCTGGACTTCAATTGTCTTCTAAACTTCAATTATCTTTTGGACTTCTGGACTTCTCTGTTTACTTCACTGGTGCGCGGAACATGTGCATGAATTTCAATTATATTTTGGACTTCAATTGTCCTCTAGACTTCAATTGTCTTCTAGATTTCAATTATTTCCCGACAAGTTTCATCAAGGGATTGATTTTCTCCCCTAATGACGGGAAATAATCATCATCAAATATGCTATCAGCGAAGCGAGATGCATACAAATCTCCAGTCATGAAGTCCAAATACCTGATTATGGATGATGTCTCATAACCAACGTACATATCAGACTTTTGGAGATGGCTCATTGCAGTTCGTTATGGTGATGGTATATGTACATAAACCATGCAACCAAATCTTCAAAGATGAGAATTTTTTGTGCTGACCCTTCCACTAGTTGCACAGGTGAATGGATATTATATGCCGATGGTCTAAATTTGATGAGAGTTGCTACGAGCAGGACTGCGTGTCCCCAACATGTAGTTGGTAAATTACAATTCTTCAAAATCTGCTAGCCCATGCTTGGTGTGGACATGCGGTACTGAATACTCAACGTTAAGTCCCATGGCATACAATAATCATCAAATGCCTTCGAAATAAATTCTTCGGCATTGTCCATTCTGGTGGACTTCACATGATGATCAGAGAAATTATTTTCAATTCTAATTATCTGCGAGATTAGCTCTGCAAAATCGTTGTTTCTCGTAGACAATAAATATGTGTGTGAAGATTTCGAGGAAGCATCGATGAGCACCATAAAATACCTAAATGACCCTTACAGTGGCTGTATAGGACCGCAAATGTTTCCCTGGATACGGTCCAGGAATGCAGGGATTTAATCCTTCACTTTCAGAGAAGAAGGTGTAGTAATTATGCACTGTTCATGCGAGAAAATAAAAAAAATATTGTTCATGTGAAAATAATATTGTTTATGCATGTACTGTTTGTGTGTCCATCGATCGGCTTTTGCCGGCGACTTCAAGTCGGCTCGCGGTAGATTAAAACGATTTTGTAAATTCAATCTACGGTACAATCGACATCCAATCTTTCATACAATCTACTGATCGACATTGTGTCGACAACTTTAAGTCGGCTCGCGCTAGATTAGAACGGATTTGCACCGTAGAAAACCGATCTAGAAAGCAAATTTGCAGAATTGAAAGCGATCTAGAAAATACGATTCAATTTATGAGTGTCGTTCATCGACGGTTACCTTTCGATGCGAGGAGAGTCGATCGTGCTGATAACGTGTTGAGGAACCGTCGCTGGCGAGTCTAGTCCGAACGATAACCTCATAGACAAATATAGAATCGCATCAAACAATACAAGAACATAAGAACATAATAATAGATTGAATACAGAGATGTAAGGGTTTCTTGCTTCTCTTTATTGATATTTATACGATCAATCATTTACAATGATTAGCACCCTCTATTTATAATACTCTTTATTTATAGGCTACAACACTGCTATAGTTTGAAATGAGGTGTCTATATATGAACTAGCTGTTGGGTCGAACCCATAGTTGCCCAACAAACACTACCGGTGTAGGAAATACATTCCCTGTAAGAATGGCCTTTTGACAGCTTGAGAAGAATGACCCCCTGACGACAGCTGGAGCAGTTGCTGCGTGTTCGTGGGTCAACGAAATTAAACCAAAGTTGTTTGGTAACGGAGGTCCACAACCATATCCATATGATCTCGCATGACATAGTTAATGCTTATCAATTGGTGGTCGGTCTGGCATGGATTTTAAATGCTTTTGCTTTCTCGTCCTGATGAAAGCACGAAAGTTTAAGAGCCGAGGACAAAGGACTAGCATAAATCCTGTCTGTATTTATTTCGAAATACCTCAAAATACCCTCTCAAATGTGAGGAATCACGTTCACGCTGTTGAGGGGAGACAAGAAATGTATGAACAGTCATGCTAGCTAGCCAAGAGAATTCGTAGCATATATATAGCAGTAAGCCAGTAATACTAGGATCTTAACTTCTTCCTCTTTTGCATGAGATCTGAAAGATGTACTAATCCTACTATCCTAGAGAAAGATACTAAGAGATGAAAAAGAAGAAAAGAAAATGTAAATTTTGGAGGAAAGATCACTGGCTACTCAGATCGGCACTAAAACTTCTTGGCTCCCATACCTACATATGCGAAGATCGAGACAAGACGCCATTACAATCCCCCAAAGCACATGGAAAACACGACTAATATATACTCCATCGAGAATGAAATGATGATGCCCGTACTTGCGCGCAAAATCACCAACCAACAAGCATACCACTGCACCTAGCAAGCCGCAGGAGGCGATTATATCAATAGTAGTAATAGTAGAGCTTTTCGTTACTCTAGTTACTAATCAGTAGAGCCTGCAGTGGCGATACGACTTGAGCATGGCGCCGCAGAAGGTGCAGATGATGGCGCGCCAGGTGCTGCGGTGCACGGTGAGCAGGTAGCAGAAGCGCGTGGCCGTCTCCATGTCCGCAACGCTTGCGCAGCCGCCGCACCGCGAGCAGATCCCCGCCGCCGGCTTGCTGCTCCGCACCGTCCGCCGCTGGTCCACCAGGAAGCAGAAGAACACCATTCTCGCCGCCCGCCGCCGGCAACCACTGCCAACTACGTACGTACTGCCGGACCTTGTGTGTGGTGGTAGTAATATACAATCAAGCTGCCTGTGTGTTGCGCGTGTACATATACACCGGCAGTACGCAGATGCAAGGTGTTGTGGTAGTAAGCACTGAGCAACGGCGAATAGCCAGAAAGCAATGCGGTGAGTGAGATGGAGGAGAGGGTGGTAGGAATTTAAGGCGAAGCGTATGGGTCGCATTGATGGTGTGGTGGCAGGAGGAGTGGGGGTGGTAGCGGGTAGGGATAGGGACTAGGGTGGCCTTAATGGCCTGCCGGCTCGGCTGGCCGGCCCGGCCGCGTATACTTCTTGACTTCTTGTTTGGAGCCTCGTAGGCGTAGCCTCGTAAGACAGACAAACGCAGCGCGCGCGCACGCAATGGTTAATCAGTATTGCTGTGGACCTCATGCTCCACATGGAATTAACACCTCCATCTCTGCCAAGTGGATCATAGAGTATGTCGGAGTGATTTGATTTTACCGCCGTCCTGCTATCGAGTGTCAGCGGTTTAAACTGCTTGTTGTTTTCAAACTGACGATATCAGCAGTGTTTAACTACGTGTGGTTGCGTGTATGGTTAAAGAGTTGTCGTCTTTGTCCTGGTATGTTTAGGGATGTTTTTTTTAGAAAGAACAAAATTCAACGGAAAGGGGTTAAAATGTCGGTTTGCTATGGATGGCGTCACTAGCAACCACAGGGAGGTGGGGGAGGGAAAGGTACGAGTTGGGGGTGCTGGGAGAGAAACGAGGGCGATTGCCTGATGCGGGAGGTTGGTGTTGGTTCGGACTTAGGTGATGGATAGGCAGCAGGAGGAGCTAGCAGCCGGGTGACACTCTCAAGCCATTAATGACTTCCCTAATCGCACCGTCTCGTGACATGAACCATGCAAATATAAGCAAAGCCTCTTTTTTTTTTGCGATTACAAGATGGACTACAAGATGGACGTACACACAAAACCTTCGTTGCTAAGCAAACCGAGCTAGAGACCTGTTACTTTTGAATTGATTAGTAAATGGGTGCTGCGTGGTGCAGCACAGCTGCAGCATTTAGCCACTCGCCAAATGGCATATAAAGCACAGAATTAGATCATTGTCACCTACATCGCCTTGCTTTGCTAGAGCGAAGAAACGAACTTGGATCAGCCTTTTTGATGAAACAAGTGTAGGCCGCTAAGTAATCACTGCGTTCGATCCTAAGAGGTTACATCATCACCAAAAGCAAAACCTCCGTGCTTGTGGGGTGGGACTCGGTTAGTCCTTGTTTGAAGCGGGGATTTTCCCATATATCTGTGCTGTTGAATTATTCCCTATGAAATTTCTGCAAAATTCTCGTGAAATTCAATCATTCCAAACATGATCTTAACTTAAAATCCCCAAAAAAATTAAAAAGAAGAAGCTATAAGCAGTCCTAATTTAGGTCAATAGATATTTTAATATGTGCACTTGAATGAAAATACAACTCCACGCATAGGAGTTACATGCACCGATCCATCCTTCCATCGTACTCTAATATTCATGCACATCTCTCTCCCTCCCTTCTCTCCCATTTTACACCCTCCTTTTCTCTCCTTCCCCTCTCTTCCCTCCTTGGTCCGGCCGCCACCTGTACACCACCGTCGTCGCATGGCATGGCGGAAACCCCGCTATCGTGCGGCCATAAACCCCTCACACCGTGTCCGAAAACCCCGCGTGCCCCATCAGAAATCCTGTACTCGCCAAAAACTCTGTGTTGTCCTATCTAAAAACGTGTCAGATCCTGGTGTCCTGCACCTTGCCGCCGGGTGTCAGTGAGAGAGGCTCAGAGTGAGAATGAGAGACAAATGGGAGAGAGGGAAGAAAAAGGAAGGGATTTTTTTTTGGCGAAATGGACTGGTTGTGGGGGGAGCACGAATCTCAACACGATCGTGTGGTGCACAAAGTGCATGTAGTTCTATACACATGTGGGAAAGCCTCTCGCATTTGAATCCTACTATTGTATCTTATTTTCAAACTCCTGTTTGCCGAACCCAGGCTCCACCACTATACAGAGCACGGATCGATAATCCTCAATTCTTTGTTGCAAGTAGATGTTTACCAACAATGCGAGTATGTAGGGCAAGGGAGGTAAATCACGAACAGAAAGGCATTTATTGCTAGACTGTTGGGAGTGATACATCGTTCGATCCCTAAGAAAATATGCCCCAACACATAGTATCTCAAAAGAAATGAGAGAGAGAGAGGGGGTGGGGTAGGAGTATATTATGGCCCGTGCTGGCAACAAAACATGATGAGGGTCTCAAAAAATCGGTGCTTCCATAACTCGTCTGTATTAGAGTATAAATATAACAGTTGTCTATAGTATATTTCTATATCATCTATAGACAGTACTAACACTACTATACAAAACATCATCACAGACGGTTCTAAACCATCATCACAAACGGTTTTTGAACCGTCTGAAATTTTGTGTCTATGATGACACGAGGTCATCACAGACGGTTTTTTAACCGTCTATGAAAAAGGCTATCACAGATGGTTCTATTCACGAACCGTCTGTGATAGTCTATTTTCACAGACGGCTCTGAACAAGAACCGCCTGTGATAGCTTTTTCTATTGTAAAAAGCAGCGGGTTTTAACCGTTTGGAGCCTCCCGAGCCTCGCAAATGAATCGATATGGATTTTCGATTGAACTTTTCGTTAGCTTTCCCACAATAGCCACAAAGATCACGAAGAGCATCAACTCAATTCATTCACAGAGCACTAAAAATAACACGTCATCACCCACATCACAGTAATATCAACTCAATCCATTCACAGAGCACTAACACATCACAGTAGTAATCTACATTACAGAGCAAAAGGGGGGAGTAGAGAGAGTGAGGTCGTGGGAGGCTGAGGCGACGAGGTCGTGGGAGGCCGACGGCGACGAGGCCGGGACGAGGTGGAGGAGGCCGCGGGCAACGAGCTCAGGGGAGGACGGGGCGACGAAGTAGAGGAGGCCGGGCGACGAGGTCATGGGAGGGCGGCGACGATGAGGCTGGGATGAGGTGGAGGAGGTCGCGGGCGACGAGCTCGGGGGAGTTCGGAGCGCAAGGTCAGTGCGAGACAGAGATGGTAGAGGAGAAATGGCAGAGGAGGAGATGGAGATGGTAAAGGAGGAGATGAAGAACTCTGTTAATATAAAGACATTTTCGGCAGCCCGCCCATTAATTGCAAATTTTTGTTTTCCCGCCCAACAAAACAAAAGTATCATATACGATTTTATTTAAAAAAACCGCATGTGATAAGCGTCTCACCAGAGACGGTTCTTAATACGAACCGTCTGTGATAAGATACTTATCACAAACGGTTTTTGCATAAAACCGTCTGTGATTTTAGATTTTACCATAGCTTGAATTTTTACCATGGCAGCTAATACTCTGTCGTGGTAGGATTTGGGCACACAATCCTCTGCCGCGGCACACAATTGATGGGCAGAGGATTGGTTACCACGGCAGAGGATTGTGTGCCGCGACAGAGGATTGGCTGCCGCGGCAGAGGACTATGTGCCGCAGAGAGTATTAGCTGCTACAGCAGAGGATTATGTGCCGTAGTAAAAATCCAACCATGGTAAAATCTAAAATCACAGATGGTTCTAACCACGAATCATCTGTAATACTGAGAATATCATAAATAATTCATGGTATAATTTTAACCGATAACTCTCGAGAGTTATCACACCACACAAATAAACTACTACCGCTTGTAAACAAAAGAAGAAGAAAAATAAGAGAGAGAGGAAGCAAGGAAGGTCAAGACCAAGAAGAGACGCACGATCCCTCCCTCCCTCTCCCTCTCTCTCCCCGTCCCTCCTCGACCCTTGCCTTCTTCCGACACGGCAAAGCGAAAACAGGGAGGAGGGGAAGGACGGTTGAGCCCGAAACCCCGAACCCGAATCCAAATCCAAGCCAAAATCCCGGTTTATTCTTGCGCATAGCACCGGCTTCGGGAGTAGTTTCCGTTCGGGGTTGGAGGATTCGGGGGCTCAGCCATGAACGAGAAGGCCTCCGTCTCCAAGGAGCTCAACGCCAAGCACAAGAAGGTTCGTTTCCTTCGTGGCCGATGTTTCGTTTCTTTTTTCCTTGGATCGGAACTGTATGTCGCTGCCTTGATTGGAATAGAAACGAAGGAAAATTCGATGTTATGTAGCAATTTATTTTCCTTGGGTTGGCGATTTGGGATCTGCGATGCTGTGGGTTCTTGATTTCCCCGTCACAAGATTTGATGCGCCGCGGCCCTGATCTGTGTAGTCGCATTGCAATTCTTGGGTGTGTCACTTAGGACACAGATCCGAAGTTGCCCCGTCTGTTATATATTTTATTAAGAAACAAACGCTGCTGTTAGTTTAAGTTTAGGGGCTCCATCATAGGGCTTTGGCGAATTTACGACCTCAAGGTGCTCGATCAAATGCCCAGTAGGAACCACTAAATCAGCTTACGTGAACCCAAAGTTTACCGAGTACGAGTGAACGGCGACTAACAAACACAAGACGCAAATTTACAACCTGTAGCAGGCTGACGCGCCGGGTGGTAGCGGCGGCGGCAGGGGTAGGACGGTGCAGCTCAAGGACCTCGCCCCGGCGGCGACCAACACCGTGAACACCACGTTCATCGTGCTCGACAAGGCGGCCCGGACGTCGCACACCCACGCCCGCGACGGGAGGGAGGAGACGTGCCTGGCGCTCGTGGCCGACGAGACGGCGGCGGTGCACTTCCTGCTGTGGGCGCTGAGTGCGGCGCCGAGCCCGGGACATCGTGCGGCTCACGGGCGGCATCTTCTCCTACCACAGGGGCAACAGCCTCGTGCTGCGGGCGGCAGCGCGCGGCGCGCAGAGAAGGTGGGCGAGTTCACCATGCTGTTCGTCGAGGCGCCCAACATGAGCGAGGTGAGGTGGGCGCGCGACACGGCGACCCTGTGAAGATGGTGCAGGAGGCCATCGTCTCGCCGTACTCGCAGATCTTCAAGCCGCTGCACTGATCATGTCATTCCAGCTCTTGGTCGTACTGTTCGGGTCAAACTTCGTTTTGGTCATTTCAGAATGCTGTCATAGTTGAGCGGTTTTTGCACATCGCCATCATGTAAGTTCGTTCATGAACAAGAACGTTTGGTAAAATCGACAGCACGTTACCGCCAAATCATCGGATCAACAAAACCATCACCATCCAAACGCCCGTGCAGCATCCGCAGCATCTATATCCCACACCGTGCTAAAGTGCTAAATTAAACACCAAATCCTGCGCCCGAAACCCCGAACCCGAATCCAAATCCAAGCCAAAATCCCGGTTTATTCTTGCGCATAGCACCGGCTTCGGGAGTAGTTTCCGTTCGGGGTTGGAGGATTCGGGGGCTCAGCCATGAACGAGAAGGCCTCCGTCTCCAAGGAGCTCAACGCCAAGCACAAGAAGGTTCGTTTCCTTCGTGGCCGATGTTTCGTTTCTTTTTTCCTTGGATCGGAACTGTATGTCGCTGCCTTGATTGGAATAGAAACCAAGGAAAATTCGATATTATGTAGCAATTTATTTTTCTTGGGTTGGGGATTTGGGATCTGCGATGCTATGGGTTCTTGATTTCCCCGTCACAAGATTTGATGCGCCGCGGCCCTGATCTGTGTAGTCGCATTGCAATTCTTGGGTGTGTCACTTAGAACACAGATCCGAAGTTGCCCCGTCTGTTATATATTTTATTAAGAAACAAACGTTGCTGTTAGTTTAAGTTTAGGGGCTCCATCATAGGGCTTTGGCGAATTTGTTCGACCGATGGAAATCACTATTCGTCATTCGGCAATTTGATTATAAATTTCTAATAAATATCTGTCTGTTACAGACTTCTATCTCTTGTATGGAAATAAAAAGGAAAAGCATTTCTTGGCATTCATTTATTGTTGTCCACAGTACAAGGAATCTCACTAGCTATCTTCGTTGCCACGGCAAAAAAAGTTGTCATTGCGATGACCCGCTCAACAATATCATGTGTTGTTCATGTTGCGATTGCATCATTCTGTTATGTACGTTTGTCTTATTTGACTTGTAGCCTTTATAACCCATCTTCCTTTTCTTCTCCATTGATCTGCAGATACTGGAAGGCCTTCTTCGGCTGCCTGAGAACAGAGAAAGTGCGGACTGCAAGTCAAAGTGAGTGATACTGCGCAATTGGTTGTTTTAAAGATGGCTACATCATTAGACAAATTTATATATTATCAATAGCTTTGCTAGGAGTATTATCAATTGGGGACATGGCCTATTTTGATAGGTAAATATTTAATTCATGAAAACGGACTTGTCAGCCGTCACTACCCATTTGCTGATTTGTGTAGAGTTTGTGTTGATAGAGTCAATGTTATAATAATTGTCTTACGCCTATCTTATGTCTCAAGATCTACTATTTGATTTGGCATATATTCTGCATGTGGGAACAGATGTGTAGTTAGAGGAAAGTGCCTGTAGAACTAGGAGCAGTCATATAGGATCGATATGTTCCGTTGCTGCATCACTGGCTCATTGCATCCAAAAAGTGAAAAGTGTATTTCAGTGGAAAAGTGAAAATGAAATTGGTTGATTGTAGTTACTTTTGTATTGTTATAGGTGGCTAGTCCTCTTCCTATCTATGTTCGCGTGTGTGGATACTTCAAATTCCATTTCCGTGCATGTAGTGTGGATGGACACTTGTGCTTGCAACTCTTGTTCTTGTCAACACTTGTTAACTGTTTGCTCATATTGCAGGGGTCCTCGATGGGCAAGCGTGAATCTTGGGATCTTTGTATGCATGCAATGTTCTGGAATTCATAGAAGTCGTGGGGTACACATATCTAAGGTCAGTGAATAATCATGTCCATGAGTTTCACTCTTTATTATTCCAGCTCAGTGTCGCCAGCAAACTTTTTATCCTCATAGATGCTTTTGACAAAACGGACTGGAAGCCACAACGTTGATGTGTAGCTTGAGATGAACAGCTTTTGAGGTCAATTTGCTTGCTGTTCTTTCAACGTCAAATGTTTTATAGTTGAAATTTATATTATATTGGATTATTGGCTACATTAATTGCATTGCATGCTAAAGAGCTAAATTAAGTTGATGTAAATATAACATAATAAAACCAAATAGAATGGCCATCATGTGCCACAACCCAATCTAGTGTGTCAGCTTAGTTATCCTCATCATGCAACAACCTTGCCATCTAGCTTCCGAGCCGGTATAATTTTCTCTTTTCCATGGATTTAGAGAATTCATGCACTT
Source organism: Hsuehochloa calcarea (assembly GCA_036346395.1). Lineage (NCBI taxonomy): Eukaryota > Viridiplantae > Streptophyta > Magnoliopsida > Poales > Poaceae > Hsuehochloa > Hsuehochloa calcarea. The sequence continues at coordinate 34,403,143 of CM070606.1, forward strand.
ATGTAATTATGTTTTGTCGGTTATTGTTACTTGTAGATTTTTTGTTGCATTTCAGTTTTTTTTTTTTTTTTGCTTGGAAATCATTTTTTTGTGTATGTTACCAAGAGAGAACAACCTGTTGTTTTTATCATTCGAATAAAAGATTATCTTCCTGATGCAGGTAAGATCCGCTACCTTGGATACATGGCTGCCCGAGCAAGTTGCATTTATTCAATGTATGAGTTACTCTCCATCCGGAAATTTCAAAATGATATTTGTGATCAAATAAAACTGTTGTGACGCCCCGTGTCATTACCTCAGGGGTAATCACATTTAGGCACACGGATTACTATTCGTCTGCTCGGTAGAACACCGCTCCGACGAATAGCAAGCCATTATCAGAGTACGCAGCAGAACAATAAGGTGGAAACTGTTCTTTATTACGACAGTTAACCACGCAAGACTAAGGTTCTTACAAAGGGTAAATTACAAAACTGCCACAAAAATTGAGACTAAGTCCCTTATCTTGCCTTCCTTGCACCCTCCAACTTCTAGTCGTCCCAACTGCTGAATAAAATGCCCCTCTCACCCAGTTCCTCGTAGTCAGCGCTAAAGCCTCCTGCGGCGTCTTCGATACCTGCATGTCCTTCGTCCACTCGGGATACTTCCCGACCGGACTAGGATCTACAAAGGAGAATACTAACAAGGTTGAGTACAGATGTACTCAGCAAGCATTAAATAGCAACATATGCACTGAATGACTCATCTCTGTCTGTTATCACATTTTCTATCTCATCTCATTTCTGAAAATAAATCATTAAAACATTAGGTGACAAATTTTAATAATGAAAATACTACTGGTCACTCGGAGAGAAGATAGACCCCTGGTGGTTCCCGTAGACTCCAATCCAGGAGACTGGTATGAATTCATGATTTGTATAGCACTGCACAGGCTTGTACCTATTTACTCATAGCTATTCTGAACTCTAAAATGAACCAGGTTCCCAGCATTTCCTTTGATGCGGGCTCAAGTTGAAATCTGAGCGTTTTCGTGTTGCGTGATTAATTTCTCTATCCATTACTTTCCGTCGGTCTTGACCTCGTCTTCACACCGAAGTTACGTAATGTTGGTTGAGGCGGCTCGCCCCGCACTCGACACTCCACCTTAGCGCTATAGCGCCTTGGATCCCCCACTTCTGGACTTCTCCTACCGGTCCTGGGTTCCTCCATATCACACTCACACCTATTACTTACCCATTGTGGAAAGCATAATCATGTAACAAGGTAGCATTTTCTGCCCGCCGAAACGGGAAAATGGTTGGCACTTGATTACGGCATCTGACCGAGTAAGAGTTTTGTTGGTCCTTATATTTTACCCATATGTAAAGGGGTCCCACCTCTTACCTCATCATTATCATCTTTTTCTCATTTTCTTCCCCTGCCCTGGGCCCCCTTTACCAGCCATATCATAATATTATCACATTTCTTTTCATCTTTCTCATCTCTTTCATAATCATCTCAATCAGTTGATTTAAGTTTTGGGAAATAGATTTTTGATGCAATACATATTCTAAAGCAATATATGGTTTACACTTAAAATAGCTATATTGATGTTCAAGAGGATCGCTTGCCTTCAGAATTGCAGAAAAGATCATCGTCGACGAAATCTATATCAACTACACCTGCAGGCGTCGATTCATCTGCTGCAATTATACGACGGCGAGAATAATAAATAATTAAGCAAATACTTAGTGGTTTTATGTGATATTATGCGAATAAACTGCTAATACAACTCCTATTGGTTAGCCAAGTTCATTTTACAAATATTTTCCGAATCCCGACCTAGTTAGCATTCTTGCACTAAAGTCGCTCTACGGTTCGCTACGCCTACACGAATTAGTCGGGTGCACGACACTAAGACTGCCGACTCATCCTTAACAGGGTTGGTTCAAATTAATTGAATAAAATACCAGTTACGCCGATTTTCCTAATTTCTATACTCAACTTCCTGCACACAATCACCAAATCAACTCATTACCTTATTCTTAAATTCCCTATTTCCCTAATCACCCCCTAATCACCTTCCTTAATTTCCTAACCCTAATTACCTACCTAATTACCTAACTACCCCCTTCCTATCCCTAACCCTAATCTCTCCCCATCTCTCTCCCTACCTCTCTCCTCCTTATCTCTCTCTCCCAACCTTTCGGCCGACACCCCACTCGCCCCCTTCCTCTCCTCTCATTCTCTCCTCTCCCAGACGCCGCCTCTTCTTCCTCCTGGCGTCGCCTCCCTCCGGCTCGGCGGCAAGCGCCCGGCCGCACACCTTCTTGCTCCTCCTCGGCTCACTGGCCGGCTCATTGCTCTCCTTCCTCGGCGCTGCACCTCAGTCTGCCTCCTCTTCCTTCTCCTCGGTCGCCCGGCCTCGGATCTTTCTCTCCTCTAGGTTCTCTACACCGCCTCCTTCTTGGCAGTAGGCGCTCGCTGGCGCTTCGCCTCGATCGCTCGGCCTCCCGGTCGCCTCGGCTCTCTCCTCCGGCTAGCTCCTCCCAGCGCACTGCGCCCCAGCGCCACCGCCACCGAGTCCTCCTCCCCTCAGCTCCTCCCGGTCCGGTGCACGGCCGGCTCGGCCGGCTCGGCCTCGGCCGCCTGCCTCTGGGCTCCGGCCGGCCTGGCCTCCCGCTCTTGGTCCTCTCCCCTGGGTCCTGAGCCCACTCCCGGCTCGGCCTGCTACTGGATTTGGTTTACCTGTTCTAGTTTGATTTCAGTTATGTTGATTTTTAGCAGATCTAGTTGAATCCATTACTAATGCTAGTTGATGATTCTGCATGCATGATCATGGTGATGGATTTGGGGTAAGGGAAGCTACTGGGGATGAATGACTCTGCTACCAAGCGAAAATGGAGGGGTGGCGGCTTCGGTAGCCCTCATCCTAATCTCCTTCTACTCCTCTCCCTACTGCTCTGGGATGGGCTGAACTGAAAGCTATACTTTGATGCTATTGAGATCTGATGATATGTGTGAATGGCCTGAATGAATGATGGTGAGGCTGTGGTGTGGTTGCTACTTGTGCAGTGGATAGTTCAAGTTGATGTATGAATGGGGTTACCTCTTGATGACTCTGGGTTGAGAGAAAAGGGTGGCAGTGCCGGTCTTGTGCTGGTGCTCCCCTCTTCATCTGCTCCTGGCTCCCTGGTTCCCTGGTGGTTCCTCCTCCTGGTGCCAACTTTGACACCCTTGGCCTTGTGGTCTTGCCATCTTGCCCTCCTCCTTCGGCTGGATGGATGGGGGATCTGGAGGCTGTGGTTTGGCTGTGAGTTTGCTTGAGCTTCTGGCAGTGTGGGTGTGGCCTTGTGTTCTGGCTTTGTGTGGGGGGATGCATCTCGGCTGGAGGGTCTTGGCCTTGTGTTTTGGCTTTGCATTGCTTTGGTTTGAGGGCTTGTCAGTTTGGGTTTGTCTTGGCTCTGAAGTGGCTTGTGCAGGGGAATGCATCGGCTGGGGTGGTTAATGACCACTATGCCCTTGAGCTCACCTCTGGCTCTCCCGGATATTTTTGAAATTTGAGGGCAATTGGGTCAATTGACTGGCAATTCACTATGTGAGGGATTCTCTGCAGTCGAGGCAATCTGATATTCGTAGGTGTTGGATTCGAAAATGCCGAATGATGAAACCTACGGAAATAAGACGGCGCCGATTACTTGGGTTGGTCTAGGTATCGTGAGTATCCAGGTGCCGACTAGTCTGGGTTAGCCTAGGTGACTTGAGAACCAAGATGCCGGCTAACCTAGGTTGGTTTGGGTAGTCTCGATACTCAAGGTGCCAACTAACCTAGGTTGATCTGGGAGCCGCGATGATTCCTACGGTACTCTGACGGCAAACTACTTTATTCTAACTCTATTCTATAGTTTTTGAACTGCTAATGGTCTTATGGTTGATTGGCGGACAATGGAGCTGGGAATGGGTATTCCAGATTGGGTCGAGGAAAACGGTTTGACTGGACGGCGATGGACGAACCATGCTTCAAGGAAGACTTCAGCGATATGCAATGCAAGATTTTAATTAATCTTTTTGTAATATATTCAAAGTTGTAAAACATGATCTGTTCTGATGTAATAAATTCTTGTATTACTTGAGTTTAGAAAAATTTTAATTTACTGCTAACAAGCTATTAAGGTTAATTAATTTATTCTGATTTTTCGGGTTCTCACAACTGTGATGACATTTCTCATGATGATTGTGTTTACATTCTTGCAGCAATGGGAAATGAAAAGGCAAATAACTATTGGGAAGCGGAGCTGCCCCCTAACTATGATAGGGTTGGGATAGAAAATTTCATCCGTGCGAAGTATGATTATTTCCAGCTCTTTCAGTACCTGAATCTAGTGTAATTTGTTCTGCGTGTTTTTTTTTTCCAGATAATACATGTGGCTCATATTATGTCTGAATTGTAGATATGAGGACAAGAGATGGATACCGAGGAATGGAACATCAAAACCGTACTCCGGTGTTCGAGATGAGAAGAGCTCAGAGTCTCAAGTTAGTTATGCTAACAGGGGTGGATATGGTCAAAAATCTTCATTTGAGCAACACCGCGCTTCACCAGCTGCTATGAGCAAAATTGCTCCAGTAGCTTCTAGGATGCCCACACAGGTAACCCTTCCCCTTTTGTATTGCCACAAGCTTTCCCTAGGCAACAGCTAATTTGTTGATACCTAGCTTTGTTAGTTGTCTCTTCAGGATAAAGCTCTGTTTGAAAGATCAGCACTCTTTCTTGAACTCAAGTTGAATATTCCACGTAGAATTCTGAATTACTATCTACCACTTCAATAGATGATTGAAAATTGAGAAGACCTGTATGTTTTCATATGGGGCACATTACGCACTGGATCATGTATTCAGACTCAAAATTGCTAAGTGCATAAATTGTATATTGCCTGACATACTAAAAATCAATAGTGGTGATGTGATGGAATAATATGATAATGGATGTTTCACAAGTGAGCATGGATAATTACTTTGTAACCATTATATGATAGATTCTGGTCAAGGACATGTTTATAGATTCCATTTCCGTGCATGTAGTGTGGATGGACGCTGCTGTTAGTTTGAGTTTAGGGCTCCATCATAGGGCTTTGGCCATCCGTCTCGCCTAGCTCGAATCGAGATCGCCATGGGTAACTCCGCCACCGACGCCTTCGCCCGATCTGTTCTTTCGGTTTATCTGGCGACATTTTTACTAATGTTTCGTTTATTTTTTCGGTGGGTTTTGCTTCGCAGCGAAGATTAAGATCGGATCAATGGTGAGTTCTGCTCCGCCGGATCTGTTTTTTACCATGTTTGCGGGGTTTCGGTGGGTTTTGACGAATTTTTTGGGTGGTTGGTTGCAGGGTTCGGGAGGATCGGGAGGCTCGTGGCCAGGGTGGTTCCTGCAGAGCGACGACGCCGAGCTGTCGCTGTCAACGACCCTTCATCACCACAGACTACATGGTATCGCTCGTGCCTTGCTTCGATCTCGTCTGCTCCGCTGGTCTGTGGATAGATTTGAGGTAGACGGCTTTGGTTTGGATCTACCGATTGGATAGTTGGTTTAAGAGCTAGGAGGTTAGGAGTCTGCTTTTCTGCAAGCAGAGCTGGCGTCAATTTACGACCTCAAGGTGCTCGATCAAATGCCCAGTAGGAACCACTAAATCAGCTTACGTGCACCCAAAGTTTACCGAGTACGAGTGAACGGCGACTAACAAACACAAGATGCAAATTTACAACCTGTAGCAGGCTGACGCGCCGGGTGGTAGCGGCGGCGGCGGGGGCAGGACGGTGCAGCTCAAGGACCTCGTCCCGGCGGCGACCAACACGGTGAACACCACGTTCATCGTGCTCGACAAGGCGGCCCGGACGTCGCACGCCCACGCCCGCGACGGGAGGGAGGAGACGTGCCTGGCGCTCGTGGCCGACGAGACGGCGGCGGTGCACTTCCTGCTGTGGGGCGCCGAGTGCGACGCCTTCGAGCCCGGGGACATCATGCGGCTCACGGGCGGCATCTTCTCCTACCACAGGGGCAACAGCCTCGTGCTGCGGGCCGGCAGGCTCGGCCGCGCAGAGAAGGTGGGCGAGTTCACCATGTTGTTCGTCGAGACGCCCAACATGAGCGAGGTGAGGTGGGCGCGCGACCCCGGCGACCCCAGGAAGATGGTGCAGGAGGCCGTCGTCTCGCCGTACTCGCAGATCTTCAAGCCACTGCACTGATCATGTCATTCCAGCTCTTGGTCGTACTGTTCGGGTCAAACTTCGTTTTGGTCATTTCAGAATGCTGTCATAGTTGAGCGGTTTTTGCACATCGCCATCATGTAAGTTCGTTCATGAACAAGAACGTTTGGTAAAATTGACAGCACGTTACCGCCAAATCATCGGATCAACAAAACCATCACCATCCAAACGCCCGTGCAGCGTCCGCAGCATCTATATCCCACACCGTGCTAAAGTGCTAAATTAAACACCAAATCCTGCGCGTAAGCCAGAAACGAAACACAAATTCGTTTCAGTTTCTTCGACCGATCGAACTAAAGCTAACCTCGAGGAAAACAATCTGATGCGTAGCACACGCACATGCATTCACCGGCCGTCCGTTCCAAGGGTGCAATATCGTACACCGTTTGCCACAACAGGCGGAGCCGAACCGTACGTCTGCAAGTTATTGACGTTCTGTAACCAATGCCAAGTTTAAACTATCTAGATTGGTTATATAAAAATTATATTATTAAATTTATTGTTAAAAATAGTTTTATAATGTTATAATTTTATTAGTACAGCTGAATGTATAGTTATAAAAAGTAATTGTAAACTCGTATATCAGAAATCATAAACTGTAGAAGAACACGAGTGAGAAAGAACGGAGGTAATATCCTAACAACGCCGATATATGTGTTGAGGAACCGTCGCTGGCGAGTTCAATCGAACGATAACCTCACAGACAAACATAGAATCACATCAAACAATGTAAGAACACAAGAATAAAATAGTAGATTGAACACAGAGATGTATGGACCTTCTTGTTTCTCTTTATTGTTCTACATATGATCAACCTTTTACAATGACTAGTGCCCCCTATTTATAGGTTAGAAACTCTGCTAAGGTTTGGGATGATGCGCTCATACATAGGTCGGCTGCTGAGTCAGGCCCCTAGTTTCCCAACACTCCCCCTTGGGCACCTATACTCACATGTTCATGCCTCGTCAAAATTATATAAAAACCCAGTGGGAAAATTTTGGAGAAAGAGTACATGACACATGTACTCTCACAAGTTACTGCAATTGTCTTGTTAAAAACCTTAGCTGAGAAACTTCGGGAAAACTCGTCAAGGGAAAAAGAGTGCAATCCTCCCAATTTCATTTAATCTCCAGGATTACTCTTTGGGTACTCGATCTTCATAATCAAGTTTCAATGATGAGTTCATGAAGATTCTCCCTATGCATTCTGCACTTCTCTAAGTCTTATCATTTCAATTCCACGTATGCACCTTTCAAAGCTAGATGCTGGAAGTGGCTTAGTGAATAAATCTGCCAGATTTTCACATGGCTTAGTATACAGTACTTTAATTTCGTCAATCTTTTGCAATTCATGAGTATAGAAGAACTTGGGGTTGATATGCTTTGTGATATAATTCTTCACATAATCCATCTGCACTTGTACAACAAAAGTTGTATTATCTTCGTAGATAATATTGGGGTTTGCGCAAGATTCAATCCACACGACTGTTGGATGTGGTGAATCAACCGCCGAAGCCAAGCACATTCTTTGAGGCCTCGTATAGCACTATTATTTCCAAGTGGTTCCTCGATGTCGATACAAGACATTGCTTAGACGATTTTCATGGAATTGCAGTTCCACCACATAGGAATACATAGCTTGTTTATGACTTGGCTGTATGCGGGTCCTGATAGGTACCCGACATTCATAGATAGGTCTTGGTTCTTTCTGTAGAACAGACTAAGGTCTTTACTTTCTTTGAGGTCTCGGAAGATGTCCTTCATTCTCTGCCAATGTCTTTGGTAGGTTCTGCACTATACCTTGCTAATAGGTTCATGATAAATGCAATGTCCGATCTAGTACAGTTTGAAAAGTACATGAGTGTTTCTATTGCACTTAAGTATGAGAATTCGGTCCTAGGACCCCCCCCTCTTCTTTAGGTCTTTACGGTCCTTGTCTTGCTGCAAGGACTTCCGACCATTGGCACTTTCAAAGGGTATGCCTTTTCAAAATCAAACCTTTCTAACACTATATGAGTGTAGGTTGGCAGATGTACTAATATCCCTTCAGGAGTATGCTAAAGCTTCAAGCCTAGGCAATATTTTGTTTTACCCAAATCTTTCATTTCGAACTCCGACTCCAGGTAAGAACTTCATTTCTTAATACCTTCCAAGGTTCCAATGATGTTCAGATCATCTTCATATACTGAGATTATGCAAAAAGCCATCCTGAGATCATTGTATAAATATACATGGATTATTCTCATTGTTCGTGTAGGCTTTCTTGTGTAGAAAGTCGCTTTAAGCGATTATACCACATCCTACTTGATTTCTTAAGTCCGTATAGTGACTTTCTGAGTTTCACACTTCACAGATTTCTATTTGCTCTGTCTTGGTTCGGGATATGGACACATTCAGGTATCTTCATATAAATTTCTGAATCCAAATTTTCATAAAAGTATGTAGTTGCCATATCCATCAATTTCACTTCTAAATTCAAGTTAGCTGCCATTGAGATTAAATATCTAAAGGGTGGTTCCGCCCATAACTGGGGAATAGATTTCATCATAATCATCTCTAGGACGTTAAGTGAAACCTCGTGCAACGAGCCTTGTTTTATCTCTTATAACTTCATTATTTTCATTTCTCTTTCGAACAAATACCAACTTATACCCTACGGGGTGCACATATGGAGGCGTGCGGCTTACAGGCCCAAACACCACTCTTTTATTGAGAGATAATAATTCAATTTCTATTGCCTTCTTCCAATCTTCCCAATCTGATATTTTCTTACATTCAGCGAGTGGTGCAAGCTCTGGATCAAGATCGATGATTGTGGCAATTTTCTTTACAGAATCAATGTCGACATTTGTTGTTGTCTTGTTCATAGATTCTCCGATGGTCACATAATTATAGATATTTTTTCATAGGGCGATTCTTCTAATGCTTCTACTTGCTCATCGCTGCTTCCAATTGCGGGGGCAAGTCCCTTTAGTTTTTTAGCTCTGATGTGTACACACACATCCATGTTGATGTCTCCATTCGTGGGTATGTTCAAATCTGGTATGCCCTTTAGTTTTTCAGCTCCAATGTGTACACACACATCCATGTTGATGTCTCCATTTGTGGGTATGTTCAAATTCGGTATGCCTTTTCTGAAGGTTCCATTCTAGTGCCAGGTCTCAACTGGCTCTCCTTCTGGTTCTGGGGAACTTTGGTGATCATTGTATCAAGTTGTTCTTATCCTTTTTCACCAGGCGCCCCTGGTTACTTCGGATTCGAGGGGTCGGAGTTCTCGTCCTTTCTGACGCCTTAGGACGGGATTAGGGATACCTTCATTGATATTTCAACCCATTCCGGTGCATTGCGTGCAGACATATGTGACTTGGCCACGCTCTTCGAATCACTAAAGTGGTTAGGCAGATGATTCGCTAATGCTTGCAAATTAATTATCTTCTGGACTTTAATTATCTTCTGGACTTTAATTGTCTTCTAAACTTCAATTATCTTTTGAACTCCTGGACTTCTCTATTTGCTTCACTGGTGCGCGGATCATGTGCATGGATTTCAATTATATTTTGGACTTCAATTGTCTTCTAGACTTCAATTGTCTTCTGGATTTCAATTATTTCCCGACAAGTTTCATCAAGAGGTTGATTTCCTCCCCCTAATGACGGGAAATAATCCTCATCAAATATGCTATTAGCGAAGTGAGCTGCATACAAATCTCCAATCATGAAGTCCAAATACCTGATTATGGATGATGTCTCATAACCAACATATATCTCAGACTTTTGGAGATGGCTCATTGCAGTTCGTTGTGGTGATAGTATATGTACATAAACCTTGCAACTAAATCTTCAAAGTTGAGAAATTTTTGGTGCTGACCCTTCCGCTAGTTGCACAAGTGAATGGATATTATATGCCGATGGTCTAAATTTGATGAGAGTTGCTACAAGCAGGACTGCGTGTCCCCAACATGTAGTTGGTAAATTACAATTCTTCAAAATCTGCTAGCCCATGCTTGGTGTGGACATGCGGTACTGAATACTCAACGTTAAGTCCCATGGCATACCATAATCATCAAATGCCTTCGAAATAAATTCTTCGGCGTTGTCCATTCTGGTGGACTTCACATGATGATCAGAGAAATTATTTTCAATTCTAATTATCTGCGAGATTAGCTCTGCAAAAGCGTTGTTTCTCGTAGACAATAAATATGCGTGTGACGATTTCGAGGAAGCATCGATGAGTACCATAAAATACCTAAATGACTCTTACAGTGGATGTATAGGACCGCAAATGTTTCCTGGATACGGTCTAGGAATGCAGGGATTTAATCCTTCACTTTTAGATAAGAAGGTGTAGTAATTAATTTCCCGGCGGCACATACAGGGCACAAAAATCTTCCTCATTCGAAAAATTCTTTTTGTTGTCGTTATATCCCTGTGAATTGTTAATTATATTTCTCATCATCATAAGACCTGGGCGACATAATCTATCATGCTAGAGATGGAAAAGTTCGAGCTTCTAAATACGGTTTTCAGGACAGTATAGGCTGCAGATGCCTTAATATTAGTGTAGTATAGTCCAATTTCATATGAAGGAAGTCGTTCTGATTCTCTTTTCCACTTTCTTCATGCTTTGTATTGGGCAGGTATTCCTTACCATACTCTTCTCCGGTCTCAACGTGGAACCCGTTAGCGCGAATATCCTTGAGAGTTCTAGTCAATTCTAAGTACAATAAGGCTTATTTAATGATCAAAGTTGTGCCATCGGAGTATAATTGTGGCCCTTCCTGAGCCTATTATACAAGTATCGCTGCCTACGATTGTCATAAGACTACCAGTATTCTTGCTGATCAACTGAAATATTTCGTCTCTGTCAAGGTGGTATTCGTTATGCTGCTATCCTGCTATGCACACTTCCTCCAAATGACGTTACACACGTTCTAATATAATGTATTGTATTAACATACAGCAGAAAGCAAGCAACACATAAATAAAATACTTCAGATATCAGAACATAACTTGCTATTATAAATACAACAATAAGTTTTGCATGACTCATCATAAGAATTTAATGATTTGCTCTCCTAGAGATTACAACCATTATTCAAATAATAAAATAATTCAATATTCTGCTTCAATTACAAACTACAAGTTATTATAAAAGATCCAAGGGCAATGCGTGCACTATATCGAATCAGCGAAGTATTCAGAAACTTCTGCATCACTCTGCTGCATGGCGAGGAAGACTGAATCACGTCATTGTAGAACAAGTGCGACCAATTCAGAACATCACTTCTGGTAAGTCTTTAAGTTAGACCTGCGTAAGTTTCAGCTTTGTTTCACCCATAAGAGAAATATTTCGGAAGAGTGGGCAAGGTTTGGTTTGAACCTACTATTTAGTCCCGAGATTCCTTTTAAGGGGGTAGATTTGTAACATCCCAATTTTTCTTAAGTTTTAAAAAAATCTTTATGAGTAGTTTAGTTCTATAGAAAAATTCACCAAACTTTTACTTGAATTAAAATAAAGCTTAATATGGACTTCCAAAATAAAAACAATTTAATATGAATAATTCCAACATCAACTATTATCAAAATTATTTTATTTGGGTTCTATGTACTTGGATATATTTTCTAGATTTTTCTAGAATTTTTTCGAGTGCATTTGCTATTTTTTAATTGCTATTTGAATTTTCAGCAATTTCTAAAAATAAAAACTATTTAGAAATCTCAGATTTTGTCTCAGGTCGAATCTTCTCCTTAGCCCGATCCTATTCCTGTTGGCTCAATCCATCCTCCTTTTCTATTTGGCCCGTTTTTCCGTCTTGCCCGGTCCAAGTCAATGCCAAAGCCCATTCCCCTCCTTTTTTTCCCTTGCCCGCCGAGCCGCACCTATCTTTCCTCTCTTGATCCTCCTACCAGTGGTCCCCTTCTTCTGTGCATCTTCCTCCCCGGTCAAGACTCGTGAGTCCGAGTGCCACACGTTGAGCAGCGCAGCCGGCTCCTCTTAGGACTCCTTCCACCCGAAGCCTTTATAAGGCCACCTAACCGCGTCAAAAGTTTTGCTCGTGTCTCCTCTCTTGAAACCCTAATTTATTCGCCCCGGGTTCATCTTGGTTTCGCCGCAATCGCCGAAGATCCGAGCCGCATAGAAGCTCCTTTATCATCAGATTTCGTCACCAACGGTCTCACTCCGGTCGTGCCTTCACTATCGTTAGGACCGCCTCATCGCGAGCTTCTCCGTGCACTCACCATCTCTTTCCGAAGAACACCAGAGAGCCATCGGTCTCACCTCCTAAAACTCCGGCCACGCCACCCATCTCCCATCTACTCGACTGGTGAGTCTCCTTGCTATCCTAGCACGTCAAAGCGTGTCTTTTATCGCCCTCATCTGATCCCCTTTATTCTTCTTCTCTCTCTACTGCCGAGGTTCCGCCGCCGATCATCCCTTCCATCTCCGATCAACTCTTCATTGATGTCGGCTTCATCAATCCCCGGACCTTCGGAGCATCTCCCTGAGTTCCTTGCGTCACCGTCTACCCGGCGCCCCTCCTAGTTTTTGCAGAGCGTCGCTCAACCGTCGAAGTCACCGTGAGTCGAACCATCGCCGCTGCCAAATCCGCCGCCACCGTCACCTCTCGGCTGCCTTGCACGTGGGATCTCGTTTTGCCTCTTAGCCGCACCTTCCTCGTCGTCGTTGTCCATCACCACCAAGGTCCTTGCCGCCGGCCAAGTCCCTGTTCTCTCTCGGGTCTTCCCTCTCGTTTTCTCTTTGTGCTAGCGTGGCAGCCACCTTAGCATGCCAAGTCAGCATCCACCTCACCCCCCTTGTCCCTGTGTCAGTCCACGTGGCATTCCATATGGCACATCCAAATCTCCACCGATCCAAAGAGTCTATGGACCAGTTCCACTGCACCATCTCTATGCCAGTGGGACCCACCTATTTAATTCAATTTCCTTTTATCTTCTTTCTCAGCCGAAAATCTTTGCTGATGTCAACTGATGTCATATTTCCCTCTTCCTTCAGAAAAATAATTCAGTAAATCCATAAATTATTATTTTCATGATTTTATGAGATTTTAAACTTTCAAAGCCCATATCTTTTGCATCCGAACTCCGATTCAATCCGTCCAAATTTCTAAATTCAAGCTCTATTTATCTGAGATTTTTATTTAATTTTTGGAGTTGCTTTGTTTAAGAGTAGACGTTACTACTTCAGGCAATTTTGAGCAAGGAGGAGTACATCAAGATCAAGAACAGTACCAGGATCTATTCCAAGGTAAGCCATAGTCCTTTGATCATATTTAACCTATGATTTCAAAAGTACATTATTTTATACAAATGCATGCTATCTTTATATTAACTGTTTTGGGATTAGCTATCACCTGTTGTCATTATGCCTCTTTTGATCATTTGAATGCCATGAATCATTTGTCACCCTAGCATGGATAATTTTAGTTGGACATATTTGTATTACCAATATGAGTATCGTATTGATGCTTAGTTCAGCTTAGTTACGATGGGTTCATCATCACATGTGCTATAATGATTAATCTTGACTTAATGATATATGGAATTGTGGTGGTTAGCCACTATTGTTAGAATTTGTGTACCATGACAGGGGATGTCATTGGTTTTAGTTAAATAAAATGTTTTTTGTTCAGGCGAGTGGATGGTGGATTGAGGGTATGGATCTAACACGTTGTGGGTTGTGGCAAGATCGCCGAAGTAACTTGTCAAGAACTTAATCATGTGCACCATTGAACTGGGCCTTAACCGTACAACCACATGTCATGTATGGGCGGGACCTGGCTGATTAATTAGCAATGTCTCAATTTTGGTTCTGTCTTGGAAGTGTGAGACGTACTCACAATGGCGCAAGAGGGGGAGCCTGTCTGGTCGGTTAGAAATTCAGTGTAGAAACCTTAGCGTGCAAAACTAGATTAAGAAGGATCTTTGTAAAGGCTCTGTCACGTGCTCTAGACTGCTTACCTAAGTTAGTTAGCAGTGGTATCGACGGATGCCAAACAAACTAGAGAAGTCGTGTCTTGTGGGTCAAGTTGTACAACCTCTGCAGAGTGTAAAACTATTCGAATAGCCGTGTCCACAGTTATGGACGTACTCGGGGATTTCACACGAGAGATAGAGTTTCTTCATAAAATATGTTGGAGTGTGAATGAGAAGTTCACTTAATGAATATAATATCCGTTCAGTGAATGAGTAATTCACTTGGTTGTTTGTGTCGATTGGTGAATTAGGGATTCACTTGTCATTGGTTTGGTTGGGAAGTGAATGGGAAGTTCTCTAGTTGTTTCAAAGCAATTGTTTACTTATTTATTATTCTTTTCAACTACGCATTTCAATCTATTTATTGTATTTATCGTAAATGTTGCTTTCTACAAAAAAAACCATACAACTAACCTTTGGCAAGCCTTGCATGAATACTATTTATATACATTTCCCTATAGTTTGCTGAGTGCTTTATGTACTCACGGCTTATGCCTTTGTTGATCAGTTGAAGAATATCGAGCTGCTCAAGTGTTTTTCAGAAGGAGGACTATGAAAGTTCTGCGGATTAGGATGTGTTCCCCACTCGATTGCATGTGGGCATGTTGATTGACCTTTTCAAGTTTTCCGTTCCGCTACAAGAGTTTATTTGTTTCTTTAGCCCTGCGTGGCAAGTTAAGTAAATATTGACCATAAAATCCAGTTATTATTACTATTTATTATCTTTTAGATCTTTTTACTTAAATCGAATAAATGGATAGTATTTCATCATTGTTTCCTGTGTGAGCTAGCTACTGATCTAGGACTAATTCGGAATACACAGAGGGTTCCTGATATGCATTTTCGGATCCCGACACTACTGCTGCCAGGCGGCGAGGCGAGGCGGGCGGTGTGGGCTTAACCAGGGCGGCGCCGCACCCATGCGAGGCGGGCGAGTGGTGCGGCTGCCGGAAGGCGCGCAGGGCTTCGTCGGAGGTGACTGCTCTTGAGCGCCACGGGTGGCGATTCAGCGAGGTTGGCGGTGCGCGGTGAGCCTTCTCCCGCCCCTCCCCTTTTTTTCTTTGCTTCCGTGGTGCCATGGCCGTCGTGCGGCGCGGCGCATGGTGGCCATGGACGGCGCGACGCAACGACGCCGGAGGGTGTCCGTTAGCTCCGCACAGCTTAGCGATGCGCACATGGCACGGGCTTGGTGGCGCGCGCATGGTCGGTGCCGTCTTGGCGCCGAACCGCCGGACCGACGGCGGCGTGGCCGGGCCGCGACTGGGTTGGTCTTTGTGCGGGGTAGCCGAGGGTGGTGTCGTGTGGGGCAGCCGAGGCTTCAAGCTGGCGAGTGGTGGCGCGCCCGTGCGGCTTCAAGCCGGCGGCAGCTCCAGGCCGTTTTTTTCGTTACTTGTTCATGCATATTTGTAATGTTCATGTGATGCAATTATCGTTCATGCAATTACCGATCGGCTTTGCCGGCGACTTCAAGTCGACTCACGGTAGATTTAGAACGAATTTATGATTTCCAATCTACGGTACAATCAACATCCACCTTTTCATGCAATCCACCGATCAACATTGTGTCGGCGACTTAAAGTCGGCTCGCGGTAGATTAGAACAGATTTGCACAGTAGATTACAATCTAGAAAGCCAAATTTGCATAATTGAAAGCAATCTAGAAAAACGATTTGAGTGTTGTCATCGATAGTTACCTTTCGATTTGAGGAGAGTCGATCGTGCTGAAAACGTGTTAAGGAACCGTCGTGGGTGAGTTTTGTTCAAACGATAATCTCGTAGATAAATATAGAATCACATCAAACAATGTAATAATATAAGAACAGAATAGTAGATTGAACACAGAGATATATGAGGTTTCTTGTTTCTCTTTATTGCTTTTTATAATAATTAATACTCTCTATTTATAGATTAAAGACTCTGTTAAAATTTAAAATGAGACATCCATATATAACCCATAGTTTCCAGCAATATGGACAGTCGGTGCGTTACAGCTAGTGCTGACGGAGCCCAGCGCGCGATGCAGTGCCGAGGAATAAAGATCTGAAGGAAGCGCGAATCGGGCACGTGGGGCTTCGCTTTCTTCATCTTGCTGCACAAGTCGAGTATTGAGATCTTCCGGCAAGTCGGGGATCGATCGGTCTATTTATTTATAAAAAGGAACACAAGGAAGGCACGCACGAGCCAGCGCGACTCTCTGTCTCTCTCTCTCTTCTCTCTATAGATCTTTCCGGTCTCCTTTTCCATTTTTTTCGTCTCTCGTTCCTCGCTTCCTTATTTTTACAGCCACGGGGGTCGCACGATGATGGTGCTTCCGTCGCCGTCGTAGTGATTTACGCCTGGTAACTCTTCAACTTCACCTTGATTGCGTTTCTGCGAGTTTTGGGGCGGTCGTGCACGGAAACGAGATTACGAGAGGGAGGTAGTTCACGACTGCCGTGAGGGGCCGGGGCTAAAGGGAATTGATTGGAATCGTCAAACCCGGCGGCGGTTGACGCAACGCGTGCACATTCTTGATTCCAAATTTCCATGGCGTTTGCTGCAATTTTTCTCTGTTTCTACTCGTGATGTATCAACGAGTCCACCGGTATATTCCCAGGGAGGTAGCACTCGCTTGTTCGAAGTTGTCGTACTAGTGATTTGCTAGGTCAAGAAGAATCAAAACATGTATAATGTGTACACCTTGACCGCTGTGTTGCACATCACAATCATGGGATCTTTTTTTGCCTAGAAGTACATGCGAAAGAAGATTCGACTTTTCCCTCTCCTCGCCAATTTTCTTGGAGAACAATATGACAATGTTCACATGTTAAATTGGACTTGTATATGTGGAGTTCGTAGGCTCCAATTTCCTGGGGGTTGGTCAATAGCGACGTGCTGGTCCTTTCTCCTTGTGCTTTCCCCAAAGAATAAACCGTATCAAAGCAAAGCCAAGTCATATTCCTCATGTTCTTTTTGTGCATATATATTCTCTTGCAGTTTTGTCATTAGTTTTGTATGCATTGCCAACTCCAGTTTGCACCATTGGCTTGCAGGTTCTTGTAAATATTGTAGCTGAGACAATTCTTGCTTCTCAGATTATCACATTGACCACTCCAAATCATACAAGACACTACAGATAGCAAATGGCATTGTCTAGGATTGCGAGGAGCTCCCAGCTGTCGCAGTCCCTCTCAAGGATCGCCTCCGAAGGCAGCGCGGCCACTCCGGCGGCGTCCGCGCTGTGCAATGCCGCGGTGCTAGCCCACCGGAGCCAGCACTTCTCGTCGTTCCACAGCCTCGCGTTCGTCGGACTCGCCGCCAAGTGCGCCAGTGCCGGCGGCGGCCATCTCCAGCCGAGCAGGGGCATCGGCACGACAGCCCCGAGGCTGCACCCGGTGGCCGAGCCCGTGGCGGAGTACTCGGACGCCGAGGACCCCCGGCGGCGGCGGCGGCGGTGCCGGACCTCGGACCGACGCGGCCAGGGGAGAAGCCCCGCGTGGTGGTGCTCGGCACCGGGTGGGCGTCGTGCCGGTTCCTCAAGGACGTGGACACGGCGGCCTACGACGTGGTGTGCGTGTCCCCGCGAAACCACATGGTGTTCACACCGCTGCTGGCGTCGACGTGCGTCGGCACTCTCGAGTTCCGGTCCGTCGTGGAGCCCGTCAGCCGCATCCAGTCGGCGCTCGCCACCCGCCCGGGCTCCTACTTCTTCCTCGCCTCCTGCTCCGGCATCGACACGCGGAACCACGAGGTGTACTGCACGGCGGCAGACAGCGAAGGGCTGCCCAGCAACCCTTACCACTTCAAGGTGGCCTACGACAAGCTTGTCATCGCGAGCGGCGCCGAGCCGCTCACCTTCAACATCAAGGGCGTGGCGGAGAACGCCATCTTCCTCCGCGAGGTGAGCCACGCGCAGGAGATCCGGCGGAAACTCCTCACCAACCTCATGCTCTCCGAGAATCCCGGTAAGTAACCACACCCAACTTACGGATTAGTTAGTTTGTGCGTTGCGATTTTAATTCAGTTGTGATCAAGTGTTGTTCGCCTGGTGTGATGGTGATGGTACAGGTTTGTCGGAGGAAGAGAAGCAGCGGCTCCTGCACTGCGTGGTCGTCGGCGGAGGCCCCACCGGAGTGGAGTTCAGCGGCGAGCTCAGCGACTTCATCACGCGCGACGTGCGGGAGAGGTACGCGCATGTGAAGGACTACGTCAAGGTCACCCTCATCGAGGTACGCACTTGCATTTCTTCACCTTGTTATCTTCGCGCTGTGGAGATGGTGAAAGAAACTGCCTGTCAGCTATTACTACCCACACTAACCATGCCTGGCCTGTTACTGCCAGGCAAACGAGATCTTGTCGTCGTTCGATGTCGGATTGCGGCAGTACGCAATGAACCACCTCTCCAAGGTAACTGGAAACTGAAACTTCAATGTCACCGTGAATCGCAGTGAGACGCAGATGCATATGCAGGTTTTACTAGTGATCCATCTCAGTGCCGTGGAATTGTTGTTGGTGACGTGCAGTACGGAGTGAACCTGGTGAGAGCCGTGGTGAAGGAGGTGCTGCCCACCAGGATCGTCCTGAGCGACGGCACCCACGTCCCCTACGGGCTGCTCGTCTGGTCCACCGGGGTCGGCCCGTCGGAGCTCGTCAAGGCCCTCGACCTCCCAAAGTCCCCCGGCGGAAGGTCAGTCCGGTTCCATGAACACGTTGAAACGCCTACCTGAAACCAAACCACCTGGAAACTGCTAGCTTAAACATGTCTTGAATCAAACTAAACATGCACTGATCAAAATGTACAATGCAATGCAGGATCGGCATCGACGAGTGGCTCCGCGTGCCCTCCGTCGACGACGTGTTTGCGCTGGGCGACTGCGCGGGCTTCCTCGAGCATACCGGGAAGCAGGTGCTGCCTGCTCTGGCACAGGTTGCGGAGAGGGAGGGCAAGTACCTGGCGCAGCTGCTCAAGAGGGTGGCGAGGCAGAACGGCGGCAAGGCTCACTGCGCCAAGAAGGTCCATCTGGGCGAGCCCTTCGTGTACAAGCACATCGGGAGCATGGCGTCGGTCGGGCGCTACAAGGCGTTGGTTGATCTGAGGGAGAACAAGGTAATGCTGCCATTAGTTGGTCTCCAGCTCACTACTTCTGGAACAGCAAACGATTCGTTCTTGATAAGTAAACAAATGCAGCATAAGCTCAATTCTGAGTCTCTGACCGTTCTCCTTTTTCTTTCTTCTGAAAATTTTTCGGTTTGCAGGATGCGAAAGGGGTGTCGATGGCCGGCTTCGTCAGCTGGCTGATGTGGCGTTCGGCTTACCTGACGCGGGTGGTGAGCTGGAGGAACAGGTTCTACGTGGCAGTCAACTGGGCGACGACACTCGTGTTTGGCAGGGACAACACCAGGATTGGTTGATAAGATGCAGTGCCTGGCTGGCTGGCCGTGCTCCTCTAAATAAGATACGTGAACTAGAGATTAACCATCAATTTTGTTTCATTTCCAATTTTGTGTTCATCCATGTACCGTTCCCAATTCAATTGACTTCCACTTTTTGAAAAGAGAGAGTAACAGTTCTTTCTAAGAGAAAAGTCTATTCATTTTTTACTTTTCAGCACTGGTTGGTCCAAACCCATTTCTTCATAATTCGGCCGTGTAAATTGCCTTCTTCATAAGCGCATACTAATGTCAAGAAGACCTCCGTTACACCATACGTACTTTCTCAAGACAAAGATGACCAAAAATGGAAGGCAACCAGTAACAACCAGGCCAGACCATAAGGTCACATCTATCTATTATCATCTTATTAAAGTAGAGTGAAAAGAAACCACCACATTCGCTTTAAAAGGTTAGAAATTCTCACGTTAATCGGTAGAAAAAATAAAAGATCTACACCGTCGATCGTGGTGAGTCTATATTGAAAGAAATAGTCAATGTCAAGGACAATAAAATTGATATTCGGAATATAAAATAAATAATTTGATTTCCATATGAGTTTCTAAGTAAAAGAGTTCATATCAAGTACAATAAAATTGAAATTCGGAATAAAAATAAAATTAGCAATTTGATTTCTATATGAATTCCTAAGTAAATTGCTAAATAATTATAATTCGGTATAAAAAATAAACAAAAAATTGCTATTAGATTTTAATATGAAATCCTACCAAAAATAACCGATATTAGGAATAAAATTAGCAATTTGATTTCAATATGAATTCCAACGTAAAATCCATGAATAAAAATTAAAGAAAAATTAGCAATTGGATGCGGATATGAATTCCAAGGAAAAAGAACTAAAATTCAGAATAAAAAATTAAAGAAATTTGCAATTTGATTTCTATACGAATTCCAAAGTAAAATTCCTAAACTAAAATTTGGAATATGCTAAATAAATTTAGCAATTTGATTTGTATACAAACTCCAAAAAACATAATTAAAATATTGAATAAAACTAAAAGCTATAAGGAGGGTAATATGAATGGTGTCGGAGGAGATACAAAAGAAGTCATCACGTTCGCTCTCAAGGTCACGTGTTTCTATTGTTGCTTCCTATGGAATAAAAATAAAAACTAATTGAAATTTTGAATAAAAAAATACAAGTTATAATGAGGATATCACGAATGGTGTCAGATGAGACCACAAAAGAGTACAATAGCATCGATCTGTCCTGAAAGAAGACATTATCCTATGGGAAAACAAAGAGCCGAGGCGGTGACGACGAAGATGAGGATAATGTCGTGCTGCTCACCTTAGTCATTCAACGAGGACAATGCCGAGCTGCTCGTCGAAGCCATTGAAAAGGAAGTCCAGTGTTGAAGGAGCCAAGCACCGTGATGACAAGTGATGAGCGTCGGCGTTATTCAAAAAGTTAGGGGGTGTTTGGCATGGCTCTAGAGCCCAACTCCAGGCTAGAGTTGGGTAAAACTAGCCAAACACCCCAACTCCAAAAAAAATTGGAGCAGCTTAACTCCATAGAGTTTTTGGAGCTCTAGTTCATTCTCTTGGAGCACCTATTTTCCAACTCTACAATCATCTGAAATAAATCTAGACATGGAGTTTCAAAGAAATTACCCACCTTTGCCATCGATTACACTCCCATTGAAACGAATCGTTTTTTCTATCCTACCATTAGCCCGTCCCACTCCTCCATTCCCCATCGCCCCACGCCACCGCATACGCCCGCCCGCCGCCGCTTGCCCACCCCGCCCGCCCGCCCGCCCCCGCCCGCCCGCCCGCCCGCCCGCCCGCCCCCTTGCCCGCCCGCCCGGTTTGACTTTTGAGTAGAAAATCGAAATTGTCTCACTGGGAAGATTTGGAGGTGGATTAGCCGATTCGTCGCTATTCTTGGAGAAGAAAGGAAGGGCGCAGTGTTGCTTTGAGGCGAGGAGGCGCCTCATTGTTGGATTTTATTTGTCCCACCGATCCGATCGAGGAGGTAATCATCTCACCATTGTCCCTTTCGGTGGCTCGGTTTCTTGGAGTTTTGATTTGGGGAAGATTTCTTGGGGATTTAAATCGGCGTGCGAGGGGTCGCAGAATTTTGGTGGTTCGAGTTTAAGCTTGGGGCAAAGAGGATTTTTTTCTTAGAGATTTCCGCGCTTGTTTGGTGTTGGTCCGATTATTGTCGTCTCTCGATTCTGAAGGACAAGTGGTGAAAAGGAGCTAGCTTTGATTGCTATGTTCTTGATTTCGTACATGCAATCCATCCGTAAGCGATCTTGTTCCTTTTATTTACGCCATCATCCTCACCGGAGTCTCTTGAAGTTGAAGGCGATAGATTTCTTGTGAAAGTATTTTCGGTTCTGCGAATAGAGAGAGTTCCATTTTGTTGGTGTACCTATTCGATTTGAGTAGTAGTGATCTTGGTGGTCCTTGAATAGTTTGAAGCTGAAATATCTTCCTTGGTGGTCTATTAGGTAGTACTGAGCATGGACAATTTCTCTTTGTAGTTGCATTGTTCGATCTAAATTTGGACTTTTAAAAGCAATCTAGGGCACTTCATGTAGCAAGTATTTCAGTAACAATGCATATAACTTTTTACTCGTAATTTGTATCAATGTTACTCTCACATGGGCAAAAGGCGGAAAAGGAGTGAATCTTGTTATATGCATAGTTGCAACTTTTGCAAAAATAGTAACTACAAAAAAAGCGCGATTCTAACAGATTATTGTCTTTGATCAAAAAATCATGGGAGTGTAATTCACCTTGCTAAAATACAAAAATCATCCATCGAAACAAAACTTTAGTGAAACAAAGCTATACTTTTGTGCTACATATGAAAAGGAGATGTGGCAACAAATTATGCACCTTTCATCTTGAGGATTCTCTTCTTGATCACTTGCGCACAGCCTCACAATGCATATGCACCTTGACTACTCAGCAATCACCGTGGGCTTCCAAACGAACAAAAAATATCAATATCTCGGTCTCCAAATCACACAAACAACAACAATCGTACACAATTCAAGCGGACGCAAGCTAGTTCAAGTTGATGATAATAATGTCAAATGTTCAAGAACTATTCGGGAAGGGCAACTCACCTCCTTCTCTTGAGTTTTGGTGGTTCGGGTTCTTCCTTTTCTCCTCTTCCTTCTTCTCCTCCTTTGGCGGTGGCATTGGTGTGAAGCTCAACCTTGCGCCTGTCTTCTTCTCGCACACGCTCCACCACCTTCATTGGGTCAAGAAGACCTTCTTCCCTTCACCACCACCTTGTGTGCTTTTGAGTCCGCGCTAACATCTTCCACTCTCGCATTCCATCATACTACTTTTCGGACTTGTAGATCCATTGATGGATCATACTACATTCGGACTTCGGTAGCTCCATTGGTGAACTACAACATTTTGAATCGAACGGCAATAATTGGAAAAGGGACACATTTTTTTGGAACAACTGCACAAAGGAACTGTATAAATAAATTTGAGTCTTGTGGGCAAACTTGTTGGAGATACATTTATGAGCTTTGGATTTATGAGTTAAGAGTACAATTTGAAATTTTGGTGAGATTTGATGTGTTAAGCATCTCTGCATAATCCAACATTTTAAAGGGAATCTAGAGCTTCTTTTTAAGATATCTGCAGGGAGAAGACATACACTAGAGGTTGTGATTCTCTATGGGATTATCGATTGAACAAAGTTATTTGGATCTGTAGTTTTTTCCCATCCTTAACAAAGAGGCGACGTGTGACTCTTGAAAAGAAAGGTCGAATTGAGTGAATCAATACTAGTACTCCAAACTTTGTTTACCTAACCTCTTCAAATACCACAACGAATCACAATAACTTTTTTTACATTGAGTTTTTCCTTAAAATGCGTTTTAGTATGCATCGTTTCCTATTTGAAACAACTACCGTCTGATGCATCGTTTCCTGTTTGGATCATGTTCATGTTAGCAATCTGTGTATGTTCTGAAAGCTCGTGCTGAGTTGCTATAGATGCCGGAAATTGATTGGAACGTAGAGAACACTCGGATCCTATGTGGTTTGATGGCGAACAAGTTGAGAAAGGAAATCGGCCAAATACATTCTTGAATTGATTGGTTATCTTTGCGGTTGAAAAGGATTCAAAGATAGGGCGGGTATTGAATTAACCAAGGCGCAAATCAAGAACAAATGGGATAAATTGAAGGAAGATTTCAAGGCATGGAAAAAGCTTAAGATGAGGCAAACAGGAACCGGTTGGAACCGTAATAATGGCACTATTGATATGGACGATGAATGGTGGAAGAAAGCTAGAGTGTAAGTGTTATATGTATTTATAGGAATGTTACCTTTTAAATTAGTTCTTTGTTATTATTTGTACTAATATGTGTTGCTCTCTTGGATATTTTCGGGACATTCAGTGCGGGAAGTTTAGGAAGCAACCCTTCAAAATGAAGATGAGTTGACGACTTGTTTTCAAGGCATCGTTAATATTGGTGTTGACCATTGGTCCCCTTGTGGCGGCAATGCAACACCTACAGCTTGATAGTGCGACACAAGGTGAGGAAGGTGCGAGAATGTGCGTCGAAGGTTTGGCTCAAGGTGAGGAGGTAGAGGAGGTACCCTTCCCCGGTAGTGCCAAAAGAGCGGCAAGGCCTGCCCAAGATCTGAGCAAGAAAGCTAAGGCAATGAATGCAGATCCTCATTCAAGAAGTCATCACTAGTATGGCTAGTTCAAAGAAATGAATATGCTTCCAAGAAAGAAGGAAAATTCACTATTGATCAAGTGATGGAGGTTTGTGATTGCTTGTGGTGCCGATTATGAAACTAATGAACACTACATGGCCACCGAATTGTTTGTGAAGAAGGAGCAAAGGGAGATGTTTATGACCTTGCCTCACGATGACATTAGGTTCAAGTGGCTTAGTAGGAAATATAATGACAAGCATGGAAAGTAGGAGTGCTTCCTATGGCTTGTCTCTTGTATCTGCAATATGTTTTATTTTCCTATGATTGAAGACTTGTAATAATATGCTTGACATTTGTATGAACTTATTTTATGAACTCATTTTATATTATGCTTTACATTTGTATGAACGCATTTTATAATTTGCTATACCATTTTATTTCTACAGATGTCTACAAGTGAGAGTGATGAAAATAGCGATGATGATCATCAATTTTTTCTCTCATTCAAGGTGGTGCTAAACTTGTAGAAGCTTATGTTCACATTTGTATGGACAAGGCACCGCCAAGGACCTCACAACTCGATGGAATGGGATGGGTGGTGAGACCCTAAACACTCAGGGAATGCCACACAATGCTTGGATGAACAAGGATATCTTTTGGATCTGCATGATGTCTTTGGTTGAGAGGTATGGTTTGAGACCGTCAAAACACATGAATACCTATGAAATGCTTGCAATTTTTCTATTCACATGTGGTGGATGTGAGTCAAATAGAAGAGGGCAAAATAGGTTTAAGCACTCTGGTGAAACCATTAGTAGGAAATTCCATGAAGTTCTTGATAGTGTGGTTGCAATGGTCAAGATTATTTGAGACCAACTGATCCTAATTTTGGACAGTTCACAAAAGAATAAGGGATGACAAAAGAGCATATCCACACTTTAGGGATTGCATAGGAGCACTAGATGGAACTCATATTCGTGTTTCTCTTTCACCGAGGAACAAGTGAGGTACATTGGTAAGACAGAATTGCTACTCAAAATGTGCTTGCTGCTTGTGATTTTGATATGCGATTCACATATGTGGTCATGGTCGGTAGGGAGCTTTGCATGACACTAGTGTCTTGTACCATGCAATGGAAGTGGATCTGAAGTCTTCCCACATCCTCCACAAGGTAAAAAATATTTTATCCAGCTCCATTTTGTCCTCAAATGTGTCTTGTACCATGCAATTCTTATTTTCTTTTCACATGTGTAGGCAAGTACTATGTTGTGGACGCGGGCTATCCTAATCGTCCGGTTACCTAGCTCCATACAAGGGTGAAAGGTATCATTTACAGTGGCATCGAGGTATGGAACCAAACACTCCAAAGAGAAGTTCAACCGGATCCATTCATCATTCGTAATGTTATTGAGCGTTCATTTGGACTATTAAAAATGAAGTGGCAAATTCTTTATAAGATGCCTCCATATTCCATGCTCACACAAAAAAAGATTGTAGCTGCTACCATGGTTCTCCACAATTTCATACGTGAGCATGCTAGTGGGGATGTGGACTTTGCGAATTTCGATCGAGATCCGAACTATGTGCCTACTATCCGGAAAGGTACAACAAATATGATGTGTCTCAACATGCCTCGATGGATCCACTTGAATCAAGCTTTGTGACTATGGACTCATTTCGTGATAGTTTGGCTACATCCGTCGCCTTAGCTTGGAATTAATGTAATTGTATTTTGAAACTATGGACTTGTATCTTGGATAATTTGGTTGGACATGATTATCTTGATATATGTTGGTACTTTAATTTATTTACATGCTTGTCGGACTTGTATCTCGTATTCATACAGTTTAGCTAAGCGATACATGAGAACATACGTGTTACTGTTATGCTGCTGCACGCATCATTGAACTCCACTCATGTCAACCAAGGGCAAAGTGGGCAATCCACACGAGACAAACCACAATGCGAGTGAGAGTACCCTTCTAGCCAAACACTCCATACAGACAGCTCCAACTCCACTCAGAGCCAGCTCCACCTGGAGTTCTGGAGTGGAGCTGCTCCAACTGGAGTTAGAGCCATGCCAAACAGGCCCTTAGTGTCCAAAGAAGCTTGATGGTGGAAAAGATCTAGCACAGAGGAGATGAAGCTTTGCATTGAAGACGATCTGTGGAAGATATGGGGCCATCGGGCAGCTAGGAGCGTGCCTTCATTGGCGACGGTGAAAAGATTCTCTATATTGTTTGATAACTACTAAAACAAACATGCCAACAGGGGCGAATCCAGGGGGTAACCCCCAAACCTCTGGTGCCGGCGGCCATGGCTGGTTTCTCAACCAGAAGAAGAAGAATCAAGGACATAACAAAAATTTATGGGACTTGCCAAAGCGGTGAAGCCCACAAGGCCCAACTGACTTCCACCCCCACCCCCACGTCCTAAGTCCCCACCTCTCCCCACATCACGTTCCTATTCTTCGTTCCAAAATTCCCAAATCCGAGAGACCGAGAGGATACACACCGCCAGTGGCGACGAGAAGGGGAGGCGGCGAGGCGCGAGGGAGCCACCGAGGAGGGAGCCGGGGCGGGGGAGCTACCGCAGCGCCGCTGGTAGCCGGAGCGCGCACTACTGCGCCACCGAGGACGGCGACTCGATGAGGAGGGAGCTGGGGCGAGGGAGCCACCGCGGCACCGCCGATAGCCAGAGGAGTCCAAGGAGGCGAGGAGAGGAGGCCAAGGCAGGGAGCCAGGGCCGGGGCAACCGTCGATCCGGAGGAGGCGAGGAGAGGGCAGACGCAGCCAAATCTGGCCATCTGGGGCGGGGGAGGAGAGGAGGAGGGATCTACGGGGGTGGCCGAAGGAGGGCTGGGAGCGAGGAGGGGAAGTCGGAGGAGCTGAGGAGGGCCAGAGGGGAGGAGGGGGCGAGGAGCGCTGAGCAGCTGAGCCGGAGGGGGAGGCTCTGTGAGAAGGAGGAGGCTCTGTGAGGGACTGAGGAGGGAGCCGAACAACCGGTGCCAGAGGACTGAGGAGGGGGAGGGGGAGGCTCTGTGACTGGGAGGAGGAGGTCGCGAGGAGGAAGAGGGACCAAGGAAGTGCCATGTTGGTTCGGTTGAGTTGAAGAACTGAAGATTACCAAGGAAGCTTTCAACAAGACAACTACTAAAGATTGAAGGAGAGCCTCTGCTGCCTACTGGAGTACTGGTAATGTGGTACATAGTACATAGTGTTAGAATATAGTCATTAGTCAAATAGCAATTTGTTACAAACTTAGAATATAGTGTGGTAATGTAGTATATAGACATATAGTGTTAGAATATATTCAAGTAATTTAACTAGCCCATTAGCAATTTGTTAGAATATAGTGTGGTAATGTGGTGTGTACTCAATTAGCAATTTGTTCGTGGGTTTGCAATAATGGATAAACGAATTTTGCGTAATTATTTCACAAGCAATTCAAGTGGTACTCCCTCAACCGATGAGAACACAACTCAACCAAAGAAGTCTCCACTAGAATTTAATCCGAATGAAATTATTATCGATCCTTCAAGTGGCAATGACATCTCTTGAGAGAATATTTTCGACAATGAATATTATCAAAACAGATTTACGCAATAAGATAGCGGATGTGTAGTTGAATGATTTGATGGTGTGCTACACCAAATGAGATATATTTAGATCCATTGATGATGATATAATCATAAGATCCTTCCAAAGACATGAAATCTCGTAGAATGAATTTGCCTCGTGAAAGTCGTGATTCAAGCTAGCGCCTTTGTTGTATGATTCGTTTATTTTGAATGATCATGGTCATTTAAGTACAATTTGCTATTGTATCACTAATTTTTCTCATTTTAATGTGAAAACCTTTACCCACTAGAACTATATTTATATGTTTTGGTGATGCACTTTCTATTAACGAGGTAACTTCATCGTATTTCTTTTTTTGCTTTAATTTGCTTTTATTCATGTATGAATTTGATTACACAATAATACAAAACTATGTTTGTCTCAAATTAGCTTTGTCATTCGATGCTTTGAGCCTACCCTCTATTTTGATCCTGGAATCGCTGCTTGCATGCCAATATCAGTGAAGATAGGAGGTAGTCGTGGTTAGTGAGGAAGCTACCGTGTTGAGTTAGCTAACATCGAATAAGAGGAGCGATGACACGAGAGAAGAGGACATTGAACATGTATAACATCATGTATGTATATGTACATACATGCATTCGTACGAATAGAAGCGCGGACTTACAGAGACAAAGGAGCAAAAATCTTCGAATAGAGATGACACAACAGTAGGGAATATGCTCGTGGTCACGGAGAACGCGCCACGTGTCCTCAGCTGGAATCAACGACGGTTGCATATGTATCCATGTTGATGTCGCAATGGCTAGCATAAAGCAATAATTAGATAGAAATAAAATATAACTATGTGGTGAAATATTGCTTGGAAGGGGTAGCAGCTGAGGGGGATCGATCAAGATTTGAGCTTATTGTTGGAGGTTGAAGCAAAAAAAATTGTAATAACAAGAGATAAAAGACACAGTTTGGTGGGACAGTAAGTGTGTGAGGGAAGATAAGTTCAAAGTCACTCATAGTGCATCGGTGTATACGTAAACAAGATACTCTAATACTATGTAAACTAATAAGATAATTTACCACACATATAATCAACATCTTACTTGAATAATAGAGGTACATATGAAAACATACAATTTGGAAGGAAAAAAAACTAATAGAGTAAGAGAATATAAGCATACAGTTACACTATCTATGCATAATAGAAAATTGTTCGTTTCTAATAACCTCAATAACTTTTTATGCTTAATGATTTTCTTTCGTCAAAGCTGACACTTCAATTACGTTCAGGTCGTAATTTCATTCAAGCTTCTATTGTCATTTTCAATGTTTAGGATATCTTAAATATCTAAATAGCATATAAGATATGTAAATACATTCTCAGACATTTATACAAACTTCGAAGCAAATCTAACAGTGCAAATGGGCGGACCACCATGCTACTCTATATCAAATCATAAGCTGTACCAACTGCACATTCTCTATATTGGTAAGAAAAGAAGACCAGTCATGCAATGCACTTGTAACATCACAATAACCTACTAACAATTGAAGATTTATAGTCAGAACCTAGGAAAACATATACTTTTGTTTATGGCACGATCTATCCATGGATTATGCTCGAGACCTATCATCTAAGATGTAACAATTAAAATGCTGCTCTCATAGCGCCCTTAGTTGCATCACGCTTCATCTCTGCAGTCTTCCCACTTCCTCGGAAGTACATGTACACTTGCTGCATGCATAATGCCAAAAGGGCTCAGATAATTCACTTTAAGTTAGTTCTGGAAATCAGATCGGTTGCTCATCACAAGACTGACCTGGATAACCCAGATGCTGAGCAACGACTCAAGGCAAAACAATCCAAATCCAACAAAGTAGAAGATCTGCACAAGAATTATATGAATTACTTGGCCAACCAAAGAACTCTTTGGCATCAAGAATCTGAAAGCTACGATGACATCTAATGTCAAAAGTTCAAAACTGTGTATCTAATATATAGACATAAATGTAGTTGACTAACAATAAGGTGCTGCACTTACCCCCACCAAAGCATTCCTGCTGATAAGATCAATCGCTGGCAAAATTCCTCTACAAGGGAATAAGAAAAGTCAGTCCATGAAAATGTTCAAGGGAAAAAAAATTAAAACAATATTTTGAACCAACACACGGTGCCACATGAATAGTTCAGTAGTCTTCTGAATCACAGCCTTTTTGTGTGTACTGGTCATGGGAACATGAAATTTCATATTTTGATGAAGTGAAACATTTTATGTTTGTATGGAAGAAATGAAGGATGGATATAATTCAAGAATTCGATTAAGGTGAGTTCTGTTAAGAATGATAGTGTTCTCTTTCTCCCTCTCTAGCCCATGTAGCCCATGAGGCCCATATAACATTGTCTATATATACCACTCAATCAATGAATAAGATGCAGAGTTTTGAATAGCAAACCCTAACCTCTTCTTGTTCTAACATAGTATCAGAGCCATCTTTAACCCTAACCCTATTTTCATAGCCGCCTCTGCTTGAGCTTCCTCCGTCGTGGGCCGGTGGGTCCGAGTCGCTGCTCGGCAACATCGTCGTCGCCTGGTGCGTCCTCGCCGTGACTTCATCGCGCGGGATCTTCCGCTGCCTCCTCTGCTCGGGCTCAAGGACACGCCGCGCCTCTCCTCCATCGCGCTACCCGTGGGTCCCCCTCTTCCACCCGGAGTCGCGTGGTACATCGTCCTCGCCATGCCTCCATCGCGCCAGATCTTCCGCCACCTTCTTTGCTCGGGGACGCGCTTCTCCTCCATCGCGCCGCCCGTGGGCCTTGGTAGTCGCGTTGGATCAGCGTCGCCTGGGGTCTTCCACCTCTCTGTATTCACGCGTCTTCCGCCGCTTTCTTCCACCTCCTGGTCCACGCGTCTTCCGCCGCCTCCTCTGCTCGGGCTCGGGATTCCTCCGGATCTACGCCCATTTCACCACGAGGAGGAACACCAAGTGGATCATAACCACCTCTCCATCTTGGTCTGGAGGTATCACTTGCTACTTCGCTTCCCCATCTTGGTCTGGTACTGCTTCTGCTCTAAGGCTACTGCTTCTCCACCTTGCTACTGCTACTGATTCTCCGATCCAGATACTTCTGCTACTGCTCTAAGGTCATACCACTAATTGATTGTGCTGATTGCTTGTTGCTGCGTGGTTGTGGAAAATCAAGATGGCAAAATCTGAGTCAATGTTTGGGGGCAGTTCATCTCTAGTGTTCACAGACATCAAGCTCGATAGGTTGAATTACCTAGCATGGGCTTTCTCAGTCAAGATTACTCTTAGGGGTTATGGTTTGGCCTCTCACTTGACCGATGATCCTCCTGATCCAAAGAAGGTTGATGTTGAGGCAGTAAAGGCTTGGCAGAAAGAGGATAATCGTGTCATGACTGGTCTTGTACTGAGTGTTGATGTCTTTGAGGATAAGTCTTGAGTATCATACTTCAGCCAAGCAGATGTGGGTATACTTTGAGAGGAGATATGTTCAGTCCAGTGGTACTCTTCGCTTCACATTGCTCAAGAACATTCATAGTACTCAACAGCGGAATCAGTCAGTGGAGGAGTATTACAGTGATTTCACTCATATCACTGGCCCTCTAGAGTCTATGATGCTGAAGGCTGTTGTTGCTTGTCAGTCTTGTGCTGCGCAGACGCTCATGTATCAGTTTGTGATGGGGCTTCGATCGGAGTTTGAGCCTGTTCGTACTCAATTGCTCAATTATCCCACTCCACCGACTTTGACTGAGGTTCTCTCTAGTTTGATTGCAGAGGAGACTCGTCTTCATTGCCTTATGCCTGCCTCAGGATCCTCACCACATGCTGTCCTGAGTCTCTCACAGCAGTCTAGATCTACCAAAGCAACACCCACAGGAGTGTTGGTATGTTCCCATTGCAAGAGGACTGGTCATCATATTGACAAGTGTTTCAAGTTACATCTAGATCAGCTTGTTGCTTATCATGCTAGACAGCCATATGATCGTCGTCGTGGAGCACCTACTGGAGCAGTCACTACTGCCACACCCACACCTACTGTGAGTTCTAGATCAATGTCTGCTATGACTTCAGTCACACCTTCTGCTACTAGCACTGCTCATCATTGGGTTCTGAACTCGGGTGCCTCTTTTCATGTCACATCAGACAGCTCTCAGCTTGTTGCTCGTAGGCCTATGACTGATGCAGCTTATGTTCATACTGTCGATGGTACACCTTACTCTATCACCTATCAGGGCACTCTACATCTTGTTTCTCAGTTCCTGATGTGTCTTTTGTTCCTCAGCTATCTATGAACCTCCTTTCTGTTGGCCAACTTACTGATATGAACTATTTCATTGGATTTGATGATTCTTCTTGTTTCATTCAGGATCGTCAGAGCAGAAGAGTGATTGGTTCTGGCCATCGCCGCAGAGGCTCTCCTAGTCTGTATGTCTTGGACACCTTACATCTCCTTCCATCAGTACATCTAAAGCCTCAAGTGTCTTCTGCTATGTCATCATCTCAGTCTTCAGCTAGTTCTTTTTCAGCAAGTGGCATTATAGACTTGGTCATCTTTGTGGAGCTCGCCTCACCACGCTAGTTCGCCAGGGCTTCTTAGGTCATGTCACTTTTGGGTCTAGTTCTCATTATACTGGTTGTAAGCTGGGGAAACAACTACAACTTCTATATTCTAGTAGTACCTCTGTCTTCTGGTCCTTTTGATTTCATGCATTCTGATGGATGGGGTCCATCTCCTATTGCTTCGAATGGTGGTCATAGTTATCATGTCATATTTGTTGATGATCACTCTCGATATACTTGGATCTACTTTATGAAACATCGCTCTCAGTTGATTTCCATTTATCAGTCTTTTGTTAATATGGTTCATACACAGTATTCTTCTTCCATTCATGTTTTTCGTTCTGACTATGGGGGAGAGTATCTTTCATCAACATTTCGTCAGTTCCTTTCTTCTGAGGGTACTCTTCCTCTGCTCTCGTATCCTAGTGCTCATGCTCAGAATAGTGTTACTGAGCGCAAGCACCGTCACATCATTGAGACTGCTCGTACTCTTCTCATCTCCTCATTTGTTCCCTCACTTCTGGGGGGAAGCAGTCTCTACGGCGGTCTATCTCGTCAACCGTCAACCCTCTTCCAAGCTTGAGCAAGTCTCCTGGTGAGGTCCTATGTAGTGCACCTTCTCGCTATGCTCATCTTCGTGTCTTTTGTTGTGTCTGCTATGTCCTCCTAGCAACTCGTGAGTGCACGAAGCTGAGTGCTCAGTCGGTTGAGTGTCTTCATGGGTTATAGTCCTGAACATAAGGGCTATCGTTGCTATGATCCCTCAGCTCGTCGCATTCGCATATCTCGTGATGTGACATTTGATGAGGGTCGACCCTTCTTTTATCATCTTTCTACACATTCCACTTCCTCTTCCACATATTCCACCTCCTTTTTGTGTCTACCTCCTATTCCTTCATCAGACTTATTTTCTCCAGTATCGAATGTGTCTCCTCCACCAGCTCCACCACCTTCTGCACCAGTTTCACATTCTAGTGGGTCTCCTCCACCAGCTCCACCAGTCTTTGACACTTCCACTTTTCCCTTTCACTATAGTCGTCGACAGAGAGTTCCTTCTGATCCTCGGTCCTCTCCTCCACTTGACCCTCCGGCCAGTACCACCGACTCTGACGATCGTTCTACTACATCACGGTATGTTCTACGTGATCGTTCTTCTATTCAGGCACTAGAGAGATAGGGTTTTTCTCATGAAGGTGCGGTAGCTGAGCCGAGTACATATCAAGAGGCTGCCAGTATACCTGGGTGGCAGTTGGCTATGACAGAGGAGCTCACAGCATTAGAGTGTACATGCACTTGGGATCTTGTTCCTCTACCATCTGGAGCTATTCCTATAACTTGCAAGTAGGTGTACAAAGTGAAGAACAAGTCAGATGGTTCAGTAGAGCGATACAAGGCTCGTCTTGTATCTTGCAAGAGGTTTTTGGCAGGCTTATGGTCGAGATTACGATGAGACTTTTGCTCTAGTTGCTCATATGACCACAGTCTGTACTCTTATTGTTGTTGCAGTAGTACGCACATGGACTATATCTCAGATGGATGTCAAGAATACTTTCCTTCATGGTGATCTACATGAAAAGGTCTATATGCAGCCACCCCCAAGTGTTGAGACTCCTACAGGATATGTTTGTCGTCTTAGGTGTGCTCTATATGGTCTCAAGCAGGCTCCTCGTGCGTGGTTTGAGCGTTTCAGCTCCGTGATTCGAGCTGCTAGTTTCACTCCAAGTGAACATGACCCTGCCTTGTTTGTTCACACTTCTCCACGTGGTCGTACGTTGCTTCTGTTATACGTAGATGGTATGCTGATTACAGGAGATGATGATTATGTGGCTTTTGTGAAGTTAGTGAACAGTTTATGATGTCCGATTTGGGACCATTGAGCTATTTTCTAGGGATTGAAGTTCATTCTGATGGTGATGGCTACTATCTCTCCCAGCATCGCTATGTTCAGGATCTGCTTGCTCGCTCTGGTATGACTGATATACGCACTGCTGCTACACCCATGGGGCTCCATCTACAGCTTCGACCTACAGACAGTGTACCCCTGACAGATCCTTCTCGTTATCGTCAGCTCATTAGGAGTCTTGTTTATATCACTGCCACCAGTTTGTCAGTACTCCCACCTCAGTCCACTATTGTCATGTTTTTCGTGTGTTGTGATACTTGCGAGGGATTGCATTAGACGTTTGTTCTATGCCAGTTCAAGTCAGCTTCAACTTCACGCTTACTCTGACTGCACTTGGGCGAGTGATCCTACTGATCGTCGATCTATCATTGGTTATTGTATCTCTCTTAGTACTTCGCTCATTGCCTTGGAAGTCTAAAAAGCAGACTGCGGTGTCACGCTCTAGTGCAGGGGTTGAGCTTCGAGCTCTTGCTACTACCACCTCAGAGATCATTTGGCTTTGATGGCTCTTGAGTGATCATGGTGTCCATTATGACAATCCTACACCTCTCTTTTGTGACAATACAGGTGCAATTTGTTAGGAATAGCAACTTGTATTTCCAGGAGACCAAAGGGCCAGTATATATGTACAAAGTACAGGAGGTGAATATGCAAATAACCTCTTATAACAATGTGGAATAACACACTATACATATATCTCTAACCCCCCCTCAAACTCATGGTGGATCAACAACACCGAGTTTGGAGAGGTAGAAGCCGTGTTATGCTCGAGTCTGGGCCTTCGTGAAGAAATCGGCTATTTGAAGCTCGGAAGGCACATATTGATGAGCAATCACATGATCATGCACACAAGACCTCATGAAGGAAGCATCAACACCAATATACTTAGTGAGCTCATGCTTCACAGGGTCACGGGCAATACTGATAGTACCTGTACTGTCTGACAAGAGAGAAGTCGGTGTAGTGACAGAAACCAAAATCCTCAAGTAACCACCGTAGCCAAGTAATCTCTGCTGTCAAGAGAGCCATAGCTCGCAACTCAGCCTCTGCACTCGAACGGGACACTGGCGGTATGTTAATTCGTCTTCCGGGCAATGAGAGAACCACCAAGAAAAACACACAAGTAGAGATAGACCAGCGATCAGAGGGATCGCTGGCCCAAGTAGCATCCGAATAAGCTGAAGTCAGAACAGTGGAGTGTGGAAAGAAGAAACGGCGAGAGAGTCCCACAAAGG
Organism: Hsuehochloa calcarea; assembly: GCA_036346395.1. NCBI lineage: Eukaryota > Viridiplantae > Streptophyta > Magnoliopsida > Poales > Poaceae > Hsuehochloa > Hsuehochloa calcarea. The sequence continues at coordinate 34,438,753 of CM070606.1, forward strand.
TATCGCAGAACTCGAAGAAGGTGGCTGTAGTGGACCTGAGTGGGAGCAGAGACGAACTTACTCAGAATGTGGACTGGATAGGAACATGAGCAACAGAAGGAACATGAAAAGATGAGTTGCTAAGAGGTCCTCGACCAGAGACAGAAAGAGAGATATCATCAGCAGTAAGAACACTAACAGGAGAATCAAGAGGTAATGAAAGACACAGTGGAAGAATCAGAAATCATGTGAAAAGATGCTCCAGAATCAAGAATCCACGGGGAGGTACCTAACTGTGTAAAAGGTGGTTTCGCGATGCGAAGGATCGTGAGCATAACCTGCGAGAACACATCGAGGAGAACACGGCGACAAGCGGCGTCGAAGTCGGCTATCTCTCGCTCGGTGAGAAATCGCCGAAGGAGTCGATGCAGACGTCGATGTAGAAGCACCAGTGCCAGTGCTAGTAGAAGAACGACGTGAAAGATGGCGCTGCTTCTTATAGCACTGAGACTCAATGTGACCGACCTTGTCGCAATAGGAGCAGTGAGGACGGCCACCACCACCTGTGGAAGCCGCTAGATGAGGCAGTGTGCTGAAGCGTGGGGCAGTCAATGTAGCAGGTGGTCGAGCGGCGAGCACGGAGGGGAGTGGCATCAGACCAGCACCACTCAAGCGAGTCTCCTCTCCACGTATCTCGGTAAGAGCCTCCAGGAGAGTGACACGAGAGTGGCGTGCAAGGAGCTGAGCACACCTCTGCTCGAACTCAGGACTAAGGCGAGTAAGGAAATCGTAGATACGTTGAAACTCCAGTCGGCCGACGCATACCAGCAAAGACTGAGCGGGAGCGGCGGCCGAAGAGTGCGGAGAGTCGGTGACGCCGCATGCAGAGCTCTGAGCGTAAAAAGCATCAACAGTAGCATCACCCTGCTGAAGAGAGTGCTCCTGGCGGACCACGGACAGGTAGAGTGCATCACCAAAGGGCTCATAATGCTAACGAAGGTGAGTCCACATCTGGAAAGCCGAAGGGAGTCCCACAACCTCAGAAGAGAACTAAGGCTGGACACTAACGATGAAGACAGCAGCCGCCTGAGCGTCGTCGTCATACCACTGAGTGTAGGTGGTCAGTCGATCCTTATAGGAATCCAGAGCCTCTTGGTAGGCAGAGGCAGCCTCATCATCACAAGGCGAGCGGCCTCAGCAGCATACTTGTCAGCTGTCGGGGCAGCGCGACAGGAGTAGGCTCCGTCGGAGTAGGGCAAGGCGGGCAGGTGACATCGCCAGAGAGGATGCCCTAGAGACGAAGACCACGCATGTGGATGCGCATGTGAGACACCAAGTCGATGTAATTAACACCATCGAAGATCATCGGGCAGCGAGGGAGGGAAACGGTGCCCATTGGTAGGCGGCCGACTGGCGCGGCGACCAAGACAACGGTCTAACGGCGGCCTTTGGGCGGTAGCGACGGTTAGAACGACGTTTTTCACCGACTCAATTAAAACGCCTACTGCGCCACCTGCGTAAAGCCCACACGGCACGCAGAGGCTAGGTTTCCCCACTGGCGGGCGATGCGATGGCGGCGGCGGCCTCCGCGACGACGCGCGCGGAAGAGGAGGCGGCCGACGGAGCGCGGAGGCAATGGAGGCGCAGTGTCCTCACGGCGACATGCGCCGGAGGAGTCGGCCGTGGAGCGGCGGCGAACGATCCAGCGAGCGGCCGGCGACGGCAAGGGTCGGACTCGAGGTCTGCGCGCGACGTGGTGGCGGTGATGAGCGGCCGGCGCCGGCCTGCCGCAAGAAGAAGCCGAGCGACTTGCCGAGCTCAGGATCCTCCGCCGGAGGAAGAGGCCGGCAACGAAGGACTCGACGGCTGGTGATGGCGTGAGGCAGGGGAGGAGGGAAGCCAGCGGCGGCAGCTAGGGCAGGGGAGGACGAGTTGCGCGTCCGGGAGAGGTAAACCTAATTTGCTCTGATACCATGTTAGGAATAGCAACTTGTATTTCCAGGAGGCCAAAGGGCCAGTATATATATATATACAAAGTACAGGAGGTGAATATGCAAATAACCCCTCATAACAATGGGGAATAACACACTATACATATATCTCTTAACACAATTCAGATTGCAAATGATCCAATCAAGCATGAGCTGACAAAGTACATTGGTGTTCATGCATCTTTCACACGATCTCACTATCAGTAGACAACCATCTCCCTCAAGTATGTTCCTTCATATTTTCAAGTTGCAGATTTCTTCACTAAAGCTCAGACTCGATAACAGCATCGGCTTCATCTACTCAAACTCAGTGCATCAGATCCTCCTGATCTACTATGAATTTGAAGGTGGGTGTTAAGAATGATAGTGTTCTCTTTCTCCCACTCTTGCCCATGTAGCTCATGTAACATTGTTTATATATACCTCTCAATCAATGAATAAGATGCAGAGTTGTGAATAGCAAACCCTAGCCTCTTCTTGTTCTAACAAGTCCAACAATGGGTCTACGCAATCAAGTCGAAACTGTAAAGTGGAACTTTGTTCTACAATGCTCATCTACAAATCGAAGTAAGCTGGCATCAAAATGTGCAACATACAAGTCACGCCACTGTCTCACTGATACTATCATAGCAAAAGCCATTTCAATTAAATGCAAGTACTGGAGGTCACTGGTTTCAGTCTTCATAATGCCCCTTAACAATATAAACGAGCAGGAAACTTACGCCAAAGACTTTCCCTCAAAGACAGCGGGAGGAGCCACAGCAGAAAATATGCAGAAAATAATGTGAAGCTGTAAAGACAGAAAGTTCAATCATTATATTTGACTTAAATTATCGAACGTTAAGCATTACACAGATAAACTAAGGCATTCCTCGGTAAGCGACTCATAAGACTTACCAAGTAAAGCAAGAAGAACAATCCAAACTTCAAGGCATTATCAGTCCTACAAAATAAGTTGCAAGAAAGTGTTATTTATCCATATGCAAAAACCAGGATGAAAGAGAGATACCAAAATAATACAATAAGCCTTCAAATATATACCTCATAGCATTATAAAGAGGGCGATACCATAACACATATGCACCAGGAACACCAGAGATGAAGTAGATGATTGCTAGCAACCAGATCTTCGCACCTGAAAATGGATAGACCATTCATAAATAAATAACTTCATAGATGCACAGGCCACAGGCAACACCAAAAGAGCTTGTGTATTACCTTCCCCTTTGATCCAAGCTGATGTAACTGCTATGATGTTCCAGAAGAGACAGCAAACTAACCCTATACAATGCCAGAGAAAGCTTTCTTAGTTTTGCTGATAACGAAATAAGAAGCCAAATATATTTATATGCAAAATAAGAGGAAGATTTATTATTAATATTGCCTTCCATTTCTTCCTCTGGAAAAGTAGAATTGGAATGCCATTTAACTCTTCATAAACCATTATGAACCTTAATAACATTAACAATTGCCCATGCCAACATAATTCATTATGCTATGGCTGACAAATGCATCTAAATGATTTACCTGTTTTTTTAATGCAAAACACATGAGACAAATTATTTCAGCAACCATGCCTTGAAGTTTGAACAAAACTCCTTGTCCACCTTACAGTTGGTTCATATCCCATAGACAAAAAAAGTTAACCAATGGAAATGTGATATTTGTGAAATACAAATAATATCTCCTTAAGATACAGACAAAAATGCTTGTCCACTGTGACATGTAAAAGAAAAAAGAAAAAAGAAAAAGAAAGCTCTTCATTGAAGTAAAGAATTTGCAATTTTGAGAATTGGAAGGAAGTGTACCAAGAAATGATGCAAATGCAAAGTATTGCATTCTCTGAAGGTGACTCGGTATCTCATTGGCAATATCATGGTGAATAAGTGGCAGAAAAGGAGGCCAGTTTTTCTCCTCGATGACAATACCAGCTACAAAATCATATCAAACCAATTAAGGGAACATAAGTTTAGCTACCCATGAATAAAACAAGTAAAGATATTTTATGTTGAAAGAAAGTGAATGATAACACAATCTTCATATGGAATTATGGATGCCCTATTGTGAAAACAATTTTATAAGAATGTACAAATTAACTACGAAAGCTATCCGAAGTTCATTTTAGGACACTAAAGGTTCTGATGTTCAGTACTGATGTTTGTTTGTTTTACATAACTCTATCAAATGTTGTCACCAGATTGCTCTTTCATTTTAAAACATATTGGTCTCATAAATAGGTCCGATAACAGAGAAATAGAAAGTTCAAAACAACAAAAGAAAAAAGTTACAAGTTTAGTTTGAACTTGGTGTACAGCAATCTATAACTCAAGGGAACTATCCAAAGTTATTTTAATATATCAGTTGTTCTGACGCTCAGGAGATATACTTGTTTTACAAAACTCTAACTAGAGCATTACTATGTTATTCTTTCATTTTCTTCAGAGTAGATAGAAAAAGGATAGATTATGAAGGAGAACTGCTTCTACTGAGTCATCGATGAAAGAACCAATGAACACTTACCTCGTGCTGCAGCCTCCTCTCTCATTTTTAGTTCCTAGTCAATATAATGAATATAGCAATGTAAGAATCACAAACTGACAAAACCTGCATGGCTCCTATCAACTACGTAACATAACGTGAGGAATACAGTGTGCAACTACAAGGTTGAATTTGAAAGGAAATCAACAATACAATATGACCCTAAATAAATTTTAATAAATTAGTTCACAATTAAGCCTACTATTCAAGTTTGAAATAAAAAAGATTAAGACCAACTAACATGGGCTTCAATCAAACTCTTATGCAATGGCCACACAATTAGAATGATATAACTGCATATATGTGCAATGTACCTTCTCCCTCTTGTCCAATTTTGCTTCCCTTGCTTGAAGCTCCTTTTCCCTTTTCTTCAGGTCCTATAGCATTCACACAGCACACGTTAATGTTAAGCAACATTGGCTAGACAGTATTTCCCTTCTGACTGTAATTGTCATAGGTGCATTTTGCAGCTGAGACAAACAAACTGCACATTCATACAAACCTTTGACGAGTCAAGAGGAATATCCACCGTGGCACTGAAATCTGCAGGTTCAGGGGGAAGGGGCGAAAGCCGTGAATTCGACGGAGGCACGTTTCTGGGATTCTACATTACAGTACAAACCACACAGCGGTGAGCAGCCGACATCAAAGCAAATTTAATCCCAGCTCCAATGGCCCACCTCAGAAGAACAGAACACCGAACACCTTACCATCATGTAGAACGCACCGCCGCCGTAGTTAGGCTGCCCGCCAGCCTTGCCGCGCGCTTGTTCCTACAGAGAAATTCAGCCGTGAGCGCACACAAGAGGGTTTAGGCACCAATGTATCAACAGGACGCGAAAAATTCCCCCAAGAACCGTCGGCGATGGAAAGATTGCAAGAAAAACAAAAGGAGATGGGTAATGGCCGGGTCATCCATCGCCAAGACGTGGTTAGATCTGCGCCCCCACTAAGATCCAAGCAGGAACGAACCCCTCGCCAAACGCCCACGAAAAGAGAAGAAAACTAGATCCGCTGCGTCCGGGCAATGGTGGAATCCTTGAAAAGAGAGACGGCGTAGGGGGATTGATTTCTTACCGAGAAAGGGTTCACGTCCTCCTCCTCGAAGGGGTTGCTGTCATAGCGCCCCGCCATCTCCCTCCCCCTCGCCTCAGCTCGCCCCCTTCCTTGCTTGCACCGACAATGGCGATGGAGTAGGGTGTCTCGCCGGGTAGACGATGAGTCCTGCCAAATACAGCAGCGCACGCACAAACCACCGCCCCCACCCGGCCAGGTATGAGTGCCGACGACGACTCTTTCGCAAAAGGAAGCTGGTTAACGCGCACACACGGAACGACCTCTCCAAGTAGTAACCGCTTGCGGGCCAAACGGGCACACCTGCCGCGGCCGGGCCGGGCGGGCCGAAGCCCGATCTAGACACGGCACAGTCTGACAGCTGAACGGGCTATACCGGTACGGCTCAAACATGCCATGTTGTGCTGGGGTTGGGACCTCGTTCCAACGGCCGAGTCGGGTCGCATGGTACGTACAGTACTATATTCGGTATAGTAACATATCCGGTACAGTATCATATCTAGCACGGCCCTGCTTAATGCGCAGCAGTAGTATAAGCAGCTCCCACAGCGGCGGAGGAGGCGGTGACAGAGGATGAGACAACGGGTATGGTGATCATTTTTATAGATAGGCTAACTTCAACCCGTCAAACTATGATCAGGTCAGCGCGATATGACCCATGACTTAGCATGTTGTGTCTGGATCGACGGCTGAACCCACGGCCTGATCTGACCCGTTTAACTGATCGAGATAGTCAGATCATACCTAAACGGGCTTATACAGGGTTGTGCCGCCGGGTGAACACCTCTAATCCAAACTTCGTCCTTTTTCTTCCTTACCTCGTTGGCTTTTGGGCTAGTGCCACCCTCCCTTTAGGATTAGCGAAACACCCCTCGAAATAAAATTGTTTTTAAAGTGCAAATCTACTCCTTTCCTTATCTATTCCCTCACGTCTTTTTAGAATGCGGAGACAATTGACTACGAAGTCATCTTAAAACCTCACAACCTATATATTACGGGTTCAAATATTGAACAAATAAAGTGGAAAATCGTCCCACCACGGTGGCGAGCACTACTGCATGCTCGGCATGTACGAGGCGCTTACTGATGTTAAACCAGACACCGAATTGGTACAGGCGCCCGCCACATTTTAATGGGAAAATTGATTATATATCGCACACTTCAGTCACCCACATGATTATATATCGCCCGCTTACTGATGTTAAACCAGAGACCTCGTTTGCTCGCCGGTGGTTGATCTTAGCTCGTATGTGGGCTGCTCTCTCAGTCTCTCCTCACCAAGGACAAGATCAAGAAGGGAATGGGGGAAGAAGTCAGAGGAGATAAGTGTGACGATCCGTACCATTTGCATATTTGTTAACATAAAATATTTTCATTTCATTGCATCAAAAAGATTTTACAACATTTATTTTACAAGCATTTACAATGTTTTTGGCAGTAAATAATTAAAACCCTAGCCGTCTTCTCTTCTTGTCGTCTGTAGTAGCAGTTTCTTCGTCGCCTGGTTCTTTGAGCGCCTGCCCGTAGAGCCACCTCGCGATCCATTTTTCCTCGCTCGTAAGAAAAGCAGCAATCGGTTAGTAATCGTAGTGAGAGTATTCTTGTGAGCAGTAGTATATAAAAGTTAGAGTTTAGAAAGTGGCCGTCAGATTTCCCGAAGTGCAGTAGAGTATCCGGAGTACCCTGAGTAGTCGGTCCCTTGGCAATCAAGATCCCCAGACCAACCGGAGTTAGTCGGCCCCTTGATCGACAAGATATCCAGACCACCCAAGATCCTTCGACACATGTCACTTCTGTGGGTCTCATCATCCGGCACTATTAGAACCCAACACCCACTATTTGCATTTGCCAAAACCACAAAGGCAAACCCTCATTGCATACCCCCGGTAACCACACCCTCAGCCAAGCTTCACCGGGCGCAGCAACCATTTCCCAAGCCCCTCTCATAGAGCAAGCCAGCAAGCCATCAAAATATCACACACGAGGCCAAGAAGACAAGTGTACCTCCGCCGAGCCCACACAGAGCAACAAAACCAAAGACAAATGCATTCCCAAAGAATGCCTTCCCAAAGAAATGCATAGCCAAAGAAGACCACCACAGATCTCCCCGCAGCGACCACACCAAGAAAGAATGCATCCCCTGAAAGCCAACACAGATGCACCTCCCCCAGCTAGCACCACCAGCACAAATGCATCTCCCCAAGATAGCCACCAAAGAAGCTCAAATGCATCTCCCGAAGAGCTACCAAAGACAAATACATCCCCTCAAGCCACCTGCTCACACCCAAAGAACACAAAGAATACATTCCCTCCTGAAGCCACTTCCCAGATCCACAAAGCAAAGCAAGCAAAGCATCACAAAGCCGGCAAACAAGCAAAGCTAATCCATTCCATTCCATTCCATTCCACAACTAGCAGAGGCAAGAACCGAAGGAGGTTCAATGAGCCAAAGAAGAAGAAGCAGCAGCAGCCTAAGGGGCGAGGAGCCACCAGCAAAGAAGAAGACTGAAGCCAAATTTCAAAGACCAAAGAACCAGAGCCAGAGCAGAGAAGGGAGAGCACCAGCCAAGCCAGCACTGCCATCCCTTCTCCCCAACCTAGATCCATCACAAAGGTAACCCAGTATAAATCGCTTCATTGATCATCATCCATTCAAATCACCAGACCCCAATAGCATCAACATAGATTTCAATCCTTTCCATCTCAGAGCAGTAGGGTAGGAGTAGAGTAGGGTTAGGGGAATAGTGTTACCTAGGGTTTCCAGTAGACCGGGCTGGGCCATACCTGGGAGCCATGGCGGCCGGTGGCCGGGAGGCCGAGCCGAGCCGGCCAGTACGGCCGAGGAAGCGAGGTAGAGAGAGAGAGCGCGAGGTCGAGCCGCGTAGGGCCGGGTCGGGCCGGAGCCACCCAGGGCACCGCGGAGTGGAGTAGAGGCGGCGCCGGAGCTGAGCCGAGTTAGGTCGGAGCGGGAGGAGACGCCGGCCGGGCCGGAGCGGAGCGACCACCGAGGCCGAGGTTGCACCGAGGCAACAAGAGTGGCGCAGCGGCGCTGGCCTCGGCCACACACAGAGGAGGAGGCGAGCCGAGGCGAGGAGATGGCGCATCCGAGGAGGCGCAGGAGCAAAGAGAGGCTGGGGCGCTGGCGGCGGGGTTTCTGAGAGGCAGGGAGAGGCGCGAGAGAGCGGAGAGGGAGAGGCGAGCGAGTGAGAGGGAGAAGCGAGGGTTAGAGGCGTCGGTGGAAAGGAACCGGCAGAGATAGAGTCGGGAGTGAGAGGGCGACGGTGGAAGGAGTCGGCGCCGAGTTGAGAGAAGAGGGAGAGAGAGGGTTAGATTAGGGGGGTGAGTTAGGGTTAGGGTTAGATTAGGGGGTGAGTTAGGATTAGAGGGGGGTGAGTTAGGGTTAGGGTTAGATTAGGGGGTGAGTTAGGATTAGAGGGGGGTGTTTAGCCGGTAGGTTAGGGTTTAGTAATTAGGTGATTAGAAATTAGGATTAGAAGTTAGTTGTTTGGTTTTTGGGTATAGAAACCAGTTTAGCGTAGTGGTAGTGTTTGTTGAGTGTAGGGTGTGAGCTAGGCCGTCGCGGCGGTTAAGCGAGTTAGTCGTAGAACGATTTTAGCGGGAGAGTGCTAACCAGGTCTGGTTCCAAAAAGTTTTGCTAAATTAAAATTTGGCTAACATAGGAGTCGTATTAGCATTTTATGCGTCTATTATCACTCCAACTCAACTAAGTATTTAATTATATATTATTCGTACTACCGCTTTGCTACAGAGGGCAAACCAGTGCCGACAGGAGAAGCTGATAAGAGATTCGTCATCGTCGACCTTTCCAAAAACTCTAAAGGCAAGCTATCCCTTTGAGCATAAATATAGTTATGTTAAATGTAAACCGTATATTGCTCTATCATATATGTACTGCATCAAAACTATTTCTCAAAATCAAATTGGATTGAGATGATGAGAAAGATAAGAAAGATGAGAATGAGATGAGAATTACTATGTGGGTAAAGGGGGCCTTGGTAGAGAAAAGAGATGATGAGGATAATGATGATGATAATGTTAAGAGGTGGGACCCTTTACCTACAGCTATAATATAAGGACTAACAAAACTCTTACTCGGTCAGATGCCGTAAAATCAGTGCCAACCATTTCCCGCTTTAGTGCGTAAAATGCTACTGCTTACGTAATTACGCTCTCCATAACGGAATGTTGGGCACGGAGGATAGCCGCCCAAGGTGGAGTATTGGAGTACGGATGATAGCCGCCCAACCAACATTGTTGGAACTCGGTGGAGGATCGCGCTCAGACACCGACGGAAAACAATGGGTGGAGACTTAATCACGTAACCTGGAAAACGATCTGTATTCTGAACTCGAAGTCGCATCAAAGGAAATGCGATGGACCCAGTTCACAGAGAGCTCAGAATAGCTATGGGTAAAGTGGTACAAGCCTGCGCAGTGCTATACAAATCATGAATTCATGCCAGTCTCCTGGATTGGAGTCTACGGGAACCACTGGGGGTCTTTCTTCTTTCCGAGTGACTAGTAGTATTTTCAGAATTAAAATTGCAACTTAATGTTTTAATGTTTATTTTCAGAATGAGATGATTTTAGAATTTGTGATAAAGACCGTAGATCACCATGGCATTGTTTGTTATTAATGCTTGTTGAGTACTTCATACTCAACCTTGTTAGTATTCTCCTTTGTTAGATCCTAGTCCCACGGGAGCCATCCCGAGTGGGACGAAGGACTTGCAGTACCAATGCAAAGAGCGGGGAGGAGAAGGCACCAAACATGAGGACTCGAGCGAGATGGAAGCCATCTTTTACTCGTGGGGCGAGTAGGAGGGCTGTAGTCCGAGCGCACTCTGAGGCGAGAAGCTCCCTTTGTGTTGTGTAATAGCTTTAGTAAGAACCCTAGTCTTATGTGGCTACTATCGTAATAAAGATGTACGATTTCTATTTTATTGTTCTCACTGCACAACTCGATAAAATGGCTTGCTATTCGTTCGGAACGGTGTTCTCACCGCGGGCGAATAGTAATCCATGCCTAGATTACCCTAGGAATGACACGGGCGTCACAAAGAAAGACATAATGGTGGACCTGCTAGATTCTTGGACGTTCGATGCTTTCGGGGTGATTTAGATGTTCCCTATTGCTAAAGTTGCAGTCATAAAACTGACTGCGCCATGATCCCAGTCCGAAGCAGATACCACGAATGTGTATGTGGAAGTCATGGTGGATGGAGGATCGGGGGTTGGGGGAAGAGGCCAACGAGGAAGAAGGCCACAAATGACTATTCGCATGCTAACTTTTTTTTTTTTAAAAAGTAGGAAATCCTTACTATTTTTATGAGCGGTATGGACTATGACAGCAGACAACTTTTATGGTGATTGTCATAGTAGGGCATCAAGAGGTGTCCCGCCCTCTACGGTCATCGGCAATACCCAGGAGGCCCTAGAAAAAGACATATGTACATAGACTAAGTACATGAGGTGCATCTATAAAAATGTACATAAATACCCCTCTCCCTCACAATGCTCCTCACAATGCAAGGCAAGAGTAAGAAAGAAAATATCCCTTCTTGCCTTTATATATGTGGCTCTAAGGGCATGTAAGAGGGGAACTCCTTATTCACACACTCATAATTCAATACACTCATACATCTTGTGCTTTTGGCTCATCTCCCCTTTGGTCCTCCCATGACAAAAGATTACTCGTACCCACTATCTAACTTCAATACCACGACAGTTGGTGCCATCTATGAGGACCAAACAAGAAGCTACACACGAAGGAGCCAAAGCCCACCATCTGCCGAAGAACAACCCTCGCGAGGCCAACCCCGCACCCGGTCCAAAGACCACCCACGCACTGGGGCTGAAGCCTACCCACGCAAGGCTGGGCCTGAAGCCATTTTTTGGTCGAAGCACCCCCCTCCAACCCCCCCTCGTAGACACCTCTACATGTTTGTAGCCTCGCAGGTTCGTGGCTGCACCCCCCTTGCGGCCGGCCTCGGGCCCCCTCTAGCACGGCACCCCCCTCGAGCCACTCCGACTTCCACCCTCACCGACCCCTCCGGAGCGGTGCCCCCCTTGGTGGACCCCCTCGACCACCCCCTCGCTGGCGCCACGCGAGGACCCCTCGGCCCACCAACCCCTCGATGCGCAGCAGCTCCACCTTGGCCTCCACTCATGCCAAAAGCGCCCCCCCCCGGGCCACTCCAGCCTCCACCCTCGTTGCCCCCTCTAGAGTGGCGCCCCCCTCGGCGCCCCCTCCGCCACCCCGCATGGCCCCTCAGCGCCACCAGCTTCTCCCGCGCGTCGCCACCTCCGAAGGTCGTGCATCGCTTACTCACCCACATGAGTATGAAGTGTATAAATAAGACACCGCGCATGGCCTCAAGCCTTGGTGCACACTAACTAACTTACGCGAGTGTGAAGTGTATAAATAAGACATGGTGTATGACCCCAGCCCTGGTGCACACTCACTCACGCGAGTGTGAAGTGTATAAATAAGACACTGTGCAAGGCACTGAGCGCTGGTGCACACTAATTCGCACACATGAGTGTGAAGTGTATAAATAAGACACCGCACATGGCTCCGAGCCTCGGTGCACAATAACTCACTCACGCGAGTGTGAAGTATATAAATAAGACACCGCGTATGGCCCCAATCCCCGAAGCACACTAACCGACTCGGGCGAGTGTAAAGTGTATAAATAAGACACCGTGCATGACTCGAATACTCCAATGCACACCGACGCCCGTCGAGGGTGCGGGTGTATAAACAAGACACCGTGTATGGCCCAAAGGCTCCAATGAAAACCAAAAATCCTAGTCGCTTTGAAGGCTGCGCCTCGGTGACTAGGGAGTCTCCCGCCTTCGCACATTGCTCTCCATAGCGCTAAACCCTAGTCGCTCCAAAGGCCGCCCCCTCGGTGACTAGGGAGTCTCCAGCCTCGAAGGTCTCACCTCGGTAGATAGACATTACACATCGCGCTCCACCACGCAAAACTCTAGTCTCTCCGAAGGTCGTGCCTCGACGACTAGGGAGTCTCCCGCCACGAAGGCCTCATCTTGGCGAAGAGACATTTCACATCGCGTTCCATAACGCAAAAACCTAGTCGCTTTGAAGGCTACCCCCTCGGGGACTAGGGAGTCTCCAGCCTTCGCACATCGCGCTCCATAACGCAAAACCCTAGTCGCTCTGAAGGCTGCCCCCTCGGCGACTAGGGAGTCTCCCGCCTCGAGGGCCTCATCTCAGCGGAGAGACATTGCACATCACGCTTCACCGCGCAAAACCCTAGTCGCTCTGAAAGTCATGCCTCGACGATCCCGTCTCGAAAGTCTCGCCTCGACGGAGAGACATTGCACATCGTGCTCGATCGCGCCAAACCCTAGTCGCTCAGAAGGACGTGCCTCGGTGACTAGGGAGTCTCCCGCCTGGAAGGCCTCACCTCGGCGGAGAGACATCGCACATCGTGCTCCATAGCGCAAAACCCTTTGTGGCACTGAAGGTCGCCCCCTCGGCGACTAGGGAGTCTCCCGCCTCGAAGACCTCGCCTTAGCAGAGAGACATTGCACATCGTGCTCCATCGCGCAAAATCCTAGTCACTCTGAAGGCTGTGCCTCAGCGACTAGGGAGTCCCGCCTCGAAGGCCTCGTATCGGCTGAGAGACGTCACACATCGCGATCCATCGTGCAAAACCCTAGTCACTCTAAAGGTCGTCCCCTCGACGACTAGGGAGTCTCCCGCCTCGAAGACCTCACCTCGGCAGAGAGACATTGCACATTGCGTTCCACTGCGCAAAACCCTAGTCGCTATGAAGGTCGTGCCTTGGCGACTAGGGAGTCTCCCACCTTGAAGGCCTCACCTCGGCGGATAGATGTCGCGCATCATGGTCCATCACGTAAAACCCTAGTCGCTCCTTTGAGGGGAGGCGACCACGGCGTGTCGTCCTCCTGGAAGGCCATGACTCGGCACGACGGCCCCATGTCGGCCTCGCCCGCACAGGCTCCACCTCTGCTCACCGCCCGCCTCGAGGCCATAGCCTCGGCGGGGCGGCCATGGTGCGCCGCCTACCTCGAAGGCCATGCCTCGGTGTGGCGGACCCACGTCAGCTTCGCCCGCACGGCCCCGTCTTTGCTCGCCGCCCACCTCGAGGCCATAGCCTTAGTGGGGCAGCCCCGCGTTGACTTTTCCCGTGGTATCCCGACTCCCGAGGGGGGGAGAAAGGATTGCATCTGCTCACCCCTTGAGACCGCGGGACCTGTCCTCGCTTTCTCAGCCCTTATAGACGCGGGAGTTGTTGTAGTAGGGCACCAAGGGGTGCCCCACCTCCTAGGATCATCGGTAATACTCAGGAGGTCCTAGGGAAAGTCATATGTGTATGAACTAAGTCAATGATGTGCATCTATAAAAATATACCAAAATACCCATCTCCCTCTCAATGTAAAGCAAGCGCATGAAGGGAAATGTGTCTTCTTGCCCCCTGTATATGTAGCCCTAAGGGCATGTAAGAGGGGAATCTTCTTATTCACACACTCATAATGCAATACACTTGTACATCTTGTGATGCGGACATCCTTAGCTATGTTGTTTCATATAATGTTTTCAATTCATTAAATACCTCAGAACAACATGAGCTTACTAAGAAAGTTGAAAAACAAGAGAAACTTATCCAACAGGTGAATCTGTTCACTGAATTTTCTTTTAAATTAGTTGAGAATTTCATACTACCTAAAACTAGTGTTTTGCTTGTGCTCAGATTGGAAGATTCAATAATGAACGGAGATGAAGGATATGAGGCTGTTCTTGAAGAAAGGCCATCACAATGGAGGAGAAACTCGTGGGAGACAAGCAAGGGGAGAGAAGCCCAAGAATCCAAGTCAAATTCGAAACTTCCACAAGCCCAACTAAATTCAAACTCGGAATCAACTCAGAATTCAATTCGGATTCGGAATCAGCCTCAAATTCGGATTCGAAATCAGCAGGACAGTGTGGAGTAAAAATGTCATAACTTTCTCATACGAAGTTCGATTTGTGTGTTTTTGGGCCTGTTGGAAAGATAACTTCAAGCCCGATCCAACGGATCCTCCCTCACTCCGAAATTCTTTCTGGATCAAAAGATATGATCGAATCAATGTGACGGTTGTAAAATCAGAGTTTCCTTTTTTGTTTTGGAATGTGTCGGAATTGGAGTAGGACTCCAAATCCGAATTAGAATAGGAGTAGGGCCTCTTGGCCAGCCATGAGGAGGAGAAGGGGCACTATATATTGAGGGGTAGACCCCCATTGTAACCTCAGACTACGTTTAATATATTTTCAAAGCTTTTGCTTGATTCTCCTGTTGTGCTTATAGCCAAAACAGAGGGAATTGGGCGTTGAGAACAAGAGGTCGTTCTTACTTTTTCGCTGGGAATTGAGGGTTCGACGATCTTCCCCTGTGATCAGCGAGGATCCAATCAAGTGTGTGTTTGGACGAATTTTCTATAGAGTTGCAAGTCCGTGCATTGGCGCGGGGATCAGCTGGTGGTTCGTCAGGATACACAAGTTATCGAGAGGTTCTACGTCGAGAAGATCGGGGACCCCGCATCAGGTGGTATCAGAGCTCTGTTGACTCGGTAGGATCTTTATCCAGTTATCTTTTTTTCCCATACACGAAAAAGCCATACAAAAAAGTCAGCCGTAGTATTTAATTTGATATTCTAGTGAGTTTTGTTAAGTTGTTGTCCATTAGAATCAAGTTTAGTTTGCTGATCTTGAATATTTTTTTGCGTTGCTTTTTATTTGAGCCTAGTTTGATTTTTTAGTCGTGTCTATAAAAAATAAAAGAAGTGAGACATCAATGTATCCTTTGTGAACCTTTCAATCCTTTGCGAATACTTTGAACCTATTTAAGACTAGCTAAATCGTTGCTTAGGGCTGCATATTAATATTTGTGATCTTGCAATTGTTCAAAGATCAAAAGGTGGGAAATAATTTTTGCTCATTTTTTGGTAGAACAAGAATTTTGGCAATAGTTCAAATAAAAGAAGGAAGGAAAAAGAGAAGAGAAAAAAAAGGAAGAGAACAAGAAAAGAGAAAAGGAAAAAGAAAGCGCATAGCCGAACGATAAACTTGAGCGAAAATCCCTACTCATTCTTGATTCAATTGTTAGAATATCAATATTTTATGCAATCTTGTGCCCTAGTTTCATTATTTGCAACTAGCTAGCATCTTTCTATAACTTGTGCAATACGAGCTATTTTGTTCTTCACTTATATCTTACATAGCTCATTCCTTGATTGCACTAAGTTCCAATATCTTTGCATGTGAGTTGCTTTGATTTTCACTTATATCTTTGTGATCGGCAACTAGGCATTGAATTCTAGTTTGGATATTTACTTAGCCTTACAATACCTAGAATTTTCAAATTAAGTAGGTATCCATACCAAGCTCCACAAAACACCCGTTGTCGTGCTTTGACTTGCTCTTGAAATTCGCTCACACATCACCTTGTGGTTCCTGCTGCCCTGAGGTGTAAGTATTGTTGATCTTAATTCACTTCGGAAAGGTAAGAATGTAATTCGGTAAGACAAGTGAGTTTGAGAGATACACATACACCTACATACATATTAGTTGATTTGCTGCTAACAATGGCAGATCGCGAATATACGTATCTTCCCTTCTATGGTAGTAATAATCCAGAGGAGTATCTTGAGTGGGTACAAAACATGGAGTTCGAGCTTGAATCCCATAAGTTCGAATCAGAAACCAAGGAAGTGAGAGTGGTCACTTTGTTTTTTACGGACTATGCCTCTAGTTGGTGGCAACAACTAAGTGAAAAACGATTCATTACATCTTGGGTCTATATAAAAAGGGTCATGAGAAGAGAATTTGTCTCATCCTATTATGAGCGGGGACTACTACGCCACGTGGAGAGCATTACACAAGGATGCAAAGTTGTCCAGGATTACTACATTGAGTTGAATCATGCAATGCATCGTGCCAATATCACTAGTGCATATTAAGAAAAGACATACTTCAAAGCAGACTTGAATTATCATATCGTTGCTGCACTTCAAGATGAATATTTTCGTAGTCTACAAGATCTTGTGAAATATGCTATGAAGGTAGAAAAGAGACTTAAACACATGCAAGCACATCAATTAAATCTGCGCCGGCTCTTTAGTTCTAATTCATCCACTGGTGTGTCACTTGAGAAGAAGATCGAGCATGGGAATTTTTCTTCGACCGGGGTGATGAGTAGTGCTGCCCCGTTACATCCCGCAACACGTGAGGAGGTCGTGGTTGGTGGTAGTTGTGCCCTTGCTGGCCCACGGTCTTATAAGTATGAGATGTATCAAAACCCATGTGAGAATGAGAGCCACATAGCCAAATTGAGTGAGAGTGATAAAAAGAGTGAGCTGTGTGAGTCCACCATATGCGAGGTTGAGAGCATCCCAATTGAGAGTGTGAGAGATACACCAAAAAAAGGGAGAGATAGATGATAGGACAAGTAAGATTATTTTTGAACCTAACAACTTACCCTCTATTTCTAGTGTTGTATCACACATTGTGCAGGTGGACCAAGCAAATAAGGAGTTGGACATTCAAGAGCCCTCACCATTGGAAGAGAAAGATGAAGATATAACCATGGTTGGAGAGAGAATACATGATACCCCGTGGTTACATGATGACATTACAATACCCGCGGCACCTACATCAACTGAGGAGGACGATCAAGATAACATTATTGGTACTAAATCGATAGATCATCAAGACAAGGTGCGTAAAACTGAGAACTCTATTATTCCTTTGATGATTCCAAGTTCTAAATTTGATATGCTTAATTTGCATAATATGGAATTGATTACTCATACAGAAGTTCTTACTAGAATATCCCTTAATGATTCTTTGTGTCATATCATATTCGATAAACCAAAAGAGGTAGTTAGTGTTATTAAAAAGGTTCTTGAAATTTCACATTTAAGATCACCAGTAAATAGCTACGTACACACATATAAATTCAATTTGATCGGAGATTTTGGTGTAGACAACAACATGTTTCAAGTTTATCGAATATGCATTACCGGTGATAATCTTGTTGATTTAAAATTACATGTTTTGCGCAAACCATCTATTGAGTAATGTCACGGTCTCTTTAAGATGGGTTTAAATACAAGTGTCTATTGTTTAGAACGCAATATGATGCCTACTTGTTTATCTCTTAAATGTATAACTAATCAGAGTAGCGCAGTTGAAGCATGGAATGGTATCAATTTGTTTTCACCCACTTTAGTTGACTTTGATATTGGGAAGGTTAAATTTTATCATATGAGTCAGTTAGGCAATTTGAAATATGATTTTGAGCTATCGATTGTGCAAAACAACAAGAAGAACACAATAATTGATTCATACATATACCATGCATATACGTTGTTTTCTTTGTCTAGCACATTTTCAGGCTATCAAAAGCCGAGTACGGTTTTTTGAAGAAAGGGAGGATGATGCTGACATCCTTAGCTATATTATTTCATATAATGTTTTCAATTCATTAAATACCTCAGAACAACATGAGCTTACTAAGAGAGTTGAAAAACAAGAGAAGCTTATCCAACAGGTGAATCTGTTCAGTGAATTTCCTTTTAAATTAGTTGAGAATTTCATACTACCTAAAACTAGTGTTTTGCTTGTGCTCAGATTGGAAGATTCAATAATGAACGGAGATGAAGGATATGAGGCTGTTCTCGAAGAAAGGCTATCACAATGGAGGAGAAGCTCGTGAGAGACAAGCAAGGGGAGAGAAGCTCAAGAATCCAAGTCAAATTCGAAACTTCCTCAAGCCAAACAAATTCAAACTCGGAATCAACTCAGAATTCAATTCGGATTCGGAATCAGCCTCAAATTCAGATTCGGAATCAGCAGGATAGTGCGGAGTAAAAAAGTCATAACTTTCTCATACGAAGTTCGATTTGGGTGTTTTTAGGCTTGTTGGAAAGATAACTTCAAGCCCGATCCAACGGATCCTCCCTCACTCCGAAATTCCTTCTGGATCAAAAGATATGATCAAATCAATATGACGGTTGTAAAATCAGAGTTTCCTTTTTTGTTTTGGAATGTGTCGGAATTGGAGTAGGACTCCAAATCCGAATTAGAATAGGAGTAGGGCCTCTTGGCCAGCCATGAGGAGGAGAAAGGGCACTATATATTGAGAGGTAGACCCCTATTGTAACATCAGACCACGTTTAATATATTTTCAAAGCTTTTGCTTGATTCTCTTGTTGTGCTTATAGCCAAAACAGAGGGAATTGGGCGTTGAGAACAAGGGGTCGTTCTTGCTTTTCCGCTGGGAATTGAGGGTTCGGCGATCTTCGCTTGTGGTCTGCGAGGATCCAATCAAGTGTGTGTTTGGGTGAATTTTCCATAGAGTTGCAAGTCCGTGCATTGGCGCGGGGGATTAGCTAGTGGTTCGTCAGGATACACAAGTTATCGAGAGGTTCTACGTCGAGAAGATCGGATACCCCGTATCATCTTGTGCCTTTGGCTCCTCTCCCCTTTGATCCTCCCATGACAAAAAGGTATCATGTACCCACTGTCTACCTTTGATGCTACGACAGTGACATTTTACAAAGTGACAATCTTTGTGGTGGTAAATAATCGATTTCCTCAATTTTAAATTAATAGGAAAGCCGAAAGCACGTTAGGATGACAAGGGTAAAAATGTCAAAGTGGTTAAAGCATTAAACAAGCAAGCTTATAAGTGATATTAAAGTGGAAAAAATTGGGTTATTCTTTTTGTCATTAATCTAGTGACCTTTGGTCTCAGGGAAAAAAAAATACACGGTGACCTTTGACTATGGAGCAAGTTTTTCTTTTTGGGAGGATGACTTACCGGTGAGGGTCGCCACCAAGAATCGAAAAACCGTTTTCAGGGGAGATCCCGCCGGGGAGCCGGGAAAAAAAAACCGGTCGGTTACCGGTTTTCACAGAAAAAAAAATTTGGTTGAATTTCACATGAAATCGCTTAAAACCCATCCGAAAATCAAAATTTAAAATTTGAATGTGCAAACTCCGAAAAAACCGACCGGTATTTAAATTCCCATTACCCACCGGTAAGTCCGATTACTGCCAATTACCGGCCGGAATTTCTATCACTGGTCACCACTCGCCACCTCCCACTCAACCATTGTCAGCTTTCCAACACTACCGTTGGGGATGGCCATCGACTGCATTAGATGATTAGAACTCCCAGATTACTTCCGGTTCACATCATTCATTAATCATTATTAGTTAATTACTGGCACCATATTTTATTATCAATTAGCACTACCCGTCCAGTAAGAGATTGAATCGATCTGGCTTCAAGCAATCAAGCCTGTCCACACTACGTCTGATGTTTCCTTCTAAATTCCGATGAACATCGCCACACAATCTCAGTGTTTTGCTTTTGCAATTTAGTTACACAAATTGATTCAAAATAACAAGAGAACCAATCAGCATGACTCAACGAGCACTGAGCAGAACATACATCCACTGATACAGAATAATGTGGCTTTAATCGAATTGGCAACTAAGACGAATGACTGGAAGATATAACACTCTACAGTAATATCTGCATTGCAATGCATATTATCTATAGGATGTCATGTCCAAAAAAGTAACTCAAACAAGGCACCAATAATATCAGCTGATACACTAAGGCACCAATATTACAGGGAGTAAAAAAAAAAACAATGAGCCAACATAAATTCTGCAACCATCGCAGAATCATATAAGGCAACACCGATCAGACAGACTTTATTAAATGCACAAAGCTATAAGCCCTACCACGAGTAATCTAGTATTGCCATATAACAACAGGCCTCAAGTACGATGTCCTGAACAATGTATACATATAGTCAATGCTATTCCGTTGTCTCAATTCTACTTGTGTATAGAAGCATCGTCCCCATAATGACACAGACAAGTAACACAAAGAACAAGTCACCAGGAAAAATGGCGCCAGCAATAGGTAAGCTACTTTCCATGATGTGTACTCACATCATCTGCAAAAACTTGTAGCTTATCGATTTACAGCCTACAAAGCTCTTTGCCTCCTAGGAAGTAGGTATTGCACCAGATAAGTGCCTCAAGGACGTGAAGCTTCCTTTCAGTGCTCCATGATTGCACAAAAATGCCGATACTGAATGTACTCCAACAAGAAAAGATATATGCAACAGAAGAAAGTACAATTAGGACTCAGGGCATGAGTGGAGTAAGTACAATCAGGACTCAGGGCATGAGTGGAGTAAGTTGTTTGCTGAAAAGGTCACCAAGGGCTCCACGAACATCCATCTGCCGCATAACCACCAATTAGAAATTAGAACTAAAACACTACAGGTGAAAAGCTTCAAACCACATCCAAGATATAAAACATATATACCTGATCGCAGCAGATAAGTTTTGTAATTAATGGATAGAACTCTCTGAGGTGCTTCTTGAATATTTGAGCATCCATGCTACACATTCCTTTCAAAACCTGGAATGCAAACAACAGTTCAAAATGTGAGAATATAAAATTTCTCCAAATATGGATGGGAAACTCTAAAAACCCTACATACAACTTCAAGGATCCATATATACTATACCTTGACAATGACAGGCGCTCGTAGGTCCAGTACACGATGTATGTCTACACTAGCAGCTTCACCACTGCTAGGCTGAAGATCAGCTGCCTCTTTCAAAATTTGCCCACAGAAAGAAATAAGCTTCCCTTCTGCTAGGTTCTTGAGCTTTTCCTGTTCATCAGATTCTACACCAAACCCATTTGTTTCCTCAGTCGATCCATTCGCATCAGGCTCCATTGTTGACTTGTGTAGAATCTCTAGATAGATAGTTGTTCCAGCTAGTTCCTGGCGAAGAAGATTCAGCGGAGGCCTACAAATTATTTAAGTTTCAAATGTTAGAAACCTCAATTTTATAAGTTATGTATGTAGTCTTCAAGCATTACCTTTCTGGGGGTATATGGTGCATCCTTGTTCGGAGGTTTGAAGGTGAGTTATAGGAAGAAGCAAATTCTAGGAGTGAGAGCAAGATATCCATTATTGCTATCTGTTGTGTGGACTTTAGCCTACTCCAATACTTCTTCTGCAAAGTTCATCAACAGTCACCAGTTAGTATATCTGCAAAGCACTGTTTGCACTTAAATTAAGTGATTCAGATCTCGTATCCATATACAAAGTGGAAAGTGTACCTGTATGCTGTCAATGGCCCCAAGCAGCAGTAACTGAGTGATGCATTTACTCCTAACAGTCTCCATCGTAGGGTTCTCTTCAGTTTTGTCAGCCCCGTCAGCATCAGATGCCTACATCAATAAGCAGGCAAATTAAATACATAGGAAAAAAAAGATAGCCAACAATGGAAACAATGCCAGATAATACTACTTCCATACTACTAAGCGCACTGATGGTATCAGCGCTAATATATTTTAGTTCAAAGGTGCATAGCTGCTTAATTGATGCCATCTGAGCTAGCATAGACATGACATGCGGCAGGATAAAATTATGGTAATACATGCTGAGCAAAGAGCATTAGCAATGAGCAACATAGCAGAAAAGAGGAGGAATTTAGAAAAGAAAACCTAAAAAAAATATTTGAACAAATATATTGATAACTTTTCATAATACACGTTACCAAGGATCAAAATCCCAAGTCCCGACTGTTACCGGCCGGTAACCGTCAATTACTGGTTTTACCGGTGTGGATCGGGATGAACAGTAACCAGCCGAAAAATTTCAAGTTTGATTTTTTTACAGCGTAATGCACTTCCTAGGTTGGTTTAGTCCTTTTTGTGCTAGATAATGTATTGTATGAGCTAAATATGCTTGATGTTTTTTTCTAAAACAAATCTCTATTATTTATGACCTCTTAAGCCGCAATGGATTGATGTTAGTTTCTAAAACAAAAGTCTCTGGTCTTTTACAAATTTGTATGTATGACATAAGTACTCTATATATTTTATTTCCCTTGGATTTGGTATTATGCTTAACAAAATAGTTCATGCAATCCAGTTATTCATTTTACATTTTTACTCTATGTGTATGTAGTTCAGATTAACAGTCTCAAAAGCTATTTTTTACATTTTTGTGAAGTCATTGAGCAATGCTATTCAAAGTTCTCTTGAAAACATGACACTTCTTTCTAACCTAATCATTCATCAGGTTTTTCCGGTTTTGGTTCCGGTTTTGGGTGGTTACCGGCTGCCGACCGGGATTTCTACCGGTTCCGGTTTTTCAATCCTTGCACATTACACATAAGGGGGCGTATTAGGTGAAAATGTGAATATGGTGATATTTTTTTTGAAAATTTCGATTCTCACCAAATTAGAAGTTTCGAAAATTCTCAAAAAAATTTACTATATGTAGTGGAGCATATGTTCGACATCTTTGCAAAATTTCAAGTTCAAACTCGATTGTATTTGTGGGATACCAAAAAGACAAATTATGTCTCGAATGGTGTTTCACTGTTTCAGCAAGAATTTATCTTTTTGCATCTCACAAATGCGATCGAGTTTGATCTTGAAATTTTGCAGAGATGTAGAACATATCCCCCCACTACATGTGGTAATTGTTTGGGAATTTTTTAAAACTTCTAAGTTTGGTGATAATAGAATTTGCACTGTATTCACATTTTCACAGCATATGCCATCCCAGATGTTAAATACAAGCTATAACTTATAATTAGCATCTTTTGTGAGTTGTCCACTTGAATATTTATTGATGTGCAGATGTAGCAAGCTACACGCACATGCAATCTGCTAATGTCCAAACCATAGTAATTAGGCATCTAATCAATGTGCAAGAGGAAAGAACATGTACCTTCACAGGAGAGGGTGGAGCAATATCATCCGTTCGACCTTTTGATTTGGATGTAAGACTTCTGACCAAAAGATTATCCATCATATTACCCATAATTCTTTGTCCAAAGGTTTGGCCGCGTGGGGAAACTGCAGGTTGTGCTCTCCCTGATGGTGATGGCAAACCTAGATAAATAGTTAAATACAATAAATGATAGTGATAGCAAACCTAGATAAATAGTTAAATACAATAAATGATATCAATTTTTCAGTATTCCAATTCATCTGAAAGTATTGCTTTGTGTATCAAACAACTAGAGGAACACTTTAAATTAGTGTACCTTCTGAATTGTCCAGGCTAGTCTGTGGATTTGTTTCCTGGTGATCATCCTGTTCACCATTATTACTTATTGAAGCTCCTCCTTCCCTGCTATCATGGTAACTACTGCCAAGGGCATTGGTTTCCGCTTCTCTTGAAAGTAATTGCTGATTGTTTGACTTCTGAAACCCTAGTGAATTGAGGAGTTCGAGGGGTTGGGTTGTGTACGATGCATCCCTGACAAGTGCTGCCAACATTAATATATGAATAATAAAAGGTAAAATTAATTTATGTAGGAATAGAATCTGACAAAATACCTAATACTCTTTAGTAGTGTTTCCCAGTCACCATGACTGAATTGGTGACCGCCAACCTCTATTAGATGAACTAAAGCTCCAAGAGCAATTGAAACGACAGTTTGGTCTGTTTTCTTGGCACATTCGAGCAGCAAGCCCAGAAGAGGTGGAAGCATAAATGACACCTCCTGTAAAGACCACAATAAGATGATGACCAACCAAAGAACTTTCCAGTTGGATCTCTTGCTCTATGTGCAGGATGACTGGATATGTACTATGTCTTCGAAAATGAAGAGAACTTTCATGCAATGATGTTTTGAAAGATCCAAAGGATTTCCAAACAGGAAAAATCAGGAAGAAAAAACAGCATCTGTTACCTACTTACCTTATAGAAAGTATTGAAAAGGTTGCAGATTAACTGCAGAGAATGAATACTAGTATCACGAAGCCAATCATCCCCAGAAGAAAGGCCATCCCTTCCAGCATGCCTTACATGATCAAATATAGGAAAGAGTACACGATGGAAAATGCTCTCCCAAAAAGGAGAGGAGAATTTATGTCCTCTCTCATTCAGCAGATCAAATAACACTTCAAGTGCACAATGTCTAACTTCTGGTCTGGAGTCTAAAGTCAAATCAGACAAGCCAGCCAGCATAGGAAACCAGTAATGCTCAGTCACATCAAAATTGGCCTCTGGAACAACATCGACAGGTTTAACAGCACCACCAGGAATGAACCCCTGTACAAAGAAATAAATGAGGCAAAAAATAAGGCATTTCCATGAATGAATAAGAGAAGAACAGATATTAACGTGAAGAGAATGCAAAGTAAAGGGGTAGTCATCATCCCAACCTCTGCCAATCGATCTTCACATATACGTAGGAGAGCAATAGCCTTCAAACTAATTCGAGGAGTGCATTTGTTATTGGCGAAACCAATAAGACAGTTAACACAGTCCATGAAGCAATCGCCAACAACTTGATCAAAATGTTCCAAGATAACTGCCAGACACATTCATTTAATTCAAAATATAAGTCAAGAAATAAAAAATTAACATCTTTAGAGTATATTGATATAAGTTGAGGAAAGCACTATTCATGCCAGCTATATGGGTTACTTTCCAAGTTACCTTGTTCTACGTTTTCAAAAGCACTTTCAACAATATATTCGTTCTCATCATCAGCCGCTGCAGTGAATATCATGAATACACAACGCCAACCTGACTTTATACTACCAACTTTTGACTTGATCAACTGCACATTCATCCAGCAAAAAATTTACTTAGAGCATCATTTGATATAAAAGCCCCAGATCAACAGACTTCATTTATTTCTCAAAATTTACACAAAAAGACGTACCTGAACAATGCAATCAACAATCAGACCACGGATCTTTTCGCTGCGACTATTCCTCATTAAAATAACAAAAGGCTTCAGTATGTCATTCTGAAACGTGAATTTGTTCAATTCTGCACGTTCCAAGTACTTCATACCAAGCTGCCTCAGTGAGTCAATGGCATACATGGCAACTTTCTCTTCATGGTGGCTCCCAGCAGCAATGAAATGCTGAGCCAACACAGACCAAATTCTGGCCCACACCTATGTGTACATATATAAATGGTAAGTTATTAGCCGCAATGACAGACCACATATTTAATCAGGACATGATAAATAACAGCTAAAATTTCTTTTAGGATACCTCCTAACAGTAAAAAGATTCCTGATGTTGCTGTGAATTGCACTGACACTTGAATAGATGACAGACTGGTGTTTAGGTCCCCGCAGGTCAACAAAATAGCTCTAGCAAGTACAGAAATATTGGACTAAAAGTTTTTAAAAAAAGAAAAAAGAAAAACACACTGAAATACATTTTACCAACAAGTGTTGCACTTTTTACAAAGCTTTGGTGCATCAAAGCAATGTCTCAAGGAAACACCAGTTTGTTTAGCCTACCAAATCTGGAAGTAATTGTCTTTTTTGCCACTTGCTAATTGGATTTAAAAATTTATGTTAAAATTTCATATGTATATCTGCATCACTGTATGGAAAATCGAGAAGAATATCATATTGCTGTGCTGATGTCATATTGTACCAGTGCCACATGCCATATTGTATTGCTGTGCAACTTAGATGCATAGCAATAATTCTTGAGCACTAGAGAATAATATTAGGTGATCATGCTCTCAACTGAGTAAAGTTCACTGAATGCTTCAAAAATTTCCAGTGTTGATACATGGATTCACTCACCTTAATTCATTTTAGTGGCATGTCTAAATTTTATATGGGTGAAATGAACAGTCGATGGCCAACATCCTATGGCTAAAAAAATAATGTCTGAATCAACCAGTCTCCACCCTTCTCCTGCCCCAATAAAGCTCCCAATGTGAGATTTTTTTTATTGGTTTCTTGGAATAAAAAAGAAGCAGGTCCTATTTATTTATCTCTTCACTTTGTTAAACTAAAAAAAGCAGCGTGAAATGATAGTGGGATTGTTAAAAGAACCATTAGGCAGCATAATGCAAACAATGAGAGTCAGAGCATACCAAACGAATCCGAGCCATATTATAGTAGCTTATCTCAACAAGTTTTTGCAAGCTGAAGACACGAGCAGGTGTCTGTTTTAGTTCTTCTGCAGAAACACCACAAAGGGCAGTGAAGAATTCAACAATGGAATCACTTGGTAGTTTTACACTGTTTACGAACACTTGTTCAGCAGGCTTTCCAGACAACTCTTTTAGTGATTGAACTACAGAATCCCTCGATATTTGATTTGATCCCAGCATAACGGTTGCAGCAATTGAAGGATTTGAAGTGATATACTCGAGCCTTG
This sequence comes from Hsuehochloa calcarea, assembly GCA_036346395.1. Lineage (NCBI taxonomy): Eukaryota > Viridiplantae > Streptophyta > Magnoliopsida > Poales > Poaceae > Hsuehochloa > Hsuehochloa calcarea. Next base: position 34,465,594 of record CM070606.1, read on the forward strand.
AGACACATTCCAAAACAGCATTCCAAGTATCTTGCAAAGCATCCATATCTGTGTCAGCTAAAGCAAGGAGAGTCCGCAATGCCTCAACATTTTTACTACGCATTTCCTTAGGAGCATGCAAAAATGTAAACCTGCATGATGTTAACAAACAAAGGACGCCATTACATTCATATAACTAAATAACAAGAAATAAAATTACATAGAGAAGTTTGATGAAGAACATTTAGTATGAATCCATAAATAGAAAAGATAATTGCCTACCTCACTAAGGATGTCAAGAAAGCATAGCGCATGGTGTCCATCCCAAGAACACAAGTAAGATGGATACCAGCCATAAACCCTTCCATGCATAATACAACCCTAGGCTTACTGTCACCTTCCTCCATGGTTACAGAAAATGTTGCAAGCAAAGGCCATCCTACGGCTTCAAGCATTGGTCTAACAAGCTCGACCTGCTGGGCAACATGAAAAACACCTCTCTTCTGTCCCTGGTTTTTGAAAAGTGCTTGAGTTTGCTTGATGATTTTTTCGCTTTCTGCCTTTGTATCACTTGCTGACTTCAGTCTTGGAAGAGCTAAATTGAGTATATTGACGAGACTGCCTCTTTCTTCTGTTTCAGGTCTCAGTTTGCTAGTTTTTGAGGCATCAAGGAAATCATCTTTCATCTTTATCTCTTCCTTCACAATGGAATCATAAATTTCCTCCAAGAGCTCCTTTGGGGCACATTCCTCTGCGTCGCTCACGGTGTTCATACGTACAAAATCTGATTTCGACATCTTAGGCCACACTATTGGATTATGTGCATCAGTATTCAACATTATAACAGCATAAGCAAGAACATAAGCAGTATCTGCATTTTTAAAAAGTCCAGGGTTATCAGCACAGTACCTGCAAGTCATCATATAAGTATTTGAGGACACCACACCACTGGTAGAAATGTTGAAGAAAAACAGTATTAAGATTTTATACATACATACCGCTCCGCAAATTTTTCCATTATGCGATCAATCTTCTGTGCCTCCCCAGGAAGGCGAAATCCTTTCAGTAACTCACGAATCGCAGCATCAAACTTCAACCCCGAAAACTTCATGGAATCAACGTAAGCATGCATCACAGCAAGGGGAAACTCCTCATGCTGTCCCAAATATTCACCAATCATAACCTGCAAAGTTACAGCTCAGGAAAGTTAGCGGTTCCTGGTTAGCCACACCTTTCTGACCAATAACTGTAAAATAATCCTCCTATTGCATTTCAGAAAGAAAAAAACTGCAAACAGCTCATTAAATTTCTTGAAATCACCTTATCCAAGCTAGAATTGCTCTTGAGAAACTGAGCTACAGATGACGCCTTATTTTCAATCAACTTATTTGATAATAAATACTCAATCCCCTTTGCTGGTTTGCGATTAAACTGCAAAAGAAAAGGAGGGAAAGGGCTCAGTTACAATAAGTAATGCAGCAAGAGAAAACTAGGATAAATGGTTGCTACAACTGCATACATGTATTTTATAAACATCATGAGGTAAAGAAGCCACTTAATTACAAAACGGAACAGTAAAAAAGCAAGCCTCCCACCTCTGAGATGGCAGCCTCCATTGTTGACTTATGAGCTTTAGCTCTCTCAAACTGAGTGCGACCATCCTCATGGCTCTTTGTCTCGTCAGTTGTCAAGCTACTTGCAGAAGCATCCTCCTCACGAGATTCGACAATGCTCCCCTGCTTTGAGGAATCTCTTCGAGCTTGCTCCCAATCAACCAATGACTTCAAAATACTCACCAAACACTGCAATTTGGGTATTACGTGATATTAGCATCACACATGAAAGGTTAAGAAAATTTAAGTAACATGGATAATAATAACCTGAAGAGACGAGCCTTTTACAGAAACTGTTTGAGATGAAGCAACGGTGTTAGAATCAGCACTTTGAGATCCTTGTGCAATTCTTGAGAGAACACTAACCTGATAGGAGACATATGACCAATCAGATATGTCACAAGCAAGGGGAAAACGGCCGGTAACCGGAAAAACCGGTGGGAACTGGGAGGAAAAAAAACACACAAAAATTTTCAAATTTAAATTTATGGCTGCATAATGCACTTTCTAGGTTGGTTTAGGCTTTTTTGTGCTAGATTACATATTGTATAAGCTAAATATGCTTGATTATTGTATGAGCAAATCCCAACATTTTTTAGACAATCAAGCCTAGCTAGTATAATCATTGGGTAGAATATGACCATCAAACATACACTTACGATCAATACAAAGCCCACCTAGCTCAATCTGAAGGACTTTTCTGTTTTTTTCCCGATGTTGGTAGCAGTTTTTCCAGTTTTTTGAAGTGGTTTTTCAAGTTTTAGGCGGTAACCGGTCAGTTACCAGTTTTAAAACTTCACCAATTCAATTTTCCATTTTCGAATTTTAAACGGTTTTTTTCCGGTTTTTCCGGTTACCGGTCGGTTAATGTTACCGGCCGCCGGGCGGTTTTTTCTCCGGTTCCGAGATTTTGATCCTTGGTCACAAGTCAATAAATTAGATATGCTAATTCTATATAGTGTAAAAGCAATCTTCCTTGTGCTTACTGTGTGTTCAAAAAGGTTTGGTCCCTCAAGGTCACAATCATAATTTACAAACATATCTGCAAGCATTTGTGAATCTTTGCAGACTTTCTCCAGCATCCTGATTAACAAATCAATCAAATAACATCAGATATACAGTCACAATGATGTTCTATGCCAGCAAAACAAATTAGAAAAACAAACATGACAAAATTGGATAAAACATCACGTGTATTTATGCATTGCGCATCAAGATGAGATTCCGTACAGAAAAGGAGAATCACCTAAGAACACTGGCCCTTTGACTGAGGGGGCTATCCGAGCTGTCTAGAGACCTTAAAACTATCAAAGGAAAGAAGACACCAATTTCCCCCTGCATAGATATTCAAAAACAAAAAAATGTCATGATACCAAAAGAAACCAAATACTGCAAACAACACGTCCATAATGTGATTTTTATTAATGACAAATTTTACCTTCAGACTCTCTCTAAAACGAAGCAATAGAACTGAAAATATTCCACTAGCATACTGCGAAAGAAGAAAAACAGTTTAACATGGTAGAAGACAAGCAAATAGGCTATTTATTAAAGAATATGTCCGTATTGTCATGCCAAAGGGGTATGCATCAGAAAGATGAAAACAAAATCGATAGAAAAAAAATGACCTGGAAAACAACTGGGGATGAAGACACAGATGCCCGCAGAAGAGCGTAAGAAAGATATGCTTTAACCGAATCAATGAAGTGGAAATTTTTGGTAAACGAATCACTAACTCCTTCTAACAATCCCTGCAGTTAAAGGAGTTACCAGATACCATCTAAACAAACAAAATCAAATATTAGCAACCTCCAAAGATATAAACTAACCTGCAACAATTCAAGTGACAGCAACCTTGTCTTTGTAGCAACCTCATCACTTTCTTCTTTCATGCTCATCTACAAGGATGACCAAAAAGGAAGAAAGATGAAAGGCTGATCTTCTAGTCAACTCTGATCAAAGTAACATTACGTAAGCTATTCAATAAAAATACCGACCTTGCAAAGAGTCCGAAAGACCAATAGCGCATCACGCTGTATTATGTTCACAGTGTCCAGGTCAATTCCACTGGAAAAGGAGGGGAGGGGGGTAATCAGTTACTGCCATCTCTGGCATGTCACTAGGAATGAGAATAGGAGTACTAAACACAAGTTACAGTTTAACAAACCCCGACACTTTCTTTCCATCCTCAAGTTCAACAGCCTTGTCAAGAACAGCCTCCAACCCCTGCAAAACGAATCCTTGTATTAAAGAGAACTAACAAAATATATTAATTATTTGGAACGCCCTGATGGCAACATTAAAACAATAAGCAATCCAATTTCACGACCTTAATATCTGCACCTCCTGCAAGATTTTGAAGCTCTTCAACAGATGTTGGAGATGCTTCTGAAGCCCGATTCATGGACAACGCATCTCCCAGAGTAATTTTTTCCTCATCTTGGTTATCAGTGGATATCTCACCATTTTCGGTGTCCTTTGTGCTAGATGAAGGTGCATCTTTAACTGCAGAGCTTGCAGGTATTACAGAAACCTAAGACACAAAAAGCAAGATGAAGACCAAGAAAGTAGTTCAACAAACCATTTTTCCTTTGCATAATGCTAATAGAAGTTCTGGGGAAACTTTTACCTGCTCGGATTCCATCCGCCTGAATACAATGCTGATCATCTGGGTTAACATGGCCTTTGAGGTAGCCTGGTTCACAGGGCTCTTGCTATGGAAATATAAGTAAATTATCAGGCATGCCTCAAAGACAAAATAATAGCAAATTATGAGGTGGTAATATAACAAGTACCTGTTGAGAGCAATATTATAGCATACTCTAATCACTCCAAGCAATGGTTCTCCATGTACTGCATTCCAATAAACAGCATCAACCTCAAAATTATGTATGGCATCTCACATTATTCTTCTATATGCAAGCTAGCTACATACAGAAATATTTACACCTCCTCAATGACTTTGCATGGATATTGCATGGATAATACATTGATTAATAACTCCCACCTTGTTTGCTTATAGGCTATTTAAGACACTTCTAGATATCTTCTTTAATTCACCAAAGAAAGTATGACAAGAAACAAGCGTGCAAACTCAGACATGCATCTTGCGGTGATAAGTACACAAAGCTATCGACAAGTAAGCTCATGTCAGATCAACATAGTTAAGAACATAGCATTATTAAATGGCTAGAACTTCGGGAAAAGGTATGGCCAACTCATAACTGATAAGTTTAGCCTTTGCCTAGAGCATGCCACAGTAGCTCAGAGATGCCATATTAACAACCGCATTAGGATCAAACCTGTCTAATAAATGGAATGTTTAAGAAATATAGAAATAATCTTAGCAAGGTGAGAAGGTTACCTCTAAACCTATTTGAAGCAACAGCAGTGAGAAGCACTTTCAAGACTTGGAGAATAGTACTGCAACACAGATATGTTACTCCAATCAGTATCTCTGTATGTGTGCGGAAGTGTGACCCAACATAATATCAGCTTAATGTGATGCATACCTGTCAGAGGAGGTGTTATCAACACAACCACAGACCATGTTCAGGATGTCAGTAAATAGTGACGAATTTTTTGCGCCTTCTAAACCAGGATCACCTTCTAGATGGTCATAAGCAATAAGTTTCTGATAATCGAAATGGAACAGCTCAATCAGAAATATAGTCCAATTAATGGCATGCAATATTGCATTGAAGAAAAGGAAGGTGACAAAATGTTCACAATGTAAAGGTGGTAAAAACGTATTAGAGGAATGGTTCTTTGTTTAAAATTAGATACAATGAAAAGGGAGTGGCAATTAGAGTATTCATATGGGCTGCAGCACAACCAGGGTGAAAAGTGCACACTTGACTCCGTCCCCTTGTAATTTAGCACTGCCTGAGCTAGTAAAAACAAGGTAAGGACGGAAATGGATACTATATGGAGAAGATATGGTATATACCATATCTGTATATGCAATAGCAGCATAAGGACTCAAATCAGATTTATATTAGATGTATATGAATACTAGCTAAGCGAATTGGCACATGAACAAAACTATCAGAAAAGGAAATGATAGAACTTAAGTAGACATGTTTATACATCATGTTTCTGATTTGTGGATTATATGCATAACATTGTAGCAAAGTTTGTTAATTTAAAACTTATAGTAATTAATCAATTTATCTATAAATTCCATTCTATATCCATATCCTCTTCAGATGACGGTAGTCTATGTTAGATAGAGATCTAGTTGGACTTTTACACTAGTCAAATGGTATACACAACCTGCATCCATCTCTAACCCAATTACCGGGATGAGCACTGTAAAGGGTTGTGCTATGGCTTTGCACATATGAAATGAGCACTAGTCCAATCCAGCATCTATCACCGCATAAACGAGCAAAGCCTCATCCTACACAAGGCAACGTTGTTCTGTCCCGCTAAGGACCAATGCCTTCACAGGAGTTTGCTACCGAAGTGAAACATCACTCCGGTCGCACCACATTAGTCAGGTCAATGGTGTTCAACGACAATGTAACAAAGTTTCCACTTTGCAAGAATCACAGGTAAACAAGTAGCAAGGAGCAGGAAAAGGAGGTGACGATTACATGGAGGCAGTCGAGCGCGGGCTCGACGAGCTTGACGTGCTTGGTCTCGAAGGCGAGGCGTAGCGGCTGCAGCACCAGCTCGGCCTGGGTCCCCTCCAGCACGCGCCCGGCTGACGCCAGCACCTGCGTGATAGGCACCGCCGCGCCGCCCTCCGCCGGCTGCTCCCCGTCCTCCTGCTGCAGCGGCTCCTGACTCGCCGCCCCCTTGATGCTATCTGCGAACACACACAACAAACCACAGCTCCCTCTCCTCAGTCACCGATCGGGCGGACGCACCCATGGATTGCAGCGAGATCCCAATGCGAAGGGGAGGGACGGGGGCACGCACCGAGGTAGGACTGGATGGATTGCTGGAGGGCGGCGAACTTGCCGCGGTTGGCGGAGCACTCCTTGAGCATGGCCTCGAAGGCCCGCGTGACGAACCCTCCCGCGGCGCCCGCCATGGCCGCCGCGCGCGCAGATCTCTCCTCCGGTCGCAGCGAAGGGGATGGTTAGATCCGAGGAGAGGGAGCGGTATGGGAGGGACGCGAGATCTGGAGCGGGGGTTGGAGAGGAGAGGGAGAGGGGGTTGGATCTGAGTCCGCCTGAAGCTGTGTGTGTCGCTTGCTCGCTGGTTTCAGCAGACCGCGAGGACCATTTGCGAAATTTCTTCCACGGCATATACATGCCTTGGCCCTTCACTAGGAGTAAAAACGTATTCATGGATCGTATAGGGATGAACGATGCCTCTATCGTATCTATTTATATTTATTTTCTCGAATACGAATATAAATATGAATATCTCGGATATGAATACGAATATAAATAATATAAAATACAAATAGGAATCGAAACGAATAGGATCACGAATATTTCGCGGAACATGAAAACCCTTAAATTGTTCGCATTGCAGTAACTGAAATAAAAAATTAGTTTATACAATCAAAATATTCATCAATTCAGTATATATGTATATGTTTACATCTAATCTCTAACATGTTTTTAATGTAAAATAACTTAATATGCTCTTCCTTATATGCTTTAGTTACCACTTTTGCTTACTCGATATCTATTGTCTACCTCATAAAATTTGCATAATTCATTATAAAATAATATTTATTAATTTATTTATATGCATAATGTTTGTGTTTTGGGACTCCCATGAAAGAAGAATGATGAAAGGAGTGACAAAATCCGGAGAAACATTTGTTGTTGAAAATACTATTAGGACATTTTGACATATTTTTGGGATATTAAATGGCCTCAAATGAAAATATTCACAAATACAAATTTGTAGATCTTATCGAGAGCTATAATTTAGCCAACCCATTTGCCTAGTTTGGATTTCGAATGAGCAAGTTGTGGTTTTCATAAGGTAATGCGCATACAGCCTCAAATAGTATCTCCGGATATCCGAAGCCGCATTCATTTCTGACCCAAAAAAATCTGTATTCTTTTCCGATCCAACATTATCCGATAAATATCTAAGCCGATAGCATCTGTATTAAAAAATAATCCGAATCAGACGGAAACTATCCGACTCGTTTTCACCCCTACTTGGCACAGCCTTGCTTCTTTGCCTACCCTCCTGTAGACTAAGGGGTGTTTGCCATGGCTATAGTTTTTCTTAAAATCAATTTTCGGTTGGACCGAACAGCCGAATGGCTGAGCTGAAGACGTTTGTTATTTGGCAGTCTAATTTTTAGGTAGATTAGTTGGAGCTTCTGAGTTGAAAAATATCTGAAATGCCCCTAAGAAAAATGATAGCTTGTTTGTTACCATTTAATGATAATTAATGACAATTGGTGGCAATTAACAAGAACTAAAGACAATTAACGATAATCGGCACTTTATGACAACTACCAGTAATTAACGATAGTTTGCACACAAGTAAATCTTAGCGACAATTAACAACAATTTGGACAAAGTAAATCTTAACGATAATTGGTATAATTCCATGATTACGCAAGTAATCAATTCAATGATTACATAAATAATTCATCTATATCAAAAAAAAATGGACAAATAAAAAACAAAAGAAAATGAAAATGAAGCCGCCGCAGGTGTCGGGAGTAGGAGGAGGAGAGCGACGTTGGGGGAGGGAAGGAGGAGGGAGCGGGCGGGCGGACACGCCTAGGGTTAGAGTTTTGGGCGGGCAAAGGAGGAGGGGGGTTTGGGGTTTTTGTTTAGTGGCAAGGAGCGGGCAATTACCCCCGAACTCTAGTGCAAAGTTGGAAGTCCATCCCGTCAAAGCCGTGGGAAGCTGCCCCCAAGCGACTTTCATCCTCCACATGTTGTAAACAACTTTCGATTTTTTCGAGCTGAAGCTGGAGCTAAAGTCGTCCCAAATAGACCCTAAGGGCCTATTTAGCATGGTTGCTGCTTTTCTGGAAAAACAGTTCCTGGTTAGGCTGGACGACTGAATGGCTCAGCTGAAAACGTTTAATGTTTTGCAGCCTGGCTATTAGTTATGTTGACTGGCTATTCTGAGTTAGGAAATGTCTGGAATGCCCCTAAGGCCAATCATGACTTGTTTAATGTTGTTTGAAGTACATTATGAGTGGATTTGATTTAGGTTTTTTTACACGTGGCATACAAATGTAAATCAAGTGTTAAACATAATACATTCATAATTGGCAAGTACTAAATACAAAATGCTACATATTTGGTCCTTGTTTTGATATTTTGCCTATCCTACCGCCATACTACCAAAGCCGCTGCAATAGCATCACGCAGGTTGGCTATGTCAAAATCATCCATAGCAGCCGCAACATTTTTTGCACTCAGGTTGTTCGACATATCCCTATCCACGTAGTCTCCATTCCCTTTATATTAGCAAAATCTATATCAAGCAAAACACTGTCTTGAATGGAATTATACAGAGCCATTGTTGCAACGATAATTTTCTTTTGCTTATCTTCGTGATAACTTGGCAAATTCAATAGAATACATCAGAGTAAGAATAATCATAGATTCGATTCTAAATATCTACACATCTGAGAAAAAAATGGAATTGTTCGTCTACACATCTATGAAAAAATGGAATCATACACAATTCTAAACATATATATGTTGCTGGAAAAAACATCTATACAACTGAACAATTATATATCCATACACCTGAACAATTATTGTTGGACCAAAAAGGCGACTACAGGGGGGGTGAATAGGAGCATGCTACCTTTTTCACAAATAATGGATCAATAAAACTTTACTCCAGTAGCTATAGAAGTTATGAAGATCAGTATATCAGTACAGCGGAAGACTAATATTGAATCCAATAAAAATCCCAAAGCAATAGGACAAAATCAACAAAGATTGAAGTTAAACAATCTACTGGCGTTCGGACCGCTGCCTAACTGGCGGTCGGACCGATTCCCGACCGGTCTAACCGGTGGCTATGGGCGGTCTGACCGCCGGCCTCCAGAACAAATTGAAAAACCCGATGACGAAAATGCAAATAGATGAAACTTTTGATCTACGAATCCAAACTTGATGAAACTTGGAACACAACTTCTCTATGATATTAGGGACCTATTCCAATCGAAGATTATGATAATTCTTGGAAGAATCAAGATCCTTTTCCGTTTGATCAAAGAATGGTTCAAAACCGGGTCAAAACGAAAACTAGATCAAAGCTCTTGTTCGTGGGTGATTGATGATCAAGATGATCCTAGATAGATCCTCACACATCACATCAAGCTAGATCACGTGAAGAAACCAAGCAAAAACTCACGGATCAAAGAAAAACCTAAAATCATCAAAAAAAAAGAGAAAGAGCGCAATGAGACAAAAACATTGATCAAACTTTCCTTTGATTGATTGATATGATCAGGGCTTACAGCCACTCCATCAATGAAGGACAATGCTCAATCAAAGAGCACGAAAATCACATCAAACATCAAGAACCCTAGCCTCCACAAAAGCCCCCCTAAGAAAATTAGGGTTTACAAGAATTACAAAAGAGGCGAAGAGGTGGTGCAGCCACCACCCTCTCCTATTTATAGTGGAGGCTTAGACCTTCTAGAAGTTTGACTCAATTGGGCTCCCGTTAAGGCCCAAAACAAACAGGACACATACGCACGTATTTTAAAGCATCGTCTTTATCTCCTGTTGACCTAACTAGCTACACCCAGCGCCATCTTGCGCCTCGGATTAGCTAATAGGCCACCCTTGTCCATCTTGCACCACGCTTGAGTACATTGACCTCACCCGGCATCGTCGATCGTTCTGGACCTCAGCTCTCCAAGCCTAGTCCCGATCATCCTCGCCGTTGACCGTCGTTGACCACCAAGCAACCTGCACAACAATAGAAAAGTAAACCGAATTTGGGAACAAGTTCTTCACAACTTAACCCATGTTAGTCAAAACATGCATCATGCACCATATATGCCCTAAAACTCATAACTTTGACCTAACAACCACACATCGCCGCCACACCGGGCAACGAACCAAGTGGAAACCAGTCAGACCGCCACACATGGGCCGGTCAGACCGCCAGCAATGACTTATCCGATTTTCATCCTCTGAAAACCGAAACCTACTGAAATTTTCAAACCAATAGAACTTTTGACTGGTGACTCCAAAAATTATGGGATCAAGTGCAATAGAATCCCCTCTCTTGCCTACACCCTCTATTTTTGGCCCAGCTCAAAATAACACTTTTTAAGTTCACCGGTCCGACCGCCGCCTATGACCGGTCCGACCGATTTGAGACCGGTCTGACTGCCATGCTACGACCGGTCAGACCGGTTACTGCCTAACAATTCTGAAACTTGTCAAAAATACATTAAACGACAAACCGTAAACGTCATTGCCAATTGTCCATCATCCTAAGATCTGGAGCATATCCCCATGATATCCACAATTATACATCCATTCTATTGCCCCTGATATATAGCTGATAAATCTAGTCCAACATTAACATCCTCTCATCATAACTTGCAACCACAGTTTACTTTTACTTCTTCCAGGTCTAGTTCCATTAAAAACAAATAAGCTATTCGTTACCTCTGTAACTCTATTCCATTAAAAACAACTAGGTTATGCATTTGGAGCAACACTAGTCACTGCAAATTTTGCAGTAAAAAAACTAGAGAAGAGAATTGAAAGTTGGTATTTTCCTTATCTTGTGGCATCATATCTAGTCATGTATTGGTATGCCCATTAACCACTAGTATTCACATAGCCAATTTTCTCGTACTACTAGTACTGATTAATTGGAACATTACCAGTATATTAGTTAACATTACCACTAAATAGAAATCACTCATGCTGATCATTTGCAATGCACACATAGATCTGAGCATGAATATGGAAAAACTACCTGTACTCAGTACTCACATATCACTCATCCAAGAAATTAACATCGCATTCCCCTACCACAGGATTACATGATTATATGTAAAACATCGATATTTCACACACATTTTCAGTAATCTGAACTGAAACAACCCAAAAATTTAAAAAGTTTTGGAGTTTTGGAGTTTTTGGCTTGAATTTGAAATTTTACCCAAATAGGAAATTTCCAAGCCCTTTCCGCTTTCCATTTTTGGCATTCATGTTTTCCTCTGTTGAAAACACATTTCTCAAAGCCACCACCGCCACTGTGCATCTTGACCCATGTCGCAGGGGCAATCATCACGCCCCACCACCGCTCGTCGCCCTGCTTCCCGCTGAGCCCGCGCCAGTAGCTGCCACCTCGCCGATAGCCTTTGCCTCGCCTTCAATGCACCCGTCAGCTCCACCACCGCGCGCCACCGCCAGCACCGTGCCCTACGCCCCTTGCCACCTGCTCTCCGCTCCTCGTACTCTACATCCGGCCTCGCCAGCTTGCGCCCTCGCGCCAGGGAGACGCCACCGCCGTACTCCCCCCATGTGCAGCACAAAGTCCTCCCACCGTCCACCTCACCACCACACGTCATGCAAGCCTCGCTCGACCACTACAACCACTACCTTCCCAAGGCTATAAAAGCCGCTCCGCCCTGCACCAAACCCTTCATCATCCTTCACAACACTTCACTACCACCTCCCTTCGTCTCCAACACCGGCCAATCCCTCGAATTTTGTTGTCGCCCTCTTCTTCCCCGACGAGCCCGAAGGCAAATCCACCGCCACCATCTCGCCCTCTCCAACCCGACTCCATCACAACCGCCGCCCCATCACCCTCAACCTTTCCCCCACCTCATTTGCCCCTATCCCTTGCCGGAATCACCCACCGCCGCTGCCCCACTGAAGGATCTAGACCCGCCATTATGAGTTAATAGAGTGTTTTGGTGATTAAGTATAAATCTAATTATGAGACTAATATTTCTATTACTATATCTAGTGTGTAGTCTCATTTGGATATAAAGGTGAAATTCAACGAGGTATGCATTCGACTTATACTCTTATATATTGTTGCATTCCTCGGATCAAAAATATAGGAAGAACTCAACCATAAGTTTAACTTGAATATGTGCATACGTTTCTATTACATATTTGTGTATGCACATATTTAGGGGAGTTCATGCTATATTTTGTGGTTTCATTTGTATTGATCCATATTCTGTTTTTCACATATATTTGGGATCTTTACTTTGAAACATATCCGTTTCAGTATACAAAACTTGTGTAGTTCTTGTATACTCATGTTTTGAGTATGTAGAACTTGTGGAGTTCTCGCATGCTCATGTTTGAGTATATAGAACTTGTACAGTTCTCGTATACTCATGTTTTGAGTATGTAGAACTTGTGTAGTTCTCACATACTTATGTTGTGAGTATATATATATATGACTTGTGTAGTTTATATATACTCATATCGTGTTACATTATCTACATTCATTTTTATGTGCAATTGAAGTGGTTATCATCATTTACCAAAAAGGAAAAAATTGAAGTATCTTGTCCCACCATTATGAGTTAATGGTATGAAGTGGTAATTAATGATAATCATATTGTAGAACTAACATTTTCCATGAGTTAGATGAACAGGTTATGTTCCAGGGTGATGAAGACTTAGGATGATAATAAGTTGATCATCAAGTTAAGATTCAAGTAAAGAATGCATCATGTGCTGATGCATATGAAGAGCTTGAAGAAATGGAAATCATGGTATGTCGATGATGTTTAAAGAGAAGACCCATCATGTGTTGATGCATATCAAGACTTGGAGTGAAGGATGTATCATGTGTTGATGTACATCAAGTCAAGAGAAGACCCATCATATGTTGATGGAGGTCAAGTGAAAGAATGCATCATGTGTTGATGCATAAGACTCGGGATGAAAAAATCATCATGTGTTGATAATGTTCAAGATAAGATTCCGAAGTGAAGAAGATCATCACGTGTTGATGATTGTCAAAGTCAAGAACCCAGACTTGGAGTATTGATGTGTGTCATCAAGTCTCAAGAAGATGCAATACAAAGGTATGACTAGCTAGGGCTAAGGATGTGTTCCTAGTCTTTTACCGGTCTTGGAGTTTGGTTGGAAGACCGGATTGTTAGTATAGGTTGTCGTACTATTAAGAGGGGTATTGACTAGTAGCATAAGTTAGTCATGTGTTAATAGTTCATTGTGTTTGCTCTCTAGCTCATCTATGCATGGAGCTATTATTTGCGAATGTGTTTTGCAAATGATTGATGCTCATGCATTTAATCCTTGTAGCATGGGACTATAATTTATAAATGTGTTTTGCAAATGGTTAAAGTCCATGCACCTTAGCCCTGTGGCATGATGCTGTTATTTGCGAATGTGTTTTGCAAATAGTTGATGCTCATGTTTGATTTCTTGTAGCATGTGACTTATGTTTGTAAATGTGTTTTACTAATGATGTAAGTCCATGTATCTTATTCATTGTGGTGAGTATTATAAAGGTTGGCAAATGTGTTTTGCAACTTGTTGAGAATATCATCCTTAAACCTTGTTGGACTTGTACTCAAATGGGCGAATGTGTTTTGCCATTTGAGCGAAGTCAATGTGTTTGGCCTCTGTGGTCTGGCGGTCAGACCGCCTGTGTGGACAGATCTGACCGGTGCCAAACCAGTCGAATCGCCATGTGTTGGGCGGTCGGACCGGTGGCCTCTTGAGTTGATTCTCTGCGCGGTAGTAACGTCGTTGAGAAAACGGTACTACCGGGGTGCGGAAGTACCGGAGTCTTCGCGGTACATTCTTTCCAGAGAAACGCCATTTTGAAGTGTGCTGATTTTCCTCGGGCGGTCTGACCGGCCAGCCTTGGCGGTCTGACCGATTTGGCGGCGGTCCGACCGGCCGTAAGTCCAACGGCTAGTTTTATAGCCGTTGGCGCATGGGCGGTCCGACCGGCCATTAGTTGGCGGTCAGACCGGCCCTGCACAGATTCGAGGGAATCTTTTCCCCAACGGCTAGTTTTTGGGTGCGGGCTATAAATACCCACATTGGATGGTTGGGGATGGTTGCTGATGTGATTGTGAGTGCTATACTCAATCCTTTGAGCTAAGAGTAAGGCTTTCTTCTCTTTTGTGCATGTATTGGACTTAGTGAGATTTGAGAGCAAACTCTAAGTGCATGTGTTGCCTTAGGTGTATCCACTTGAGTGTTGACACTTGATTAGTTCAAGTGAAAGTTGAGATTTGTTTCTCTTGGTGTTTGCTGACACCTAGACGACGTGGAGCCGTTGTGACCGGTGATCTTCTCAAGAAGCTTGTGAGAAGACCCGGCGTGGTTGCGAGTGGTTTGGTGCTCACCATCTCTAGAGTGGAGCAAGAGCAACCCTAGTGGAGCGAGGTGTTGGTTCGTGTTGGTATCGGTCCAAGTGGTTGAACTTACCTCGGAGGTGTTGGCTTAATTAGTGGAGCCGGCCCAACGTGGTTGGGCTTACCTCAACGTGGATTAAAGGAGACCGGCAAGTCTCCGAACACCACGGTAAAATATAGTTGTGTCATCTTGGTTTGTGCTTGTGTTTTACTTTGAGCAATTTACATTTCATGCTTTAATAGCTTATATATCTTTGTATGATTGCTCTCATTGTATTGTATTCATATTGTTGGTGCACTTAGGGAAGCCTAATTGATTTAGGTTTTAATTGTGCAAAACCAATTCGTTATTAACTTTCACATTATTAATTGGTTTTAGCTGAAAGAATTATAAAAACCGCATATTCACCCCCCTCTAGTCGGCCACCTCGATCTTACACCCACCCCGCCCACGGCTCATGTGGCTAGCTCGCCCCGGTACACCCCAAGCCTCACCACCACCTTCCCTGAGTCCCTCTTCACTCACCAATGCTCAAGCACATGCCAATTTGGCCGAAGCACTGCCCGACCGTCACCGCCACCTTCCCCTATCGCGACCACGCGTGGCCACCCTAATTTTTGAGCCACCTTGGCCCAAGCAAAACCCAAAAATGGGTTGCTCAAGCCACGGTGGTGCTCGCCGCACCACCCGGCGCTGTTGGAATCTCCGTTGACTTCATTCCCTCAGCTCGAATGTGCAGGAGCACACACTGGCTTTGAACCGTGCGCAGTTCACATTGCAATTGGCTGGGCCTTTAAGGCCTGGCCCAGTTGTCCTGTGGCCCAACTAGGTGTCGGGCTTAGCTCGATACCGTGCAAGTTACTATTCATGACCCAACCTGTCAGACAAAGCCCCAAAACTGTTACTGTTCATCAAGTCTTGTTACTATTTGTAAACCCTAGCCAGTCATGAACAGTATAAACATGACACTGTTCATCGGCCCATTACTATTCATCTAAACCCATTTTCGACATAGTATGCCCATTTCAACCGTTTCGAGCCCGTGAATCCCATTTTCAACCCTGTTTAACCAGATCAAGCACCCAAGAAATTATATTTTCCACACCACCTTTCTCTTTTAATTCTTTTCTAAATTTATTTTACATGCATATTGTTCCCAGCTCGCTCCTTGTTGAGCCCAAATATTTTATTTAGATTATATTCTTTTGTGTTAGGTCCCGACTTCGACGACCGAGCTCCGGAGAATGCCGAACAAGACGCAAGAGAAGCAAAGAATTTTGAGGACTTTGAGTAACGAGGCAAGTTGCATTCGTTTGATAATTTTGAGTATATATTTCATATACTTGTATTGTTAATTTCATTATTGTATTTAAGATAATTACTTTATTATCACAATTATATTTTTGAATGTCATGATACTTAGATAAATCCCATCACCCACACACACCCACAACCTCCTATCCTTTGTAGGCCATATTCATGTTGCCAAGTTTTAGTTACATAAAATGATAGGAACTGTTCGGCATTGTCACACAATGCATTTACAAATACTGACAAGGAATATTGACTAAATGCCAATAGGCTTTGGTGGAGAGTTGAGGGTTGAGACTAGGAGGATGGACAACCCAATATACTTTATAAAAGTGAGCCAGATGTGAGATCAAGAGGTGGACAACCACGTGTTGGTAATTGGTCCATCGCCTCACTAGATGACAAGTAAGGACTAAAATCTTGTGCCAAATAACAGACACGAAAACCGCTCAACCACGGGTTTGATTTATCCAACTTGGCTTAGTACACCGCTCTCCCGATTGAATATCTATAGGATATCAACTACTCTTGTTTTATAGAGCAGTAGTGGAATAGGGGTGAGTCAAGAGTGGGCCAGTTAGGGCACTCACTGAACTACACAACGGTATGGACCAGTCAGCATCAGACTGCGCACTCCACCATTGGCTGGTGATTTCCCGATGGCTGTATTGACCTTGAACCTACCGGGTAGAGACTAAAAAGGTTGAGCAGTGAAAAAGGCTTTGTTATCTCAACTCAGTCACACGTTATCGTGCTGCGTGTGTATAGCTTGATAATATGAGTTTGAGGTATCTTGTAGATAAATTTAGGCAGAGTATAAACAATGATATTCGGATACGCCGTGCTTTCGGGTAATGAAATTGTGTTCATGAGTGATTCCAATATATGGGCATAAGTAGAGTTTTACAGATGTTAAGTTGGTAATTGTAGATGTTGAAAATGTTATATGTATTATTATTTTACCACTTTAAATACTTAACCGCTTTCAACTCAAAGTAATGCATCCACATACACCTATTATGGTAAAACCATTCCAAACACTTGTTTATCCCATCAAGTAGTTAAATAGGAATTCCCATGCAATTTGCTGAGTACTGTTGTGCTCATTCTTGCTTATCATCAACATAAGAGCTTTGAAAAGAAATAGGTTATCCTTATGATAAGGAGAAGCCACTAGACGGTAACGACTACTGGTACTAGATCTCAATAACGTTTAGACGTGCCTGTGGTTCATAATTACTTTTGTATTGTGATATATTATATTTGAGCTTGGATGTCCATGTCCGTGTCCAAACTAGCTGTAAACCCTAACGGTTGTATTAAAGGTTTGCCTCTTTTTGTAAACATGAGCTTGCTTGTGATGTCATTTCTTACTTTACGACCTCACATCCTGGATGGTTGTGAAGAGTTCAACGACCGCAGAAATAGAGTCGTTACATGAACTTCACAAAATTGGTGTATGACGAGATTCAACTCATAAAAACAAATAGATTCTAATCTAACAACCCTCTCAATGCCATTTTCATACCAATGGAGCAGGCCAAATACTACTTAATTACCAATCATTCACATTAACGGAGCACAGTGGTATAATGTTTGAAATGATAAGATTTTTTTTTAATAATGGATAATACTAATCTTCTACTTCTCGAGCAAACCGCAAAAGGAAGATATCTGAACCCAATCCATCATCACATCTTAACCTAGATTTGAACCTAGATCGAAGATGGAGATAGTTGGGGGCAGAGGATGGAGTCAGCCTCAGAGAGGCGGTCGGAGGAGGAGGGAGCCGATCGGCTGTGGTGCAGGGCGGGCGGAGGTGGCGCGGGAAAAAAACCCTAGCGCCGCTGCTAGGATTCGAACGTGAGAGGGAGAGGTGAGGGTGGCCGGTGGGGAATAGGGTGAGAGGGGTGGGGTTTGGGATTATATACGTGGAGGTGGGGTTTAAATTTCTTCAACTCTAGTGGTAAAGTCGAAATCCCAACCTACTGAAGCCGCGGGAAACTAGCCCAGGTTGGCTTCCGACTTCTCCACGTTGAAGATGGTTGCAGGCTTTTCCAAAAGCGACTACTGAAAGCTGCCCGGTTGGGATGGCTTCTGGATTTTCCTAACGAAAAGCAAAAGCCGAAGCTATCCCGAATAGCCCTGTTTGGGGAGATGTAGCTTTATGAAAAATTATTTTTGACTTTCTAAGCTGAAAAGCAGTTGTATTTGATGACGGTAGCTTTTCCTGGTATGCTATTTGACACCGCTATATGCTGTGTGTGTAAGACCTGTTTGTACACAACAGGCTTTTCAAAAGCGGCTTCCTACCGTGGTCAGTAGGCTTTTCCGTCAGCAGTCAATGGTCGGGCTTTTCGATTTAGTGTTTAGTATCTCTGCTTTTATTAGGTCGGGTCAGACTTTCCGAGATGTGAAATGTCTGAAATGCCCCTGATGACAGTAATGTCTTGTTTGATGTCTTATTAACAATATTTAACGATATTTAACAATATTTAACGACATTTAACAATATTTAACGACATTTAACAACATTTAACGATATTTAACAACATTTAACGATAATTGACAATATTTAACGATAATTGACAAGATTTAACGACCATTGACGATTATTAACGACGACTAACGCAATTAACGAGAACTACCGATATTGACAGCGATTAACGACAATATACAGTATACAACGCAATAAACTACACTTAACATATTTAACAACAATTACTACAATAAACATTTATTACAACAAATAATTATTACAAACAATTATTAAATGAATAAATATTACAATAAATAATTATTTAAAATAAATCCATGCCAGCAGAATTTAAATTTTGATAATGCTCAGTCAGTCAGCAATTCCTCTAGATATTAAGTACACTTTACCAACCTCAATTAGGTCATAAAACTGATCAAGCACCGAATTGAAGCATGTTGTACGAATTTCTCCACCATGTAAATCAAGGATTAGTGTATTTAACGACAATTATTACAATAAACACTTATTACAACAAATAATTATTACAAATAATTGTGTTGGACCGAAAAGGCGACTAGAGGGGGGGGGTGAATAGGAGCACGCTCACTTTTTCAACCTTGATTAGATTCAACACAAATTTCACTCCAATAGCTATAGAAGCTATGAAGATCGATATACCAGTACAGCGGAAGACTAGGATTGAATCCAATCAAAACCCCGAAGCAAAACAACCAAAAACAACCGAAACTGAATTTCCTAAGTGTGGGCGGTCGACTCTATTCAAGGGCGGTCCGACCGGTCCTATGGGCGGTCCGACCTCGATGAGGGGCGGTCCGACCTCCACTTGATGAACAAAGTGAAATCACCAAAAACGGTTGCAAATAGATGTAACTTTTGATCTACAACTCCAAACTTGATGAAACTTGGTACACACCTTCTCTAGGATGTCGTGAACCTATTCCAATCGAAGATCGTGAAGATCTTTGGAAAAGTTCAGACCTTTTCAGTTTGAGAGGTGGAAGGTTTGAAACCGAGTCAAACGAAACTATATCGAAAAACTTGCTCGTGGGTGATTGATGATCAAGATGATCTTAGATGTGTTCCCACATGTCACAAAGAAGCTAGATCATGCAAAGAAATCAATCAAAACATGCGAATCAAAGAAAGACTCAAAATCACCAAATAGAGAAGAAGGGCAAATGAACTCATCTTGAAGAGAACTCTTCTTTGGATTGATTTGATAATGTATCGACATGACCACTCATACGGATACGCATGGACACAAGATCAAAACATCTCTCTCTCTAGAACCCTAATCTCCACTAAACCTTCCCTAAGCACTTAAGCCAAAACTAGGTTTCAAGCATGAAAGGGTTGAAGGGTGCACCACCTCCTCCTCTATTTATAGTGGAGACTTAAACCTTCTAGAAGAGTAACCCTAATGGGCCCCGTTAAGGCCCAAAACAAACGGGTCACACACGCACGCATCTCGGCGCCGCCTTCATCTCCTCTTGACCTACTCCGCTTCTCCACGCCATCTTGCGCCGCGAGTCGTCAAAAGGTCACCAAAACGGTATTTGGTATAATTACCAAAATACCCTTCTCGATCTTTTGCAAAGACCGAGTCCCATCTTTGTGAAGCACCTCCCATGCTTCGCCACGTGTAAGTTGATCAACGGCTCTCAACATGCTCCCACCGCCAAGTCTCTCCCATCCGCTCGGTATATAAATAATTATTACAACAAATAATTATTACAAACAATTATTACAAATAATTCATGCCCAACACATCACTTGGATCACGCACCGACGATTGGGACCGGCGGACCGCCATGCTATGGCTCGGTCGGACCGCCAGTGATAGGCACCCATCCTACTCTACAACATTAGACACATTCAATTAATTCTTACCAGTGAGAGTACTAATTATGCCTAATGCTAGCATGCACAGTGAAACCGGAAATGCAGAGGCAAGGCTGTGTCAATTCGCATTGGAAAACAAAGTTTTGCATGAAAGTGAATCGATTCTTGAAACTATTTCAGGGTTTGGTATGCTACAACACTGAACTTTAATTCCTAAACAGGAAATACTCTTGGAATATCAATGAACATAAGTAAAACACCACAGAACTGACATTACTGTCAAAATGCATAAATCAAAATGCACCCTGCTCCTTTCATGAATCAAAATGCACCGGTCAAAATGCATGAATCAAAAGTTCAAGTGATCTTCTACTCATGGACTGGTACAAGTATTTCTTCAACTCAGATTTCAAAGCATCATCGGAATCAACCTCTGTGCTCATGTGCTTGGCATGGATGATTGCAATTCATCATTTTCATGGATTCATGGATGAAAATAACAACCAATACCATAAACACTATCACCAGTTCGTCAGAATTAAACAATATTTTCAACAATGGTAATCAAGCAATTCATTGATTCAAAGAACTAGATTATAATCAGTGATGATTGCACCATCGTCGGAGTAGCTCATGTGCTTGGCACCTCGCCATCTCGACAACGGCGGTGGTAGCGTTGTGGACTGAGGGCCTCGGGCCACAATAGCTGGCAACGACGCACAAGGGAGGAGGAGGGGGAGGGCGGCGGTGGCTCGGCAGGTGGAGGGAGGAGACGGCGGTGGCTCGGCAGGTGGAGGGAGGAGACGGTGGCGGCTCGGGAGGAGGGAGCCTGGGAGGAGAGGGACGACTAAGGAGGTCGGGCGCGGGGGAGGAGGAGGCCGAGCCGGGGAAGAAGGCACCGCATCGGGAGGACGAGCGGGTGGGGAGAAGAAGGGGACCGGCGTCGGGGGAGGTCCCCGACGTGCATGGCGGCGATGTGAGCCGACGGAGGAGGAGGAGGCTGGAGGAGCCAAGGCGGAGGCATCCAGATCTGGGCGGGAGAGAAGACGGCGGCCGCTCGGGAGGAGGAGGAGCACCAGCGCGGCGGAGAGGATGGAGCCGGTGGAGGAGGAGTCTGGGGGAGGAGGGCACCAGGAGGAGCAAGAAGCACCGAGCAAAGTGGGGGTGGGGGGGGAGGAGGAGGAGGAGGAGGCCGAGCGGCCGACGTGGGGGAGGGCGCCGGGGAGGAGGAGGCCAGGGGCA
Organism: Hsuehochloa calcarea; assembly: GCA_036346395.1. Lineage (NCBI taxonomy): Eukaryota > Viridiplantae > Streptophyta > Magnoliopsida > Poales > Poaceae > Hsuehochloa > Hsuehochloa calcarea. The sequence continues at coordinate 34,487,373 of CM070606.1, forward strand.
TTTTGCGGGTAATTATCTCTGAACTTTGGGGGTAATTTGGGAATTGAGGTGGTGGGAAGCCGCGGAAAGCACCTCGCGACCAGCTTTCGGCTTTTAGCTTCCACCCGTTGAACGAGGAAGCGGCTTTGGTGAAAGCGGCTGTGAAAAGCCAACCATTTATTTCGGCTTTCGGCTTTTTCAGACAGAAGTAAGAAGCCAAAGCCGAAACAAACAGGGCCTAAGGTTAGTGGGCCGTTTGTTTAGCGTTGGCTTTGGCTATATGCATGGAAGACGAAATATTAGGTGACAATGTTATTTTGGTGCAGATTTTTTTTTTTACTAGCTTACCGGTTTCTAAAAACTTTTTTTGAAAATAGACATAGGGGAGGATGTGTGCCCCCTCCACCTCTAGAAGATTTCTTAAGCGAGTACCCGGGTTACATGCTTAGTAAATGCTAAACTAGCTCATTCTTTCAAAGCTTAAGAAGGAAATTTCATCGGGTTAACCCCATGACGTTTCTCTTCAAGCTTCATGACGTTTCTCTTCAAGCTTCGCCACAGATTACTAGTAAATAAACTCAAAGTTGCTTGAAACAATTACTAGTAAATTTGCTTCACATCTTGGAAAATCAAATGGAGTTCCATGAATTCCTTGGCTTCACATCTAATAAACAGTAACTGACTTGACATATGTCCGTATGCATTGTCCTTAACAAGAGAAGCCGTCGCCAACAGCGTTTCGTGCAGCTCGTGGGGCCGTCGTTTCCACGTCTATACTACTCTCCTGCAACCGCGAATCGGATTAGCTGTCCCTGACCAAAGCAGTGACAAACTGCGAAGATGTGCGGCATGTCAGCTTATTTGTTCGCTCGTTCGTCCCAGACCAAAGCAGTGACAAACTGCGAGTTTGACCACATTATTGTGCTGGTTTTGCTTCTCTTCCACAACCATGCATCGACAGCATCTTTGCTTTACTTTTTCTTGTTCAAGAAAAACAAAACATTCATATCAGCCATTAAGTGCAGGAGCATACAGATATTTGATACAGCTCAGCGTCATGTCAGCAGCAAACCTCTCGCTCTGACAAAACACCAGTAAACTATGCCGTGACAGCACAACACATCGACAATTAAGCCACTAATTAGCACCATCAATAAGTAGGTAGCAGTTCACCAATTGACGATGACACTGCTCCTCTTCCAACAGAGTAGTCAAGATTTTAACTGAATGCCAATTAGTTAGAAGAGTGTTTTCAGTTTCAGTTTCAGTTTCAGGGATGCTGAGACAGACCACAAAGGCACTCACGCCAGCAGAAGCTCTGAGCAGATCAGTACGACACATGAATCCACGCTTTCGACTCAAAACTCACTGTGGTTTCCAAATTTCACCTGGTGTTTGGTCATCTGTGTCATCTTTGAATAAACATGAAAATATCACCTGTAATGTAAACATTTTTCGGAGTCACAAGATTTTACATAGAATTAGGTAGCTAGATATTGTACACTCCAAAATAGAAGGTAAAAAAATTCTGTAAACAGAAGATTATGCTAATCTACTGTTGGATTCTGTTCTTCCTTTTTCTCCGCGAGTGAGCAAATGGATCAACCCATGTTCTGTCTTCCCTGGAGGCTCGCTCCCAACGCTTCTGGAAATCACGAAGCTCCATCCGTGATTTTCTCCTGACCTACTAGGTCAAAACCAACTTATGGTAAGCTGCCAAAACTAAAATTGGCTAATCATATATGTCAATAATCGCATCATCTGGATGACTACACATAATGTTTGCCCTGGTATTTTTAACTGCAACGAAGTATATAGTTTACAAATGAAATAGTGGTTATTGTTAAGATTTGCTGTTGTTAACTCTCTGAGGTCATAGCGTGCATTAACTGAAATGAGTATGGAATGGACGTATGCCCCAGCTAAGTAGTAGTTTGTTAGCTCACCTTTGTCCGCATGTCAAGGCCTGCTGCTCTCACCTGGGTACAAATTAAAACATGCATTATGGAGAAGCCACATTAATAAATCTAACTAGAACACGCTTTTTGGGGTCAAGCAAAGACAGAGCATACTCTCGTTTGTTGCTGCACTTGCGCAGTTTTCTGATGAAGAGGATGGATGTTTTGGCCATGAGTGCGCTGCTACCAGAATTCAAAACAAATAACATATGAAACTTTTAATATTAAGATGCAGATATAAGTCTAGACATTATCACTGAGATTATCAAAAGATATTGTCACATTTAATACAGTGTCCACTTTCTACCCCAACGGTAATCACTAATCAATCAATCACATGCACCATTTCAGTGTAGCTATGTGTATTCACAAGACACCATGACTTGCCCTGCAAAATATCAACGACAACAAGGGCATTTTTGCCTCCCAAAATCCTTATTTGTCAAAAGGCTATATGAGTTATGCACATGACTGCAGTTAAAACTCAAGAAAGTGAATGGGCGCGTTGAAAAATATTGCCATGCTGTATTATTCTTATATGTGCACCATAGGTTATATATGTATGGTTTGCAGGAAACTGTCAATGTTGCAATAAGGCAAACAGAAGTTTGTACAAACCTTTATCATTTCAGAACCTCCTAGTGTCTGCACTCCTCGATGAACTATATATTCACTATCAACTACTCCAATGTTCTTTGTCCTGTCACCCTAAAAACAGTAAAAGGAAAGGTTTAGTTGGGCAATGAGGTAATAATATTATGATAGTATGGAAGTTGAACACTTAAATACAAACATGAATAATTAAGGAATAGCTTCCATTCCTCTAAATCAAATATCCTCAAGCAGAAGAAATTTAAATGTAGACAGTAACTACAATACTACATTACCAATGCCCTGTGCTTTGTCTGAACTAAAAATATAAAGCATGCCACAGCAATTTAAATGTGACCATTATCAAACCTGAGCACAGTACCCAAATTTGTAATCAATGCCCCATCCATGGATAAGATCATTCTGTAAAAATGCAACATTAAATGTATCAATGGCTGGAATAATCCACAAAAGTCAATAGGTAAAAGACACAAGAGAAATATCGGATTATGGTAAGGTGTAAGGTGGCACAAACATTCTTTCAAAAGTAGGTTGATCAATGTCAATGTCTTATGGCAATCGCCAGTAAATACAACTACGAACTATGAATTCATTGTGAATTGACCACTTTTCTTGACAATGAAGTAGTTACAATCTGTGAAGCATGTACACTCATTCAAGTGAGTTATTAACCAACTACAAAGCTTAGAGAACCAGAATCACATAAATAATATGAATCTGATTCAAGCATTTTCTACTAGTAATGTGTGACACAGTTACAAGCTACATAGTATCCAAACTAATATCACGTGAAAACTGGAAATTCTAAAAAATGTTGGAGCCAGTAAGACAAGTAGTTTTTACAAGCTATTGATTTTGTAATCTGTAGCAATTTAGAAAGAAACAGAATATGTAGATATTAACCGACTTAACACTAAGAATAGTGACTGTAATCAGGGTTCAGAAAACCGTTTTCCAAAAAAAAAAAAAAAAACAGCTGCCTGGCTGTGAAAACTGTATTTCAGGATTTGGTGTTTGGATAATGTCTGATCAATAATAAATTAATAATACATCTGTTCCGCCAAAAACGGGGAGCAAAGGGTGTCATTTAGTCCCTGAACCGGCTCTTTTTATAAAAAACACACACGACTGGTTTTCGCTAGTTTCTTCAACCCTGACTGGAATGCCATAAGGTCCAAAACGTACTAACGTTCGGGCTTCCATCCCCACTTTACCCAACATGGTTAGCCGGAGTTATTCATGTCCCTAGCAATTCGCAACTCAAAATTCCAACATGGCACTAACCACACAAATGGACATCAGGCCTACTCGATCTTGTACTACCCCTGGCCACAAATTAGGAACTGTTCAAAGGAATAGTTCTATAGCCTGGTTCAATTGTAAATTCAAATGTGAGCACATGGTCAATTTCTCATTGAAAGATACAGCCCTTACCTGGATAAGATGCCAAGCACATTGCCAAGAAGATTTTGAGAAAACTGGTGCCATGCCCTCAACCCATCTGTAGATCAAATAACTGTTATGTCAAGCACAAATCCAATGCAGGTCTGTTGCTAAGTGACAAAAATGCAAGTACTGTGGTTACTACTTACTACGTAGTAAGACAATACTAGTATACTACACTAGACTAGTTAGTGTACACGTGGAACCCACATTATCTAATTAAATTAGAAATTTTATTCACAAAATCAAGATGCAAGCATGAAAAGGGAGTTAATGAAGCAATTAAATATTTTTAATATACGTTTAATGCAGGCGTATTTTGGGGGGAAGGGACCAACTTTGAATTGCAGCCCTCCGATCTAATGAATGGATGGTCAAGATGCTCTGGATCCACCAGCCAATATCTTTCCATATATGGCTTAAATCTAAATTCGTGCCTTTTATATTAGTATAGATACAAATATAGATAAAAGTAGTAACCAATGCAAAGAGTTAATCAGCAAAGTAACTGTAATAGCACGAGAAAGGATTCAGGACAGAAATTGTACCCAGAACAAGGCGGTCCTTCTCTTGAACAAGCTTTATTAGCCCGGCTAACTCTTCTATCAAAATACACACGTTGTTTGATTTAGTTATGCTGTAACAACAAATTGAGAAAATAAAAGTTGCATTACATGAAAGTTACCTGTGAAAACTCCCCGTCTTTTTACGAACAGTTATCCGATGATGAATTTCAGACAATTTAGGGTCAAGACCAGGTTGAGATATCTCTAGCCCTTCTGATTTAACTATATTCAAGTACCTGCACGAAATTAATGCATTAGCACAATTGGTGCAGAGAATAAACAGATCAAATTACTTGGGAAGAACAATCACATAAGATGCCCCTTCTTGACAGGTTTTTCCTAGATGGAATAAGTAATTAAGTTGCATTATTTTCAAGACAATAATTTTTGCTGCCTAGTACATACCAGGCAGCAACAACCAGCAGTTGATTCTTCAATTTCAAAGCTGCACTGTCAGTTTATACTTGTAGCTACCTGGACCAGGATTAGAGAGTTCAATACATTGGGCTCTGAATAAATTCCATGCTTCCATACATATTTCCTTAGCATTTTTTTTATAATAGCTAGGTAGGTAATTACAGGCTCAAGAACAAGTCAGGGTACTATTATCCAATACATATACCTTCTTGGGTTAAAATTATCTACTTCCAGATCTTCGTCCCAAAGAAAGATATACTCGTACATGGAGACAACAGCAGGATGGAGGAATCTTTTTGCAAACCACCTAAAAAACTCGAAGTAAAATGATACCAGATCAGTCGAAATTGCAGGTGAAACAATGTTCTGTTTTTAACTGCAAGGGAGAAAAACACTCAAGGTCGGGCTCTTCTTTCAGTGCAAGGGGAGAAAGATGATATACCACTTTGTCTGGTTAGAAGCAGATATATGTATCACACGTTTGCTCCACGGTAGATCATTCCACCCATTGACATTCCCATCATAGTGGAACAACATAGCTGTAAAATTCTCTGGAAGAAACTGAACATTCAAGAGTTACATGACAATTCTATGCGCAAATTATCACTTACTGAAGTAGTAAATGAAGTACCTTCTTCATAATAGCATCCACACTTCTTTTCTGATTAATACCAGCAGGGATGGCTATCAAGCACCGAACATTCTGGTTAGACTCCTGCTGGGGCAAAACACTGAGAGCATTAAATAACTAGATATGGTCTTGTACTCAGGAAGGTGGGAGTAGCTAAAGGTTGTTAAGTTTGGAAACTGAAACCAACTGAAACATTGTGCTGAAACAAAAACACACTTAAGACAAGAATAGGTTAGGTTCAAGTGACCTGTGTTTGCGCACTTCTTGTGAGCCATAATGGCTTCAATTCCATGTCAGAGTAAGGCTCCACTATACCATGAGGCAAAAAACCAATCCTAGCAGCAGCTCTTTCAGACACCTTAACAGCAGCTCTGTCAGACACCTAAAATTTACATTTGAGACGCAATCAATGTCCCAGCAACAAATGAAAATCTGCTTCTAGATTTACATAATACAGCAAATTTTCTTCCTTTCAATAGAGATTGGAGATAACGGGTTAACATACCATCAATGTATCGAACGGGCGAGATTTTGCTTCCAACTGCAACAATACATAATCAGATCAGTTTTTATCTCTCGAGCAAACCATAATGGGACATTCACAAACAAGCGTTACCGTTGTCTGTCTATGTTGGTAGCTCGCCATGTTGTAAACCAGAAACAGGACGACCAAGCACAGGACCAGCAGATGCAGCCGCAGTCTCATCTTAGACCAGCGGTCACTCCGTTACCATTCTGTGGGATCAAGTAGGTAGTATCATCAACTTGCAAGGAGCGAGCCTTAGAGAGCTCACTATAAATGAATCATTAAAAGAACAGGCATGAACTCACCTTATCCCACAAGGCACTACTTTTTTCTGTACATCTGGAAACGGATGCACCGTTTCATGACATCAATAAGCAAGGCTGGATTGTTTCATGACAACCTGCATTCAGATCATCAAAGACAGCAACAAGATCAGTTTTTTTAAAATGATGATTCGCATGCTCCATTCCGTGGTGGTCCCCCTAGCGAAATATTCTAGACCGGGTTACTTTAACTTAGATGTACGCCACACAAAACAGGGGACATCGGCCTCTTTTTACCCTGAATTGCGGGCAAAAGAGATAAAAAAGATCACCAACGTATGCGTGTTTCGTGATGCGAATCTGATTTTGTTATTCTGGCGCCCCGAAGGGGAAAAAACACGGCACGAGATGCGTGTTGCAGGCATAAATGCCGAGTGGGTGGGAACTGGGAACGTGGACGCATCGGCGATCAAATCATGCTACGGTTCGCTAGTGCAGTGCAGTCAACCCACCTCCAGCTCGCCGCGAGCGCGTTCCGCAACCGCGGCGACGAGGGCGCTCGTAGGGATCGAAAAAACCGCGGCTAGGAGCAATCACGAAGACGCAGGCTGCAACCAAGGCGCGATCGGACAGTAGGAGCCTCCAAATCCCGATAGCACCGAAAAAAAAATTCGCGACAAGACACCAGAAAAATTACCACTGAGGCGGCGGCACGCGTAGGCGGAGGCGGGGAGGAAAATCGAGGGAGCAACGAGCGGTGGAGGAGGCGACGGGGCGTCACACCGCGCGCGCCTTTGATAACGAGGGCGCTGGCGCTGCTGCTATTTGTGGCGGAGAAGATGGGAGAAATGCTGTCAAAGCCGGAGGGGTTGGGGAAAGGTATGGGCACGGGCGGAGGCAGGCGCGGCCGCCGAGGCGAGCGAGTGGAGCGGTCAGAGGAGCGGAGACGGGTGGTACCTCTCCCAGATTCCACCCGCGCCCGTCACTCGCAGTCGCGCCCACGCCCGCGCTCGCGCGGCACGGCCGAGGTGAGGTGAGAGCGAAAAGCACAAGCGGAGCGGCGTGATGGCGACGGATGCGAATGCGACGCGAGCGCAGCAGCCACGACCGGGTTTTCCGCTCGGTTTGTTTGTTGGGACGATCTAGAAGATACCATTTCATAGAACTGTTTTCTACCTTTTTCCATCACTCCATCACGCAGAATGCAATTAATCATTATTTTACTATTTTTTATCGTTTACCCGTTTCCCTTGTCAGCCATGCAAAATGACCGCACTATCATCTTCTCTCTTCCTCTTTTCTTTCTTCCCCCAAAACTTTTTGCCTTTCTCCCTTTGGTCCTCTCGGCGCTGCTTCAGTTGTCGCCGCCGACTAAACCACTATAGTGCGGGGAGAGGTACGCGAGGAGTACGGTGACAGAGGACTCGTTGGAGGAGCCAGCTTCCAACTCGAGCAACACGCTTTCTCCCTCCGGTCCTCTCGGCACCACTCCAGCTGCCATTGCCGACTAGGCTGCTGCGGCCGAAAGAGTCACCGTCGTACACCACAAATGGCTGCCGTCACCGCCCTGCACCACCACAACATCCTCTCGCCTCCTCTGTCGCGCAACATCGTCGCGCCTTATCCCTCCTAGCAGCTGAGCAAGCCACGTGCACTAAGGGTGTTGACGACAACGCCACCACACCGCTATCGTCAATGCCACCCACCACGATGTCGTGGCTCTGCCTGCGCAGAGGCACGAGGTGCTACATGGGCGTGGAGACCAAGGAGAGGACAGACAAAGCGCACGTTGAGGAGGCGGAGGCGCTGCATCGCACAACGAGGGCGCGTCGGGCCACAGCTGTGGCAAGGCTCGAGGTGGCGCCCACCAGGAGGCGGGAGGCCAACAAGCGTGGAAAAATGGCGAGGGGGACAGCGGTTGATCCGAATGGCGAAGATGGCACCCGCGGCAAAGAAGAGAGGAAGGGAGAAGAGGGGCAATGTGGTCATTTTGAATGCCTGAAAATGGGAAAACATGAAGAAATGAAGAAAATGACAAAACAATGATAGTATTTTTTATAATATGATAAATCATGAATTGCATTCTACGTGATGGTAAAATTGGCAAAACGTAGAACGTAGTTCTGTTGAGTTACGTACCGTAGATTATTCCTTGTTTGTTTGTTTTTTTAGAGTACACGACGGACGCATTCATGAACACACACCACACCACACGCACACACGAATACTTGTCCACGTGGATATATCTTTAATACACGTCTAATTTAGAGCAGAGCTTAAATCTCTACGAGTATGAACACACACTTTAACCACTAAATACACTAATGCATGCACTATTTTTAAACCCATACAAAAATGGAACCCGACGACGGTCCACTAAATACACCCGCATATGCATACACTATTTCTAAACCCATACGCTCGGTCCTTAATTTGTTGGTTGGTTCCTCCTCCTCGGTTCCCTATCCCCCACGCGAACCCGACCCGCGCCGCGCGTGCAGTGCGTGTGGCCCGTGGCCTAGGAATGGATTGATGTTAGAAGTGACAAGCCGGCTCTCCCGGCCCAACACTGTTGCTTCAGGCCGGCTCAACTAGCTGCGTGGGTGTTTGACTGATGCCAAGATTGACGCATCGGCACACAGATTTTTTAGTTCCATCCTCGTTGAACAACGCATCAAAGCACTGGCAGATCACGAGCTCAGCTTGCTAAAGAAATCAGCCAAGAACAGTATTTGATCAGTAAACTATAAGCATTACACGCAGTAAGACATGCGTGAGACATAGGGCCTAGCTTGAATTAAACTCTAGGGAAAATGGGGTTCCTTTCTAGCTGCTCTTATAAAACAACAGGAAAAACAGCTACTCCTTCCTGTTACAACATACCGATTTCTGACCTAGTCTTTGCCAGGTAAACAACACTGAAAGGGGGATAGTCTATGGTATGCTTATAGGCTGTACACAGTTTTGCCTATTCAAGGCGTTGAGCCGATGTTAGCTTCACCGTCGGCTCTTCTTCCTGCCTTTGTTAGGACTATCTTGCTGCGCCCCAGCACGCTTCTGCCCACTCTTTGGAGGCCGCCCGACACCTCTCTTCTTGGCCGGTGCGCTTTTCTGGACAGTTTTTACATTAGCTGACGGTGGTGCGGCACCACGAGAGTCCTTGACCTCACCCTGCTTGAGTGTACTTCCAGCCTCCCTTGAAGAAACCTTGCTTCTCTTTGCATCACGAGGCCCATGACGTCCAGGCTGCAAGGTTCGAGCATTATTCTTGATTACAGGGGCGCTAGCTGTCCCTGTCTCTCCACAACTCTTGGAAAGAATGCTTGAACTCTGTTGCACTGTTTTGCATACAAGATCCCGAAGTTCAATTGCAGCCATGTGCTCCAGTGTAGCCTTTGGATAGAATGCAAGGACGTTATTCACAAACACGAGCATGTCTCTTAGGAGCTCCTTGGTAGAAGAGATTGCACCACTCTTGATCTTTGAATGAAGGATTCGGAAGTCCATATGCTGGCAAATCATTTTCTTGTATCTAACTCTCTTCCGCTGTAGATGAAAAGGTGGGTAATAAGATGAGTATAAACACATAAATATGTGCTATTTATGGATTAACTGTACAGCTAATTCAAAGCACTAATACACAATGCCTTCAAAGATCTGACTTGCTTGGTCCCCTAACAGAACAAACAGTGGGCAACTCTAATCATTTTTTAAAAATATCAGATTCTAATAATTTAGACCACCAATTGAAACACTGGTGATACAAAGGCTGACTGAACTCAGATCCATCGTACCTGGATATCAAGTTGGCGTTGCAACATCAGACAGTCACCTTGAGTGGATATAGTTTTCAAAATCTCTGTCAAGTTTGGTTTTGTTCTCTCACGCACAGAGACATCAGATTCTACAGTTGGAGTTTTCAAGCCCTTCTTCATGCAGCCTTCAGAGGAACTCTCCCTCTGTATGCATGACGTAGATGTAGTCTCGCCATCTCTGCTACTGTCATCAGCCATCAGAAGAATCCTTCTATCCCTCACTCCCCTTTTCTTTCTAGAACCCCAAAGCAAACTATCTTTGGCACAAACCTTCTTTTCAACCTGGGGTTTTAACATTGCCTCTGCTGATGTATTGTTCATTTGAATTGAAGCAGTATTGCAGTGTTGTACTTGTTGAGATTTCTGATTGTTGCTTGCTTCCTCTGTAAAACTAGCAGCAGATGATCTGTCTTTGGACAACTCTTTGCTTGATGAATCAGTATCAGCTGCATTTTCAGTGTGTGAACATGATTCAGTATGACTAGTGCGACATTCAGAGTTGCCATCATCCTGTTTGCTATTGCTGAGGCTTTCGATCATGGACTGCAGGGATCTGGAACAGGGAAAAGCCAGATTGCACATTGTTGAAGTGTAGAGAAAATTCCAGTCAGATGGCATAACCATTGTTTAAAATAACTTCCACTTAGCTTCAAAATGGCATACAATAAAACTAACCTATATCTAAAACGATTGGCCTTATATTCAAAATATGTTATGAAAAAATTGCATGCGAAACACTAAAAAAGTTCAAGAACAAGGCGTATATTGAAGGGTGGGTAACCACATCAACACTTACCCGATAAAACTTTCTGACTTTTGCAGTTCCCTTTTCAATTCAGCAACTCTCTGCTTGCGGAGCTCGTCAAACCAAGCACTGTAATGAAGCAAAAAGAATGTCCATAAAATACTATATCAATGGAAAAGTTACTTTAATATACAACAAAAATCTATCTATACTAGACTGCAGCAAGTTGAAATGTCCAGCATATATTGGCTCTAAGTACTAGAAGCAGCACATGCGGAAAATAACCTTAACCTCAGCCCACCTTTCCAGAAGTTGATTTAAGACTATGTGCACTTTGAAACATTTAGGTAATTTATAGGTTTGTTGCTTCTACTATCTTCAAATTTAGTATCTGTGACCCCTAAGTTAGTCTCACATAATCACAATTTGATATATTTCTTCTTTATTGTCCATCTCCTTCTCAGCCCAGCCCAGAGTTTACACTCACATACAACAATGCCTAAACCAGTTCACTGCTAGAATTGGCAAAACACCAACTAACCACCCAAACATGTCACAATGGGAGAACTCTGCCCCCAAATAAGAAAAAGTTCACTGCTATAATTCTAATTATCGTTATCACAATTAATGAACCGACCAAAAAAATAGCAAATAACATAAAGGTACATATCTTTGTCTTTGAGATATTATCTATGGAGAAATATACTATGAGGAAGACACACATGTTGTATGCTCAGAATTTCATGCAAGATTTTATCCAGCTCCTACACAAACTGTAGGCAAGATAACAGACCAGGTTAAGGTTGAAAGTTCATCTACCAAGAATTCAAAGTTATTTCTTGATATACATAATGATATATTGATATGTAGTACATGCAATCTACACCACTCAAACAAAATGGAAAGATCATTAAAGTGGACAAGCTAGTATGAACATCGCACGGATGGGTGATTCTTAGCTACTTACTCGCAGGCAGAGTAGCGTGCTTGTATCTCTGAAAATTTTGCTTCACATTCCTGCAAAACAAGAACAACAGTAAGTCCAGAATTAGTATGCGACTCTAAATCAAGCAGCCAATCTGTCTACCATAACTTCTTCAGTTCTTCCAAACATTAGACAAGACAGGCAGCTAAAATGCAAGCTCCCTGCTCCCCACACATATTTAAAACTAGAAATAACTTCATCTGTAAAACCAATTGTGCCAGGGTCCAAAATGTTTAAGCTAACAGGCTCAAAGTTCCCACATATCCTAACTGTTGGAAAAGGTAAGCTAATAATAGCATGCTAACAAGTTAATATGTGACACATGTGTTGGACAAATTGCGCAATGGCATTGCACAAAAATGGTACCAAAGCAAGCAAAAAACCTTGCAATGGGTGTTATTATACTCTAACTATTATAGGACCGGTAGAAATTACAAGCGCTCAATTGGTCAATGACTCAACGGTTACATGTTTATTTAATTCCCTTGGTTCAAGTTAAAATTGTAGCATTCTCCTTATCATTTGCTTCATTTTTGGAATATAGAGTGCATTTAGTCATGTTCTTGATCATCCAATCAACGCGAACATCCATGCTCGGTACCTCTAAAATCACAGCCTAATATTCCCCAAGGGACATGGTGAAATCATATACCTGCAGGTACGAAATCATGTTCACCAAGGATCACGAAACCCTAGTTAGCACCAATTCCTCCTAAGGACAACTAATTCCGGCCCCCAGACAATCCATGCCCTAATCCACATTATAGCAACATTACAGGCACGACTCGTAAACACCAAGCTAGGGTTTGACGGGGGCGGACCTCAGGTGAGAAGGAGCACGGGGAGCGGGACCGGAGCTCGGCGGCGACGGCGCCCCAGGCGACGCGGCGGGCCGTTCCACCGTGGCGGAGGACGGCGCTGCCCAGCACCAGCTCCTCCCACGTCCCCCACACCACGCCGCCGCATCCCGGCCCCTCCCCCTCCTCCTTCCCTCCGGCCCCCACCACCACCACCACCATCGGATGCTACCACGCTCCCGTAATCCCGTTCCTCCTTCCGGTATTTTTTGCCTTTCTTGGTCGTTTTTGGTTTAGGTTTTGGCGTGCGATCGCGAAGACGATAGGTAGCCAATAGGAGTCGGAAATGGAGGAGGTGGAGGTGGTGGTCGGGTCATCCTTGTGTCTGGGCGGTTTCTTGTTTCGCCTACCGTATTTTTTTTTAGGTCGCGTGGTTTTGGATTTGGATTATCTGGGTTCACGCTAATCTCGGACGGGAACGTGCGGTGGTGGGGGCCCACGCCGCGCCACGCAACGCTTTTGCTCGTTTCGCACGTTTACCATCCACGGGAAAGATAAAATAGTGCAGAGTAAGCAACTAAGCATTGGAGCTGGATGAGGATTGGAAATTTGAAATGAGTATGAATTACACATTTTGGAATAGTAGTTTGAAAATTCCCTTCTTTTTCTATAAATACATTATATCTCTCTTTTTTAGAGAAACATATTTATTTTTCAGCTTCAGTCGAGGAATATAGAATTTCACATTTAAGTTTATACTTGCTTTCACATTTACAAAAGAAAAAAAATACATTAAACAGTCGATATGAGTTTTTTTGCCAAGCTTTCTCTATCATACGACATATAAGGGCTTTGCATTGTAAGTTACGACTAGCAAAACCTCCTGCTTACAAAGCAGAGATGCCCAGATATTAGACTGGCCTGACTAAAATGCTGAAACGAATCAAAGGACAACGGTTCAATGTACACAGTAAATAAATTTAACGAGGCAATATAAATTTATTAGGCGAATGACAGTAATCGTAAGGCTTTCCTTCATACGCCTGCACAAATCTAAAACATCATTTTATAAAAAGAACAGATGAGTGCAATAAACGCTACTACCAGGTTTTTCACTTCTCGGTATTTACAAATGGTCTAGAGAACAACGCAGATCACGTCAAGTGATCTGGAACCACGGACTACAGAATTACAGACAGTGGGATAGGTTGTTTCACAAGTATAAATCGATCGCAGAAGAGCATTATTTGCTACGGACCTATCAGGCAAAACGGCTTCTAGAGATAAATGAAAAAGATGCAGGAATCTGCACATCACCATCCGACAAGTTCCCGGTTGAACCATTCTTCATCCTACTACTGCATAGACGTCAACACCATTTTTGCGAGAAACCCCTCATGGATTATGACATAACCCCTCCTGACATCCCAAGATGAAGTAACTTCTTGCATTTTCAGCATCTAGCTAATCAAGGCTTCCACATTTTTCCTCCTCTGGGAAAGCTCCTACATGGAAGCCTTTGTTCCATCACTTACCATATGAGTTAGGTCTTGGACAACTTCAGACATTGGTGGCCTAAATTCTGGCTCATGCTGCATAGGAAGATTCAGGTCAGTCACACCATCCATCTTGCTGTCATGATGATCTCAGATGAAAGGTCAAATATTTTACCTGAATACAGCGGCTAATAACGTCAGCAAAACGTGACAATGCCTTTTCAGAACATTGACCTTGAATAGAAGGATCTACCATCTTTGATATGGAATCAATATCATAAAGCAGAGAAGTGGCCCATCGCACTAGATGTTGCTCAGCACGTGGACGTGAACTGCGATTACATTTCCATAGAGAAAATTATTGAATTCATTAGGTCAGAAATCATCTTCAAGATATACAAGCATGCCTGATGAGTGTGGAAAAACGGCTGGAGTGTTGTTTGTTTAGAATGTTACCTGTCATAAGGTTTACGCCCTGTAAGAAGTTCCAACATAACAACCCCAAAGCTGTAAACATCACTTCGATCACTCAATGATCCAGATTCATGCACTTCAGGGGCTTCATAATGGAATAAGGTACGCATACGACCAGACAACTGACATCCAAAAGAGCACAAGATTTATGAATGAGGAAATAATAACAGCCATTCCCTTCTCAAGAAAAATTAATTAGCTATTGCCGTTGATACACTAGTTTAAAATAAACTAAAAACCTTTTATGAAATCAATGTACCATGACACAAATTACAATTCATTGAGTGGCGCAACCTTACATTACTTGCATCAAAGTACCTAAACATGTCAAGTGACTAGAATGCATCTGAAAACCTGTACATCTTCACAAGTTAGCAATGGCAATTGACCATTTTGTTTACATCAAATATTTGAGAAGTGCTTCTGAACCCACCACGATCGATGGTGTAGATTTTTTTCTTTTTACACCGATTAATGTGGGAATTTTGTAGCTTTTAAGAGCAAACGTGGTGGTTTCTTTTGACTTTGCTTTAATAAGATAATAGATGTGCTGGTAGAGATACTCATGGTTTGATGGTGAATTTCAAAAAAGATGACAGCAGTGCAAAGTTTAATTTGCTACAAATGATAATCTATATCAAAATACATAGATGCCAATTAAGAATTAAAAATGTCGAAACTAAAATTATACAGCAGGTGCATGGCCTGCAGAGAAAAGGGGAAACGTGGATATACGAATTTCTGGAACCGATGTCAGCCATTCTAGAGAGACTGATTTTGATATACAGAGCCTGAAATTTCCGTAACCGATATCAGCCATTCTAGAGACTGATGTAGCATATAACAGATATGTCAGAACTCAGGATAGCAGTGTATGACGGCATCTGAAGTTCTGAACATCGTTAAGAGCTCCAGAAAACCTAATGCTTTGAAATTATTTTCATTGACATCATTGTATTTGTACCTGACATACTGATTTTGATGACAGTGCTGCAAGGCCACATTCAGAAATATGCACAACTAAAGTGCTGTTGAGAAGAACAATAGATGGTTCAAAATTCTGATGTACAATTGGTGGTTGGCAGCCATCATGAAGATATCTGCAAGCAAAGATATACGTAGCATTTTAAGAAGAAGAAAATAGCATTTTGAATCACTCCACATAATTCAGAAGAAGAAATAGTGCAAAATTCTTTCTGCTTACTGTAATGCTTTCGCTGCCCCCACAGCAATTTGGAGGCGAGCATTCCATGATAATGTGTTGCTTGAGTCATCTACGTAATGAAGTTCATCATGCAGAGTCATCTTACTACAGTGCTCGTAGACAAGTAGTCGTTGCTCAAACTCCGCACAGTATCCAACAAGCCCAAGTATGTTAGAATGCCTCAGTTCAGAAATGTTGACAACTATCTCTAGAAAGGTATCTACTGGTATTCCTGAGTTAACAGCATCAATCTTCAAAACTTCCAGTAGCTGCTAAGCAAGTAATATCACAAGTTCAGAATTGATGATCGCACCAGCAATGAAATCTTACTAAAGTAACTAGAAATTTTGGTGAACCATTTTGTACCTCTCCATCAGGAAGCTCTGCCAGATATATCTTACCAAACCTGCTATCTCTTATCAAATTTTCTTCGCTGAAACTGTTGGTATATTGTTGAAGGGATGCAATAGAGAAGGACTTGACGGTAGTTGTTAGGTCCATCTTTCCAACTGAAGGCACTCTACCCTTTTTAGTACGAACACTGGGATTGACAACGACTTTTTCAGCACGGGCAACAGGCTGTGGAGGATGTAGTGGTTCCTCCACAAAATTATCAGTTTTTTCCATATCAATTACATGCTCTTTTTGTTTCATTGTAACTACCCCAGGAGCAGCTGCAATGTAGGTTTTTGTGTTAACTTTCATATACTCAATATTGCAATGCAGTAAAATGGTACTTCTGCATATTAGTTAGTTTCAAGTCATTTACCTGTCATTGATGAATCTAACTTCCTCCCCTCCCTTGAATTATAAACCGCATTTGAAGCTGCTGCAAAACAATATTCAAATGTCAAAAATAAAGGGAAAACAGGCAACCGCTATGCCAGTGTTTCTTTTAAGATTTACTATACTCAAACTTGCAAGGCAGTAAATCATAACAGATATGTATATTTCTTTTTAGGTTTAAAGTCATTCACCTGCTGTTGACATGTTCAACTTCTGCACCTCCCTTGCATCAGAAACCACATTTGAAGCTGTTACAAAAAGTGTTGGTGATCAAAATCATGGGAAAAAAGATCTAAAAATAAATGAAAAATAGACTTCCTTTCTTTGCCAAGAGAAAAGAATTAAAACCTTTCCCAACATTATTCTTAAGATTTACAGGCGGCTCCCTTATTTCTGGCACTTTCTTGATTTTAGGTTCACCAAGCCTCTGAGGCACCCCTCCTATCTGGTTTTCTGTATGCATGTCATCCCTTGACTTTCTTTCTTTGTACTTGGATAAACAAAACATTACCATTAGCACGATAACTACTGCTGATACCACCCCAATAAGAATGTATCCAACAAATTTGACAGCAGAAACAGTGGGTTTTCTTGATGATGGAGTATTTTCTGCTGGTGCATTAGAAGAATTTGCAGGTTCTTTTGAGGGAACATGCCCTGTTGAAGGTGACACTGGTAGCAACGGTGTTGGTGCAGCAGGAGGCAATGCTGATGGTGATGGAGCTATGCTGGTATTGAATGGGTTCCCATCCTTCCTGCGTGGTACATTAATTTAAATGAGCAGTGTGTGTGTGTGTTTGGGTGGGGGGGTGATGACACAAAAGGTAGTTCAATTCTTGCGTGCATGAAAGATGGATTTGTTTAGCAATGATCGACATCAATAGCTCAGTCAAGGAGAAGCTACTTACTTAAAGTTTGGCATGTTCAGTAACTTCACAGGCACGGGACCAGAGAAAAGATTGTTTTCTATGTTCCTGTTGAATTAAAACAATTGCCACAAAGGAAACAAGGCATGTAAAAAAAACAGAAATTCCCTTTATTGAAATGGCAGATTGCTCGCTCTTTTCAAATAAAAAAGGGAAGAAAATCTATAGTCGAGTGGGAATACAAATCTTGGAGAGGGAGATCTTGCAGCACATTAAGGGTCCCAGATATTTGATTATTCTGAATATGCCTGCAATGATAGTAAAATATTAATTAATTGACACTGGTGATAAGTTTACCCCAGAAGACAGTGCAATAGCCTTCAATACTCACATGCTAGTCAAAGCTGTCAAGTTTCCCATTGAAGGTGGCAACGGACCGGTCAGGTTGTTGGAAGAAAAATCTCTAATCAAGAAAGTAGATTATCATTGATTAAAAACTTCAAATTATAAACTAATGCTAGTATACAATAACACTAAGCAAAGTCAAATTACTCTTACAGATTTGCAAGTCCATTTAGAGTTGAAAATGCATCTGGGATCTCTCCAACCAATTTGTTGTTATTGAGGGACCTGCGTATGCAAGAATGTTAGAACGCATAGTGGGACAGTTTGAGAAACTATCATTGAAAGTTCTAACTTTCTGAAGGCCTGTGAATGTGTATGATCTACCAGCAAAAAGATACTTACACGCTTGTCAAAAGTGTGAGTGTTGACAATGAACTTGGAATGCTACCAGTTAGCTGGTTAGCTGAAAGGAAGCTGCAATTGACAAGAAAAGGCTTATCAAAATAATAGCTATGACAGGTGGATTGAAAGAGCAACAGAATGTTCAAATAAACATACAGATGCTGCATTGTGACCGGTAGATTATCCGGTATGGTTCCACCAATATTATTGTTACTAAAATCTCTACATGGGGTAAACCAGGAAGTGTCAAACACCAAGTCAATAGCAAATGCCAACTGAGAACCAAACAGACATGATCAGCTTACAAGGTGACTATCGACGTGAAATTCCCCAAAGTGTTACCCAGCTGTCCACCCAAATTTACACCATTGAGAACTCTACCAAAAACATGGTACATTGTTCAGATCACAAAATAAAGAGGTCATCAAATGATGCATATTAAGGAAGAATAAATAATCACTGATCATACATGGAGGTAATATTCGAGGCCACGCATTCAACACCCTGCCAGCCTTCATTGCAGGGGTCGCCGCCGTTTGTAATCCATGCAGGCAACGTTGGTGATCCAAGTGCCGTGTACAAGCCATTTATCGCAAACACTATAAAACAATTAAAAAACACGCAGCGTGAGGTACCAAAGGATAAACCATCTTTGCAGTATCCCACACACAATAATCTAAGTAAATGGGATAGTACAAGACAACACGGTCAGCAAAACATAAATGATCTGGGGCCCTGAATGATGTTATCAACCCATAATCGTGTATGCTCATGAATACTGAATCTTAGGCAACAGTACCAACTATCAAGAAGGATATAGTATATACCGTCTTGTTCATAAGTGTAGGGCTGCGAGGGCGGCAGCGCGGAGAGTAGAAGCAGCAAGACGGCGGTGGAAGCAATTACGGGCGGCGGCCGCGACAGGCGCGGCCAGCGCAAGGGCTTGCTCATCACCACATGCGCATCCATGACGAATCCTCCAATGCGAGCATCACCTGACGAGCAATTCCACAAAACGAAGAAAAAAAATCACCAACGTTGCCTTGCCTTGATCTCTGGGCGCTCAGATGAATGATGAATCTATGCGGATTACAGCCTGGGGTCAAGAGGAGGGAACACGAAGATAAAGAGAAAAAAACGTTGCACAAGAAAGCCAAGCAATGCTGTGATGCCGGAAGATTCTTGCAACGGAAAAACGGGCTGAAACTCGTCGAGACCAAGAAACCCACCACACCAAGAAAATTTCCCCCTTTCGCCCCTCGCGAGTGTACACTTCCCAAAAGAAATCCGTTATCCGCCCAACATACCAAGTATATACAAGAACATCTTTCTTTTTCCAAGAAACACAGTATAAAAGGGAAAGGAAAGCCGGGAAGAGAGAAGAACATTAAAGAAAAACAAGAAAGAGAGAGAGAGAGAAGCAAAAGAAGAAGCGCCTGATACCTGCAGATTCTTGTGTCTACGGCAGCCACCTACGACCCTATCTTTGCCGCTTTATGGAGACGCTCACCACCGAAAGCTAGCGAGTAGAAGTGAGTGCTTCCTCCTTTCTTGCGAGCCCCCCTCTTGGAATGCGTTTAAAACTAACTCTCGCGAGCTCGGAGCCTTGGCCGCTAAGGATTTGCTCGGTGGAAAACAAGAAGAGATGAGACCACGGGAGAAAGGGAGGGAGGAAAGGGATGGATCGATATAGATCTACTACAACTGTTGCAAATCCATCGCGGTAAAGGGGATTGGGAAATGGGGGGGCGGGGACAAGCGCAGCGCGAGTGGCGAGAGAGCGCTCTGTGTGCGCGCAGGCAGGAGGAACAGGCGGCGCAGGAAAAGGACGAGACCAGCAAAGCGTCCTCTTTAAAATTTACTGCCAATGTTGGCCAGCGCTGAGAATGAGCAGTGATTGTGATAGTAGCTCATAGGGAGGGGCGGACCCAACAGGTGTGTTAGAGATGATTAGGATCCCCTGTATACCGTGGAGGTCTACGATGTTCCGTGCGTACACTACTTTGCAGTGACGTCAGTAAATACTATATCAATAATGCGCTATGTACTGTAGAGCTTTTCCGTATCAAATTACTGTTACACTTGATCTGTTGAGTGATAGAGCTCGTTCGTAATGCTACCTAGATCTTCTATTGACTACTTCATCTCTTTCGGTTAGAGATATGCGTAGTATTTTAATTTCAGATTTTATTATAAAGTAAATATTATAAATAACTAGATACGTGTAAAGCAACAATGACAACAAGCAACACATTATACTTTGAAATTTACGCAAGAATATGATGATAACAGTGTCATTTGGTCGAACAAAAATTTACAGTTAGGCTTAACGAGGAACAAGAAGTAGTGTTGACGAGTTCGTGGAGGTAGACAACGTCGAGGAAGAAGTCGAGCGGGTACTCTTTGCAACAATGGTTCAGAGATAGCTGCTATCCTCCCTTCCCGGTGCACACTGAGGAGGAAGGCCGGTGTGATATAACAGCTCAACACCACAACACAATTCACCAGAGGAGGAAGATGAAGTTAGAAAAGAATTGATGAATTCTCATTCAGATACATTCTAGACATCTCCGGACCCTTATAAGGATAAATCATTTACTCTCTAGTAACTACGGTAATTAACCTGAACTAAGTCACTAGTAATTGCTCATTTTAACCAATGAATGGTATTTATGCAGTGTTTAATGGGTCATGAACCATTCACACAAAAGAAGAGAGAAATGCACAGTTAGCTCTTGACTTGTTACAATCAGCTCGAAACTCCTTACGACCAGCTTGTATTCGAACACGACTAGCTCGTAACTCCTTACAATTAGCTCGTATCTAGTCATGATCAGGTCGTAACGATCCCCGACCAGGTGGTAATCACTTACGACCAGTTTGTAACAGGACACGACCAGGTAGTAGCCCTTTACAACTGGCCGTGACTTATCCCGACCAGTCCGTGATTATGTAGGACCAGCTCGTGACTAGCCTGTAATTCCTTATAATTAGTCTATCTCTGGTTGGACTCATCATACAAGTTTTCTTGCTTTCCACCACTTGGCTAAACCATGCATACTTTAGAATTTTCAAAGGAAATGGACTTCATAAATGGGTCCATTTCCAACACCTCCTATCGTCGGTCAGACCCTGGGTACCTGTAGCACCGCTATCCATCGACCAGTAGGGATAGATTGCGGTCTGGAGGTAGAGGAAGACTAAGGTCCTGTGAGCACATCCTTCGTTTTTGTCGGTGTATTAGAACCGATCTTACGTAAAGATTGTTTGATTCGGGGGGTCTCCTAGAGATGAGATCACGCAGAGTGGATTGACACGGGATGTTTAGATAGGTTCAGGCCTTCTCCGGAGAGAATAATAACCCTAATCCTGTGTGTATGGTATTCTTGATGATCAAGTAAAAGACTAAGACTCTTACAGAGAATAGCACTTGTGTTTCTACTTGACTAGCTCTTGTTCGCTGTGTCCTCTCCCTTTATCCCTCTGATTGATGCCCTTATATAGTCGTGAAGAAGTAGCCGTTTTGTCCTGCGGGAGATGCGCCTAATTAATCCAGTAACGGGCGTATGATGGCAGTAATTACCGGCGCCTCGGCTTCTTCACGCCGTCTGGCTATTATCTTCCAGAGATAATGGGGTAATTACACACCATTAATAAGCGGAATAATAGTGCGTAGACCGCTCGATTCCTTAATCAATTGGACCCACTCACCGTAGGTTTGATTATAAGGTGGTCGAAGTTTATCCGGTCGTAGAAGAACTTACGACCGGTAGCGATGTAAAAGGACTTACGACGTGTAATAATGTAGAAGGACTTACGACTATGTAGTGGTCGTAGAAGGACTTACGACCATGATATAGTCGTAGCAAGACTTACGACTATGGGGTGATTGTAGAAGAACTTACAATCACTTGTTGGGCTTCTCCTTATAGATAAGGGTACTTCGGGACTATGTGACATCATATTTACCCATAATAAGAATTATAGATAAAAGATAAAATGAGGATTATTAGATCCTCGCCATCTAGCCCCCACTTCAAGTGAAAATAACTTACTTGGTAAAGGTTTCAGAATGGACTTACGACCATGAGAATGTCGAGAATGATAGTCGAAGGAAAACTCTTCGACATTTGAGTGCCGCTTGACCGTAAATTTGCTTGGTCAGAAGGTTGCTTACGACTATCAAAAGTCATAAAACCCCTACGACCGTCCGGTGGTCGTAGTTGGGAATCGGAGAAAAACTCTTCCGATTGATACTTCCTTCGACTAGAAAGACTTGGTCAAGAATGTAATTTTGCTTGGAGGTGACAATACGCACCTATTTTTTCTCGAATCGGACCATCTGGGAATTGCAACCGGCCTCATAGACTTGTCCGATGAAGCGGTTCTCAAGCGGTACAACCATCTATCATAGACCTATAGCCGAGACGGTTTCCGGCGGCGGAGATCGTGGTTATAAAAACTTACCAGAGGTAGACTTGGATTTTTACTTTTCCCCAAATCACTCACCGTTCTTCGAGCTCTTGCTTTCTCCATCCTCGACTAGGTTTCATCTTCTCCGCGCCAACCCAATTAAAAACTTCTTGCTTCGAGCGAAATGGCCAAGAGAGTTTCGAATGGGAGGAATCGGAGATGGATGCGCTAAGATCAAGATCTTGGTCGATGTCGGAAGATTCCAGAGAAGGCTCGTGAAGTGGATTCCAAATATCGGGCAAAGATCGCCATCGGGAAAATGGGCAAATCCCGCCTTCCAAGCGTATTGTGAGTCGGCCTTCGATTGCTCGCCCACCCTTTTCTTAAAGAGTACTCGAACACTTTGGGGTGGAACCGTGAACTTAGGTCCCAATTCCATTACCATGTTGAGCGTGTTCGTATCTCGTGTGAGGCGTGCACTGGGATTCCGGCGGATCTCGAGTCGCTTCAATATTATTATGGGATGGCTCGACAAACCGAATCGCTAAGAAGTCATGGCTCAAGCTCCACGACTCAAGTCGAAGGAGTATATTCAGAGTTTCACCCGGCCTTCGTGGTCGGGCCGAGAAAGAGGTGGTTCTACCGAAGGTCACCTCAAGACACCTTTCTTTCGCGGGAAGGTCGCTGAAAAGAAATCTTCATGGGACTCAACCTCAAGATATCACCGGATTAGCCCTTATATTCAAGCTATTAAGGACTTGAAGGAAGAAGGGTCGACGGATGGCATGTGGTGAAGGATTTCATCACACGCCTAATTAGTCCTCTCAAGAAACGAGCATCTCCTATGTGGAGGTACTCTGGGAGAGGAGACCCCACCGAGACTACGAGGAGGGTAAGCAATTGTCGACTTAGCTCTCCGCTTGGTCTTTCTCAACCTTGTCTAATATTTTTATCTGCTTATTACAGATCTTTCACAGCCGAGGTTGACTCAGTCGACTCATCTCGTGAGAAGTCCCCGCCACCCGAGGGGCGGTTCTCAAGTCATTGCGGCTTTGTCCGCAGATGAAAGGATAGAGCGCCTAAAGGTAATCAAACATCCGATTCTTTCTTTAGGACTTTATAGTCGTAGAAGATACTTACGACTAATGGTGATCGAGAATATCTTACGATCAAGAAAAGTCGAGAAAAACTTACGACTTGGTACTAGTCGAGAAAAACTTACGACTAATTAGTGATTCTTCTTTTCTCGCTTTGCTTTACGTAAAGTAGGCATGGAAAATCGCCGGAGACGACGAAGAAGTCGCTCGATGACTATTGGCGCCGGGTTGTCGAAGACAAAGGCTCTGCCTCCTCAAGAGACGCCGACTTGTAAAATCTGCCGATAAGGGGGAGCAAGCTCGAGCTCGGTCTTTCGACCGGCACTTTCACGAACCGCGCGGCAAATGTAGTTGTATCTCGCCGAGGCCGCACCGCCGGCCGAGGAGGTTGAAGCAGCTTGAACCTCTTAAGCGCAAACCTCGCAAGGCTAAGGTACCTTCTATTATGACACTAATCTTTCGCAGTTGGTGCCACTCCTAATTTTATTAAGCAACTGGAAAGGGAGAACTGGAAAGATTTTATGTCTTTTATGAAGGACGATGTCGCATCAAGACAACTCGCAATCGAGGGCGGTCGCTTCGAATGGTCGAGACCGATCTCGCCCATCCAGAAGATCAGAAACCGAGCTCGTTCTCGTTCAAACTCTACCACTGCACTTGGTCGTAGCCGGGCCAATTATTGAACCTCGACCAGACGTGGTCGTGGAGAAGAAAAGGTCCTCCGTAGGGAGGATTGCTCCAAAATTCCTGGTTAAGACCAGGGTGCAGAGGTATGTGAAATGTACTAAAGTGTAAGAACAACATTTACCTTTTTCTTTTTCACAACCTGATTTGTTTTTCTTTATTTCAGTCCGACTCCTTCAAATTTCCTGAATGCTTCACGAGAAGTCCATTGCTATTCCTTCATTTCTCGGAGAGGTATCAATGGAGGTGATCAAGCATCACCCTTGGCCCATACTACCGATGAAGTCGAGACTCCTGAGTGACTCCACATCTCGCCAAGTCGTAATTCACGACCCTTGAAGTTGCGGTATTCGTTGAGGTGGTCACACGACCACCGAGGTCGAGAAACAACAGAGGCAACAGGGAAGCCTCTGGTCAAGGTGGTGACCACCACAGACCGCCTGGGAAGGAAATCGAGGAGGCGTTCCTTCCCTACCCAAAGAGAAATCACAGTAACCAAAAGGAGAAAATTTCAACTTCGTGGTGACTTCTTTGGGCTCGCCTCCGTGTAGGGTCTTCGCTACAGATCTCGTGGACCGAGTCCCCATCCCAAAGATATTCCCAATACGGAGAATACTTTTGATAACGAGCGCCTTGAGAAGGTGTGGTGGGACAAGGTCGCGAGGATAGATAAGTCGCAGAACCCTGACCTTGTATATTCGATGTTTGCTAGGACGACTATGAATGTAAGTATCTTCAAAATACTTATATATGTGGCTTTCCTTCACTTCTCACCGCTTTCTTTTTGTAAAGCTCGAGCAAATTGTCGTTGTCTGTGAGTATCATCGACAACTTTAGAGCTAAGACAGAGAAAGAACTACTCTGCACAGAGGCGCAGAGGTGGTAAGTCACTTATCATCCATAGTTGTTTTCGACTTAAATACTGTGATAATGTTTTACGAGAATAGTCATGGAAGAAACTCATGACAAAGTACTAGTCGTAAAAGCTTACGACTACTTACAACTGTGTAGTGGTCGAGAAAGACTTACAACCATATCGTAGTCGAGAAAAACTTACGACTAGGTCGGTAGTTGTAGAAGTACTTACAACCATTCTACTGATGTTTATCTTCGCTCTCGTTCTTTGTAGGTTAAACAAGGATACGAAGACCTTAATGACTCACTCGACTATGAAAAAGAAGAGTCGAGGAGGCTAAGGAACGAAGTATTAGTCCTCTCGATAGACTTCGAGAGACCTGCTCTGATCTAAAAGATTGCAGAAAAATAAACATTAAGTTCGAACTTAAGATCGCTTTTGATCTTTAACCTTTACCCGACTCTCCTTTCTTCTTCGGATAAAGAAAAGAGATGCGAAACCTGCATCAAGTTCAAGAAAAGCTTTGGTCATTCAGAGTTTTTCCGTATTTCCGCGAATAAGGATCAAGAACTCGAGGGTTTTAGAACTCAATTAATGTAAGTAAATCTTTACCGTTATCCTTTTGAGTATTTTCCTTTTCTAATGCCAATTTCTTGTTCGTAAATTGTCGCCAATTGAGAAGCCTCGAGGTCAAATCCAAGCAAAGACCTTAGTCCGCAATGAGTCCGTCCGATTGCTAAGATGAATGCAGAGGACATCGAGCATGGGAGCAAAAGCATGTCAAACCGCTGCTTCCCATCGAGAAGAGGTCAAGAAATTGATTCTCAATTAGTAGGTAAGAAATGCTTTTACCTACAATTATCTTTGTGTTATCTTCCTCTAGAAGTATATTTTTGTTTGACCGATATTATTCTTTTCGTAACAAGTGGTCGAAAACAAGAAGCTTCATGAGGCTTCGACTTGTACCCAACAGAGATGGAGTCGATGAAGACTAGTCTTCAAGGCAACATCACTCTCCGAACAATGTGCTTAGTGAGCTACATTCGAGGGAAAACTCCTCGAGAAGATACCATAGCCGCCACACAAGTACCATTGGGGAACAAGTCGGAAAATTGCAAGAAATGGTGACCACTCAAGACTAATCAAGTCAATCAATAAGGAGGCAATGGTCGCAGTAAGTTACGCTTTGCTAAACTTAAAGCTCAAGACCCCGCCTTAATGTTAAACCAATCGAAGCCGACTTGATCGTCTCCGAATCGAGGCAAGTCGTCTGATTGAGGAAATGCAACAATTGGTAAAAAGGTATGAGGAAATGCAATAGGCTCTCCCTTCAGAGTAATCTTGTAACTACCTTGTAAGGCACACAATTTTTGTTGATGAGTAATATATGATCCGCCTCATTTCCTGAAAATCATCTTGTCGAGTAGTTAGTAACTCAAAAGATAATAAACGAATGAAAGACTAAGAATTGAAGTCAAATTAATAACTTTATCCTAGCCCCCGACTATTTGCTTAGATTGTTTAGACAATCTAAATAAATAGTGTTTAAAATGGGGTTTCTGAAAACAAAGAGAGGTTTATTTAACTTATAGCTTTTGTTACGGTTGTCAAGCACTGGTCGAAAAGAGTAGAAACGACTCGACACTAGGAAGTTCCTTCTAGTGGGCAAGACCACGTGCAGAGAGGAAAGGCTTCGACTAGGAGATGTTTCCATCTCCGACTAGTTTAATCAAACCAAGAACAGCAACTTGAGTTAAACAAACGTCTTAGAGGACTTTAGTCATTCGTTCGTCCTTTTTTGGTGGACTTCGATAAGTCTTTTCCAGTAGCAAAAGTAGGAGACTGAGCGACACTAGGAAGTTTCCTTCTAGTGGGTAGGACCACATGCAGAGAGGAAAGACTTCGACTAGGTGTGTCTCTTCCTTCGACCAGTTAAAACAAATCGAGTACACCAAAGGTGGTCGAACAAATGTAAGAAAGTGCACTCTACTTAGAATATTTTTTGAATTTACTGAAAAAATAGACTAAGATTGAGAGAGTTGGCTTTGAGAACATTACGACTAGATAGAACCCGAGCTCTTTGTATTGGCAGAAAAAATGAGTAACGAGTCGATGCTAGGAAATTCCTTCTAGTGGGCAGAACCACATGCAGAGAGGAGAAGTTTCACCTGATGACGCTTTCGCTTCTGCCAAAGGTAAAGAAAACGGGTGTTTTCATATCATAGTCGAAAGATTAAAAAGCACTACTCAAAAATAAGGCAAAAGAGGTAGAAAGAACTCGACTTTTATTGCTCGAGAAACCGTCACACATAGAATTTGCGAATCGGGTCGATGTTCCAAGAGTTTGAGAGAACTCGCCCATCTTCCATTGCTAGTCGTGACTGACTCGCCGAAAGTTATTTCGACCATCGTAAGGACCTTCCCATTTAGGGAAAGTTTATTCGATTAGACTTGGATTGGCAGAGCCTCAATACCAAGTCACCTACAAGAAAGTCGCGAGGTTGGACCTTACGATTATAGTATTCTGCAGGCTTGTTGGTAGACCGCCGAACGGATTAAGGCTAGGTTTCTCTTCTCTTCGAGTAGGTTAATGTCATCCGCCAAGTTGTTCCCGGTCCGAGTTGTTGAAGGTTTCAACTCGTGTCGACTGTATTTTAGCTCCGAGGAAGCATGGCTTCGCCCAAAAACTAGAAAAATGGTGTTTCTCCCGTTGCTCGATCGCGGTCGCATTTAACCGCCCATAATATGGAGGGTAATTCTTGTACCCAAGCCCCGAGCGCTAACAAGTCGGGTCGAAGACTCGAGTTTTAATACTCGCATTATTTGGCCGCTTGCACGCTCGACCGCCCCATTGCTTTGGGGATGTGCAATGTAAGCATAGCATAACTTGGTACCCAACTCGTCGCAAAATTCCCAAATTTTGGACTTGCGAATTGTTTATTATTGTCGTAATTATTCGACTTTAACTCCAAATCGACTAATTACGCTTCTCATCATGAACCTTTTGTCGCCTGCTGTTATCCTCGAAGCATGTGTTCAACCGATCCATTTTGTGAACGTGTCAATAGCCACAAAAGGAATTCAAACCTCCGGAGCTTTGGGAAACGGTCCTAGGATGTCAAGCCCCTAGGTCGCAAAAGGCCAAAAAGAGGTATTGTTTGTAATGCTTGAGCCGGTTGGTGTATCGCGTCACCATGGAATTGGCATCGACACACTTTTTAACCATCTCCATAGCATCGCACAGTATCAGAGGGCCAAGAAAACCTTGTCGAAAGGCTTTACCAACCAATGTTCAGAGGAAGCATGCGCCCCACAGATGCCACCGTATATCGTGAAGGAGTGTTATTCCTTCGCTTTATGGAATGCATCGCATGAGTATCCCTTGGGTTCCTCGCTTATAGAGGACTCCTTCAACCAAAGTATACATTTTGGCTTTTCGATAATCGATCCGCCTCAAGATCATCTTCGCACGGAACCCTTGTAAAGATACTCGTAGATGGGAGTCATCCGTATCCTCGTAATCTAATGAGGCCATCTCAAGAGGAGGTGTCTCGGTTCTTCGACTGAGACGGCTTTTGGAGTTGCTCCAAGAAAACTCCTTTTGTACCGTGGATCGGGAAGAAGCCATCCGAGAAAGTTGGTCTCATGAGGAAATTATCCTTTCGAGGGATAAATTGTACCTCAAACCTAAAAAATGTTTTTCTAGCTTACGCATTCTCGATAAGTACCGAGCCATTGTTGAGTTAGAGCACCGTACTCTTTCCCGATTTGATTCACGACTAGTTGAGAGTCTCTCTCACGAGTAGTCGATTTAATTGAGAGTGCTTTCGCACTGTATGCCGCCTAGCAAACCTTCGTGACCGCCACATTGTTAGTGGCCCGAAAGTTTAATTGTATGGCATACTTTAAGGTTTCTCCTAGGAGATACCAGACTACCTCACTTTCGAGCCACTTAAAGTAAGTGACCGTCAAAGTACATCATCCACCGGTCGGGAATCAGATCGGGATCCCGAACAGTTCAGATTTGTCCATTCGCGACAAAGTCCGCCAAGATCCGGGATTTTATGGCCGTCGACACGAATGGAGGTCGAACTCCCAAGTTCGACCGACCATTTTGCCATGCGCCCCATTGCTTCCTTATTATGGAGGATTGCTCCTAAAGGAAACTCGGACAAGACAACCTATTTTGTGCGCTCAAAATAATACCGCAGCTTCTCAAGACATGAGGAGGGCATATAGAAGTTTTTGACCCGAGGGTAACGCCCCTTAGGCCCGTAAAACTTCGCTCACGAGTAAACCGGCCGTTGTATGCGCCACGCTCTACGACCAAGATCGCGCTTGTCGCTGTGGCGTGGCGCCTAGGTAAATTAAGAGCGCCTCTTCCGCTTTGGAGAAACCGTAATCAGAGCACTCGAAAGATACCTCTTGACATCCTCAAAGACAAGTTGTTTGCCTCGCTCGACCACTCAAAACCTTCGTGTCTCCCGAGAAGTTTAAAGAAAGGTAGTCCTTTTCTCCTAGTCGCATGCGATGAAACGACTTAAAGCCGCCATGCACCCAAAGGAGTTTCGAACTTCCTTTTTGTGTTTGGAGGTCGATCCGAGGATGGCCTTTATTTTTTCAGATTTGCTTCGATTCCTCGCTCGTGATACTAGGAATCCAAGCAATTTTCTGAAGAAATTCCAAATACACACTTCTCTCGATTAAGTTTTAAGCGGTGCCTTCGAGGTTGTCGAATGTTTCTTGTAGGTCGCTGATATGATTAAGTCTCTTAATGCTTTTACGACTAGATCATCAACATAGGCTTCCAAATTCTACCTAATTGAGATGAAAAGTCGATTGCATTAAGCGCTGAAAAGAAGCTCCGATTTTTTAGACCAAATGGCATTTTGATATAACAAAAGGTACCAAATGGAGTAATGAATGCGTCTTTTCTTCATCGCTTAGAGACATATTGATCCGTGATATCCGAATATGCATCTAAAAACTTAATATTTCACAACCCGCAGAGAATCAACTAGTCGATCAATACGAGGTAAAGGGAAATCATCTTTGGACAAAGCTTTATTAAGATCAAGAAAGTCTACGCACATACGCCATTTGCCGCTTGACTTTTGACCATTACAGGTTAGCCAACCACTGGTGGTTGACTTCTCTTATAAAGCCCGCTTTAAGTAGCTTATCCAACTCGATTTAATAGCATGTCGTCGATCAGGCAAATCTCCGTAATTTTTGTTTTACGGTACTTTATCGTGCCGTAAAGCTAGCCTCGTGCTCGATCACCTCCCGGGACTCCGGCATATCGGATGCTTGCCACGCAAAGACATCTCGTTAGCTCTGAGGAAGGTAATGAGAGCGCCTTCCTATTTGGGGTCTCGGAAGTCTCCCAATGCGAATACCTGAGGGTTTCTCTGGCCCGAGAGGAACCTCTTTGACTTGGTCGCTCGGCTTTGGTGTAGCTTTAGGCTTCACTTGCTAGTCGGGTCGACTTTCATCTCGAGTTGGTATTTGACCAACCATCTCGAGGGATCGACGGTCGCAGCTATACGCCATCTTTTTGTCACATTGAATTGTGATCACTCCTTTGGGACCTGTCATCTTAAGATATTGATACCCATAATGAGTAGCCATTAAGAATTTTGCCAAAGTTGGTCGTCCGAGTATGGCGTTATATGCCGATCGAAATCGACCACATCAAAAGAGACTTTCTCTGTCCTGAAATTACTTGGTGAGCCAAATGTTAAAGGAAGAGAAACTTGGCCAATGGGTTTGGCCGATGACCCCGGTACGATTCCATGAAAGGAATATTGTACCGGCCTTACCTTTGTCCTGGGTACTTGCATCTCGTCCAGGGCTTTAGTAAATAATATGTTCAAAGAATCGCCACCATCAACTAACACTCGATTGACCCGACATTGTTGATGGTGGGTTCACCACAATCGGAATCGACTGATCGACTCAGAGTGATTGGGCAATCATCCTTCTCAAAAGAGATGGTAACTTCCGACCACTTCAGTAATTTATTGACGAGAGGAGTATGTATAGAATTTACCTCTCGTCCGTAGCTTTAAGTTGTCGCTTGAGTCGATGTCGATGATCCTCTGTAGATGTGCTCAACGGTATGTTGCGGATCTTGAACAGCATCTCCTCATCATCCGACGACTTTTGGCCACTCGTATGTCCCACCCGCCGAGAGTAGGGAGTGGTGCTTGCCGTAGTAGTCTTCGAGCTTTCTTTGAAAACTCCTAGCTATGAGGTCATGTCCTTCCTTTTATGAAAAGGACACCACCTTGGTTTGTCGCTCCTACGATCGTATGCTTACCTTTGCCTTGATCAGGTACGACTTGGTGGTTTGGGGCTCTCCATCTTCACTACCAGTAACCTCCTTGGAACCACCGATTTGTGGTTTTGACTTTTATTTTCTTCTTGGACTTTTTGCTTTTTATCCTTACTAACTTCACCGCTCTCGAGGAGTATATGTTTCTCGATCGATAGTGTTGTTCCACTCGACCGCCTCGTAAGCTTGCATATCGATCGCCATGTCAAGAGTTCTAAGAATGTTGTTGGGAGGATTCAAAGCAATGTCCTCCGTTATTCTTCTCATCGGACTCTTGCTTAAAAGCCCCGATCACAGAGGAATCGAAATTTCCGGATTGAGTTACTAACCCGACTAAAGCGCTTGATGAATTGACGAAAGTCTCGTTGTTGTTCGCTTTATCCGGCAAGTCGCCTTCTTTCCGTATGGTTGTATGTGCCTTGAAAATTACCAGAGAAGATCGCAGAGGTGTTGCTAAGAGTAGATTGACTCGAGTGGTTGGTTTAATAACCACGATCGAGCGGATCCTTCGAGCACAATCGGAAGGTAATTCGCCATTACATGCTCTCCTCCTCCCGCCGCCGGACAAATGTTAGATAGATCTCAAGAAATTGATGGGATTTTGAGATCCATCAAATTTCTCCATGTTCACCGGTCGAAAATGAGGTGGCCAAATAATCGCTCAAGGTCAAAAAATGCCCAGATCCCAGAATCACTTCTTGACGCCTTCTTTGTAGAAAAGAGGGGTTAATGTCACCGATGATCGATACGACGATACCCTGAACAGTCGACTGCTCAGTAGTAGGTCTCGCCTCACGAGGAGAATACTCTCGATTCCACTCGCTAGAATTTCTTTGTCGGTGGTGAATGATCACCTCTCCGAGGGGCTTCTTGATCTTCAGCTGATCGAAAGGTATTTCTCCGAATAGGGGATCGATTCGCCTTATGGCCGTGTCGATTCCTACGTAGAGAAATATTCGATTGACTGGTAGCTGAGGAAGTCGATTGCTATGACTACCGAATGTTGTCGATGAGGTACCTCCAGCCTTGTCATCATAGTTCAAGTCTTTGCGTAATCTCTTCAAAGAAAGAGATCGTACTCGCGCTCGAGCAAGCTCTTGGTGGGGTTCTCGAGTAGGTCGTTGATGTCTTGGAGTTCTTGTACCTCCTCCGACTGATGTTGAATGCGCCCAGGCAGGTTCTTCTGGACTGCAATTTTCTTTCTTCTGACGACATCAAAATCCTCCTCATCAGGTCTTTGAGGCCTTCTTAGTGGAGTGCGAGAATGTCGAGGATTTCTCGCTCATCGAGTGTTGGTTCTCTCGCCAACGGTGGTGCCCTTCCATTACCACGAGGGGCGCAGTGTGTGATCTTCGGGAGTGTTCTTATCTCGGCCTCCATGAGGCTGACCCTGATTTGGGGGAAGGACGAAGACCTCCCGTTGATGATTCTCACTTGCGCTCGAGGCCTCCCCGCTTGAGGAGTGCTCGAGAGACACCATCTGGCGACTTGGAGTAATCCTCCGTAGGGGAACTCCGGTTATAATCGCTCCGTTCGCAAATGAGATCTCGGGAGACGGCCGAATTTGCAGAAAGCATGCTTGATCCCACCCTCTCCGGAGTTACCCCGAGAGAGAGGATCACTAGATGTCGGTGGAGTCCTCGAATGGTGGCTCGTAGAACTTGTCTCACTGTGCCTGACCGCCTTAGGGGACTTGAACACTTGGAGGAAAAACTCGTCGTGTTGTGAGTCCTCCCGAGTGCGGCTCTGGTCGGATTGACCCTTGTCCTTTGAGGGAATTGGCTCCTCAGAGGACGATCGTTGTGGGGATAAGGATCCTCCTCAACTCTATTGATGGGATGGTTTCTCGAGAATAATCTCCGAGGGAACATCACCATCACGGATGCATCACTCGGCTCAGTAGTCGAAACCGCATCCATGTCGATGTCTCACAGAATCGCCAAGTCAAACCAGCTTCTCCTCGCTCCATTCTCCCGCCATGCTTGCATGAGATTGGAAAAAGAGTATGTTGACAAGAGATTACCTAAGATCCCCACGGACGGCGCCAACCGCTTGTATTAGAACCGATCTTACGTAAAGATTGTTTGATTCGGGGTCTTCTAGAGATGAGATCACGCAGAGTGGATTGACACGGATGTTTAGACAGTTCAGCCTTCTCCTGAGAGAATAATAACCCTAATCCTGTGTATGGTATTCTTGATGATCAAGTAAAGACTAAGACTCTTACAGAGAATAGCACTTGTGTTTCTACTTGACTAGCTCTTGTTCACCGTGTCCTCTCCCTTTATCCCTCCGATTGATGCCCTTATATAGTCGTGAAGAAGTAGCCGCTTTGTCCTCAAGGAGATGCGCCTAATTAATCCAAAGAATCAAGCGCATGATGGCAAGAATTACCGCGCCTCGGCTTCTTCACGCCGTCCGCTATTATCTTCCGTAGATAATGGGGTAATTACACACCATTAATAAGCGGAATAATAGTGCGTGTAGACCGCTCGATTCCTTAATCAATTGGACCCACTCACCGTAGGTTTGATTATAAGGTGGTCGAAGTTTATCCGGTCGTAGAAGAACTTACGACTGTGTAGCAATCGTAAAAGGACTTACGA
This sequence comes from Hsuehochloa calcarea, assembly GCA_036346395.1. Lineage (NCBI taxonomy): Eukaryota > Viridiplantae > Streptophyta > Magnoliopsida > Poales > Poaceae > Hsuehochloa > Hsuehochloa calcarea. The sequence goes on from CM070606.1 coordinate 34,521,676, forward strand.
CTGTGCAATGTAAGAGAAGGACTTACGATTATGTAGTGGTCGAGAAGGACTTACGACCATGATATAGTCGTAGCAAGACTTACGACTATGGGGGTGATTGTAGAAGAACTTACAATCACTTGTTGGGCTTCTCCCTTATAGATAAGGGGTACTTCTGGGGACTATGTGACATCATATTTACCCATAATAAGAATTATAGATAAAAGATAAAATGAGGATTATTAGATCCTCGTCAGTTTTATTCATAGATCCCCCACCACCTATAGGGTTTTTTTTAAAGAAAATCTTTGTTTGAAACTGTAAAATACAAAAAGGTAAAGAGGGATGAAAAGAGTGTTAGGATCCGCTGGAGCTGTTAGTGGAAAGGTAGGATTGTGGTTCATAACTCAAATGAAACATAGTAATTGTTGTGTGTGTGTATCTCATGGGGTTGATGCAGAGGGCCGTTTTTTTCCTACTCTGAGGCATGTGTAGTATGAAATTACTCGCTTAATAAGATAGCAATTACTATGATACATTCAAATCACAATGGATACAAAGCTTCAAAAGAGAAATTAGCAACCCCTCGTAATAGAGTTGGTGCGAAGAGTAGTTTCCCAATACCCCAAGATATGTGGTATGTGATTAAGGATGTCAATCGGGGTGCGGTGGGTGCGGGTAGTGCTCACCTATACCCATGCCCGCGACCCCGATTTTCCCCCACGGGCATGCCTGCGAAGGGCGACGGGTGAAGAACCTCGCCCATGCCCGTCGGCCGTGGGCATGCCCGTTTACCCGCGAATAATGCATCGTCGCCCGTGGATACCCAGCGCCTGCGGGCATGCTCATTACCCGTGAACAATGCACACATCAAGTTCTTCACAATTCACACATCAATAGTGCATCACACATTCAACAACTAATAAAATTCATCACAATTCACACATCGAGTTCGACAAGACAACTAATCAAGTTCAACAAATAAAATAAGAATACAAACAGACATAGTTCCTCACACATAAACAAATTAAGTTTGCAACAAGAGGCAATCATAAATGTGATTATATTTCATAATGTTCATAACATTGGATAATATGTTATCTTGTTCCTAGAATAATATCAATAATATTTATTATCAAGTACGTGACTTGATTGTAAAACTATATGTTTCTATGATGGTTATTCTTAAATGTTCCCTGGTCGGAAACATATGGACACATATGAATAGACTAGCATATGCATTGGTTGATAACTATGTTTCACAAGTCATGGATATAGAGATATCAAACCAATAATATGGACACATGTTAGCAAACATGGTGTTGGAAAAGACCCACCTTGAGACACTGTTGAGATTGTTATGATTCTATGTATCATGAGTTGGTCTCAAGCAATGATGATGTATAGTCCTTAGACCTGAGATCAGCGTAGTTTTCTACATATGTAGTAGTATTCTTAGGGGTTGCCAAACGCTACTTGTAACTGGGTAGTTATAAAGGTAGCTTTTGGGTATGCTATGAAATTTGCGGAGAGATGTGACTGGTTGGATATGGGATTTGCCCCTCCTAACATAACAGAAGAGATATCTCTGAGCCCCTCGTTGTGGTCGGATAAAGAAAGTGCATGGCTATGCCACTAGTGGTCGAAGTGTCGACCACATGAAGTTATTCGACACTTGATGGAGAAAGTATTGAACAGTCCATGGATGATACAAAATCTCACCTGGAGTTCAACTAGACATCGTGAGGCAAAAGGAGTATACACGAGAAGGTCTTTCAGTTCGATTAGATACGGACTAGTCGTATGGAGATACGAGCTGGTCGTAGGCTGGTCGAACATGGTCACTAAGTGGTTGGAACCTGGTCATAAGGAGTTACGAATTGGTCGAGATCAAATATGAACTAGTCGTATAGAGATACGAGCTGGTCGTTAGTGATATGGACCTGGTCGTAGATCATATTACATTAAGGTTCGTCCAATATATTCTATGTGTGTTTGGGAATCGTTATGTGCCCGCTAGGTACTGCCGACGACTAGTGGTCGGAAAAGAGTTTCCGAGTCACAACCGATTACACATGAACCTATAGGGTCGCACACTTAAAGGACTGGGATTTCATTTGGATGGTGATTCGAATTCTTGTAGGGCTCGAGTTCGTAATGGGTCCCAAGTTTAAGACCCATCATAGATGCCTATAAATAGAGGGGCGGTGGCAAGGGGTGGGAAGACGATCTTTTGAAGAACTTCCTGAAACCCTAATAGTCACGCCTTCCTCAACCATGCTGCCGATGCTAGCACTCCAGCACGTGGTGTCCCTGCCCCGTACGTGTGGATACCTTGGAGGTGTTGTTGCGAAGCATCAGCACTAGGACGATCCGCAACCCAGTACGACCACTCGGAGGAGCAGACGCGCAGCGAGTACAACTACTCGGAGGAGCAGGTGCGCGACGAGTACGACTACTAGTAGGAGAAGACGCGCGGCGAGTACAACCACTCTATATGTGATCGGGCACAGTTACCATCCCTATATGTGATACCGAGTGTTGTTTTGTTACTTTGAGGGATGTGTGGTATGAATTTACTCGCTGAATCGGTTCGCGGCTACTACGATCGATTCACATCATGGTGAATACAAAGCATTAAATGAGAAAAACCACACGTCCTCATTTTGAATTGGTTCATTTCATCCGGGCGGTGGTAAAAGTCAAAATTGGCTAGGTCATTGTAATTTTGTGTCATTGGTTATAGGACATTCAAATTTTATGTCTTTGTCAGAACATACTACTAAAATACAGTTATTTGTTGTAGGACACTGAGGCCGTTATAATAATATTATTTGTTATTTTGGATAGAGAAACAGTTCAAAATAACATTCATGCTCTTATCCTCTTCTTCTCCCTCCATGTCCGACTAGGTCGTCCGCCTCAGTGCGCGCCGCCTCGGCCTCCTCATCCTCCCGCCACTCCGTCCACATCACCACAGGCTCCTCATCCTCCTGAACCTCACCGCCACCTCACCCAAGACCCCCTTGACGAGGATTTAATAATCATTAATTAATTAAATTATTTATCTATAATGTCTATTATAGATGGTAATATCTTTATACAACCTTCAGAGATACCCCTTATCATAAAAGATAAGAGAAGATTACAATTACCAAGTGGTCGTAAGGTATTCTACAATCACCCTATAAAGTCATAAACTATTCTACGACTATCATATAATTGTAGGATCTTCTACGACCACCTTATGATCGTAAGCTTTACTATGATCAAGTCAACCACAACCACCCCTATAGTCGATCAAACCTACAAACATGTTGACCCAATCGACTAGAGACCTTATGCGTTGTGTTTATTTATACACAATAGTTAAACATGTGTCGTTATCCTCTGATGTAACTGAACATATTAATCTCTGTCTTTGGCATAACTACAAGGCGAACGTGGGGGGGGGGAATGTGACTCTGACAATAACTATCATCAAACATGCACAATTAATCAACCATTGAGACGCCTCCTGGCATGGGACAACTGACACCCCCTCAGACGCTATATAAGGGATACCGTCGATGGACAGAGGACAAAACAGAAGTCATCAGCCTTAGCTTTCGATGACTTTATTATTGTTGTAAATACGATCAATACAAGAATACATGAGTATGGTTGTTATTCTCTCAAGAGAAGGTCCGAACTTGTCTAAAAATCCATATGCCTCCTCTTACATAGTTTCGATCAAAGAAGCCCCTAGTATTCATTTCATAAGTTCGATATTAAAACATTGACACCTCTATCACCGAGTCGTTGAGCGCCACCATCCCGCTAAGGCCGCCGCCGTGGACCACAAAAATGAACTCCTCGTCCTCGGGAACATGGTACACGGGTGCAATCTCTGCCCGATTTGAGGCCGTTGGAGGCGAGGACAGTGGGCATGGGGTCACCAGGAGGTCGGTAATGATGGGGTGGAGGGCGTCAATGAGCTTGTCGAGGCGGCTCGTGGCCGGTGGGGGATGCGGTGCACGCAAGCCGTTCGAAGAGGACATGAGGCATGTGGTGGCGTGTCACCGAGCACGGGGCGGAAACAGGGGATGCAGTGCCCTTCTACGGCGCTGGCGAGGCTTCGGTGACAATCCAGCCCAGAAGGAGAGGGATTCGGATCTCCCTGAGGTGAGGATGCTAGGGGACGTGATGGCTTGGGTGGAGGTTTTACATGGAGCTTGTATTTTGGAGATTGGTGGCGAAAGCACAGTGCGTTGGCAGCTTACTGAGGTTGAAGACGGACGACGACGAGCCAAATTGGGGAGGTGGAAGAGGGAGGAAAGGTGAACTCTGTGTCGGGGAAGAAAAACTGAGGCGGCAACGACATGGGCTCATGGGCGGCGGAAGAGGAGGCGCGGTGCGGGCTCGTGGCCAGGGAAGAAGGGAGAAGGAAGAAAGACAAAATGAACTTTTTACAAGTCTTCACTCTTCTCTTTAGCCCGAAAATGATATTATATTAGTCTTAGTATCCTAGAGTGAAGAGCCGAAAAATTTTAGTATCTTTTAGTAAAGATATAAAATTTAGATATCATGTAGTGAATTTTACCGTGGTAAGAACGGCTACAGCCAAATCAGATCCCGGCTAAGGGTGAGAATGCTGAGCCGCTTTATTTTCTGCCTTTTGAGTTTGGCAACGGTGATAACAATCGAGGACTAATAATGCGGATGGAGCCGTCTGGGCCAAGGAACGCTCCCTTCCTCCTACTCCCCGGCGCACAAACACAAAGTAATACTTGCATGCTTTCGTGCTAGAATTTGTCCCATCTTTCAAGCGGATAAAAATCCCATTCGGTACAATTCTCATCATGCCATCTCAGAATCCAGAGCCCCATTTTTTTCTCTCAAGAAAACAAGAGCCCCAATTTGGTATATCTACACATCTACACATCAGCATGGCATCAGATACGCCAGACCTTCGTGTCGCCTCTGCGTGCACGAACAGAAGAACGGCATGCGGATCATACGCCGTCCATTTGCCGTCAGAAAAAGGAGAGACATTTCGAACTTTTGGTCCATAGACATGATGCTGCTTTAATTGGTACACGAACAGAGGTACCACATTAACTAATCGATACTGTAATCGTTTTGGCTAGGCATGATAACGGCTACTAGACGTCCTGCCCATTCGAAAGTACCCAAAAAAAAAACTATTAACAGGGTCTAAGTAGCCGTTGTAGCCGCCGCCGTGTTAGTCTCGACCTACCTCGAGCGCGGGCAGCAGCACGACATGTCCGATCTAATTATCTAATCTGAACAACTAATTAACGGCGGGGACAGGCAGAGCGACGCCGCCCACGTGCAATTCGCTAATCCAGTTGCTAATCGCTTGCACGGGGCGGCAGGGTTGTATGCGGCGTGTGCCAGCCAAGAAAAGGATGCACAGCAGAGAGGAGCGCGACAGGGTGGAACAGTGGCCGGATTCCCCGTCCTCGTCGCCGCCGTCGCCGCCGCCGCCGCATGGCGCCGGGTAGGATTGATTCTGCCGTTAACCCGGCGGATAACGAGTCGGGCTCGGCACGGTGGTCGTGGCATGGCATGATGTTGACGCTGTAGCTACCAAAGAATCCATCAGCTGCGCCGAGCCCACAAATCTGGACGCCCGCGCACACGGACGAACAGTCCCTTGAACGCCGGGAATTTTTTTCCGATTCGGAATTGAATAGTTTCATGTCGAACCGCCGCAAATAGCTTTTTGACATTCATATGCCATCAAGTAAATTTTACTGGATGCTTGGAAATCTCGAGGTCTATTCGTTAGCCGGACCGCGCGTTGGGTTTGCACTACGTGTTTTTTTTTTTTATCGTGGTAATGTTGGCAGCATCGTTTTGTTGTCTGCATGCGAGGTCGCCGGTCACCACCAAAGCTGTTAGCATCCACTCGGTATCATCTGACAAGGCAAGCTTAACGGCCTCAAATATCCTGGCATTCTGCAGCATGATTTTGACCATGTTTCAGGGCGTTGAGCAAAGGAAAGCGACTACTGTTACCGAAAGGGAAACAAGGCCAGGTGGCCAGTTTCCTGACCAGAAAAGCCCCTCCCATCTTTGGTCAGCTAAGAAATAATTCAATCAAACCTGCCCTGATTAAATCTAACAAGTGTGCATTCAATCAAGCCTGCACTTAACAAATGTACAGTCATTCCTTCAGCATCAAAGGTGGCACGGACTCGGAAACCAATCAGACAGAAGAACATGGAAAGGGCTTTGTGAAATTAACAGCTAGTTTCGTATTTGAAGACCGAGCTTGCACTTACACAAAATGCGTATATCCATCCATCCATCCATCAGGCATCTAACATGAAAGTACTAGGATCAAGGAAAAACAACGGCATCTAACACTAGAAGAGCAAGTGGGATCAGCAACAACTCCATGGATCCACTAGCCGCCGCTCTCCCGCCACAATACAGCAGAGGGCAACAAAACTTGCTTCAGAACAGAGATCTAAACCTGTACAGATGTGGAGAGAACCTGACTTAACTGTTATGCTGCTGACTTCCGCCGGAGAACCAGTGATACAGCCACAGGAAAGATTCTGACAACAGTTTACGCTTTCCCTTCAATGGTGAGATGGTGTTTATAATGCCACACTAGCTTGGATTTGACGGAGTGGGCTGATGCGATGGCCACTGGATCCTCTCCGGGGGGCAGGGTGCTGGAGCAGGATGGGCGATGAATGTTGGTACATCATGTCCTGGCATCAGTACTGAGACACCTTTGGCATAAACAGGCATCTGCAAGCCATATGAACAATGCAGTCAATAAGAATGTATTGACTGAACTAACTGCAGCCGATCCGATGCCAAAAATGTGAGATGTCTCGATGTAAGCACAAACCACAAATGGTAATGTCTTAACTTCAGAATAAGGAACAGTACTCCCACACACACATTTGTATGTACTGGTACAAAGGAAAATTGAAAAACACACACAAAAACTTTAGTTGCCAGAATGCCCCAGGAACCAATCGATATGAATTAACCCAATCCAACTATAAAAATGACACAAATCATGACAAACCACCGGGTGTTTGGCATAAACAGAAGATGAATTTCCAACAGTTTGTGATTTTGCAATGATCAATGCATGACTTCCCATGAATGTCGGGTCTAGCAGATGGCTGCTCTAGCAAAGTAATATGGTTTAAGGATGTTAGTCACTATAGTTAAAGCTGAAAAACCAAGTCCAGAGAGTTTTCATTTGCACAGTACAAGGTCTGCAGCCTAATTGTCAAAGTACAACCCGTCGAAAGACCAAAATAACCATATAAATTTCCTTCTTCCTAGATATTATGTCGGCACAAGCAAGCAATCTAAAATTGTTTGATGTCAACAGTAACGAGTGAAATTTGGAACCCCTACTATGCAAAAGCTAATCAGAAAATTATCCTGATTTGGGTGGAAGTTGGAACCGATTGTCAAAAATTAGGATCAATCGCGAATGACTTGTCATTGAGAAGGGAACTATATAATAGCTGGATGATGAACTTTCATGCAAATGTTGACAACAAAGTCCAATAGTGAAATTTGTGCTATATACGCTGTTCTCTACAAACACATTCTAAAAATTCAATAATCCTAGTAGCCTACTATAGACAGACTGGGTAAAAGTGATACAGGATTTTGTTCGGTACTGTGGTGGGAAAGATGATTTTTGGAAGGTTACTAAAGACTAAAGAGCAATACTGAATTTTTAACTTTGGCGATGCTCATTCAATTATATAGTTAACCTTATCCTCTTTTACAATCTCTTCCAACATAGTTAGACTTTTAGTTACTCCATATTCCTCACAGTCAACAATTCAAACTTGCACCATGTGCATCTTAACAAGCAGGAACTAACACCGATCATAAGTAGATGACAAGAAGTAGTTGAGCCATCCACTTTACGGGACAGATTGCTAACTTTGAGTGCACTAATTTCCTTACATTTAATGTCTTTCCCACCATTAGATTACTAGAAACAGCAACTGGTGCCAGCATGGAATCACCATAAAATTTTCCTATGATGAAGAAAAGATCAGTAGATACCATACTGGTGTTATTGAGCATCATGCACCATTGCATGGTGTGTACCCGGCATAAGCAAGCAACAAACTTTAAAATAAGGTTAATTGATCAATCTTCTGACCAGTTTCTTGCAGTAAGTTGATAATGATGCGCCAGCAGTTGGAGCAACAAAGTTTAATTTCTTGGAGAAGGACAACATTTATACTTGTACTTCAATACTCCTCTCACATCCAACTCAACGCTTTTGATCCCTATGATGTGACCCATTACAACTCGAACTAATTTCTGCTGCTGATCCATCTTAATAACAAGATGTTCCACATTGCTAATAATTATCAAACTGCAATCAATGATGACCACACCTGGGACCTGCAGCTGTGGACAACCAATATTGCAAGGTAGAAGGTGATTCAGACCTTGGTGTGGCTGCAGACAGGGATGGGCCCTTGTCTGTTTGCCACTGTCTGCCAAATTCCCCTCTCAATTCCATAACCCTTGATCTTCTTTCTGAAGGAAAAAAGCCCCCACCCCCACCTTTCACAACTACATATCCCTCACATAAACTGTACAAGATTGTTACAGCAAACCATATGTATGTTAACTGCACTTATCCAAAACATGGAATTTGGGAAAGACAGAAGGAATTACATTCCGGGAATCGATGCTTACAATTATACCAATATGAGATCCATTCGTGCCATCTACTTTAATCTCTCTTGCCTGAACAAGCACTATGTCCCCCCTAATACCAAAACTCAAAAAAGGAAGAGCAGAAAACTTAAAATGGTAATGAAGCATTAGGGTGAATGCCGAATATTTACTGTCGAGCAGCGGTAGCTGGTGAGGCTCATCTTACAGGAGATACGGCTATGGCTAATGGCTTAGCGGAGACTTGTGGGGTTGAACTAGCAGGACATGCCGACCAAACTAATCAAATGAGTTGTTTTGGAACATTGTTACATCAGTTCCATTAGAATGCTTGTGCATCTATGAGCGAGAGCTATCATGAACAACATTAGAAAGATCTAAGTTGACATTTCAGGTTAGAAAGTGCTCTTTTTCTTTTGATGTGTATGGTAAGATACTTTCCCCATCCACCCCAACACCTACTATCCACACCAAATCTTTCTTGAGCGCCCTAAGTCCTAACCCAAAGAGATTGTACGAATTCTTTTACCGCCTATAAACAACCGAGACAAGAAATCCAAAAGACCAGAGCTTTTGCTTCTCCTTCACATTTTCGGCTTCCTCGTCAGATGCCTCCTTGCCCTAGCCATCGCTCTGCATTATGGTCGAGTAGAGCGGAAGAAGGGGAAGGGAAGGGGGAGGGGGGCGAGTGGGCGACAAGATGGGAAATTGGGTCCATCAAATGCACAGACACACAGTGCGAAAAAGCGAGGCGATGCGAAAAGGGCGAGACGACGGAATCATTAAAGCGACGCGCGGATGGATGGGAGGGGGAGGGTGCGGGAGCAGTGCGCCGGTGCCGTACCTCGGGGGACGCGCGGCCGTCGAGCTTCATTACCGCCTCGAGATCCGCGCTGGGGCCGCTGGCCTCGCCGGCGCCGCGGCGGAGGAGGAGGCGGAGGCGGGGGAGGATCCCTCCTCGGGGCGGCGCACCAGTGCCGCCCATCCCGGGGGCGCGGGCCGGTGCGCGGAGGAAGTGCTCGAGGATGGCCATCGCGAGGAACATGGAGACGAGGATGGCGGTGGCCACGAACCCGAACGACACCGCGCTCACGCCGCTGTCCAGCTGCCGCCACCGCATCTCCTCCTCCGTCGCCGCCGCAGCCGCCGACCCCGCCACCGCCGCCGCCCCCGGCCCAGAAGCTGGAGCCATCGCTGGCCCGCCCACCATGGCACCACCGAACCCCCCTTCTCTCCCTCTCTCCCCCTCTCCAACAACACCGCCCCAGTCTCACGGCCCGCGCGACGCCATTGCCGCCTTCTCCTCTGATCGAGCGCGGTGCTGCGTCGCCTGCGATGAGCGAACGAATGAGAGGGAGGAGGATGAGAGGGGGCGCAAGACAGGAGGGAACCGAGGAGGAGAGGAGGCCCTTTTCTCCGAGATGGTTTGAGGAGGGTACACGAGTAGGGGCAGGACGGGTATTCCGTCGTGATGGCCACGCGCGTAACGCCCGCGCTCGGCGCGTTTTCCTCCCGGAATGGCAGAATTCGTCTGGATGCGTTTTCCTTCGTTCCTAAAATGCCCTTGCCTCTGCTCGGTGAGAGCAGCTCCCATGCTTAGCGGCAGCTCACTACCATGGTGAGCCCAAAGCTTATTCCATCTCTCACCAATGTATACATCATTATTACATGTGGTACATGACTAGAGATGGAACCCGCATTCAAATAATTCTAAGCTCTTAGCGTCGCATGAAAAGTCGAGTAGCGAGCGACAGGCCAACAATGGTAGTTGATCTGGACTATTGGTGTCGAGCGATAGTGATAACAAGAACAACCACCCTATTACTTTTTGTTTGTTCCGGGGAAATGGGATACAAGCTGGACATTTGACAGCTCACAAGTGATAACTTCTTCTCCAACGTGTATGATTGGCTCTGACTTCTGGAAAGGAATTGTCCGGGAAGAGCTTCACGTGAGGTCCCTCCCCCATCTCCATCCATCTGCCCCTCCCTCTGAATCCAACGGTCCAGGGAGGGGTCTCACGTGAGGCCCTCCACCATCCAATTTATTTCCCTGACTTCCTCTCTCTTTCTTAGGTAATTCATAATGTAGCCGATGCTTGATTCTCCATCTCAATAATACTAAGTCACACAGATGTTAAATTTTCTTTTTTTCTCTAGTAGTGTTTCGTATTTGTTTTAGTTTTTATTGTGGGACCGACGACATAATAAAAAATCGATTCATCTGAACCACCCCTCCCTTCATATTAATCTCTCCCTCACGCATCCCTCTCTACCTCCCATGGCAGCAGCGGCACCACACCACCACCAATTCGCCGACTTCGGTGCACTCTGTCACTGCCAGCAAGTCCTACGTGCTCCTCTCCCAATTCCCTTCATCAAATGGGCCCACCACCTCTTAAAATGCTTCCGCCACCAGACCCTAGCCAACAACGGTAGAACTCAATACGATGGTGGCACTGTGGCCTCCATACATGGAAATACGGCTTCCCCGTGAGCACCGGAGCGGTGGTCTCCATCCATGGCATGGCAATGGGCCTCGATTCGGTGACGAGCAGCGAGCCAGATGGAGTGGCGAGTTTCGTCGGCGTTGTCCATGGCACAACATGCTTAGTTGAGGTGATGGCAGCGAGGATGACATGTGGGTCAACATCATTTTTTAATGTCTTAGCTACGAGATTATTTTCTTCTTGCATCGCCCACTCCAATATGTGCGTTAGTGCTTCAGCCCTATGTCTCCTCTTCTAGCACCTTTTTTTCCCAACATTGTGGTTGTGAATGGCCTTAGCCTCGATCAAATAGACACTCCTTGCATAGAGCCCTCTGGCCCTAATTAGAATGGAGAAATTTCAGGAGAGTTGTTTTTTTTGTACTAAGTTCCTAAATTCGGAGCTTGCCTCAAACTTTGACCGTTTTGTTCATGCGCAAGTTTGGTCTGCCTCGTCGACTAGGAGCACGAGGCGACGTTACGTTGTGCTTCGTGGGTAGCCCCCTGGTGCTCCCGAGGCAGCCACTGGTTCTCCCGGGGCAATTGACGGGGCACGCAGTACTTCGTAAAGCACCTCTAGCGGGGGGGGGGGGCACTCGTTCGAGCTGACTAATTTGGCTAGCTTGTCCGCTGCTTCGGGGGATGTTTTGGACCGTGATACCGTGGAAGTGTTTAGCTTTGGCCCGAACCACTGCTAAGTATTTGGACATCTCCGGATCCCTTATCGTGAACGATTTGTCAAAGTGGCCCGCGACAAGGCGGGAGTCGCTTTTGATGATTATGCGCTTCACGCCCAATGCTCTCGCCTTTCGCAATCCTAGAAGCAGTGCCTCGTATTCGAAGGCGTTGTTGGTTGTCGGGAAGTCAAGTCGTACAACATGGGAGACACTTCGGCCATCCGGCGCGGCCAAAATGGCTGCGGCGGACTCCTATTGCGCACCATAACCTGTCGGTGTATATTATCCATGGTGCTTCGATGTTGTTTGGCGGTTGGCCTTGCGCTTGCAGGTTCCACTTGGTGACGAAATCGGCTAGGGCCTGCGACTTGATGACCGTGCGCGCGACGGAGGTGATGTCGAAGGGCATGCATGTGTAGCAATAAGTGCCAAGGGGGGTGAGGAAGGCCATTTTGAGTTCGTCTTCCTTCGCCGTGAATATTTGATGATACCCGGAGTAGGCGTTGAGAAAGCTCATCAGCTCGCAGCCCGAAGTGGCGTCCATGAGCTGGTCGATGCGAGGTAGATGGAAATTGTCCTTCGATGACGCCTTGTTGAGGTCGGTTAAGTCGACACACATTCGCCAGTTGCCTGTGCTTTTTTTGCACGAGGACCGGGTTAGCCAGCCACTCGGAGTATTTGATTTCGTGGATCACTCCTGCTTTCAAGAGCTTGACGATTTCTTTCTTTGCTGCTTCGAGCCGCTCTGTTGACATGCGGCATAACTTTTGCTCTTTGGGCATTGCATCGCTCCACAGGGTGAGGCGATGTTCGATAGTTTCTCTCAACGAAGACATCCGCGTTGCAGCGGAGGACCTGGAGTATGGCGTCGCATGTCGTAGCCGGAGGCCGACTCCGAGGGCCACCGTCTTCTCCGAGGCGGCTTCCGCGAGGGGAACTCGAAGGAGCTGGCCTTCCGGCTTGGCCTTGGGTGCTCATTTTTATCGAGGTGCTACCAACCTGGGAGCCGGTGTCCGCTTCCACTGCGTGAACGTGGCGATCTAGTGACAGTGCCTCGAGCTCTGTTTGCCTCGCTAGATCTTGATCCTCCCACACTGTGATTATGCCCTCGGGTGCGGGTATCTTCACGCACAGGTAATTGTGGTGTGCTATAGCGCCGAAGGGGTTCAGCGTGGCTCGGCCAAGAATGGTGTTTGTACTGATAAGGCGGTTGGACGACATCAAATGTGACGATTTCGGTCCAAGAAGCGAAGTCATCGCTGAATGTGATGACCAGGTTGATCTGACCTAGGGCGGTCACCGATCTACCCCCGAAGCCTACTAAGGGGATGCCTGGGGGTGACATGCGGTCCCTAGGGGTCGTCATCTTGTCAAAGGCCTCCGCGAATAACAGGTCCGCGGAGCTTCCTCCGTCCACGAGGACGCATCGGACATCAAAATCCGTGATGTTGGCCGAGATGACGAGGGGGTCCAAATGTCAGAAGTAGACACCTTAAGCGTCCTCTGGGCCGAAGGTGATGGGTATTTCAGCGTAGTGAGGTGGGATGGAAGCCGGGTATGTCACGACATGGTGAATTTGCCCGGCGTAGGCACGCCGTTGTCTTTTTGATGATATGCCTGATGATGAGCCCCGACGATCATGTTTATGATCCTTTGACGGTGCTCCGGTTGGACTCCTTTTATGCGGTGTCTTGGGGGTGGGGTGGGTAGCTGGTTGCCCGACCCCTCCTGTCTTCGCCCTCAGGTGGTTGCTGGCTGCAGCTCATGTAATCTTGCATGGTCACGATTGTGAACTCGCCCGAGGCCTGCTTTATTGCGAACAAGTGTCCTGCGTCCTTCGGCTCTGTATAGTTCCTTGGAAGTTGTTGCGTACCAGGTCCCGCAATTGTTCCCACGCGTACACGGAGCGGGCGGAATGGTGAAGAACCACGTCATCGCCACGCCCTTGAGTGCCAGGGTGATGCTTTTTGCTTTCGTGGCGTTGTCTCCCCTAGCGGCCTCAATGGCCATTTCGTACACGCGAAGGAACTCCGAGGGATCCGTGCACCCCTCGAAGGGCCCGACCTCCGGCATTTTAAAGCCTTGGGGCTAGTGGCCTGCCTCCAGCCCAACATTTAAGGGAGAGTTGGGATCTCCCAGAAGCGCTAGCGTCGGACAAGTGGCGGTTGGTGCCCGGCAAGCGGCTCCCTCGGCCTCGAGTTGTGCAAGCCTGAGAGGAGCCACGAGAGGCTCGGCTCCTGGCTGCCGGAGGTCGAGCATCTCCTGGCGGAGATCTACCAGCTCCCGCTGGAGGGCTTCATACGCTTCCCGCGTTATGCCCGCTGCCCCCGTGCGATTGGTCTGTCGGGGCATTGTGGCGTCGCCCCTAATGTTGTTTCCCTGTGTGGAGTTGTTCGCTTCTTCCTCCGGGGCTCGGGCGGCGGCCACCGCTGCCCTAGAAGTCTTGCTTCGCTTAGCCTTCGAGGTGTTGGGCACAGCAGCCGTTGCAGCGATCTCGGCCGCGGAGGCTTTGAGCGCAACTTTCCGAGGGTCCATGCTAGTACTTCGGAGCTGTGTTTGACTTTCCCGTTGGTCCTCATAGACGGCGCCAACTATCGTAGTAAAAAGACTATGCAGTAAGAGAAGGGGACCCCTGATACACTCGGAGGGATCAAGGAGTCCTCAGGAGAATGGACTAATTGTCAGAAAAATGTATGTATTGATTGCTCCAAAAAAGCTAAATAAACCCTTTACATGGGGGCAGATGCCTATTTATAGCCTCAGAAAACTGGCCACTTACATTACCATCCTAACCCTAGAAAAGTACTGTACGCGTAGGGGCTGCAGGGACTTTTTCTTGTCTACGCGTATGCTTCGGCTCACGGTGGGTCTTCCTGGGTCTGGTCCATCTGACTGGTGCACCTGGTCCACTTGCTCCCGAAGTGCCCCACCTTCGGGTTTCTCCTGGTGTGGCCCCGAAGGATCTGCTGTTTCGGGCCTCGCGGGACTCCGTAGACCCTTCGGAGGGCTCCAGGTCTTCTCAAAGTGGCCCCGAAGGGCCCACTGCTTAAGGCATCACGGGGCTCCGGAGACCATTCGGAGGGACTCCCTGGGTCTTCCTAAGGATTATCTCCAGAGCATCTTGAAGGGACGCCTGACGCCCTCTAGGGAAAAGGCTTTCATATTCGTGGGTTAGAGAGTTTGTCTTGCGAACTTCGCTGAGTCACTGGGAAAAGGCTTTCATATTCGTGGGTTAGAGAGTTTGTCTTGCGAACTTCGCTGAGTCACTGTGGCGATTTCACCGCCCCCACGACAAACACGTAGTCAAGCATGTAACTGGGGGCTGCGGGGGATTGCAGGAGTTCGGATCTGCAGTCCACTCGGCAGATAACGCCCCTCGATTATCCCTACTGAACCACTAAATTTAATGAATCTTATCGTCACGTCTGCCTAGTTGTTGTAGGAAAGAGAGGAGAAGCACAGTGCCCGCAGAGCACGCTGGGAGTGACTACAAGCTTCTCCTACTGACACTTGTAGCTTTCCTAGGGGAAATGCAGTGCTGGCGAGCACGGTTTTGCGTCCACCTAGACTGATCGCTCAGGCAGCAGGCTCGACTTAATGGCGTTAAAATTTGCATATTTGGCTACGTCAATGGGCCAGCATATCCGGTGAGGACCCATGCTCAGTGCTCAGCTCAGATTATGCGAAAGGATAAGGACTCCTATATGCCTTTAGATCTCGCAAGCACATGTATCATGTATGTGTGTTCAATGACTCACCCGGTGGAGGGGTACTAGTCTGTAATTGTTGTTTCGATCATACTACAAGACAACACCTTTTCATTAGCTTAGGCTCGTTGGGACAGAGAGGAGGGAGTATAATTGTCGTTTGTCTGCGCTTGGCCCTTGCTGTTAAGTAGTACTCCGTCCATGTGTTCCTATCATCACGAAGAGATGATGAGTCCGTAACATTGCTTTCCTTGATGTCAGTACTAAACCTAGTCGAATGTATATGTATGTAATTTGTCATCTGTTGTCTTAGTAGGTTGGCCAATCGCTGTATATAAAACTATTAAAAACCTTGTCGTAGGTGGTTCATCGGCCCCAATGACCCGACGAAGACCACAAAAAGATCCCAAGGGTCATGGATCGAAGGCTCGACTAGGGCACCTAGAGAGCACCAAATGTGCCTCCAGAAAGATCTCAAAGGGTGCACGAAGGTCACAAAAGGCCCATGAGGGCCAAAGGTCAAAGGCGTGACTAGGACCCCCTTGAGGGTACCAAGTGTGCCTCCGAGAAGGCCCCGAAGGGTGCATGAAAGTCACAAGAAAGCTCACGAGGGCCAAGCGCCGAAGGTGCGAGTAGCCCCTCTGGAGGGTACCAAGTGTGCCTTCGAAAATGCCTCGAAAGGTGTGTGAAGGCCATGAGAAAGCCCATGAGGCCCAAGGGTTGAAAGCATGGCTAGGGGCCCCCGGAGGACCTCGAGCATGCCTTCGGGGCCTCCCCAAAGGAGGCGCGAAGGCCACCGGAAAGCCCCTGAGGGCCATGTACAGAAGACACACTTCACCTCCCCTCCCTCGAAGGGTACCATGTGCACCTTCGGAGGGGGGCTGAAGGGTGCGCGAAGGCTGCCGAGCACCACACATCCAAAGCAAGGAGGCCTTCGGGTCCCTGCTCGGGGCCACCTCGTGAGCACCGAAGGGCGTCTAGGGCCTCTCAGCCTAGGAGCATCCCATACAGTGTGGATGGAGAGAAGTGCTCGTGGACCGTGTGCACCGACAAAATGGACCAAGATCAGGAGGGTTCACCATAGACCGAATGCTACGCGTAGAGGGGGAGAAAAACACCTACGGCCCCTATGGGTATAGGGTCTTGTTAGGGGTAGAACTGTAATCTCATGCACCCTGGTAGGAAGGCTATAAATAGTCGTCTCTCTCATGTAATCAAGGATGACTTTTTTCAAGGCAATTAATACACGCTAAACTCTCTTAGCATCACTCCCCTCTTTTGAGGATCCTCCGTCCCCTCGTGATAACCGGGGTCCCATTTCTCTACTATCTAATCCTGTTGCCACAATAAGCCTATTTAAAATGCGTACAGTTGGAAAATGATCCTTCCTCCTGAGCATATATGGATATACCTTGTTACTTCAAACGATTAGGATATGTACAATACATGATGCTTATATACAAATACTTAAAGAAAGAGAATATATTCACGTCATCAAGCACCTATGTGAAAGTCATTTCCTTTAATGCAAGTATTTTTTTTTTGTAAATGCTTAGATGATTATCTTATCTATAAATTATATATAGCTATATACATAAATATCTCTTAAGCAACGGTGTCTAACAAGCATCGTTGGTACAAAATAAACATATTATCTATCATACATAACAAGAAAAACCAGATTTTCTTTGCTAGCGCCTGAATTTTACTTTCTAAGAACTCTTAGAAAGCTGAAGACACGTTAGATTTTGGTGATGTCAACATGTGCTTGTAGTCCTAATTCAGTCCCAACTAATGCTTTGTTTACAGAAAAATAGCGCTCGTAAACAACCGAAGGAGAGGAAGTTAGCATATCATCAAACTTTGTTAGTTTCTGTTTGTTTGTCGTCTCGCAGCAGCGTCAGCACTGCCTGCACAAGTTACCACCACTTTGGACTATCGAAGTTAACAAATGTTAGTGCCCTGTGCATGATTTGTCTTCGTTCATCGAACGCGAATCGCGGAAGATTATTAGAGTATCGTGGATCGTCACAGGCTTGAACTTTGTGTACAAGCTTCCCTCAAGTGTCACCTTCTTTAACCAGACCACTCAAGTCGCCCTAGCTAATCGAACCTTTTGAATGCGAAGAAGTCCTCGTCCAAATTAAAGGAAGACTATTCGTGCCGATCGAGCGGTATTCTAGGGAGGCGGCATGCAGAACGTTCAGTGTCCTCGATTCTGATCGTTCAGTGTCCTCGATTCTGAGCGGTATTCTAGGGAGGCGGCATGCAGAGCGGTATTCTAGTTTGAGCAGCCGGATCCAACATAGAGCACGTCGATGAAGTGGTCGTAGTCGATCGTTCAGTGTCCTCGATTCTGATCGTCTCCTCTAGCAACCTGTCACGTTCCTTGTGAAGATCGTGGATCATCCTGGAGCGCAACAACAAATGCAGTAGCGCTTCTACGGTATCCACACGTCTAGGTGTAGAACAAAAATTCTATCACGTACGGTTGTCGCAAGTGTGCTAGCACCAACTCGCAATGTATAAGAGTTTGAGCAACGGATGAGCACGCCGAGGGCTCTTGAGAAGATGGCGACTAGGGTTTCGGTGGAGCAACTCACGTTGTCTGTCACGTCTCATGTATCTCCCAACAGCCTCATGCATCTCCTTATATAGTGTTCATGATGGATCCTATCTGAACACGTTTGTTCCAACCCATTAAGTGTGTGACTCAGTAGGTTCATGTATAATCAGTTGTGACTCGGAAACTCTTTCCGACCATGAGTCGTTAGTGGTTCCTAGAAGGACATAACAATTCCCGAACACACACAAATTATATCGAACGAACCTTAATGCAATATGATCTACGGCCAAGTCCTATCACTTATGGATAGTTCATATTTAGTCATGACCAGTTCATAACTCTTTACGACCAATTAGTGATTACGTTCAACTAGTCTACGACCAGCTCGTATTTGTTTGAACTGAGCAACCTGCTCGTGTATTCTCCATTTGCATCACGATATCTGATTGAACTCAATGTGAGATAATTTTTCATCCATGGACTGTTCAATACTTTCTCGATCAAGTGTCAGATAACTTCATGTGGTCGACTCTTCGACCACTAGTGGTATGGCCATGCACTTTCTTTATCTGATCACATCGAGCGGCCCAGAGATATCTCTCCTGTTATGTTAGGGGGAAAAAATCACATATCTGACCAGTTACATCCCTCCTCATGTTTCATAGCATACCCGAAAACTATATTTATAACTACCCAGTTACGGAGTAGTGTTTGACAACCCCAAAGTGTGCTATTACATATGTGGGAAACTATGCTGATCTTAGATCTAAAAATCACACATCATCATTGCTTGAGACCAACTAATGATATATAAAATCGTAACAATCTGACGAGGATTAAAACCTCTATTTATTATTTAGTATATAGAGATCCATACATCTTCATGGTCGTAAATCCTAAGGCTAACGACCTCACTGGTCGTAAGAATTCCAGAGGTTACATAGTACCCAATCTGGTCGGACATGGTTCCAAACCTAGTCTCCGACCAGCCAAATGCTCACAAGGTTTTGAACTGATGTCTAGATCTACGACCAGACATATTGTGGATATCATGGGGATATGCTCCAGATCTTAGGATGATGTGACAATTGGCAATGGCGTTTGCGGTTTGTCGTTTCATGTGTTTTCGACAAGTTTCAGAACTGTTAGGTAGTAACCGGTCTGACCGGTCATAGCGTGGCGGTCAGACCGGTACCAAATCGGTCCGACCGACCATAGGCGGCGGTCGGACCGGTTAACTTAAAAGTGTTATTTTGAGCTGGGCAAAAAATAGAGGGTGTAGGCAAGAGAGGGGATTCTATTGCACTTGGTCCCATAATTTTTGGAGTCTCCAGTCAAAAGTTCCATTGGATTAAAAATTCTAATAGGTTTCGGTTTTCAGAGGCTGAAAATTGGCTAAGTCATTGATGGCGATCAGACCGGCCCATGTGTGGCGGTCAGACCGGCCATGGTCGGCGGTCAGACCGACCCTAGGGGCGGTCTGACCGGTTTCCACTTGGTTCATTGCCCGGTGTGGCGGCGATGTGTGGTGGTTAGGTCAAAGTCATGAGTTTCAGGGCATATATGGTGCACGATGCATGTTTTGACTAACATGGGTCAAGTTGTGAAGAACTTATTCCCAAATTCGGTTTACTTGTCTATTGTTGTGCAGGTTGCTTGGTTATCAACGACGGTCAACAGTGAGGATGATCGGGACTAGGCTTGGAGAGCTGAGGTCCAGAACGATCTACGATGCCGGGTGAGGTCAATGTACTCAAGCGTGGTGCAAGATGGACAAGGGTGACCTATTAGCCAATCCGATGTGCAATATGGCGCTAGGTGTAGCTAGTTAGGTCAAGAGGAGATAAAGACGGTGCTTTAAAATGCGTGTGCATGTGTCCTATTTGTTTTGGGCCTTAACAGGAGCCCAATAGAATCAAACATTTAGAAGGTCTAAGCCTCCACTATAAATAGGAGAGGGTGGTGGCTGCACCACTCTTTCGCTCTTTTGCAATTCTTGTAAACCCTAATTTTCCTAGGGAGAGCTTTTGTAGAGGCTAGGGTTCTTGATGTTTGATGTGATTTTTGTGTTCTTGGATTGAGCACTGTCCTCCATTGATGGAGTGACTATAAGCCCTGATCATATCAATCAATCAAAGGAAAGTTTGATCAATATTTTGTCTCATTGCGTTCTTTCTCTCTATTTGATGATTTTAGGTCTTTCTTTGATCCGTGAGTTTTTGCTTGGTTTCTTCATGTAATCTAGCTTGCTGTGACGTGTGGAGATCTATCTAGGATCATCTTGATCATCAATCATCCACGAGCAAGAGTTTTGATCTAGTTTTCGTTTTGATCCGGTTTTGAACCCTTCTTCAATCAAATCGAAAAGATTGCTATTCTTCCAAGAATTATCACAATCTTCGATTGGAATAGCTTCCTGATATCATAGAGAATGTGTGTTCCAAGTTTCATCAAGTTTGGATTAGTAGATCAAAAGTTTCATCCATTTTCATCTTTATCATCGGGGCTGTTCTTCTGTTCTAGAGGAAATCGGTCAGACCGCCCAAGGCCAGAGGTCAGACCGCTAGGGAATCGGTCAGACCGCCCAAGGTCGAGGTCGACATTAGGAATCGGTCGACCGCCCAAGGCCGAGGTCGATCACCAAAGGCATTGAATTGTTTCAATCTTTGTTGTTTTTGTCGTATTGCTTAGGGGTTTGAATTGGATTCAATATTAGTCCTCCGCTGTACTGATATACTGATCTTTATAGCTTCCATAGCTACTGGAGTAAAGTTTTATTGGATCAATTATTTGTGAAAAAGGTAGCGTACTCCTATTCACCCCCCTCTAGTCCCCTTTTCGGTCCAACACATATGCTTTACCGTGTGACGAATGGAACATGTGCTATATATTCCATACCATTCGACGCTACGATACTGGAGTATGGTTACATGACTCATTGACATATAACCGCACAACAGTTGATGCATTATCAACTGACACCTCTCTTCGACTAAACGCGTTGCTTCCCGAACATGCGTCTCCTCCAAAGACAACTGCTAACCCTTCATCAACTACATAAGGAGGAATGCGGACTGAAGTTGAAGAGATCGGAACAGTGAAGATCATTGGGGAGACACTCTTGAAAGAGTCTTATACTCCCGAATTAGTCTTTAGTATAAGTTATATACACTCATTGTAATAGCCAATTCAAAGTAATAAAGAGCAGTCTCACTACTTTCTAGAAGATACGCGGTATTTTCCTCTTTTCATTCATATATTCATAAGATCGGTGATTTGATCGTTGACAGCTGGCGCCGTCCGTGGGGAAGAAGGCGCAAATCTTCTAAAGGAATTCTTTGCTCATCAAATACTCGCCCATCCTTCTGTTCATGAGATTATGGTAGGAACTTGGGACGAGTAGAATTGGTTCGATATGGACGACTACTCCAACCTCGACATGGACGCCTGCATCCAGGCCATGCAGGGTGATTGGACGTCGTCCTCTTCTTCCTCTGCTGGTTCGCAAGTCACTGACAACGCCGAAGTCAAGCAGATGGATGAGGATGCACCACTGCAACAAGTGGAGCTTCCCGAGGGACAGGACATTCCGATCAGTTCTGAGTGTCTAAGAACCTCTTCAAGCCCGGTCTTTCCGACCGGCAAAAAAGGTGATGAATTTTTAGCCCTACAATCCGAGAGTCAATACATTATTGACACCATCATGGTTGATAGGTATTCACCCACGGCTTCTGGGAATTCCAGGAGCCAACCGACATCTGGTAACGGTGTCGATGAAACCCTCACCGACCATGGGCCGAGTGGGGATGATAAAGCTCAACATACGATCGGCAGTTCGCCGTATTAAGCTGAGTTCGCCACGGAGGTCTCAAGAGGTTCTCATCTCTGACCGGTCTCCGTCGTGGAAGTGTCTGGTAGAAGTACTGAGAAGCTCTCCACTGAGTACAGTAGAAACTCTTCGGAGGATCGATGCTGTAAACACGAAGTCAATGCAATCGAAAATACTGATCGCAATGCCCTGTACGGTCCTACATCCGCTACCTCACCACAATGTGTTGATGGAAATGGCGCGGGCAATCAAGCACCAGCTACCAGAGGCAACAGAGCTGATGGACGTCCATCAGTTAATTCGCTCGTTCAAATTTCACCAAGGATAATGAGTCAAGTATAGCTAGGCGCGAGGTTAAGAGAAGGTTCGGATCTGCAAACGCCAACAACCCCGATGAATCCTCTGAGACCATCCATAACGGTACAGAATCTGCAGCGCATTCATGATATTTTAAATAATACTGATTCTGCTTTAGCAGAAACTCCAGATTTTGTCCAATTGGTAGGACAGGTGTCAGAGATTCTCCAACAAACCGTACAACGTACGAAAGAATACCGAGAACGGAGGACACCGCAAAGTCAAACCATGACTTCGTCCCAGCGTTCTTCCCTCGGCGGAGAGCAACATGCGTATGTTGGGAATCAATCAATATCGCAGCCTCCTCGACGTTTCCAACCAATGAGTCATGAGAGAAGGAGATTGTTCCTAACAAATACACATTCCTCTCGTCGAGAGGGTCGTTCGCTTAGTCCAAACGATCTTCGACATCGTTTGAACCAGGCAGGTGATCGAGAGCATCATAACGCCGCGATCGTGTCTGACGCCGAGTCTCGCTTTCTAATCTAAGGAACCGGTACCCAACCGACCACAATCCGGCTCCTTTCCAAAGAAGGCGTCATGAATCAGTCACAGGCTGCCGAGCTTTCTCTGTAGGGCTCCAGGCTGTGCATTGGGCTAACCGTTTCGA
Source organism: Hsuehochloa calcarea (assembly GCA_036346395.1). Taxonomy (NCBI): domain Eukaryota; kingdom Viridiplantae; phylum Streptophyta; class Magnoliopsida; order Poales; family Poaceae; genus Hsuehochloa; species Hsuehochloa calcarea. The sequence continues at coordinate 34,544,579 of CM070606.1, forward strand.
CCGGCCAACATGGACAAGTTCAATGGGTCTCAGAACCCGTTAGAATTTCTCCAGATCTATACCACCGCCATCAGAGCAGCTGATGGTGATGAAAACGTGATGGCCAATTACCTACCTACGGTGTTAGAAGGATCTGTCCGGTCATGGTTACTTAACTAGCCGGTCGGATCAATCTACACTTGGGAACAACTCTGCGATCTCTTAATCGTGAATTTCCAGGGTACGTACTACCGCCCAGGGAAGGAAGATGATCTACATCGAATCCGACAGAACCCAAAAGAAACTCTCCGACAGTACATCAAGGGTTCAGTCAGGTTCGTAATTCCATACCCGAGATTGCAGAATCTTCTGTAATTCAGGCTTTCAAGGCAGGATTGAGGAACCGGAGGTTCACAGAGGATATAGCTATGAATCCCCCACGAACAACCGCCGGACTATTCGATATGTCGGATAAATATGCAGCTGATAGTGAGGCAGTCGAATGGAGCGAAGCTATAGATCGAAAAGATAAAACTCCTCAATTTGGTTTAGAAGAGCCTGGGAAGAAGAATAAGAAAGTTCTCAAGAAGAAGAAGCATCGCAAGACGGATGGTAAGGAGGTCTTAGTGGTCCCAGAAAAGCTTACCAAAGGTAAGAGGGACTATACCGGTCGAGGCAAAGCAAAAATTCCAACCGATGGATATAAAAAGAGTAAGAAGTGGTGCCCGCTTCACCAACAGGCTGGGCACGATCTGCGCACCTGCCGTGTCTGGCAAAAGAAGTTGAAAGATTATTATGTAGGTAAAGGCCCGCTTTTCTCAATACAAGAGTTGGGGGAAGCCAGCTCCAAAAAGGATAAAGATGGCGACGAGGAGATGGAATACCAAGAACCTCAGCACACAGTCAACATGATCTTTGGAGGATCTTCATCGTACGACTCGCGACGCCATCTGAAAGCCGTAGAGCGGGAGATCAACCTAGCAGAATCTCCGATCAACATCAAGCCTTCGAGGTGGTCGGACACCGTAATCTCCTTCTAAAAGAAGATCGCCCGCTTCGCCGACTCGACCGGGTAGGTTCCTTATTATAGTTGAGCCTACCATTAATAATTTAAGGTCAATAGAGTCTTGATAGATGGAGGTAGTTCTTTAAATAGATTATTCTTGGGAGCTTTAGAAGAAATACATGTTCCTAAGTCAAAGGTAAAGCCAGTAAAATATACCTTCCATGGCATAGTCCCTAGCTCTACCGCCAAACCGATAGGACAGGTGTCCTTGCCAGTTACGTTCAGAAGTCCTGATAACTTCCGAACGGAAAAGTTTTCGTTTGACGTGGTCGATTTTGAGACCGCCTATAACGGGATCCTTGGTCGTCCGTGTCGGGACCCAAATATGCAAATCTGGACCCTCTGTGTATACTGCACTAGTCCAGGATCACGCTAGTGCACACAGTGGCAACATCGATGAAATATCAATTCCATATACAAAGATGACTAATAAATAGACAAATAACAATAATTATCGAGTAAAGACCTTAAGGTCAAAGCTACGCTAATGTCTCGTAAGACAAATAGCTCAATAAAGTCGCAATGAACGTAATGTATCAATCTCGGTGAAGCCCATCCATATGCCCACAGCAATCGACCGGGTAGCGCGACCTAGTTCTCCACGATCCTTGAGGTAGACCTTGTGACCGACGATTCTTCCACTTCGCTGATTGTTTATAGCAAGTATGAGTACACACCGTACTCGCAAGTCATACCACGTAATGCAATTTATAGATGATGGCTTATTCCAAAGGAATGACTTCGTGGTTATTTTGCGTAAATGCAACATTTGCAATTGAATACAAATAATAGATTGAAAGCATAATTCAAAACAAATAGGCAATAATAAGTTAACAATTGATTTCACAAAGGACACACACCTAATCAAGTTATTCACACAATTGCACAAGTTATCTCACACAAATGACCCTTCCCAATTGTTTTATGAAAATCTACCCTCGTGTGAAATTCCGAGCATGTCCATAACCGAGGACGCTATTCGAATAGATTGATTTAAACACTCTGCAGAGGTTGTACACTTTACCCACACGATACAATCGATGTAGCGATCACCGACCATAACAAAACCTTTCAGAGACTTCATCTCAAACAATGACACTCGGTGTGCTTTACTACCATTCAATTTGTACACACGACCTTTGGATCAACACACACCATTGGACAGGATGCAATGAACCGTCCCCGATGTGACCCAAACACAATGCAGACACACCTCCACCATCACACGCTTTAAATACAACTCGAGTTGTCAATGTCAAGACTCCATAACTTACTAAGTCAGCCCACCCATACTAGGCATGTGGTCGCATAAGAAGGCCCACCAATGGCGCACAAAGTTAAGTCCTTAATTGACCAAGGCAAGACTTCCGCTTTAACCCAAATCACAAAGTTTAATAAGCACACACTCCACCATTCACACAGTAATCCACCACTTGCCTCAGTCTAAATCTTTTCCCACCTCGTTGATTAAGTGCAACACATGCCATCAACGAGTAATAGCACCACAGACACACAGATTCATCACACAGCCCATAATCACTTAGTCAAGTTTATAATTGCAACTCTCACATGAAATGATGACTCGTGGCATGGCTAAGCAGTCTAATCGTATCTAACCAACCCACGTTGGTGCTACAATAATACCAACTAATAATTAATCAACCTAGGGTGACAAAAGATCATGGCATACAATAGACAAGGTGGCATAACAATTTGGATTAATAACTACACCCAAAAGCATTTAAATAAATACTTGAAATAGAATGCAATACATTGAAACAAAGTATTTTGAAAACTGGGTTCAAAATGATCAAAGGTATAACTTGCCTTGCTATAGCAATGATGGTCTTTATTTATCTTCAATCTTCTACTTCCTTGATCTTCAGCCTTCAGATTTATTCTCGTACTTCAACGCCTAACGATAAAGAAAATGCAAAACAAACTAAATTCAAAAATAGAAATCAAATAAACTCCAAATTGAAATTGAAAGGTACTGGAAGATAGATATTGAATTTAGATGAATGTAGGAATTTGGATGGGTTCGATCGGAATTCGGATGCAAAATATATGGCCTCTAGAAGATCCAATCTAAAGAAAATAACCTAAATTGGAATTTCTGGAATTTCTGAATTATTTTTCTATTGAAAAATCCAGAATAATGACGTCGGCTGATGTCGTACGAAATTCAATTAAAATAAATCGGAAAATGGCGAGAGGTCGACAGGTGGGACCCACGGTCCTATAGACCAAGTCCTCGGGTTAGGGCTTGGTTCATGGTGGGTTGGGTTCATGGAACAAAGTCTTGACAAGGTGGGTCTAGTTGTAAAAGCACGGCTCATGGTGAACCATGTCTACACTTATTTCGGTTTAAGGTCAGGGTTAGGTGTCGCTTACATGGCACACACATGGCATGCCACAGGTATATGAGTGGTGAGGTGTAGCTGAGGTGGCAAGTGACGAGGCCAAGGTTAATTTGGCCAATCTTGACAAGATGCACAGGTGTCGCCACTGTGGTTGCCACAAAGGACAAAAGGTGATGTGGCGAGTGACTGGTGTGTTGACGACATGGCACCGCAACGAGACAGGCCGAGGCGACGGAGCTCGCTCGCTCGCCGGAGTGCAGCAGTCGCGGCGCCAAGGAATGCTCAAACGGTACCGAGAAGCGCAGGAGGTCTCGGTGGCCTTGCGGCGGCGGTTGGCGGCAATCGCCGGCGGCAGCGTAAGAGCGCGGCGATGCCCGGTCGTCGACGACGACGACGTTGTGGCGGCGCCCCGGAGATGGGAAGGTGAGCGCTGGGTAAAACGTCCCACAAGGATCACGATGGTGGTGTCCATTCGCGGCGGAGTTTACCGGAGGCGGCAAATCGAAGCTTTGAAAGTGGCGGCCTGAGTCGTTGAAGATGGAATGTGCGTCGGCGTTGTAGGGCGTCACGAGCTCCGTGCGTGGCGGCAACGCGAAGAGGAAGACGTCGCGATCACCGTGACGCGGGCAGTGGGTCCTGAGGACCGTCGACGGAGGAGATCCAGCGGTGAAGGCCGACGCCGGGCCTGGAGGAGACAACCGGAGCGGCGGTGTTTCGCGGCACAAGGAGGCATCCCGGCAGAGAGGGCTAGGCACGAGGGCGGCGACGAGGCGAGCAAGGGTGAAAGTTGGTGGCGGCTTTATCGCTTGGGAGGCGGCTAGGCACGGACGCTGCGGCGGCGGCATGAGTCCAGTTGGCCACGACTCAAGCGGCAGAAGTGAATCCTCGTCGGCTCACAAGGGCGGCGGCAAATGACTTGCGGGGCCAGGAGAGGTGACACGCTTGTGTTTCGGCGGCACCAACCGACAAAGGGCAGAGTGGCGGCAACACGGCCGGCTAGGGTTTGCCATGGCCGAGTTGGGCGCGCGAGATGGGCCGGAGGGGAAAGGTGGCCACGGGCTTGGACGGAGGAGAGAGAAGTAGGCCAAGGCAATTCCCACAAGAATTTTTGGAAATATAAATTGATTTAGGAATTAAATAAAAGCTAAAAATCCAAATGAGCTCAAATAAATAGCAAATAAATTGAAAAATCCAAGAAAATAAACAAAATTCCTTGGATCACAAGGAACCGAACCAAAACTGTTTTTCTTAAAATTGATGTTTAGATTAGTCAAATTAAATATTTTAAATTTAGAAAAATTCTAATTAAGCTTTATTAATTCAAATAAAATTGGTGAAAATTTCTAGTGACTGAACTACTCAAAAGATTTTGAAAAGCCAAATTTTGGGACGTTACAAACCTCCCCCTTAAAGGAATCTCGTCCCCGAGATTCAGGCTGGCTATAGAAAAGGTTACGGAACTCAGCCTTCGGGCGCTCTCCTAGCTTGCAACTGCTTTGACTCTGATGGAACTGCTCTTCCGAACACTGCGACAAAAACATCTTGCTTCTTCTTTGAACTTCTTGCTTCGACGAAAACTTGATAAGCCGCTTTTGGTAGGAAAGGACTTCTAGCAACTCGATTGCTTCTCACGAATCGCTAATTGGTGCTCGAAGACACTTCGAGTTCAGAACTCTGCACGATCGATAGCTTAGGTTGACAAACTAACTCTTCTTATGAACTTTAGAATCTTGAATTGATCGACACACATCTTTTTACCTCTGTCGCAACTTTTAACACGTAACTTCAACAGTATCCTTAAGATAAACATGACTACGAGGGTGATAATCTGCATACACAATATAGCTTTTCTCGCTTGAACCGAGCTACTTACAATCCCTTTAGGACCAAAGACAGTTGGCATTCGCTTCATGATTAATGCAAAATCCACATACTTTGTGATCGACCGCTTCTAGCTAAGCGATGACTCACATGATCAACCATCGTGAACTTCAAATGGTGGCAACCCCAAATCGCTAACATCCGTGTTGTAGGGGAACTCAAAGACACAACACCTACTTGTTCGACTTGGTACTATGAGTTTAAGCACAAACTCACTCTTTCAATCGCCACCGATTCGTGGTGATACACACATCGAATCAATGAACATCCAAGGTTGCATACACACTCATCACTAACACGAGGTACACCGGGATCGTTAATCCGACACTCCTTCGGCATATCATGCACACCGACAATCTCTGTTGATCGATACTAGACCAATTCGTGAATACCATCTCGTCAGATACAACTGTCAGATACCGCTCTGCTAAGCGGTCTCCAAACTAGGTGATATTGACGGTATGAAACAAAAATTTCAGTCAAATGCTCAACAATCACTTTTCAAGATATTACATCTCGATTGGGTCCTAGAGAAACCCATGCTCGAATTCTCAAAGATAGGAGTACTCTGACTGGCCTTTGACACACTAGCCAACTTTCTCGATTTACCAACCACATGGTAACACATTCGTGACCTCTTGCCTTATATTGGATCATCACAATTCAACTTTGAGATCCTTGTACACCTTGGTACTTTCAGAGAAATGGAATGCTTGCACTAGGATGTTGGTTTGAGCATCAACTACTTTAGTTTCTTCTCATCAGATACACATATATAGTCATTGATTCATGGATCACCTGGTTCACCTTCAGCAGGTTCTCATGCTATACCTTACTTCATGTGAGGACTCATTCCCTTGATAAAGCTGTCATCTTCTTGTCTTCTCAACACCGATTTTTTCTAGCATCGGTTTAACTTTGGGGTTCAACAAATATACTCTTGCACTAACTCAAGATTCAACTTCGCTTTCACTGTAACTTTAGCTGACTCTTCACTTGATCAACAATTTCTTGCAGTAGCTCTTCCGATTTGAGGCATCTGCCACTATACTGATCTGAACTAAGGGAACAGACTCCAACCTCCTGGTTCTCGATCCAATAAAACCATTTTTAATGCTCTATGATAGCAACTCTGAATTATGACTAGCACAATTCACTACTTGAAACTGTAGCTGTTAGGAAGTGTTGGCGAAACTCCGTAACACACAAATTCTTAGATGTTCCGCGATAAAAGTTATCAAGTTTATTTCAGGTAGCTGGTAGTACGAACACTGGAGAAGTGATTGATTATTTCTGAAATTTTCACTGACCTGGCTCACTTCTAGTGATCTGGTGAACTCGTTCTTTTACAACGATGAGAGTCTTGACTATCTTGAAACAATTATCTCACTGATCTTGAACTGACATTGTCTTGTTCATGGACGATCTTAAAGAAACTGTAGTTCTCCCTCAAAACTCAAACAAGCTGATTCTGAGGTTCTGGGATTAGCTCTTGAATAAACCGAAATTCTCGCACATTCTTGTGCTAACAATTTACTTTGCCATCAACATTGGAGCATGCCAGGCTGACTAATATAATTTAACACTGCCTTTATCTGAGAAAGTCATCTGCTCTACTGTATCATTTCTACAAACTTATTGGCAACCTTTGCCGTATATCATCCATGATGTAAATCCTTCTAGAGTTGGCTGATCCTGGGTACCAAGTAAAAGACAAACCTGACTTCTGATCTCATTGCATGTTGCATAGATTACTTCCAATGACAACTGCATAATTTGGTATCATCAATCTAGGCTTTTTTGATAACATCATCGCTCAAACGCTCTTCTTTATCGCTTCTTTGGACAAACGGTCCCACTTGCTTTACAACTTGCTCGGGTGTTACAAGCTTGACCGAAACGACTTTTGACATTCGCATCCGAGTGAGTGGTCGTTATTCGAGGATGCCGGGCCGATGCGGTGGTCTTCTTTGCGATAACTGTAACATAAATGTGTCAAACCTTGCGACTTTTCTCGACGAAGCTACGACGTAACGACTATCCTCCTTGAGGGTTGAAGCTTGACGCTTGCATCATCCACGGGCATAGTGGCTTTGCTTACCACACTCGAAACACTCTCATCGGCGATACCGACTTGCTTCTCTTTCGAGGTCAAGTTACTAAAGTCAACATTCTACTTTTGTTATTTTCAGCTGACATATTTTGCACTGACAATGGTTTGCCTTCTCTTGGTAATGCTCTGACTTCGACATGAAAATTTTTCATGTTGACATTGTGTTGCGAAAGTCAACACTAAATACATGGTGCATTGACTCGGACAATGATCATCGCCTTCACATAAGAAACATCTGATCTTACTCATTGGGCACTCTCCAACGGAATGATTTCCTTCGCAACTAGGACAATTGATATTGTGTTTATCGACACTATAGCCTATTTCTCCACAACGGGTACATGCAAAATCTTTTGACTTATCTTCAGCCGACAACTACATGCAAAATCTTTTGACTTATCCGGTCGCGGCAAGACTTCAACGACAACGGTTAGCTTGGATGTAGGACATCGGAATAACAGTTTTCTCTTGATCCCTTTTGCTTGATGTTGGATACTGCTGACGAAAAGCTGGGGCGAACTCTGACCAAATGATGGTCTACTTGTCCGGATCGGCGGCGCGAAAGTTTTTCCACCAATCTAATGCAACTCCTTCCAAATGATGAGCAACATAGAAAACTTTCTCGTTATCATTGCATTACACAATAATTTACTTCTCTTCTATGGTGCGAATCCAATATTCTGCATCCTTGAGCTCGACTGATCCTTCAAAGATAGGTGGTCTGGTCATCATGAACTTCACAAACTTGAACTGAGGGTGTGTCGTTGGGATGGCAATGGGTTGTGCATCCTTTCAAAGTTACTATTGTCCGACGGTTGCATCGTCGCCGCATGAGCCGATTCTCGATGACAGAGACCGGTTCAGCTCTTATGTGTCACTCTGCGCACCGTGATAGGCTGGCGGTTGGCGTCTCGCTTTGTAATCGAGGCGGTGATGGAACAACGGCTTGCTTGATTATTCTGATTCAACAAATTGGCCAAGGTAGCGACGGTTTGATTCTATTGGGTCATAATATTGTTCATGTTTTGCATCATCGCGTTCATGAGTTGAGTCTGAGCTGCTAAAATTGTGTCATGATTGGATCTGCTACTCCTGGTATTGACAACTGTCCACTGGGATTGACAAGATCTGAGCTGACACAGACTATTTCAAGACTACTGACAAGGTTGGCTTCACTAGGGTTCTTCATTTGCTGGCTGACCAGGGCTAATAGATGAGAGGGAAAAGCATAAGGTAAGGGAAGACAATCTACTAAGGGAGCAGGTTTAACCCGAGGACACCAAGGAACACACAAATAGCCGGAAAGCTATTAAGAAGCATAAAACTCATAGCCAAACTACACACAGAAGAAAGAAAAAAAAATCTAATCGTCTAGTCGATTAAACTCTAACTTAACTGGGTGACTTGGCTCAACACACGGGAGGAACCAACACTGATTTATCCTATATGGCTGGTCTGAAGAAAACTATCGAACTGGTCACTGTCTTCATCAAATGTTGACTGCTTGTGATTCTTGTAGGCGAATCTTGGAGAAAGATAGAGGCGACGTACAACTTATTCTTGGTCTTCAATTCTTGCGTCGAACTTGTCTTGAACACTTGGAGTGATGTCGACGCGTTGTTGTTTGGTTGCATGGTCTTCGAAGAGTTGCTCAAAACAGCTCTTGGGCATCCACCAAGACATTTGGCATATATGACGACAACTATAGAAATTATGAGGAAAGAAAGTCCAACTTAATACTCAAAATGGTGAGGAAGAATATAGATGAGAAATGAATAGAGTGGAAGAGAATAGAATCTAGACAAGATGAGAATAGCACATCATTAAGATTTTCCATTTGTAAAATAAGTTTTGAACTTTTCCTTAAACACGGCCATTCTAACTAAGGTCACAACCTACAGTCGATATGGCTCTGATACCACCTCCGTCGGGACCCAAATATGCAAATCTGACCCTCTGTGTATCTTGCACTAGTCCAGATCACGCTAGTGCACACAGTGGCAACATCGATGAAATATCAATTCCATATACAAAGATGACTAATAAATAGACAAATAACAATAATTATCGAGTAAAGACCTTAAGGTCAAAGCTTACGATTAATGTCTCGTAAGACAAATAGCTCAATAAAGGCTGCAATGAACGTAATGAGAATAACTTCGGTGAAGCCCATCCATATGCCCACGCAATCGATCGAGGTAGCGCGACCTAGTTCTCCACGATCCTTGAGGTAGACCTTGTGGGTGACGATTCTTCCACTTCGCTGATTGTTTATAGCAAGTATGAGTACACACCGTACTCGCAAGTCATACCACAGAATGCAATTTATAGATGATGGCTTATTCCAAAGGAATGGCTTCTGTGGTTATTTTGCAGAAATGCAACATTTGCAATTGAATACAAATAATAGATTGAAAGCATAATTCAAAACAAATAGGCAATAATAAGTTAACAATTGATTTCACAAAGGACACACAGTCTAATCAAGTTATTCACACAGCTGCACAAGTTATCTCACACAGCTGACCCTTCCCAATTGTTTTATGAAAATCTACCCCTCGTGTGAAATTCCCGAGCATGTCCATAACCGAGGACGCGGCTATTCGAATAGATTGATTTAAACACTCTGCAGAGGTTGTACACTTTACCCACACGATACAATCAGTGTAGCGATCACTGACCATAACAAAACCTTTCAGAGACTTCATCTCAAACAATGACACTCCTGGTGTGCTTTACTACCGTCCAATTTGTACACACAGCCCTTGGATCAACACACACCATTGGACAGGATGCAACAACCGGTCCCCGCGATGTGACCCAAACACACAGACACACCTCCAAACCATCACACAGCTTTAAATACAACCCGAGTTGTCAATGTCAAGACTCCATAACTTACTAAGTCGCCCACCCATACTAGGCATGTGGTCGTGCAAGAAGGCCCGTTCAATGGCGCACAAAGTTAAGTCCTTAATTGACCAAGGCAAGACTTCCATTTTAACCCAAATCACAAAGTTTAATAAGCACACACCCACCATTCACACGTAATCCACCACTTGCCTCGCCTAAATCTTTTCCCACCTGTTGATTAAGTGCAACACATGCCATCAACGAGTAATAGCACACAAAGACACATGCATTCATCACACGTTCCATAATCACTTAGTCAAGTTTATAATTGCAACTCACATGAAATGATGACTCGTGGCATGGCTAAGCGCCTAATCGTATCTAACCAACCCACGCTGGTGCTACAATAATACCAACTAATAATTAATCAACCTAGGGTGACAAAAGATCATGGCATACAATAGACAAGGTGGCATAACAATTTGGATTAATAACTACACCCAAAAGCATTTAAATAAATACTTGAAATAGAATGCAATACATTGAAACAAAGTATTTTGAAAACGGGTTCAAAATGATCAAAGGTATAACTTGCCTTGCTATAGCAATGATGGTCTTTATTTATCTTCAATCTTCTACTTCCTTGATCTTTAGCTCCTTCAGACGATTCTGGTACTTCAGCGTCTAACGATAAAGAAAATGCAAAAACAAACTAAATTCAAAAATAGAAATCAAATAAACTCCAAATTGAAATTGAAAGGTACTGGAAGATAGATATTGAATTTAGATGAATGTAGGAATTTGATGGGTTCGATCGAAATCGGATGCAAAATATATGGCCTCTAAGATCCAATCTAAAGAAAATAACCTAAATTGAATTTCGAATTTACGAATTATTTTCTATTGAAAATCCGAATAATGACGTCACCGATGTCACGAAATTCAATTAAAATAAATCCGGAAAATGGCGAGAGGTCGACAGTGGGACCCACGGTCTATAGACCAAGTCCTCGGGTTAGGGCTTGGTTCATGGTGGGTTGGGTTCATGGAGCAGTCTTTGACAAGGTGGGGTCTAGTTGTAAAGCACGGCTCATGGTGAACCATGTCTACACTTATTTCGGTTTAAGGTCGTGGTTAGGTGTCGCTACATGGCACACACATGGCATGCCATGGTATATGAGTGGTGAGGTGTAGTGAGGTGGCAAGTGACGAGGCCAAGGTTAATGGCCAATGTCGCGACAAGATGCACAGTGTCGCCACCGTGGTTGCCACAAAGGACAAAAGGTGATGTGGCAGTGACTCGTGTCGCGACATGGCAGCAGCAACGACAGGGGCGAGGCGACGGAGCTCACTGCTCGCGGGAGTCGCAGTGTCGGCGACGCCAAGGAATGCCTAAAACGGTACCAAAGAAGCGCAGAGGTCTCGGTGACGCGGCTGCGGCGGCGAAGATTGAGCGGCACGCCGGCATGTGGCGAAGAGCGGCGGCGCATGCCCATTGTCGACGACGACGACGTTGTGGCGCGCCGGAGATGGGAAGGTGCGCTGGTAAACGTCCCACAAGGATCACGATGGTGGTGTCCATTCGCGGCGGAGTTCCGTCCCACAAGAATTTTTGGAAATATAAATTGATTTAGGAATTAAATAAAAGCTAAAAATCCAAATGAGCTCAAATAAATAGCAAATAAATTCAGAAAAATCCAAGAAAATAAACAAAAATTCCTTGGATCACAAGGAAAATTTAGAAAAATTCTAATTAAGCTTTATTAATTCAAATAAAATTGGTGAAAATTTCTAGTGACCTGAACTACTCAAAAGATTTTTGAAAAGCCAAATTTTGGGACGTTACAGTCCGGCTCTAGCAAAGTTCCTGATAGCTACGCAATACTGTTATCAGAGTTTGCAGATGCCAGGACCAAAAGATGTCATCATGGTTCGGGGAGATCAAAAGATGGCTTATGTCCGCGATCAAGATCTTTAGAAGCTCGTTGATGAGCTTCACTAGAAATATCGACTCTTCTGCGATGCGGGTCAATCACCTGCACCAAAATTAACACCGAAACCCTTCGATCAGACAAAAGAGGTGCCACTCGACAAAGGCGTTTCTCCGAGAGACGCCAGGTTGGGAGACATCGACAGGTCAGTTTCGAAGTTACTGATCGGAGAAGGACTCAACCCTAAATAGGAAGAGTCGCTCGTCTCTTTCCTCCGAGCAAACCAAGATGTTTTCGCTTGGCAAGCGTCCGACATGCCCGGAGTCCCCAGGGAAGTGATCGAGCACAGGTTAGCTCTCCAACCTGACAAAAAGCCGGTCAAGCAGAAGCTAAGGCATTTTGCACCTGACCGGAAGGAAGCAATCCAGTCGAAGATTGACAAGCTCCTCGAAGCTGGGTTTATTCGTGAAGTCCATCACCCTCAGTGGCTTGCCAATCCTGTAATGGTTAAAAAAATAATGGAAAATGACGAATGTGTATTGACTTCACAGATCTTAATAAAGCTTGTCCGAAGGATGATTTTCCCCTTCCTCGCATTGATCAGCTTGTGGACTCCACCTCCGGGTGCGAGTTAATAAGCTTTTTAGATGCATATTCAGGGTACCACCAGATAAATATGAGAAAAAATGATGAGGAGAAAACTTCCTTCATCACACCATATGACACTTACTGTTATGTTAAGATGCCCTTTGGTCTCAAGAATGCTAGTGCAACTTTTCAAAGGTTAATGCAGAAAACTTTCAGCCCACAGGTAGGTCGGAATTTAGAAGCCTATGTTGATGACTTGGTTGTGAAAAGCATCAATGCAGGCGATCATATCCTTGACCTACAAGAAACTTTCAACAACTTGAGAAGACATAACCTCAAGTTGAATCCGGAGAAATGTGTGTTCGGGGTTTCTGCTGGAAAGCTTCTTGGTTTCCTAGTTTCGGCTAGAGGTATCGAAGCAAATCCGGCTAAGATAACAGCCATCAATCAGATGCGTCACCCGACAACAAAGAAAGAAGTTCAAAAGCTAACCGGTTGTATGGCAGCGCTAAGTCGTTTCATAGCCAGGTTAGGCGAGAAGGGATTACCTTTCTTTAAACTTCTTCGGAAGCATGTGAGTTTTGAATGGACGAAAGAAGCCAACGAATCCTTTGTAAGACTCAAAGAGTACCTTGGAAGCTCCCCGGTCTTAGTCTCTCCAAGACCGAAAGAAACACTGTTGATTTACATAGCTGCGACGCCGCAGTCGTTGTCGTGATGTCTTCGGTCGTAGAGCGTGAAAACGTTCAACGACCAGTATATTACGTAAGCGAAGTCTTGCATGGACCAAAGGAAAGATATCCACAGGTACAAAAGTTGCTCTATGGTCTCCTTATGTCTTCAAGGAAACTAAGACATTACTTTCAAGCCCACAAAGTGGTCGTACCTACAGGATATCCCTTAGGTCAAGTCCTTGGAAACAGAGAATCATCAGGACGAATAGCAAAATGGGCAGTTGAACTAGGACGTTCGACCTCCATTTTATCTCTCGAACAGCTATAAAGTCTCAGGCAATAGCAGAATTCATTGCCGAATGGACAAACCCAGAACCTAAGCAAGAACTCGAGTACGAGCATCACGACGAGTGGACAATGTACTTTGACATTTCATTAATGCTTAGAAGATCGGGGGCTAGAGTCGTCTTGATATCCCCTACTGGCGAACACATTAAGTACACCATCCAGTTTAACTTTCCTACTACTAACAATGTAGAGGAATATGAAGGTTTGCTGGCAGGACTTCGAGCAGCTCATTCGCTCAGAATTCGCAGATCACTAGTGAAAGACGATTCTCAACTTGTAGCGAATCAAGTAGGGAAAGAGTATCAATGCTCAAGTACCAAGATGTCGTCTTATCTGGCGGAAGTACGAAAACTCGAAAAGCACTTCTTCGATTTTCAGATCCAACATATTCCTAGAAAGGAAAACCTTCTAGCAGATCAGTTGGCACGGATGGCCTCCACAAGGTCAACCGTCCCGTCGGGAGTTTTTCTTGAGCAACTCGATTCACCCTCGGTGGTAATATGCGAGTTTTTCTACGACCAAACATATGCTTTATCGTGTGATGAATGGAACATGTGCTATATATTCCATACCACACGACGCTATGATACTGGAGTACGGTTACATAAATCATTGACATATAACCGCACAACAGTTGATACATTATCAACTGACACCTCTCTTCATCCAGACGCGTTGCTTCACGAACAGGCGTCTCCTCCAGAGACAATTGCCAACCCTTCATCAACTACATAAGGAGGAATGCGGACTGAAGTTGAAGAGGCCGGAACAGTGAAGATTATTGGGGAGACACTCTCGAAAGAGCCTTGTACTCCCGAATTAGTCTTTAGTCTAAGTTATATACACTCATAGTAATAGCCAGTTCAAAGCAATAAAGAGCAGTCTCACTACTTTCTAGAAGATACTCGCTATTTTCCTCTTTTCATTCATATATTCATAAGATCGGCGATTTGATCGTCGACACAATCTTAACATTGTCTCAAGGTGGGTCAATCCAACACCATATTTTCTAACATGTGTTCATATTATTGATTCGATATTCCTATATCCATGACCGGTGAAACATGATCATAAATCAATACATGTGCTGGTTGATAGAGTCACTAGTGTTCTGACCAGTGACATATGACCAAGGATACATTTAGAATGACATCATATGAGTTAAAGATCTTTACCAACAAGTCATATATTTGTTAATCTTTATAACTAATGATTCATTCAAGAAACAGAATAACATTTATTCTATACCTCATAAATATAGACGTGATACAATCATCTCTATGAGTCTCTAGGGCATATCACCAACAGGCACAACCATGCACTTTCTTTATCCGATCACATCGAGGGGCCAAGAGACATCTCTCCTGTTATGTTAGGAGCGACAAATCTTATATTTGACCAGTCACACCCCTTTGCATGTTTCATAGTATACCCAAAAGCAACCTTTATAACTACCTAATTACGAAGTAGCGTTTGACAACCCCTAAGTGTACTATTACACATGTAGAAAACTATGCTGATTTCAGGTCTAAAGATTATGCATCATCATTGTTTGAGACAAACTGATGATACATAAAATCATAACAATCTCAATAACGTCTCAAGGTGGTCAATCAAACACCATATTTTCTAACATGTGTTCACATTATTGATTTGATATCCCCATACCCATGACCGGTGAAATATAGTCATCAATCAATACATGTGTTGGTCGATAAGTCACTAGTGTCCCGACTAGTGACATCCGATCAGGGATACATTTAGAATGTCATCATATAAATTAAAGAGCTGCACCAACAAGTTACATACTTGTTAATCTTTATAAATGATAATTCATTTAAGGAACATAATAACATTTATTCTATTACTTATAAACATAAATGTAATACAATCATCGCTATGATTGTCTATAGACCATATCACCAACACACGCACACCACACTCACCACCACTTCACCACCATGGATTGGAGAGGTCATTAACTTGTCCCTGTCACCACCTCTGTCTTCTCAGGTAACACCCTTTTCTTGTCATCCCTTTCCTCTCCATCTCCACCATCCCCTCCCTCTCCTCACCTCACCATCCTCTTGTGCATGCAAATATGGTACTCTCTGCAAGTTCTACATAAACAAACAGTACTCTTTTCTGAGACCCTATCGCCAATCCTTTCTGGATGTACTATTCGGTTGCTTGTTCTTCATCCTACTATTGTTGTCGTCTAGACACTTGGGTTCAAAAGTCAGTTCGTGTAGGAAAGCAAAGGTAATACCTCATCCCCTGCTTGGCACCTTGGTTGGGTCAGTTGTTTCCTTTTTGATATATGAAATCTTTTATTTTGTTTGTGAGATCTTAACCTTTTGTATTACCTTGAATGCATGTTCAATAAATCAATTCTTAATTTCTTTGCTCAATGAACAAAATGCATCGTTTGTCCTATACCTTCTTCCTATGTTTACCATTCTAGAAATTTTGGTAGATATGCACATGGTGTTGTTTTGTTGCAATTTTTTGCTGAATCAATCGTAGTCCTATTAACTAATGTCATAATACTTTTGGGAAGTAACTACTATCATGTTTAATGTTATATGGTTGTACTATGTGTCCTAAACTTGCTTCTAGAGTACAGATGTACAACTTAGCGTTCGTTGGAACCTTGTTAAATTATGGTCAGTTCAAAGAAAGCCATTTCCTACTATTGGGGTAGCACTTTTGATGGGAATCCAATTAGCGAACTAGCGGGACCATGTTGTTTTGGTATGATCTTTCACGGTGTAGTAATAGTGCAGTAATACTTTGACGGTAGTATAGTAACACTCAATCTTTCGTGCTGTAACACTCCGGCAGTAGTGTTGTAACATTCTGTCTGTCGTGCAGTAATACTTCGGTGTTGGTGTAGTAACACAATGTTCTTCGTGCAGTAACACTACAGCGGTAGCGTGTAACACTTCGTCTTTCGTGCTGTAACACACCAGCGGTCGTGTAGTAACACTCCTTCATATGTTTGCAATTCTAGAACTTTTTGGTAGATACGCACGTGGTGTTGTTTTGTTCCAGTTTTTTTGCTTAATCAATCATAGTCCTAGTAACTAATATCATAATACTTTTTGAAAATTTATTATTTTTTCATAGATGGGTTGAAGGAAATTATACTTACAATATTGCATGAATTACTACTACTACATGTGGAGAAGAAGGATGATTGGTACCATTGTTGTGTGTTTAGCCATGTTCTGGTATAAAATTCATCTCCAGAAAAGGAAGAGAAAAGCTGTCAAATATATATGCTCCTACGTTGGATAGAGATGTTACCCGGGAGTTAGGATTAAATCATTTGTATAATAGAACTTAGGCCATTGTTTAAATGAGCTACGCATATACGAAAAGTTGTTTTCCACAAGCTGTGTATGTGCTCATCTTAGATCACATGGTCTGCTAGTGGATACCATGCATTGTTTAAATGAGCTACGCATGCGAAAAGGTTTGCGTGCTTTCAAGCGGTGCTAGTGACACAATTCTGCAGACCTGAGTATATAAGTACTTTACCATAGAAGATGACAGCCTGTGATACTTGCTACTTCATACTATCAAGATAGAATAATCTTACCACTCTAAGGTTTGATTGATCATAATCACCTTAATTTGGCTGCAAAACCAAACAACTACCATAGATTTTTGCCAAACTTTTATGGTAGCGATCTAAACAACCACCTTAGGCTACAAACCAAAGAGACTCTTGATCCCTGGTAGAGGGAACAGCACGCACTGTCATGTAAATCGCGCAAGTTTAATTCCCAGCAAGATTACACGCTACTGCAGCTCCATGTAATCATCATCGATCGTGGGTTGGAGGGACAAAGAACATCATGTCATCGGCTACTAGTACTAGTATCATTTGTACTAACTTGGGGACAGGGAGGGGAGGCAGGCGTAGATAGATGCATGGAGGGAATGATTAACATGAGTACATGACAGCCGGAATCACTGCTTAATCAAGGAACCAATCTGCCGGTATACCACAGCAGCGATTGGATTATACTTGAGTTAGAGCTGATGGGATCAGGGGTACGCAGCCGTGCGGGGTGCCGGGGGCGCGTCGATCCAGGTTGGACGCGCGTGCGAGATGCGCCATGTGGTGAGGCTGCGAGCCCCTGCAGATGCCAGGCCGAGACGGCGTAGTGGATCAGGGCGTCAAGTGGCAGGAGGGAGACACCGGGCCAGAGTGTGTGCGGTGGCGCGCTGCGAGCCCGCAACGGCGTGGGGATGGACGGCGGGAGGAAGGAGGCACGCCGTTTGGACGTGAGGTGTCGGGGAGGAACGCCGTGCCGGTGGTTGGATGGGTAGCGCGGGGTCTGGGCGCGTTGGCTGCCGCTGGTCGCTGCGGCTTCCGCCGTGCGTGCAGGTGGTCGTGCCGTGTGCATGCCCCTCCCGGTACCGGGGCCCGGGAGATAATCTCGTGGCGGTAAGGCCAGCCTGTGTGGGCTGCTCGGGTGCCGACCGGGACATCGTATGGTGTTTTTTTTTACGATCGTGCGGTCGGTGACACGTGACAAGCCTCTCCTTCTGCCCGGTCGGACGGACTAGTCTAGGTTTCGGAGTTGGCATCTGCCGCCGGGCATTACCATGTTCCGGTCGCGACTGGTTCACACTTCCGCATAGCGATACGATACAGATACACCGTGTTCAGGGGTTGTTCTTGTTCAGTTTTCATTCACCGTACTTGTCTAACGAACGACAAAAACCTGGCCACCTGGGAAGTCGATGTTACTCGCAGGAAAAGCGAACTCTAGGCAATGCGGCGTAGTAACTCGTACGTTGGCCTTGGCCGTCTAAAAAAGACAACTAGTACGTTGGCTGCGTCGGCCGCTTCGCCGTGAGACTTCGGCTCGGGCGAGTGCGGGGCACGTGGATGGGCCTTCGTCGAGGGGGCAAACAATCCGCCGGTAGTGCGGTTAAGGCTGCGATCAACCGGGGGCGTTATAGAGTTTTTGACGTTTGAGACGTCGGCCGAAGCATGAACTGCGGTGGTTCTTCTGGTGAAGAAGAGGCCCATGACCCTAACTAAAGACAGGCCAACGTGTTGTTATCGTGCATCCTGTTGGACCTGAGCTCCAAGTCCGTGACCAGATGACCCATTTGTGTCGGCCTGCGGCTCAATGGCAGCAGAGCCCGTTCGGTACCGGATTGCAGCTTACTGGCTGGGAATAGACGGCGACCTCGACGACGACGGCCGCAACGGCACCACCCTTCCATTCCTTTGCTGCTAGTTTCAACCCGAAATCCATTCAAAAGAAGGGAACCATCCCCTTTACCAATCCCCTCACGCCATGGCGTCGCGAGTGGCCGCGATGGTGCTGGCCGGAGCACCCCCTATGTCCCCCCACCTCCCTCCCACGGCCGCCGCGGTCAGCACCGGTTGCACGTGGAAGAAGCAACTAAGCCTCCATCGCCGCGGCATTCGCGGCCGGATCGCCCGCGCATCCCACCACCGCCCGCACCATCCCTCCTGCGCGGCCGAGGTGAGCGTACTGGTACCGTGATACTGTTCTCATCCAACTAGTAGCTTCCAAGTTGCAGCGCTTATTTTGTGTGGTTGGTTTGGCGCAGGAGGGGGTTCTGGAGCGGTTCATGGGCGCGGTCGCGGTGCTCGCCATCATCGCCCAGATCTCCGTGTCGCCGCCGGCGAATGCGGTCCTCTACTCGCCGGACACGAAGGTGCCGAGGACGGGGGAGCTGGCGCTGAGGAGGGCCATCCCCGCGAACCCGAACATGAAGGCCATACAGGTAACGCGCGTCAGAATCG
Source organism: Hsuehochloa calcarea (assembly GCA_036346395.1). Classification (NCBI taxonomy): domain Eukaryota; kingdom Viridiplantae; phylum Streptophyta; class Magnoliopsida; order Poales; family Poaceae; genus Hsuehochloa; species Hsuehochloa calcarea. The sequence goes on from CM070606.1 coordinate 34,564,175, forward strand.
GCCTTCGTGCTTGGAGTTTAGTGCGATCGGGCGTCGTCTGAGGTCCTGTGCGCGCATTTGCCAGGAATCGCTGGAGGACATCTCGTACTTGCTGAGGATACCGCAGAGGAAGCCGTATGGCTCCATGGAGGGGGATGTCAAGAAGGCCATGAAAGTAAATTCACTCCATGTCTTCCTCTTACGTCTTTCTAATAAGTACCTCACTAGATGAACTACTCAGATTGATGATGACATATGCTTCTTCTGCGCGTACGTTGTAGCCTTCTTGTTGAACTTGCTGAGCTTATCGTTCCAAATGCTGATATATAGAACTCATGTGTTCTGGCTGTAGATAGCAATGGAAAACAAGGAGGCAATCTTGGGAAGCATACCTGCAGAACTCAAGGAAAAGGGCTCCAAGCTATACACTTCCTTGCTTGAAGAGAAGGTAAGTAAGCTATCCTAAGAGGGTCAAATGCGGCTCGTGAAACAACAACTAACTCTGTTTTTTTTTTCGTGAAACTAATTCATTTTTTCATCTGTATTTTGCCAGGGATAATTATTACTGTTACTGTGTTACATGATAGCTGAGCTACTTTCACATCTTTTGCAGGGTGGTTTGCAAACTCTCTTGAAATATATAAAGGATAATGACCCTGACAGACTTTCCATATCGCTTGCTTCGTCTCTTGATACTGTTGCTGAATTGGAGCTGTTGCAGGTAACTCTAGTGAACTTACAAACCATTGGATAAAAGTTTCAAGATGCTTAGAGCAGGCTGATTCTGCTCCAGTGATGGTTGGATTACTTAAAAAGGAAACTTTTCTTTCAACAGGCTCCAGGCTTGTCCTTTCTCTTACCTGAACAGTATTTACAGTATCCAAGGTGATTTTTTTTGTTGATTTCTCTAAGCTCCAAATGCACCCCCCCATGTGTGTTCTGGTTTCATTTGGCAATTGGCACCGGTTTTAGATCCTACCATTGCCATTGCTGTGTGAGTGTAAGACAGAGATAGTTCTGAAGATTGACGCTGATACGGAACATGATCATACATGACATAGGAAAACCATGCATGTCGTTAGGGTAAGAGTTAAGCGTTAGAGAACCAATTTAGGCACCTCTCTTTCTGGGCTTCTTGATGGTAGAGTAATATTCAGGGCTGCCTCTAGTAGGTCCATCTCAAATTCGTATGTGTTACTTGGGAAACTGCATTTACTTTTAGATTGTAGCGCTGAAGAATTTACTAGAAAAAAATTACCAGTTTATTAATATTTGCCCACTGATTGGTTATTGGGTCTGTTTCCTTACGTATGTTTCATTGTCGAGTGGAAACTGTCAGATACAACACACTTACTAGTTAATTTTGACACATGCCCATTCGGCCTTTTTTTTTACAACCACAAAAATAAAAACACCCATTGTATAATATTGTAAAATGATTAAATTCCAGGTTGGGACTCGGTGCTAAGAACATCACACAAGCATGGTTCTTTTGGAATTCCTGAGGAACAGTAGAAAAATCCTTGGCTTAGTTATCGAACAAGCTTCATGCATGACATAGGAAAACCATGCATGGCGTTAGGGTAAGAGTTAAGCATTAGAGAACCAAGTTAGGCGCTTCTCTCTCTGGGCTTCTTGATGATAGAGTAACCAGGGATTCAGGGCTGCCTCTAGTTGGTTCATTTCAAATTCGTATGTGTTACTTGGGAAACCACATTTACTTTTAGATTGTAGTGCTGAAGACTTTACTAGAAAAAAAACCAGTTTATCAATATTTGCACACTGATTGGTTACTGGGTCTGTTTCCTTACGTATGTTTCATTGTCGAGTGGAAACTGTCAGATACAACGCACTTACTAGTTAATTTTGACATATGCCCATTCGGCCTTTTTTTTTACAACCACAAAAATAAAACACTCATTGTATAATATTGTAAAATGATTAAATTCCAGGTTGATACTCGGTGCTAAGAACATCACACAAGCATTGTTCTTTTGGAATTCCCGAGGAACAGTAGAAAAATCCTTGGCTTAGTTATCGAACAAGCTACACAATATCAATCTCTTAACAAAATATTTATACGAAATTTAATTTAAACATCTTGCTTTTAATAGGCTAACAGGAAGAGGAGTTGTTGAATTCACAGTTCAGAAAGGTGATGGTTCAACATTCTTTCCAACTGCTGGTGGTGAACCCAAAAGTGCTGCTACAATTCAGGTAGCTGATAGCCTCATAAATATTATAATCCATAGATGAGTTTCTGTACAAACAAAAGTGTTGAGTCAACGTTCTTGCAGCCTTATCAATGTATCTGGCCAAGGTAATAATGGAGGTGTCTTTTTCCCATCATTGTCGATTTTGACAATAATTATCCAATAGTCACTTTGTGATGTGTTTTAGTGGCTATGTAATAGTTGGACATCATAAACTGCACTCTTTTTACAATGATAAATAGGATCCATAGCCTTTGTTGCTATCCTTTGTCATGTCATGATGTGCAACAATATGGTTCTCACCTACTGTTCCCATAAAAAATGTCATCATGGCCAGGTTTATGTGTCAGTTATTGATTTGTATATTATGAATGCAGGTCGTAATTGATGGATATTCTGCCCCACTGACTGCTGGAAACTTCGCAAAATTGGTAAGGTAGCTTAAGTCCGACCCCATCTCATTATTCCCTGTCAATAATTCTGGTGAAATTTATAAAAGGTAAAATAAATAACATCGAAATAGTTGTCTTTATAGAAGAGGCATCTGCCAGAACTTCAATCTAACACATGCGTTGTGCTGTAGTATTCGTAATTTATCTTTACATGTGGTTGATTTGACTTCTAATTCAATGAAATAAAATTTTCCTTCAGGTCTTGGATGGGGCATATGATGGGGTAACACTGAAATGTGGAAGTCAGGCAATCATTGCAGATAACGAGACTGGGAAGAAAGGGTACACTGTTCCATTAGAGGTGATGCCTGCTGGACAGTTCGAACCTTTATACAGAACACCGCTAAGTGTTCAGGTTATCCACTCACACTACTTAATGGTGAAAGACATTTGAGCACATGTTCTCTCTGTCATTACTCATTTCTTTTGCTTCATCAAATCTAGGATGGAGAATTGCCAGTCCTTCCATTGTCTGTATATGGTGCTGTTGCCATGGCACATAGTGTGGATTCGGATGAATACTCGTCGCCAACCCAGTTCTTCTTCTACCTTTATGATAAGAGAAATGTGAGTAAAAGGCTGCATCTCTAGAACCCACCAACATAAACAATGAGATAGAACCAATCACACAAGAGATAGAACCAATCACACAAATACATATTTGCTCTCTACTTTTTTTAGATAAGATTGCATGAGTGCACGTTGAAGATATTAAAGATTAGGTAAGATTACAGAGTTTAGGTAAGAGTCCAAGTCATGCGCGAGTCGAACTGTAATATTTAGCACTATAATAAAGGGTGTGGGGATTCTAAGGACACACACAATTATTCCTGAAATTCTACATGGTATCAGAGCCATCCCCCACCATCGAACCCTAACCCTAACCATACCTACCTCAGATCCGATCTGTAGCCACCGACGATCAACATCCGAAGCCACCTGTTGATCGGCGCTAGCCACTAGCCGCTGCCGCCGTACCTTGTGGGTGGGCGCGTGGACCGCCGCTTCGATTTGTTGGGTGCTGGTTGTCGCCGCCGCTCGCCGCTCGGGGAGGCACTCGAGGCTCGGGGGAGACGAAGGATCCTAGGGAGGCAAAGCTTGCGCTCGGAAGGGGACTCGGGAGGAAGAAGAAAGCTAACTGGAGATCCGACGGGGATCTGGAGGAGAAGAGGTATTGCGCTCGGGGGAGAAGGATCTCGGTGAGGAGATTGCACTCGGGGGAGGAGGATCCGGTGGTTGATTGCGCTTGGGGGAGGAGGATTCGGTGGTTTGCTGCGCCGCTCGGGAGAAGGGAGTGCTTCGGTGTCGGTGGGGAGGAGGGATCCGGTGTGGATTGCTTTGGTCTTCTCACATGCTTCGGTGACGGTGGAGGGGATCCGTTGGATCTGGTGTGGACTGTGGTTTACTTCGGTGAGTGTCGACTAGTGAGAGGAAATTGGTTGGTGTGGCGATCTGGTGTGGATTCTTTGCTTGTCGTAGTGTGGCTGCTGGTTTCGGGGTGGTTCAAAAGGTGTCGGCGACTGTGTTTGTGATCATGGAGTCGCGATCTGTTGATGCATGAAGAGCTTACCGTGATCGTCGATACGCGTGACAATAGGCAGGAGGAGGACGATTTGGTGAGGGTTGTGTAACTAGTGTTGAAAGTGGAAGATGAACCCTGAGGAGATCAAAGCTGCGAGAAAGGTTGAAGAAGAAACTGTACGGAAAGCCGTGGAGAAGAATATTGTGACGATGGATGGGGAAGTGGAGAATCCTCTTTGGTCACAAAAGGTGAGATGATAGGTATATTGCAGGACCTCATCGCGATGGGTTTAATAGGTCCTAGGGCTGAAACGAGATCATCATAGTTGAAGTTGGAATTGATACTGAATGATGTGAAGCTAGAAGGGAGTAAGAATTACTTGAGTTGGTCCAGGAGGGCTCAGTTAATTATGAAGATGAAGGGAGTAGAGCACTATCCGTAGGAGATCTGTGTCGAGTCTGCAGACAAAGGGAGTATCGATTGGATGGTGTGGAACATCACCAACTCTGTGGTGGTGGCATGGTTGTTGACTTCGGTATCCCCGTCCATTGTTAGGATGGTGGAGGCGATCCCAGGTGCAACGGTGATGTGGAAGACGCTGATGAGCATGTACTCCGGAGCTGGTAATGTGATGATGTGGTGGTGATTCAGGGCAAGTTAGATGCTCTAAAACAAGGGGAGAAGAACGTTCAAGAATATGCCAATGAGTTGAAGCAGTTGTTGGCAGATTTGGATCAATATGATCCACTACAACTGACGTGTGTTGATGATATTGATTTTGATAGGGTGTGACTGCTGCAGCGTAGAAGGGTCACTCACTTGAAAGGTTTAGACCCTGAGTTCGAGAGCAGGAGGGGTGGTATTGCCAACTATGGAGGAAGCTATTTCAGCTATGGTTGTCGAGGAAACTCAGAGAGTGATGGTGGGTAGCAACCTTATAAGGTCAGCGTACGCTATAGCTGATGACAGTGGGTGTTACAACGGTAAGCAAACATGACACCTAAGTTGGGCGTGTCCTCTCTCACGAACTGGAGGGCGCGAGGGTGATTGGATTTGCTGTGATGCGAGATGCGGCAGCTCGAACTTTGCAAGGAGGACTGGATGTTATAAGTATGTGGCATCTCGCCCTAGTAGAGTGATGGATAAGTCTCTGTGTTTGTCTGGTGCTTGTGGGGCTGCAGCACATGGTGGTTTTGCTGCCCTTCTAGGACAACATCTTGACTAGCATCTAGGACAGCATCTTGACTAGCATCTAGGACAGCATCTTAGACTAGCATCTTAGCATCTTAGACTAGCATCTTAGCATATGCTTGGCTGGTTGACAGGCTATAAATTTGTATTCCCAACCCCTCAGGTTGGCATGGCAATGTGTGAGAAATAAAACTAGAAAATTGCCCCATCTCCAAGTGTCATCCTCTCAATGAGAGTAAGGACCTTGCCATCACCAAGAGCAAGAATCCAGCAACTAACAATTGGTATTAGAGCTACACTATCCTGTAGCCTGAGCATCTCCTGCTCAATCCCTTCTCCTGCGTCGCTTCCAGCCTCGCAGCAGCCCCAACTAGCGGCGGCGGCCTCGGCCGCCTCTGCTCACTCTTCCCCGCTCGACGAGCGGCCAGCTCATCGAGGTAGCTCTCTCTCCACGCAGCAGTCCCCCGGTGGCGCGCCATGTCCGCAGGACAGTCTCAGCACTCGGTCGCCTCGAGCACGCGGCGGCGGCAGGAAGCCGAACTCGCTGTGGCAAAGGAACGCGAAATGGCGCGGCGACAGCTACGCGCGCGCGGAAGGGCGCTAAGGTCGGGTAAAGTGGCCGGCAAAGAAGCGGCGGAGGCGGAAGTGGAAGCGGCGGCGGCGAATCACGGCGCGCGGCGGCATGGAGGTCGAGGTTCTGCGGCAACGAATAAAGCAGCTCCATCTCTGCGATGATAGCGCCAACGCAGACTCGAATTTCTTTGGAGAAGGAGGTAGCCGAGCGGCGGCGCGATGGCGGCCGCCGCCCACGCAGCGCGGCGGCAGCCAGATAGCGCGGACGCACGGCGGCGCTCTGGAGGAGGCACGCCGGCGGCGGCATACGGTCGACGAGAGCGCGGCCTTCACAGCGACGCGCTCTCTCTCCCGGTTGATGCACCGTGGTCGCCACGAGTACGGTGTCGTCGAGGGCGTCGGCCCGGCGGCGGGTGGCCTACCCTCACCAAGACCAACTCGTCGAGTGGGTCTGCGGTGATGGGGTAAAGCTCAGTGCGGCATATGTGGGATGCGATCCGAGACGGCGACGTCGACTATGACCAGGATCGACGGGCGCTGGATGCTCTCATCACTGCAGTCCCGCCCGAGATGCAGTTCTCGCTTACTAACAAGCGGACTGCCAAAGAGGCTTGGGACGCCATCGCCGCGGACGCATCGGCGCAGCCGACCGCACCCGCAAATCTACATTACAGTCACTACGCGCGGGTGGGAGAACACGCCTTCAAGCGGTGAGGACGTTGATGACTTTGCTCTTCGTCTCAACACTCTGTTGCAGAAGATGGTGCAGTTCGGCGACGACACCTACGGCGAGGAGAGAGCTGTGGAAAAGCTCTTCCGCTGCGTCCCCGAAAAGTACAAGCAGATGGCTCGCTCGATCGAGTCTCTGCTGGACCTCTCCACGATGACGATCGAGGAGTTGGGTCGCCTCAAGGTTGTTGGCGATGAGCCACGGCGCCTCTCGGGACCCGTCACCATTGGCGAAAGCTCCTCCTCGCTCGCGAGCGATGGGCACCGCCAAGGTGACGAGGAAGAAAGGAGCCTTCTTCCACGACAGGCGGCCGCAAGCGTGGCAAGCGCGGCAAGCCGCGCAAAGACGCCAGCGGCGGCGCGAGGACGCTTAGGTGATGACCGTGGAAGCGCCCAGGGCGGCGCCGCTGGCAAGCAGAAGCCGGCACGAGACGGCTCTTGCCACAACTGCGGCAAGCCTGGTCATTGGGCCAAGGATTGTCGACAGCCACGACGCGGACAGGCCCACGTCGCGCAGGCGGAGGAGGAGGAGCAGCCGGCTCTGTTCATTGCTCATGCGAGCATCGAACTACCTCCAGCGGCACCGGCCGCAGCGACTCTCCTCCACCTTGACGAGCCAAAAGCACACGCCCTCCTCGGCGACAGTTCCGGCAACGACAAGACCGACGGATGGTGCCTCGACACCGGCGCCACCCACCACATGACCGGGCGGCGGGAGTTCTTCTCCGAGCTCGACTCAGGCGTTCGAGGCACCGTCAAGTTCGGCGACGCCTCCGCCGTGGAGATCAAAGGCGTCGGCTCTGTCGTCTTCGTCGCCAAGACTGGCGAGCACCGGCTGCTCACCGGTGTCTACTACATCCCCGCGTTGAGGAACTCCATCATCAGCTTGGGACAGCTGGATGAGAACGGATCGCGCGTGGAGATCGAGCACGCGGTCTTTGCGCGATCGGGATCATCGCCGCGGCTCCTCGTCAAGGTCAACAGGAGCAACCGCCTCTACGTCCTTCACGCGCAGGTGGCGCAACCTCTGTGTCTTGCAGCCCGCCGCGACGACGACGCTTGGAGGTTGCACGAGTGTTTTGGGCACCTCAACTTTGAGGCCCTAAGGCAGCTCGGCAGCAAGGAGATGGTGCGGGGCATGCCGCGCGTCGACCACGTGGAAGCGATTCTGCGACACTGCGTCCTCACCAAGCCGCGGCTCCCTTCCTCGCCAGTGAGCTTCGCGCCAAGGAGAAAGCCGGGCTCGTACACGGTGACCTCTGTGGCCCGTGACACCGGCTACACACAGGCGGCGCTACTTCCTCCTCCTCGTCGACGACGTGTCCCGCTACATGTGGTATCGCCTCGGCGTCAAAGCGGCCACGGGCGCCATCAAGCGTCTTCAAGCTGCTGCGGAGGCGAGTGTGGCCGCAAGCCGGGTCCTACACGACGGACAACGGTGGTGAGTTCACGGCGGCCGAGTTTGCGGCGTCTCGCGGCCGACGAGGGATCCATCGTCACTTCTCGCGCCGTACACCCCGCAGTGAACGTCGTCGTCGAACGCCGCAACCGAGACGGTGGTAGCCGCCCGCGCCCTCCTCAGCGAGAGGATGCCGGCATTCTCTTCAGGTGGCGGTAATGATCGCCGCCCACTTGCTCAACCGCTCCCCACCAAGGCCCTCGGCGACAAGGCGCCATACGAGGCTCGCACGGCGCAAGCCGCGGTGAACCACCTCCGTGTCTTGGTGCTGGCCTTCGTCAAGGAGCTCAACCACGTCGGCAAGCTCGACGGCCGAGCACGCCAGGGTCTTCGCCGGATCGCGAGGCGCCAAGGCCTCTGCGTCCTCGACCTGCGACACGGCGCATGCGCATCACGCGTGGACGTCGTGTTCGGCGGCGGCGGGCGTGGGGGGCAAGATGGTGGATGACGGCTCGACTCCGATGACCGGCGATTTCATCGTCGACTCGTCCACTTCGAGGAGGCGGAGCGGCGGCTTCGTCTTGGCCGAGCTTGCCTACCCCACCGCCTCGTTCGCCACCACCTCCGCGAGTCCTTCACCACCGCTTAGCTCGGCAAGCCCACGAGCTCTGGCGAGCCCACCGCCAAGATCGCGGCCACGCCTCTTCTCCTACACCGGCACCTACTCCTTCAGGCTCGGCGCCGGCAGCCTTCGCCCACAACGAGCGGCGCGGTGGAGTTCGCTACTCATTGTCTAACGACGAGGATCGCGTCGGCGCCTACCACGGCGGCGAGCCTCGCGCTATCGTACCATGGGCGACCTCCTCGGCGGCGGCCGGTCCTCGAATCGCGCGGCGCGACTTCAAGCGGAGCGCACTCGCCGCAGATTTACGGCGAGCCTCGTTCTTCGCCGAGGCGGAGAGACGCGCGGCATGGCGTGCGCGATGCGAGAGGAGATGGGCCGTCGGCGAAACAAAACGTGGGAGCCGGCCGATCTTTCACCGACCACCACGCCATCTCTCTCAAGTGGGTCTTCAAGCTCAAGAAAACGAGGTCGAGAGGCGATCAAGCACAAGGCGCGCTGCGTGGCACGTGGCCGTCCCGCGGAGGGAGTCGACTTGACGATGCCTTTGCGCTGTTGCACGGATGGAGTCCGTGCGACTCCTTCTTGCCCTCGCAGCCCGGGAGGGATGCGTTCATCACATGGACGTCAAGTCCGCTTTCCTCAACGGCGACTTGAAGGAGGAGGTCGTCGTCCGCCACCGCCAGATTCATCATCCCCTAGCAAGGAGAGCAAGGTCCTCCGCTGCGCAAGGCCCTCTGCGGCTTGCGGCGAGCACCGCGAGCTTAGAACGCCAAGTCGGACTCCACCTCAAGCAAATGGGATTCAGCGAGAAGCCACGAGGCCGCGGTCTCGGCGGAGCAAGGGAGGCAATGCCTGGCGATAGGCTTCTCGTCGGCGACCTTTTGATCACCGGTACCAAGGAGGAGGAGATCGAGGCATTCAAGGCGAGATAAAGGCCACCTTCGGATGAGCGACCTCGGGCCCTCTCCTCTACCTCGGGATCGAGGTCCACCAGACACCTCGGCATATCTCTTCGCCAGATCGCCACGCCAAGCGCATCGTGGGTGGCGGCCTCACCGATCGCAACCCACCCCACACTCCTATGGAGGAGAGGTCGGTTGAGTCGTGAGAGTACGGCGGAGGAGGTGGGCGCGACGCAGTACCGGCGCATTGTGGGCAGCCTTCGCTACCTTGTCCACACGCGACCGGACTTGGCTTTCGCCGTCGGCTACGTCAGCCGGTTCATGCAGCGACCGACGACGGAGCACCAAGAGTGTGAAAGGATCCTCCGCTCGTCGCGGGCACCTCCGACTCGGCTTGCACTACCCAAGGTGCCCGACATGGCGCGACTTCATCGGCATGCGACAATGACCACGCCGGCGACATCGACACGAGCAAGAGCACCGGTGGACGCTTTGTACTTCCTCGGCAAGTGTCCGTCACCGGCGATCGGTCAAGCGGCCGGTGGTGGCTTTGTCTAGCTGCGAGGCAGAGTACATTGCAGCCACTACCGCTTCTACTCAGGCTCTGTGGCTGGCTCGGCTGCTTGGCGATCTCCTTGGCAGAGACGCGGAGGCAGTAGAGCTCAGGGTGGACAGCAAGTCCGCCTTGGCCTTGGCGAAGAACCCTGTCTTCCATGAGCGCAGCAAGCACATCCGGGTGAGGTATCACTTCATCGTAGTCACTGGATGAAGGGAGTATCCGACCAACTACATCAACACCCAAGACCAGCTTGCCGACTTTCTGACCAAGTCTCTTGGGCGGATCAAGTTCCAGGAACTTCGCGCCAGGATCGGGATGGCTCAGATTCCTCACAAGGAGACACACAAGACTTAGGGGGAGAGTGATGGATAAGTCTCTGTGTTTGTCTGGTGCTTGTGGGGCTGCAGCACATGGTGGTTTTGCTGCCCTTCTAGGACAGCATCTTGACTAGCATCTAGGACAGCATCTTGACTAGCATCTAGGACAGCATCTTGACTAGCATCTAGGACATCATCTTAGACTAGCATCTTAGCATATGCTTGGCTGGTTGACAGCATATAAATTTATATCCCCAACCCCTCAGGTTGGCATGGCAATGTGTGAGAAATAAAACTAGAAAATTGCCCCATCTCCAAGTGTCATCCTCTCAATGAGAGTAAGGACCTTGCTATCACCAAGAGCAAGAATCCAGCAACTAACATAGAGGTGGTGGTGGGAATAATAGAACTGCTGAAGGAGGTCAAGGTGGAGGTAGAGGAAGAGGAAGAGGTGCCTCAGGGCCAATGTAGCAATGACAGAGGAGAAGGCCACACAGTCGGAGAAGTGACAGAAGGGAGAAGATGATTGGGACTAGAGTCAAGTGTAATGAGCTATGGTAGAGATAAAGGTGGTGGAGGCCGAGACTAGGGGTGTGTGATCAGAGTGGTGGAGGTGGAGGTGGTTGGGGGTATGAGGGTTGAGGTCGGGGAGCTGATAGATGGTGGAGATGGATTTGGTGACGTCCTTGGTAATATTGGTGGTGAACAACTTTTGATCTTTGTGATTATAGAGTCAATGGTAGGTCTGGTAAATTCTAGTAATAGTATTGCAATATGAAACAAGACGGACATGATTGTTATCTCATGCTCATCTTGAGAGGGAGCGTTGGAGATATTAAAGATTAGGTAAGATTCTAGAGTTTAGGTAAGAATTCAAGTCGTGTGCGAATCGAACTGTAATATTTAACACTATAAATAAAGGGTGTGGGGATCCCAAAGACACACATAATTATTCCTGAAATTCTAAGGTGCGTGTAGCTCAACAGTGTATAAAGTTTCCTCTCCTGTTGTGAAGTGTGAACCATATTTGCTATCTTTGAAGGGTCGTTTAGTGCCATCCATGAAAAATTAATACAATTTTTGAATACTAGTTAGAAAGGTATATGTAAATAAGGCACTAACCAGAACGTAATGCAAAAGGTTCGAATGCCCAATCTGCTCTATCATCTGCCAACCCATAGCGTGCCGTCTGGTACTCTGCTGAAGCATCAATTGTGTAATTATTTTGATTTGTGGTGTTTTTCTTTATTTTTCTGCAGTCTGGTTTGGGAGGAATATCTTTTGAGGAAGGACAATTTTCAGTTTTCGGGTAAGTAGTGATTCACCATTGCACATTTCTGTTGACCATAGATAGCAAATTGTGTGGATGAACAAGGAAGAACTTTCGTGTGGAACCAAACATCTGCAGGTATAACACAAATGGAAGAGAAGTCCTGTCACAGATTAAGACTGGAGACGTTATTCGTTCTGCCAAGCTTGTACAAGGCAGAGAACGCCTTGTACTGCCACCGGCAGCGCCGGCAGAGAGCTGATACAATCAACCGCAAGCGTCACAAACCGGAAACATTCTTTCATTGATCAGGAGACCACCATTTTGTATATCATAAATCATGTAAACCTGACCAGAGAGTTCATAAGTATATATAGAATCATTGCACATTGTACATGAAATCATTTTGGGTGTGTTGGCCACTTCACAATCTAAACAGAGTGGCAATCTGAACGGAGTGGTCTTGACCCTTGGGTATCTTATGGTGTCAGGAAGTTGCCGCCGGCGTGCATCTCTCGTTGAGCCAGGCGAGAATGTCGGCGCGGACGCTCTCGATGTTCTCGTCTGGCTCTTCGAACAGCATGGAGTGGAGCATCCCGTAGTATATCCTGATGGTCTTGTCCTTGTTAGCCGCGGCCTCGTACAGCGCGCGGCTGACGGCGGGGTCGGTCACCTCGTCGGCGCTTGGAACGGATGATTGTTAGAGAAATAACCAAGTAGATTAAGAACAGAGAGATATCGATTTTGATATGAATTTTTTTTTTCAAAAAAAAATCATAGACGCATGACGGCGATCTTCACTATATCAGAAAGAGTGTTTACAAAACACAGAGATTTTTATAAGTCGTCAACTCTTCTCGTGTGGTTTATAAGGGGTATATATGATGGTATAAAACTGATTCGAGTCGAAGACAAACAAATCCAAAAAAGTAGAAGAATCCGTACTGCGGGGGGCTCCACCCACCGCACCCCAGGCTACGTCGTGGGCCAAGTTTGTCGACGTGATGCTCCACGTTTCCAGACCTTGACCTATTTAAAATTCAGATAACATATCAACAATGATGAACTCGCCGAGGTGCACGCCGAGCTCATCGGTGGCGCGCAGTAGCCTTGTGATGGTGCCAAATCTGGGAAAACCGTTGTAGCACATGGACACCCCCACTTGTCCGATGGCATGCTGAGGTGGATGAGCACTTTGAGAAAGCAGATGGCCTCGCCCATGGACTCCCCGAAAAGAAGCACAATATGTTGGAATATGGGTAGGCTTCACTAGTATGCAATGAAAAATTTCTATCACGTAAACTAGAAAGTCATATGAGTAAGAGATCATAGGTTGTTATCACTAGACGAGCAGTGCAGCGGAAGAAGAGTTAGAGCAGTTTGACCCAACATCGCGTGCGTCGATGTAGTGGAAGTAGTTGATCGCTCAACGTCTTTGGTCATCGATCGTCTCCTCCAGTAACCTCTCGTGTTCTCTATGTACATCGTGGACCGTCCTTGATCAGCGCATTAGTGCCTCTAAGGTATCCACACGTTTAGGGGTGGAACGCCATGCGTCGGTGTGCTAGCACCAGCGCGCACGGCATGACCTTTGGAGATGTGGTGTCTAAGGTTTCGGTGAGTGGTGCAACATCCTCCTAAAAACCCCCGCAACTTTCTTTATAAAGAGCCTCTAACGGATCCTTACGTCAGAAACCCATTAGGACTCTCAACCACGTATAGATTATAAATCGATTTAAGCATCTAATAGATTCAATCTGAACTATTTTATTCCAACCCATTAAATGTGTAACCCTGTAGGTTCATACGTAATCGGTCGTGACCCAAAAACTCATTTTCGATCCACAAGTCGGTAGCGGTTCTAAATAGGACACGACTTTCGAATACACATAAAAATCATATCGGACGAACCTTTATAAAACTTATGTGCTTATCCTTTTACCTCATGATTACATATCGAACTCAAGACGAGATGCATGCCATCCTATGATAGCTCGACTCTTGATTCGATCTTGTAGTAGATTACTTAGTTGGAGTTGACTCCTCGACCATATTCGGTATGACCATGCATTTCCTTAATCTAACTACATCGAAGGTCCAGAGATATCTCTCCTGTTAAATAGGAGGGACAAATTCTATCTTAATCACTCATATTCATCCGCATATTTTATGGTAAACTCGAAACTACCTCTATGACTACCTATTTACAGAGTAGCATTTAGCAACTCCTAAGTAAATTATTACACATATAGGAAACCATGATGACCTTAGGTCTAAGGATCCCACATACACTATGTATGAGGACAACCGATGATACTTAAGAATATAACAATTCTCGTAGTATCTCAAGGTAGGTCAATCCAACACTATGTTCTCCAACATATGTCCACATTATTGGGTTGGTATCTCATATCTATGATCCGTGAAACGTGACCATTAATCAATACATGTGCTGATCTATAAATCATAAGTATCTCAAGTAATGACATAAGATCAGAGATATTTAGAATGACATCATAAACATAAATAGAGAGTTTCACAAATGATTCACATATTTGCCAATCAATTTAAATGATATTTCATTCAAGGGGCAAAATAAAATATTATTAAAAGTTCATAAATATAGAAGCGATACAATCATCTCTATGATTATCTCTAGGGCATATCACTAGCACGGTGACTCAACGTGTTCCTCCCTACTCCTGACGAGTGGAAGAAGGCAAGGAGGTCGGCAATGGCGGAGTCAACTATGTGATAAGATTGTTGAAGACATTGAGATGATCAACGAACCTTGTGTATTCCTCCATACGCAACCTGAACAGTTGCCGCTTTAGCACCCACCGGTTTGTCAGCGACTTTGCCATATACAATTTTTCCAAGTTACTCCACAATTTCTTCAGTGAATTCTCCTTAATCACCCAATACTTTACCTCATCGGAGAGACATAGATAGATTGTACTAGCAACCTTCTGCTCCAGCACCTTTCAGTCTTCATTGAATGTCTTTTGTGGTTTGTCTCTTTCATGACCATCAATTAACCCTTGTTGGGTGGGAACATCCTTCACCACACATTATCATATGCTGAAATTTCCTCCGTCGTCAAATTTATCTACTTGATTCCACATCATAGACACAAATCTTCATTTTGTGCCACCTAACGCTTTGCTGAACTTCTCACAAATCAAATTAATCCGACCTTGGCTCTTACACCACTTGTTACACTCTAATACCCCTTCTTATACGCCGCAGTCCTTGAATTGGATCAAAGTTTGTGAGATACGATTAGGGAGGGCAATTGTGCCCGATTACCGCATGTCCGCGGGTAATTACCCTAATGGAGCCAGGGTTGGGTTTTTTTTGCCCACGGGCATGGAAATGGGGGCGATCCTCTGCCCATCGGGTAAACGGGCACATGCATGGGTGAGCTTTACCCGTACCAGCGGTGCCCGTTTACCCGTCGATCATGCTGACAGGTGGGCCCATCTCATATGGTCTCTGAACCCTGGTCTCTATTCCTGACCCAGTCGCCCATTCATTCCCACCTTCTTGGGTCCTACCAATCTAGATTCCCGCTAGGTACCATGGAGACCACCTTCCTCGCATGCCCCCTCGCCTCAGCCTCCCGCCCCGCCCCCACCCCTGCCCTGCCGCCTGGCCGTGGTCGTCGTGGCCGTGGCTTCACCGCACCGGAAGCCACCGTGAGCGGTCGCCTCAACCACCAACTACGTCGTGCCGCTGGACGCCACACCGTCGGGGATCACAGGCCCGCTCGTTGAGATCCTCCGTTACCTCAACAAGCGCGTCCCAGACACCATCGTCTGCTCCTCCCACTGCGCCTTCGCCTTCGATGCCGTCATCCCCTGGTGCCACTACCCCCAGTTTCTCGTCCTCTCTTTCTCTACATGGATCGTTGTGTTGGGTTTGCTCGAGATCTAGCTAATGGCTAAAACATTCCATGGTATAAGCGGTTACCTGCCCACAAAATTCAGGCCGATCCATTAACCCATGATGCTTGGATCCTCTCATTTCTCATAACCTGATACATTATCGAGACAAAAAGTTTGTTCCTTGCTCTGATTATTCATGGAATCTTTTTTTTCTTGTGGGTACACGGGCATGCCCACGGGTGACTGGCATGGGCGAGGTTCTTTGCTCGTCGTCCTTCGCGAGCATGCTCGTGTGGGGAAATCGGGGTCGCGGGCATGGGTATGGGCGAACATTACCCATGGCCGCCGCGCCCGATTGTCATCCCTATATATGACACGAGTGTGCACAATATCAAGAATAAAGTAGATGAATCTTGTAGAGAGAACCAAAATAACGGCAACGAAGCAACCACGATGAGATAAAGATTTGATGAAGCTGATCAGAAATTCCTTAAGCACGACCTCAAGATAGTGCAAGCGATTGTCGCTCTCTCACAACCCTCTTGAATCTTTTAAGACCCTCAGATTCTTACTCTATAGAAGAATCTAGTGCTAAAAATAACATAGCCTCTAATCATCTCGTGTGCCTTTTGCTTTGGATGAGTTGGTTTGTGACCTGTGTTCTGCATGACCACCCCTCATGGCTTTACATAGTGTCCTCTAGTTCTCCTCTAAAGAGAAGTCGGAATCCTAATCCTATTAAGATTCATATAGGAATCATTATAGCGTACCTTTCCAAGTCCTAACTAATTAGGATATAAGTGACCATACTCAACAATAACTATGCTTTTATCACTAATTAATGCCTGTATGACACCCCAGGATGTTATTGAAAGTCCAACATCAGAGTCATACTAGGATCCAGATCATCTGTTATACTGTAGAGAATCACTGTGCAAACAGTAATTTCAGTTTGCATGAGAAGTACTTGGCAGTAGCACTACAACAGCTAGTGTAGAAACAATGACATATCTACTATAGCGAAATACACTGTAGAGATTTTACTGTTTTCTTGGGTACTGTAGCTCTTGATCTTGGCCGCTCATTTCGGATCGTACAGTAGAGAGAAGGACCTATTGCATGTACTGTATTCCTCTACATTAGCATGGGATAATGCATAGGACCCGCTTCCGTGCTACCGATAGTAGTATTTGTGTTCTTGGTTGGCACATACGACATTGAACTCATATACGTAGTCGAGCAATATTGGAACTACGAGAGGTACCATATGTTGGAAATGTGGATAATATTTTAATTCTAGATTTTATTATGAGACAAAGATCACTTAAAACTACAGATGCATAGAGTGATACTAATAGTAGACAACTCATTGCACCTCTAAACATACTCAATAATAAATTTAAAACAGGATATACTGGTCGTACAACAAACTTACAGTCGAGCTCGATGAAGAACAGGAAGCGGCGCAGACTCGAAGTAGAGCAAGTCGTAGATGATGTGGCACAGCGAGTGGTCGTACAGATGCGCTGCCCCAAAACCAGGTGAACTCTGCGATAATAGTTCGGAGATATCCGCTCACCCTCCTTTCCGTTGCACGCCGAGAAGAAGGGATAGAATGGTTCAACAACTCAACTCTTCATCACCGTAAAACAGATAGGAAGAAGACGAAATTGGAAGTTGATCAATCGTTTCAGGTCTGGATGTCTTCAGATCTTTTAAAGGTCAAGATAATTACTCTCTAGTAACTGTCATAATAAACCACTGGTAACTGCTAATTCAAAACCAATGAATAATCATTAAGTAGTGTTTATTGATCCTGATTATACACTGGTCTACATCTTCGACCAACGTATTACGACCACATTGGTCTGTGGATCCGACCATATTTTTTCGACCATACTGGTCCGTGCCTTCGACTACACTGGTCTATGACTTCGACCATATTATTTTGACCACATTGGTCTATGCCTTCAACCACACTGGCCTATGACTTCGACCATATTATTTCGACCGAGAGAGAGAGAGAGAGAGAAAAAGCATGGCGAACAAAAAGAAAGATGGAGTAGGTTCACGACACGTTCACAGTCGTGCGTCCCAAGTCACGCAATTGCAACGCGAATATACGCACGTGCGAGTGTACGTGCGTGTGTGACTTTAGCTGTAGTTCTCCTTATGTCATCCCATGTTATGTAACACATGTTTCAAGGGGTGCAAGGACTCCACCTTATAAATTGCTCTCCCACCACTTGACTAGACAATACGAGACTAAACCATGCATACTTTGGAATTTTAGGAATAAATAGACCTTTACACATATGGGCCCAAATCTAACAATCCCCCACCAATTCCAAAGAAAGCAGCAAAAAAGATAATAAAGAATGTTGTGCCGAAGGATTGTTAATATCCCGGTCTTTCAGTGTATGTCCCGTACGGGTTGAACTTGCACCTAGAATAACAAGATTCATCTTCTCACAACTTTTCGTGATTAGATTTCACTTGAAATCTGAACTGATACTAGGCTTTCAAGAACCACGTCTAAACGGATCATTATTTGGTCATGCTCCCTTATCTGCTCTTGAGCTTTCTAGAGAATGCCCTATTCTCGTGAACTGCGACCTTACAGTTAAGATCAATTAGGTGTGTTCATTTTAGGTATCCTGTAGGTTAATACTTTTCTCCCCTCATTGGACACTAGAGTACATTAAGGCTTTAAGTCATCCTTCCATACAGTTGAGAGTACTTTGTCTATTGGGATACGCGTACATATATTACTAAAATGTACTCTCTTGTTCCAATATCAACTTGTTTTTCCTATTTTCTAAGTCACGGGATCTACGATCAAGAAGGTATGGGTTACTGTTGAGTTGTAACTCCAATAGGACTAATTCCCGTGTCTATAGACGCAACATAAATCGCCTTCCGTACTAGCCCTTTTGTGAAAGGGCCTGCTAGATTTTTCTCAGTGCATATATAATTTACAGTAATCACTCTGGAGTTCCTCAGTTTTTTGATAAATTTAAGCCTATGCTTCACGTGTTTGGAGGACTTCATGTTATACTTAGTACTTGTAACCTTAATCAACACTGTTTGGTTATCATAGTATATTAGAATTATCGGTATTGGTTTTACAACCAGTGGCAAGTCCAATAGAAGCTCTCTAAGCCATTCAGTCTCAATAGTGGTTGTGCCTAGTGCTACAAGTTCTGCTTCCATGGTTGACCTCGTCAATATGCTCTGCTTACACGACCTCCATGAAACTGTAGCACCTGCTAGGGTAAAGACATAACCACTTGTAGCTTTGATCTCATCTGCATCAGATATCTAATTTTAATCACTATGTTATTCTAATACATATGGATACCCAGTATAATAAATTCCATATGAGGTTGTGCCTCTCAAGTAGTGCAACACTCTCTCAAGTGCATCCCGGTGATCATCTCCTGGTTTAGAAGTAAACTAACTTAATTTGCTCACAACAAATGATATGTTAGGTCTTGTGGCACCAGATAGATACGTAGGACACCCAATAGTTTGTGAATATCTCAATTGATCTTTGCATAATCCCTTATTCTTTCAAAGCTTAACACTAGCATCATAAGGAGTTGGGGAAATTTTACAGTTTTCAAAACCGAACCGACCCAATATTTTCTTCGCATAATGGGATTGGTTCAAAGTGATCCCATCCTCATGTTTGATCAATTTAATATCCAGAATAACATCTGCATCTCCTAGGTCTTTCATATCAAAACATCTAGATAAGAAAGATTTGATTAGAGGTTTTTCAGATTCTGATTTTGCGGGCTGTCGGTTAGATAGGAAGAGTACCTCAGGCACCTGTCACTTCCTAGGCACTTCTCTTGTATCTTGGTCTTCTAGGAAGTAGTCTTCTGTTGCACAATCCACTGATGAAGCGGAGTATGTAGCTGCTGCTAGTTGCTGTAGCCAGATTTTGTGGATGACGTCTACTCTGAAAGATTATGGGTTAAATTTTGCTAGTGTTCCTCTTTTCTGTGATAACACTTCTGCTATTAATATTGCTAAAAACCCAGTGCAACATTCTAGGACTAAGCACATAGACATTCACTTTCACTTCCTTAAAGATCATGTCGAAAAAGGGGATATTGTGATGCACTTCGTGGAGTCCGATGCTCAATTGGCAGATATTCTCACCAAGCCTTTAGATCAAACTAGGTTTGCCACCTTGAGAAGTGAGTTAGGGGTAATTTATCCCTATGGGTTGGTTTGAGGGGGAGTTTGATCTTTTCTGATCTTTCCTTGTTCTTTTGATCGTTTATTGTTCTTTTTCTGAACTTAGTGATCTTTTTGAACTTTTTAGGTTTTTTAGGCTTTTTATTGCATCTCATTGTATCATATTGCATTCATACGAAAAATATAACAAGTGGTATGAAAAATCCAAAAAGATGCATTGTAATATAAGATTTTCTGCTTATCTTTTAAAAATGATGAAGCTTTGCCTATTACCCTTTGGAGCTTTAGTACTTCAATTCGTGCTCAATGTCATGTCCAGTTCTTTGACTTGCTAGAATTATCATGCTTTTACATGTGTAGCTAAGTCTTTGCTATATGAGCTAGAACTTTAAAACAACTCGAACTAAGAAATTGCAATTTGTGGATGTTTTAGCGAGTTGCAATTAGTGCTCCTCTTGTGACATTGGCCTGTCGAATTGCTTTGTTAGCTCTTTGATCTAAAATTGACCATTACTTGAGCTTCGTGTTCTTGAGATTCTAAAAGCGCTCATGTGAAAAATGAAAATCAAGATTGTCTTATGCTTAAATTGTGCCAAACTATTCTTACGAGACCGCTTGTCAAATGACATGAACTTGGAGATAGTTTGATGAACCGACGATCTCATGGGGACCGCTTGTCGAAATGACATGAACCTCAAGATTTGTCATACTGTAGAAGCTTAGAAAGAGTTTGTGGATGGCTCCTAGTCCGTGATCTTCTTTACTAAGATATACCTTTAATCAACTTCGGTCAAGCTTAGGATGAGTTTGTGGATGGCTCCTAGTCCAGATCTTGTCACTAAGTTAGATCATTAGTCAACTTCAATATTCAATGCATTTGAGAAAAATATTGACAAATGGGTTTTTACAAAATATTGAGCAAAATGATTCAATACAGGACCTGATTGACTCTTAATGTGGTCTTTGTTAGATTTTTGATCTCACTTTGACATTTTGACATGGCCAATTTCACTTTAGGATCCTGTTGATGAGCTTGCTTGAATTTGAAGCGTTGCTTAAATTGATCAAATCTCTGGCTTTACTTTTGAGCCTTTGTGCTTAGCTTTGATATACATGTCTTACCATGATCTTGCTAGCCTTGTCGGCTTGATATGCTGTTTGTGCAATATTAGAAATACTGGCTAGCTCTTTTGGGTAATCTCCAAAGCTTCTTGTAATCAAAAATTGAAAAATACAAAAATGAAGCCACTCCATTGCACTTCATGCATACTCCTCTTTATGTGTCTTTTGTTTCTGCTTCTTTCTTTATTCTATATTTGTTATCTCTGGATAAGAGGAAGGTGATTCCTTGATGAATCCATTGTCAAAGGGGGAGAAGATGTGTTAATGAGAAGATATTTCATTGTTGGGGGAGAAGATTATACAAAGGGGGAGAAACTGAAAATATGAAAATTTCTGAAATTTGAGGATCATAGTGAGGGGGAGTTTTTGAGTTGCATTCTTATTGTCTTATTGAATATTCTGAACTTGAATTGTATTATTTTATCCTCACAATGATCATAGGTCAATTGAACAATTGTTCTTTCATATGGACCTTTTGTGAGAATTTTGACCCTTTTCTGGAAATCAAAGTTTTTATGCTCTCTTTTGCCTTATCTCACATGCCTATACTATTCTGATGCCAGCTTGGTCATTTACATTGCTTTTTCTTGCTTATGGACCAAGTTGTGCCTTTGTGCGAAAACTGCGAGTAAACTCGTTTTCAAACATCTTACTTACATTTTCTGGATAATTGCCAATGTGTTCATCAAGGTGGAGATTGTGGATATCATGGGGATATGTTCCAGATCTTAGGATGATGTGACAATTGGCAATGGTGTTTACGGTTTGTCGTTTCACGAGTTTTCGACAAAGCTTCAAGCATTCTGGACAGGGGCGGTCCGACCGGCCATAGCATGGCGGTCCGACCGGTCCCAAATCGGTCGAACCGCCATATCGTGATCGGACCGGCTGTGACCTAAAAGTGGTCAAAACGAGCTGGGCCAAAAATAGGTGTTGTAGGCAAGTGAGGGGATCCCAATGCACTTGGTCTCATGATTTTTGGAGTCTCCAGTAAGAAGTTCTATTCATTTTAAGTTTCCAGAAGGTTTCGGAATTTCAGGGCATGAATTTCGCTAAGTCTCGAGCGGTCCGACCGCTCACGTGGAGCGGTCCGACCGCCGGAGGGCGGTCCGACCGGCTCACCTGGAGCGGTCAGACCGGTTTCTACTTGAACGTCCGCCAACTTCGTGGCGATATTGTTTTGTTAGGTCAAAGTCATTGATATCGTGGCATATGGTTTGCATGATGCATGTTTTGACTAACAAGGGTCAAGTTGTGAAGAACTTGTTCCCGAATTTGTGTTTGCTTGTCTATGGTTGTGCAGGTTGCTTGGTGGTCAACGACGGTCAACGGCGAGGAGGATCGGGACTAGACTTGGAGAGTTGAGGTCCAGAACGATCGACGATGCCGGGTGAGGTCAACGACTCAAGCGTGACACAAGATGGACAAGGATGACCTATTGGCAAATCCATGACGCATGGTGAAGCGGTTTAGGTCAAAAGGTTAAAGACGGCGCTTTGCGAAGCGTGCGTATGTGACCCGTTTGTTAGTGGGCCTTAACGGGAGCCCAATTGAGTCAAACCCTAGAGAGTTCTAGGCCTCCACTATAAATAGGAGGAGGTGGGGGCTGCACCCTCTCTCTCGCTGTTTTTCACCTCTTTTGTTGTTTTCAAACCCTAATTGGCTTAGGGGGAGTTGAGGTGGAGGCTAGGGCTTTTCATGGTTTGAGGTGAATTTCGTGATCTTGGATTGACCACTGATCCATGATGGTGTGGGTGTAATCCAGCAACGATCACGTTCTTAATCTATGCAAGGTTTGCTTGAGATAAGTCTCTTTTCGTTCTTGCTTTCGATTTCGTGATTTTAGGGCTTTCTTCGATCCGCGAGTTTGTGATTGATTCTTTCACGTAAATTAGCTTGCTGTGATATGTGTGAATCTATCTAGAATCATCTTGATCATCAATCACTCACGAACAAGCATTAGGATCAAGTTTTCGTTCTTGCCCGGTTTTAGACCCTCTGTTATTCAATTGGCAATTGTTCAGGATCTATCCAAGAATTATCATAATATTCGATTGGAATAGGTCCTCAATAGCATAGAGAAGGTGTGTGCAAAGTTTCGTAAAGTTTGGAGTTGAGAATCAATAGTTTGACCTAATTGCAACTTCGTCATCGGGCTGATTTTACTTATTTGGATCGGTTCGAGCTCGCGGTCGGATCGCCCATCAAGACCGGTCGATCGATTTTGGAGCGGTCCAACCGCCAAGATAACAATGGTCGACCGCCGTCGAGAATCGGTCCAACCTACCGGGTCCAGAGGTCGACCGCCAAAGGCTTTGTGATTCTGTAATCTTAGTTGATTTTGTTATTTTGCTTAGGGGATTTAATTGGATTCAATACTAGTCTTCCGCTGTACTGGTATATTGAACTTCATAGCTTCCTAATAGCTATTGGAGTGAAATTGTGTTGAATTCATTATTTGGGAAAAAGTGAGCGTGCTCCTATTCACCCCCCCCCTCTAGTCGCCTTTTCGGTCCAACAACTTGCATCCAGCAGGTTAGCACTTGATAGGACGATAAGTGATCTCCCAAGTCTCGTTAGCCATGATGGAATCCATCTTGCTTTGGGTTGCCTCTTTCCAATACTCAACATCAGGAAATGCATAAGCATATGAAAGAGTGTGTCACATCATCCATGAGGTATACAAGAAAGTCTTCGCCAAAGGTTTTCTTAACCCTTTGTCGCTTGTTCCTACGAGGAGCCTCTTCGACTAAATTGTTATTTTCCTCAGAAATATCACAAAATGGTGATATATCACTCATTGGTTCAAAGATGGTGGCAGGTTCAAAATTACTATTATGCATAGTTTGATTATTATCAGATCGAGAAGTAACACCTGCAGTTCTCATAGGATAAATATCATAAAAAATGAAGCATCTCTGGACTCCATTATTGTGCTAACTATAATATCAGGAGTTTTTGATTTTACTACTAAAAATCTATAAGTCATGCTGTTATGGGTATATCACAGTAAGACACAATCGACTGTTTTAGGTCCAAACTCTCTCTTTTTCTGCAATGGTATATTTACTTTGGCCAAACACCCCCCAAGTTCGCAGAAAATTAACATTGAGTTTTCTCTCCTCCATCCCTCATACGGAGTAATCTCACATATTTTAGTGATTATTTTGTTTAGAACAAAAATTGCTGTCAATATAGCTTCCACCCGGCCACATCTTAGGCATACCGACACTCTCCAATGTGGCATTCACCAAGTCTGTTAGTATCTGGTTTTTCCTCTCAGCCACCCCGTTTGATTGGGGTGAGTATGGTGGTGTAACTTCATGGACTATTCCATGTTTAGAACAGAATTGGGATAATTCATGAGAGATATACTCTTCTCCACGATAAGACCTTAGTCTTTTAATTTTCTTTTCTAGTTGGTTCTCAATCTCGACCTTATAAATTTTAAATTAATTTAAAACTTCATCATTTGTTTTCAGTAGATACACATAATAATATCGAGATGCATCATTAATAATAGTTAGAAAATATCTTTTGCCAACAACCCATCCATTTCACACAGATAGGAATGGACAAGATCTAATAGTGCCAAGTTTTTTTTTCCTCCTGTAACTCTTTAAAGGGTTTTCTAGGTTGTTTTGCTTGTACACAAGTTTGACACTTTGATCCTTTGATAATTTCACATTTTGGAATTAAATCTAATCTGGACATTCGAGCAATACTATCAAAACCAATATGACAAACGAGAATGCCGTATATTGGTGTAATACCCCGAAAACGGATCGGTAATTAGAGGTTCAGTCGGAGGAGAAAAATGCAAAGAAAGGAATATAAATTCTGAGAAAGAGGGGTTTTCGCAATTTACGACAACTGGGCAGTCCGCGCCTGTGTGGCCCAAGAGGGGGCCGGCCCAAGGGGCGGCCAAGAGGGGGAGGCGCCCCCAACCCTAGCCGCCTCCCCCACTCCTTCCTCTCCTCCCCTAGAGCCGCCACCTCTATTCCTCTCCTCCCCGGTGTTCCTTGCTGCTCCTTGACGGTGTCTCGCTGCTGCGGAGATCCCCGGTGTCGCCCCCAAGCTCTCCCCCGAAGCCGTCTCCTTCCAACGGCGCCGCCTCTGCTCACGCGATCTTGTGGCCGGTCTTGGAGAGGGAAGGGAGGAGAAGGGAGGGAGGTTCTTGGGAGGTGGATCCATGTCTCCCTGCAGATCTTCAAGGGTAACGATTGTTTTAGTGGTAGTTTGATTCGGTTTTATTGATTAATGGTGGATTAGATCTAAATCGCGTTCTGTCCTGGAGATTCCAGAACGCACCCGTCTCCTTGCGCGGCCAGTTTGGACCCTTTTTAGGCCGAATCTCGGGTTGACCTCTCCTAGAGAATTGTTCCTGGTTTCATTAGCTTTCTTTTGGCACCTGGATCACGAATTTTCACCCAGTAGATTAAAAGTTATGACTGTTTTACCACGTACTGCTCTGTCTGTCAGAAATTCTTGGTATAGTCGGTTGCACCTAGGTTTTGATCTAGTTAGAGTCAGAATCAGGTCGGCCACCCAACTAGGTTTATGAATATAATTTCACCATGTTTCCAGGCTGATAAAGATCACTTTATTTGGATCAGTGGTTTAAAAGTTAGAGCCTTTTCTTTAGGGCTGTTCTGAATTCTGGACAGACTGCAGTTATAGTTTTTCATTGGATGGTTAGACCTCTGTTTTGGCCGAATTAGAGTTTACCATCAACTAGTGTTTCGTAGCCAGTTAAGTTAAGAAAAGATGAGCACTAGTTTCAGGTCTTTTGGACTTACGGTTAATTATTGGTGAATTTTCTAGTAAAACTGCCAGATTAGGGATATTTGGAATGTTTGGGTAAATTGATCAAATTGAACCTTTTGTTTGGTAGATTTGGCTAGAGATTGTGGGAGGACACGTGTAGCAATGCCTTTCGCTTGTCCTCATTTCGATTATTTTACATTGTAGGCGGTGAAGCGGTGAGTGGAGGGTATCTCAATTACCTCCCAACCCGCTAGCAGTAGCAGCAAGTAACTTGTATAATATGATTGATGCATTATGTGATGTGTGAATGAATGATTATATTTATTCGTATTTGTATATGAATGCCATGTGTATCTTTTCATGTATGAGTACTATTCAATGTTTCCATGGAATCACATCATGACATGCATAATTACATTTGTAAGACCCATCAATTCCAGTATGGGCATTTGAAAATCCCATCAATTCGTAATGGGTACGTGAGTCCACCATTCCAATGTGGATCACGTTACGTGAGTCCACCATTCCAATGTGGGCCACGTTGGACGATTGTATGAAACGTTCTTCATACGATTACTTTAAGTGAACACCGACGGGTGTCTCACTCGCTATACCGGTATATGCTGCGATATGTCCAATTCCTTCAATGCATCATTCCACTTCATCCATTCATAAAGTTGTTTCCAGTCAATGTTCAAATTATGAAAGTAATATATTGTTCATGGAATGTTTGATTGTTACATACAATTACTTGCTGAGTCTTTGGCTCATTCTTGCTTTGTTGTTTTATTTAGGTAAATGACAAGGAAGAACAGTTTTCATGGTGGGTAGAACAACATGATGCACTCACTACCATAATCCAAAAACATTTGAGAAATTAATATTGTCTTCGATCTATACCTGGTGTTGAATTGTAATAAGCCAACTTGGCCTTATTTACCATATCTTTCTGAATTGTTTATTTCCATTCCGTTGATTAAACTTGATGACGAATACTTGTTTCCGTATAATCTTAATACTTGCTTCACCTTATCATGCGTCTTGATGTTAATCTTTTAAAGAGTAGTGGTTGTAGGTGACATCTTGACTTCCTTATAGTCAGGGTGTTACAATTGGGCTCAGATTTATTCAAACCAATTGCAACATTCAGATTATAACAATATTCTAAAGTAATTATGTGGAACAAGCCTCCGTTCTTATAGCCTTTAACAACAAAGTTACCAAACTTAAAAAATACAACTTTATTTAACTCAATACTAGCTTATAACTATCCCTGCACAGGAGAGAACCACTAATAAGGTTCTTGTTTATTGTTGGAGCATGCTGCACGTTCTTCAAGTGGACAATCTTCCCTGAAGTAAGCCTTAGATTCACCGTGCCAACACAAAGAACAGAAACATGTGACCCGTTCCCCATTAGAACTGAGGAAGCCCCGACTGCCTGATAAGAAGAAAATAAAAAAATATCAGAACATACGTGAACATTGGCCCCAATATTGTAGGACCGTAAAGGCGACTAAGGGGGGGGGGTGAATAGGCGCTTTCTCAACTTTCTCGCCTTAATCAAATTCAACACGAACTTTACTCCTTTAGCTATGAAAGCTAAGAAGATCAGTAAGTGCACAGAGGAAGCCTTGTGCTGAATTCGATAACCCCCTCAACCACTCGACACAAAAGTGAAGAAATAAACTCACTGCTCGATCTGCATCGGGCGGTCGACCGGCCGAGATGGAAGCGGTCGACCGACGTTTAACGAGCGGTCGGACCGGCTACTAACTGGCGGTCGGACCGTTGGATATCGGTTCGACCCGGCAGTACTGAGCAGTCTGAAAAGCGGGCGGTCGGACCGCCGTTGTAAAACCGGTCAGACCGATTCAGTCCAGTACTAAAATGCTAAGCCCAAATCCAAAACGAAATTTGATCCAACTTTTGATTCAACCAATGAAACTTGACCAAATTTCGAGCACACCTCCCTAAGGATATTAGAGACCTATTTCTAGCAACGATCCTTCAGATCCACTCCGTAGAAACGATCTCTCAAGGTTTTACCAAAGAAGTGCACAAACCCTAGAAATATGAAAAACTTTGATTCAAGACTTGCTTGTGGGGGTTGATGATCTAGATGATTCTAGGAGTATTCCCACACATCAAAGCAAGAGAAAATAGGTCAAGAGACCAAGCTTAACCACTTGAATCAAGGAAGCACCAAATTCATCCAAAGGAGAGAAGAACACAAAGGGAGACAAATGATCTCTCAAGCAAGCATCACAAGATTGATTGATCTCACAAGATGCTTACAAAGCCACTCCAACAAGGAGGACAAGAGCTCAACAAGGAGCACACTCACAATCTCTCTAAACCCTAGCTTCTCCTCTCCTCTCCTTCAAACCCTAGAAAATGAAGAAGGGGGCCAAATGAATGCTTGGGGGTTTTACATCTCCCCCCTTTCTATTTATATGAGAAGCCTAGGGTTTTACTTTTGGGACCCACTCACACATAACTATTGAAGCAATCGCCTGCTTCACCACGTGTAGGTTGATCAGCGGCTCTCATCACGTCGCCAAGTCTCTCCTGTCCGAATCCCATCGGAACCTCCCAAAGACTCGCACCGACTTCCGCACCGCCTGATCCAACTAGCTGTACCGAACTACCCGTTCGATCCATCTTGCCCATTCTGCACCCTGCTTGAGTCACACGACCTCACCCGGCATCCATGATCGTTCTGGACCCTAGCTCTCCAAGCGTAGTCCCGATCCACCTCACCGTTGACGTCGTTGACCTGCAAGCCACCTGCACAGCAATAGACAAACAAATCGTCTCCGGGAACAAGTTCTTCACAACTTGACCCACGTTAGTTCCGCAATGCAATATGCAACAATAAAGCATTGAACTCCATACATAAAACACATTCAAATCACATCAATGTCAAGAAGGCCAAGCTTCAAGTGATCGGCGGTCTGACCGCCCCACTCCACCGGTCCGACCGATTTCAGGCCGGTCGGACCGATTCCATAACGGCGGTCGGACCGCCCGAAAAGACTTAGCCAAATTTTCAGCTCGAAAATCCGAAACCTTCTGAAAATTTCAACTGAATAGAACTTTTGACTGGGAGCTCCAAAAATGATGTGACCACATCCAGGAGACTCCCCTCACTTGCCTACACAACCTATTTTTGGCTCAGCCCCAAAATCCATCATCTCCTTTTGGCGGTCGGACCAGCAAGCACTGCCGGTCAGACCTTCCCACTGGCCGGTCGGACCGGTGACCTGGCCGGTCGGACCGCCCGTGACCTGACAGCCCTGGAGCAAACCCGAAAATACGACAAATTGCAAACCAACAAAGCCATTGCTAATTGACTCATCATCCTGAGATCGTGCACATATCCTCACGATATCCACAAGTATCATTCCACTAATCAATGGATTGACATACTGAAAAAACAACAGGTGATTACCATACCCTCCTGTTGAGGCCTCACCTATGATCACATCGACAACCTTTTTCTTTGGCTATTCAATATCCTTACTCTTGCGGAAACGACAGTCTGTTGCCATATGACCGTTTTTCCCACACACAAAGCAGGTGATGTTCCTCATATCCTTTTTCTCAGTTTTTCTCTTAAAGATAGTTGTCTTGTTTAATTCAAAGCCTTTCTTTATCTTGCCATCTTTTTTCTCTATGACATTGGTATTGATCTGATTGTTCTAACTGGTCATGCTTAGTGCATCTTTTGCTATTGCCTTTTCTTCCACATCAAAAGTAGCAATGAGATCCTCAATAGATTTCTCTTATCTTTTGTACTTTAGGCTAATGGCGAAATCCCGCCATGAAGCAGGAAGTTCGGCAACAATATTCGCAGCCATAAACTTAGGAGGCAAAACACATCACAAATGTGCAATCTCTCTGACTAGTAGCTGAAGTTCATGAGTCTGTGCAACTATCGACTTAGCTTCTTCCATGCTGTAGTCGAAGAATTGCCCACACATGTTGAGCCAACGACCAGCCTCAACTTCGGCATATTTATGCTCTAGTGCATCCCATAACTCTGTGACAGACTTAAAGTCCATGTACACATCATAGAGCTGGTCGGTCAGTTTAGACAGTATGCATACAAGGGCCATATTATTATCTGTGTCAAACCGTATGGTCTATTCAATCGTAAATGGATACTGTGGATGGACAACCAACCATAGTTCCAAAGACATAAGCCAAAACTTGACCCTTGTCTGCCATCTACGAAAGTTCTGATAAGAAAATCTCTCAGGTTTCATAGCCTCAGAAGCATCAACCATTGCTGAATCACAAAAATATCCACAGTAAGGTTTCTGGATTGTTAAAAATATGGACAACATTTTAATTCCAAATTTTATTATGAGGCAAAGATCACTTAAAACTACAGATGCATAAAGCGATACTAACAATAGGCAACTCATTGCACTTCTAAATATACTCAATAATAGGTTTATAACAGAATATACTAGTCGTACAACCATCTTATAGTCGGGCTCGATGAAAAACATGAAGCAACATAGACTCGAAGCAAAGCAGGTCGCAGATGATGCAGCACGGCGAGTGGTCGCGTAGATGCGTTGTCCAGAAACCTTAATGTAACACCGACCCAAAATCGCTCAATGCCCATTTCCACCGTATGGACACACATAGCACCTCACTTACACTTTCGTCCTCGCCGTGTAAAAGGGTTAACCCGGAGGTGCTACGCTTGGATCAACAGATTATAAACTACTACAACTCACTTGAGACAAGCAATATGGGACTAATCCCACCACACAACTCCTCATGGGCCACATGGGCCACGCTATGAGCGGTAGGGTATTACACTCACCCCCTTAAGTGGCGTCATACCGCATATCGGCGGATACCCGAAACCACCTTAATGTTGCCCGTCTAGTGCCAGTGATACCATGCCATGTGTCCACTCCGGGACCACATGCGCCATGCGTCATATGCCCACGCCCCTGTCCCGCACGCGCTCGTGCAGCGAAGGTTGATGCTCTGATACCAATCAGAATAACACTGACCCAACACTGAGCCTAGAATGCCACCACACTACTCTCTAAACTAATAATTATCGACACACTATAAAATTACAGCAAGGAAAACAACAATAATCATATCCATGGATCACAAAAGAACATGCATAATTATGGATCAAACGATAATAAATAAGCAAGGGGAATATAACCATGTAAATAGTCCAAAATAGCACCAACCAATGAATCCAAAACATCAAAACAAATAGTCTAGTCCAAAACGTTGTCCTAAACTTTATTCAACCTCTAACATGTCCAAGGGTAATCCAATTTTGAATGAAAAGATTCTTATGGCAAATGATCATGTGTTGTCCATGTGCTCTACTCGCTCTCAGTTACGGCGCCCTCGAGGATCACCTAAAGACAACAAAAGAGCAAGGGTGAGTCCACGACTCAGCAAACACATCCATAAACAACGAACAATAATAAATCAACAGCATTCAATAACTTTATTATCATCACAGGTACTTCTATTAATATTCTCATGCAGTTATCTTCTCTTTGATTCACATCCATTAATCTCATGTATCAATGCAAATCTAATCTACATGTCCACATGCACTTCTTTCGCGTATACCGGTATAGCATGAGTGAATGCTCGCGACAACATTCACTCTCAAGCCCGCTCCTCCTCAAGGATCGGGGACCTCCTCCACTCCCGTGGAGTTGTGATCAATCATGATCACCTTCTCTTATGCAAAGATGCTTATGAATGCAAACATGCATAATTTCATAATACTCATCATATCCAATTTTTCATCATGTCCATTAACAATATAAATCCATACCATTCCATTGCTTGCAATTAAACAAAATAAAAGCACAACAATAATGGTAATAGAAGATAAAGAAAACAGTGATCAATCATTGATCGCTGTCTACCATGCACTTGCCTTTTACTAGTTGCGACGCACGATTTGACTAGAAGATGGCAACAAGCACGACGCCTCTCCTACATTAAATATTCAAATTTCAATACAAGCTACAGCATCATAAGAACAACAATCAATCGACATCGCTCCTACCCGTCCCCAAATATACCACGCTTCTCCGGCACCGAAAAGTTACCTATTGCTGTCTCCGTACTAAAACGATCGTAACTTTTGACTCAAAAGTCCGATCACGACAAACCACCCTGTTCTGGATTCTTCATAAAATTCTCCACATTTTCTCAGATTACGAAGACTTCTAATTAAATCATCTAATCCTCCGTTTTTAGCCCAGAAAACCGATCTGTCCGCTTCGGAACAGCAGATCTTACTAAATTCATAACTTTTGTTTTATCCAACCCAAATGCGAGTTCTTAGATCCTACAGAACCATTGGACAATTCGCTACATCTTTCATGTAGATCAAAAACTCTAATTAGTCTATTTACTATTTTTAATCCGCAGTCTACCAAAACAGCGACGAAAGATGACAACCGCAAAGACATCAGTCTTCCAAAATTCATATCTCGAAATCTACTTGTCCGCTCGACATGATAAAATATGCTATAGAAAGATATCGAAATTATCTACAATTAACTAGTAGATGATAATTCCAAAATTCGCCATTAAGGTATCCGAATAAATCGTACAACAGAATAGCAGGCTAAACAGACATATTAATCAGCTTCTCTATTAGAAAATTATAAAACCTCTCTAACAATCTCTAATTACCCTAGAAAACAGAGAAACGAACATTGCATTTCGTTACTGATCATACCTTCATACACACATACAAAGCAAAGCCACGGTAGAATAGTTTCTAGTGCTAGCCGCTGCAAGCATGCAGGATCAAACGCGAGTTAACTAGTTAATCATGTTTACTTGTATACATGGTACTTTGCATGATTAACTAGTCACCAAAGCTGGCCACGAGACCACACCTAATTAACTACGACCTCATGCATGCGAGAAAAGAAAACAACAATTACTCATTACCAGCAGGTAATAATACTACTGATACATCTCACGTGCGCACCTGTAGGCGTCAAGCCGCGGCAGGAGTTACTGGTCGATCTGAGGACCATGCATCGGTAGCGCTACTGCGGCGGTAGGGTCTTTGGTGAACGAGGAAAACCAATCGGCTGGCGACCTCACGGTGTCACGTCGTCGCCGGCTACGTAAGTGGGCAAAGACACCGATGTGGCAAGCGCCAATAAAGCTTCACACGCACGAGCGCCGGCGCACGGGGGAAGGAAAAGAAAAGACTCTAGGGTTTTCTAGAATTCCCACGATCTATTTATACCTCGCACAGTCTAGCCCCTCTACAAAACTTTAAATTAATTTATTTTCACGTATCTAAATTTCTTTAATTACGCACAAGCCCTAAATTCTTTAACTAGTTAATCTATTATTATTATTTTCAGAATATTACATTCTACCCCCCTTAACAGAATTCGACCCCGAATTCTACTCGCCGTTCTACTCAAATAAAAACTACATCGCTGAAATTAAACAATAAAGTAACACGTGCAGACGTGAACAACTCGGATCTTGCTCGCGCATGCAGACTCCAACTCCCACGTCGCTTCTCTCTCGACAAGATCGTCCACGGACCTTGACGTATACCAACGCCTTGTGCCTCAAAGACTCGCTCCGACCTCTCTCGAATCGGCGGACGCGACTCAACCGTGAGGTCTTGCTCAATAGTCGCGGCTCTAATGAAATCTTATGTTCGGGTTTCTCAAAAACTTTCTCAAAGATCGAGACGTGAAACACATTGTGAACCCCACATGGACTCGTGGAAGGTCCAAACGGTAGGCTAACTTCCCAATTCTTGCAATAACAGGAGCGGTCCAACGTACCTCGGGCTAAGCTTCCTTTGGTACCGAACCGAACAATACCTTTAGTGGGAGACACTCTCAAGAGCACTGGTCACCCACCGCAAACTCCAAGTCACGCCTCCTCATATCGGCCTAACTTTTACATCTACTCAGCCGCCAACAAATTACGCCTCACCATGGCCACACGCTCAACGGTCTTGAATCCACCCGGACCCAAAATCGCTTTCTCTCCTCTCGCATCCCACCAAAGTGGCGATTTGCACTTCCGCCATAGAGAACCTTAAATGGCGCGGCTCTAACACCGAATGGTAACTATTATTATAAGCAAACTCGCAAGTGGCAATGGTCCTCCCAACTACCCTTCCAAGACAAAACACAAGACCGCAACATGTCCTCCAAAGTCCTAATAGTACGCTCTCGACCCCTGCCTGTCAGTGGGTGAAACTTAGTACTAAGGCGGGCTGTGCCCAATGCACTCGCAGACTCTCCCGAACTTGAGACAAACTTGGCGTCCTCGTCGTAAATGATGGTCTTGGGCACACCATGCGCCTTACTATTTCACGCACATAAATAGGAGCTAGATCACTCATTGAATTTGTCGTGCGAATAGGAATGAAGTGCGCAGACTTGCTTGAATCGATCCACCACTACCCAAATCGCATCCTTCCCTCGCGGCGTGCGAGGTAACGCCACCACAAAGTCCATGGAGATATCATCCCAAGGCCACTGGGGAACCTCCAAAGGCTGCAACAACCCTGCAGGACGCTTGTGCTCAGCTTTCACTTGCCGACAAACACCGCAAGAAGCCACATAATTAGCAATGTCCACCTTCATTCTTTTCCACCAAAAATTACATTTGGATCTCGATACATCTTAGTCTCACCAGGGTGAGCGATTATGGAGTGCGATGTGCCTCCCTCAAGATATCATCTTTGACCTCCGCCTTTTGCGCACGCAAAGCGGCCTTTAAACCTCAAAGCACCGAATCGTCCATGCTAAAATCACACTCTTTACCCTCATCCAGACGCTTCCTAACCTCCTGTAATAACCGGTCACTCTGTTGTGCTTCCCGCACACGGTCTGGAATAGCTGACTCAAGGATCAACTGTGTCTCAACATGTGATGTGCCCGCATAACAATAAGATATACCCATGCGATCAAAATCAGCATTAAGGCAATCTAGAGTAGCGGGAGTCGCCTTGCGACTAAGAGCATCAGCAACAACATTGGCCTTTCCTGGATGATACTGAATAGTAAGATCATAATCCTTGATCAACTCCAACCACCTCCTTTGCCTCAAATTCAGATCCTTCTGAGTGAAGATATACTTGAGACTCTTGTGATCTGTGAAAATATCACAAGGCTCACCGTATAGATAATGCCTCCAAATCTTGAGAGCAAAAACAACCGCAGCTAACTCCAAATCATGAGTGGGATAATTCTGCTCGTGCTTCTTTAACTGTCTTGATGCATAAGCAATCACCTTACCGTCTTGCATAAGCACACAGCCAAGACCCACTCGAGACGCATCTGAAAAGACTGTGAACCGCTTCCCTGGCTCGGGAAGAGTGAGAATAGGAGAGGTCACCAACCTCTCTTTCAAAGTGCAGAAACTGCGCTCACACTCATCAGTCCACTGGAATTTCACACCTTTCTGAGTAAGCTGAGACATCGGCTTGGCAATGATAGAGAAGTCCTGCACAAAACGCCGATAATAACCAGTCAAACCCAAGAAACTCCTCACCTCCTTCACATTTGTCGGCCTTTTCCAATCCACCACTGTAGAGACCTTGCTAGGATCAACAGCAATGCCTTGAGGATTTATCACATGACCCAGAAAACTCACTTCTGAAATTCAGAACTCACATTTCTTCAACTTAGCATAGAACTTGTGGTCTCTCAAAGTATCTAAAACCAGCCTCAAATGACGCTCATGATCCTCATTAGTCTTGGAATAGATAAGAATATCATCAATGAACACCACCACGAAGTCATCTAGATACTCGTGTAACATGTTGTTCATGGTCTCCATAAAAATAGCAGGTGCATTAGTCAATCCGAAAGACATAACTTTGTACTCATAATGCCCATACCTGGTGGAGAAAGCAGTCTTCTCTACATCCTGTTCACGCACACGGATTTGAT
The DNA here is from genome assembly GCA_036346395.1 of Hsuehochloa calcarea. Lineage (NCBI taxonomy): Eukaryota > Viridiplantae > Streptophyta > Magnoliopsida > Poales > Poaceae > Hsuehochloa > Hsuehochloa calcarea. Next base: position 34,599,855 of record CM070606.1, read on the forward strand.
TATACCGATCGAGATCGATCTTGGAGAATACCGAGCTCCATTCAACCGATCAAACAAATCCTCAATGCGGGCAATGGATATTTATTCTTGATTGTGACGCATTAAGCGCATTTGGTAATCAACACACATGCGCCAACTCCCATCCTTCTTCTCGATGAATAGAACAGAGCTCCCATGGCGATACACTACGCCCGATCAAACCTTTAGCCAACAAATCATCCAACTGCTTCTTCAACTCGTCCTGAAATGGACGTGCCAGTCGATATGGAGACATCGAGATGGGACGAGTACCCAGAACAAGATCAATGCGAAACTCCACGTCTCGCGCAGGTGGCAAACCCGGAAGCTCAGCTGGGAACACATCTGGGTAATCACTAACCACCGGAATCTCCTCAATCTGCGAAGCCACGCCGGTTTCTCAAAGAAGAGCTAAAAGAAGCCCGCCATCGCACGACCCGGAACAGTCCAACCAATATCGAAAGAGAGCGCGGAGGCGCACTCCCCTGAAAGGTCAAAGTCTCCCAGGGCGGGTCTCGCATAGACCGTTTCTACGTAAAACAGGATATCACGGCTCGATAAGAGTGCAACCAATCCATATCCAAGATAACGTCGAACGGCTCCATTTGAATAACCATCAGATTCGCCGTGAACTTCTCTCCATCAATGACAATAGAACACCCAGGACAAACAGTAGAGCTAGCAATAATACCCCCAGGAGAACTAACCAACACTGATTGAGAAATCCACTGCATACTCAAGTTCGCTCTCCTAGCAAACACCGTCGAGACAAACGAAAAGGTAGCCCCTGAATCAAAAAGGACTAAAGCATCAAACGAATCCACAAGCAAAGTACCTGTCACCACGTCAGGATGACCCGCGGACTCCGCTGTGGGCATGGCGTACACTCCAGGTGGCGCCATGGTGAAAGAAGACGACGCCGGGGCGGCGAGAGCCCCAACAATCTGTTGTGGCGGTGCAGGTAAGGCCGGTCGTGCAACCTGAAGTGGTGCCGAAGGTGGCGGCTGCCAGTAGTACCCTACCGGAGGCGCCCAAGAAAAGGAAATGGCGTGGAGGAGGAGCGATCATCATCTGGAAAGATCCTCGAGCAGGACCCACTGAAGAAGAAGATGGCACAGGTTCCCACTTGATCACACTAGCGGGGTTCTGGTGACACACCCGCTCCTTGTGACCCGGTCGGCCACACTGACGGTAATCTCCCGTCCAAGTGCACTCAGCAGCGCGGTGTCCATCACCGCACTTAAAGCAAAGCATGCCCTGCCCTGGGACAGGACGAAGAGCTGGAGTACCTACAAAAGGACGAGGCGCCGAAGAAGAGAACGACCTCGATCGCTAGACTTGAAGGATGCGGTCCTCCTTGAATTTCTTGAAAGCAAGTCGTGATGCACTCCACTTCCCTCACTAGCGCTCCTCTTCCGGTCACCACCGAAGCAACCACCCACCGGAGGCTTGCTGCGCCTTTTGTGAGTCAGCATCTCCAACTCCATGCCCCTAGCTTGCTCCACAATGTAGTGTAGTCATGGAGTGGAGTAGCTCCCAACACATGTCGGTACTCGAATTGAGACCCACGAACCTCTTGGCTTTACAAGATCATCGTTAGCTCTTCAAGGAACAAAGCGAACCAAGTTGTTGAACTCGGCCTCATACTCAAAGAATAGACCTCTTCCCTTGAGCAAAGGTCGTCAAGGCAACCTCCATCTTCTCAACAAAAGAGTAGGGTAGAACTTTCCCTTGAACTGATCAACAAAGTCCTCCCAAGTGATCGCCCTTGAGTGGCGGTCCTCGAAGACAACACGCCCTCCCACCAAATATCCGCTTGCCCTTCACCAAAGGCTACAAAGCGGACCCTCGATGTGAAGACATCTCTAAAGCTCCAAATCGCCTTCTATGTAGCGCAACCAGGTCCACGCTCGACGGTGTGCCCGACAAACGGATCCAACCTCAACCCCATCCACTCGGTGACATCCGCGCCTCGAACCGGTGGATGTGCGACAGAGCAACAACAGATGTTTGCGAGAAGGCTGCCGCCTTTGTTGACGAAGGATCTCTCCCACCAACTCTCTCGGCCAAAGCGGGGTCTCATCCTCGACCCCAACCGGGAGGCGGTCAACAAAGACCCCTCGGCCATCGACTCATCTCTCATAGGAGGTGGCTCCACGGACCCTCGCACATGGCCCCGACCTCCACGCACCACGCGCCACCACGACCACGCCCTCTACCCCTCGGCATAGCTATCAACCACAATCAACAATACACAATGAGTTCAAAGGTCAAAATAAAATCATGCAACAATAAACAACATAACGGAAGCGTAAAACTATATTCGTACCTCTCTCTAACCTACTGTGCACTAGTGTGTCAAATTTTAGGTTAGTTAACCATTAGCATATTTTAGTTGTTTTACTAAAACTAAAACAAATTTTAACAATTTTAGTTTGCCTAAGTTGTTAATCTATTCACCACGGACCTAAAGCCCGCTCTGATACCAACTGTAACACCCTGATCCAAAATCGGCTCAATGCCCAAATTTCACAGTAGGCTCTAGCACCTCACTTACACTTTCGTCCTCGCTTCGTGTAAAAGGGTTAACCCGGAGGTGCTACGTTTGGATCCAACAGGCATTATAAACTACTACAACTCACTTGAGACAAGCAATATGGGACTAATCCCACCACACAACTCCTCATGGGCCACATGGGCCACGCTATGAGCAGGCCCGGGTATTACACTTAATGTTGCCCCGTGCAGGTGAACTCGACGATAATAGTTCGGAGATATCTTCTCACCTTCCTTCATGGTGTATGCCGAGAAGAATGGATGGAATGGTACGACAACTCAACTTTTCAGCACAGTAAAACAGGGAGGAAGAAGAAGAAATTGAAAGTTAATCAATCGTTTCAGGCCTGTACATCTCCAGATCTTTTAAAGGTTGAGACAATTACTCTCTAGTAACTATCGTAATAAACCACTGGTAACTGCTAATTCAAAACCAATTAATAGTCATTAATAAGTGTTTATTGATCATGATTACATAGTGGTCTACAGTTTAGACCAGTGTATTACGACTATACTGGTCTGTGGACCCAGCCATATTTTTTCGACCATACTGGTCTATGGCTTCGACCATATTATTTTGATCACACTGGTCTATGACTTCGACCACACTGGTTTGTGGCTTCGACCACATTATTTCGACCAGAGAGAGAGAAAAACACGATTAGCAAAAAGAAAAATGGACTAGGTTCACGACACGTTCACGGTACGTACGTGTGTGTGTGACTTTAGCTATAATGCTCGTCATGTCACTTCATGTCATGTAACACATGTTTCAAAGGGTGGTAAGGACCCCACTTTATAAATTATTCTTCCACCACTTGGCTAGATAATATGTGACTAAACCATATATACTTTGAAATTTTAGGAATGAATACGCCTTTACATATATGGACCTAATTCGAACACCATGATGGTGCTTGATTACTTTAATCGTAGTAGTACCATTTAGCCTAAACATTCTCCTTTTTTTAGAGGTTGGAACGCATGAATGGAAAAAATGCAGGAACAGGAAAAACACATGAATTGGATGTCATGTACACTTGATTCTTATAGGAACTGAAAATGCAGGAATTGTACAAGAGAGGTGTTTGCATGCATTATAGAATTTTTGAAGGAAAATGTTTCCTGAATAGAGAGAGAAAGGGAGAGAGAAAGGGTGGAGTTGCATTGGAGTTTTCAAAGGAATTTTAACACGAGGTTTGAGCTCAAACATGGTATCCTCCAAAGAGTGGAGGAAAGCGAGAATTCCTTAGGAATTTGTAGGGCTATTCCTACAATCCAAAGGGCACCGTACGAAAAAATCATATACGATTCCAATCCTACAATCTTCCTTAAAAAAATCCTTTGTTCCAGACAAGTCCTAGTCCTTTGTTCTCTTTGCCGATGATTGCATTGTTTTTTTTTTTGTGAAGCTTATTGGCTTGGGCCAGACCGACTTCAACATATTCTTGATACTTATGGTAGGGGTTCTGGGCAAATGGTTAGTAAATCGAAATCTGTTATTTTCCTCCGTAAGAATAGTACCTCTTCGATGAAGCAAGAAGTTAGGGGAGGGTTTGATATCCATACAAAAGCGTTGGCGGAAAAAAAAAGGACTTCCAACAGCTATTGGTCGCTCGACTAAGGAAGCTTTTGAATTTATGCCGAGCAGAATTAGGGGCCTCATCGGGGATGGAGTGAAAATAATCTCAGTAGTGCCGGCAAATAAATTCTTATAAAATCTGTGGCACAAGCAGTTCCTACTTACTTGATCAGTGGCATAAATTATTCTACTTTTTCAGATTTGTTTTTATCTTTAATTCGAGTCAGTTTTATACCACCATATATACCCTTTGTAAGCCGCACGAGAAGAGTTAACGACCAATGAAAATCCCCGCGTTTTGTAAATATTTTTTTTTTGATATAGTAAAGATCAGTTTTTCCTATAAGAGTTTTATACGTAAAAATGGTATCTCCTTGTTCTTGATCTACTTTCTTATTTTCCTGTCGATTTCTAACAAGTGGCATCAGAGTCACGTTCGTTGTCCGTTTCAATCTAGGGTTTGTTCGACATGGTGTTATTGAAGTATGATCTTCCGCTGCTGGATCGGGACACGCGATTCTCTTGTGGTAAGTCAAGATGAGGGCGTTATTGGCGCAATCCGATCTGGATGAGGCGCTGGATGGCTTCGGGAAGAAGGCAGCCAATTCTTGGTCCGATGAAGAGAAGAGAAAGGACCGTAATGTACTGTCCCAACTTCAACTTCACCTGCATAATAATATTATACAAGAGGTGCTGAAAATCACGTCGGCCGGTGGTCTATGGCTGAATCTAGAAGATATATGCATGACAAAGGATCTCACTAGCAAAATGCATCTCAAGTAAAAAATTATTTTTACACAAGTTGCAAGAGGGATGCAATGTGTTGAATCATCTTTTGGAATTTAAAGAGATCGTTTCTAACCTACATTCAATGGAGATAAAGTATGATGAGAAAGATTTATGTTTAATTCTTTTGTGTTCTCTGCATAGTTCATACTCAAATTTTAGAGGTACAATATTGTATAGTCGTGATACACCGACCTTCAAATGAGGTTTATGAAGCCTTACATGCAAAGGAAAAGATGAAACAGATGGTGTCTTCTAAAGGTCCAGGTTCACAACCAGAAGACTTGTTTGTTTGTGGTAGGCAAAAGGAGAAGAACTCAAATAATGGATCTCGAGGCAAAAGTTCGAACGGCTACAAGGACCGGTCGAAATCCAGAGGCAAGTACAAGTCGTGCAATTATTGTAATAAAAATGGGCACGACATATCTGAATACTACAAGTTGCAGAACAAAGAAAAGAAGAACGACGCATACAAACGGAAAGGTAAAACAGAAGATGAAGGTACAACAAATATAGCTCGTGATAGTAGTTCTGATGGTGGGATGCTTGTTATTTATGTTTTTACTGGATGTGCTGAAACTAATGATGAGTAGATTCTTGATATTGCGTGCACTTTTCATATGTGCCCAAATAGAGATTGATTTACTTCTTATGAGCAGTCAATAGTGTTAGTTCTGTTTTGATGGGTGGTAATTCAACATATGTAAGGTAGCAGGCATTGGCTCCATTCAGATTAAGATGTTTGATGACACCATTAAAACCTTATCGAATGTTCGATACATTCCGAATATGAAGAGAAATCTTATTTCGCCGAGTGCTCTTGATGATAAAGGTTACAAGTATTCAGGTGGAGGTGAAGTCCTCAAGATCACCAAAGGTTCTCTTGTTGTAATAAAAAGTGACAAAAAGGCTTCCAATAGCCTATATTATCTCTGAGGTACGACAGTTACAGGTAATGCTACTGTTGTTTCAAAAAGGTTATCAGATTCTGATGATACTAATCTTTGACATATGTGTTTTGGGCATATGAGTGAACTTAGCTTGGCGGAATTAAGTAAGAGATGACTTTTGGAAGGATATATCATCGACAACCTGAAATTTTATGAGCATTGCATCTTCGGCAAGCATAAGAGGGTGAAGTTCAATACGTCAGTTCATACTACAGAAGGTATTTTGGATTATGTGCATTCTGATTTGTAGGGACCATCTCGTAAGTCATCGCTAGGAGCTGCTCGTTATATATTAATAATTATTGATGATTACTCTAGAAGAGTGTGATATTATTTTTTGAAGCATAAATCAGAAGTATTTTCAGCATTTAAAGAGTGGAAGACTATGATTGAAAGACAAACTGAAAAGAAGGTAAAGAAACTTCGCACTGATAATGGGATAGAATTATGTTCTAATGAATTTAAATCATATTGCAAGACTGAAGGCATTATTAGGTACTACACTGTTTCCCATACTCAACAAAACGGTGTAGCTGAGCATATGAACATGACTATTATTTTCAAGGCCCATTGCATGTTGTCAAATGCAGGTTTGTATATGCGTTTTTGGGCTGAAACTGCTTCCACTGCTTGCTATCTTATTAATCGGTCACCCTCTATTGCAATTGAAAAGAAGACTCCAATTGAGGTATGGTCTGGTTCCTCAGCAAATTATTCATGATTAAGAATTTTTGGTTGCACTGCTTATGCTCATGTTGATAATGGAAAATTAGAGTATAGAGCTATTAAGTACATCTTTCTTGGTTATAAATATGATGTTAAAGGATATAAGTTATGGAATCCTAAAACAAATAAGGTTGTGATTAGCAGAAACGTTGTCTTTAATGAATCTGCTATGCTTCATGATAAACTACCTACTAATATTTTTGTTGAGAGAGCAGAATTCAAGTGTTCAGGTGGAACACTTTGTTGGTTCAAGTGACACATCAGATAAAGCATTTTTTTTGTTCATGATGCACCTATTGTTGATGATCCTCCTATTGTTGAGCAGCCACTACAACGGTCTATTGTAGTTGACAAGCCTAGGAGGGAGATGAATCCACTCAAGAGGTTGATTGAAGAAGGTAATATTGTTGCTTATGCTTTGAGGTGGCAGAAGAAATTGAAGGTAATACAAAATTTTCATTATACTCTGAGGCTATGAACTCCACTTATTGCAATAAGTGGATAACTGCTGTGCATGATGAGATTGAGTCATTTGAAAAGAATGACACTTGAGAATTAGTAAAGTTGCCAAAAGAGAAAAAAATCATCCGTTACAAGTGGGTTTTTAAGCGAAAAGAAGGTATTTCTCCAAATGATGAGACAAGGTATAAAGTAAGGTTAGTTGCCAAAGTTTATAGCTAGATTCCAGGTATTGACTTGAATGATATTTCCCCCCTGTTGTTAAACATAACTTAATTCACATTTTGCTCAGTATAGTTGTTATGCATGATTATGAGCTTCAGCAGTTACATGTTAAAACTGAATTTTTACATAGGGAGTTAGAAGAAGATATCTATATGGATCAACCCGAAGGTTTCATTATTACTGGAAAATAGAACCTTATTTGTAAGTTAAAAAGTCTCTTTATGAATTAAAACAATGTCATAGGCAGTGGTATAAGAGATTTGACACCTTCATGCTTTCTCAAGGTTTTAAGGTGTCCGATTATGACAGCTGTGTTTATTTAAAATTGTCAATGGTTCAGCTATATATTTTCTCCTATATGTTGATGACATGTTGATTGTAGCAAAAGATAAAATAGAGATAACAAAGTTAAAGACGCAATTGAGTGGTGAATTTGGGATGAAGGATTTATGTGCAGCAAAGAAAATTCTTGGCATGGAGATATCCAAAGACAGACCCTGTAGAAAATTATACCTAAGTCAGAAAGGGTATATTGATAAGGTCCTTCGCCGCTTTAATATGTATGAGGCTAAACCAGTGAGTACTCTATTAACTGCACATTTCAGATTGTCTTCAGCTTTATGCCCACAGTGCAGTTGGTTCTCTTATGTATGCCATGGTATGTTCTCGTTCTGATTTATCATATGCACTAAGTGTTGTTAGTAGATTCATGGCTAATCCTAGTATAGTATATTGGAAAGCAGTTCAGTAGATTTTCAGATACTTGCGTGGTACATCTAATGCTTGTTTACTGTTTGAAAAATCTAGAGATGGACTTATTGGTTATGTGGATTCTGATTATACTGGTGATTTGAACAAAAGGAGGTCACCTACAGGTTATATGTTCACCATTAGTGGTTGTGCTATGAGTTGGAAAGCAAGTTTGCAGGCTACTGTAGCTTTATCTACCACTGAAGCAGAGTATATGACTATTTTTGAAGCATGCAAAGAAACTATATGGTTGAGAGATTTATACACTGAGCTTTGTGGAGATACTTTTTGCATTACTATATTTTACGATAATCAAAGTGATTTAAGCCTTACAAAGAATCAGATGTTTCATGAAAGAACAAAGTACATTGATGTCAGATATCATTATATTTGAGATGTTATTGCTCAAGGTAATTTTAAAGTATGCAAGATAAGTAGGATCGTCAAATACAATTAGAAAAAGGGGAGAGGGTAAATGATTGTAGAGGGTAAATAATTGTAGAAGATTTTTTCGTACCCTTCAAATCACGAACAAATATAAAATCCACAACCGTTGCGGCCCGCGTCTCGCACGACAGGAAAACGAGCAACTGCTTCTCGTCTCACACGGCAGCCTCTGCTTTCTACTCAACTCTGCTTTCTCGGCGATGGAAACAAGTAGTAGATCATGTCCCGTCTGAGCAAAAAGCGCCGGCCGTTGAAAAACCAAAATCGCGTTTTTTTTTTGTTTTCTCCACAAGATCACCCTACAGCCGCCGCCAGCCCACCACGATCCCTTAGATCAAATCTGTGTTTATTATATATTCTCCTAGCACCTCACGTTTGCAGCCAACATCAATCACCAAAAGCAAGTCACCGACACATCAATCACTAAAAGCTAATGTCACCAATCATATCAATTGCAATAGGTTTGTTGCATGTCTCGCAAGGCGCAAGATGCACACAGCCAAAAACCAAACCGTGACAAGCATACGGGCAGCCGCCGCAATTAGCACATGACCTGCTCAAAACTGTCCAGCCGCCGCTGGCACCAAAACGGCTGTAGCACACGACCGCCGGAGCCCCTCGCCTAATCCCCAATCGGTTCAGCCGCCAGGATTTTTTTTTTTTGTCGCAGACGCCCCACCCCCTCCCCGCTCTAATCACATCTTTTATACCCGTACAGCCTCTAAACCCTGATCACCAACGTACGCCCCACTGATCCTAAGACCCAATACGAGAACTTAACACCTGATTACAAAATATTCAATTTTAGACACCCTAAAATTTATCACGTGTCGTAACCTCTATCTTTGTAGCTCTAACACGCATCATCCATCTTTAATCTCCATGCGCTCCAACTCGAGCTCGACCGCCTTCTCCAGCATCTTCGACCCTCGGGACCATGACTTCGCACCAAGTCATCTCCCGGTCATCGCCGTAGACCACGATCGCCTCCGAGTTACCCTGCATATGCAAAGACCAAAATACCATATTTTTCCAGCACAAGTTCTTTCCAACTTGACCGACATAAGTCCGCACAACATGACACGCCTAAAATATTATCAGTAAATAACATTGTCAATTATTCATCAGCTAAATTATATTAGACCTAGCCACATGGTCTAATAGGTGTTAAAGTTTAGTCCAAGAGACTTTCGGCGCACGGTGGTTACTTATTTGTTGGAGAAGTTTTTCATATGCTACAAGGGGAGAATTCGTCTCAAGGTGGAGATTGTTGATATGTGATCCGAATTCTAAAGAGGCTAAGGTTTGGAGACGCGGAGCGTCGCGTTGTCAGACCTGGCCCATATGGAGGCCCATGACGTAGCCCGGGTCCGGGGGGGTCCTCTGCTATACGGATTCTTCCACTTTTTTGGATTTATTTTCGTCTTCGACTCGAGTCAGTTTTATACCACCATATATACCCCTTGTAAGTTGCACGGGAAGAGTCGATGACTCATGAAAATCCCTGTGTTTTGTAAACACTTTTTATGATATAGTGAAGATCGTCGTCGTACCCTTATGGGTTTTTTTCGCACGAGTTTTTCACGTAAAAATTGGTGTCTCCCTATTCTTAATCTACTTTTATTATTTGTCTATCGATCTCTAACAAACTCTAATGTGGGATTCCTTTATTTCGCCGGATGCTGATGCTGTTCTCAGGATTCCATTAGGAAGAACTGAGGAAGAGTTTTGGGCATGGGCTTTTGAGCGCCATGCCGCCATGGTTTGTACTCCGTAAAATCGGCTTATAGAGTACTTACCGAGGATCAGCGACAACGGGAGATAAGGAATAGTGCCTCAAGCTCTTCCCCACACGATGAGTGGAACATGGTATGGAAACTTGATATACCACTGAAAATTAAAGTTTTTTTTTTGGTGGAAGGTACTTGATGGATATTTTCCAGCACGACAAATTCTCCACAGAAGACATATTGCGCAGCTGGCTAATTGTGAAGTGTGTGGTGTTCATGAAGAATCTATCTTTCATACCTTGATTGAGTGTACTTTTGCTAAGCAGTTTTGGTCTTTCATGAAAGAGCTGGTGGGTGTAAAAATCCCCCAGCTACATCCTCTCACTTGGGCGAAAGATTTACTTGAAGAGCGAATTTGTAAGAAGGAAGATGCATCAATCATTCTTTGTGTTATGTGGACTCCATGGTCGGTAGGAAATAACCGTCACCATGGGGGAGCATGTAGTGAATCCAAGGCAGTCAGTTATTTGGGCATGGGGTACATCGTTCGATCTTTGTCAGGTGAAGCAAGCAAACATCCCACACCCTAGCCCAAACCACTACTCTGTCAGTGTGGACTCCTCCACCGAGAGATTGATTTAAATAAATGCAATGTCGATAGTGCTTTCTATATATCTGACAGACAAGGTGCAACAGGAGAATACTTATGACAATGGATGGTTTTATGGCGCTCAAGCTAAATAGAACTATCATGCTTTGAGTGCCTTGGTAATGGAAGCGGCAGCCTGTAGAGATGGGGTAAAGCTAGCTATTTAGATTTGGGGGTGTGTGTGTGTGGGGGGGGGGGATACTGGAGACCGACTGTTTCAGTATTGTCGACATTTGGAAGAATCTGTCTGGACACAAATTAGATATTTCTCTTATTCTTTCAGAGATTAAGGGGCTTAGCAGGAATTTTTCTGAGTTTCATTTTTGTTTGGTCCGGCGGCTAGGTATTGTTGACCCCCTATCTTTGTAATAAGCAAGTATTTGGTAGTGTAAGCAACTGTTTGTGGTTTGTTGAGACACCTGACTTGCTACGTGATACTTTGCATAGTGACTATATTCCTGCCCAAGGCTAATTAAGGAATGAAGTTCCGTTTAACTATAAAAAAACGCATCATGCACGCTTGCGGATTTCAGACCATTCCACCAGTAATCGGATGATCAAGAACGGCCGAAGGTTGCGCGCGCGCGCACACAGATGTGAGCTCCAGTCCAATATAATCTGGTGAACGACCTGTTGATTGGAAGCAATAGCTGCCCTTTTTGAACCGGCGTATCCGATTCCGTGTACCGCTGTCATGGCCTCACGGGGCCTCCTCCCTCTTTATTCACCCCCTTTTAAGACCAAGAAAGCTAAAAAAAGGGGTCCCCTCAAAGGACCGTGCATGATGAGTACAACAAGGCCAGTATCCACCTTTCCAGTGCCACTTTTTTTTTAAAAAAACTGTATGTACTTCCTGTTCCTGAGCTCCTCTGTCTGCGATGCACGGGCCACTGCATGTGTGCAAATGTAGCACGCATGCGCAATGCACGGTTATTTATCGAGCTCTTGGCAGAAACGAGTGAACATGACACGGTGCACAGTCGGTAGCTATGTATATCAAGCAAACTTTACCATTCATTGACTTGTTGGATCGAAGCGAGATATCTGATGCTTCCTACGCATCCATATACCATACACACACTTAAAATCAAATAGAGACGTCACGTACTGCCATACGTTGACGGTACACCGTACATGCATGCATGGCTAGCTATTATTCTGGCAACCACAAGCTTAATTGGCTAAAATATATAGAAGGCGCTCCCACCGATCGACGTAACGTACGTGGATGTGATGGACGGCGACTGATGATGTGGCTGTGCGATCAGCTTAGGGAGAGGACGAGCCGGGCCGGAAGGGGTTGGGCACCTCGAAGCCGGGGTTGGGGATCCAGGTGTCGTCGGCGCCGGGGAGGAACTGCCCGCTGGCGGCGGCGGGGATGCTGTGGTCGAGGTCAGGGATGTCCGGCATGTAGTGGCTGCCGAGCTCGTACCGCCCGATCCCCGGGATCAGCACCGTCCCCTCCTGTACCGTCTCCGGTCGCTTCACCGCCTCCGCCTCCGCCGCCGCGGACTGCTCCCCCGGGACGCTGCGCGCCGCCGAGCCCAGCTGGGCGAAGCACGCCGCGGCCGCCAGAACCGTAAGGATCAGCAGAGCTGTCGACCTCGCCATGCCGTCAATGAGTCGATCGCGACTAGCTAGTCAAGCTTCTGGTCGATCGCAATGTCGCGGTTGCTGCCTCTGTGCGGAGGTTGGTGACGCCGCGGCGAGCTTATATAGAGCACGTAACGTGAGGATCGGACGCGCACGCGAGGACGTCCCGCGCGCTACGGGATGGAGGGAGCAGGACCGGGCGGGAAAGGCGGTGCGTTTAATATTCGTGGATCGCACGGTACACACCCCCCTCTCCTGGGCTAGCTGCGTTTGTTACCGGCGCGGCGCGGCGCGGCGCGCGTTATCGTGCTCGTGCGTGCAGGTGAAAAGGCGTTGGATCCACGGGCCGGGCGCCGTGCGTCGCGTGTGGGTTGTCCGTTTGCTCGTGGTCGTCGGGCAGTTACCGTTCGATGAGGTTGGGCCGTCGGGGACTGGCGAAGTTATTGATCTGGTGGTCATGCCCGGGTTCCAACTACTCTGTCCCGCTCTTTATAGCACCGGCTGCGATCATGGGGTGGCTACAATTATTTCCTCGTGCTCTCTCTCTAGGTCTAACAGGGATGGTGTCCCGATCTTTCGAGGATAATGGTGCAACTTGATCGGTGAAAGCTAACACTCACGATCCAAGTTACAATCGTGCGACGACCGTTGCATCCGTAATCGCTGAACCAACTTCATGTTCGTTATCGACCTTGCCGGCAGCGAGATCGACCTGACCACGAAGGTCTTTTTCTGCATGCAATCAAGAATCAAGCAAGAAAAATAGATGAAGCAACGAACTTGCTGAATAGGAATTGAGGAGCAAAGGTGGATGTATTGAATAATTTGGGGTTCCGTCGACAGGGTCTGGTTGCACTAGCCGTACAAACAAACGATGATGTTTCTAGCCTAAGCTAAAATCAATCTAACAAAACCCGTCAAACCCTAAGGGTGACGGCCACTATATAAAGGAGGGAGAGAGGAGCGGCGGTTGTGGGTACTGTTTATGCGTGAACAGTAAGTATAAACAGTACCAAACCCTAGGTGTCCAGCCCGAAATATAATGTCCATAGCTCATTAGCATAGGTGGCACAGCACCAAGTCCCTTTACTCAATTATTTTTAAGTGTTGGCCTAAGCAGCTTGATATCCATTCCTCATATGAGCGTCTCCATGCTTGGTGCTGCCATCATCTCCATTTAGCTTGCCTCCCGATCCTTAATTTCTAAGTAAAATAATATCACTTGTATTAGGCAGCATCATAGAGTTCATAGAATATGGATGCACTCAGGAACGAAGTTACGTGATAATTTAGTTGGCGAGCACATACTCTAGTAATTGATCACTCATTGTAATAGCAAGTTCAAAGCAATAAAGATCAGTCTCACTACTTTCTAGAAGATACACGTCATTTTCCTCTTTTCATTCATATATTCATAAGATCGGCGATTTAATCGTCGACACTAGTATAGATCCATATTCCCTTTACCACATATATTTGTGATCTTTACTTTGAAACGTATCCCACTACCGGACTCAGCTTCTCTGCCGAGTGCAAAACTCTTTGCCGAGTGCCAAATATCGGGCACTCGGCAAATAGTTATTTTGTCGAGTGCCGCACTCGGCAAAGAACTGCACTCGGCAAATTCATATTTGCCGGCAAAGGATAACACTCGGTAAACGCACGCTTTGCCGAGTGCCAGGCACTCGGCAAAGGAGGGCACTCGGCAAAGGCGGCCTGAGGTAACAGCTCCCGCCCGACGTCAAGTTTTGCCGAGCGCCGGCCGTTTGGCACTCGGCAAAATAAATCTTTGCCGAGTGCGGGCATCGGCGCTTCGGCAAAGACACCTTGCTTAGAGTCTGCGCCAAGCACTCGACAAACGCTTTTTTATTTTGGCCTCCAAATTTTTTTGTGCAGCCCTCCTCCGATTACATGTACTCTATGTTAGGATTTGGTACATTTTTGTGGCTTTTTGTTATATTTAGTTAATTTATTTCATTTACTATAATTATTTTGGAAAATGCAAATTTGAACTGCACGTGCATCGAATAATGGAATTTAATGATTCAAAAAATGATAGTCATGTTATTGAGTGTAGTGTGAGGTCGTATCAGAACGGACCCAAATTTCGAACATCTTGTTGATGAAACATGACCGTGAACCGTGCTAAGTGTTTTAAATTCTATAAAAGCAAACAAAGTCCAAAAATTATGAAACTTGTGGAGATGTCATGATATCATATGTGGAGGCTGTGAAAAAATTTTGAGAAGGTTTCGTGCACGTTGTCCTAATATCATGAAAAAAATTGGAGATGTCATGATATCATATCTGGGATATAAGTATCACATGTGGAGATGTCCTGGTTTGTAAGCATCGTACGTGGTAACATGCACGAAACCTTCTCAAATTTTTTTTCACAGCCTCCACATATGATATCATGACATCTCCACAAGTTTCATAATTTTCGGACTTTGTTTGATTTTTATAGAATTTAAAAACACTTCGCTCACGGCTCACTGGCCATGTTTCACAACAAGATGTTCGAAATTTCGGTC
The DNA here is from genome assembly GCA_036346395.1 of Hsuehochloa calcarea. Lineage (NCBI taxonomy): Eukaryota > Viridiplantae > Streptophyta > Magnoliopsida > Poales > Poaceae > Hsuehochloa > Hsuehochloa calcarea. The sequence continues at coordinate 34,614,860 of CM070606.1, forward strand.
CGCTCTCGATACTACCTCACACTACACTCAATAACATGACTATCATTGTTTGAATCATTAAATTCCATTATTCGATGCACGTGCAGTTCAAATTTGCATTTTCCGAAATAATTATAGTAAATGAAATAAATTAACTAAATATAACAAAAAGCCACAAAAATATACCAAATACTAACATAGAGTACTGCATCAGAGGAGGGTCGCACAAAAATTTGGAGGCCAAAATAAAAATAAAATAAACGTTTGCCGAGTGCCGTGGCACCAAGACTTGGCAAAGGGTGTCTTTGCCGAGTGCCACACAGCTGGCACTCGGCAAAGGGGTTTTGTTATTTTTTTAAAAAAAGAACTCTCCATCATATGCGAACTTGGCTCTTTGCCGAGTGCCCTCCTGATTCGACACTCGGCAAAGAAATTAAAAAAATAAAAAAAAAATTAAAAATTGTTTGCCGAGTGCCGGATCTCGGGCACTCGGCAAACTTTCTCATTATGACCTAGAGCGCACACGCACACACGCACACACACGCACACCCGCTGCGCCGCTGCGCCGCCGCGCCATCGCCTCGCCACGCGCCTTCGCCGCTGCGCCAGCACGCCACCCTCGCCCCGCGCCGCCGCTGCCGCGCCGCCGCCGCCGCCCGCCCGCCCGCCGCCCCACCCGCCACACCGCCGCTGCGGCCCGACCGACCGACGCGCCGTCGCCCTCCCGTCGCCGCCGCGCCCCGCCGCCGGCGGCTGTCTGGGCGACCGTCCCGCCAAAGACCGGCGACGTAGGTATGGCCTTCCCTTCCCCTCCCTAGGTTCTTGCTGTGCAGTGGTGGTGGTGGTTGACGGTGGTGGAGTGGTGGTGGTGGTGGTGGTGGTGGTGGAGGTGGTGGTGGTGGTGGCGGTGGTGGTGGTCGTGGCGGTTGGTGGTGGTGGTGGTGGTGGTGGTGGTGGTGGTGGAGGTGGCGTGGTGGTTGTGGCGGTGTAGTTGTGGTTGTGGTTGTATATGTGGTTGTCGGCCATCGTGCCATTGTTTTTTGCAGGTTTTGGAAACCCCTCTTTTCGTATCATGGTCGTAGATCACGTAACCCAGTTAGGCGTCTCCCGTAGATGCAATTGATGGTTACATTACTCACTGATACATATGTTAGAGGATGGATGACCGTCATTGGATGTACACGGCCGAGAAGTCGAGTGATTACACCACGAATGGATGAACAAGACTGGAGGACCCGCCCAGCGTACACGAACCCGGCGGCCCACACCGCATCGGTGAGTACATCGTCGGCGGCAAGGTCGGTCCATGGGCCAGACCATGATCCGAGCACCCAAGACTTTGATGGAGAGATCGTCATGAGGGTGGGACAAGGCAAGAAGCATGGGCGGTTCTGGCTTGGCGACGGCCTCATCGACACGGCCTCTACTCCATCTCTCTCCCGATCCGAGCACGAGCACGAGCGAGAGCCCGCCATACGCCACGGCGGCATCACCTGACAAAGACCGGTCGACGACTCGAGGTTATTTCGCTTTACTCGTCGTACATTGATCTTTACACACCTTTATTAGCTTTGCATTATCAAACATTGGAGTGAAATATTGCAGGCCCTGCTGGAACAAGAAATGAGGCAACGTCAGGAGCTGGAGGCCGAGCAGCAGAGGATGTCGGCCCAGCTGGAGGCCGAGCAGGCCGAGCGGCAGGCCCAGACGCAGAGGTCGGACATTACGGAGTTCCTACAAGGTCTTGGGCAACATACGGGCTTTGGCTGCAGCACCTGGTGTTGGCTCCACCTCCGCCTCCGCGTCCTGCACCGCAGCTACTCCCCGTGAGTATGAAAGTTTTTGCTTTCGCTTGTGCTTTGCTTGTATGACCTCTACCTTCCTAGATTAGGTATCTAATGTAATCTTGTCTCACATGCAATCTCTTCTCCTTTGTGCAGCCTCAATCGGCGGGTTCGAATAATCCACCTCATGCACCTCCGAATGATGGAGCTTTTCCTTCACCACAGTCGCAGTGGCCACCTTCGAGTTGAATGGTAGATGTATTTTTATTTGTTGTTCACTTGGTGATGGACTTGTGATATACTTGTGATGCAGTTGTCGACTGTGATGAACTTGTGGATTTATTTGGATGGACTTGAGCATTTATTGTTATATATGTGATATATGTGATGGATGTGATAAATATGTGATGGATGAGATATATATGTGATGGATGTGATATATGTTTGGATGGATTTTTTTGTCGTGATGGAATGTAAAAAATAAATAAAAATACAGTTTTGGGTCACTTTGCGAGTGCAACATGGTCATGGCCCTTTCGGTGCCATGGCAAAGCTGGGAATATGGGCGCCTGAAACCCCAGTTTTCCAGCTTTGCCGAGTGCCAGCCATCCGACTCTCGGCAAAGAAATTTTCAAAAAAATTAAAAATCTTTGCCGAGTGCCGGCCGGGTTGGCACTCGGCAAGCGATCACAACGGGCCGGCGCCGGATCGTGCCTTTTCTTTGCCGAAGTCTTGACTCGGCACTCGGCAAAGCCTTTACCGAGTGCCCGACAAAAGGCACTCGGCAAAGGTTGCTTCGCCGATAAATTTTTTCCGAGTGCTTTTTGCCGAGTGTCGCACTCGGCAAAGCTTTTGCCGAGTGCAAAGGAGCCTTTGCCCAGTGCCTGAGGCACTCGTCAAAGAGCCAGAATCCAGTAGTGTCCGTATGAGTATACAAAACTTGTGTAGTCTTTGTATACTTATGCTTTGAGTATATAGAACTTGTGTAGTTCGCATATACTCATGTTTTGAATATATATAAAACTTGTGTAGTTTTTGTATATTCAAGTTGTGAGTATATGGAACTTATGTAGTTCTCGTATACTCATGTTTTGAGTATGTAAAACTTGTGTAGTTCTCGCATACTCATGGTGTGAGTATATATATGACTTGTGTAGTTTATATGTATACTCATATCGTGTTACCATTTATCAATTCAATTTATGTGTAATTGAAGTGGTTATTGTTAATTACCAATGAGGGAAAGATTGAAGTATCTTGTCCCACCATTATGTGATAATGGTTTGTTGTGGTAACTAATGGTAATCACATTGTGGAACTAACTTTTTCCATGAGTTGGATGAATAGGTTATGTTCCAGGATGATGAAGACTTGGGATGATCATAAGTTGATCATCAAGTCAAGAGCTTGGTGTAAAGGATGCATCATGAGTTGATGCTTATGAAGAAGAGATGATCATGGGTTGATCGTCAAGACAAAAGAAGACCCATCATGTGTTGATGGAGGTCAAGAGAAGGAATGCATCATGCGTTGATGCATGTGAAGACTCGGGATGAAGAAATCATCATGTGTTGATGATGTTCAAGGCAAGATCCCGATGTGAAGAGATCATCATGTGTTAATGATTGTCAAGTCAAAGACCCGAACTTGAAGTGTTGATGTGCGTCATCAAGCTTCAAGAAGATGCAAGGCAAATGTATGACTAGCTAGGGCTAAGGATGTGTTCCTAGTCTTTTACCGGTCTTCGTGTTTGGTTGGAAGACCGGATTGCTAGTATATGATTGCCGTACTATTAAGAGGGGTCTTGACTAGTAGCATGAGTTAGTCATGTGTTGATAGCTCATTGTGTTTGCTCTAGCTCATCTATGCATGGAGCTATTATTTGCGAATGTGTTTTGCAAATGAATGATGCTCATGCATTTCATCTTTGTTGCATGGGACTATATTTTACAAATGGTTGAAGTCCATGCGCCTTAGCCTTGTGGCATGATGTTGTTATTTGCGAATGTGTTTTGCAAATAGTTGAAGCTCATGTTTGATTTCTTGTAGCATGTGACTTAAGTTTGCAAATGCGTTTTGCAAATGGTGTAAGTTCATGTACCTTATTCCTTGTGATGAGTATTCTAAAGGTTGGCAAATGTGTTTTGTAACCAACTGAGAATATCATCTTTGAAACCTTGTTGAAATTGCACGCAAATGGGCGAATGTGTTTTGCCATTTGATGTGAAGCCAATGTGTTTGGCTCTGTGGTCTGGCGGTCAAACCGCCAGTGGTCACCGGTCGGACCGGTGGCAAATCGGTCCGACCGGTGTGCTGTTGGCGGTCCGACCGATTTCCTTTGACTTGGATTCTCTGCGCGGAAGTTCCGCCGTTGTGAAAATGGAACTTCCGATGTGAGGAAGTTCCGGGGTTTGTGCGGAACGTTTATTTCAGAGAGCGCCCGTTTTGGGACTTAGCCAAATTTCCATCGGGCGGTCGAACCGGCCAGCTGTGGCGGTCTGACCGATTTGGCGGCGGTCAGACCGGCCATTAGTTGGCGGTCCGACCGGCCGAAGGCCCAACGACTAGTTTTATAGCCGTTGGAGGCACAGGCGGTCCGACTGGCCCTGTGCTAATTCAAGGGAATCTTCTCCCAACGGCTAGTTTGTGTGTGTGGGCTATATATACTCACCTTGGCTGGTTGGGGGAGTTGGCTGGTGTTCTTATGAGTGTTATACTCAATCCTTTGAGCTAGAGCAAAACCTCTCCTTCTCTTTTGTGCATGTGTTGTACTTAGTGAGATTTGAGAGCAAACCCTAAGTGCATGTGTTGTCTTAGGTAGTGGATTGTGTATCCACTTGAGCGTTGACACTTAATTAGTTCAAGTGAAAGTTGAGTCTTGTTACTCTTGGTGTTTGCCGACACCTAGACGGAGTGGAGGCGTCGTGCCCGGTGATCTTCTCAAGAAGCTTGTGAGAAGACCCGGCGGTTTGTGAGTGGTTTGGTGCTCGCCATCTCTGGAGTGGAGGAAGAGCAACCCTAGTGGTGCGAGGTGTTGGTTCGTGTTAGAACCGGTCCAAGTGGTTGGACTTACCTCGGAGGTATTGGCTTAATTAGTGGAGCCGGTCCAACGTGGTTGGGCTTACCTAAACGTAGATTAGGGGAGACCGGTAAGTCTCCGAACACCACGGTAAAACATAATCATGCCATCTTATTTTTACTTGTGCTTTACTTCGAGCAATTTACATTCTTGCTTTAATTGCGCATATATCATTGTGTGATTGCTCATATTGTTTTATAGTTATATTGTTGGTGTACTTAGTTGAGCCTAGTTGATTTAGGTTTTAATTGTGCAAAACTAATTCGTTATTAGCTTCCGCATTATATATTGGTTTTAGCGCCAAAGAATTTTTAAAACCGCCTATTCACCCCCCTCTAGTCGGCCACCTCGATCTTACACCCTCACGGCCACCGCACCGCGCCCGGCCGCCCTCGCACTGCCTGAAGCCACAAGGGGCACACCGTCTCGCACCGGCCTACAGTCGGCCAGCCACACCTCCCCTGCACGGGCTCCGCGCCGTGTGTTCCCGCCAGCCGTCGTGCTTGAAGTCGTCGCCCCCACACGGGCTCCTCGCGCAGCGCCAGCCACCTTGCCCGTCGTGCCGGCCATCTCGTCCTCAGCCCCTCGTGTGTGCCCTCCGTGCTAAGCACCACGCGCTGCCACTTCGGTGAGCAGGGGGCAGGGAAACCCTATGTGGGGCACCCCTTTTTGCTCCTGCCGTGATGGGCCCAAGAAGGCTGGCCGAATATTATGGGCCAGGGAGAGGCCGAATGGGCCGTGAGAATATCGTCTGGCCAAAAAGAAAAAAAGGGGGAGGAAAAGAAAAATCCCAATTTTTGCAAGAAGGCCTCCAGTTTTTTATTATTATTTCTATACAATTTCTATATTATATTTATTGTTTTGGTTATCTGTGATTGTTTATATTGCTTTTAATCACTCAAAATAAGAGTAAATCATGACAAATGCATAGAAAAACACGGGAACATTATGAGAATTTTTTCAACCATTTTATACAAATTACTAGCAGTAATCTTGTGAACTATTTGCATGAATATGCAGATGACTAGCATCACGAACCAGGAGTTCGAAGAGCTGGCCCAGCAAGGCCAAAATTACTTGACTTGGGCATCAGACGTCGAGATCGTACTTGGGGCCAAGAAGCTCCGTGCAGCTATCGGTTTTGGCACCTTGTAGGGTGCCACTCCAACTGCTAAGGAAAATGATCGGGCACTTTATTTCCTCAAACACTATCTTCGTATAGCGCTCAAGAATGAGTATATGGCGGAAAAGAACGCACTAGCTTTGTGGACCGCACTGAAGAAGCGGTTCGAGAAGCTGAAGTACACCATTCTTCCTCGGGCAGAGCAGGAATGGAATCGACTATGTTTTGCTGACTACAAGACCGTGGGGGAGTACAGTTCTGCATTGCACATAATTTATACCAGTCTTCAACTCTGTGGTTAGGTAACCACGGATGAGTAGAAGATCGAGAAAACTCTCTCTGTCTTTCACCCAAATGCGGTGCAATCCACACGCAACTATCGTCAGGACGGCTACAAGGAATATACCGAACTGATTGACATCATGCAAGTTACGGAAGCTCAAGATGATGTTCTCAGGGATAACTACATCTAACAACCGCCTAATAGCAATGTTGGCCATGAAGTCAATGCTAGCAACTACAAGGTGAGGAAGCCTTACTCAAATGAAATAGGCAAGAAGGGTAAGGTCATGGGTTGCAAAACCAAGCCAAACGCTCAAGCTACGAAGGGCGTACAAAAGAAGCATGATGACAAGCCCTATGATCAGCAAGACCAAGGATGCTACAAATGTGACACATGGGGGCACTGGTCACTGATTTGTCGTGAGCCACAGCATGTTATTGATGCTTTCAAGTCTGAGAAGAAGGCAAAGGATCGTATGAAGCACACCTTGCCATTGTAGGCACAGAGGATCCACAACCATTGGTTGCACCCATGGATGTGGACAATCCAATAGCAGCCCCCATCATCCCTTTGGACATCGCAGCGACCGCGACTGTAGTTGCCGAAGAGGAGAAGATAGACATGGGACAGATTCAGGCGGGAGTTTCTTCATACTTCACTGATTTGATCTAGTGTACATATTGCACTTAACTTTCTTTTATAGTCATTTGCAGTTTATGGTTGTGATAGAACATTGAATTATTGAATAATAGTTGTAAGCTCTAGGAGAGCAAAGTAATAAATTCTTATGATGAGTCCTGCAAGACTTATTTTTCGGTATTAATAATAGCAGGTTGTGTTATATTTTAGAGTATTTGATTTATGTGTGGATTGCTTCCTATCCTATATTAATAAATACTTTATATATCAAAACGCGTGTGGCGCCCTATGGAGAAAGTGTGCTTAGCAGATAGCGATATAACGAATACTTGTATCATAGGCTCAAGAAAATCCTAAATTATAGTCCCAATGGGCACAACTTTGGTCATTGAAGAAGCCTTATTATACCTATAATCGACTAGAACTCTCCTAATTTTTAAGGATATTCGCGCTAATGGTTTCCATGTAGAGATTGAAGAAGAGTATGATAAGTAATACATACTCATTACAAAGCGTGAAGAAAGTAAAAAAGGGTATTAGAACAACTTTCTTCATATGAATCTGGGCTATACTACACTAATATTAAGACACCTGCAGCCTATACTGTCCTGAAAACTGCCTTTAGAATGTAATACCTCATAAATCCAGCTAGGTTGTATCGTTTCGAATGTCTGGGAATATTATTCGAAAACGAGATTTAAAATTTTCTGGAACCGAATCGGTAGAAAGAACGAAGTCGGAGGGAGTAAAAGAAATAGATTTCGTCGGATTTTTCCAATCAGCGGGGGTAAAAGTTATTTTTGTCAACTCGGGCCGCATCACACCAGAGGCCCAAGAGGCCGCCCATGTAGGGGCCGGCCAAAAAGGGGGGGGCGCCACTCCCCCCCCAAAACCCTAGCCGCCTCTTGCCTCCTCCCCTCCCCCTTGGCCGCCTCGTCCCCTCCCCCAAGCCGGCCTCCTTGCTGCTCCTTGGTGCCTCCTCGCAGTGGTGGTTCCATCTCCGGTGATCCCCGTCGCTCCTCCTCAAGATCCCCTCCGCCAACTCCGTTCCCCGCCGACGTCGACGGCCGTTCGTCGTCTCCCGGTGGCCGGCCCTAAGAGAGGGAAGAGAGGGGAAGGGAGGAAAGCCCGTGTGCAGCGGATCATCATCGCCCTACCGGTCTACAAGGGTGATTAGACCTCCGATTCGTTGTTTGATTCCATTAGAGTTGAGAATCCGATTGGATTTGTAGTTTCGTTTTAATTCTGTTAGTAGATTGATTCTGTCCAGTACGTTGTACCTCATTTTTGGGTGTCTTAGAGGCCGAATTGGACATCTGTGTCTTCTGGAGAATTGTTCCTGGTTTCATTAGCTTTCTTTTGGCACCTGGATCACGAATTTTCACCCAGTAGTTTAAACGTTATGACTGTTTTACCAAGTACTGCTCTGTCTGTCAGAAATTCTGGGTATAGTCGGTTGCACCTAGGTTTTGATTTAGTTAGAGTCAGAACCAGGTCGGCCACCCAACTAGGTTTATGAAGATAATTTCACCATATTTCCTGGATGATAAAGATCACTGTATTTGGATCAGTGGTTTAAAAGTTAGAGCCTTTTCTTTAGGTCTGTTCTGAATTCTGGGCAGACTGCGGTTATAGTTTTTCATTGGATGGTTAGACCTCTGTTTTGGCCGAATTAGAGTTTACCATCAACTAGAGTTTCGTAGCCAGTTTCGTTAAGAGAAGTTGAGCACTGGTTTCAGGTATTTTGGACCAACGGTTATTTATTGGTGAATTTTCTAGTAAAACTGCCAGTTTAGGGGTATTTGGAATGTTTGGGTGAATTGATCAAAATGAACATTTTGCTTGGTTGTTTTGGTTAGAGATTGTGGGAGGGCACGTGTAGCAATGTCTTACTCGTTTGTCCTTATTTCGATTATTCTATATTGTAGGCGGTGAAGCGGTGAGTGGAGGGGTATCTCAGTTACCTCCCAAACCGCCGCAGCGCGGCAGGCAAGTACTTGTATGCTATTATTGATACAATATGTGATGTATCATGTGTACATGGTTACTTGTTTTCATGTGTAGTTGAATGCCATGTGTAATTCTTTCCATTAATGCTTGATGTTCAAATTTACCATGAGATCACATCATGTCATGCATGAATTCATAATGACCACGAAAGTGGAGTTCTCGTGTAAGACCCATCAATTCCAGTATGGGCATCAGAAATCCCATCAATTCCAGAATGGGTACGTGTGTCCACCATTCCAATGTGGGCCACGTTGGACGACCGTATGAAACGTTCTTCATACGGAAACTTTTAGTGAACACCGACGGGTGTTTCACTCGCTATACCGGTATATGCTGCGATATGTCCACTTCCTTCATTGCATCATTTCATTTCATCCATTCATAAGAATTGTTTCCAATAAATGTTCAATCTGTGATAGTATATATGATTCATTGGATGTTGATTGTTACTTTCAAGTACTTGCTGAGTCTTTGGCTCATTCTTGCTTTGTTGTTTTATTTAGGTAAATGACAAGGAAGAATGGTTTCATGGAGGGTAGATCAACATGATGCACTCACTATCATAATCCAAAACATTTGAGAACTTAATATTGTCTTCTATTTATAACTTGTGTTGAATTGTAATAAGCCAACTTGGCCGTATTTACCATATCTCCCTGAAATGTTTATTTCCAATCCGTTGATTAAACTGTTGATGATTTCCTGTTCTCGTATATCCTTGTAGTATGCCAATTCTAGAAATACTTATTGTTGTGAATTTCCTAAAGATTAGTGATTGTAGGTGACATCTTGACTTCCTTATAGTCGTGGTGAAGGATGCATCATGGGTTGATGCATATCAAGACAATGACCCGGACTTGAAGTGAAGATGTACGTTATCAACCTTCAAGAGAATGCTAAAGGAATAACTAGCTAGGGCTAAGGATGTATTTCTAGTCTTTTACCGGTTTTGGTGTTTGGTTGGAGGATCGGATTGCTAGTATAGGATTGTTGTACTATTAAGAGGGGTTTTATCTAGTAGCTTGAGTCTCATCATACGTTGATAGCTCAATCCCACTTGCTCTAGCTCTTCTAGACATAATGCTATTATTTGTGAATATGTTTTGTAAATAGTTGAAGCTTATGCATTAACTCTTTAGCATAAGACTAGAATTTGCAAATGTGTTTTGCAAATGGTTTAAGTCCATGAACCTTCTCCTTATGGCATGTTGCCGATATTTGCGAATGTGTTTTGCAAATGTTGAGGCTCATGCATACTCCTTGTAACACGAGACTATAATCTGCAAATGTGTTTTGCAAATGGTTGAAGTCCATGCACCTACTCCTTGTGGCATGATACTAAAGTTTACAAATTGTTGAACTTCATGCATCATTCCTTGGCATGGTCTAAGATTGCTCGTTGCTCTTTTGTTGGACTTAGGCTGTGTGTTAGCTCTTTGGAGTTGTGCTTCTTGATTTCATCAAATGTATTTGAGATCAATCAAATAGATGAGTTGTGTAGCCCTCCGAATAAGCTTTCCATAGAGCCAAGGATCACTTAATTCCGACATCGGAGTCAAAAGTTATGACCATTTTTCTGAGTGTTGCCTATGTTGAAATTCAGTGTTGGACTGACCGCCCATGACTGTTCGGAAGGCCGGGCTGACCGCCCTTTTAAGGCCGATCAACCTTTTCCAGAGGGTATGTTTTTTTGTTTTCGTCCTCCCGAAAGTCCGGATTGACTAGGGGTTCGGTTAGACCGGGTCACGTGAGGGCGGATTGGCCGAGAATTGTATGTAACAGCTAGTTTTATAGCCGTTGCACTGTAGGCCTGCAGATGACCCGGTTTCCCTAATTTTTGAACGATTCTCCTCCAGATGGCTAGTTTTTGTGTGTGGGCTATAAATACCCATTTTGGCTGGTTGGGGGCAAATCTTGGCATCATATTTTATTTTCTTGAGCTAGTGTTGTGCATGTGTTGCACCTTATGAGTAAAGTGAGAGGTTCTAGTTGCATGTGTTGCAACTAGAATTGGATTGATCGTCCAATTGTGCATGGGTTGCACGTGGTAAGAGTCATGCAATTGGCTTGGCTTATTAATCTTAGTGTTTGCCGACACCTAGACGACGTGGAGGTGTCATGGTCCGGTGATCTTCTCAAGAAGCTTGTGAGAAGACCCGACGTTTGTGAGTGGCTTGGTGCTCGCCATCTCCAGAGTAGAGGAAGAGCAACCTTGAGTGGATTAAGATGTTGGTTCAAGTTGTGAGCCGGTCCAATTTTGTTGGACTTACCTCAGAGGTGTTGGCTCAATTTGTGGAGCCAGTCTAATTCGGTTGGGTTTACCCCAATGTGGATTAGGGGAGACCGGCAATTCTTCGAACACCACGGTAAAACATCCTTATGTCATTATGGTTTGTTCTCTTGTGTTTTACTTTATGCAATTTACTTTCCTATAATTAAATTGTCTATATGTATTTGTATGTTAGCTATCATTGTCAATTGTCTCAGCTTGTTGGTGCGCTTAGTCAATACTAGTTGATGTAGGTTTTAATTGAGCAAAATCGATTTGATTTACAATTGGCAAAAAACTCAGTTTTAGTCTTAGAGATTTTTAGAAAAGATTATTCAATACCCTCTATTCGGCCTTCTCGATCTTACAAATGTAAAGAATTTTTCGAATCAGGAATATTTTGTGTGCCCCGCATGTGCCACTGAAAAATTAATTACTAGGCCTTCTACTCTAAAAATGAAGGATGAAATCCTTACATTCCTGGACTGTATCCAGGGAGACATTTGCGGTCCTATAAAGCCTCTGTCAGGCCATTTAGGTACTTTATGGTGCTCATCGATGCTTTCTCGACATGGTCGTACGTATGTTTATTGTCTACGAGAAACCAAACTTTTGCAAAGCTAATCTCGCAGATAATTACAATAAAGAATAATTTCCCTGATCATCAATTTTAGTTTGTCGACATATAGCATCCATTCACCATGCAACCAGCGCAAGGGTTAGCACTGAAATTTTTCATTTTCGCAGGTTTGGTTGCAAGGTTTTTGTACCTATACCACCACCACAGCAAACTGCAATGGACCCTCTCAGAAAGTCTGAGATATACGTTGGTTATAAGACAACATCCATAATTAGGTATTTGGACCCCTATGATGAAGATTTGCATACTGTCTGTTTCACTGATAGCATATTTGATGAGGATAGTTTCCCGTTATTAGGAAGGAGGAAATCAACCTCTTGATGAAAAATATCATGAAATAACGTGGTAAGCCACGAGAATCCATGCACATGACCCGTACACAAGTGAAGCAAATAGAGAAGTCTAGAAGATAATTGATTTGCAAGCATTAGCGAATCAACTGTCTGACCACTTTATTGATTTGAAGAGCGTGACCAAGTCGCATGTTCCTGCACGCAATGCACAAGAGAGGGTTGAAATACCAAAGAAAATAAAGGTACCCCTAATCCCGTCCAGAGGAATCAGAATAAAAGGACGAGAACTCCGGCCCCTCGAATCCCAAGTAACCGGGGACGCCTGGCGAAAAAGGATAAGAAGGACTTGACACACCCATCATCAAGTTCCCGTAACTGTAAGGGGGCCAGCTTGAGACCCGCATCAAGATGGAACCTTCAGAAATGCATACCAGATTTGAATATTCCAATAGAGGGAGATAGATATCAGCATGGATGTGTGCGCACATATCAGAGCTGAAAAACTAAAGGGACTTACCTCAACAATTGGAAGCAGTGGTGAGAAAGTAGAAGCATTAGAAGTATGCCCTATGAAAAAATATATATAAATTATGTGACCACGGGAGAATCTATGAATAGGACAACAGCCAATGTCGACATTTATTTTGCAAAGAAAATTGGCACAATTATCGATCTTGATTCAGAGCCTGTATCGCTCGCTGAATATAAGCTAAAATCAGATTGGGAAGATTGCATGAAGACAATAGAAGCATAATTATATCTTTGAATAAAAGAGAGGTGTTTGGGCCTGTAAGCCACACGCCTCCCCATGTGCACCCCATAGGGCATAAGTGGGTATTTGTTCAAAAGAGAAATAAAAATAATGAAGTTGTAAGACATAAAACAAGGCTCGTTGCATAAGGTTTCACTCAACGTCCAGGAGTTGATTATTAAGAAACCTATTCTCCGGTCATGGGCGGAACTACCTTTAGATATTTAATCTCAATAACAATAAAATTGAATTTAAATAAAATTGATGGATGTGGTAACTGCATACTTTTATGGAAACTTGGATTCAAACATTTATATGAAGTTACCTGAAGGTATCCCTGTCCCGAGCCAAGACAGAGCAAATTGAAATGTGTACAGTGTGCAACTCAGAAAATCACTATACGGACTGAAACAATCAGGCGGAATATCGTATAATTGCTTAAGCTACTTTCTATGCAAAAAAGGCTACACGAACAATGAGAATTGTCCCTGTATATTTATACCACGATCCCAGGATGGATTTCGTATAATCTCAGTGTATGTAGATGGTCTGAATATCATCGAGAACTTGAAAGATATTAAGAAGGTAAGCTCTTACCTTGAGTCGGAGTTTGAAATTGAAGATTTGAGTAAAGCCAAATATTGCATAGTCTTGCAGCTTGAGTATGCCCATGAAGGGATATTAGTGCATTAGTCAACCTACACTCAGACGGTGTTAGAAATATTCGGTTTTGAAAAGCCATACCTTTGAAAGTGCCAACAGTCGGGAGATCCTTGCAGCAAGATAAGGATCCGTACAGACCTAGAGAAGAGAGGTAGGAAGTCCTGGGATTGGAATTCTCGTACTTGAGTGCAGTAGGAGCACTTATGTATTTAGCAAACTGTACTGTATTTAGCAAACTGTACTAGGTTGGATATTATATTTGTCGTGAACCTATTAGTAAGGTATAGTGCAGAACCTACCAAAAGGCATTGGCAGGGGATAAAAGGCATCTTCCGATACCTCCAAGGAAGCAAGGACCTTGGTCTGTTCGACAGAAAGAACTAAGACCTAACTATGACTAGCTATGCAAATGCTGGGTACTTGTTAGACCCGCATACAACCAAGTCGCAAACAGGTTATGTATTTCTATGTAGCGGAACTGCAATTTCATAGAAATCGTCTAAGCGAAGTCTTATATCAACTTCGATGAACCACTCGAAAATCATAGCACTGTACTAGGCCTCGCGAGAATGTTCTTGGCTTCGGCGGATGATTCAGCACATCTAGCAGTCGTGTGGATTGAATACCTCGCAAACCCCCACTATTATCTATGAAGATAATGCAGTTTGTGTTGCACAAGTGCTGATGTGTTATGTGAAGAGTCTTCTCACAAAGCATATCAACTCTACGTTCTTCTATGCTCATGAATTACAAAAGATAGATGAAATTAAAGTACTGCATACTAAGTTATGTGAAAATCTTACAGATTTATATACCAAGTCACTTCCAGCATCTAGCTTTGAAAGATGCATACGTGGAAGAAAAGTCCAGAATTCAGGAGGACAATCTTCACGAACTTATTATTGGAACTTGATTATGAAGATCGAGTACTCAAAGAATAAATCCCGGAGATTAAATAAAATTGAGTGGATTGTACTCTTTTTCCCTTGACGAGTTTTTCTGAAGTTTATTGGCTAAGGTTTTTAATGAGACAATTTGCGCAACACAGCAGAACGTGTATCATATACTCTTTCTTTAAAGTTTTTCTACTGAGTTTTTGTGGAATTTTAACGAGATATGAACATGATGGATGGGTGCCTAAGGGGGAGTGTTAGGAAACACTGGGCCCAGGTCTGGCCCATAATGGGCTAATCATCCATTTAGTTGACTTTATAAAGGGGGACCCCCAACTATTGTACAGTTTTATAGAAGAACAATAAAGAGAAGTACAAGTTTCATTATATCTCTGTGTTCAATCCACTATTCTGTATTTATGTTTTTTGTATTGTTCTTACGATTTTATATTTATTTACGAGGTAATCGCTCGGACTGAATTCGCTAGCGATGGTTCCTTGACAGGAACAATGCTCACCGACACGAAACAATGGTGGAAAGTAATCCAAAAGGCACATGCTTCCCGATGCAGACCAAGATAACACATAAATTAGGCCCACAAGGATGGAAAACAAAGTCTAAAGGTCTAATTAGTATCACCCAAATAGAAAAGACACAAGAAATCATATGATCATATCATAGGACAGTGAAAACCCAGAAATTGCTAAACCGGGGCAAACACAAAGCACCGATGTAGCAGTTAATATTCACACACCGTGAATCATACATAAGAAGATGCACAAATCTCAGATACCGTTCATTTTAGCTAAATGGAAATCTAGAAAGTGAAAAAGGTAGTACTTGACAAAATTTACACAATATAGACAATTGTGCTTTGCAAAAGAAATGGCAACCTAACTTTGGCTTTGCATGTGTACATTCGCATTTGGGATCTGAGCATATGTATGAATCACCCCTCAGCGTAGCTGACTTATGGTACACCGTAAATAAAGAAAATCACCATTGATGCGAAAGGCTAAGTTTAGTTTTTTAGGGAAAATAGTAGGAGAAGCTCCTACTGTGATATATTAAAATAAAATATTAAAAGGGGGTTGGGTACCGATAGAGTAAATGACAAAGAAAGAACAGAAAGATGTTTCAAATGGAATCCTTTTTTAGATAATAGAAGAGAAAAACTCTTCCGACCTCTGTATGAAGGATGCACACAACCCAATTTGTTACAGAGTTGATAGAATCAAAATAACCCAAGCGTTTAAAAGTGATGTAAGCCTTACAACCAAAAGATGACTGAAATTTAAACTCAATCATTACAAATGCTATGACTAAACCGTCACCATGAATGTTTAAGATTTGTTATGCCACAAACTCTCATCTGGCGCTTCCGGCCAGCATGGCCTCCTTTTGGACCGACTTCTGCAAATTTGTCCACGCACTCAGCCAATACCCACTCAATAATATAGCCTATAAGGGATTAGTGATAATCTTTTTTAATCAAAAACACATCATTCCAATATAACCAAATAGTCCAACACAAGGCACTAGCTCCTGCTAGGAGTTGTGACTTTAATTTTTTTTGGAAGATCGGCTAACCAATTCCCTAACATGTGTGCTATACTCACAGCAGGAGATAGATTAAACGCACATTGAACAGCCCACCATGCAAGACGTGCAAAGCAACAATCAATAAAAAATGCTAGATTGTTTCTCTTTAATACAAAAATAACACCTTTTGCTTCCCTTCCAATTCCTTTTGAGCAAGTTATCTTTAGTTAATACTACCCCTCTTTTGAGAAACCATAGAAATATTTTCACTTTTAATAGAATTTTAACGAGCCAAAAAAAATCCTAATGGAGACTCCATTAGTTCCAAGTAGTGCCACATAGAAAGACTGTACCGAGAAAAGTCCAGATTTATTCAAATTCCACCTGAAAATATCTTTGTGAGAGCTCAATTGTAAATTAGTAATTCTCAGAAGTAACTCATTCCAAGCATGTAACTTAGGCACAATAATAGGTCTTCAAAAGGAAATATGTAAAGGAGCCAATCTCAATATATTTGCCACTGTATCACCCTTTCTCCGCATCACATTATAAAGTAGTGGATATTGACCTTTCAGAGGAGAGTGTCATAACCAAATATCTTCTCAAAGTTTGGTTTGCATTCTATTTTTAACCTGGAATGAACAAAAGTGGAAAATTTGATCTTTAATTAAGCAACTTAAACAACCATTTCCCTAGTAAACTTTTATTTTTTGTGTCTAAGTTCTGAATGCCTAAACCACCATGCTCTTTGGGTGTGCACAGTAAACTCCATTTAGCAAGCCTATATTTTTGTTCATTTAGTAAGTCTTGAGAAGTGTGTGAAGAACATTTACAGAGGGTGTTTGAGATCCTTTGATATGAGGGGCTATTTGCAAGGAAAAGTAAGTGTGTGTTTGGATAGTCTCAAGTGGAATATCTGAGACATATTATTAGAGGTGATGGAGTTGCCATTGATAGTATCAAGGTGGAGGCAATTAGTAGATGGCCTGAACCAAAAACTGTCACTCAATTAAGGAGTTTCTTGGGTGCTTGCAGGATACTATAGGATATTTATTCAGGGATATGGTATTATCTGCAAACCTCTCTTGTAGCTCTTAAGAAGGAGGGTTTTGTGTGGGAAGACAAACAGAAGAAAGCATTTTAAGATATCAAGATTGCTATGTCTTCAGCTCCAGTGCTAGCATTGCCTGATTACTCTCAACCTTTCACTCTTGAAGCTGATGCTAGTGGTTATGGAGTGGGAACAGTACTGATGCAAGGAGGTCGGCCCATATCCTTCATGAGTAAAGCTATTGGTCCTAAGGCTGCAGCTATGTCTATCTATGAAAAAGAAGCTCTTGCAACCTTGAAAGTAATCAAAAAATGGAAATATTACTTTGCAGGGACAACACTAATAATTAGAACTAATCAGCAAAGTTTGAGGTACATACAAGAACAGAGGCTCACTGAGGGAATTAACAATAAATTGATGGTGAAGCTCTTGGGTTATCATTACAAGGTGGAATACAAGAAAGAGAGAGAGAACAAAGCTGCAGATGCACTGTCTAGAGTAAAATACGATGAACAGCTTGGAGCTATTACCACAACCACTTTGGTGTGGATTACAAAGGTCATAGGTAGCTATGAAAATGATGAGAAGTGTAAGGAACTAATCGCTCAACTCAGTGTTAATGCCAATGCACAACCTAATTACTCCTTTAAACATGGCATTCTGAGGTACAAAGGCAAATTGTATGTGGGATCTCAAACTATATTAAAAGGGAATTGATGACATCATTCCATGATTCTGCACTTGGAGGATATTCAGGGGGGAGAGCTACTTATCAGAGGTTAAAACTCCTCTTTTACTGGCCCAAGATGAAGCAGGAGGTGGAGGACTTTGTTAAACAAAGTGTTGTATGTCAGAAGAATAAATCTAAACATATTCCTTATCCTGGATTATTGCAACCCATTCCAATACTAGAGATGGCTTGGACCCATATATCCATAGATTTCATTGAAGGTCTTCCTAAATTAGAGGACAAGGAGGTAATTCTAGTACTGGTAGACAGATTCACTAAGTATTACCATTTTATTGCCTTAAGCCATCCATTTACAGTCCAAAGTGTAGTTAAAGCATTCATTGATAATGTGTTCAGACACCACGGACTGCCATATGTTATCATCACTGATAGGGACAAAATTTTCACCAGCCACTTGTGGCAAGACCTATTTAAGACTCTGGGAGTCAAGCTGAGATTAAGTACCGCTTATCATCCTGAGACTGATGGTCAAACTGAGTGAGTAAATCAGTGCTTGTAGTGTTATCTCAGGTGTATGGTCTTTGCAAATCCCAAGAGGTGGTATATTTGGCTGTCAACAGTAGAATGGTGCTATAATACAGCTTCCATACTGATGATCGTGTCACACGGTTCACACCGTACATCCAGTTTCGATCCATCTACACTACGCACGTAACAAATTAGTGTCAAATTGATTAGCGATTAATTTATAGCAAACATAAAGGGTTATAGATCGTTACCCTCGGAGCTCACGAAGAAAATATCTAATATCTCTCGATAATCCTCACCTTCTCCTCCCTTCCCTCTCTCGGGGCACAATGGGCTTCCTATTTACCAAACATACCTAAATAGTTATGTACAAGGAGAAACAATAACTCCCTAATAGAACGAAATGTGCAATATAATTAAACTCATTCTCCAACATTTGCATCTAAGGTTATTGAAAGAAAACTCTTCACTAGTTATGTACCACACGCGGTGGCATAGCGTAGCCATGCCTACGCCACAACCATGATCCCTACCTCTCGACAATCGATATCTATCTCAATTGAACAATCATGCAACCCAAATATAGGCATCATCTCATACTCTTCACTAGTTATGTACCACACGCGGTGACTCAAAGAAGTATGTAATAAATCAATAGTAACAACACCATTCTCAATATTCACAGCTAGCATCTACACTATCTTTTCTCTTTTCTTTTAGTCAATGCATTAACACACAATAAAATGCCAAGTCCACAAGCATCTCCAAGCTCATACCAAGATAGAGGAGGAGCCGCAGTTGGAGGAGCTAGGCAGGAAGTGGCGCTGGAGCGGTAGAGACAAGGGAAGAGGCAAATGGCAAAGGCGGCAATGGCGAAGGCGGCAGGGACACAAATGCGGCAAGCAAGGCCGAGGATGTGTCCGCCAATTTATATGAAGCTCAGAAATCGCGCACGGTTCTAGTTCAACCGCTCGTGATAGTAATTATCGCGCATTTGCCCCAATAAGAACCGTCGTGATAGTATCCCGCATTTCCCAATAATAACCGTCAGGATATTACATGAGCGGTTCTTATTAAAACCGCTCTGCGATTTCTCGATTATCACTGCACGGTTCTTAAATAGAACTGTCAGTAATATCGCGCATTTGTTCTTAATAAGAACCGCTCAGGATATTTATTATCGCGCATTTGCTTCAAAATAAGAACCGCCTCGTGATAGGTCGACGGCTCGATAAAACCCAACACGTAACCGCCTCGTGATGGGCCGTCTGCTATTGCCTCTTTTGTAGTAGTGTGAGGACATGACCCCTATGGATACAACCATATTTGCTATGCTTGTTGTTCCAAGTATAAGAGCTCGTACATTTCACTTAAATTATCAGGTGAGCTTGTTTTTAGGAGTGTCTTTATATTATATGAACTATATGATGCTACCTAATGATGAAATATATATATATATGTGTAGCACCATGTCACTTTTGGTACAAGACAAGCAAGTAGTTCGAGCTGGACCCGTTTTGGAATCCAGTCCGGCCTCCGGAATCAGCCTGATAGTACCAACTTAAAATAGACATAACTTTCACAAACAGAGTCCGATTTGGGTGTTCTTGGGCTTGTTGGAAAGTTAACAATGAGATCTTTCCAACGGATCTAGCCTCACCTCCAAATTATTTCTGTAGACTTCGAAATCATCAAAAGAAAATACTATATCACCGATTTGGGCCTTGTAATCGTACCGGAGTTGGCCCATATGCCGCCGGCCCACCTGGGGGTTCGATTACTGTTCATGTGAATAGTATCCTTAAGTTTAGTCCCACCCCGCTATTTCTTTTAGATTTGTGGCTCCTCAACCCCTATTTAAGGAGAACGGACCCTCTCTAGTTTCCTTGGATTTCGTTTGATTAGTTTCTCCATTGTGAAAACTCTCGTTCTTCACTTGTGTCGACTAGACAAACCGTAAAGAACCTCTACGGAATCCCACCTTTTGAACTCAATCAAATATTTGCAATTCAGATTGCGTTTTACCTTGTTCTTGCGTGCTTCTTCGGTGTATGCAGGAATTGATCAGGTCATCCGGGTATTCGTGCATGGTTGATAACGACTTGTCGAGCAGTTTAGCGATTGCGTGGTTTCGGGCCTTGCGAGTTCGTAGCCAGGATCGTGAGAGTTGAGCGGCTTCTACCGAATTTATCTTCTCATCGAAAGATCGGGCCAAATCAGGACCTCCAAGGTTCATCAAGTGGTATCAGAGCTACAGTTCATCGGTGAGAGTTTTTATTTTTCTAGTAGTAGATTCATTTTTCATACCTAGGGTCCAAAAAATTGCCAAAATAAAAAAATCCGCATCTATCATCCATACCGAGCCCTTTGAGCCTTTGCAATTTTTTCTTTTCAGTTTGCTTGTTGAATTTTTGGTTGCATTGTCGTGTCTAGTTGCTGATCTTTAGTTCTAGTTATTATCTAGTTGGTCGTTGTCTAGATTGCTTCTCGTATTTTTTCTTTGCGTCGCTTAGTCGTTGTTTAGGGTTATTAGTTTTTGCATCTAAAACAAAAAGTTTGTGGGTTATAACTCCTCCAATCTGCACAAAAAAAGAATACTTTGCTGTTATTCGCGACTTGTGGAAAACCCTAGGGACGGCTAATAATAGAAGGAGAAAGAGGCCGCCACACAGAATAAAAGCCGTGGTAGAAAAAAAAGAAGAAAAACAATCTTACGCCAAAAACCAGTGAAAATTGGTGGAGTCCTTCTACATATAGCCATAAGCTTGCAAAAAAATTCATCAAGTTTGACTCACGGAATCAAAAGATATAGCAATTCCAAGATTTAACCTGAGTTGGTTTTGATTTCGAGTACGATTCCGTTTCTGAGACACCTTCAATAAAAAAGGGCAAAACTTGTGCATACGGTGTCCGTTTAGGACGTTCTGGTGCTCGTTGGAAAGCTAACGACGAGGCACATCTCTTCCACTTAAGCCAAAAGTATCCATTTGGAGCCCCCAAAATCGGCCATCTTCAGCCCCGAATTCGCGTCACAAGTTTTCAGTTTTTGCCATTTCTTTCAGTCTTCCCTTCAAATTTGGGGTTCACCTCAACTGAAAAGTTATAGATCTCATCGAAACCATTCAAACGAGTATATATAAGCCATATAAAACTTTACTATTTCATCTCTCGAGACTAACTGTTGTTTCTTCTAGAACTAAAGGGCCGTTTATGCTGCACGTTATTCCTTTTTTATGCTCTACATCGTGTGAACAAACTTGTGCCCCACAAAGAAGTTTGAGTAGTTGGTTAGAATCTCTCCTAGCACTTGTTGTGAGGTTTTCCATTGCTTACATCAAGTCACATTGATTTTTGCGTGTGCGTTCATACACTTCTCTTGGTAGGCTTTGATTAGCTAGCTCTTTCTATGCTAGGATCAGTAACTTTAACTAATACTTTGAATAGTTTTTCAACATGCATTAACTGATTTGATTATTGCTGATCCTTGCTACCATATTGAAGCCTTCCGAGCTCCACTTCCTACTAACTCAGCAGGTGCCGTCCCTCGCAATCGTTGGGCTGATCGCAAATGAGAGTATCACGAACCAGCCACCGGTTGTACCACTTCCTTGCTGCATTGGTAAGAACTTGAAAGAGCTGGTTATAAGCTTGAGTGTGAGTGACTTGATTGAGTCTTCAGAACCTAGTAGTTGATAGGGACATATACTTGTGATTTGTTTCTTTATTTTCTACTAACTATGGTAGGTTCACAGGATGATTGCAAGATATATCCACATCTTCTTCGACCCATTGGACGGGAGTGCAAGAAAGTGAACGAGGAAGATGCACGCTTGAGATAATTTTCTCCACCACAGGAGGTATTTGATTGTGATAGTACGTCTCGTAAAATTAAACTCACTGTGCCTTCTTTTACTGGGAATTATGATCCTGATGCTTATCTCATATGGGAATTAGTTGTACAACAATTATTTGCATGCCATGAATTTCCTAGTCATCTAAAAGTTAGGGCTGTTACCTGTGTGTTTTATGATTTTGCATCTATTTGGTGGAGTGAATACTGTCGTACTAATCAGAGCATACCTAGAACTTGGGATGCTATGAAGAGAGCTATGAGAGCTAGATTTGTGCCTTCATATTATTCTCGTGATTTGCTGAATAAATTACAACGTTTACGCCAAGGTAGTAACACTGTAGAAGAGTACTATCAAGAATTGCAAACTGCCTAGTCTCGTTGTGGCTTAGAAGAAACTGAAGATACTAAAATGATTAGCTTTTTAGGAGGATTAAACCGTCGCAGTCAGGATAAACTTGTTTATAAACCTCCAACTGTCACTCGCTTGTTTCGTCTTGCTTGCACTATTGAAAAGGAAGTACAGGGACAACAATCTAAGACTAGTCATACTCTTTTATCGACTTTCACTACACCTTCATGTGTACATGACACAAACAAGCGCATGATACACACCTCGCCTTTAAGATCATCTTCGGTTGCTCCTTCTACTGCTGCTCCTACTATGATTGCCGCCTCGCTGTGAGCGTCACTCTATCTCATAGCCTTACATCATTGGCTCGCTCATTGGTAATTAAGCTAAAGCAAGAAGAAGAAGGGAAAGCTTGTGACAATTCACCGCCTCCAGTACCAACATCATCTGAGTCGAGCCGACAAGGTAATACCAAATGTACTGATTTGAACACTCAATCTGAGATTAATATCCATTATTTTATTCCTAGTTTCATTGAACAAAGGGAAAATCAGATTGAGTAGAAACCATTGAATCACATGAGGTGAAGGAACCTAGTGTTGAGAAGGCAGATATTAATTCCCTAGCTATAGAATCTGATATTATTAAAAATCTGCATGAATCATGTGATAATTTGATTATTTTACCTGCTGACTTGAGTGCACCATATGATAACATTGTTGATTTACCTATTGACTTGAGTACACCATGTGATGAAATAATTAAATTGCCTGATGTTGTGAGTACTTCATGTGATGAGTTAATCACATACAATGATCATGTGGAATTGGTTAGACATAAAGAAGTTTTGACTAGAATTTCTCCTGCTGACTCTTTATGTTATATTATGTTGGATCCACCTATGAAATTGTCACATGCTATGGAGAAAGTTTCTATAATTGCATGTTTGAAATCCTTATTTAGTGCCTACACCCCTGGATATAAGTTTAATTTGATTGGAGATTATGGTGTAGACAATCAATTTCTGGTATATCGAATATGCATAACTTGTCATCACAGGGATGAATTAAAGCTTCCTGTTTTGGATAACAATTATTGTGTGCTGAATCTTGTTCAATATGAGAGGAAAATAAAATTTATTGCTCATCCAATGCATATGTGTCCATCCCTTATTGCACCATCTAGTATTGACAATCCGAATATTGATGCTGAAGTATGGAAGAACTTACAATTCTTTTCACCATTGCTAGATGAATTTGCTATTGCTCGATTGAAATCTGATTATATAGATGAATGTTGTTTGATTCCAAAAGTTGTAGATTTGCCCATATGTGCTACCAATGCAAGTTTACAACTTCAGAGATTTGAATTGCATAAACGCTTCACTTACATTTGCAAAACTAGTTGCAATAATTGTTGTGTGAGAATTTTTGTTTTGATCATTCGCATATATGATTACTCTTGGGTTAATAATACAATGATCTTTTATGATCGCTGATGTCTTCTAATATTAATTGTGCAACAACGAAGAACCGTTAAAACAGATGACATATACATATACCATGCATACACCTTGGCTTCTTTGTTACCCTATTTTCAGCTTATCAAAAGCCGATGGCAGCTTTGTTTTCAAGAAAGGAAGGATGATGAGGACATAACCCCTATGGATACAACCATATTTGCTATGCTTGTTGTTCCTAGTACAAGAGCTTGTACGCTTCACTTAAATTATCAGGTGAACTTGTTTTCATAGGAGTATCTTTATATTATATGAACAATATGATTCTACCTAATGATGAAATATATATACGTGTATCACCATGTCACTTTTGGTCCAAGACAAGCAAGCAGTTCGAGCTGGACCCGTTTTGGAATCCAGTTCGGCCTCCGGAATCAATCTGACAGCACTAACTTAAAACAGATATAACTTTTGCAAACAGAGTCCGATTCGGGTGTTCTTGGGCTTGTTGGAAATCTAACGACTAGATCTTTCCAACGGATCCAGCCTCACCTCCAAATTTTTTCTGTAGACTTCGGAATCATCAAAATAAGATGCTATATTACCCATTTGGGCCTTGTAATCGTACCGGAATTGGCCCATATGCCGCCGGCCCACCTGGGGGTGCGGTTACTGTTTACGTGAATAGTATCCACAAGTTTAGTCCCACCCCGCTATTTCTTTTAGATTTATGGCTCCTCATCCCCTATTTTAGGAGAACGCACCCCCTCTAGTTTCCTTGGATTTCGTTTGATTAGTTTCTCCATTGTGAAAACTCTCGTTCTTCGCTTGTGTCAACTAGACCAACCGTAAAGGACCTCTGCGGAATCCCACCTTTTGAACTCAATCAAATATTTGCAATTCAGATTGCATTTTACCTTGTTCTTGCGTGCTTTTTCGGTGTATGCAGGAATAGATATTTGTGATTAGGTCATCCGGGTATTCGTGCACGGTTGATAACGACTTATAGAGCAGTTCAGTGATTGCGTGATTTCG
The DNA here is from genome assembly GCA_036346395.1 of Hsuehochloa calcarea. Lineage (NCBI taxonomy): Eukaryota > Viridiplantae > Streptophyta > Magnoliopsida > Poales > Poaceae > Hsuehochloa > Hsuehochloa calcarea. The sequence continues at coordinate 34,639,775 of CM070606.1, forward strand.
GACCTTGCGAGTTCGTAGCCAGGATCGTGAGAGTTGAGCGACTTCTACCGAATTTATCTTCTCATCGAAAAATCAGGCCAAATCAGAACCTCCGAGGTTCATCACATACCTCACTAAAAATGACACTATTTCCACCACCATAATTTTCTAAAGTTGTGCTACCAGACTCACCCAATGAAGAAGTAAAGGGGTTGTTACAGAGGGGACAATTGGCTTTGCAAGTAATCATGGACAACTTATTGAAAGCTCAGAACAATATGAAATCCTATGCTGACAAGAAGAGGACTGTGAGAGAGTTCATTGTTAGAGATATGGTTTATCTTAGAATCCAACCTTACAGACATGCCTCATTAAGCCTGCACAGATCCTAGAAACTCCACTCAAAGTTCTATAGTCCTTTTAGAGTGCTAGAAAAGATTGGGAAGGTAGCTTACAAATTGTTATTACCATAAGGTTGCCAATTTCATCCCACATTTCATGTTAGTCAGCTGAAGAAGCACAAAGGTGACCAAGCAGTGCCAAATTCTGAACGTCCTTTGATTGACCAGAATGGTAATATCAAGGTGGCACCGATTGCTGTGTTGGATAGAAGAATGATTCCCTGCAACAATGAACTTGTAATTCAATGGCTTATTCACTAGATGAATCTACCACCTTCGGCGGCTACTTGGAAAGATGCAGATTTCATCCAGAAAATATTTCCAATCTTTGTTCCTTGAGGGTAAGGAACTCAAAAAGGGGAGAGTTGTCGGGAACTGAGAAGTGATGAACCGGTACATTTCTCTTCAATGGATCAGATCCACGCAAAAGGGGCTTTCATGAAAATCCAACGGCATTGCAATTAAGCGGCTTCGGCGCCGACTTTACTTGAAGCGATCTGTGTCTATTCGGGACCGAGCGTTCGATCAGCATCCAGCGGCTCGCGTTTGATTTACAGTTTCACCGCGTGCCATCTTACCTACTATAGATTTTGCCGGACCTGTTTACTTGCACTCGTTTGTCTCTTTCAGTTAAAAACTGCGGCTATATAAAGCTTGTAACTAGACTGATTTGGTATCTTTCGATCAATACAAAACCCTAGCCGCAATAGAGTAGTTCTTGTTCCCTAATTTCCATTTTCGCACAGAAAATCATACAAAAACAGAGTTCTGGTATCGCGATCGGGCGCTGAACTCCCAGTTCTTGGCAGAACGTCTCCTCTCGGAGCTTCACCGTCGTCAGGCCCTCGCGCAGAGCGGTTCAGGAGGCGGACACGACCTAGGATTGTCTCCCCCGCCTCAATCCTTCCTCTTCAGACCCCTCAGAAAGGAAGAGGGAGGAGGTCGCCTGCGCCCATGCCTCCCCATTCCATCTCTCGTGTTCCTCCCCCTCCCCCGTGCTCTCTCCCTTTCCCTTCCTCCATCCCATCCTTCTGCTCCGCGGGAGAGGCACGCAACGGTCGGCGGCGTGCAGAAGAGAACATGGCGGCAGCAGCAACCTGCAGGAGAGGTGGCTCAGGCGTCAGAGTCGCCATGCCATCAGCCAGGGGCGGACCCACAGGGTATGCCGGGTGGGCCACGGCATACCCTGGGGTCCATTATTTCATGTGAAATTTAGCCGAGGACTGGGCAGCCTGGAGTACATTGGGCCCAGTCGAGGGAGACACGGCCAGACTGATCTCTAGGCCGCTCTTCTAAAAGAGAGGCTTATGGGCCGGGCCATGCTTGATTAAGCGGTGACACATTTGAGCCTAATAAAAAGTTAAAAGAGAGATAGGCGGGCCCAGGCCAATCCTATCGCTTCCTCACCTCCCAATCGGCCCACGATGTCCTTGCGGCCGTGCCCGTGCAGACCAACACCAACCACATAAAAAAACAAAAATTGGGTCTTCTTATGAAAAGAGAAGGGCGTGCGTTGAGATTAAATCGGGACAGTTGATCTCAAATATTTGCTCTATTTTCGTGAAATTCCCGGATTTACAAATAAAATTCAACAAAAAAATCCATACGATTTCATGGAACTCCGCTTTTCTGTAACTATTTATTATTATTATTTTGCTTTCTACTAAGAAGCGTGATCGTGTGATATTTGTTCCAAAGCAGACGTCTTGATCTCTGCATTTGTGTAGTACTAATTCGAAATTCCATATGGTCGCCCATTTTGTCAAGTGGCCGACTCGACTTTTTCTTGCCGCTTCTTCGATCGCCTTCTCTTTTCCTTCTTCTCCCGTAACCATGCATCGGTGCGTGGGCGGACCCACGGTGGTATGCCGGGTGGGCCACAGATACCCAGGGTCCAGCATATACACGCAGATGCTTGATGGCTTGATGCTTCCACTACGCATACACACAACCGATCGCTACTAGTTTGCATGGCACGCCGAGCAAAGTGTTGCATTGCCAAATCGCATTGCTTTGCGTGTGCTAGTCATCACGACCAACACAAAGAAGCTATAGATCGCTATGCTTTATATCTCTCTCCTTCTTGCATGATGCTAAAAATGCTTGGATGTAAAATCTAATTGGATGAATGGGTTGCTTGTGTGATGGGAAACACCATGGCATAACATGCATCACCAGGATTTTGTGTTTGTGGGAGATTGGAAAGAGAGAAAATGTGTAGATGAATCAGACATGCAAAAGCTTGTTCCCTGGATGACTAGAAGTGGCTCAAGTGTAGGGGAGAAGAGAGATGGCGTGCAAGCATCGGCTAGAAAGAAAGGCAAGTGGTCGTGAGTGATAGAAAAAAGGCAATGAGGAGATGGTGCTTGGGTGAGCAATTAAAAAAATAGCACTGTGCTTGATCCTTGGGAAGGGAAGAAATGGCAGGGAAATACTGATTGTAAGACTTTTTTTGATCAAGTATCTATCTTGTTGAACATTGTTGGGGTTTCTTGCAAGCGTCATGGTATGCTTCGAAATGCTAGGCTTGAGAATGTCAAGAAAGCACTAGAGTGTGGTGAGCTTGAATCGGGAGTGGATTAAATCAAGAGATGGGTTTGCCTAGGCACAGTGAGATATGGTTTACTTGCTTCTCAAATTGATATTGCTTTTACCTGGTGGCAATCGCTAGTGTTGAAAGGGTTTTTTCTGCATTGGTTATAGTGAAAACAAAGTCAAGGAATAAGCTAGGTGATAGTGTTTTGGATGATTGTCTAGTCACATTCATTGAGCGGGATATTTTCTTCCAAGTTGATGAAGATGATATAATTGAGACAATCATGTCATTCAGAAAGCGGCGGATAAACAAGTAATATTGTAAGTCTTTTCTATGGCTATATTTCGAATTATTTGTATTTCATTTGAACAATTTATATCAAGATTTGTCGTCGTTTCTAGCTTAATTTTTGAATTTAAGGCTTATCATGTTCTTTAATGTATAGTTTTACCGAATTGTATAAGAATTTTTTTTTTTGGCATACCCTGTGGTAAAATCCTAGATCCGCCACTGCCATCAGCTCCCGCCGCCCTCCCTTTCGCATCGTCCATGCCACCGCCCATGTGGTCCCTTTTTTTTATTCTTGGACTGTATTTATGCTTTCTTTGTACATTGGGGTTTTTGGATTTGGATTATAATTTATGAATTGTTTAATTGGATTCTTGCATTCTCGGCTGGAGTGTCGAATTATGGGCGCTTGGATTGAGATGTGTTGTTGGTTTGGATGGATCGACGCAGATGTATCAAATAGGGAAGTTCGGTCTGATCACACACTTCAAGCTGCTGTGGGAGAGGAAGTACCCTAGATTCGGGATCCAGGATCATGCTACGACTTGGTCTCACTGCAAATTGCCATGGGACAACACAAGAACGATGAGGCTTCGGCTTACCCTGCTCAAGACATCTGCATTTGCCCCTGCCATTGCTTCTTGAGTCATAAGGGTTTGATTCTGCAGCTGCTGTCCAGTGAGTTACTGTGCTAGAAATCACCATATTTGCCTCCATGTTTCTACAGGTATAATCAGCTATTACGTATTTGATTCATCATATAGATATATACTTTCTGGAGGAAAATGCTGTCTAGATTAAAAGATGGGAAACGATACGGAGCGGGCGTACGATACAAACTATAGCATCAGACGCTCTCTCTCTCTCTCCTTTCTTCCTGAGCAAAACACATTACTCAGCTGTTGCTCTCTCCTGGCTGTGAATTAAATTAACTTTCTTTCCTTGTGTTTGCTAGGCTGCGAGATGCAAACCCGACTAGGCTGCGAGATGCAACCCTGACTTCGCAGCGGTCTTCTCTGGGGGCGGTAGCGCGCAGGCGCTCCGGCCGTGCCCTCCCTCCACGGTCGACGCCGCCGGTGTGAAGGCGGAGAAGATCAGCGCAGCGAGGCACACACCCCTCCATGTTCTGCGTCCTGGACGCGGAGGTGGAGGCGCACCACTTCCTGGACGAGTAATCCCTCTGCCGCAAGTTCCTCTCTGGCGATATCTTCATTTACAGGTCGACGAAGGAGGTTCCCCTGCTGCTTCTTGAATTAGTTTCTTCCTCTTCTTCACGGATGTTCTGATGTTTGCAAAGAATTTGTTCTCGTGTTGTGGTCCGTTGAAAACAATATTGCGGTCCGTTGAAAGTAATGTTGCATACTGTTCTTTGAAATGTTGCATCTATAGAAAAAAATGTTACATACTGTTCACGGCGATGTTGTATTTTTTTCCAACGTGTCTTTTTTTTTAGATGCTTTGTTTTGATTTGTGATATTGCAACAGTTGTCCGGGATATGGCAACCATTGTCCGGGATGTTGCATAAAGCAGTGTACGGAGCTAGCGCTTGGACCGTACGTCCGAGCGCTAGTCGCACCCTTAAAAGATATATGCATGTAGTCATTGGTATAGTCTAGCGCAACTATGTGTTAAACTGGTCGAAGCGAGTATTCTCTGTTTCGTGGAATTGATCGAACCTTGAATTTTTTAAAAGAAGAGATTGTACCAATCAGGATATTGCAAGGAAGAAAACTACCTGTGGCTCAGAAGCTGTTCATTCCGTATAATGGTGTCCATGGATGAATGCAGTTATAATTGTTAGTTCAATTTCTGATTGGTCTGCTTTTTGTAAATGGAGATGTTGGCATCTTTCTGTAGTAAAAGGAATATTGACATTTTCTTTGGATTAAGTACAATTTTTTTTTCTCTGCACAGGTTGTTGTTCATCACTCTTGTGTTTTTATCTTCTAGAGACTCCCTATTTGCTTGCATGAGAATGAATGGTGATGCTTATAATGCCCCATCCTCCAGGTGGCAAAAAGAAACATATTTTTGCTTCTTTTAAAATGGATAATGTTACAAATTGAAAAATAACAGTCACATCCAGAGTTCTAACTCCTTTTCAATGTACCCTGAACCTACTGGGACAATTTTTCCGCTAAATGTTGCCGGTTTGTCTACAATTGGGACACAGGGTTTCCTCATCTTCCTGCAGTTTGATGCAATTTAGAGGACAGTGCACAGTGCATTACTGAATTGCAAGTGTGTTTTTACATTGTTCATGTACTGGGCATTGGTGTCATATATATGGGTGGGGCAGAGCCTGATGATCTTTATCTTTGTCGATCATGGTTGGAGCTTTTAAGAAGGCAGGCAATGGAGCATGGACAGTGATGGACAGGTGCTAATACTATTTGTTCTATTGTTGGCTAAATGAGGAATCTCACCCATATTTACCGACTTCTATACAGGCTTTCAGTAGTTTGAGCATTACTTGTTTGCCTAGCAATTACAGTTCAATTCAAGCATTCATATTTGATATGTAGTTCACAAAACAAGATGTGCCACTGTTTACTTGTGATTTGATTTTATTTCACGTGTATTTTGTCTTTTGTTTGCAGATTCTATACAGATTGCTAGGAATCTATACCAGACGCGGATTTTTGATTCATGTAATTTGTCTCTTTGATTCCTGAATTTTCTTTTTTCGCCATGTGTTTTTATATATATGTATCTAAATTTTGTTCATATACACATATTATCTGTATGCTTGCTTCGATAGTAGCTTTAGATATTCAAAGCATTATTCAGATCGAGATAACTTCCTTTTGTGTCTCCTTTTGCTATATCCTGTGTTGTATATGTTGAAGTATAAGTGAATTGTACGCCTTTCCTCATAAGCTTAAGCTTTTGGGTGAATTGGTTAGTGCATGTAACTTAACATGGTATCAGAGCCAAGAGGTCTTGAGTTCAAGACCCGGTTGGTGCAATTAAAAATAATAATTGCAACCCACTTCTATTCCACGTTTGAGGTCTAAAAGAGACTACACTTGAGGGGGAGTGTTGAAGTATAAGTGAATTGTACGCCTTTCCTCATCAGCTTAAGCTTTTGGGTGAATTGGTTAGTGCATGTAACTTAACAGTACAAATCATGGATGCTTAGTTGTGCCATTACTCTTCGTATATGGGATGTCCTCTCTGTATATTATGCAGCTTCCTGAATATGCTTTATAGAAGTTGTATAGAAAATTAGTTTTCTATGTGTGTTGTGTGGTTTTTCTCCTATTCCACTCATGACGTTAGCACATAAAAGGGCTTTTTAGCTTTATCCTTTTAGATTTGGTTGATCTACACTTCCAGTAGCTATTCATCTATATAATGGATAAATCCACTGTGACATCTTTTTAGTCATAGATCTTTTTATCAATGGATAAATCCACTGTGACATCTTTTTAGTCATAGATCTTTTTATCATATATACGATAGCTTATTTTAATTCTGGCATCGTAGGTGTTTGATTTTGCCTACATATTTGTGGCATCGTTCTGGTAGGCAGAATTTAATGGTACATCAGGATCCATTAGCTTGGCGTTAAGGATCAACTTTCATTGTTTTTAATTTCTTTGCTTTCTTCTGTACATAAAGAATTTCCAAGGTAGGAAATCACGTACTCACACCTTGGAAGCTATTTTAGAGCTAGATACAAATAAGCCTAACTAAACCAACATGAGAGATAATCTATTAAGATTTCTGTTATCAGCTTTTGATTTGATCTTTGCTCGGCCTGTTCTCTGGTCATCTTCAAACACATGCTTACAAATTTGGGTGGGTGCGCGGTTCGATGTTTTTTCTTCTTCAGTTCAGCCTATATGTCTTAGTTTTATAGGTATAGGCTGTACTTAATGCATTTCAAATCATTTTTGCAGCATCAGTTTATTAGCTATCTATCTAATGGATGGGCTGTTATTGAACAAAAAGTTCCATTTCTGTATGATTTCATTTTACTTGCAGGCTGCTTGCGGGAGGGCTGTCTTTGCTGCCACATGTTCGTATGTGCTGCAGCGTCCTATGTCTGGTGCTTGATGATAGAAGCTTTGTGTTTTCAAAGTCCAAGTATATTTTTGCATGCAATCTATGGAGTTCTAGACATGCCGAGTGCCTGAGATATTTGTGCCCTGGACATATTCACGGGATTTTACGGATCCACAGTAGCAAGGTATTGGTTTCTCAAGATTACTGGTATTGGTTTCTTCACAAAGCAAACTTAGCCAGCCTCCTCCAGTATTTCCTTGTTCTATAACTGATCACCCTTTACACTTCGATGAACTTCCCAATTCAGTAATGTTTTAATTTGGGTAGAAGGACACCTGTATTAGTCAGTGCCATGGAATTGTAACTATGCTTTGCTGAACATCAGTGCTGGCAGACTGGCTATCCCTGCCATTTCATTTGCGTCGATTGAATGGCTATTGCTACTCTTCTACATTCAGCTCTACTACAGACCGACCTACCATAGGAATGGAATGTTGATCTCCCAAGGTGTTTGGTCTAAGTTTTTTAGACACTGTTTGCTTGATCCGATGGTGGAATTTGTTACCTTTACTAGTTAAGTGTCTGTGCGTTGCTATGAAACATCTCATGAATATAATCATTTATCAATTAAGTAGATATAATACATCCCAATTTGTCAAGGCGCGCAAAGCGGAGCAAAAGAGTAGAGATGGAGAGGAGGAAGTGAGGCCGTTCAGATCCGGCCGATGGAAGCGGCGACGGGGCAGAAGCACGCGGAGCACAGCAGGGGTGGAGACGAGGGCAGAAAGGAGGACGCGCAGACGGTGTCGTAAGTGATGCTGGGAGAGGAGCAGAGAGCGCACGATGCGAAGGAATAATTTACTGATAACGTGGCCCAAATGCCAGTAGAGAGGGACAGGGGTGAGAGGGTGAGGAGGACAGATGACTATGAACTCCAATTTTTATGCAGTAGAGAAAGGGTGCTCCTCTCCACGGCGACACTGGATCATTCCCCAGGTCGACGGGTCTTATGGCATGCCGCGTGCGGCCTTGTAGTTGAAATAGACGCATGGACAGATATGTACACGCGCATGCAGTTTCATTGGTCCTTAATTCACTCCAATTTTGTTGCCAACATGGCAAAAACTATTGGTGATATGTCTTAGAGACAATTATAGAGATGATTGTATCACATCTATGTTTATGAGTTATTGAATAAATGTTATTCTGTTCCTTGAATAAATCATCATTGATAAACATTCACAAGTATGTGACTTGTTGGTGAAGCTCTTTAACTTAGATGATGTCGTTCTAAATGTATCTCTGGTTGGAACACTAGTGGCTCTACCAACCAGCACATGTATTGATTGATGATCATGTTTCACCGGTCATGTATATAGGGATATCAAATCAATAATGTGAACACATGTTAGAAAACATGGTGTTGGATTGACTCACCTTGAGACACTGTTGAGATTGTTACGATTTCATGTGTCATCAGTTGATCTCAAGCAATGATGATGTAAAATCCTTAGAGCTGAGATCAACATGGTTTTCTAAATGTGTAAGAGTACACTTTGGGGTTACCAAACGTTACTCCGTAACTGGGTAGTTATAAAGGTAGATTTCAGGTATGGTATGAAACATGCAGAGGAATGTGACAGGTCGAAGGGATTTGCACGTTCTAACATAACATGAGAGATATCTTTAGGCTCCTCGATGTGGTTGGATAAAGAAAGTGCATGACCATGCTACAACTGATCAAAGAGTTCGACCACGTGAAGTTATCTGACACTTGATCGAGAAAGTACTAAACAGTCTATGGATGACATGATATCTCACTTGGAGTTCAACCATGATATCGTGAGGCAAAGGGAGAATGCACGAGCTGGTCATTTAGTTCGATTAGATATGAACTAGTCGTGAATGGTTGAACATAATTACTAAGTGGTCGAAACCTGGTCGTAAGGAGTTACGAACCGGTCGAGACTTAATATGATCTGGTTGTATAGAGATACGAGCTGGTCGTTGGTGATAAGGACCTGGTCGTAGATCATATTGCATTAAGGTTCGTCCGATATTATTTGTGTGTATTCGGAATCATTATGTCCTGCTAGGAACCACTAACGACTCGTGATCGGAAAAGGTTTTCGAGTCACAATCGACTACGCATGAATACCGACTGAAAAAATCGCAGCCACGCTATAGGACTACCCTCTCCAGCCATAGATTCTTGGACGTCAGGCGGTGGCGGTGGCGTCGCTTGGCCTCGACCGGCACCCTGCCGACCACGGCCACGACCCCTACCCCTCGGCATAGCTAAACACCACAAACACAAACAACCAACCATCAGGCACACAATTCAACTAATAACTCAATTGCAAGAAAAACTATAACATTTAATGGAAGCGTATATGCAACGCGATAATCCTAAAACCCCACCTACTGTGCACAGTGTGTCAGGATTAAAAATTTCTAATACCACGGACCTACAACCCGCTCTGATACCAACTATAACACCCCAGCCCAGCACGAGCCTGGAATATTACTAAAACAACAAGGTTGAATTTAAAAATTAAGATAACAATTTTAAAACCTAAGTCATTACAATAAATTTCAACAGCGCCTCTTTTGTATAGTTAGCCATACAAGAGATCGTGTCGATTAACAATAGCATAACAGTGATTTTAAACATCTAACTTGCATCATAAACATAAATGACTTCAAAATACCATAATTAACTATATTACAAAATATCGAAAGCATGAAGTCATATCTAATAAAAACATCCTAGAAGTTTACTCAAATAAAAAATTAGAGTCCAAGTTTATTCATTTACGGAGGTTCCGGGAAGTGTGCAACAAATCAAATCACTAGCCCTTCCCATGCATGGCGACCGCGCAAGAGGTACCTAAAATAAAAATAAACAACAAGGGTGGGTCCATGACTCAGCAAGTGATAACAACTCAATAATATAGTTTGCGACTTATTCACCATCAATCATTCACATTAATCATGTCAAAATAGTTCATATGCTTTATGCAATGCAAATGTCAATAGAATACATCTTTATTTTCTCTTTGCAAATACCGGTATTACAGAGTATGCATCCGTCGATGCATACCCATGCATGTGCCTTCTAGCACAGGGACCATAAGCCTACACTCTACGAGTGTAGGGACCATAAGCCCGTCCAATCATGACGGGGACCTAAAAAATCAATACTTGGCCTCCACAAGGCCAAGCCTCAAGGATATCAACATGATGCATATGAGTTATCTAGCCAAGCCTCAAGGATATCAACATGATGCATATGAGTTATCTCAATTATTCAACATAAATACATAACAAATCAGTGGTGACATTCTTGAGTAAAGATATAACATAAACATGTAACAATCCATTGGTGACATTCATGAACAAAAACATAATCATAGTACAGATGTTCAAGCATTCACCACCATAATGCTACCGACTAATTTCACTTGCCTCAACCGTGCGAAGCTTGATGACGTGAAGAGGGTCATAATTACTACCGACAAATGATCACTACAGACTGCCAGAATTGAATCTATTACCGATATCGCCTAATCGCAAAAATTACAAACTAATCTAACAGGGTTGGGAGGGTTACCCTTGAAGACGTGCTAGCCCGTTGAATCTCCCGCGAGACGCTCCTCCCCTCCTTCTCCTCTTTCAACCGGCCACCAATGGGGAAATGGCGGCTCCGGGAGACGACAGCGTGGGGAGGAGGAGCAGCAGCAGGAGCCCTCGGTTGGGGAGGGGGAGGAGGCGCAGGACCAGGGAGGGGGAGGAGGAGGCAGCAACCAGGTGGGGAGGGGAGGAGGCGGTGGCGGCCAAATGGGGGGAGGGAAAAAGGGGGGTAGCGAGGGTTGGGAGGGGCACCCTCTTGGCCGGTTCCCCCTTTGGGCCTCTTGGGCCGCGGCCCGAGGCCCAGGTTGGCGGAACTTCACGGAAACCCCCTTGAAATTTCTAATAACTCTATTTTTATATTTAATTCCTTCCCCCGAATACTCTTCTATTGGCCCGAACAAATTTCGGGGTAATACACTCTACCCCCTTTAAACGGAATTCGACCCCGAATTCTAACCACACTTAACGCCCAAGAATAACACCACTAGAATTTTACCAACAATACCACATAGCTGCTGTGAATAATCCATGGTAAAGCTCGCGCATGCGAGACTCCAATTCCCAAGTGGCCCCCCTCTCGGTCTGTTGTGACCAGAGTACCTTGACATACTTCAACGTTTTGATTCTTAAGACCCGTTCTAACTTGTCCAAGATCTGTACTGGCTTAGATTCAAAAGATAGATCTTGCTCAATGGTTAAAGGTTCTAGCGAGATTAAATGCTCCGAGTCCCTCAAGTACTTTCTCAACATGGAGATGTGAAATACATTGTGCACACTGCACATGGACTCTGGAAGGTCCAAACGATATGCCAATTTTCCAATCCGTATTAGAATCAAGAAAGGCCCAACATACCTTGGGCTAAGTTTTCCTTTGGTTCCAAATCGCACAACACCCTTAGTGGGATACACTCTCAAGAGTACCTGATCCCCGACTTCAAACTCCAAGTCTCGCCTCCTCACATCAGCATAGCTTTTCTGTCTACTCTTAGCTACCAGCAAATTCTGCCTCACCAAGGCAACACGCTCAACTGTCTTCTGAATCCAACCCGGGCCCAATACTGCTTTCTCACCTACTGCATCCCAACAAAGTGGTGACCTACACTTCCGTCCATACAGAACCTCAAATGGCGCAGCCTTAATACTGGAATGATAGCTTTTATTATAAGCAAACTCCGCCAGCAACAACTGATCCTCCCAACTACCCTTCCATGATAAAACACAAGTCCGCAACATGTCCTCCAATGTCTGAATGGTACGTTCTGACTGCCCATCTGTCTGTGGGTGAAATGTTGTACTAAGGCGAAGCTGAGTGCCTAGTGCACTCTACAGACTCTCCCAAAAGTTGGAAAGAAACTTGGTGTCCCTATCGGAAATGATGGCCTTTGGTACCCCATACAATCTCACACATGTAAATAGGGGCCAAATTGCTCGCTGAGTTTGTCGAGCGGATAGGAATAAAGTGTGCAGATTTGCTGAAGCGGTTCACTATTACCCAGACTGCATCCTTCCCCCGCGGTGAACGAGGTAATACCACCACAAAATCCATGGAGATATCATCCCAAGGCCACTAAGGAACCTCCAGAGGCTGCAACAACCCTGCAGGACACTTATGCTCAGCTTTCACTTGCTGACAGACACCACAAGAAGCCACATAATTAGCAATATCCACCTTCAACCTCTTCCACCGGAAATTTTGTTTCAGATCACGATACATTTTTTCTTACCCGGATGAACAGTGTACGGGGTGCGATGAGCCTCCCTTAGGATATCATCTTTGACCTCCACCTTTTGTGGTACACAGAGGCGACCTTTAACCGCAAAATATCATAATTATCCAAACTTAAATATCCCTCTTTCCCCCTATCCAGACGTTTCCTAACCTCCCGCAATAACCGATCATTCTACTGTGCTTCCCGTACACGGTCTGGAATGGCTGACTCAAGGATCAAGTGTGTCTCAACAAGTGCTGTGCCTGCATAGCAATAAGATATCTCCATACGGTCAAAATCAGCAGTGAGAGAATCTAGTGTGGGAGGAGTCACCTTGCGACTAAGAGCATCTGCAACCACATTTGCCTTGCCAGGGTGATAATGAATTGAGATATCATAATCCTTAATCCTTGCCTTCTTGCATGAGAACACAACCCAGCCCAACTCGGGAAGCATCTGAATAAACTGTGAAATGCTTCCCAGGTAGGGGTGAAAACGGATCGGATACGGACGGATACTCTGCCATATTTGTTTTCATATTTTTTGCCGGATCCGGATACGAATACGGATATGAATAATATCGAATACGAATACAGCGAATACGAATTGAAACGAATACGGTCGTGGATATTTTTCGGGACATGAAAACCCCTTAAATTGTATGCCAGAAATTAACAAAAACATATAACTAGTTTATTTGATGCAAACATTCATGAATTGTTCATATTTTCAGCAACCACACATAACATTGGCACTAGCAAGTTGCATTAATTAGTTCATCACAAACATAACACTTAGTTTACCATATTTAGCTCATAAGTCGTAACTCACAAAGTCACAAGTCATCACACATTCACACTTAGTTCATCACATACATAAAACTTAGTTCACACTAATATTGATCAGGCTAGATGGTTAATATATACACAAATGACTCTAACATTCCAAAGTATGTTACCAAAAATAAAATTAATAAAGTTACTATTTTATTGAATTTTATGAGATTTAAAAGTCAATTATTTAATTTCCTAGTTTTCAATGTCAAAAATAAAATTTATTGAGATTTCTAGGATTTTATTGGATTTAAAGTGAAAATGAAAATAATAATAATAAATTTCTTGAATTTTCTGGATTTGAAAAAAAGCTTTTTCCTTTATTTCGGAATTAAAAATAATTTATGTGCAAAAATAAAAAACCAACTTTAACTTGGCATTAATTTTATTAAGTTCAAAATAATTCAGCGAGTTTTTGTGATTTTTTTATAATTTTTTAACTCTATTTGCTATTTTCTAAAAGGCTATTGGATTTGTTGCATTTTCTGACATTCGAAAATGAATTAAAATCTTTTTTTCTCTTTTGGGCTGAAATCCTCTTCTTTTGGGCCAAAATTCGGATATCCGTACTTAGTCTTATCCAGATAATCCGTATCCGTATCCGCCGGATAGCATGCCTACTGTATTTGTTTCCGTTTCCAACAAAAAAAAATGAATCCGTTTCCGATCCGAAAGGTATCCGAGAAAAATCCGATTTGAGAAAATCTGAATCCGTTTCCGTTCGGATCGGTCGAAAACTATCCGATCCGTTTTCATCCCTATTCCCAAGCTCAGGATGGGTAAGGACAGGAGCAGTCACCAGCTTCTCTTCCAAGGTATGGAAACTACGTTCACATTCATCATCCCACCGAAACTTCACATCCTTCTGCGTGAGTTGGGACATGGGCTTGGCAATGATAGAAAAATCATGCACAAACCACCGATAATATCCTGCCAGTCCAAGAAAAGTCCTCACTTCTTTGACACTGGTCGGTCCCCATTCTACCACTGTGGAAAACTTTCCTGGTTCAACAGATATTCTCTTATCATTTATAATATGCCCTAAGAATATCACTTCCGACATCTAAAACTCACACTTTTTCAGTTTAGCATAAAACTTATTCTCTCTTAAGGTTTCCAACACCTGCTTCAGATGACACCCATGGTCTTGTTCGGTCTTTGAGTAGATTAAAATGTCATCTATAAAAACCACTACAAACTCATCCAGATATTCGTGCAACATCCTGTTCATTGTCTCCATAAGCAGCAGGGGCATTTGTTAGTCCAAAGGACATAACCTTGAATTCAAAGTGCCCATACCTCGTGGAGAACGCCGTCTTTTCAATATTCTCCTTACGAACAGGTATCTGATTGTACTCGGACTGAAAGTCAATCTTTTAGAATACTTTAGCTCCCCTTAACTGATCAAATAAATCTTCAGTGTGAGGTAATAGATACTTATTCTTAATTGTCAACTGATTGAGGGCACGGTAATCAATACACATACACCACCTACCATCTTTCTTCTTTGTAAAGAGAACAGGAGCTCCCAAGGGACACACTGGAACGAATGAGGTCTTTGGCTTTTAGATCATCCAACTGCTTCTTCAATTCCTCCTAGAAAGGACAAGCCAAACGGTATGGAGTCATAAAAACTGGTCGAGCACCCGGAACCAAATCAATACTGAACAATACTGGGCGAGGTGGAAGCATGCCAGACAACTCCGATGGAAAGACATCCAGAAATTCCCGAACCACCGGAATATTTTCTACAGTCGGGGATACACTTGGCCTCTCTATAAGAAATAGAAGAAACACATTCTTTACTGCACGACTGCCGAAAACAAACTAACCAGCACAAAAAGTGAATGAGATGTGCACTCCCCTGAAAGACTATCTCTTGTGCGACGGAACTTGCAAGGTCACTGTCTTCCAGAAACAAGAGATGACAACACAGTAACGATGTAGCCAGTCCATACCTAGGATAACATCAAATGGTTCCATCTTCATAACCATTAGGTTAGCAACAAAATTATCCCCATCTAAAGAAATCACACAACCCGGACATACTGAAGAACTAGAAAGAATACCCCTAGGAGAGTTAACCAAAACTGTCTGGGCTATATGTTGTATACTCAAATTTGCCTTGCTAGCGAACTCTAATGATACAGAAAGAGAATGTAGCACCTGAATCAAAAAGGACAAAAGCCTCTACTGAATCCACTAGAAGCGTACATGTCACCACATCGGGACGGCCTACCGACTCAGCAGTAGGCATAGCATAGGACATAGGTGCTGGGGTGGCGGGAGCGCCAACACCCTGGTGCGGTGGTGCAGCAACTGCTGAAGATGCCGCGACCGGAAAGTGGGCTGCAGGGCTAGGCGGCCAAAAGTACCCTGGTGGCGGGATCCCTCCAGGAACTAGGTAATAAGGCTGAGGCGGTATCCAAGTCAGTGTAAGAGTGCTAGCATCTGCATTGACCCTCGAGAAGAAACGGCTGGTGTTGACGCCTGAACTGGCTCCCATTTAATGATACCAGCTGGATTCCGCTGACACACCAATGCCTTATGGCCCTCCTGACCACCGTGACGGCATGGGCCAGACCAGGAGTACCCAGACGCACGATATCCATTACCATACTTGAAGCATATCATGCCTTGCCCTGGAACTGGACGAAGCATAGGCGTACCCGCTGAAGGTCGAGATGTGACTAAAGACTACGGCCGTGAACTTAGGCTTGAAAGAATGCTGATGGTCTTTGAACTTCTTGGAAGCGGGCCTCTGGAAAGACCCACCTCCGCCACCAAAACCCCTCTTCTGACTGCTACCAGAGCCACCAGGAACCGCAGCATCTACTGGACCTTGCAACTCCTCAGTGAGCTGCATCTCTATCTCCATGCCCCTAGCCTGCTCTACCAGGGAGCTGAAATCACGCAACCCCAAAGCTCCCAGTACTTGATGATACTGAGGTTTAAGCCCCCTGCGAAACCTCTTTACTTTTTCCATGTCATTTGTGGCCACAGCTGGAACAAAACGAATTAGGTTATTAAAGCATGCTTCATATTCTGACACCGACATTTTGCCCTTCTTATAACTGTTCAAAGAAACCTCCATCCTCTCCACAAAAGAATCCGGATAAAACTTCCTCCAGAACTGCTCAACAAACAACTCTCAAGTAGCCGGTCCATGGGCAGCAGTCCTAGCTGATAGGACTCATTCCCACCAGACATCTGCCTGCCCCTTCAGTTGGAAGGCCACAAACTGAGCCCACAACTCTGAAGTCATCCCGAGTGCTGCAAAGTGCCTCTCCATATGACGCAGCCAGTTTGCAGCATCAACTGGTGTGCCCATCCCATCAAAGGTATCCAATCTCGGAGCGTTCCACTGATGAAGCCCCATAGCCAAGACAGTAGGAACCTCCACAGGAGCAGCAGCAGCAAGAACAGCCGCAGGGAAATGCTGGGGTTGAGCATGGCTCCCCTGAACCTTCCCATACTGAATTGTGAAGCAACTTCTTCTTCCCACGCTGTAGGACTGTCCTCTCCAGCCACAGATTCTTGGACCTCAGGCGATGGCGTCGCTTGGCCTCGACCGGCACCCTGCCGACCACGGCCACGGCCACGGCCTCTACCCCTCGGCATAGCTAAACACCACAAACACAACAACCAACCATCAGGCACACAATTAAACTAATAACTCAATTACAAGAAAAACTATAACATTTAATGGAAGCGTATATGCAATGCAATAATCCCAAAACCCCACCTACTGTGCATAGTATGTCAGGATTAAAAAATTTCTAATACGACGGACCTACAGCCCGCTCTGATACCAACTGTAACACCCTAGCCCAGCATGAGCCTGGAATGTTACTAAAACAACAAGGTAGAATTTAAAACTTAGGAAAACAATTTTAAAACCTAAGTCATTACAATGAATTTCGACAGCGACACTCCTTTGTATAGTTAGCCATACAAGAGATCGTGTCGATTAACAATAGCATAACAATGATTTTAAACATCCAACTTGCATCATAAACATAAATGACTTCAAAATACCATAATTAACTCCATTACAAAATATCGAAAGCATGAAGGCATATCCAATAAAAACATCCTATAAGTTTACTCAAATATGAAATTAGAGTCCAAGTTTATTAAAAAATTCTACCATGCAAATCAGGACGCCATACAAGCGATCACAAATCATTATCACGAGACGCGTAGTGCAGCGGAAGAAGAGTTGGAGCAGCCTGGTCCAACGAATAGGGTGTCGATGTAGTGGTTGTAGTCGATCGTTCACCGTATTAGATTGTCCTCGTAGTCGATCGTCCAACGTAGTTTATCGTCCTCGTAGTCGATCGTCTTCTCTTAGTTGATCACCCTCGGTGGCGATCCTCTCCTCCAACAACCAATCGAGTTCCTCGCCAAGGTCGTGGATCGTCCTAAAGGGCAATAGCAACCGCAGTAGCACCTCTACAGTATACACACGTCTAGGGAAGGAACACCGTACGCGGTGTGCTAGCACCAACTCGCACGGTAGGGCTCTGTGGAAGATGGTGGCTAGGGTTTCGGTAGAGCAACTCACGTCACGTCTTACGTGTCTCGTGTATACTTGTATCAACTCTCTCCCCAATAGCCTCAAGCATCTCCTTATATAGTGCCCGTGACAGATCCTATCCAAACACGTTTGACGAATTCGTACTGGTTTGTTCCAAACCGTTAAGTGTGTGACCCGTTAGGTTCATGCGTAATCAGTTGTGACTCGGAAATTTCTTTCCGATAACGAGTCGTTAGCGGCTCCTAGAAGGACATAACGATTTCCGAATACACACAAATAATATCAGACGAACCTTAATGCAATATGATCTACGACGAACACCTTATCACTAACTACCATCTCATATCTCTATACGACCAGCTCATATTTGGTCTTGACCAGTTCGTAACACCTTACGATCGATTTCGACCACGGTAGTGATCATGTTCGACCAGCCTACGACCAGCTCGTATCTCCATACGACTAGTCCGTATCTGATCGAACTGAAAGACCTTCTCATGTATTCTCCCTTTGCGTCACGATATCTGGTTTGAACTCCGGTGAGATGTTATGTCATCCATGGAATGTTCAATACTTTCTCGATCAAGTGTCGGATAACTTCATGTGGTCGAACTCTTCGACCACCAGTGGCATGGCCATGCACTTTCTTTATCCGACCATATTGAGGGGCCCAGATATATTTCTCATGTTATGTTAGGAGGGGCAAATCTCATATCCGACCAGCCACATTCCTCCGCATATTTTATAGCATACCTAAAAGCTACCTTTATAACTACCTAGTTACAGAGTAGCATTTGGCAAACCCAAAGTGTACTTTTACACTTGTAGAAAACTATGCTGATCTCAGGTCTAAGGATTATACATTATCATTACTTGAGACCAACTGATGACACATGAAATCATAATAATCCCAGCAGTGTCTTAAGGTGGGTCAATTCAACACTATGTTCTCTAACATGTGTTCACATTATTGATTCGATATCCCTATATCCTTGATCGGTAAAACATGATCATCAATCTATACATGTGCTGATCGATAGGATCACTAGTGTTCCGACCTGTGACATACGACTAGGGATACATTTAAAACGACATCATCATAAGTTAAAAGATCTTCACCTACAAGTCACATACTCGTTAATTTTTATAACCAATGATTCATTCAAGGAACAAAATAACATTTATTCAATAACACATAAACATAGATGTGATACAATCATCTCTATGATTGCCTCTAGGGTATATCCCCAACAGTCTCCCACTTGCACTAGAGTCAATCATATAGGTATCGAATACCCATAGCTCTTGTGTGCATCTCATGCTTAGCTTGCGGGAGAGACTTCGACCACTCTGGTCTAAGACTTCGACTACTCTGATTGCGATATGAAATCATCCTTGTCGATTTGGAAGCTAGCATCGGTGTAACCATTTATGACCAACTCTTCCTCACCACCATACACAAGGAATGCATCTTTAGTCCTTCTCAAGTACTTAAGGATATTCTTGATTATTATCCAGCGAATTTCACCTGGATCCGACTGATATCTGCTTGTAACACTTAGAGCATACGACACATCTGGTCATGTACATAGCATAGCATACATGATAGATCCAATAGTTGAAGCATATGAAATTATACTTATTTTATTTCGCTCATCGCTGGTCGAGGACATTCAAACTCTGACGACTGGGCGTGGTCGTGGTTGAATAATTATTGAACCTCGACGGGCGTGGTCGTGGAGAAAGAAGAGGTCCTCCGTGGGAGGATTGCTCCAAAATTCTGGTTAAGACCGAGTGCGGTATGTGAAATGTACTAAAGTGTAAAACGACATTTACCTTTTTCTTTTCACAACTTGATTTGCTTTTCTTTATTTGATCAGACTCCTTGGCCCAGAGAATGCTTCTTTGAGAGTCCATTGCTATCCCTTCATTCCTTTGGAGAGGTATCAATGGAGGTGGTGACATCACCTTTGACCAGGTGGCCGATGAAGTCGAGACTCCAGAGTGACTTCCACATCTGCTGAGGCATAGATGTCGAGATGGGAGCAAAAGCATCAAACCGTTGCTTCCCATCGAGAAGAGGTCAAGAAATTGTTCTCAATTAGTAGGTAAGAAAAGCTTTTACCTATAATTATCTTTGTGTTATCTTCCTCTAGAAGTATATTTTTGTTTGACCGATATTATTCTTTTGAACAAGTAGAAGCTCTTTGTTGTACCCAACAGCGATGAAGACTAGTCTTCAAGGCAACATCACTCTCTGAACAATGTGTTAGTGAGCTACATTACGAGGAAAAACTCCTCGAGAAGATACTATAGACACAAGTACCATTGGGGAACAAGTCGGAAAATTGCACCACTCAAGACTAATCAGTCTCAATAAGGGACTCGAAGCTGCGATAAGATTACGCTTTGGCGAAACTTAAAGCTCAAGACCCCCCTTTAATGTTAAACCAATCGAAGCCGATTGGATGAATCGAGGCAAGTCGTTTGATTGAGAAATCACCTAAAAAGGTGTGCGGCTCTCCCCGTGAGTAATCTTGTAACTACCTTGTAAGCTAATTTTTGTTGATGAGTAATATATGATCCGCCTCATTTCACGAAAATCATCTTGTCGAGTAGTTAGTAACTCAAAAGATAATAAGCGAATGAAAGACTGAATTGAAGTCAAATTAATAACTTTATCCTAGCTCTATTTGCTTAGATTGTTTAGACAATCTAAATAAATAGTGTTTAAAAATGGGGTTTACCAAAGAGAGTTTATTTAACTTATAGCTTTTGTTATACACAAAAGAGTAAAGCGACTGACACTAGGAAGTTCCTTCTAGTGGGCGGGACCACGTGCGAGAGAGGAAAGACTTCGACTAGGTGATGTTCCCATCTCAGACTAGTTTAATCAAACCAAGAACGACAACTTGAGTTAAACAAGCGTCTTAGAGTACTTTAGTCATTCGTTCGTCCTTTTTGGTGGACTTGATAAGTCTTTTCCAAGAGCAAAAGTAGGAGATCGGCGACACTAGGAAGTTTCCTTCTAGTGGCGACCACATGCGAGAGGAAAGACTTGACTAGGTGTGTCTCTTCCTTCGACCGGTTAAAACAAATCGAGTACACCAAGGTGGTCAAACAAATGTAAGAAAGTGCACTCTACTTAGAATATTTTTGAATTTCTTGAAAATGATACAATCATCTCTATGATTGCATCTAGGGTATATCCCCAACAGTCTCCCACTTGCACTAGAGTCAATCATATAGGTATCGAATACCCATAGCTCTTGTGTGCATCTCATGCTTAGGTTGCGGGAGAGACTTCGACCACTTTAGTCTAAGACTTCGACCACTCTGATTGTGATATGAAATCATCCTTGTCGATTTGGAAGCTAGCATCGATGTAACCATTTATGACCAGCTCTTCCTCACCACCATACACAAGGAATGCATCCTTAGTCCTTCTCAAGTACTTAAGGATATTCTTGATTATTATCCAGCGAACTTCACCTGGATCCGACTGATATCTACTTGTAACACTTAGAGCATACGACACATCTGGTCATGTACATAGCATAGCATACATGATAGATCCAATAGTTGAAGCATATGAAATTATCCTTATTTTATTTCGCTCATCAGTGGTCGTAGGACACTGACTCTTGCTAAGATTAATGCCATGTGCCATGGGCAATAAACATTTCTTGGAATCTTGCATGTTAAACAATTTCAACACCTTATCTATGTACATATTCTGGCTTAATCCAATCAATCAGCCTTTTAGATCTATCTCTATAGATCCTTATACCAAGAATATATGCTGCATCTCCTAACTCTTTCATTGAGAAACTATTTCCTAATGAAGTTTTAACAGATTTAAGCATTGGAATATCATTTTCGATCAATAGTATGTCAACCACATACAAGATCAGAAATACAAGCTTGCTCCCACTAACCTTCTTATAAACATAGGGTTCTTCTTTGTTTTTTATGAAGTCAAACACTTTGACCACTTCATCAAAATAAATGTTCCAACTCCGAGATTCTTGCTTCAATCCATAGATGAATTTCTTAAACTTACATACCTTTCTAGCTTCCTTTGGATCGGCAAAACCCTCAGGCTATGTCATGAACACATTCTCGCGTAGGTTTCCATTTAGGAAAGCCATTTTACATCCATTTGCCATATCTAATAATCGAAATATGCAGTAATAGCTAGAACGATCCGGATAGACTTAAGCATCGTGACAGGTGAGAAGGTTTCATCATAATCAACAGCTTGAATTTGTTTGAAACCCTTCACGACCAGTCGTGCCTTATGAATGTGAACATTTTCATCCATATCTATCTTTTTATTAAAAATGCATTTGCATTCAATGCTCGTAACATCATCAGGTGCATCAACCAAGTTCCAAACTTGATTATCATACATGGATTTTATTTCGGATCTCATGGTTTCAAGCCATAAGTCAGAGTCTAGGTCCATCATCGCTTCCACATATGTTTTAGGTTCATCATTATTCAATAATAAAATGTTATGCCCATACCTTATAAGCAATTGACGTAACCTTTTTATATACATGGGGCTAATGCCTCATCTACAAGTTCAACAACACTTTGTTCATCCTGTAAAGGTTCATTAGGGGCCGAAACATTTTCAGATGGTTCTCGAATTTCTTCGAGTTGCACCTTACTCCCACTGACTCCTCGAGTTTCTTGGAGAAACATCCTGTAAAGGTTCATTAGGGGCCGAAACATTTTCAGATGGTTCTCGAGTTTCTTGGAGAAACTCTTTCTCCAAGAAGACGCCATTACAGGTAACAAACACATTGTCATCAACCCGATTATAAATATAATATCCTTTAGTTTCCTTAGGATACCCCACAAAGAAGCACTTATCGAATTGGGTGTGAGTTTATCAGACGTCAAACGTTTTACACCAACCTCACAACCCCATATTCTTAGAAAAGACAATCCAGTACACTTCCCAATCCATATCTCATATTGTGTCTTCTCCACCGTTTTCGATGGAACCCTATTTAAAGTGAAAGTAGTTGTTTCTAGAGCGTATCCCTAGAATTGCAATGGAAGATCATATTTGCTCATCATTGACCGAACTATGTCCAACAATGTTCGATTCTGTCGTTCAGACACCCCATTCCTTTGAAGCGTCCCTAGCGGAGTAAGTTGTAGAACAATTCCACACTTCTTTAGATGATAATCAAACTCATGGCTTAAATATTCACCTCCACGATCAGATCGTAGATATTTGATTGTCTTGCCAAGTTGATTCTGCAGTTCATTTTGAAATTCTTTGAACTTTTCAAAGAATTTTGACTTATGCCTCATCAAATAGACATAACCACATCTATTGAAATCATCAGTAAATGTTATGAAGTATTGAAAAACCACCTCTGGTCGGAGTGCTCATTGGTCCGCATACATTCGAATGCATTACGACCAGTAAGTCACTCGCCCTCTCACCTCTGGTCGTGAAGGGCACCTTTGTCATCTTGCTAAGTAAATAAGATTCACATGTTTCAAATGATTCAAAATCAAATGAGTATAGAAGACCATCTTTATGGAGCTTCATCATACGCTTCTCATTTATATAACCTAGTCGACAATGCCAAATGAAAGTAGGGTACAATTCATTAGGTTGAACTCTCTTAGCATTTATGTTATAGATGGGTTCATCCTCAAGATTCAAAACATACAATCCATTCACCAATGGAGCATGACCATAAAATATATCTTCAAAATAAATTGAACAACAATTGTTGTTTATTCTGAACTCATAACCTTCTACTCCTAAACATGAAGCAGAAATAATATTTTTGCTTAAGGCTGGACATAATAACAATTATTTAGTTCCATAACTAATCATGAGGGTAAAGATAATGGTAAAGTATCAATAGCTAATGCAACAACTCTTACTCCATTGCCCACACGAAGAACAACATCTCCTCTTGCCAAACTTCTACTCCTTATCAGTTCCTGCATCAAATTGCAAATATGAGCAACCGATCCGGTATCAAATACCCAAAAACTGGTCGGAGAAGTGGCGAGATTAATTTCTATAACATTTATACATGAACTGGAAGTCTTACTCCCCTTGTTCTTTTTCATCTCTATGAAGTACTTCTTACAGTTTCTTTTCCAATGCCCAGTGTCATCACAATGGTAACATTTTGATTCAGGCTTAGGACCCAGCTTGAGCTTCTTAATCTTAGCTTTGAGACTCTCGATCTTATTTTGAGTCTTTCCTTTGCTCTTTCCCTTTCCCGACTTACCCTTCTTCTTGAACCTAGTAGTCTTTTGAACCATCCTCACATGATTGAAACTTTTCTTGATGCTCTCCTTGGTACCTTTAAGCATGCCATGCAACTTGATCATTGACTTCTCCATGCCATTCATATAAAAATTCAATATGACTGGCTCAAAACACGTCGGGAGCGATTGGAGAATCATATAAGTAGTCAACTCTTGGCTAAGGGGAAAACCAAGCTTTTCCAAGCTCTCCATATGACCAATCATCTTAGTCACATGAGGACTGACAGGGTTGCACGCTGACAACCTACAAGAAAACAAAGCTTTCGAGGTATTAAACCTTTCTGCCCTTGCTTGATCTTGAAACATACCATTCAGACCTGTAATTGTATTGTAAGCATCTGTGATCTCATATTGCTTTTGAAGCTCGAGTTTATGGTCGCAAGCATTAGGTAGTGCACATTGACTGTGTCATTACAATGCTTCTCATAAGCATTCTTTTCAACTCGAGTAGCATTAGCATTTGGTTCCTTGGGATAGGGACCCTCTAGAACATATTCCTTCTTTTCTTGTTTGATAACAATTCTTAAATTACAAAACCAGTCAATAAAGTTGATTCGATTTAGCTTTTCTTTCTCAAAAACAGATCGCAAATAAAAGGTAGGTGCAGAAGAAGAAGTAGGTGCCATGAACTACAACAGAAATATGTGCTAAAATCCAGCACTATATTTAGGTAAGATATTCTATTGACACTCATGTTAGTGGTTGTGTTCGACTAGTCTACGACCAGCTCGTATCCCCATATGACAAGTATGGACCTAGTCGTATCCCCATACGACTAGTCTGGGCCCGGTCGTATCACTATACGAACAATCCATACCTGGTCAAACTTAATCATCAACAATCAATAAAAGATATTCTCACTATATGTTCTAAATCATATTTCCTCAAACATCGTATATTGAGTTCAAAATGCAAAAATCATTAAGTCCTACTAATCTTTGGCATCACTGCTAGAAACTTAGTGATTTTAGGTAGGCAACCTCTTGCCAATCATATCACATATGAATTTTATCTGTTGGACGACATTTCTATGCCTCAATGACTATCATTATGCCCCAAGGCCCAAAACCATTTTGACAGCCTTGTTAAGTTAAACCAATGCTATGCATGTAGGTGTCTGACACCCACCCCATCTTATTAAGATAGTCAATGATACTCTATTTTGGTAGACCTACTAATTAACAATTAAAATTGTGATGGTCGCAGCAATTGGAAGGGCGTCAAATTTATGTAATTTTTTAGGGATACTATTATACCATGTTAAAACATCTAATTATAAAACATGATCAAATAGCATGATAGGAATAAACATTCACAGGTAATCATATTAAATTGTAAAATAGTACGACCCTTAACATGACGATCTCCATCACCATATTTTCTGTCCTTCGCCCATCATGCTTGAAGTCTCCGACCGCATTCATCTACTGAGCAATTACTCCTAAGAGCCAGTAATGAATTACAGACGATAATATCAAGCATCACATGTCGGTACGCAGACCGTTATACAATAATATGTAACTCGGTGGCTATCTCACAGCATGACACGCAGCCATGAGAAATCCATACATCATCACATACACAATGAGCCATGTTATTCACATTAATCCTGGCAAAAACGATTAATGTATAGAATCCAATTGTATCGGGTGACATGAACACATAGTACTATATAACGCGACTACGACCACGTCGGTACCGCTAGCCGGTTAGCGGGCGGGGTTCGAAGGGGTGGCACTACTCGGTGGTCGAGGGCAGCGCTCTCGGAAACCTTTTCTGGGACATGAATCTTATTCATGTAATTGAGCCTCGAAAATCATCGTATTAATCATATTAATCCTATTCTGAACCAATCTAATCACTACCTTGATACGACCACACACTGCGGCATACTCGATGGCGGAAGTCCGACCGGTTTGAGTATTATGTAGTGTGGTCGTGAATAGGCGCAACAAACCATCTGGTCCTTTTGGCTCATACCTTCTCGTAAACCTATCTGCTATCACCGAACATCGATCTATCTTATCGGTCAATGCCTAGACCGTTCCATCCCTATAATCCGATCTAGGTTATCAAACCCGACCAGTAATAGATCCAATCTACTACTGCCACATATCAAGTATATGTGACCGATCCAGATCAAAAACTATGCAGAGAGCTCTGATACCACTAAAGGGATGCGGGTAGGCTACGCTAGCTGATAATTCAAAAATTCTACCACGTAAACCAAGGCACGATGCAAGCAAGAGATCATAGATTGTTACCATCAGATGTGCAGTGCAGCGGAAGAAGAGTTGGAGCAGTCTGGTCCAACAAAGAGCGTCTCGATGTAGTGGTCGTAGTCGATCTTTCACCGTATTCGATCGTCCTCGTAGTCGATCGTCCAACATAGTAGATCGTCCTCATAGTCTATCGTCTCCTCATAGTCGATCGTCCTCGGTGGAGATCGTCTCCTCCAGCAACCAATCGAGTTTGTCACTAAGGTCGTGAATGGTCCTCAAGGGCAACAGCAACTGCAGTAGCGCCTCTGCGGTATCCACACGTCTAGGAAAGGAATATCGTACGCCAGTGTGCTAGCACCAACTCGCACGGTATGGCTTTCAAGAAGATGGTGGGTAGGGCTTCAGTAGAGCAACTCACGCCATGTCTTACGTGTCTCGTGTATACTCGTATCACCTCTCTCCCTAATAGCCTTAAACATCTCCTTATATAGTGCTCGTGACGGATTCTATCCGAACACATTTAATGAATCGATTTGTACTGGTTTGTTCCAACCGTTAAGTTTGTGGCCCGTTAGGTTCATGCGTAATCAGTTGTGACTTGGATACTCTTTTTCGATCACGAGTCGTTAGTGGCTCCGAGCAGGACATAACGATTCCCGAATGCACACAAATAATATCGAACAATGCAATATGATCTACGACCAAGTCCTTATCACTAACTACCGGCTCGTATCTCTATATGACCAATTCGTAACTCCTTACAACTAGGTTTTGACTACATAGTGATCATGTTTGACCAGTCTACGATCAGCTTGTATCTCCATACGACTAGTCTGTATCTGATCGAACTGAAATACCTTCTCATGTATTCTCTCTTTGTCTCACGATATCTGGTTTGAACTCCAGGTGAGATGTTATGCCATCCATGGACTGTTCAATAATTTTTCGATCAAGTATCGGATAACTTCATGTGGTCGAACTCTTCAACCACCAGTGGTATGGCCATGCACTTTCTTTATCCGACCACATTGAGGGGCCCAGAGATATCTCTTGAGATATCTCTTCTGTTATGTTAGGAGGGGCAAATCAAATATCCGATCAGTCACATTACTCTGCATGTTTCATATTATATCTGAAAGCTACCTTTATAACTACCCAGTTACGGAGTAGCGTTTGGCAACACTAAAGTGTAATCTTACACATGTAGGAAACCATGCTGAACTCAGGTCTAAGGATTATACATTATCATTGCTTGAGGCCAACTGATGACATATAAAATCATAACAATCTCAGTAGTGTCTAAAGGTGGGTCAATCCAATACCATATTCTCTAACATGTGTTCACATTATTGATTCGATGTCCCTATATCCATGACCGATGAAATATGGTCATCAATCAATACATGTGCTTGTCGATAGGATCACTGGTGTTCCGACCAGCGATATACGACCAGGGATACATTTAGAACGACATCATCATAAGTAAAAAGAGCTTCACCAACAAGTCACATACTCATTAATTTTTATAACCAATGGTTCATTCAAGGAATAAAATAATATTTATTCAATAACTTATAAATATAGACGTGATACAAGCATCTCTATGATTGACTCTAGGGCATATCACCAATAGGAGGGGGGTGGAGGGCGCAGCACGGGCGTTAGGTGGTGGCAAGGGGCTCTGGGCGTCGGGGGATGCCAGATGCGGAAGCTGAGGGGAGCCCGGGACCACCGGGAAGGAGTTAGGGTTTAGACTTGGACCACTTGGCCATTTGAGGGTGCTACATGGGCTTAAATACATAGGATGGATTGGGCTGACCTGGTATTTTGGCCCACCCAGCATCAGGCCTAGGCGCCGCCACGTACATACATACACGTCGATGACAAGAAAATAAGAGGGAAGGTCTTTACCCCCAGAAGGTGAGTGTGAAGTCAGGGCGCCTCGAATAGGTAGAAAATTGTGAACATTTGATCTGGACCATCTACTGGTATTACCTCAAATATGGTATAGTCCGTTATCCAAATAGGCTTCTGATTATAAATTTTTAGGGATTGTTTGGATACATTATGACCCGACTCAATTCTTTCGAATTAACTCAGAATTTAAACTAAAATCTCTTATAATTCAAAAAGATTGATTCTAATCACTTCCTATCCAAACAAACCCTAATTACTCCAATTGTTTTATTCTGTGGTGACTGGTGACACGAAACCGTGCCAAGGTATTTTGTCGACGCCCTATTCACGTCCTAGTCAATTCCAAGCACCTTTCGTTTCCAAATGGGTGCGACTTCACATGGGAAAAAAGATGCGAGAAAACGAAGTAACTGGCTCCTGCCTGTCGAGCGCGTGAACGACGTAACTACGCCGACGGCAGACGGCAGACGGCAGACGGCAGCTTTTCAAAACTCTCCCCGTCTCCGATCTCCGATCTCCAACCTTGTACCGTGTCTCGTCTCAGATGAGCCAGATCCATCCGTCACTCCCTACGCACACTCGACCATGACCTGTACGGCTGTAACAGCCCACAAAATCAGACCACTAACTAGCGGCTTAGCGACCAAGCGTGTTCAACCTGTTCCGAGTTCGCATGCCCCCGAGTGTACGTAATTTCTCGTTGTAGTGTCGGATACGATAATCAGAGAGGTAAATAATTGTAATATTTTTTTTTGAATTACTGAAAAGGATCTGTTCCGAATTCAATCAACAACTGAATACTACATATTCGTACGAATTGATCTCCTCATCGTAGTGGTCGAAACTACTGTAAGCAGTTCTACCAGTCGATGCTATTATCGACAACCGGAAGAACAATACAGAACGTAATCGAAGAAGATGATATCGACCTGGTCGAGATAGTTACGACCACCTAGTCGAAAAAGTTCGACTATCAGATTTCTTCCACCCTTCGACTCGGGAGATTTACGCACTGCAAAGAACAAAAGCAGATCGAAGACGATAGACGAGAACAAGTCGATGACCTTCCGGAACAGGAGCTAGTCGAAGACTGATCAACACGGGAGCTGGTCGAAGATAGAAGAACAGATCGAAGACGATGAACTAGAACAAGTCGAACACAATGCCCAAAAGCACAAACCGTCAGCGATGACTGAAATTCTTTAGAAACGACTTGATTTATTATTTCTCAATCATGTTCTATGTCTACAAAGTGCTCTCACGGTACCCTTCAAATCCTAACAATAAAGCACCGAAAATCTCTCTTTGCTGAAAGCCGTTGCCGCCAAAAACCACAAAAAGGCTACCACAAGCGCACGTTACTCTTAATCTCTTCGGCATTTTATGCTTGGCTCTAAATCGTGTTCTTATCAACACGGACACATAATCCCATCTCTTCTGTGAAACAAGCGAACCGAACCCCTCTAATGACGGAAATATCTCTCAACCTTCCGATTATGAAAGTATTCAATAACCTTTTACGCGTCAAAGCCTCCAAGACGGCACCTCCTGTAGCTTCGACCACGCATCATACATTCATCTTTAATCTCCATATACCCCAGTGTGAGCACGACCACCTCGTGACATCTACGACCACCTGAACCTTGGATTCCCCCCTCCAAGTTTCGGTCTCCCTCTTCATCGGCCATGATCGTCTCCACGCTCAACCTGTACATGCAAAGATCAAAGAACATTTTCCTAGCACAAGTTCTCAAACTTGATCAATATCAGCTCACACACGCATATCACACTCTCATTTATCAATAAACACAAGCCAGATCAACCACGACCTTAAATTCCAGCTTTCAGAAAAACAACTCGAGATCACTCTGTAAACCGGTCTTACCGCTGTGTACACGCCGGTCATACCGCTGACCAACCAGACACAAGTACTCAAGGTACTCGAAGAAACCAAGACTTCAAGCACTTGAAACCTACGATTACTTACTATAAGTGTACAACCACCGATCAGGAATCTACGACCACTGATCGTAAAGCCTACGACCACTTACCAGTAGCTACGACCACTCAGCACAAAGCCCACTGTCGACGATCGAGTTATCGATCTTATGAAATAAAATAAAGAAAAATAGAAAAGAGTTCTTGAGAAATGATGTGACTGCTCTTTATTGCTATGAATTGGATCTTTTACAAGAGATGTTCTTGACTAGGCGGTGGACTAATCATAATTACACTCAGCGCAGAACCTGCTATGCTAATGCTTCAGATGAAATTCAATAGTCTATTGGTCTTCTGAATTGGCTTCGATCCCATTTCCCCCGTTCGCGCCCTTTCTTAAATAGTTGATGAAGTGGCGGAAGTTAATACTGGTATAAGCGTCTATTGGGAGTGTCGCGACTAGTCGGAGTAAGACGACGGTTGATGAAGTATCAACCATTTGGCGGTTTAATGTCTGTGAGATAGTAAATTGCATGGTAGTTTATCGCTAGTGTCTTAGGATCATGAAATATCGCGTGGTATGGAGCCAATACAATATATGCTCTATTCATCACACGACAAAAGATATGCTTAGAGCCGAATCAAATGCCAGTTCATTGCTTGTACGAGTAATCATCTGGTCGGGGGCTTGGTACAGGACCTTATCCGACTAGTGTACCTATAAGCAACACCTGGAATTCTAACGATCACAGAGGTCGTTATCTTCAGAGGTTACGATTGTTACGACAACGGGGGTTGTTAGCCTTAGGGTTTTTACAACTCTTACGACCACAGGGGGTCGTTAGACTTAGGATTTACGACTACGAATACATATGGTCTTTTATCTATGCATTTAAAGTAATACATGAAGATTTTAATCCTCGTCACCCACGACTACCGACCACGAAGCCCACGAATACCGACCACGAAGCCTACGACTATAGACCATCCACCATCCACCAGTCATTGTAGCTTCGACCATCAACTAGTCACTGTAGCTTCGACCTTCGATCAGTCACTGTAGCTTCGACCTTCGACTATGCAACTCCGAATGCCCTTCGTACTCGATACACACATCGACTTACGACTGAATACATTACTTGGAGCTCTACCACTCGGTACTCAGAAAACTAGCACTCAGTACTTGGAGTTACAGTACTCGTGGGTACAGTACTCAGAGCTACAGTACTTTGAACTTTATTACTCGGCACTCGAGGCT
This sequence comes from Hsuehochloa calcarea, assembly GCA_036346395.1. NCBI lineage: Eukaryota > Viridiplantae > Streptophyta > Magnoliopsida > Poales > Poaceae > Hsuehochloa > Hsuehochloa calcarea. The sequence goes on from CM070606.1 coordinate 34,671,356, forward strand.
ACGGTACTCGTAGCTATAGTACTCCGAGTCCAGTCAAAAGGGATCATCGAGTATCAACGATTAGACCACCCTGAAAATCCAATAACCGAAACTTCCACAACCACAAATGTCAATATAACCCAAACATCAATTATTCATTATCACTACGTATTGATTATCCAAGTAGAGTAAAAATTAAGAAGCTTTGTATATTATCCAAGTCATTGCGTATTGATTAAATAGATTGACCAAACCATCTTTTTTAGTAGAGCTATCTAGATCATATAAAGTCATATATCATATAGCAATGTCAAAACAAGTCTTTAGAATGATTAAGTAAGTTAAATTACTGACAGATATATCAACAATGACCAAACCGATTATAAAGAGCACAATGAAATATCACAAAGAAAAGTGAAGCAAATTTTAAATCTAGATGAACTAGTAGTCTTATGTACCAACCTATTAATCCAACTCAAGTCTTAAGCGTGTGGCATGCTTTGAGCATATTTCTTTTCAATGGTGGCATACTTGTAGCATACTTATTTTTAATTGTAGCATGCTTGAAGCATATTTTTTGTTATTGGAGGACATTTTATACTCTTTTGTGTGTGTGTATGTATGTATGTATGGCATGCTTGAAGTATACATCTCTTCAATTTTCTCTTTCTCTTTTTATAACATACCAAATTGAGTGAACATAAAAGGATTGCAATAAGAGACATATAAGCCTCAAATTCAACATTTAAAATATGACTCACAAGCAAGCTAATTCTTTCCGATGAACATCGCAAAGTCATAATTATAATCAATCTAGTCACAGTCTTCCGCCATATCAGCTTTAGTTCAAATGAGACAAAGTAATTATAACCAGTCATGATCAAAAATACACAATACATGAGTAAATATGATAAAGAGAGCTGTACACCTCAATTTATTTCAATGGCTTGGACTTGATGAATTGTTTGACAAAGATAATAAATAAAGCTTCTGACAGTTTAAACAACATACCCCCCTTCAAAATAATCCCATAGGATGCAACACACCCAACTCACTTCGTAAAAGAGCAAACCGTGTATCTGAAAACCTAGAAATAATGTGAGTTCTCTCATCATGCCCATCTCAAATTCTCTGCTTATAGTATCTGAAAACTTGGAAACAAGAGCATGCGAGGAACCACCAAAGATGATATCATCTACATAAATCTGAATGAGTAAAAGATCATTGCCATGCTTGAGAGTAAACAATGTTTTATCTACCTTGCCCATTTGAAAATCATTTTTCAACAAATATGATTTAAGCCTATCATATCATACTCTAGGTGCTTGTTTCAAATCATATAAAGCTTTCGACAGTTTGTAGACATAATCAGAAAATTTAAAATTTTCAAAACTAGGAGGTTGTCTTACATACACTTTTTCTTCAATATAGCCATTAAGAAAAGCGCTCTTAACATCCATTTCATACAACCTGAAGCCCTTAGATGCAGCAAATGCTAAAAGGATTCTAATGGCTTCTAATCGAGCAACAAGTGCAAAGGTTTCATCAAAATCAAGACCTTCTACCTGGGTAAAACACTGAGCCATAAGTCTGGCCTTATTTCGAACAACACCATCCTCACTTTGTTTATTCTTAAAAATCAATTTGGTTCCAACAACATTATGACCATGAGGAGGTGAAACTAAAGATCAGACTTTATTACGCTCAAAATTTTCTTATTCCTCATGCATATCATTAATCCAAGACTCATCAGATAACGTGTGACTTACATCTTGGGGTTCAAAAGAGGAAACAAAAGTAGCATGTGCATATGAGGCATCGGAGTTATACCTGCTCCGAAGAACTCTCTCATCTAACTCACCAATCATTTGTTCAAGAGGATAACGTTGTTGAATGTGCAGAGGAGCATGTAGTGTTGCAGATGATATAGGTGTAGCAGTAATGGCTTCTACCTCATTGGAGGTAGGATCAGAGCCGCTAGTTGTAGACTCCATCAGTGTAGATACGTGTGTCGAAGTATGAACCGGTGTTACCCTTTCATTGTCATAAGAGTCATAGAAGATGTCTTCAGGTGCGTCATTTACATGCATACCTGCATTGTTGGGTCTAGTACCAGGACTAGCCTCATCAAAAGTGACCTCGCAGGTCTCAGTAATTTTGTTAGTTTCTAAGTTAAATACACGATAACCTCGGTGTGAGCTGTATATCCAAGCAAAATACCATCTGAGGATCTGTATTCAAATTTATCAAGATTTCCATGTTTAAGAATAAAACACCGACATCCAAACTCCCTCAAGTGAGAAATATTATGAGAATGACCAAAACGTAGTTCATAGGAAGTCTTATGCAATTTAGCTTGCAAAAATACTCTATTAGAAATGTAGCAAGTAGTAGAGATAACTTCAGCCCAAAACTTTCTAGGTGTAGCATGTTCATTTAACATTGTCCTAGCCATCTCAACCAACGTTCTATTTTTACGTTCCACGACATCGTTTTTTTAGGCACACGAGCTGAAGAAAAATTGATGATCTAACCCTTTTTCGGAACAAAAGGAAGTAAATGATTTGTTCTTGAATTCAGTTCCATTATCACTTCTAATTGCTCTAAGTGCTCTTGGGAGTTCAGTGGCAAGTCTAAGGGAAAGCTCTCTAAAGTGACCAAAAACTTCGTCCTTAGATGCCATGAAAAAGACCCACGAGTATCTAGAGTAATCATCAATAATAACAAGAACAAACCATTTACCTCCAGCTAACTGAACTCTTGCAGGAACTACAATGTCCATGTGCATCAGTCATAATAAGAGTGAGAGGAGAGTGTGAAGCCGAAATCATCTTACCGTGACGATAGGGTGAACAAACAAAATCCACTGAATTTTCAATTTTAAGATTTGGCAATCTTCTAACAAGATCCATATTATTGATACGAGCAAGATGATCAAAACCAATATGACCTAGTCTATAGTGCCAGTGGAGTAAATCCTTAGAATCAGATGAAACAAGACACCTAAGATCAGAGGATGATGAATAAGAAAAGACACCCTTAAACAAACAATCAACTTGAATAATTTTGCATACTAGATCGTCAGATGAATCTAAAATGCAGTATGAATGCTTTTTAAAGCTCACCTCAAGATCATCATCTATCAGCTGTGAAACTGAAAGCATATTATAGCTCAACTTACTGACAAGAGCAACGTCTTTTAGTATGAATTTGTGTTGACGAGCACCGTACCTTTTTCAAAACTCGTCCTTAAGCATTGTCCCCAAAAGTAATCATCTCATTACCGGTGGCATGAGTGAGGGAGGAGAACTATCTAGAGTCACCGGTCATGTGGCGAGAGCAACTGGAGTTAATGAACCATATGTTCTCCTTCCACTTGCGACGAGCCTACAAAGTACGAACAATCGTCGATATCTTAGTACTGGGTTAGATAATAAAACATTAGGTAACCAGTACTGAGATACACGACAAACAGAAGCAACAGCAGGCAAAGGAAAAGACTTTTGACAATCTGGGTACTGCTGGTCAAACCGCAGTCATCGTGCTGGTCGGACCACCGGTCGGTATAACCGCGTGACAGACGCTGGTCTGACCGCCGACCGGCATGACCGCGTGACAGATGTCGGTCTGATCGGTCTAGTCGAACTACCAAACATGTAGAAGATTGCTTATAGGGAGCAAAGTGATGATAAGGAGCTTGATCAAGCTCCACTCCAGTACGAGAAACCTTCCTTAACCTGTCTTTCTTTTCTTTCTTTGCTTTTCGAAGGCAAAATTGAACCAAATGACCCTCTCTACCACAATGAGTGTATTTATACTTGTCTTGATGAGAAGTTCTATTTATTACCTTTACAGCACCCACTTGGGTAGATGGATCCTTTGCAATACCAGCCGATTTAAAAATAATTTATTTTGGTTCAGATTCTATTTTAAATTTTCCAGGTTCAAGAATCTTAACAATTAGGAGGATTATTCTTGGCATGCTCAACAAAATTAAATCGTAGACCCTAATGTTTAACACTCACTTTTGACTTGTCTAGAATCATATTCAAAATTTTCTTACCAAAAGAAAATCTCCTTAAAGTGTCCATGAGATACACACTGTCTTTAGCTAGAGTGGGACAAGTTGTGCATTTAACATATTCATTCACAGATTTTTTTTAGAAGCATTAGACTGAACCAATTTTTTCTTTTCAGCAAAATCATTAAGTTGTCTAGTCAAAACTTCTACTTCTATGGTAAGTTTAGGACAGTTAGAGTAAGAAGATATCTCATGATAAAGAATTTGTTGAATTGCTTCTTGAGATGAATTTAGTCTAGTTTCTAGCAATCCACAATTAGAGTAAGTTTTAGTTTGAGTATTTAAAATACAAGACTCTAAACATGTAGAAGAACTAAACTTGAGCTTTTCAATTTCATCATTTGCGAGTTTTAACTTATCATCAAATTTAGAATTTACATTCTTAGGTTGAATTAAGTTTGATGCATTCAATGACCTAGCAGTCTCCAACTCAGAATGTAAAACTTGACAAGAATCACATGATTCTTTATCAAGATTAACAGCTTTAAGTCTATTGATTTCAGAAGTTAACCTTTCAACAAGACAATTATTTTCTTTTAGTTTTCTTTTTACCTTTTTCAATTCAATAGCAGGTTTAATAAAACCATCTTCAAGCTCATCATATGATGGTCTTACCTCATCGGGATCATTGTCATTGTCGTCGTCGTTGTCGTTTCTTGTCATGAAGCACATGCCCGTGAGGTCGTCGTTCTTCTTCTTCTTACCTTTAGCATCATCATTGTTGTGGTTGTCGTCATTACAACTCTCATATTCTAAATCACTCAAATCCAGATACTCGATAGCCGAAAGAACATTTTTAGCAAATTTTCGACAAAAATTTCCACCCTTGATGTTGTTGTTCTTAGATGGCCGACGATGGTAATTCTTGTCTTCCTTGATTACTTTCCCCTTGAGCTTGGGAAACTCCACCTTAATGTGGCCTAGCTTGCCACGATCATAGCACTTGATTGAACTTGACATGCCACCTCGCTTCCTCATCCTCATGTTATTGATGTATGCTCGTGAGGAGATCAACACCAAATCCTCTTTAGGGAGCTGTTCAAACTGTTCGTCTGAAAAAGAAGACAAAGCAAACACAGAAAAAGAACTCGACGAAGCAGCCTGCATGGGGTTAGTCAGAAGTGCTAAAGATGAAGATTTATTAATCTTAGATGACAAGGCTTCCATCTCATAGCTTTTTAATCTAGAAAAAAGATCATCCATAGTTAAAGTATCTAGATCGATAGTTTTATTGATAGTTGTGACAACCATCAACCACTTTGAACCTAAAGATCTCAAAATTTTAGTTGCATTATCTTCATTAGTAGGGAAACATTAACACCACGCAAACTACTCGATATTCTTTCAAACTGAGCAAACAGATCATCAATAGCTTCACCAAGCTTCATAGTAAAATCAGAATATTCTTTTTGATAAAGATTTTTACGCACTTTATTAATTTTAGTGGATCCTTCATGATAATTGCAAAGAGTTTTTCATATTAAATGGGCAGAGTTAATATGAACTACATGATCAAATTCTTTGCGAGAAATCTCTTGAAACAACAAGTTACGATCTTGAGCATTTAAATTAACATCTGTTTTATTTATATTAGTAACAGTAACCAGAACCTCATATGGTCTAGCAACCTTATTCCAAACATCGTCACCTTGAGCCTCAATAAAAGCTTCGATACGACACTTCCAAAAAGTAAAATCAGTACCATCTAGCATGGGGGACGATTCACATACTTCTTTGATGCTATAGAAACCCGCTCTGGTACCACTTGTAGGATCGGATACGACAATCAGAGGGGGGTGAATGATTGTAGTGTTTTCTTCTCGAATTACTGAAAAGGATCGGCTTTGGATTCAACTGATAACTGAATACTACGTACTCGTACGAGTTGGTCTCCTCATCGTAGTGGTCGAAACTGTTGTGATCAGTTCTGTAATCGATGCTATTGTCAACAACGGGGAGAATAGCACAGTACGTAATCGAAAAAGATGAAGTCGATTTGGTTGAGAGAGTTATGACTAGGGATGGCAATCGGGTGCGGCAGGTACAGGTAGTGCTCGCCCATACCTATACCCGCGACCCCGAATTCCCCCCACAGGCATACCCGCGAAGGACGACGAGTGAAAAACCTCGCCCATGCCCGTCGCTTGCGGGTACCCGTCGCCTGCTGGTATGGCCGTTAACCCGCGAATAATGCGTAGCCGCCCGTGGGTACCCATCGCCCGCGGGCATGCTCGTTACCCGCGAGCAATGCATACATCAAGTTCATCATAATTCGCACATCAATGGTGCATCACACATTCAATAACTAATAAAGTTCATCACAATTCACATATCATATTCAACAAGATAACTAATCAAGTTCAACAAATAAAATAAAAATACAAACTAACATAGTTCCTTACACATGCGGGTAGGTTACGGGTAATCGGGCGAAGCGGGTACGGGTGGAGCTTACCCATGCCCACGCCCGTTTACCCGATGGGCAAGGAATCGTGCCTGTTTTTATGCCCGTAGGCAAAGAAGGATGCATATACCCGCCTCTATTAAGGTATTCTCCCGCGGGCACACGAGTAATCGGGCACAATTGCCATCCCTAGTTACGACCACCTAGTCGAAAGAGTTCGACTATCATATTTCTTCCACCCTCTGCCTCGGGAGATTTACGCACTGCAAAGAACAAAGCCAGATCGAAGACGATAGACGAGAACAAGTCTAAGACCTCTCGGAACAGGAACTAGTCAAAGACTGATCAACACGAGAGCTGGTCGAAGATAGAAGAACATATCGAAGATGATGAACTAGAACAAGTCGAACATAATGCCTAGAACCACAAACCGCCAGCGACGACTAAAATTCTTTGGAAACGACCTGATCTGTTATTTCTCAATCATGTTATGTGTCTACAAAGTGCTCTCATGGCACCCCTCAAACCCTAGCAAGAAAATACCGAAAAGCTCTCTCTGCTGAAAGCCACCGCTGCCAAAACGCCCAAAAAAACCTCCCACGAGCGCACGTTACTCTTAAAATCTTGGGTATTTTTATGCTAGGGGTCTAAACCGTACCCTTATCAATACGAACACATAATTCTATCTCTTCTGTGAAACAAGGGAGCCGAACCCTTCAAATCACGGTAATATCTCAACCTTCCTGTTATGGAAGCCTTCCGTAACCCTTCACGCGTCGAAGTCTCCAAGACGGCACCTCCTGTAGCTTCGATCACGCATCATGTATTCATCTTTGATCTCCATATGCTCCAGCGTGAACACGACCACCTCGTGACATCCACAACCACCTGAACCTTAGATTTCCCCCCTTCAAGTTCCAGTCTTCCTCGTCATTGACCATGACCGTCACAACGCTCAACCTGCACATGCAAAGATCAAATAATATTTTTCTGGCACAAGTTCTCCAACTTGACTAATATCAGTTCACACACGCATATCACACTCTCATTTATCAATAAACACGAGCCAGATTAACCACGACCTTAAATTCGAGCCAGATCAACCACGACCTTAAATTTCAACTTTCAGAAAAACAACTCGAAATCACTCTATAAAACCGGTCTTACCGCTGTAACACGCCGATCATACCGCTAGTCAATCAGACACGAGTACTAAAGGTACTCAAAGAAAACAAGACTTGAAGCACTCGAAGCCTACGATTACTTACTATAAGCGTACGACCACCAATCAAAAACCTACGACCACTGATCGTAAAGCCTACAACCATTTACCAGTAGCCTGCGACCACTCAGCACGAAGCACACGAATACCGACTATAAAGCCTACGACTACCGATCACGAAATCAACGACTACCGACCACGAAGCCTACAACTACTGACCTTAAAGCCTACGACTATAGACCATTGACCAGGCACTATAGTTTCGACCATCGACCAATCACTGCAGCTTCGACCATCGACCAGTCACTGTAGCTTCGACCTTCAACCAGTCACTGTAGCTTCGACCATCGACCATGCAACTCCGACTGTCCTTCGTACTCGATACACACCTTGACTTACGACTGAGTACATTACTCGGAGCTCTACCACTCGGTACTCGGAAACTAGCATTCAGTACTCGGAGCTACAATACTCGAAACTATATTACTCGGTACTCGAAGCTACATTACTCTGAGTCCAGTCGAAAAGGATCATCGAGTATCAACGATTAGACCACCCGATACAAGGCATTATCCGACCACTCACACTAAAAATCTAACAACCGAAACTTTTACTACCGCAAATATCAATACAACTCAAACGTCAATTATTTACCATTACAAAGTCTACAACCAATCTAATTAGTCTTTTACGACCAGTCCACCTGGTCTAACACTCGTGGATACGAGCTTGTGTGAACAGTGCGCGCTGTGGATTCTTTCGGTGCCATTCGGTCAACGACAGAAAGGATGTAGAATCTACATCACGTGACAGGTTCCCGTCGGTAGTGGTACATTGCCGGATGCCTGTCCTTCCTGCATCTCATCACGGAGGGTCGCCGTCCTCCATGCACCCGCCAGTCGCACGGTGCACCCACCTGCGTCCGGACGGCCACCGTCCGGACAATCATTGCGTGGCACTAGTGCCAGTGTCGTCGTCGCTTACAGAGTAGACCTGCAGGATACCAGGGTCTAGTCCTGCGTACGCCAAATGCCCATTGCCCACATAGCACACGAGCAAAGAGAGGAAAAGAAAAAACGCATTCATGGTTGAAGAAGGAGAAGAGTGAGCAATCAGAACATGTCCGTGCAGCAGGTCCGTAATCAGATGTACTCTTCTGGGGGAGAAGAGGTTGCGGCCGAGAAGGCGTTCATGCTGCCCCTTCTCATGTGCACGCACCGCACAGAGAAGATCACAAATGAGAATCTGAGGAAATGACAAATCAGGTTCAACTGATGAGGCCCGTGAGGCTAGCACGGACGGATACCTGTACAGTGCACCAGGCCGGCTGGTTACATCGCGGACAAGATGCAACAACGTGTCATGTACTGTCAGTCATCAGACCAGGGTGATGGCACCAATTCCTCAAGGGCAAGGCGATAGCTGCAAGAGAGTAAAAGAAGGGGGGGAAACGGCAATCAAAGTGAGTCAGGTCGTCATGGCAAATGGGCAATCCGACACGGCGCACTGTGGTCTGTCAACAAAAGCTACACCGAAAAAAGTTCTGAACATCACATCTCTCCACAAAGCCAAAGTGCGGGTGAAAAGAAAATTTACAGATCACCCGACAATATCATCCCAGATGACTGGGGCCTAGCGTGCGTCGTGGATTCGTGGCCACTGTGTTTAGGATTACCAGTTGTTCGTTTTAACCCAACAAAATTGCACATTTGGAACAAAGGAACGTTTTTTGTTTGATCTTGAAGGTGTGTACACCTGAAGATGAACAAAAAAGGTAAACCTTTGCCCTTCCAAATGTACAGATTTCTTGGGCTAAAAAGTACAACTCAAATTCTAAGCACAGTGGCACCGCACCAAATCACAAAGATCGTTTCACTTCTACCTTTTTCTCCGAAACAAGTGACATCTAAGCTAAACTAAGAACAGCAACAGATGAAAACAAGGGGAAAAGAATACAAGAAGAATGGCGGGACAGCTCCTCAGCCAATTGCCTTCTCCTCGGAGAACCTAGGAAGCTGAACAAGTGAGTTCACCCGGGTCACTCCATCCAGGCCTGACCAGTTATGATCGTCGGCTGCACCGGCAATCCTGGCATCTGCACCCGCCAAAGCCTTCTCTTGAGAGCTCCCCGCAACTGTCCTAACTGTGAAATTCCGAGTTAAGGTGGGCTCCTGTTCCTGCGCTTCGTTAGGATCAGCAACTGAACCCTCGTCAAGGCTGATGTTGTCCAAAGAGGCTGTCGAGTCGCGCTCATGGTCCATTTTGCCATCCAAATATAAGCAAACAACTGCGCAGTCATCCATTTTTGATGTCGGATACTTGGTTCTCCATTCACGAGTAGCTGCCTCGACGAGGGATTTTGCTGCCTTTGATCGGCTTAATGACGAGGACACTATGTCAACAGCTTCTTGGTTGCTAAGGACATCCCACACCTGCATGATTTCCATTAGTGCAAGCAGTATAGTATGCGCATACCTTGTATAGCTTCGTTAAGTACAACTATATGGAAACAAGCAAGGGAGATGTGCCACACAAAAAAAGGCGAAAGAACAAATGGAAAGCTTCTAAAAGGCATGGATAAGCAGACCAAGTAACCATCAGTTCTTTTGCTGGATTCCAAAAGTAATGCGGTTCAACCAAGTAACCATCAGTTCTTTTGCTGGATTCCAAAAGTAATTCCGAAGTAATGTGGTTCAACTTTTCAAACCACATTCAATACCAAAACCACATTCAATACCAAAAGGGGACTAAAGAAGCATGTGAATATCATGGAGATATACTCATGATCTTATAATAATGTTACAATTGGCAATGGCATTGAAGGTTTGTCGAATCACATGTTTTCGGCAAAGTTCAGGTGACCGGCCATTAAGTGTCTTTGATATTTGGAGCTAGACCAAAAATAGATGGTGCAGGCAAGAAAGGAGATTCTCCCAGGTCTCATAATTTTTGGAGGTTCGAGTCAAAAGTTCTATTCGTTTAAAATTTCCAGAGAGGTCTTGGATTTCCAGGAAGGAAATTTGGCTAAGTCCCCTGCTGGGCGGTTAGACCGGTCAGGTGGCGGTCAGACCGGCCATGAGTGGCGATCTGACTGGTTTGACTTGTTCGCCGGCCATCTTGGCGACAATGATTGTAGTTTAGTTCAAGTTCATGGGTTTCAGTACATATGTGTTGCATGATGCATGTTTTGACTAACGTGGGTCGAGTTGCGAAGAACTTGTTCCCGGAATCGATTTCTTGGTCTATTGTTGTGCAGAAGGCTTGGAGGTCAACGGCGGTCAACGGCGACGATGATCTGAACTAGGCTTGGAGAGCTAAGGTTCAGAACGATCGAGGATGCTGGGTGAAGTCAATGGACTCAAGCATGGCGCAAAATGGACAAGGATGACCGAACGGGAAGTTCGATGCGATGGTTTACATCAAGAGGCGTGGGGGTCGGTGCAAGTGCCATGGTGATTTCGGTGGGAGCCGGATGGGAGAGACTTGCCGACATTAAGAAAGTTGTTGATCAACCTACACGTGGTGAATAATAGGATTGCTTCATGAAATTTGGAGAAGGATCGAGAAGAGGTATTTTGGTAACTTCACCAAAATACTGTCTTGATAGCTTTTGGCTAAACCGCGGCGCAAGACGGTGCAAGGAGAAGTAGTTTAGGTTAAGAGAAGATGAATACAGCGCTTTGAAATGCGTGCGTGAGTTAAACCTGTTTGTGTGTGGGCTTAACGGGTACCCATTAGGAATATCCTTCTAGAAGCTAGCCTCCACTATAAATAGGGGAGAGTGCTGGTTGTGCAACCCCCCAACTCTTGATTTGATGAAACCCTAATTTTGGTGTTTAGTGAGAGGATAGTGGAGATGTTAGAATTCTAGAGAGTTGTATTGATTGTGTGCTAAGTGTTGAGTATTCGTCCTCCATGATGGAGTGACTGTAAACCAACATCTATCTCAAATCAATTCAAGCAAAATTCCTCAAGACGATCCTCTTCTTGTTCTTGCTCTCTATTTTGTGATTTTGGAACTTTCTTTGATCCTTTCATTTTCCTTTGGTTTCTGGTCTGGATCTTACTTGCTGTGATATGTATAAATGTATTTAGGATCATTTTAATCATCTATCACCCATGAGCAAATTTTTGGATCATATTTTGGTTTTGACTCGGTTTTGAAGCAACCTTCCTCAAACGGAAAAAGGTCGAACTTTGGCAATGATTTTCACGATCCTTGATTGGAATAAGTTCCTGACATCCTAGAGAAGGTGTGTTTCAAGTTTCATGAAGATTGGAGTTGTAGATCAAAAGTTGAGCGATTTGTGATTTTGAGTTCGTGCTGATTTTACTGTTCATCGGCCGGAGGTCAGACCCCCCATGGAGAGGTCAGACCGCCCATGTTGAGAGGTCTGACCGTCCAACTCATTGTGAGTTGAGTTTTTGGTGTTTTTGGTTGTTTTATTTCGGAGTTTTGATTGGATTCAATGCAAGTCTTCTGCTATGCTTGTACATTGATCTTCATAGCTCTCGTAGCTATTGTAAAAGAGATCGTGCTCCTATTCACCCCTCCCCCCTCTAGTCGTCGTTTCGGTTCAACAAAACATGCTTTGCATTTAGGCAGACAATGACTGAAAATCAACCCAACTATTTGTCTATTAGAAGAAAAAACATTTCAAGTGATAGACAAATCCATTACATTGGTAAAATGGACAACTCTTCTTTAATTAATCATTTCAACAAAGGTTAGTTCAAACAGAGGACAAAATCTCACTTTTGCCTTTTGGTTGTGTTCGTTGTTAATTTTGATGCTAACACCCTAAACCTTGATGAAGTTACTTAATGAGAAGTGTGATTAACAAAAGATGTACGGATCAAAAGGGAATTTTTTTATAGTGAATTACTAATGATCTAGTTTCTCAGAATACAACACACCTTGCTGAGTACATAACATGCATAGCAATGTTACAAATGATATAAAAAATGAAACCTAACTTGACATGCGCAGTGAGCGCATTTTAATTGTCAATCAAAGTATTCAGCACATGGCAAAAAAACCAAGAATCACTGCTAAAACTGTGATGAGATGAATACTGCTACTTTGTTGAACCACGACGGAATAGTCCATGTTGCACTTTAAATATTGATGGGTGCCCACACCTTATTGGATTTTGGACACTTTTGACCCTGTAGATCATCACAATTCCAAATATAGTCCTCCTAACACCGAAATTCTATTTCTAGCCCCCTGAGCCGGCTTGTTGTGCCCCTGCACGGCAGCAAACCGCCTGCTGCGCCTGTGCACCGCAGCAGCAGGAGCTATTGTAGTACTGTAGCAGGTAGCAGGTTTTTCTCAAAAATCCATTTAAGAATATTTTTTGGATGAATTTTTAAATATAGAAAATGAGCTCAAAAAAATATAATTTTTTGTGGAGCCTCCCTGCACAGTGTACTTGCTTGTGTATTTTTTTTAAAAAAATTATCCATTTTGATTTTTTTCTCAAAAATTCATTTAAATATACTGTTTTTATGAATTCTCTAATCTAGAAAATAAGGTCCAAACATTATGAATTTTTTTTAGGCTCCTAACACAGTGGACTTCATTGGTAATTTTTACAGAATTTTATATGCTCTGAGATTGTCTCGATAAATTAAGGATTTAGGTCTCGAAAATTAGGACGAAAGGTTTCAAAATTAGGGTTTCATGATTTCATGTGACTTGAAATGTGGGAAGTTTAGTACCACATGACTACTTTAGGTAAGAGATACTCCCTACTCCGCACATCTGTTGTTCCGTCGCTGCTGTCCCACCTTACCCACAGTGCTCGCTTTTATGGCGTGTCGAATCTCTGGAATAGACTCCCGATTGATTCGCTTGCGCGCCTCCACCAGTAAGGGTGTTATGTAACGCTTTGCAGCGCCACACCGGTGTTAAACCGAACATATTAAGAACCCTTCTTGCAAACATATTTCGTCCATTTAAATAAATATAAATACATACTTCAAGTGCATATAAATACATACTTACTGCATATACAAAAGATATGAATTACTTACGACCCCTTCCTGTAAATTATAAGTTATTAACCAAGCAGACAATTGGACCGAACATGAAATCATGAAACCTTAATTTTCAAAACCTTTCGTCCTAATTTTCGAGACCTAAACCCTTAATTTGTCAAGACAATTCAGAGCATATAAAATTCTGTAAAAATTACACAATCAAGTCCACTGTGTAAGGAGTCTAAAAAAAAACATAATGTTTTGACCTCATTTTCTATATTAGAAAATTCCTACAAACAGTATACTTAAATGAATTTTTGAGAAAAAAAAAGTCAAAACGGATAAAAAAAAATTACACAAGTACACTGTGCCGGGAGGCTCCACAAATTTTTATAACTTTTGAGCTCATTTTCTATATTTAAAAATTCCTCCAAAAAATATTCTTAAATGGATTTTTGAAAAACCTACTACATACTACAGTGCTACAGTATCCCCTACTATCATGCGGAAGGGCAACAACTTGTTGGGGTGGTGCACAGGCGCAGTAGGCGGCTTGCTGCCGTGCAGTGGCACAGTATGCCGGCTCAGGGGGTTAGAAATGGAATTTCAGTGCTAGGGGGGCTATATTTGGAACTGTGGTGATCTATAGGACCAAAAGTGTCCAAAGATCCACCTTATAGCGGTGACCTTTATGACGCATAAATTAGCCTTCCTGATAGATGTCTAGATCATTCAAGGTAATGCTAGTTCACAAAATTAGTACAGCTTGACATAATGAGCCTTAATTTGTAAGCAAATCCCAAATCCCCCTAACACTGAAAAAAGAACACACCCAATCCCCCCTAACACTGCAAAATTTATAAAAAAACATCTTTCAGTGACTGAAATGTTTCAAGCCAAGTCAATTGAAAAGTGGCAGAGGTTTACCAGCAAAACAATCAAACATGGAGCTATTGACCATCAGAATTTTAGGAGTTTGGGTTGGTCTGTTGGAAATCCACATTACTCAGATGCATAAGACCATTCACAAGGAAAGAAGTCATTGACAATCAGAATTTTAATGTTACCAGATGCAATGACTGAGTCCCTATGCCACATTGCCACTAGCTGAATGTTCTAACAGCGCATGTTAGAAGGTGCACATGATCATCACAACGATCAGTGTCGTGTCAAGTTTTTTTCCCTTTCAAAAATACAACAGTCGTGTCAAGTTGAACTTGGATAAGATTTAACAGTTTAAGTACAGCAGATAACAACAGGTGGGTGACGATGCAGCGAAGAAGAGTGTCAAGCTGGCTAATCATTATTTATACAGCAGTCACAAAAGGCGCAGATGGCGGAAATTAATATTATTGCACCCGCTATCATGACAATTTAGCAACCAACCCCGAAAGCTATAGCATTTTGGAGTCAAAAGACAAGATCATTCATAGATATGATCATTAAGCCTCTTTTAGCTTCTATGAAAGGCACGAAACGTCCTGGATGCTCAAGGCCCGCCATGTGCAACTAATTACATAACGAATGCGAAGGCGTGACAGATTGATACTACAACGCAACTAATTTAATCCCAACAAACGAAAGAGGCAAGATTTTGCTGGGACAGAGATGTTCGTATCTTTGCACGGGCAAACAGCCAACAACGAAATCGAGGAAGAATGAAATGAACTGTGGAGTTTTGGGTAGAGCAAATTACCCCGTCCGATGCAAGGATGACGAACTGGTCCTTCTCTGTGAGAGACCAGCGGAAGAAGTCCGGCACGGAGATGACGCCGTAATCCTTCAGGCAGAAGTCCCCGAACGCCCGGGCCATTGCCAGGCCCGGCGCGTCGTCGAACGGCAGCCAGACCCTCGGCACCTCCGGCTCGTCCTGTAGCGCGAACACCCTGCCCCTGCACTTCTTGATCCGCTCCGCCTCGCCTGCAATCACATCCAGTGCCATTACCATTTACCACTCGAGTTCCTCAAACCAAACCACACGAAGAATGCTAAATTGACGGTGGGTTGCAGCAGTGGCATACTAGGGACGTCGGGCTTGAGGTCAACGGTGAGCTGTACGGCGACCATACCGCCGCCGGCGCCGTCCCTGGAGCCGAGCACGGCGCGCGAGTCCCCAATGTTGGCCATGTAAAGATCCGAGCCCTGCGTACAGAAATCGCTCGTGAGTGACGCTCGCGCACACGCAACAGGGAGGCAGAGGTGATTTGACATTTGTGGGAGGACGAATTGATGGACGGGACACAGGAGAGAAATGCATGTCATGTCCAGCGCCACGTACGAGCTTGAGGACGGTGACGGCGGTGCTGCCGCTGCAGAAGCAGTCGAGGGAGGGGTGGGAGCGGAGGTCCTTGTCCATGGCCTTGTAGGCGCGCGCGAAGGCCTTCCTCCACGCGGCGACCGGCATGTCCAGGCCGTTCTTGTACGACGCGCGCGCCGCGGACATGAGCTTGAGCGGCAGCGCGTCCCGCACCCTGCGCGCCACCAGGTGCCCGTGCGGCCCGTGCCCGTCGAACACCCCGCACAGCACGCCGTCCTCCTCCCCGCCGAACCCCTGCCACAGTAATAACAGCATCACCATTACCACCACGGCCGAATCAATCAACGAGAAGTCAGCCAATCACGCCGGGAAAGATAGGAGCAAGAGAGGAGAGGGGAAGTCGTTGGCTTACATCCCAGATGAGCACGGCGTCCTGGTTGACCCCCTTGCGCCCCTGCTGCGTGAAAACGGAGGCAGTGCGGCTGCGCCCGTCGTTGGAGAAGATCCGGCCTGGGACCATCCCCAGCTGGTCCTCCCGCGGCGCCTTCCACCTCATCCGCCGCCTCTTCCCATCCTCCCCTCCACCCCCACCCCCACCGGCCGCCGTCACCGTCGTGCCGCCGCTCGTCACGCAGTTCCCCATCGGCCAACACCAAGAAACCACCAGCACCACCAATCCCGCGCGCGCCAAAGGACAAGAACACGGCAAGCAAAGCAAATCAAAGATTGCGGCTGGCCCGTGCAAGAAAGAGGATTATTTCTCCGATTCTCTCAGGGGGAGAGGGACGAGTTGCAGATGCAGCACTCAACGGGACGCGAGAAAGTCAAGCCGGACCCATGGATGAGGCGAGGAAGGAAATAGGTGGGAACGGAGGTGGCTTATTTATTGCGCAGCGCAGGCCGCAGGGCAGTGACACACACACAGTCACACGCACACGCACACGCACGCAGAGGCAGACAGCTCCGAGTCACGGAGGAGGCGCTCTCGGTCGACGGCGTGGGAGGGTGTGGGCGTGGCTCAGCTCCCAACGCGCTGCCGCTGCCACGACCTTGCGGTCGTACTATGCCTGCTGCCGCTGTTTTACTCCTACCTTTCCCGATTAATTATAGCTAGGTGTAATTTGTTTACTGAAGTAGCCGTACTGCTGGCAGACGTCGCTTACTGCGAGGAATAAACAAGCGACGAGACGGTGCGATCGCCGACCGGATCGCCGTGGCGGCAACGGTCAGAGCGGGCAAGTGTTGAATACTACCCTACTATTCCAAAGCTCTGACAGTAACCGCGGCGAGAACTGCTCCATTACAAATCGGTGGCCCGGATGTCGAAGCTTCCATCCAACGGCTGAGATATCAGAAGAAAGGCGCGGCTATGGCCCGTGGCTTTTCCGAAAGGCAACGTATCTGAAATTATGAATCCAAAGGGAGGTAGGTGTCTACTCTACTACTCCGCTCCGATTGGGCTCTCTACCACGAGACTTTTAAAAGCGCGTAAACAAATGCGATTCATCGGGTGAAACTGGAAAGGCACGAGCCCGGCCCCGCGCCGGCGTGTGCGCACGGAGGAGGTCGCGAGGCTCATCTCCGCGCGCGGCTGCAGGCCTGCAACCGCTGCAAGTATCTTTCTGCGTCTTTATGGTGGGGGATACCACCCCATCCGCCCATATACACTCGAGTACTCAATCGATATTCCCGGCCGATCGACCCAGCCAATGTGTGTGTTCTCCTTTCAGTTCCGGGGGGACCTAGCGGCTACGATCCCATGATCGCGTCCACTTGGGCAACCTCCTCCTCCTCCTTTGTTAAATGCCCAACGACTACCACACGCATGGACACGGGCTACGATTGATTAGCACCTTAATTGGCCACTATAAGCGCAGCCGCGGAAGATTCTGACGCAAACGGCCGGGGGGCGGCTCGGATACGATTTTCCGTAGAGTTACGAGTGATGGATGGGGTTCCATCTTCGGGAATAATTTTTCTGAGTCTCGGCCTCCGCGAGGGCCCTCGCATCCCGCCGTCCATGCGCAGTGTAGTCCCCCCAGAAAATTTATATCCTCCATCTCCTACCCCAACCCACTCGCACGGCGCAATGGTGCATCACGCACGCACGGGTGACGACACCGTACGACGCAGGTTTAGGCTAGGACCGCGGCTCGTTGGGTCGGGCACGAACGCTTCACGGATACCACAACTAGCCGTGTCAACTAATACTACTAGTAACCTGATCCCTGGCTGCGATTACCTACATTAATCGTTGCTTTGATTGCTTATTTATGTACTGTCTCTGTCACGGTGTGCACTGAGATCTTGTAAGAAAAATACTAGCAAACGGTATAGCATTTACTCGGAAACCAATGGTGTAGTGTCTCTTTCACGGTGTGAGCTGTGAGATCTTGTAAGAAAAATACTAGCAAACGGTATAGCATTTGCTCGGAAACTAATGGTGTAGCAAATCATCGTTGGATTTGAGACTCCTTAGAATCCTCTCCTTGTGATTTACGCTAAGTTTCGGTCCCTGTGACCTGTCGCATCCCTTTCACGCGAAGCATCGTTCCTTTTCCTGTCTCTTTTTCACACGTAGCTTTGTTTCCTTCCACTCCTCTATTTCTCTCTCTCATCCCCGAAAATAAATTGCAGCATTTCTAGGAATGCGAAGAATGAAGGGCGAAGCAAGACGATTCATCCAAACCCATGGATGATTGGTGGGCGAGCTTCTGCGGGTGGCAAGAGAGCATGACAGGCGGTAGCGGCGCAAGCGCGTTGCGAGGCGGCGAGCGCAATGACCACGTGCTGACCCAAGCGTGGCGATAGAGCGCATTCGCGGCTGCGGGGCAGCGAGCATGGGCTTCCCAAGCGTTGCGACGGATGGATGGTGAATGCAGGTACGACTGCTGAGCGACGAGCGTAGCGGTCATGGGCTGCTGACGAGGATTAAATTCCTCAATATTCCTTTAGCATTTACTTAAGACCACGTGGCTTTATGGTCGTAACTCCTGCGGTTAAAGACCCCTGTGGTCGTAAGAATTCTAGAGATTGCTCTAGGATTACCCAGGTCGGAGAGGTACTGTACCTCTTGTCCGACCAGATAACTGCTCGTAGAATCGTTGAACTTGTACTTAGATTCTGTCAACGACCGAGTCGACGATCTTATGAAATAAAATAAAGAAAAATGACAAAGAGTTTTTGAGAGATGATGGGACTGCTCTTTATTGCTATGAACTAGATCCTTTACAGGGGTGCCCTTGATAAGGCAGAGGACTAATCCTAATTACACTCAGCGCACTACTAGCTATGCTAATGCTTCACATAAAATCCAATCGTCTATTGATCTTTCGAATTGGCTTCCATCCCATTTCCGTTGTTCGCGTCCTTCCTTAAGTAGTTGATAAAGTATCAACCGTTTGACGGTTTAATGTCTGTGAGACACTAAACAGCATGGTAGTTCTCGCTGGTGTCTTACGATCATGAAACGTCGCGTGGTATGGAGCCAATACGACATGTGCTCCATTCATCACACGGTAAGAGATACGCTTAGAGCTGAACCCAGAAGTCAATTCATTGCTTGTATGAGCAATTATCTGGTCGGAGACTAGGTACAAGACTTCGTCCGACCAGGGTACCCCTATGGAACCCTTACGACCACAGATGTCGTTAGCTTCTGGGGTTACGACTCTTACGACTACGGGATCGTTAGCCTTAAGGTTTACGACTCTTACGACCACAGGGGTCATTAGTCTTAGGGTTTACGACCACGAAGATATATGATCCTTTAATTATGTATTTAAAGTAATACATAGAGGTTTTAATCCTCGTCAAACCCAATTCCAAGTATATTCCTTCCGTGTGATGAATGAGATACGTGTCTTATCTACTCTAAACCACACGATGTTTTTCAGTCCTAAGTCACTAACAATAAATACTATACGGTTTTGTTCTTTGTTTGTGAGAGACCATGTGAGAGGTGCTCCCATGTGAGTGATCAGTATTTGACATATTATTAAAAAGTTTGTGATGCGTACTTGAGTTTGTTTTTGGGCTTTCTGCGTAGTCGTAGCTAGGAAGTATTCGACCACGCTTGGTCGTAGTCGGTCCGCTTCACCACGAGTCGAAGTCCGCTTAGACCTCGCTAGTCGAAGTCCGCTCGACCACGCTAGTCGAAGTCCGCTCGACCACGCTAGTCGAAGTCCATTAAACCACGCTAGTCGATCTGCTCCACCACGGTAGTCGAGTCTGCTTCACCACGGTGAGTCGGTCTGCTTCGACCTCGCTAGTCGAAGTCATGCTCACCACGCTAGTCGAAGTCATTAAACCACTTCGTAGTCGAGTCTGCTTCGACCGGGGTAGTCGGTTTGTTTCGACCTCGCTAGTCAAAGTCCGTGGTCGACCACGTTGCTATGTGATCCGAGGTCGGAAGGTTTTCGACTCGCGTATGTGGTGCGAATGGAGTCCGACCACGGAGGAAAGCTTTGGTCGTATGTCCTCGAATCGGTCGCTCGAGTTGGGAACCGGTCGTATGGTTTTGTATTGCGATCATAGACCTTGTGCATTTGATAGTTCATCATTTCGACCGGTCTTGTTGCGCCTAATCTTATTTCGAGCTCTGTTTGCGGTGCAGTTCTTTGTATTGTGCCGTGCTATGTGATGCTTTGTGTTTGATTTGGTTGCAGGATCTTGGAGACAAGTCTTGGTGAGGTTTGGAGAGGTCGGGACTAGACATAGGAGATGTTGAGGTCGTAACATTGAAACCACGAAGACAAGTCTTGCAAGGTGATCGTAACGAGTTGACAAGGCAAGAGGAAGAAGCTTCGGAAAATGTTGAGGAGTATTTTGGACAAATACCTAAAGTCAGCAAGGGAAGTCATTCCTCCGGGAAAGCAATGGAGTTGTTGGTGCTAATGGGCAAAGCAAATGGAGCCGTTGTCGATAGTAACTGTAAAGCAACGTGCCTCCGGGAAAGCATCGCTGCTCTGTTAATGGGTTGTCGTTGTTTGAAACCCGATAGTGAGGCTATAACAAGAGATGTTAGGTTTCAGAAGAGAGGAGATGAGAGGATGTTCCGTGAGCGGCTCTGAGCTTTTTCTGTCTAATTTGTGTGAGTTGTCTCTGGGTAAGAGCATGGATGCTCGTGTATCTTCAGTGGAGTGGTCGTATGAACCTCTATGATCAATCATACATTTATCAGTATCATTCTGAAGTTTTTGCCTTGCTTGAGATGTTTTGATTATTTTTTTTGAGTCTTCCGTTTTTCGTTTAGACCATAGCTTATTTGCTGTGCTCTCTCTGACATCAGTGATTCGACCATGAGTTGGTGATCGACCAAGGCATAAGCTTTTCTGGATCATTGTTCGACCACGGGTGGTTTTCTCAGCTTTCGACCACGTCTATTATTGAATATGGTGATTCGATGTGAATTTTAATAGAGAGTTTTTAAGGCACCATTCACCCCCTCCCCCTCTGTTGCCATTTTCGATCCTTCAGTTTGTCTCCCACTGACACAAACCGACTGTCAGTTGTTCTTCAACTGATAATTATTGCCTCCCGACCAGACGCGTTGTTTGGTATAAGATGTCTTCTCCAGAAGTAACTAGCACCTCTTCGCTGGTATTTAAGAGTAAGCAACAAACATAACAACAATCAGAAGGACAAGGGAACAACCGAAGCGCAACAAGCAAGATGAAGGAGAGGCCAAGTGATCAATACCACTATAGACAATTTCCTTCCTTCAAGCAATATACTCAATGTAATTAGAACTAGTATGTTGCTTTCCCAAAGGTATCCCTGTAAAAATCAATTCATTGCAATAAATAACAACCCTATTCTTCTTCAAGAATTCTCAATCATTTTCCTCCTCTTCCGTCGCAAACTCTCCATTCGCTGAGACTGGAGAGATTGACCAGATGGAAGAAGATTCACCGTCCCATCAGTGGCTCTTCTGGAAACTTGAAATATTACTACAAAACATGCTATACTAGACGCCCCATCACACTTATCACAGACATCATAGACGGTTCTTCTTAAGAACCGTATGTGAATTATCATAGATAGTTCTATTCACGAACCGTCTGTGATAATCGAGACATCACAGACGGTTCTATTCATGAACCGCCTATGATACTTTTGTTTTGTTGGGCGGGAAAACAAAAATTTGGATTTAATGGACGGACTGCCGAAACTCGTTTTATATTAACAGAGTCTCCTTACACCTCCATCTCCTCCTCTGCCATTTCTCCTCTTACCGAGTGTCGCCGTCTCGCCCTGACCTTGCGCTCCGGCCTCCCCCAAGCTCGTCGCCGCGGCCTCCTCCACCTTGCCCTAGCCTTGTCGTCGCCGGCCTCCCACGACCTCATCGCCCCCAGCATCCTCCACTTTGTCACCCCGTCCTCCCCCGAGCTCGTTGCCCGCGGCCTCCTCCACTTCGCCCGGCCTCGTCGTCGCCGGCCTCCCACGACCTCACTCTCTCTACTCCCCCCTTTTGCTATGTGATGTGGATTACTACGAGCTAGTGTTAGTGCTCTGTGAATGGATTGAATTGATGCTACTGTGGTGTGGGTGATGCTGTAGCTATTGTGGGAAGCTCTCTGTGCATGTGTAGTTCATGCTGAGTTATTTGGTTTCGGCAAAAATATAGATGACAGATCGCGCACTGTCCAGTAAAACCGCCATAACTTTTGCATACGAACTCGGATTGCGACGTTCTTTGGCTCGTTGGAAAGCTAACGAAAAGTTCAATCCAAAAATCCATATCAAATTCATTCACAAGACTCGGGGGGAGTCCAGACGAAGTGACCCCCCCCCCAAAGGGCCGTTTAGGGTCTCAAAATAGCCCCCAAAAGTTTTAGCACCTGTTTTTGTTTTTTTTTTCAATAGAAAAAGTTATCACAGACGTTCTTGTTTAGAACCGTATGTGAAAAAAGCTATTACGGACGGCTCAAAAAACGACCGCGATAACCTCATGTCATGACAGATATATAAACTCAGACGGTTCAAAAACCGTCTGTGATAACGGTTCCGAACCGTCTGTGATGGCCTTTTGTAGTAGTGAAACCTAATCAAAACTTTAAACTCAAGATATGAAACTTTTAAATAACTGAAACTTTACGAAACTGCTATACCGTTGAAAATGTATTCCAAGAGTACAACGTGAGTTAGCGGCTCCCAAAGAAACCCTTAGAAGGATATCTCTGTTCTGAACATTCTGTAGATCACAGCGCACCTATTTCCAGAACGAGCTTATATCAGGACGAAAATAATGGACCTCGCCTAGACCTCCTATCAATACCTTAGTACTAAGCCCAGATATCCCGATGGACCCATTTATCGTATATGGATTTTATTCTGTAATTCGTATCATTCTTTGCTTGAGGTAAACAATTAGGCCCAATCTGTAGTTCAAAGTAAGGCCCAAATTGGGCGAAATTAGCTCTCCCTGTCACCATTCATTTTCCATCTCTCTTCTTTCTTTCTTTTTTCTTTCTTTTTTCTGCGAGAGTTGTAACCCACACTCTACTACTTAAAAGAAAAAATTAGTAGTTATTCGTTTTCTCTCATACAATATAAACCGTTAAATCGATCTTTCTCCCAGCTCCACCACAGGGCACCGCGGTTGCTTCGACGGATTGGCCTGCCTCCGAATAGTAATTGTACCTGACTCAACCTAAGGCTGGATGGTTAATCGGATTTGAGTGCGTGTTTGATTAGCTCTCGCTTTTGCTTTTTCGGCAGACCGCTGCAAGAGTAGTGGTACTGTGCCTTTCAAGTGCTTTGACTCTGCGAGCACATGGAATATAGTTCATTAGTCATTCAGAACCCCGAACAAAGATGCTAGGGACAAAGTTAGGACTGGAAGCGCCTGCAAATTAAGGAAGGATTTTGGCCTTCTATCTGCCTCCAATTCGCGCCATGCACGGGACAGATTATACCGTGAAGTAACCCTCAGGGCCGTCCCGATTAGGAGCAGTCTACTGCTAGCCCCTGCTAGCTGCGATCGAAAAGCGACGTTTGTTACCGCACCGTCGTTATTTCTTTCTTCTGAGAGGACTCCACCGTGATTTTTACGCACCATTGGTTCAAGGCTAGCTCACGAGTTGGAATACAGAGCACGAAACTTACAATTAGGCCTAGAAATTATATCAACCCGTCATGTCAGTGCATGGAAGTGGGATAGAATCTGCAGTGGAGTATGTAGTGTATATTTTTTAATGCTTTGACAAAGTTCACAATTCTTTCGACGAAATGATTCTGCATATATTTTCTCTGGTCTAGACTAGTGTTTGTTAGGCCCGGTCTATATAGGTGACGCCTGTTTTTTTTTCCTTTTTCTTATCTTAAGTCATATCTGTTCACTGTTAGATCCGGATCTAACCATCCTCATCACCCCTGACGTACCTCATATATTCCACACACCACCCCAAAACCCCAATCCCTACCTCGTCTCACGCGCCACCTCCTGCAGCCTACAAGTTGTTGGTGAGCCCCTGCTCGCTTCGCCATCGCCGATTTTTTTTTTTCGTATTTGGCGCCATTTGGATGCAATTGCAAAAATGCTATCTGCTCATCCACAATTGCAGAAATACTACGTACGTTCATCCCAGGGACGATCGAACACGCGGCGTTACGCCACGTCGCCCTCGTCCATCCGAGCGGTGTGCGGACACGCAAGGTCCGTCCGAGGGGCTATCGGACGAGCGGGCGTAGCACCACATCGCCAGATCTGCATGGCAACCGTGCAGAGATGCCACGTCCGCACGCCCAATGTGCGGCTCTTTCCTTGTAATATCCCGAAAGTCGATTAGAGAGAACTTTATTCAATTTCGAATTTTCCCTATTAGCAAAGTATTCAACCAGTGAATAATGAATTTAAAAAATAACTTTTCGGTGAAATACCGTTAACTTGGGCCATGAACCGCAGCTCAGAAGGCCCAAGGGGGGGGGCCATAAGGAAGGGGGGAGGCGCTACCCTTCCCTCCTCCCAACCCTAGCCGCCACCCCCTTGCGCCTCCATCTCCCCAAGGGCAGCCGCCACCCCTCTCCTCTCCCTCCCTTAGCGCCTCCACCTTCACCTCTCAAGACGATCCCTCCATTGCTGCCACCTCCCGGGGGATTCCCTGCTTTTGGCCAGCCGCAAGGAGGAAGAAGAAGAGGGGAAAAGAGGGGAGGGAGGAGGAGAAGAGGAGAGATTATCTTCGTGGGTTTCTTCAGTGTCTTCCTTAGGTTCTACAAGAGTAACAACAAATTCCCCTCGCTGTTTGATTCATATTAGGTGTGAATTCGATTAGGTTGATTGGATCGAATTGCCGCTGCTAGTTGAATAGTTCTATCCAGTATGTTGTGCGGTTGATTTCGTGTTCTTAGAGGCAGAATTGGAGGTTTCCATCTCCTTAAGATATTTAGATTAGGTTCTTAGTTTTCCATAGCCGCTAAGAACACCTGATTCCGATCTACAGATCAACAGCTATAGTCTGGTCTTTCCATACTGTCCAGAAGGGCTGACGAGAATTAGCAGTTAACTTGTCTGGCTATTATGACTTAATTAGAGACCGAATCTGTTGGACCGTAAAGGCGACTAGAGGGGGGGTGAATAGGAGCACGCTCACTTTTTCACAAATTATGAACTCAATACAATTTCACTCCAGTAGCTATTAGAAAGCTATGAAGATCAATATACCAAGACAAATGGAAGACTAGTATTGAATCCAATTAAACCCTAAGCAATGCTACAAAATCAAGCAGAATCAAAGCAACACAAGCATCGCGGTCGACCTCATCGAACCGGTCGGACCGATTGCGCGGTCTCGACCGGCGTTAGTCAAGGTCGGACCGCTCGAATCGGTCGGACCGGTGGTGACGGCCCATCGGACCGATCTACGTAACCGATCGAATCAAGAAAATCACCGATGACGAAGATGCAATTAGGTGAAACTTTTGATTCTCAACTCCAATCTTTATGAAACTTTGCACACACCTTCTATATGCTATTGAGGACCTATTCCAATCGAATATTATGATAATTCTTGGAACGATCTTGAGCAATTGCCAAATGATTAACGTAAGGTCTAAAACCGCAAGAACGAAAACTTGATCCTAAAGCTTGTTCGTGAGGGATTGATGATCAAGATGATGCTAGATAGATTCACACATATCACAGCAAGCTAATTCACGTGAAAGAATCAATCACAAACTCGCGGATCAAAGAAAGCCCTAAAACACGAAATTGAAAGCAAGAACGAAAAGAGACTTATCTCAAGCAAACCTTGCATAGATTGATTTCGTGATTGATGCTTTGGATTACATCCACACCATCATGGATCGATGGACAATCAAAGATCACGAAATTCACCACAAACCATCAAGAGCCCTAGCCTCCACCTCAACTCCACTAAAGACAATTAGGGTTTTGAAACATCAAAGGCGAGAGAGAGGGTGCAGCCACCACCTCCTCCTATTTATAGTGGAGGCCTAGAACTCCTAGGGTTTGACTCAATTGGGCTCCCGTTAAGGCCCACTAACAAACGGGTCACACACGCACGCTTCGCAAAGCGCCGTCTTTAACCTTTTGACCTAAACCGCTTCACCATGCGCCATGGATTTGCCAATAGGTCACCCTTGTCCATCTTGTGTCACGCTTGAGCCATTGACTCACCCGCATCGCCGATCGCTCGACCTCAACTCTCCGTGTCTAGTCCCGATCCTCCTCGCCGCTGACCGTCGTTGATCACCAAGCAACCTACACAACCACGCATAAGCAAACACGAATTCGGGAACAAGTTCTTCACAACTTGACCCATGTTAGTCAAAACATGCATCATGCAAATCATATGCCATGAAACCAATGACTTTGACCTAACAAAACAACATCGCCACGGTTGGCCGACGCTCAAGTCAATACCGGTCCGACCGCCCAGTGAGCCGGCCGGATCGCCCTTGGCGGCCGGACCGCTCCTCGTGAGCCGGCCGGACCGCCTTGGGACTTAGCCAATTTCAACCCCAAAATCCAAACCTTCGAAACTTTAAACCAATAGAACTTTTACTAGAGACTCCAAAATTATGAGACCAAGTGCATTGGGATCCCTCACTTGCCTACAACACCTATTTTTGGCCCACCATTCTAAGAACTTTTAGGTCATTGCGGTCCGATCGCCCATATGGCCTGGTCCGACCGATTTGGGACCGGACCGATCATTGCAAGGACCGGCCGGACCGCCTCGCCCAAGAAGCTTGTAACTTTGTCGAAAACATGTGAAACGACAAACCGTAAACGCCATTGCCAATTGTCACATCATCCTAAGATCCGAACATATCCCCATGAAATCCACAATCTCCCCCTTGATGAACACATTGGCAATTATCCAGAAAATGTAAGTAAGAGGTTTGAAAAACGAGTTTACTCGTAGTTTTCGCACAAAGGCACAACTTGGTCCATAAGCAAGAAAAATCAATGAAAATGACCAAGCTGGCATCAGAATAGTATAGGCATGTGAGACAAGGCAAAAGAAAGCATAAAAGCTTTGATTTCCAGAAAAGGGTCAAAATTCTCACATGAGGTCCATATGAAAGAACAATTGTTCAATTGACCTATGATCATTGTGAGTATAAAAGAATGCAATTCAAGTTCAGAATATTCAATAAGACAATAAGAATGCAACTCAAGAACTCCCCTCACTATGATCCTCAATTTTCAAATTTTCGCCCCTTTGTATAAACTTCTCCCCAATAAAGAAATATCTTCTTATTAACACATCTTCTCTTCTCATTTAACACATCTTCTCCCCCTTTGACAATGGATTCATCAAGGAATCACGCCTTCCTCTCATCCAGAGATAATAAATATAGAATAAAGGAAGAAGCAGAACCAAAAGAAGCATAAAGAGGAATATGCATGAAGTGCAATGGAGTGGCTTCAATTTTTGTATTTTTCAATTTTTGATTACAAGAAGCTTTGGAGATTACCCAAAAGAACAAGCTAGTATCTCTAATATTGCACAAACAACATATCAAGCCCGACAAATAGCTAGCAAGATCATGGTAAGACATATATATCAAAGCTAAGCACAAAGGCTCAAAAGTAAAGCAAGATTTGATCAATTTAAGCAACGCTCAAATTCAAAGAAGTTCATCAACAGGATCCTAAAGTGAAATTGGCCATGTCAAAATGTCAAAGTGAGATCAAAAATCTAACAAAGACCACATTAAGAGTCAATCAAGTCCCGTATTGAATCATTTTGCTCAATATTTTGTAAACGCCCATTTGTCAACATTTTTCTCATTTGCATTGAATATTGAAGTTGACTAATGATCTAACTTAGTGACAAGATCCTGGACTAGGAGCCATCCACAAACTCATCCTAAGCTTCACCAAAAGTTGATTAAAGGTATATCTTAGTAAAGAAGATCCCGGACTAGGAGCCATCCACAAACTCTTTCTAAGCTTCTACCGGCGACAAATCTTGAGGTTCATGTCATTTCGACAAGCAATCCCCATGAGATCGTTCGTTCATCAAACTATCTCCAAGTTCATGTCATTTGACAAGCCTCGTAAGAATAGTTTGGCACAATTTAAGCATAAGACAATCTTGATTTTTATTTTTCACATGAGCGCTTTAGAATCTCAAGAACACAAAAGCTCAAGTAATGGTCAATTTTAGATCAAAGAGCTAACAAAGCAATTCGACAGGCCAATGTCACAAGAGGAGCACTAATTGCGCAACTCGCTAAAAATCCACAAATTGCAATTTCTTAGTTTGAGTTGTTTAAAAGGTTCTAGCTCATATAGCAAAGACTTAGCTACACATGTAAAAGCATGATAATTCTAGCAAGTCAAAGAACTAGACATGACATTGAGCAAGAATTGAAATACAAAAGCTCTAAAGGGTAATAGGCAAAGCTTCATCAATTTTTAAAAATAAGCGTAAAATCTTATATTACAATACATCTTTTGGATTTTTCATACCATTTGTTGTAACCACTTGTTGGAGTTTTCATATGAATGCAATATGACACAATGAGATGCAATTAAAAACCTAAAACCTAAAAAATTTCAAAAGATCACTAAGTTCGTAAAAGAACAATAAAAGATCAAAAGAACAAGGAAAGATAAGAAAAGATCAAACTCCCCTCAAACCAACCCATAAGGATAAATTACCCCTAACTCGCTTCTTAAGGAGGAAAATCTGGTTTGATCTAGAGGCTTGGTAAGAATATCTGCCAATTGAGCTTCGGACTCTACGAAGTGCATCACAATATTACCTTTTTCAACATGATCTTTAAGAAAGTGAAAGCGAATGTCTATGTGCTTAGTCCTAGAATGTTGCAATCGGGTTTTTAGCAATATTAATAGCGTAAGTGTTATCACGTAAAAGAGGAACACTAGCAAAGTTTAACCCATAATCTTTCAAAGTAGACGCTATCCACAAAATCAAGCACAAAGAACTAGCAAAGAACATACATACTCCGCTTCAAAGAGTGGATTGTGCAATGTAAGACCGCTTCCTAGAGGACCAAGATACAAGAGAAGTGCCTAGGAAGTGACAGTGCACGAGGTACTCTTCCTATCTAACCGACACCAAGCAAAATCGAATCAAAACCTCTAATGGACAAAGTCAAGAGCAGAATACCAAATGCCATATAAGAGGGTAGAGTGTAAATACCGAATATGCGCTTAACGGCTTGGCGATGGGAAGTTCTCTGAGACGCTCAAATCTTGCACAAAGGCATACCGTGAAGTGAATGTCCTGTCTCGAGGCCGCAAAAATGGAAACTGTAAGGGAGCCGATCATGTCATGCAGACTACTAGCGTTGATCCACGACTTCTCCTTCCTCATCCGGATCCAAAAGAATGAGGTTGCCATGGGAGTGGAAATTGGCTTGCAAAATCACCCATGTTGAAGCGCTTTAGTAGATCTTTAGTGTACTTCGTCGATGGATGAAAGTTCCTTCCTTGCATTGCTTGATTTGAAGTCCCAAAAGTAATTAAGCTCTCCCATCATACTCATCTCAAATTCCCGGACATAGTGTCGTAAAAGTCGAAACAAGAGCATTAGAGGAACCACCAAAGATAATATCATCCACATAAATTTGAGCAAGCGAAGTCATTGTCACGCCTAAGAATGAATAGAGTTTTATCCACTTTACCCATTTCAAAATTATTTTTAAGCAAGAAGGTCTTAAGTCTATCATACCAGGCTCTAGGGGCTTGTTTAAGACCATATAATGCTTTAGATAGCTTGAAAACACGATTTGGATATTTAGGATCCTCAAAACCAGGGGGTTGCTTAACATACACTTCCTCATCTATGAAACCATTTAAAAAGGCACTTTTAACATCCATCTGATATAATTTAAAACCTTTTGATGCAAAGAAATGCAAGCGTAATGCGAATGGCTTCTAGTCTAGCAACAGGAGCAAATGTCTCATCAAAATCTAACCCCTCAACTTGGCTGAAACCCTGAGCTACCAATCTGGCCTTGTTTCTAACCACAGAACCATCCTCACCTTGTTTATTCTTAAACACCCAACGGGTTCCTATAACATTATGACCACTAGGGGGTTCTACTAGGTTCCAAACTTTGTTTCTTTCAAAATTTTCTAACTCCTCATGCATGGCATTTACCCAGCTAGAATCAGATAAAGCATGTGATATATCGCGGGGTTCAAAAGAAGCAACAAAAGCCGAATGAGAGTAGAGATTTGGATCATTATACCTGGAGCGAGTGACTCGCTCATGTAGATTACCTATTATCTGTTCCGGAGGATGCTGTCTCTGAATGCGAAGTGGAGCGCCGGATGAGATATCGCTTTCTTCGACCTCCGCAGGTATCGCCGATGATGAAGATGCAGCAGGAGCCTCAACTGAAGGTGAAGTAGATGTAGCAGGTTCTTGTATCAGTATGGGCGCTTCAGTAGCAGCAGATGAAGGAATGATATTAGCTTCGTCCTCATCTTCCTCCACAAAAATGCTCTCTGTCACCTGTAAATCATCTGTAGCAATAGATCTAGCTCCAGGGCTAGTCTCATCAAAAGTGACATTACAAGTCTCCTGAATAATGTTAGTCTCAGATTAAAACCCGAAAACCCTCGAATGAGCAGGATAACCTGAAATAACCCATCAAAAGTTCTTGATTCAAATTTATCTAAGTTGCTGTTTTAAGAATAAAACATTTTGATCCAAAACTCAAAATGCGAAATGAGGGTTTTCTACCAAAACGAAGCTCATAAGGAGTCTTGCCTAAAGAAGGTCTAAAAAGACACGATTTGCAATATGGCAAGCAAGAGCAATAGCTTCGCCCAAAATCTCCTCGGTGTTATACTGCCTAGCATCGTCCTAGCCATTTCGACTAAGGTCCTATTCTTCCTTTCCACCACGCCATTTTGTTGAGGGACGTGTGGAGAGGAGAACCGATGCTCAATACCACGCCAAGACAAAAAGAAGCAAAAGAAGTATTTTTGAACTCCGTGCCATTATCATCGCGAATCGCTCTCAAAGCACCGTAAAGCTCGAAGCCAAACGAAGAACAAGGTCATGAAAATAACCAAAAGCTTCATCTTTTGAAGTAAGAAAGAACACCCAAGTATATCTAGAAAGATCATCGACTATGACAAGAATATACCATTTTCCACCGATCGATCGGACTCTAGCAGACCAACAAAGATCCATATGAAGCAACCGTCCCGGTCCATTAGTCATAACCATAGTCACGTAAGGGTGTGAGGCGGCAACTTGTTTGCCATGCCTACAGTGGCGCATCTACAAGATCCTTGATACTTTGAGTTTGGGCAAACCTCTCATGAGATCAAGGTTACTAACTCGTGTCGATGATCAAAACCAATGTGCCCCAAACGTCGGTGCCAAAGCCGTAAATCAAGAAGATGTAAGCAAACATTTAAGAGATCCAAAGAAGAGATTCGAAAAATCACCCAAAAATTCTACCAACTCTAGAGATTCCAAACACAAGCTCACCAAGAGAATCAAGCACACGACAAGCATTTTTCTTAAAAATAGTCTCATAACCATCATCAAGAAGTCGAGAAACGAAAGGAGATTATACCTAAGCTTGTCCACAAGAGCGACATCCTTTAGAATGAATTTGTTGTTCACCCTAATTGATCCTGTTCCTTCAATTCGCCTTGTATATCATCTCCAAAGGTGATGAAGTCATCACTGTTGCCGCGTGAAAGAGGTGAACCATTTTGAGTTTCCGGTCATGTGGCGTGAACACCTGAGTCGACGAACCACGTGTTCTTCCCTTTCCACGGTAGTCCCGAAAATCAAGAAACAAAAGAACGATGTGTCTCAACATCAAGTTAGATAAACAAGATTTAGGAATCCAAAGATCGAGACACACGTCCGCAAGGAGTACACAAACCGAAGTACTATCCTTGATTTCATCTATCATTCTGTTATGAGCAATGTTTAAATTAACATGAGACTTAAACTCGTCCATGGGCGGTCGGACGGCGTTGTCTTGTGGGATCGATCCGCGATCAAAACGGTCGAGATCGTGACCACCAATGGTCAAACCGCCATCGATAAACATTAGAATTAGGATATCTAGAAACATAATGATTTGCATGAGAGAAAATCCTAATCCGTGTTTATTCTTTTCAAGTGTTACCATGTCTCATAGAAGCTCTAGGTTGCATGAATGAAATTCTATCAAAATTTTTCTATCATTTTTCAACCTACGCCAACAGATTCAATCAAATGCCCACCTTTCTTGCAATAAGTGCAATGGTACTTGGTACCACTAGAAGAAGCACCATTTGAATTAATACAAGGTTGGGCAAAACCTCGCAGATTTAAAAGATATTTTTGCAGTTGGGTTTTGAATTCAATTAAACCTTTTCCAAGACTTGAATGACTTTTGGGTTTGAATTGTCTTGAAAAGAATTGAATCCTAAACCTTGCTTCTTATAAGGAGTTTTAGACTTGTCAAGAATCATGTTTAATTGTTTCTTACCTTTAGAAAATTTCTCTAATGTATCATGAAGGTAAGCATTTTCTTTTCTCAAGTTAACACAAGCATCACAAGTTTTATTCATAGATTTCTCCTTATACAAAGCAATTTCAAGCTTAAGAGTGGAACAAGAAGCACAAGTAGTATTTTCAATATTGTCCTTAAGCTTAGCATATTTGACTCTAGCGACTTCTAAGATATCTTTGATTTCACGCTCTTTTCTAAACATGAAGTGCAAGGACTAGAATCAAATACATCAAAAGCAATCAATTTACTAGATTCTAAACATTTTTCACAAGGAGCACTTTTAATTTCATTTAGTTCAGATCTAGCATTCTCAAGTTGTTGTACGTAAATATTATGAGCAGATTGTAACTTAGTAATTTCAATGCATAGCATGACAAGATAAACATTCATCAGTTCAAGAGTCTTAGCATTTTTAAGCTCTACTTTCAGTTTGCTAATTTTTGACTCTAATTTCTTATTTTTGTCATGACAAATTCTAGTGCTTCATCTTGACTAAGCAATTGCTCAACTATAGAATCATATTTAGCGTAAAGCTCATCATAAGAAAAAGATACCTCATTATCATCAATGTCGTCCGTGTCGACCATGAAGCACATGCCAATGAAGTCTTTGGCCTTCCTTTCTTTTGCCTTGAGGATCTCCTCCTCCTTGTCCTCCTCACTCCCGTATCCACATCGCTCAAGGATTGATCCTCAAAAGCGGCAAGGACCCTGTGAGCGACCTTCACAAGCTTATTAGCCTCATACCTTGATTTGTTGAAAGGAGGCTTCTTCCAAGTCGGCTTTCCTTCCTTATGATTGCTCTTACCTTTCACTTTGGGGCAATTTGCGGATATGATTGAGCTCACCACATTCATAGCATGTCACCGACCACCTCTCTTTTGTTTCTCACATTATTGTAGGCCCGTGTGAATTTTTTAGCTAGAAGAGCTAACTCTGCTTTGAGAATACTTTCAAGCTCCTCTTCATGAATAGCGGATAAACAAGCAAATGAAAATCCGTAAGAAGATTCAAAAGAGTCATCAAAAGCCTTTTGAGAGGATCTGCTACCAAAGCTAAATTATCTTTCTTGGGATGATCAACTCTTTTAATTTCATGAGTCTTGAGTTTACTATAAAGCAATTCTAAAGTAAGACTTGAAAGATCAACATTTTCCTCTATAGCAAGAGCCTTCATCTCCCACTCCTTGGTGTTGATTGCACCAAGAGATGGGTGGCATTTTCAGATTGAGAATATTCAATATCAACACTTTTCATTTGATTAATTACTTTATTAAAGCGATGAAAATGTCATCGATGCTCTCTCAGACGCATCTCGAATTTATTGTATTCACGCTTGTAAACTGCTTGGCGACCTTTTGATTTGGGACGAACCTCATGATATGTTTCGAGAGTGTTCCAAATTTCATGCGCAGCTTGAAAGATTGCAAATTCTATCATATTCTTGTCTACCAAGTGCACCATATAAAAGATTCTTAGCCTTATTGTTGTTAGCCAAAAGAATTGCGTAAGCGAGTGTAGCAATTTCAGAATAACCAATGGGCTCTAACAACATCCCAAATAGCTTGTCCTCGCTCTCAAGAAAGACACGCATAC
Organism: Hsuehochloa calcarea; assembly: GCA_036346395.1. NCBI lineage: Eukaryota > Viridiplantae > Streptophyta > Magnoliopsida > Poales > Poaceae > Hsuehochloa > Hsuehochloa calcarea. The sequence goes on from CM070606.1 coordinate 34,705,855, forward strand.
GATTCTTCCAATAGGCATAGTCGTGCCCATCGAAGATATGCGGTTTAGTAGAAAACTTATCCATCGCCAAAGTTCGGTGGACCGGTTAAGATCAAGATTGAACTAACCGGCTCGATACCACTTGTTGGACCGTAAAGGCGACTAGAGGGGGTGAATAGAGCACGCTCACTTTTTCACAAATTATGAACTCAATACAATTTCACTCCAAAGAGCTATTAGAAAGCTATGAAGATCAATATACCAAGACAAATGGAAGACTAGTATTGAATCCAATTAAACCCTAAGCAATGCTACAAAATCAACAAGAATCAAAGCAACACAAATCTCGGCGGTCCGACCTCAGATCGAACCGGTCGGACCGATTGCCGGGCGGTCCGACCGGCGTTAGTCTTGGCGGTCGGACCGCTCAAATCGGTCGGACCGGTGGTGACGGGCGGTCGGACCGGCGATCTCACGTAACCGATCTGAAATAAGAAAATCACCGATGACGAAGATGCAATTAGGTGAAACTTTTGATTCTCAACTCCAATCTTTATGAAACTTTGCACACACCTTCTATATGCTATTGAGGACCTATTCCAATCGAATATTATGATAATTCTTGGAACGATCTTGAGCAATTGCCAAATGATTAATGTAAGGTCTAAAACCGCAAGAACGAAAACTTGATCCTAAAGCTTGTTCGTGAGGGATTGATGATCAAGATGATGCTAGATAGATTCACACATATCACAACAAGCTAATTCACGTGAAAGAATCAATCACAAACTCGCGGATCAAAGAAAGCCCTAAAAACACGAAATTGAAAGCAAGAACGAAAAGAGACTTATCTCAAGCAAACCTTGCATAGATTGATTTCGTGATTGATGCTGGATTACATCCACACCATCATGGATCAGTGGACAATCAAAGATCACGAAATTCACCACAAACCATCAAGAGCCCTAGCCTCCACCTCAACTCCACTAAAGACAATTAGGGTTTTGAAACATCAAAAGGCGAGAGAGAGGGGTGCAGCCACCACCTCCTCCTATTTATAGTGGAGGCCTAGAACTCCTAGGGTTTGACTCAATTGGGCTCCCGTTAAGGCCCACTAACAAACGGGTCACACACGCACGCTTCGCAAAGCGCCGTCTTTAACCTTTTGACCTAAACCGCTTCACCATGCGTCATGGATTTGCCAATAGGTCACCCTTGTCCATCTTGTGTCACGCTTGAGCCATTGACCTCACCCGGCATCGTCGATCGTTCTGGACCTCAACTCTCCAGGTCTAGTCCCGATCCTCCTCGCCGTTGACCGTCGTTGATCACCAAGCAACCTGCACAACCACAGACAAGCAAACACGAATTCGGGAACAAGTTCTTCACAACTTGACCCATGTTAGTCAAAACATGCATCATGCAAATCATATGCCATGAAACCAATGACTTTGACCTAACAAAACAACATCGCCACGGTTGGTGGACGTTCAAGTCAATACCGCTCGACCGCTCCAGTGAGCCGGCCGGACCGCTTCTTGGCGGGCCGGACCGCTCCACGTGAACCTGTCGGACCGCCTTGGGACTTAGCCGAATTTCAACCCCAAAATCCAAACCTTCGGAAACTTTAAACCAATAGAACTTTTATCGAGACTCCAAAATTATGAGACCAAGTGCATTGGGATCCCTCACTTGCCTACAACACCTATTTTTGGCCCACCCATTATGAGAACTTTTAGGTCATTGCGGTCCGATCGCTTCCATATGGCCGTCCGATCGCTCCGACCCGATTTGGGACCGGTCGGACATTGCAAGGACCGGTCGGACCGCCCATCCAAGAAGCTCAGAACTTTGTTGAAAACATGTGAAACGACAAACCGTAAACGCCATTGCCAATTGTCACATCATCCTAAGATCTGGAACATATCCCCATGAAATCCACAGAATCAAAAAGGTCACCCAACACAAATTTTGTAGGAAATCTAGTAAGCTTTCCAGATTAGTAAAGAACACGATTGTTAGTTGTGTCAATCAAAAGTTATGGATTTTATACTACCGCTGCATTTTTGACAGACAGACTGAAGGAATAGAAACTTCACCTGATGTTTAGATTTATTAGAAGGCCGAATAAGAGGATCTTGCCAACTAGGTTATTGTAGAAGGTTTTTTTCATGTTTCCAGAGAGTCCAGGATCAATCTGTTCTGAGTTTCGTAGTAAAATATATGATGATTTTAGTACTACTGTCCTGAATTCCTGACTAGAATGAACTGTCAAGTTGTCTTTTAAAATATGATAAATATAATGGCAGATTCATAGTTTCCACCCAACTAGGTTATTGTATCAATTTTTATAACCTTTCCAGAATGATAAAGAACACCCTAATCGGAGTTGTAGATTAAAAGTTGTGATCCGTTCTTTACTGCTGTCTTTTTCGTTGTAGTCATGTTAGAATATTGTTTTATGTGAGTAGATCGACTTTGTGATCCTTGGGTTAGGATGTCGCGATTAGATGGTTTGAACGATGTCCTGTTCATGTGGTTCCTCATTCAAATTTATGTAATTTGTGTAGGAGGGAGAAATTCGAGTGTAGCAGCTTCCGTCTTGCCTCATAACGCTTCGCAGAGCGAAAGTCAAGTACCTTGTATTCCTTTATGTTGATGAAGGATGAGTGCTTATATTCATACTGTTATTTCTACGAACCATTATTACATTCAATAATTCATGTTCTTTTCATATCCGTTAATCCATGTTGAAAGAGATGATGTCTTTCATTAACCATGTTGCATTCCATTCATTCATTTGTTCGTGTTTCTTCCACGGGAGTGGAAAATAAAGACCCATCAATTCTAGTATGGGCATGTAAGACCCACCATTCTAATATGGGCAGATTTGGACACCTGTATGAAACGTTCTTTATACGGAATTTAGATCCCCGTATTTCGTTAAATGCGGGCTTAAGTGAACACCGACGGGTGTGTCACTAGCTATACCGATATACGCATGAGTGCAGTCCTTTCACTTCATAAAATCCATTCATTCATATATTCCTTCGGGTTATGTTCATATTCTTTAATGATGTTGTCTGGTTCAGATTTGTTGTATGTCCAGTACTTGCTGAGTCTCGGACTCATTCTTGTTTTGTTTGTTTATTTTTAGGTGATCGTTGATGATGGCTCTTTTGGGAGGGAGTAGACACACACTATACATTCATTTCACCATACTCCCGTTTCAATTATAAGACTTGGTTATATCTTTTATTCATTAAGGGATGGACTGTAATAAATAGAGTTAGATATGATTGATACCTTCCTCTATGTTATAGATGATTAATTCTGCTTGTGAACCTTGATTACTCCTTTTGAAATAATTATTTAGTTTCAGACTATATTCATGCCATTGTTCTATTAAATTTTGATCTCTTTATGTCATTAGATGAGATATTGTTTAGACTCTTCCGCTTTATGGTTGTATGTGGATTCTTTAGGTAACATTTTGGCTTTCGAATAGCCAGAGTGTTACACTACTGTGCCATGCAATTAGCATTGCTAATTAATTAGTGTCGATTTAATTAACATTCCTAGTTATCTTTTTTTTGTAGAAATTTATAAATATAGCAAATGAGCACAAAAATTATGATTTTTTTGTGGAGTCGCCCGACACAGTGTACTTGCTTGTGTAAATTTATCATAATTTTATCCATTCTGCATTGTTATGGAAAATTCATTTTATGTATACTGTTGTTGGAATTTTTTAATATATAAAATGAGATCCAAACATTAAGAATTTTTTTGAGGCTCATACACAGTGGACTTGATTGTGTAATTTCTCCAGAATTTTTTATATGCTCTTCAAATTGCAAAAGCTTGTCCTCGCAAAAGGAGAAAAAAAGCATAACAAAGAAAAGGAAAGGGAAAATAGCATGTTTGACGGAGCAATTAGTGAAAATGGCACGGAGCGCACGGGATTTGCAAAAATGTCATTTGGACCGTTCGTCCACTACGCGGAATCGACGTGAGAGCGACACGTCAGGGCGTTCGCAATACAACAATATATCAACCTTTTGTAGGGTGTTCGCGATTTAAAATAATAACATTATTATTTTATTAATCTGATGGAACTAATTGTGGGGGAATAAATAGCAATTTTAGTAGGTAATACATTTAGCAAATATTATTTGTAGGTTGTTATTTTTTTGAAATAAAAGGGCGGCGACAAGGTTGGTTGGTCCGTTTGTGATTTTCGTAGATTTTTAAGCATACAAAATCTGTTAGGCTTGCAATAACATTTTATGATCGCCGTATGTTGTTGTAGTGCGATAAATTTCTGAAGAATTTTGTGTGGACGATTGAGGTAGTAATGATTCGTAAGTAGGAAGGTAAGTAATATTGCGATGCGTTAGAGAATTCATACACGGTGGAGAACTTTGGATAAATGGCGCAACGATAACAACATGATAGTTGATTAGACAAGGGGGTTACATGGCACGCAGGCTAACAAACCAAGAATGGTACACACATGCCTTTAGGGAATTAGAAATACATGTGACATATGGACGAAGAGGGTCAAACTACTACGTGGAATGTGGCCATTTGCCCTTGATGTCGTTCTACGAGTAGGTCCGACCGTCACCGGGTGGCACGCCACGACGAGACAGTAAAATATTTTTCGTACAATTTTCATCTGGCAACACGTTTCTAGCTTAGTCTTGGTTTTCTTGTAGTACTATCGCCTTGCTCGTATCCAGCGCGAGGCTGTTGACGCTCTACGCTGGGGGAACACCAACACCTTTGATCGCATCCTAGCCGCGATGCGTGCCATTTACGACGACACCAGGGCTACAATGAGGAGCATAAGTTGTTATCGCCACAACGACATTGATGTACAACATCGCGGACACTGAGGGCACCCTCCACCCCCGCCGCCTTCGACACCGCCCTCCGCACCTCCCTCGGCACCGCCCTCCACATGTCCGTCGCACTCCGGGAGTCGTTGGAGCTATGGTCGCTTAGCCTCGATGCGCCTCGGGCCAACGATATGTCAGCTGAGAGTTGTTGTCGTCAGTATTTGTCCATGCACTCCTTTCGAACGCATCCCACAATACCGTTTGTTCTTGCAGCACTTGTGAGGGGACAACATCCTGCTTGAGCCGTCATCATCACGGAGGGAGGTGTACGACCAGACTTCCTCGCCAGGGCGGCGATGTTTCACTCCCGACAGCGACCCTGACTTGCCGCAGCGCCGAGACAACGGGTTGGGCTCATTGGCACACGGCGTTCGGTCACACGTGCGTGAGCGTGACTAGTGGTTTGACTAGACGTACCAGGGGTACACTGCGCAAGATTACGATGCAGACTGGCCAGGAGGATCCTCAGCAACACAACAACGTACTCTGATACACTTTAACGTAGTTACAATAATTTTCCCATTACACAAAACTAAGAACTAACTCATCCAGTACCCTTCCCGCAGGATGTGCACCACTGGGTTGACGATATGCTTGGGCATCAACCGCTGCCCACTGATATCATTGCAGCGACGCCTCCCACGCAGCGTCCCTACTACGGCTTCTGAGACGTTTGCCGCTCACTTGACAGGCTCACCTTCCCTGAGGATTAGCTACGCTGTCGGGGCAAGCGGTGGGTGGATGTACCATAAGTTAACGGCGTGCAGGCTAACCTGTCTTTTGTGAACTGCTATATGTAGTCTTCTCCTAGAATACTTTAAAATCATTGGCTAAGATTATTGGCAACATAGATTCTACTCAATTAAATTGTAGATACTATTATTGCTACATTGCACTTACTCATGCTAGAGGCATGAATTACAAACTAGTTACTTTGAATTTAGGAGAACAGACAAAAGGCATAAACAAAGCAAAATGCTGCATATCAGTTTCACATTGTCTAGACCGCTCTTCAATTCTTGCATATTTTCCCTTACTTCTTGCACATTGTTATTCAATTCTTGCACATTACTATTAGCAGCACCCATTGCTTCTAGGTGAGTGCTCAACTTCTGTATATTCTTCTATAACTTCTCCATCTCCATGTCTTGATGCATTGATGTCTCCTTCACATATGCCTCGAGCAAATCTTCCCACAAATAAAAACCACACCCCCTAGATTGACAGAACCAACACAAAAAATCTGGTATCAAAGTAATTAATGCAAAAAATATGAAGCAAATAAGAAGAGTTTTATGTGTTCAATAAACGACTCACCTTCTAGTTAGTACACCTCAAAAACCCACGGTTCGGATTTTGCTCAGTATTGGACTTGTACCTCATTGTTTTGCTACCACAATTGCAGCGGAACATAGACTTCTTTGGTTGTTGCGAGTTACCTGTGCTACATTAGCTCATGGCTCCACTTTGAGCCATTACATCTCCCTCTCTCCCTCATCCATTTGGCTTAGGATTTATAGCCATGCCCAAAATTTGTGGCACCAGAAATTCCCTCCAAAAATTGTCCAAGGCGCCAACTACACACATGGCACAATGACAATTGTCAAAACCGTTAGCATTCCAGTGGCATTTTCAGAATTACTCAGAGGATGCCAGTGGTCATTTCTCCAGGTCAAATGGCTTGACTGGACCCGACGAGACAGCTTTGCGCAGCGACATGACCCGACAAGACAGCTTTTGCATAGCGATGTGACCCGACGATTCCTCCTCGGGGTCACTACCTCACAGACGCGAATTTCCTTCAACCGAATTAAAATTGAGCCGCGTACGCAGGGCCGGATTGGCATATAAATACTACCCCTCTCACAGTACGTTCTCCTACATCTACATTTCAACATAATCTCACTCAGATGGAGAACCAATGGGACGAGATTTGCGAACTCGCGAGGCTGCTGCTGCCCGGGACGAACAAGCGGAGCGTGCCAGGAGGGCACCTCCCCACAATGATGCCCCCGTAGTAGCAACCCCTACCAAAATATTCCCACCGAGCATTCACCGAAAGAACCGCCAGAGGGGGAGACGCCGCCCCTCTGTTGGTTCAGGGACACATGCAAGTTCTTCAAGTCCGAGCAGTGGCTTAGCTTGGGCATGCGTTACTGCGGTTGTGCCAACTACTCCTCAGACTATCCCGATCATTGCTGGGGCACGCCCGCTATCGCAAATTAAGCACCGCTGATGATGTTTCCCTACCATTTCTCTTTCAAAGTACGCACAAACAACATCTCCCGTCTACCCATAGTCCATGGATCCGCTATGTGGCTACCGCAAGTGGATCGACCAAGGGGTCCTCCCACACGGCTAGTGGTGTCTTGACTACGAGGAGTGGGATGCCAAGAGGGACCGTGAGAGGAGGGAGGAGGAGCCCCACCGAGAAGGGCACAACGAGTGTATTCGCACGGGAGATGCAAGCTCATCTCGAGGTGTATTTCCGTCTGTGTACTCTAATGTATTTCTGGTTTCGTGCCTCACACTTTACCTTTGGTCAGTTGGCAGACAATTGGCCTTTGGGTTTCTCGAGACCCAGTACATGTCACCGTCAAAATCACTATTGGTCGTCTCATCGGCCAAAAATCATTTTGCAGAAGTGGGGTAAAGTGTAGAATATTAGGAATATTGCACAACCTCCTCTAGACCGCTAACATTTTAGGGTACCTTCATAATCACAACGAGCATTCTCAGCCCCTTCAATTGCATTATATAGAAGCTCCATATAGTACTCTGCTTTAACTCTACCATAATGAAGTAATGTGATCAAGAACCTTGATGTTAATGTCGTTTTGGGTTGATTGTGGAGGAAAAAAATGCAATGATTTATTTCTTGTGAACCAAAAGAAAATCAATACGAATTTTGCTAATCAAAATACTTAAGTTGTTGAGGAAGGGTGGGTATGAAGGGTCGCGGGAAGGCTACGAAAGCATAAAAAAAATATTACCACGCAACCAAGGAACCTCTGCTAGTAATAGATCACGAGTTTACCACTAGACACGCCAACTCGTAGCGGAAGTAGAGTCGATGTAGCGAGTTGATGCGGTCGTAGTCGTACTCGCCACGTGTCTTCTTCTCCGAGTAATCGTACTCACTGGACATCTTCTCCTACGAATAGTCGTACTCGCCACGTATTTGCTCCTCTGAGTGGTCGTACTGAGTTGCGGATCGTCCTAGTGCTTATGCTTCGCAACAACACCTCCAAGGTATCCACACGTACGGGACAGTTACACCACGCGCTGGAGTGCTAGCACCGACGGCGTGGTTGAGGAAGGTGTGGCTATTAGGGTTTCGGAAAGTTCTTCAAAAGGTCATCATAACACCCCTTGCCACCACCCCTCTATTTATAGCATCCAAGATGGGTCTCGAACTTGAGGCCCATTACGAACTCGAGGCCTACAAGAATTTGGATCACCATCCAAATCAAATCCCAGCTCTTTAAGTGTGCGATCATATAGGCTCATGTGTAATTGGTTGTGACTCGGAAACTCTTTTCCGACCACTAGTCGTTAGTGGTACCTAACAGCACATAACGACTCCCAAACACACATAGAATATATCGGACGAACCTTAATGCAATATGATCTATGACCAGGTCTATATCACTAACGACTAGCTCGTATATCTATATGACTAGTTTAGATTTGGTCTCGACTAATTCGTAACTCCTTACGACTAGGTTTCGACCACTTAGTGACCATGTTCGACCAGCCTACGACCAGCTCGTATATCCATACGACTAGTCCGTATTTGATCAAACTGAAAGACCTTCCCGTGTATTCTCCCTTTGCATCACGATGTCTAGTTAAACTCCAAGTGAGATGTGTATCATCCATGGACTGTTCAATACTTTCTTGATCAAGTGTCGAATAACTTCATGTGGTCGACACTTCGACCATTAGTGGCATGGCCATGCACTTTCTTTATCCGACCACAACGAGGGGCCCAGAGACATCTCTCCTGTTATGTTAGGAGGGGTAATCCCCATATCCGATCAGTCATATCCCTCCGCATATTTCATTGCATACCCGAAAGATACATTTATAACTACCCAGTTACGAGTAGTGTTTGGCAACCCCTAAGAGTGCTACTACACATGTAGGAAACTATGCTGATATCAGGTATAAGGATTATACACCATTATTGCTTGAGACCAACTAATGATACATAGAATCATAATAATCTCAACAGTGTCTCAAGGTGGGTCTTTTCCAACACCATGTTCTCTAACATGTGTCCATATTATTGGTTTGATATCTCCATATCCATGACTTGTGAAACATAGTCATCAACCAATACATATGCTAGTCTATTCATATGTATTCTCATATGTTTTCGACCAGGGAACGTTTAAGAATAACCATCACAGAATATAGAGTTTCACAATCAAGTCACATACTTGATAATAAATATTATTGATATTATTTTAGGAACAAGATAACATATTATCCAATGTTATGAACATAATGAAATATAATCATTGTAGTAGTAAAAACAAGCTATACAGTAAAAGAGGGGGGACCCCGGACAAGCCCGGGAGGGCTCCGGGGATCCTCAAGAGAGGGGACTAGCCAGTGATAAGAACGAGGAGATTGTTATTGCTAAGGAATTCGTGCTTGCTCTTTTTTTTCAACCCCACAAGAGGGGGGGGGGTTGACCCCCTATTTATAGTCCCCTGTGAGGGTTTTGTACATTACCCTTCTGACCCTACAATGGTACTATATTCGTAGGGGTTGCAGTGACATTTCCGCCCCTACGCCTAGGCCTTGGTCCATGGCAGGCTCTCTTGGACTCGGTTCACCCTGATAGGGCCTCCGGTCCAGGAGCGGTAGCAGGGGCCTCGGGTTCGCCCTGAGGGTCTCTCTGCTCCGGGACTTGCGGGGCTTCGGAGGCCCTCCGGGGTGCTTCGGCCCCGCCCCGGGGGTGGCCCGGAGGTCTTGCTGCCCGGGCTGGCGGGCTTCGGGGCCCTCAGGGTGCCGGCCCGCCCGGTGGCCCGAGGTCTTGCCGCTCCGGCCTCGCGGGCCGGGCCCTCGGGTGCCGACCCGCCCGGGTGGCCCGGAGGTCTTGCTGCTCCGGGCCTCGCGGGGCTTCGGGGCCCTCGGGTGCTTCACCGCCTGTGGTTGGCCCGAGGTCTTGTTGGTTCGGGCCTCGCAGGCTTCGGGCCCTCCGGTGCTTCGCCCGCCAGGGGTGGCCCGAGGTCTTGTTGCCCGGCCTCGCGGGCTTTGGGGCCCTCCGGTGCTGCCCGCCGGGGTGGCCCGAGGTCATATCGCTCGGGCCTCGGCTGGGCTTCGGGTGCCGCCAGGCGTTGTGGTCGGTGGGGCCACCCCTACGACAAGCCCCTCGCGGTCAAGGTCCAGCTTCGCCATGGCTGAAACCGCGCCGTTTTCCCCCGAAGGGCTTGGGCAAACCGTCCCCTTCGGCCTGGCGAAGCTATCTGCGGCACGATCTATCCTTGTGGTCATTTGTTTGTCCCGTCTGGACTGGCGGCAGCTGGTTGCTTTAATGTGATGCGATTAGTCGTTAATGGGACACGCCGCTTCCTTGATCGTCGTGCCGATTCTTTAATGGGTCGCGCCGCTTCGTTATTGGTGCTCGATCGTTAGGTTTTAGGGCACACCCGTCATTTGCTAGACAGCCGTGTCTCTTCGATTCCCTTGCCCCGTCATTTCTTGGCCCTGGCGCGGGTATAAATATGGGGGTTGCGACCCCCTGGCTCAGTGCATCTCTTCAGTTTTCGCCGTCCTTTATTTCTTGCGCTTTCTTGCCGCATCCCGCTGCTAGATGACGAAGCGCGTGCGAGACGAAGGGGCTCCGGCGATACTTACTAACGAGTTGGGCCGATCTTTGGTGACGTCTGCGGTCCTCCGAGTGCTTGCAAAGGATGGAAAAGTTGCGGACCTTTTCCTCGTTTGGGCCCCCGGGGTGGAGACGGCTCCCACACCCAGGGAGAACGAGGCTGTTCTTACCTCGACGCGGGCCTCCGGCTTCCCTGCGTGGGGTTGGTGAGCTGCGTGTCGCAGCTCTACCATGTGGAGCTTGCTCAGTTGACCCCAAATTCTCTTGTAAAACTCGGGGTCTTCGAGTGGGTTCTGCGCTCTGCCGGGGCAGCCGGAAAGGGTAGGCTCTTCGCCTATCTTCACGACGCCCGGTGTCAGCCGAAGAAGAAGAAAGATACCGGCGAGACGCTCAACTTCAGGAGCGTCAACTTCCAACCGGCGCGCTTCTTCGGTAGACTGCCCGCCTCGCCTCCGTAGAATCACTGGGAGACAGACCGACCTGAGAGATGGTTCTACCACACGTCCCCATCTGAGGATGGGTTGCGGTCATCCGGGGGTCCTATTCGGCTCAACCCATCCCCCGAGATCGAGCTAAACTCGAGGGAGGAGTCGCTCCTTCAACTTCTTCTGACGGTGACGCGGCGGTTCTCCACCCGCGACCTAGTGGAAGAATTATGCGCGCTTCGAGTGTGGCCGCTGGCGCGAGGTTGGGACGTCCGCCTCGGCGCAGAAGCACACGACGTTCGTGCGCTTGGTTTGCCAGAGGGCCATAGCGGTAATTGCTGTCATGGTACTCTGGTATGACTGTTTTCCCTTTCCTGACCTTATGATTTTGCAGTTCTTCCTGTTGACGAGGCGTCTTTGCCGCGAGAGCGCCCATACACCGGCGAGGAGCACTTGAAACGGGGGCTGGTCGTGCGCGAGGCGCGATTAAATCACGCGTACTTGGACCTGGCCACCGTTCTTGAAGAACGGTCGGACCCCGACGATGGCAAGCGGCGCAAGGGGCGCTGTTCAAGAGCCAATGCTCCCGCCAATCGACGCCAGGTTGCCAGTTGCGGTCTGTGGCCGGCGGAGAGCCCGTAGCCCCACCATTGGCCCCCGCGTTGACCGTTTGCCTTTCGAAGGCTGCCCGTGCTCCCTTGGGCCATGCCGAGCGGGTGGCCTCTAGCGGGTCGCCTCCACCAGCTCGTGCGATAGTCTCCTTCTTCGTTGTGAGCCTGGCTCTCGGGGTTCCTTCGCGGGACCCCCTCTCGGGTGTACGGCTGCGGCACCGAAGACACGGTAGTTGACGTGGTTGGAGATGCTCCGCCGACCCCGGGTATGTAATAATTTTTTTCTTTCTTTTTTTGAGCACCCGCTGGAAACTTCGTAGGTGGGGGAATCGAAGGAGTCCTCAACGACTCTTCGGAAGGTGGGGGTTCTGATGAGGGCGCAGAGTCTAGCGCCAGGGGGCACGACGTCGCCGGTGCTTCCGGGTTGCTCCCGTGGCCGATCTTGGGCCGTTGTGCACCAACGACTTCAAGATCAGCCCTGGTGCGGCCACCGTGTGCGCGGAGGTGTCTTGTTTTGCCGCCCCGCCGGTCGTGTCTCAGCTATTCGAGAAAATGCCAATGAGCGTGATGCTTCGACTAATTGAAGCGAACTTCGCTAGGGTGAGTAACCCAACTTTTTGCCTGACGAGGTTGTACGTGCTTGACCGTATTGTTTTGCAGACAATGATGCTCTCCCGCGCTCTTGGTGCGGATATTACGCGGGAGTACGCGGAGATCCAAGGTCAGGTGGACTCGTCCTTCGCTCGTAGCGAGGCGCTCTCTGCGGAGCGGGACGAGCTCACAGAAAAAGCGAAGGCTCTTGAGGTGCGGTTTTCCGCGCTAGAGGCGGAGCAGCAGGGCCTCCGTGATGAGGTGCAGACGCTTCGCCGCGCTAAGGCGGACCTGGACGTTGAGATTGCCTCGAGCGGGAGCTGTTCGAGTCGGTGTCGTGAGCTGTCTGGCAAGCGATGTAAGTAGTGGAGGCCAACGTTACCGCGCTTGGCGCCGTGCTGCCGCCGAGAACACACCACGTTTCAGAGGTTGATCGGACGCTGGACCGCCTCCGTCGAGGTGGCGAGATTTTCCGCCACGCCTGCCTCACGGTGATCATTGCGCCAAGGTTGCCTCGGATCGCGCCTTCCGCCGCCAGAAGGGCGGCTGTGGGCATGTTGATGCCCTCGGGGCGCGCTCCTTGCTCGTGGCTTCGAGGTCAGACGTCGCCACCGATGAACGTTTGGTGCGGAGGGCGACGCAGGCCTTCTGGGCGCCACAAGGACGCGAGGCTGCGATGGCTTCGCTGCCACGGGTGCTGGAGCGAAAGACAAAGGGCAAGGCGGCTGAGGTTCCTGAAGCTGCCGATGGTAGCGGGCCGCTCCTGGCGATAAGGTGTGACCCTCCGACCTACTGCCCCCAGTCGTAGCCTAGGCTAGGGTTTTATTTACATTTTGTCCCGCCGCCCGCCAGCCGCCGGTAGGGCGTGTTTTGTAATGAATCATGCCTTTGTTGAATGAAAATGGTTGGTTTTGAGTTTGGTTTGTACGATCGCTTTGGTTTCTCCTAGGACGGACCGATGGCGGTTTGGTGGACCGTCGAACGAGGGCCCCGGCCCGCCGAAGGGTGGAACATGAAAGTGGTAGTACCGCCTCGCGGTGTGAAGGCTGAGCGCCTCGCTCATCTTGAGCGGGTCGCGTGCCCCGAACGCCCCGCGAGCCCTGAGCCCCCCGCGCGCCACGGGTGGCCCCTGCAACTTTGTTACCGTGGGGTCGTGTACCGTGGTTCCTGGTGACAGCGCTGGAAACGCCGTAACCCGGAGGGGTCCACAGAGCGCTTCTAGTGCTTCTGTGAGCTCAAGGCCGCCCGAGGTCGTGCTGAGATCCGCGCATTTTGGGCGAGGCGAGGTGCTGGTTTTGCCCCCGACTGCTTGGGAGTGGCCGATGCCGGGCAGGAGGCGGATCAAGCGTACGCGCGTCTTGATGTCCCCGACGGGGAGCTGTTTGCGTGGGCGATGGAGCGGTACAATCGTCTCGTTGCCTCCGATTCTTCCGAAGCGAAGCTGGCTGCGTGGGCTGCTCAAGTGGAAAAGTGGGACCTTAATGTGTAACAATGTATGTCTTTCGGGGTTGTACCTTCGTGATGTAACACTATTTTTCGAGTTGTACCTTTGCGATGTACCAATATATCTTTCGGAGTTGTACATTTGCGATGTAACAATGTATATTTTTCGGAGTTGTCGCTTTGTGATGTAACAATGTATCTTTCAATGTATGTTTCTTGTAGTTGTACCTTTTGTGATGTACCGATTGGAGCGAGGGAGTGCGGTCTCCGGGGGAGCCCCTTGCGATTGGAACGAGGGGGAGGCGAAGTCTGCGCCGTCCCCCATTCTTTTTAGTTTGGGCTCCGGGGGAGCCCCTTGCTATTGGAACGAGGGGGAAGCGAGCTGTCCCCCAATCTTTTTAGTTTGGGCTCCGGGGGTGCCCCTTGCGATTAGAACGAGGAGGAGGCGCTGTCACTGCCCCCATTCTTTTTAGTTTGGCTCCGGGAGCCCTTCCGATTGAACGAGGGGAGGCGAAGCCTGCGCCGTCCCCCATTCTTTTTAGTTTGGGCTCCGGGGGAGCTCCTTGCGATTGGAACGAGGGGGAGGCGAAGCCTGCGCCGTCCCCCATTCTTTTTAGTTTGGGCTCCGTGGGAGTCCCTTGCGATTGGAACGAGGGGAGGCGGCTCGCGCCGTCCCCATTCTTTTAGTTTGGCCCGGGAGCCCTTGTGATTGGAACGAGGGGGAGGCGAAGCCTGCGCCGTCCCCCATTCTTTTTAGTTTGGGCTCCGAGGGAGCCCCTTACGTTTGGAACGAGGGGGAGGCGAAGCATGCGCTGTCCCCCATTCTTTTTAGTTTGGGCTCCGGGGGAGCCCCTTGCGATTGGCCGGGGCCATGAGCGGTGTCAGTTTATACACTTCACACCCAGGGGTGAGTTAGTTTGCGCCGGAGCTCGGGGCCCCGTGTGGCGTCTGCCAGTTGTCGCGTCTATTACCGGGGTCGTGGGCCATGCGCGGTGTCGGTTTATACACTTCACACCCGAGGGGTGAGTTAGTGTGCGCCGAGGCTCGGGGCCCCGTGTAGCGTCTACGAGTTGTCGCGTCTATTACCGGGGCTGTGGGCCATGTGCGGTGTCGATTTATACACTTCACACCCGAGGGGTGAGTTAGTGTGCGCCGGGGCTCGGGGCCCCGTGTGGCGTCTTTGCGAGTTATCGCGTCTATTACCGGGTCGTGGGCCATGGGCCATGCGCGGTGTCGGTTTATACACTTCATACCCGAGGGGTGAGTTAGTGTGCGCCGGGGCTCGGGGCCCTGTGTAGCAACTTTGCGAGTTGTCGCGTCTATTACCTGGGCTGTGGGCCATGCGCGGTGTCGGTTTATACACTTCACACCCGAGGGGTGAGTTAGTGTGCGCCGGGGCTCAAGGCCCCGTGTGGTGTCTTTGATACTGCCAACGGCTGTATGTTGCTTTGTCAAAATGTGCTTTACATGGGGAGAGGGCTGTGCTGCATACACCCAGGGAGGGACGCCATCCGGGCGTAGCCAGTGTTTTCTAGGGGTAAAACTTCCGGAGGCTCTTGGCGTTCTATGTGTGATCCAGCTATTGCCCATCTGGCGTCGCTATGTAGTAGGACCTTGCCCTTGTGCTTCGTGTGATGATGTAGGGTCCTTCCCATTTTTATTCGAACTTCCCCAGTGCTGCTGCGTTTGGTACCCTTTTGAGTACCATGTCGCCTGGTGCCAGTGTGCGGATCCTGACCCTCCGATTGTATGCCGTAGCGACCCCTTCAGCATACTTGGCCATTGTGGAGATTGCTTCGACCCGGTGCTCTTCTAGGAGATCTATTGAGACCCCGCGATCCTCTGCGCTTCTTCCTGCAGTTGCCCGGAGAGATCTTGTCGCGATTTGGTGGGTCACCGCCTCGCCCCGAAGAGAAGCTTAAAGGGGGAGAAGCCTGTGGCCCTTGTCGGGGACGTGCGGATCGCCCATAAGGCCTTCTGGAGTTCTTCTGGCCACAACCCCTTCGGGAGCCCTACGAGGCGCTTGGAGAGCCCAGCCAGCAAATTGCTATTGGCACGCTCTATGGCCCCATTCGACTCGGGGTGGCCGACAGATGCGAAGCATATATCGTTGCCGATGCTCTGGTAGAAAACTCTTAAGGCCGCGGAATCAAACTGTGTGCCGTTGTCGGTGACTCTGTCCTGGGGCACCCCATATCGACACATAATGTTCCACCAAATGAACCGTTGCGCCGCAGAGGCCGTGATTCTAGCCACTGGTTCGGCCTCGACCCATATGGAGAAGTACTCGATGGCGACGAATGCGAAGCGCAGGCGGCCCTTGGTGGTGGGGTAGGGGCCGATGATATCGAGGCCCCATCGCGCGAAGAGCCATATTGGAGCGAGTGGCTGTAACCGTGCAGGTGGGGCCTTGAACTGATGGCTAGCCCATTGGCACCCCGGCGAGGCCGCACTAAGTTCGTGGCGTCCTCGAAGCGCCAGAGGCCAAGAAAAACTTTGGCGAAAAGTTTTTCCCACGAGGCTCCGTGGTGCTTGGTGCGCTCCGTAGAGTCCCTCGTGTACTTCTCTTAGGAAAGATTTCCCCTCGGCCTGGGAGATGCACCGCAGCAATGGGGCGCAGACACCTCCCTTATATAGCTGGCCGCCATTGATACAGTAGTTACTAGTTCGGTGATTTAGGCGGGTTGCCTCGGCTGCCTCTTCGGGCACTTTTCCTTCAAGGTAGCTTCGGATAGGGTCCCGCCAGTCCATTGCACTGACCTGCAGAACTGTCCGCGACTCTCGGACCGGTGACGTCCCCGGTGCCACATCCACTGCTTCGGGTTCAGCACCTTGTGCTTTCGGGGCGATTGATGGTTCCTGTAGCCTAGAGTATAATTAATCCGGTGGGGGGTTTTCGTTGGCGCTCGCCATCTTGGCCAGCCTATCGACCGCGTCATTGGAGTTGCGCGGGATGCTTTGGACGGTGATGCCGTGGAAGTTTTTCCCTTCGACCCGGACCACCGCCAGGTACCTGGACATCTCTGGGTCCCTTGCTATGAATGATTTGTCGAAGTGCCCTGTGACGAGGCGCGAATCGCTTTTGATTATTATGTCCATCGCGCTCAATGTTTTGGCCTTCCGCAAGTCGAGCAGTATGGCCTCGTATTCGGAGCCGTTGTTTGTTGTCGGGAAGTCTAGGCGCACGGCGTACGAGATTGTGCGGCCGTCCGACGCGGTCAAGATGGCGGCGGCGTCGGCCCCTGTAGCGCACCACGAGCCATCAGTGGTAATCACCCAAGGTGCCTCAACCTGGCCTGACGCTTGGTCTGCTTGTTGCGGGGTCCACTCGGCGACGAAGTCTGCGAGCGCCTGCGATTTTATTGTTGTACGTGCGGAGAAGGTAACGTCGAACGAGCTAACTCGACTGCTCACTTGCCTATGCGACCGGATGCGTCCTTGTTTCTCAACATCAAGGCCAACGGGTAGGATGTGAGAATTACAATGGCGTGGGCCAGGAAATAATGCTGGAGCTTGCGGGAGGCCATGAGGAGGGCGTAGGCTAGCTTTTCGGCTACGTGTGCGGGTTACGCGCCTGCCAGCCTCGGATACATAGTACACTGGGCGCTGAGCTCCTTCGTCTTGAACGAGGACTGCGCTAACGGCAGCAGACGAGGCTGCGAGGTAAAGCAAAAGGGGTGCCCCTCCGGCCGGGCTCGCCAGGCTAGGGAGCTTGGCGAGATATTATTTGAGCAGTTGGAATGCTTCTTGGCAGTCTTGGGTCCAACTGAAGGGCTCCGCTCCACGGAGTGTTTTGAAGAACGGCAATGCCTGCTCCGCTGAGCGGGACAGGAATCTGCTAAGTGCCACGAGGCGGCCCGTGAGTTTCTGTACCTCGCGGGCCGTGCGGGGGGTGCCATCTCCTGGATAGCTTTGATCTTCTTCGGGTTTGCCTCGATACCCCTTTGCGACACCAGGAAGCCAAGCAGTTTTCTGCCTCGGACGCCGAAGGCACACTTTTTCGGGTTGAGCACTATGCCCTTCGTTCTGAGGTTGGCGAATGTTTCTTGGAGGTCGGACACGTTGGAACCATAAAGCTTGCTCTTGACTACCACATCGTCAACATAGGCTTCAACATGCCAGCCGAGCTGGTCGGCCAGGACATTGTTGATGAGTCAGCTAAATATGGCTCCCGTGTTCTTCAGGCCGTAGGGCCTGCGAGTGTAGCAGTATGTGCCGATGGGTGTGATGAAGGTTGTCTTGAGTTCATCTTCCTTTGCCATGAATACTTGGTGGTAACCGGATTTGAGCACAAAGAAGCCTGTCTCGGATTTGAGCACAAAGAAGCTAAAGAGCCTAGAAAAGAGCGGAATGCTTCCCGACTAGAATTTGGTTCGTTGGAGATCAGCGGTCGGGGAGCATTATCCCAGCGGCGAAGAGGTGGAAATCCCTATTTTTCTCGCATACATCGAGTGTGGATTCAGATTACTTGCTCACTCAATCCTCTCCAAAGTTATGGAGTATTACGAAGTGGAGCTGGTGAATCTTGCCCCCAACTCGATCGCCAACCTCAGTATTTTTATTTATTTATTTGAAGTATACCTGGGGATTCCGCCAAATCTGGAAGTCTTTAGGTATTTCTACAAGATGTCAAGGTCGTGGTAGTCGATGGCGACACCTGGGGAGTGCGCTCTGCGCCTCCACAACGGAAAGGCTGAGGAGTACATCCGCATGTACTCCAAGTTCTCATGGTTGTCATGGAAGAAAAACTTGTTCCACATGATGGTCACCAAAGAGGATAGCCTCTGCTTCGCCAACAAGGTAGCCGTCGAGAATCTAGGATGGCGTTCTTCTGCGGAGAACGAGGGAAGTGTGAGGAGTTGGATTGAAGCTATCCAACTCCTTAGTATCAGGGGATTGACTTCCTGGCACGTGGTGAGAGATTTCTCCATGCGCCAGATGAGTCCTCTGACGTTCCGACCACGTACCAATCTCTGGTATGTTGGTCGTGACAACACGATCATAGATTCTTCGAATCGTAAGTCCTAAAAATCTCGACCACTTTATTTGTTTTGGTTAATTATTTTGTAACCTTATAGTCTTTTTCCTCTTTTTACAGCCCTTTACCTTGAAGAAATAAAGGAAAGGATTAAGATGATTTGTGCCGGGGGAGCCAAATGTTAAGGCTGATGTTCCCATGATTTTGGTAGCCTATTCTCCAGCAGAGAGAACAGAAAGGCTCAGGGTAAAATAAAAAAATCTTCTTTTATCATTTATGTATTTTCCGATCGGTATGTCATAACCTTACCTTCACGCGCAATTGGCCGGATTGGAGATCAACGAGCTCACAGGGAGTTCTGATCCAATTGATGCTCTGACCACTTTCGCCCCCACGACCACTCAAGAGGGTGATCCGTTGGAGGTAAGAAAAAGCATTGAAAAGTAATTTATATTTTTAGATGAAGTATTCCATCGCCAAACTAACCTTGATGTATAATTAGAGAGAAGGAAGATCCACCGACCGAAGTTATCGTGGTTGCAGATTCTGAAGTGGTCATGGCCGACCAGGCGGTTGCTGCTGAAGCAACTGTCCCAGAGGTCGATGAAACCATTATATCTAACCAAATAGTTGGGAAGATTATATCCGACTTCTTGGTCGAGGAGATTTCTTCCGACCTGCGGTCGGAGGATGTGAGGGGTCTAAACAGCCCTACTGGGTCGGAAATGGTAAAGTCGGTTGAAAAAACTAAGAGGAAGGCAAGCGCTCTGGACTTTGCTCGAGGGCGTTTCAAGATCAAAACCAAGAAAACCAGGAATGAAAAATAAAGAGTGTTTATAAACCCATACCTTTAGTTTCTCATGTATTCTGAAATCCTGACTTTCCTTTTCTCCTGGTTTGTAGATCTTTCGGTGTTCTGGTCACTTCCGACCAGAGCACCCGCAGGTGGAAACTCCTGAGGTAAGTGTGGTCTAACCAATCCCAGGGCGGGTAGAGGCTCCAGCTCCAGCTCCAATCGCTCAGGATTCCCTGGCAGCTGTGACCCTATCTAAGGGGACAGGAATTGGAGAAGAGCCCCAGCAGGTTCTTCCCCCTACTAGGATCGCTCGAGGGGAGATATCTTTGTTATTAAAGAAGTCTTCTGATCCTAGCGACTTCTCCAGTTGTCGTTGGATCTTCAACGACGAGAAGCTCGGTGGGGTCTGGAGGAGAATTTCAGGCTGTCAATTAAAGATGGGTCCTATTGCTATTTACTCCAAATATGCAGACATGGCGATTCAGGTTAATACCTACGTCCAATTGTATAGCCTTTTTCTTCAAGGTTTAAAAACTTAAAGAAGATTGCTATTTTTGTAGCATATGGTGGAGAATATTGCTGTGGTCGGAGGACTAACCCAGCGATTAACTTGTTTGAAAAAGAGAATTCTGAGCTAAAAAGTGAATAATTTTTCTTGACCTCTTTTTTGGTTCCTCATTGTTCTTAACTCTCCTCTTATCATGATTCATAGAATTAGAGCTACATAAGAAAGAGATTATGACTAAAGAAGCCATAATAGCTAAGCTTGAAGAACAGTGCTGATGAGGATCAAGAAATCCTCATTTAATTATTTATCTGTAGTCCTTATTATGGATAATGACACCATTATATGGTTCTTGAGTATACCCCTTAATGTTCATAAGGGCGAAGCTGGAGTTGTAAGATCTTCTACGACTACCTCATGATCGTAAGTTCTTCTACGACCACCCCATGGTCGTAAGTCTTTCTACGACTAGGTCAGCTTCGACCGCCCCATAGTCATAAGTTCTCCTCCTCCTCCTGCTCGAACATCGGTCGTGTAGATTTGGAGAAACTCCATAGGATTCTGAGACCCATCGAATTTCTTTATGTTCACTGGTCGAAACTGCGACGGCCAGCGAACTGCTCGAAGGTTAGGCGAGAATGCCCTACATTCGCTAATTACTTCGTAGCGCCTCCTTTGCAAGAAAAGAAGGGTTGTTGTCATAAGGTGATCGTACACGACGATACCCGGCAGTAGGTGAACCCGACTTATGATAAGTCTTGATTCTACGAGGGTAATACTCCCTGTATCTTGTCTACAGCTACAGACCTCTGTGTCGGAGTGGTGAACTATCACCTCTCCTGAGAGCTTGTTTATCTTTAGGCGTTCGAAGAACCTTTCTTCGGTTAGGAGAACGACATACCCTGTTGTCGCGTCGATCTCCGTGCGGTGAGTTGTTTGAACGACTAGAAGATGTTGGAGTCGTACCGCTATGACTTCTGGAATGATGACGGCGAGGGTGCTCGAATCTGGTCATCGCGCTTCGAAGCCTTGGTGCGATCTCTTGCGCGAAGAGGTCATAGCCAGGCGCTCGGGTAAGCTCTCGAGTTGGATTCTCGAGTAGATCGCAGATATGTTAGAGTTTTTTAGCTTCCTCTGACTGATACTAAAAGCGCTCATGCATATTTCTCTGAGCTGCTATTCTTCTTCGTCGAGTTGTCTCAGGATCGTCCATGTCTGATCCTTGAGTTTGCATCAATGAAGTGCGATTATCTCTAGGATTTCTCGCACGCTCATCAAGAGTGTTGACCTTGTTCATCACCTGAGGGAAGGACGTAGACATCCTGTTGATGACCTCCACTTGCGCTCGAGGCCTCCTCGCTTGAGTAGTCAAAATACACTGTCTAGCGACTTGAAGTAAACCCCTCCAGGAAGGGGAATTCCGGGTTATAACCATCTCCGTCCACAAATGAGTCCTGCGATGGGATGATCGATCTCACAGGAAAAACATGTTCGACCCCATCCTCTGTGGGGCTAACCAGAGAGACAGTATCACGAGGTGCTGATGAAGCTCCATAATGATGGTTTCCAGGACATACCATGCCAGGTCAGACTGCCTTAGGTGGACTTGAACATTTGGAGGGGAAGGCCTCGCCATGTCTTGGGTCTGCCTTGGAGTAGTCCTGATTGTGGTCAAATTGACTCTTGCCCTTTGAGGAAGTTGGTTCCTCATTTGGACGTAACGTTGTGGGGATAAGGATCCCTCCCCAACTCCATCAGTGGTATGGTCTCTGGAGAATGATCTTCGGAGGCGATATCACCATCGGATGATACAATACTCGGCTTGTAGTCGAAACTGGCATCCATGTTGATACCCACGTAATCAACCAAGTCGAACTAGTTCTCCTCGTTCCACTCTCCTGCCATGGAAGCATTAGAGTTGGGGAAAATGAAGGAAACCTGTTGACCAGAAGATCCCCACGGTCAGCGCAAACTGTCGATGTTTTAGAACTAAACTTATGTAATGATTGTTTGATTCGGGGGGTCTCCAAGACTCAAATCACGCAGAGAATAACACAGAGATTTTTATACAGGTTCGGGCCTTCTCCAGAGAGAATAACAACCCTACTGCTATGTGGCTATATTGAGTATGCTGGCTACAGATCATAAAAAGACTGAAATGCAATATCTTGTGCTCTTGATTGTGTCTTTTTTCCTCTCTCCCTCCGCCGTCTGGTGATTCTTCTTTTTATAGTATGCTCGAAGTGAGCGACAATTTCTGTAACCCAAAGGGCGTATCAATACTTGAGATGATGGTATAGTTACCGGAGATTACTGTTGGAGAAGTAACGTTCCTACGTCGCCAGGCAGTTATCACTAGGACAAATAGATTAATTGTGCATTTATTCCGGAGAATAATAGCGTATACTGACTGTTTAGATGCCCTAATCAATTGGGCTTACTTGTCTGTAAGCTCGATCTATTATAGGGTGGTCGTAACTGATCTGGTCGTAGAAGGACTTATCTACCGGTCACATGAGAACAAGTATAAAAAAATAACAATCATAGATAATTAATCTCTAGGAAGCATAGCAAGATAATAATTCAAGAACAATGCAAAACCAATCGAATAAGGTCCATTGAATGAATATTCAACTCCAACCTATCATCTAAAGTTATTCAACACCATCATGTCCTAAATATAAATCACCATGATATAATAAAAATTTCTTATGTCTAATGAATCAAATAATTGGGTGTAGGTTGTGATTCCAAGTGCGTTAGCCCTTCCCGAATAAAACGTTATCAACGATCACCTAACAATAACAACAGAGTAAGAATGGGTCTAAGAATCAGCGAATACATAATAAAGCCATAAACAACCGTTTATCAACCATAATCAAGGTTATCACCATCATCTATCTATTTAATGCCATTATCATACTCAAATAAACAAGCTATATTCCACATAAGTAATGTTGCGTAATTTAACAATTTACTTATATATGCAAATGCACCATCATGCTCATGCTCATATGCATCTCATCAGCTGATACCGGTATAGCAGAGTGTTCACCCGTCGATGACACACTCCATCCTTCACTCCTGTGAAGTCTCCACCGAAGTAGGATTTTATCTAGAGCACTCCGGACTAGTCATGTACCTTTCTCACCGACCTCATCAGAATAGTTACATGGCTTTCTCACCGACTGGTTCGTGCAACTCCTGTCATGATGAATGTAAATGATGCAACATCTTTAATTATTCATCAACATAATTCATCTCATTAACTCAATATTTGTTAGACTATGTGGCTAAGTCTAAAATAATTTAACTGATGAATAATTGACAATGTTATTTACTAATATTATTTGAGACGTGTCGTGTTGTGTGGACTTATGACGGTCAAGTTGGGAAGAACTTGTGCCGGAAAGATATGTTGCTTTGGTCTTTGCATGTGCAGGGTAACTCGGAAGGCGATCGTGGTCTACGACGGTGACCGAGAGATGACTTGGTGCGAAGTCATGGTCTAGAGGGTCGAGGATGTTAGAGGAGACGGTCGAGCTCGAGTTGAGGCACATAAAGATCAAAGATGGATGACACATATTAGAGCTACTAAGTTACGGTCTGGAGACTTCTGACACATAATAATTTTCGAATTTTCGAGTATCCAAAATTGGAAGACTAGGAAATTCGAGTAGCGGCGCGAGGAATTTATGGGGCTCAGGATGCTGCAGATGGGATGGACATGATTATCTGAGTTTGGTGGAAAGAATATGGCTGCTGTACGTTGATTAATTAGGCCAACTTGATTAGTATTTGGGGAGGTGTGTTTTTGTTTTGAGATGTGACGTGAAAGACATGGACTTTGTTTTTCTTTTTAATTAGAGGACGTGTAGCCGGATAAAAAGAGGGATCGAGACTTGGAGATTGGGTTTTTGGTCTTTGCGCGGCGACCGAGACAAAAAGATGCCCATCTCCTGGCGGCGGCTGTAGGCGCTGACGGCGGAAGTACTTAGAGCTTGGGGGCGGCTGCACAGAAGAAATTTTTGTTCCTATGGTTTGAGCTGTCTCGGATGTGTTGGTCGATGTCCTATTTGATCTGCTGTAAAAACAGGTTTGTCAGCTGTTTTTATTATACGTGATATTGCTCTTTCTCTGTGCATGAGATTGTTCTTTGCAGAATACGGGTGTGTGTAGTTCCTGCTAGCTAGGTGCGTGTGTCGCCTTTTTCGATAAGTTTTCAGCGAAGATCAGGCAGCGCATCTGTCGGATGCTTTGACGAGCAAGTTTCTGCCGAGTTTGAATATTTCCCGGTCGGCAGAGCGCTTCACCGAGTAAGTTTGGCTGACAGCCCTTTTATTCTGAGGTAGTTCAATTTTCGTCGTGCGTCAGCTCAAGGAGAGCAGAAGAAATTGCTTCGTCGATTTGCAAGGTGTAAATTAAAAGGAAGTAGCACCTGTGTTTGGCAAAAGTTTAAATATAGAAATAAATTAGAAAAACCAACCACAATCATTCATCCCCTTTGATTGTCATTAACGATCCTACAATATTGTAATCTTATTCACTTAATGTCATCAATATCATGCGTAAGAATAAGCTAAACGAAAGTATAACAAATAACATGATAAGTAATATCAATAACAATGGCGAACAACTCGTTGTTCACCACTCTACCATGTACTTGCCTGCCCTTTGAAGCCAGATGACTAAATTGTGGCACGACGCATGAGGCCTCGGTCCCCCGGAGACCGCGATGAGGAACACCGATCTCCCGCGCGATTCTCGTCTCTTTCTCCCTCTTTACCTTCTTCTTTCTCCTTCCTGGTTCTTTCTACTGTTCAAACCATGATGTATTCATAAAAATCATGAAGCAAGATTTATCTAGTCACACACTGTAGCATCAACAACATATCGCATGCATTCTCTCGGCATCATGCATTGATTTCCGCCTCTCTCTCTCCTTCTCTCTTGGCTACTAGCAACCAACACACGCATGCAACAAGTCACATGCATGCACAAGGCGATGCAAGGTAGCAGCAGCATGCATAGCAACGCATGCAAGCAATATCTATCAGCAGCTCGTGCAGCAACACACAGGCGGTAGCAGCACACCAGACAGTGCACAACAAAGAAATTACAGTGACAACAGCTGAGTTGGAGGCGGTAGGGGTTGAGGAGGCACTGGGAAAGGCTAGGGTTTGGAATGCCCCATCTTTTGGCTTATAGGGCCGCCCCGCTGGGCCATGGAAACCGTGGGCCAAAAGCACACTCTCTTTTTCCTTTCTCCGGGAAAATTCAAAAATTACGCTTTTAATTTAATTTTAATATCCTTACTCACTCAATTAATTTTCAAAGGTTAAACGGGATATTACATTCTACCCTCCTTCAACAGAATTCGACCTCGAATTCTACTTGTCGTTCTACACGAAAGAACAATGACAACTGAATTAAGCAACAGATCACATGTACCCGACGCAAACCATTCTGGATACTGCTTGCGTATGCTAGGCTCCAGCTCTCAAGTTGCTTCCCACTCGGAGTTATGGGTCCACATCACCTTGATGGATACCCATATCTTACACCTCAACACTCATCTCGACCCTTTTCAGGTACGCTCAATGGACAAGACTTGAAGGTACAGTGTTACTCGTTGGTCAACGGCTCTAACGAAACCTCACACTATGATTCTCTCAATTACTCCCTCGACACCGAGTCACACAAAATGTTGTGTACCCTGTAATTTCCAGAAAAAACCCGTGTTACATTGGTCAACCTTTCCTTTTGGTACCAAACCACGCAACCGGCACATAACACACGTGACTCTTGTTCCATGTCTCAATCGATTCCTTCACCTTAACAAGGAGCACCTCCTTTAACCAAGGACGCACAATAGAACTCGTTTTAAAGGAACACTTTTACACACATAACCTAACTGAAAAAATAAAGGATTCTTTTCGCAACCACACATTATCAACTCTCCATCGAAAGAGTCAAATCCAAAATCGAAGACACATCATGAAAACCTTTTCACTTCCCAATTAGACAGTTTACAAATAAACATCACATAAGCCAAAAAGCGAAAATCACTTGAATGCCCAAAATAACTTTTTTTCCTTAACCAGAAAAGGCTACACACCAACATAAAGTAACTCAATTGGCAACTAGCATCCGCCATAGACACACAACTCAAATACGAACCAAGAGAGTATTTCTTTTCCCGAGAGTACCCCTTTTTCTCAATCCTTTCTTTTAAGAATTTAACTGCCCTTAAACCATAGGATTCCAAATCATCGCATAATACACTAATTCATCTCTCTTAAATTGGCAACCTCAACGCTATGCTCAAACCGAATACGTCATCCACACCTTTGTAGGAAGACTCTCCTGACCCACAATAACTGTTGGTAATATGCCCTAGAGGCAATTATAGCGATGATTGTATCACGTCTATGTTTATGAGTTATTGAATAAATATTATTCTGTTCCTTGAATGAATCATTGGTTATAAGATCAATAAGTATGTGACTTGTTAGTGAAGCTCTTTTAACTTATATGATGTCGTTTTAAATGAATCCCTAATCGGATATCACTGGTCGGAACACTAGTGACTCTATCGACTAGCACATGTATTGATTGATGACCATGTTTCACCGGTCATGGATATAGGAATATCGAATCAATAATGTGAACACATGTTAGAGAATATGAGATTGGATTGACCCACCTTGAGATATTATTGAGATTGTTATGATTCTATGTGTCATTAGTTGGTCGCAAGCAATGATGATATATAATCCTTAGGCATGAGATCAGCATGGTTTTCTACATGTGTAAGAGTACACTTTAGGGTTGCCAAACGCTACTCCGTAACTGGGTAGTCATAAAGGTAGCTTTTAGGTATGCTGTGAAACATGCGAAAGAATATGATTGGTCGGATATGAGATTTGCCCCTCCTAACATAACAGGAGAGATATCTCTGACCCCTCGATGTGGTCTGTAAAGAAAGTGCATGGCCATGCCACTAGTGGTCTAAGTGTTTGACCACGTTAAGTTATCCGACACTCGATCGAGAAAGTATTAAACAGTCCATGGATGGCATAATATCTCACCTGGAGTTCAACTAGATATCATGAGGCAAAGGGAGAATACACGAGTAGGTCGCTTAGTTTGATCAGTTGCGAACTGGTTGTATGGATATACTAGCTGGTCGTAGACTGGTCGAATGTAATCACAGAGTGGTCATAACTTGGTCGTAAGGAGTTTTCGAGTCACAAGCCATATTCCATATTAGTAATATTGCATAATTTAACAATTTACTTATATATGTTAATGCACCATCATGCTTATGCTCATATGCATCTCATCAGTTGATACTGGTATAGCGGAGTGTTCACTCGTCGATGACATACTCTATCCTTCACTCCCGTGAAGTCCCCACCGAATTAGGATTTTATCTAGAGCACTCTGGATTAGTCATGTATCTTTCTCACCGACCTTATTAATATATAGTTACATGACTTTCTCACCGACCTAGTTTGTGCAACTCCTATCATAATGAGTGTAAATGATGCAATATTTTTAATTATTCATTAATATAATTAATCTCATTAACTCAATATCGTAATCTCATTCACTCAATGGCATCAATATCATGCGTAAGAATAAGCTTAACGAAAGCATAACAAACAGCATGATAAGTAATATCAATGATAGTGGCGAACAACCTGTTGTTCATCACTCTATCATGTACTTACCTCTTAGCCTTTTGAAGCCAGATGACAAAATTGTGGCACGGTGCATGAGGCCACGGTCCCCCGGTGACCGCGATGAGGAACACCGATCTCCGGCGTGATTCGTGTCTCTTTCTCCCTCTTTTCCTTCTTCTTTCTCCTTCCTAGTTCTCTCTACTGTTCAAACCATGATGCATCCATACAAATCATGAAGCAAGATTTATCTAGTCAAGTATTGTAGCATCAACATCTCGCATGCATTCTCTCGGCAGCATGCATTGATTTCCTCTCTCTCTCTCTCTCTCTCTCTCGGCTGCTAGCAACCAACACATGCATGCAATCTGCAAAGAGCACACACATGCAGCAAGGCACATGCATGCACAAGGCGACGCAAGGTAGACGCAGCATGCATAGCAACGCATGCAAGCAATATCAGTCAGCGGCTCGTGCAGCAACACACAGGCGGCGGCAACACGTGAGGCAGCGCACGGCAAAAAATTGCAGCAGCAGCAGAGTTGGAGGCGGCAGGGGTTGACGAGGCATTGGGAAAAGGCTAGGGTTTGGAGAGCCCACCCCCCTTTGGCTTATTGAGCCAGCCCCCTTCACTACTACAAAAATCTCATCACAGACGGTTCTAAACTATCATCACAGACGATTTTTGAACCGTCTGAATTTATGCGTCTGTGATGACATGAGATCATCACAGACGGTTTTTGAACCGTCTATGAAAAAGGCTATCACAGACGGTTCGTGAATAGAACCGTCTGTGATAGCCTATGATAGCATCCAATACTCTGTCGTGGTAGAATTTTGCAGTCAATCCTCTGCCGCGGCACACAATTGATGGGCATAGGATTGGTTACCGCGGCAGAGGATTAGCTGTCGCGGTAGAGGATTATCTGTGTGGCAAGAGGATTATGTGCCGCGGCAGAGGATTATGTGCCGCGACAGAGGATTAGCTGTCGCGGCTTGGATTTTTACCATGGCAGAGGATTATGTGCCGCGGCAGAGGATTAGCTGCCGCGGCAGAGGATTATGTGCAGCAGTAGAGGATTAGCCGCCCAAATCCTATAACGACAGAGTATTGGCTGCTATGGTAAAATTCCAAACCATGGTAAAAAACCAAGCTATAGTAAATCTAAAATCACAGACGGTTCATTGTTAGAACTGTTATCACGCGTTCTAACCGCTTAGAACTACTCTCTCGAGATTACAGACGGTTCGTGGTTAGAATCGTGCGTATATCAAAGACGGTTCTAACCATGAACCGTCTATGATAGTTTCATATCACAGACGGTTCCTCTTGGAACCGGTTTCAAAGAACCGTCTCGTGATAAGGTATCTTCTATGACCTGTTTTGTAGTAGTGCCTTGAGCCATGGAAACCGTGGGCCGAAAGCACACTCTTTTTTTCCCTCTCTAGGAAGGTGACTTATGTATAAGTAATTAATTTTTAGGTGACTTATAAATGGAAAATCTCTTATTGTTATACGACATATATACATTGCATGTACTAACACAAAAGTACATTTTGTTTAGGAAAAAAAAATGACAAAAATGCACCCTCCAAAAAATTGCTTTTAAATGGCACATAAGATTTATTTAATAGGGAGTTAGACAAGTATTAGAGAAGAGTGTATTTTAAGCTATGCTAGGGATGACAATCGCCCTTAGGGAAAATCCCTATGGAGGTCGAGGTGGGGGAGGGTGTTCTCCAAGTGGGAGAACGGGCCGGGCCTCGCTGCACTGGCGGGCTAGGGATGTGGTCATCTTCCCCTCGTAGGTCCTTGTGGGACCTGGTAAGAATTGAAAATATATTATTTTTGTATATAAATCATAGTGCTTTAATATAGATGATGCGTTGTTTTCATCTATATTTATAATAAATTTGAATATATGTATTAAGATATAAAAGTTGAAACTGTATTTTTAATAATAAAAAGTACAAATTAATAAAGAAAGTTGTATATTTTTTTTTTTAAAATTTAGCCTAACCCATGGAGATCCGTGTGGGGGTCCCTGGGACCCCTTCCCCTTTGCCACCCTAGTAGGCTGTAATTTCAGGTTAGCAACAAACGACAAGTATTCCCGGCTGTATTTTTTTTTAACATTTTTAGCTAAACAACGGGCTTTAAATCGGAGGTACAAAGTAAAAATTGTTTGCCCTTATCTCTTAGTCCCGACGTATCCTGCAATAAAAATCTCGGCATCAATTCCCTTGATCTGCTTGTCTAGACTCTACTGTCTTGCTGCCATCGACGTCGTTGATAGGACGTCGCTCGCTAAGCTAGCTTAAACACACATTGTCGCCGGACAGCGACGGCGTAATACGTATGCGCGCATGCATGTACTGAACTACCCTTCACTAGCCACCGCTAACCAGCGAATCAAGCGCACCCGGTGCACATTTACCGCAATCATAGCGCAACACGTGTCGCGCGCCCGCGTGGTCCAATCAAAACGCACGAGGGCGAGGTAAAAACCACGGCATTACATTGGTACACCGCAAATCGCTGGGCGACGCGTAGTCGATTGGACGATCGATCGAGCCATCCGGGGCCATGTAGAAACAAGCTCTCGGAACAAAAGGCGCGGTCAATTCCACGGCCCTGGAGATAAGATTAGTATGGACGCAGCGGCAGCGGGATAATTATGCGTCGAAGGCGATGGGTGACCCGTCCATTAGCTCGATCGCTCGGTCGCTGGCTAGCCCATCACCACCCCGCGCTCACGTCCACGTCGGTGTGCCATCACCAAACTATCCAAATCGGGGAACCCGACAGGCGACAAGGCTGAAAGGCACCGAGCCGGACAGCCACCCGCGCGCCGACGTTTCGATCGCCCGTACGCGCGCGTTTTTCGGGTCCTCTCGCTCGCTCGGCACACGGAGCCTAACTCCTTTTCGGTTAATCCGCCTAACTCTTCCTTCCCCCGCTGCGCGATGAACCAGCGAGCCACGCAGGCCGGCCGGGTCGCGTAGATCTCGTGTCGCTCCATGCCAGCATATGGCATCGCGCGCGCGCGCGTATGCCTTTTTTCCCCCTCTCCTTTTCAGCTGGGCGCGCGAGCGCGAAGGCTGTCCGGGAAACTCACTGGCGGTTGTCGCCCGTACCGTGCGTGCGTGAGCGAAACAGCAGCTAGCTAGCTGGTTGATTAGCCCCTCAGAAAAAAGGAGGCCTGGTTGATTAATTTGTGGACAGCGATCGAGAAGAAGACGCAGCTCGTTGAGATTCTGTTACGACCGGGGCGAAACCATATCATGTTCTCACGACATATTCGTGGGTGTAATTGACATGCCACCACAGAATTGGGTAGCTGGTGGTCTAGCTTTTTAATAACTTGTCTGTATATACATTTCAAGCCATATACATGCACATGAGACTACAAGCTTGCTCATGCGTGTGTAGGATGCACTAGTAATGACCGACGATGCTGTGGCAGCTAGTAGCTAGCTAGTAATTAACCCACTGTTTAGATAGTTTAAACAGCTGCAGTGAAATTAAGAAAGTATATATGTAGGGTAAATATTCTACATGCATGTATATCAAGCATGTTTGTGCATACAGTTATCATGCCCTATATTTTTACATACGTGGCTGCACGTTTCAAGCCACATATATGCATATTTACATGTGACTATAAGCTTGCTCATGCATGTGCAGGATGTACTAGTAATGATCGACGATGCTGTGGCAGCTAGTAGCTAGCTAGTAATTGATCCACTGTTTAGATAGTTTAAACAGCTGCAGTGAAATTACGAAAGTATGTAGGATAATATTGTACATGCATGTATATCAAGCATGTGTGTGAATACAATTATCATGCCCTATATTTTTACATACGTGCCTACATGTGATGAATAAATTAACCCAACCAAAGTATATGACTGGGGAGTGTCATTAATTGCATAGTTTTTTTAAAAAAATTCACAATATGCTACTAAATAACTATATAATTTATAACATACTACTTATTGTGTGACTGATATATGAGCCTAATGCTCGTGAAAACCCGAGGTTATTCAGTGTCACTAAGCTGAATAGTTATTATATGTGCTATACTACTGTAAATGCATGAAGCTAATATAATAGATATCAATGCATTGGCTAGTTTTTCCTTCAAATATTCCTAGCTAGGTATATAGCTAGCAAGTTCGTACCAGTACGTGTCCGTGGAGCGATGCTGCCATATATACGCATGAAATTTCGTGCTGTGCATGCTACTAAGTGCTCACTGAAGGCGACTACCACTAACAACTACTACTGCTAGCTAGTAATGTTGTACTACTTGTAAAGTTCTGCATGTATGCACGCGCATATGTAATGTCAGTATCACTTATTCAGGGATTCCAGTTCACGCCGGAGATTTGGTAGGGATGCTGGAAAGCACAGGCGGCGGCCGCGGTGGCTTCCGGCGGAAGCGAGGCGCCGATGATGGCATGGTGTTGATAGTAGGCTGCACTCTGCACGGAAAGGGGATTGATAAATGCAGGCATGGCGTTTGCGCCATTGACGGCGGTGCCGTTGTCGACTGCGCCGGTGCCAGCGCCAGCCATGCCCCTCTCCCCCATCGATGACAGGGATATATCGCCGATGTTTCTGGCTCCGTTAAACCCAGAAAAAATCTTTGCCTGTGGAAGGATCGCAATCGTTGACGCGTCGAGCCAGTTGAATGGGGTTGAAGACGGAGCGAGAAGCCGCTTGGTGGCAGCTGGGGTCGCCCTCGCTGCCGCGGCTAGCTGGCTCAGAGAGCTAGCGCCTGCCGAGAGGCCGGCGTCCTCTGCAGTGAGCAGGCCGTCCAGGAAGTTGTCCTCGTGGCTGTCGTGATGGAGCAGTGAAGTGCAGTTACGCCCGCCATGCGCCCCTCCTCCGGCGCCTGAGCTGGCCATGCCCGCTGTGGCATGCGGCGGGTATGCGGTGACGGCGTCCTCCACGGAGTCCTCGCACTCCATGCTTCTCTGCTGACCCCCCGCTCCGGCCTTGTTGATCTTCTTGTATATACGGCACAGCACCCAGTCGTCCAGCTGAGACACTAATTAACTTGATCAACCATACCGTGCCGTCGATATGCATGGATAGATCATTGCGATGCATGCAAGATGATGAATATATGCAATTAAAGACTCAGGGGTAAATCGGATTAATTAGTCCTAAGACTGTTTTACGCACGTACCCTGAGAGAGGCAGCCCTGTGTCCGCCGGTGCCGGCCGGCGGCCGGCTGCTGCTGGTGGAGCTAGACGTGTCGGTGAGGCGGTACTCGTGCATGATCCAGTTGGTCTTGAGGCCTTTGGGCGGCTTCCCGCGGTAGAACACGAGCCCCTTCTTCACCCCGACCTTCTCGCGACTGCTCCCCGACGCCATGATGGGCTTGTCGGTGCCTGTGGCCTTCCAGTACCCCGACGTCGCCGCCCGGTTCGGCCTTGCGCCGTTCGGGTACTTGCGATCGAGTGGGCTGAAGAAGTACCACTCCTGCTTCCCGAAGGTCGCCTTCTCTGATCGAACCGAGCGTACGAATCAATCGGACAAGCTCGAGAGAATCACATACATGCATGCAGCTACATATCTACATGTGTACTAAAAGAATATAACAATAATTGTACGAAGTATGAGCTGTAATTAATTAATCGGGGTACGGATTTATGGTGTTTAATTACGGTACTGGCACGCGGGTACGTACCGGGGAGCTCCCATGGGTCGAACTTGTAGAGGTCGACCTCGGCGATGATGGTGACGGGGAGGGGCGCGGAGGCGGCCTTCTTCTTGAGGTAGTGGACGACCAGCTCCTCGTCCGTCGGGTGGAACCGGAACCCCGGCGGGAGCTCCGGCGCTGAGCCCGGCTGCAGCTGCGGCTGCGGTGGCACCGAGCCGGACGACGAGTCCGTGCTTTCCATGCACCTCATCACACCCTTGACCCTACCAACAAACACACCAGATGAATCCACCAGAGTATATACGAGCGAGCTAAGCCGGGGTTTGTTACGATGGCTGTTAGGAAGAGCAGAGCAGAGCAGAGCAGGCGGGTGATCTGCGCTGGAATTTTTGGTGGTTTGCGAGGACAGTAGGAGACGCAGGCAGGCAG
The DNA here is from genome assembly GCA_036346395.1 of Hsuehochloa calcarea. NCBI lineage: Eukaryota > Viridiplantae > Streptophyta > Magnoliopsida > Poales > Poaceae > Hsuehochloa > Hsuehochloa calcarea. The sequence goes on from CM070606.1 coordinate 34,739,719, forward strand.
GCAGTTTGCGAGAGGTGCCGAAGGCATTGGCCCGAGAAATACGGCTCCGTTGTACCGAACCGGGTGCCACGGGCCCGTCGCCGCTGGACACGTATGACGCCCACCGCTCGTACCGCGTGTCAGCTCGCCACCGGCCGCGCCCGCGCACCCCGTGAGCTTCCGTTCCCTCTACCCCTATGGCCGGCTGCCGCTTCCTTCCAGGCTCGGCCTAGCCCAGCAATGCCCCGCGTCCCATCATACAGGGCCGAATTTGCATGCCTTTTCGTGTCAGCCCCGTTTGTAACGTATCGGCGAGACGGGAAGTTCGTTCAATGGGCCGCCGGATAATGTAAAGTAGTGGTACTGTGGTAGGTTCTCGCTGATGGGGAAAATAAACGGTGTTCTCGGTACTAGCTAGTTCTGGCGTTCTGGGAACCTTGATTTTAACATGAAAATTTTGTAGGTAACGTTGGATTTTCAAGAGGGCAACTCTGTTTACCTTGGAACATTCCAATGTGTTTTCTTAGAGGGCACAACATTTTCGACGTTAAAAGTTTTTTTTTTTTTTTGCAGGCTTGCTAACTGTGGAATTTCGTATGTATATATAGAATGGTTTGCTTGTGCACGCAAAATGTTATAAGTTGCTCGTACTTAACTTTCCTGCAAGCGGTCAGAAAACACGGCTGTTTCTGGATTCAAGATAAGAAACGAAAGAAATAACACGAACTGAGCTCCGGTTCAAATGGTGCGAAGCGAAACCGCTAATAGACAACTTGTTTAACGTACACTTCTAGACGTATGTTCATTACTCCGTTCTGGGCTCCTAGCTCCTCCCTTTTTCTAAAGCAGGTTTCAGAGTAAGTTCATCTAGCCCTATATCATATGATTAGTTTGACGGATAGTCCAATTGAATTACTTACGTCCATTTCTGCTTGGTCTTTCAAACAGACTAGCCAGTTGGGCTGATTTATTTAATAGTTATGGCAGCCCTACTGTTTTGAGTCCCTTATTGTTGGATCGGACCAATTCTGGATGCAAGAACAGTCATCATCTAGAGCTTCATTAAACTTCAAGGATCGACGACCGGTGGTTGACTGTACACATGTAATTTTTTAATGTTTCAGTAGCAACTACATGAACTTCTGAGCCTCTGACCGGACGATCAACCCTGACTTGTTTAGTGATATGATGCGTCTAGGTTAGTCAAATGGCCCCCTTAACGCTGTGGCTGCATGCGTGCTGCGCTTTGCATGTCAAACCGAAGCACTGGCCATGTCTGACCCACGAACAGAGATCGACCTGTCTGTCCTGTCAAGCGAATTGTCTCCCATAGACACGCAGCGATGTGTAGTATAGTACCGCCTGGATTGAATATTATTTGATTAGTCAGGTCAGACAACGCAGCCAGTCCCTGCGATTTATGTGGCTGCATGGAAAAATAGAAACAACAGAGTGGGCAGAAACAGCAGAGAAAGTTCAGGCTTCTTCAGTTGGCCCGTTGAACAGGGAACTGAAGCATCCGAGCAAGTATCAGATATATAATAAAAGATTGATATGTTTTCTGTTGCCTCTTTCTTTCATTAGATTTTCTCGAATCAGTCGTGATCAGACAGAAAATGAGACACGGAAGTCGTTGGAAAAATGGCGGCTTTGTCGGAGGCAGATCAGCAGATCTCGGAGCAGCTTGTCGTTGTCAGACAACGTGGTTGGAAATTGGATGCTCGTCTCTCTTATTTTTATGGCTTCCCTTCCCTCTCATTTGTCAATCTTTTATTGTTATTTTTTTGCTCTTGGATCCGTGCGTGCGTTCACACATCTTAATGGTGTGTTCTTAGTCATACATTCATCTAACTAGTTAAAATATGGGATAATCGATCAATTGAAAAATAAGCCACACTATGACTATTGTGCAGACTCTACATTGATTTGGATGCGTCTTACCTTGCCCGTTAAGATTTACCTTATGAATTCTTATACCAAGTAGGATGAGTTAGTACTACCAGACGACCACGAGGGCATTCTGCATATCAGCACTAACAATTAACCTTTGTGGAATTGATTGTGGAAAATGACAAGCCTTTTGGAACCGCGGTTCATTCTTTTCTACTGCATTTCCAACATAGTATCTTTTTTCCCTCCGAGAATACCAAACACTGTATCTTTTGAAAACCCAAATACTAGCCATTCTGACAAGAGACAGAAGCTGCCTTACCAGTTCCAAAACAGTGTCAAATTACGACCCGTTCGATCGGGAGCTTTGACGACCACGAGGGCTTTCTGCATATCAGCACTAACAATTAACCTTTGTTGAATTGATTGTGGAAAATGACAAGCCTTTTGGAACCGCGGTTCATTCTTTTCTACTGCATTACCAAAAGAGTGTTAGAATTGGGTCTATACAGATAAAGGCCTGTTAATTTTTAAAATTTCAAAACATACGAAGTCTTAGACCAGTATGATCGAAGACATAGACCAGTGTGGTCGAAAAATAGTAATCGAATCTTTAAACCAGTGTGGTCGTAATACACTAGTCGAAGCTGTAGACCAGTGGTCGAAGCTTTAGACCAGTATACAATCAGGATCAATAAACATTGCTTAATGACCATTAATTATTTTTGAATTAGAAGTTTCCAGTGGTTTAAGTGTGCAGTTACTAGAGTAATTGTCTCGACCTTAAAATAATATGGAGACATCCAAACCAAAAGATCGATTCATTCCAATTTTTCTATCTCTTTCTCTAATCAACTGTGCTGAGGTATTGAGTTGTCGAACCAAGTTGAACCAAGCCGTCCCTTCTCAGCGTGCACCGGGAAGGAGGGTGATCGGATATCTTCAAACCATTATCGTAGAGTTCTCCTACGCAGGGTGGCAAAAAGGTTTCTAGACAGCGCATCTGTGCGACCAATCTCCACACTGCATTCTACGACTACTCACTTCACTGCGATATCTACAATCTGCACTGCATCGAGTCTGCACCGTTCTCTGCACTGCATGCTACGACTACTCGTTTCACTGTGACATCTACGATCTGCACTACATCGAGTCTGCACTGCTTCGTGTTCTTCATCAAACCTGACTGTAAGTTAGTCGTTCGACCAGTTTTCTGCTATAATCATATTGTTGGGTATGTTTAGAAGTGTAATGAGTTGCCTGCTATTGATATCATTTTATGTATCTCTAGTTCTTTGTGATCTTTGCCTCATACCAAAATCTGGAATTAAAATATTGTCCACTTATCCAACAATCCAGAAACCTTATTGTCGACATTTTTGTGATTCAGCAATGGTTGGTGCTTCTGATGCTACGAAACCTGAGAGGTTTTCTGATTAGAACTTTCATAGATGACAGACAAAGATCAAGTTTTGGCTCATGTCTTTAGGGTTGTGGTGGGTGATGCAACCACAATATCCATTTACGATTGAATATATCATGAAGTTTGACATAGATAACAACAACGCCCTTGGATGCATACTAACCATACTAGCCGACTAGCTCTATGATGTGTACATGGACTTTAAGTCTGCCACGGAGTTGTGGATGCACTCGAGCACAAATATGCCGAAACTGAGGCTGGTCGTTGGTTCTATATGTGTGAGCAATTCTTTGACTACAACATGGAAGATGCTAAGTCTATATTGCACAGGCTCATGAGCTACAGTTACTGGTCGGAGAGATTGCACATCTGGGTTGTGTTTCGCCTCCTAAGTTTGTGGCTGCGAGCATTGTTGCCAAACTTCCCGCATCATGATGGGATTTCTCCACTGGCTTAAAACACAAGAGGGGTGAGATATCTATTGAGGATCTCATTGCTGCCCTTGATGTGGAAGAAAAGGCAAGAGCAAAAGATGCATAAAGGACTTATAGTCAAAATAATCAGATCAATGCAAATGTCATAGAGAAGAGATATGGTAAGAATAACACGGGCATTAAACCAAACAAGACAACTGTAACATCCCAATTTTTCTGAAGTTTAAAAATCTTTTTTTGAGTAGTTTAATTCTGTAGGAAAATTCACCAAAGTTTTTTTGAATTAAAATAAAGCCTAATATGGACTTTCAAAAGAAAAACAATTTAATATGGTTAATTCCAAGATCAACTATTATCAAAATTATTTTATTTGGATTCTATGTGCTTGGATATATTTTTTAGATTTTTCTAGAATTTATTTGAGTTCATTAGATAATTTTCATTTGCTATTTGATTTTTTTTTTGTAATTTCTATAAAGGAAAAGCTATTATAATATCAAAAAATGCTTTTGGGCTGAAACCCATCCCTATTTCAGCCCAGCCTAGTTTTGTGTGGCCATAACTTTCGTCGCAGCCCGCATTCCCTCTATCCTCCTATGCGTGTCCAAGCCGGCCCCACCTGCCAGACACCATCGCGTCCTGTGCGACGCGATCGTTTTTGGGCCGTAGCCGCTGACGTGTGGGCCCTATGGAAGCACTGTTCATTTTCCACCTCCAAGACTCCTTAGCTCGTGTTCGAGTTCATCTCGCCGCCGCGCCGTGTCTCTCTCGGATTCTTCCATTCCTGTGGCTCTTTAAAACTGTGACCGTGTCAAAATCAGCGCATCTACCTCTCTCCTCTGAAACCCTAGGTTGCCTCTTGTTTCGCGCTGTCGTTGCGACAAATCGAGCCTTTGAAGCTCTGTGCCGCCGAAGCTTTCTCCGCCTTCTTACGCCGCCGCCGATGAGCTGCCACCTTCATCATCACCAGCATCAACATCGCTGGGCTGTGTTCCACCCGTTGCACGCACCATCTTAGCTGAAAGAGACCTGCATCGCCTCATTGTTGTTCAACCGAGCTGCGCCACCACCCAATTTGTCGCCGATGGCTAGCCCAGTGACCCCCTTGCACCAATTAGCGCACCATCGTATTCGCCGGAGCACCAGTTTTCCGTAGCACCCCTCGCCGTTCGCTGCCATCCGCATCAGCACCAACTCACCCACCACCTCAGTGCCCGTGCGTGCATGTCAGCCAGGTGTCGTCTAGTCACCATCCAGTTAATGCCCTCGTGGCACATCCAAATCCTACCCGAAGCCAAAAACCCATAAACCTAGTCCACCGTGCACCAAGTCTATGACCAGTGGGTCCTACTTGTTAATTCAAATTTTTTCTTCTCTTTTTCGCTGAAATTCATTGATGACGTCAACTGACGCAATTAAGTTGTTTTTCCTTTATAAAAATAATTCTAATAAATCCATAAATCCTGATTTTTAGTGTTTCATGTGATTTCAATCTTCCAAAAGTCATATCTTCTTCATCCGAACTCCGATTGAGTCCATCTAAATTTCTAAATTCGAGCTCTATTTATCCAAGATTTTTATTTATTTTTTGGAGTTTATTTTCTCTCTATTTTGTATTTATTTAGTTTATTTGCTTTGTTTACGAGTAAACGTTGTTTCTTTAGGGAATTTTGAGCGAGGAGGAGTGCATCAAAATCAAGACCAGTACCAGGATCTATTCCAAGGCAAGCCATAGTCCTTTGATCATATTGAACCTATGATTTCAAAAGTATATTGTTTTATACAACTACATGCTATCTTTATATCAAATTATTTTAGGATTAGCTATTACCTGTTATCATTATGGATCTTTTTGATTATTTGAATGCCATGAATCATTTGTCACCCTAGCATGGATAATTTTAGTTGGACATGTTTGTATCACCAATATGGGTAGCGTACAAATACTTAGTCAAACTTAGTTACGATGGGTTTATTATCACATGTGTCATAATGATTAATCTTGACTTAATAATATATGAAATTGTTGTGGTTCGCCACCCTTGTTAAAATTTGTGTACAATGACAGGATATGTCAGCGGTTTTAGTTAAACAAAATAGTTTTCGCTTGAGCGAGTGCATGGTGGATTCAGAGTGTGATTATAACACGTTGTGGGTTGTGATAAGATCGCCTGAGTAACTTGTCAAAGACTTAATATTATGCGCTATTGAACCGGGCCTTTTCGTACAACCACATGCCTGGTATGGAACAGACCTAACTTAGTAAGTTATGGAGTTTTGGCATTTGATTACTCAGGTAGTATATGGGTGGAGGTGTGTACCCTTTCTAAGGTCACATCTATGGAGCAAGGTTATCATCTCCAGGTCCAACGATGTGTGTCAAACCAACGGTGAGGTTGGGGTGACAGTATGCACAACGAGAGAGTCAATTGTTGAGATAAAATTTCTGAAAGATTTTGTTATGATTGGTGATCTCTACACCGGTTGTATATTGTGGGTAAAGTGTAGAACCTCTGCAGAGTGTTAATTGATCTATTCGAATAACTATGTTCACGGTTATGGACGTGTCCAGAGATTTCACAAGAGAGATAGAGTTTTTTCCATAAAATATGTCAGAGTGTGAATGAAAAGTTCACTTGATGAATATAAATTTCGTTTGGTGAATGGGTAATTCACTTGGTGGTTTGTCTTGAGAAGTGAATGGGAAGTTCACTGGTTCTTTCAAAGAAGTGGTTTATTTAATTATTATTCTTTGCAACTATGCATTTTAATCTATTTATTGTATTTGTCATCAATGTTATTTTCTGCAAAAGAACCATACATCTAACCTTTGTCAAGCCTTGCATGAATACTATTTACATACATTTATGTAACATCCCAATTTTCAGAGCTTTAAAAATCTTTTAAATAATGGTAGTAAGAAAATTCACCATTTGGATTTATTTGAATATTAATTTAAAAAGATTAATATGGACTTTAAGGACAAATTGATTTAATGTGCTTAATCCCAACACCAACAATTGCCAAAATTATTTTATTTAGATTCTATATAGAATTTTCTGGGATTTTTCCAAAGTCATTTGCTATTTTCTAATTGCAATTTGTATTTTCTGGATTTATTTAAAAGAAAAATCAAAAGAAAATCCTCGAACGAGTCGGGCCGGCCCAACACTATTCCACCGCAACCCGCCTTTCTCACCCCGATCCCCGCCAAGGCGCTCCCAGCCGTTGGATCGCCATCGCTCGGTTGCCGCTCGCCCGCGCTGCGCTTTCCTCGCTCTCGCTGACCAGTGGGCCCGCCCTAGGTCGTCGTCTCCGCGGGCTTTCTTCTTCCTTCTTCTCCGCGCGTCGCTCGCCTCGGCCGCCATTGCCAGAGCTCGGCCTCGCGTACGACAACGGGACTCTCGTCCCGATTTTCTTGCGCCAACCCCACCAATTTAAACCCCTGTCTATCCCGCATCTATCTCCAACCAAATCAAAACCGAACTCGGCAAATATCTCCCCGAATCAAGGAATTCAAAAACCCGGCCGTTTCGGACCCGATTTGGGGGTTTCCAAATCTCAGCGTCTCCAGGCCTATAATGTAACACCCTGACTATAAGGAAGTCAAGATGTCACCTACAACCACTACTCTTTAGAAGAATAACATCAAAACGCATGACAAGGTGAAGCAAGTAATAAGGATATACGGAAACAAGAATTTATCATCAAGTTTAATCAACGGAATGGAAATAAACAATTCGAAGGGATACGGTAGTTATGACCAAAATGGCTTATTACAATTCAACACAAGACATAAATAACGACAGGAAAAGTTCTCAAAATGTTTGGATTATGGTAGTGAGTGCATCGTGTTGAACTACCCTCCACGAGATCGTTCTTCTTTGTCATTTACCTAAATAAAACAACAAAGCAAGAATGAGCCAAAGACTCAGCAGGTACTTGTATGTGACAATCAAACATACCATGAACAATATATCACAATCATAACTTGAACATTAATTGGAAACAACTTTATGAATGGATGTAATGGAATGATGCATTGAAGGAATTGGACATATTGCAGCATATACCGGTATAGCGAGTGAAGCACCCGTCGGTGTTCACTTAAAGTAACCGTATGAAGAACGTTTCATACGGCCGTCCAACGTGGCCCACATTGGAATGGTGGACTCACGTAACGTGGCCCACATTGGAATGGTGGACTCACGTAACGTGACCCACATTGGAATGGTGGACTCACGTACCCATTCTGGAATTGATGGGATTTTCAAGTGCCCATACTGGAATTGATGGGTCTTACAAAGGTAATTTATGCATGTCATGATGTGATCCCATGGCAAGATTGAATAGTACTCATAAATGAAAAGATACACATAGCATTCATCTACAAATACGAACAAATATAATCATTCATTCACACATCACATAATGCATCAATCATAGTATACAAGTTACTTACCTGCCGCGCTGCAACGGGTTGGGAGGTAATTGAGATACCCCTCCACTCACCGCTTCGCCGCCTACAATATAAAATAATCGAAATGAGGACAAACGAGTAAGGCATTGCTACACGTGTCCTCCCACAATCTCTAGCCAAACCAACCAAACAAAAGGTTCAATTTGATCAATTTACCCAAACATTCTAAATATCCCTAATCTGGCAGTTTTACTAGAAAATTTCACCAATAAAAAACCGTAAGTCAAAAAGATCTGAAACCAGTGCTCATCTTCTCTTAACGTAATTGGCTACGAAACTCTTGTTGGTGGTAAACTCTAATTCGGCCAAAACAGAGGTCTATACATCCAATGAAAAACTATAACTGCAGTCTGCCCAGAATTCAGAACAGCCCTAAAGAAAAGGCTCTAACTTTTAAACCACTGATCCAAATAAAGTGATCTTTATCAGCCTGGAAACATGGTGAAATTATCTTCATAAACCTAGTTGGGTGGCCGACCTGGTTCTGACTCTAACTAGATCAAAACCTAGGTGCAACCGACTATACCCATAATTTCTGACAGACAGAGCAGTACGTGGTAAAACAGTCATAACTTTTAAACTACTGGGTGAAAATTCGTGATCCAGGTGCCAAAAGAAAGCTAATGAAACCAGGAACAATTATACAGAAGACACAGATGTCCAATTCGGCCTCTACGACGCCCAAAACTGAGGTACAACGTACTGGACAGAATCAATCTATTGACAGAATCAAAACGAAACTACAATTCCAATCGGATTCTCAACTCTAATGGAATCAAACAACGAATCGGAGGTCTAATTACCCTTGTAGACCAGTAGGACGACGAAGATCCGCTGCACACGGGTCTTCCTCCCTTCCCCTTTCTTTCCTCTCTTAGGGCCGGCCACCGGGAGACGACGAACGGCCGTCGACGTCGGCGGGGAACGAAGATGTTGGAGGGGAACTTGAGGAGGAGCGACGGGGATCACCGAAGATGGCACCACCACCAAGGATCAGCAATGGAGGCCGGCTTGGGGGAGAGGAGGAGGCGGCCAAGGGGGAGGGGAAGAGGCAAATGGGGCGGCTAGGGTTTTGGGGAGTGACGCCTCTTTTGGCCGGCCCTACATGGGCCACCGGCCCTCTTGGGCTAATCGGGTCGCGGCTGCGGCCAAGTTGACGACAATAACATTTACCCCCCCCGCTGTTTGGAAAAATCCGGCGAAAGTTGTTTCTTTTACTCCTCTCGACTTCTTTCTTTTACCGATTCGATTCCGAAAAGTTGTAAATCTCGTTTTCGAATAATATTCCCAGACAATTGAAACGATACAACCTAGTTGGATAAATGAGGTATTACATATAAATACCCCCTTAGCACCGCCCGGACCTCCGCAACCCAAAGCCGCCACTCTCGTCGCCCCGATCGCCCTAGCGCCGCCGCATTTCAAGCTTTAGGGTTTTCGGCCGAGTTTCTTCTTCGGTGAATTGCGCCGCCGTCGTCGCCGCCCTTGCTCCACCGACTGCACCACCGTGATCAGCAAGTCACAGGCCACCTTGTGCACCCCTTCTCTTCGCCTGAGCATCGCCGTCAAGCTCGTCCGACAAAACCAGTGCTCTCTCCGCCGCTTCTTCCTCGCCGTCGGTCGCCACCGTCGCTTCCAGCCATCGGTAAGGGTACCATCGGGTGCGCAATAACCCAGGGAACCTTCTGGTACCCTTGGTCACCGACGACTCGCCGCCGATCGCGGCGAGCCCTTGGTCCCCGTCTTGCGCCGCTCGGCTGCAGCATCGTCGGCAGCCACGCCACGCCGTCACCCCTAGCGCTTGCGTGTCACCTGCGTGGCCGCCACATCAGCGCCGCGTGGCTCAGTCCACCGCACCAAACCTCCCGTGGCTCGGTGAACCCGATTCACCGTGAGCCAGAGACCCACAAAGGGCCCACCTGTCAGTACGTTTTTTATTTATATTTCTTTTTCCAGAAATTCTCGGCTGACGCATGCATTGCGCAATAATTCGATTTTCCTTTATAAAAATAATTCGAGAAATTCAATAAAATCCAAATTAGGGTTTTATTTGATTTTCAAACTTCCAAAGCCCATATCTTTTGCATCCGAACTCCGATTGAGCCCATTCAAATTTGTAAATTCATATAAAATTAAGATCTATTTAATGGTGAATTTTATTTGAATTTTTGGAGTTGTTTTGCCTCTGTTATTTATTATTTTTGTTTCTTTTGTCTTGTTTGCGAGTAGACGTCGATACTTCGGGGAATTTTGCAGAAGAAGGAGCGCCTCAAGACCAAGACCAATATCTAGATCTATTCCAAGGCAAGTTATACCTTTGATCATATTGAACCTACTTTTCAAAATACTTTGTTTCAATGTATTGTATTCTATTTCAAGTATTTATTTAAATGCTTTTGGGATAGTTATTAATCCAAATTGTTATGCCACCTTGTCTTTTGTATGCCATGATCTTTTGTCACCCTAGGTTGGTTCAATATTAGTTGGTATTATCGTAGCACCAACGTGGGTTGGTTAGATACGATTAGACTGCTTAGCCATGCCACGAGTCATCATTTCATGTGAGAGTTGTAATTATAAACTGGGCTAAGTGATTATGGAACTGTGTGATGAAACTGTGTGTGCTGTGTGTTGTTACTCGTTGATGGCATGTGTTGTACTTAATCAACAGGGTGGGAAAAGTTTTGGACTGAGGTAAGTGGTGGATCTGTGTGAATGGTGGAACTGTGTGATATAAACTTTGTGATTTGGGTTAAAACTGGAAGTCTTGCCTTGGTCAATTAAGGACTTAACTTTGTGCGCCATTGAACTGGGCCTTACTGCATTTACCACATGCCTAGTATGGGCTGGGCCTAACTTAGTAAGTTATGGAGTCTTGACATTGACAACTCAGGTTGTATTTAAACTATGTGATGGGCTGGAGGTGTGTACCGCTATGTTTGGGTCACATCGCGGGGCGGTTCACGCATCCCCGCCCAACGGTGTGTGTCGTTCCAAGGGCTATGTGAACAAATTGACTACAGAAAGCACATCGGAGTGTCATTGTTTGAGATGAAATCTCTGAAAGGTTTTGTTATGGTCAGTGCTAGCTACACTGATTGTATCGTGTGGGTAAAGTGTACAGCCTCTGCAGAGTGTTACATCAAACTATTCGAATAGCCGCGTCCTCGGTTATGGACATGCTCGGGAATTTCACACGAGGGGTAGATTTTCATAAAAATAATTGGGAAGGGTCAGCTGTGTGAGATAACTTGTGTAGCTGTGTGAATAACTTGATTAGACTGTGTGTACTTTGTGAAATCAATTGTTAACTTATTATTGTCTATTTTGTTTTGAATTATGCTTTCAATCTATTATTTGTATTCAATTGCAAATGTTGTCTACGAAGGTTGATCGTTAGGGTCTTGATCCTAGTCAGTTGCCTGTGGTAAATTGATGGGAGCCACTGGAGTTTATTTCGTTTCCGCTGTAGTTTATTTCCTTATTGTTAGCCTTGCATGGCTTAATAAATGTAAAACTCGACCGTAAGGTCCCAACAGTTATTTGTTATTCAAAGTACTCGTTTATTCTTATATTCGTTGTATGGATGTGATATTTCATCGATATTGACACTGTGTGCACTAGCGTGATTCTGGACTAGTGCAGAATACACAGAGGGTCCAGATTTGCATATTTGGGTCCCGACAATTTCCCTACGGCTTGTTGAGTGCTTTGTGTACTCACGGCTTTACGGCTTTGTTGATCAGTTGAAGAATACCAAGCTGCTCAAGAGTTCTTTCAGAAGGAGGACTATGAAGGTTTTGCGAATTAGGATGTGTTCTCCACTCGATTTCCCGTGGGCATGTTGATTGGCCTTTCCATGTTTCTCGTTCCGCTGCAAGAGTTTATTTGTTTCTTTAGCCCTACTCGACAAGTTAAATAAACACTGACCATAAGGTTCTGTTATTATTAATATTTGTTATTTTGAGATCTTTTTAGTTAAATCGAATAAATGGATGGTATTTCATCATTGTTTTCTGTGTGAGCTAGCTACTGATCTGGGACTAGTTCAGAATACACAGGGATCCTGAGATGCATTTTCAGGTTCCAACAACAACTAGCTTCAAGAAGAAAACTGAGAAGAAAGATATGAGGAATATCACCTGCCATATGTGTGGGAAACACAGTCATATGGCGAAAGACTGTCATTTTTGAAAGAGAAAGGATGGTGTATAGCCAAAGAAAAAGGTTGTCAGTGTGATCATAGGCGAGGCCTCAGCAGGAGGGTATGGTAATTCACTTGTTGTATTTTTAGCATGTCAATCCATTGATTGGTGGGTCGATACTGGAGCTAATGTTCACGTATGTTCTGATATTTTCTTGTTTTCTTCTTATCAGGTAACCAGGGCTTCCTCCGTCCTAATGTGGAACGTGTCACATGCTTCTGTTCTTGGTATGGGTACGGTGGATCTGAGGCTTATTTCGGGGAAGATTATCCACTTGAAGAAAATGCAGCATGCGCCAACAATAAACAAGAACCTCGTTAATGGTTCTCTCCAATGCAGGGATGGTTATAAGCTAGTATTTGAGTCAAATAAAATTGTAATATCTAAGTTTGATAACTTTGTTGGTAAAGGCTATGAGAACGGATGCATAAGTTGTAATACCCCTAAATTTAATCGGGCAATTGGAAAAGAATTCAGGAGGAGACAAATCCTTTAAAGAGTGGTATTTTTCTGAGGGTTGGAGGGGTATTTCGCAAAAATCCCGCCCACTTGGGCCGCGGGCCGCGGCCCAGGAGGCCCAAAGGGGAGCTGGCCATAAGGGGGGTGCTAACCCACCCCCAAACCCTAGCCGCCACTCTCTCTTCCCCTCTCCCCTCCCCACCAGGCCTCCGGCTCTCCCCACCCTGCTTCTGCCGCTCCTTGGTCTTGACGCCCTTCTCCCCCGCAGCCGAGTGCTCCTGCTGCTCCCTTCTCATGCTGCCGTCTCTCGGGGTCACCGGTTCCTCGCTGTGGTGGCCGGCCGTGGAAGAAAGAACGGAGGGAAGGTACGGAGAAGAGGAAGAGAGAGAGGAGCTCCTCGCTGGTAGTTCATCGAGCTAGCACGACTCCAAGGGTAGCGCTCCTAATCTCGATAGTTGGTTGTTTAATATCTGCGTTTAGGCGTTACTAATATCAGATCGGTTCTGGCAGTCGGTAGACATCGTATGTTTTGGGCTAGTTAAAGGAGGATTTCGACCGGGGTTCCTCCTAGAGAGTTGTGGACGACGTCGCTAGCTTTCCGTAAAGTATTGGATCAGGTCGTTTGGATGAGCGGATTGGGATATATGATTTTTGTGGCGCTGCTATTTTGCAGTTATGTCGTAATTCTGACAGGTATTAATAATCAGTCATTAGAGATTAGTTAATTGATTAAGTAGGGGATCTCACCATAATGAATGCTTTATACATTTTTATAAGCTTTCCAGAAAGCTAAAGACCATAAAATTTGGCCTTTTGTACTGAAAGTTACGTTGGATTTTGTGCCACTGTTCAGAAACCCTAACGAAAATTACCTATTATGTTAATCAGTTTGTTAAAGATAGAATATGGCCGAATTTCGAAAGCTCTCCAACTAGGTTTAGGTGGGGAATATGATAAGATTTCCAGAGGGTCCAAGAATGCCTAATTTGGTTCTCTAGTCAAAAAGTTATGAATTTTATATTATGACTGTCTGTCGATGGGATAGATCGATATTTAGGATTTTGGAGTTGGGTTTGCGCTAGAGATTATAGCGAGTTCGTATTTTCTCCTAATTTCATTTTGTCTAGAATTTCTATCTTAGGGTGCTTGTTAAATTAATCCAGGTGAGAGTTTGGTTCTGAGGGCAGCGCCCTCTTCGCGTTTTCCACCTTCGCACGGTTGAGGCAAGTGCATTCTAGACAACGATCAATGATTGATCACTGTGTTTATTTATCTTTCAATACCATTATTTTTGTTCTTTTATTTTTATTTAATTGCAAGCAATGGAATGGTATGCCATATCTTGTTGACAATCATAAGGAAAAATTGGATATGGTGAATTTATGAAATTCTGCATGTTTGCATTCATAAATATTTTTGCATATGAGCAGGTGATCATGAGTGATCACAACTCCACGGGAGTGGGGGATGCCCTCGATCCTTGAGGTGGAGCGGGCTTAAGAGTGAATGTTGTCGTGAGAATTCACTCACGCTATACCGGTATATGCGAAAGAAGTGCATGTGGATATGTAGAGTAGAGTTGCATTGATATGAAATGAATGGGTGTGAAACAAAGAGAAGATGACAGCATGAGAATATTAATAGAAGTACATGTGATGATAATGAAGCTATTGAATACTGTTGATTTATCTTTGTTCGTTGTATATTGATGTATTTACTGAGTCGTGGACTCGCCCTTGCTCTTTTGTTATTTTTAGGTGATCATTGAGGGCGCCACGATTGAGAGCGCGCGAATAGTACACATGAGATAGTTGAATACTTCCGACACATGATTATTTTGCAATGAGAACCGTTTGATTCATTATTGCTGGACTGTTGTTAGGACATATCAGAAACTGAATAAGCTTAGATGAATCTTTTTGAACTAGTCTATTTGTTCCGAGGTTTTGGAATTATTGGTTTGGTGCTGTTTTGGACTGTGCACCTTGCTATGTTTCCCTTGCTTATGTTCATGCTTGACCGATCTTTATTCAGGTTCTATTGCGACCCATGGTTGGGTTTTATTATTGTTTTGCTTGCTCATATTTTATTCGTGATGTCGTCTATTGGTTGTTTAGAGTAGTTTAATAGCATTCTAAGCTCATGTTGGGCTGGGGTGTTACATAAGTACTCTAGAGTATTATCACAGTCTAAATATTACAACTGGTTTGAATAAATGTGAGGCCAATATATGACATTATCGTTTTTGTCATATTAGTTTTGATAGTATTGCTCGATTGTCCATATTAGATTTAATTCTAAAATGTGAAATTGTCAAAGAATTAAAGTGTAAAACTTGTGTGCAAGCAAAACAATCTCGAAAACCCTTTTAGGGATTCTCTAGAAAGCTCATGAGCAGATAAGGGAGTATAACCAAATAATGTTCTGTTTAGGGATGGTTCTTTGACAGCCTAGTATCAGTTGAGATTTCAAGTGAAATATAATCACGAAAGACTGTGAATTCAAGGTATAATCTATTCATTAGTTGTGAGAAGATGAATATTGGTATTCTAGGTGCTAGTTCAACCCGTACGGGACTTACACTGAAAGACTGGTATATCAACAATGCTTCAGCATAATAATCTTTATCATTCTTTTTTGCTGCTTGCACTGGAATTGGTAGGGGATTGTTGGAATTGGACCCATATATGTAAAGGCTCATTCATTTCTAAAATTCTAAAGCATGAAAAGCCTTAGACCAGTGTGGTCGAAGGTATAGACCAGTGTGGTCCTCGGTGTACATCAGGAAGGAGGGTGAGTGGATATCTCTTAACCATTGTCGCAGAGTTCTCCTACACGGTGTGGCAATAAGGTTTCTGGGCAGTGCATCTGCGCGATCGCTCTCTGCACTGCATCCTACGACTACTCGCTTCCCTGCGACATCTATGATCTGCACTGCATCGAGTCTGCACCGCTCTCTGCACTGCATCCTACGACTACTCGCTTCACTGTGACATCTAAGATCTGCACTGCATCGAGTCTGCACTATTTCGTGTTCTTCATTAAGTCTGACTGTAAGTTAGTCATTCGATTAGTTTTTCTGCTATAATTATATTGTTGAGTATATTTAGAAGTGCAATGAGTTACCTGCTATTGATATCACTTTATGTATCTTTAGTTATTACTAAAATCTGAAATTAAACAGAGTATCTTTTTCCCCCTCCGAGAATACCAAACACTGTATCTTTTGAAAACCCCAAATACTAGCCATTCTGACAAGAGACAGAAGCTGCCTTACAAGTTCCAAAACAGTGCCAACTTACGACCCGTTCGATCGGGAGCTTGGACAACGAACACGCTCGCCATCGGTTGAATACTGGGCACATAATTTAAACGAAGAGAAAATTCAAAAGTCAAGAAGACATTCACGTACGTATGGATGCAGGTGGAAACACCGACATAATACATTTCAAACTAAAAAATTTGCACGATTGCATCACGGCAGCAGCTGCTGCTACATGCACGGTTTGACCATATATCCTGTAACGACGATCGAGTTCGTGTGTTAGAACTTCGAATTGAGAGAGAAACACGGCAGCAGCATCCAAATAAATCCCGGCTAGCTGTTTGTGGTCGAGGCGAAATACTGCTGCAGACGCGCGTGTATATACGATCGGCGGCGCCGCCGGCCGCACACGTACGCTGCTGACTGGGGCGCCAGCACGGCCGAGAAGGCGTCCATGTCGAGCACGAGTTAAACGCGTGTGATAGTGGATTACTGGCGCCCTAGCGCGAGGGTTTGCGTGCAGTGGATAGCGTCAAATTGGGAAAGGGCAACGACGAGTTGCGCGCTGGCGGGGGAAAATGACGGTTTGATTGGGAGAGGTGGGTTTCAAATTCTGATTTTTGCGCGTGCCGCCGGGACGACCGGAACGAGGAATCCGTAGTTCCGTACACCAGAATCTAGAATTCAGATTCCAATAGGTATTTTACGAGGTTTTTACTATACTTTTCTTTGGATAGGAAAGTAAAGCAGGGCGGTGTTAGAAAATATTTACCGCTTTGCTGGCTGCCTTGAAACACAGGAGAGTTTCGTGGTTTTGAGAGTAATTAATCCATTGTCATAATTCCACAAACGCGGCTTGAGACTAGTTTCTCGTGTGGGCGTGGTCTTTGCACATATTTGTCTACTTATGTTACGACGGAGGAATTCGTTTGGATATGGAATTAAATAGGGGCAGAACTAGAACAAGTTTGATCGGAATTCACTACTTCATTATGCATATAGCAACATATGAATTTTTCAAGAAATAAATCGCCACCTGAGACGACTCCAGAGTGCACAGTTTTAGACTAAAGGATGCACATACGGTAGGACACCGAGTAAACCAATTTAGTTCCGCACCTGAATTAAACCAGATGGTGATATAAATTATTTTACTGCTTAGCTGGCTGCCTTGAAACATGGAAGTATTTCGTGGTTGTGGCAGTTTTTGTGTCGGGGTAACCCATTGACTGTCTAATCGTTATAAAGTCACAATTACGTTTGAGACTAGTTCCTCGTGTAGGCGTGATCTTTTCACAAGTCTACCTACTTGTGTTATGATGGAGAAAAAAATTATGCAAGTGTAATATTATTAGCATCCTTCTTCCATGGTAATTAAACTGATAAGAATAGTTCTAAGACCAAGAGCTGGCTTTACATACTTGTATACTAATACAATCATATTTTGCACATATTAGGAGTCATGTTCAACTAAGCATCGTGGTTGCAGCATGTATTTGTAGTTTCATCGTGGTTGCAGCGTCTTATGCACCTAGGGGTGGGAAGGAATTATCGTAATTTTTTTTGACAGGGAGTCAGTCCCCTACGGTAAAATTAATGGAATTAAATAAAGGAGAGTCATTTACAGGAGGAAAGATAGAATTTACATGTCCTAACCGAGGAAAGAAATACAATTATCCATATTATTCGACTAGCATATTCGTTAGCATACAAATACATTATATTAACAAATTCTCTCATGTTTGAATTCACATAAAAAAATATGGATCCGAATATGGTAAGGACTTTTACCATCCAAAATGCTTTTTATCCGAACTATTCATATTCGTATTTGAATTCGATGAACCAATATACATATTTTATTGCAATATGTCCGATTAGTTGGACGAGTTTTTTTTTCCCTCCAATTTAATGTAAAATCATGTCCCTTTAGGTGAAATGAATAAATTAGACTGATTAAGTGTGACTGCATATGGATAAAGTGTCATCAATATCTTCACATCACGTAAGTTACGAGGATATCCCGACAGCCGAGTTGAGTAGATATTTGATTCAAATTTATTCGTATTCGAGCATATTTGAGTATGTATTTGTATTCATTTTTAAAAATACACATACAAACAAAAATTCACTACTATTCAATTCGTACTCCATCCGTTATCACCACTAGTTCACAGCACTAGATGCACCGGTACTTCACATCCGTCTCGAGCGATGAGGAAATACGTTCGCGCGGCGGTTTACGCACCACGCCCGTATCATGTATAACTTTACTGTCTTAATGTGTAACTACCGATCAACAAAAGAATGCAGAAGTACTTCACGTGATTGATCGATCGGAAGTTACATATCATAGACAATGAAGTGCTCACCAGATCGTAGGGATATGATCTTCTACCAATTTCTTGAATACTTCAAATCCATAGACCAAATTAACTTTCCAACCACCTAAATTAAAGTAGTCGATAGATCATCTATGGATTTTATTTTTTCCATGCACGGTTGTCAAAAAGTCAATATGTTCCGTGAATTTTGTCTTACTAGCTAGCTAGAAGGGTAAGGATCGAGATGAGAACTTTAAGAAGAAATGGAAGTAAGAAAAGATGGAAAGTTTGTGAGTAATTTTTTCTTAGGTATGCGCTCATGCCCTTCTAATGGTTATTTATAGGCTTAACAACTTATGACAAGATTAAATTAATGAATAAAAATGGAAGTCCGACGGATAGGATTTATTAGAATCTGCTCCTAATAAATCGTTGGTAACCAAAGTATCACTATCTTTTTGGGAATTATTTTTTATAAATACGGTTGACGCTCCTTTTCTTGTGCTTACAACTAAAGCTGGAGAGATCATCACAGACGGTTTTTTTAAATAAGAACCATATATTGTTACATACTTCACATATGATTTTTAAATATAACCGTCAGTGATAATTTAATCTTTCGGCTCCCGCGCGATGCATCTCTTTGTCTCGCGCGCTGACGTTACGATGCGTATCTTCGACGTTTTAGAAGAATGATCATCACGCCATGGTGAGCACACATGATATTGGTGAGCACGCGGAGTATGACGGCGAGGACCAAGGCGAGGAGGTCGGCGATCACTGTAGCTTTTCCTCACGATGTCGTCGTCCACATCGCCGGCCTCGTGGCCGCGAGCTCTCCTTAGCCCATTGCTGACCTCTGCAGCCTACGAGCCATGTATGTATTATGTTCTTTTATTTTTGGTAGGTCTGAAGGAGTCAGCATTTTATTCGGTTTTTGTTCAGAGTTAGTTTTTGAAGATGACTATAGCGTATCATATCCTAGTTAATTGTTGGAAAGCTTCAGGTGTTCATTTCAGGTTCAGGTTCCGATAGAGAACCTGGTTGTAATTTCTCTGAAAATCTATAAAAGGAGAAAAATCAAAAAGTTGTATTAGTTGATACGGCGCAAAATAATATCGTGTTGATTTCATTTTGTGTCCAATATCCAGTTCTGAACTAAATTTGACTAGCAACAACTACCTTAATTTGGCCTAGCTTTTAATTTTCTCTTATGGAGTAATTCTTGTATTAAGATTCTGTCATCTTGAATTTTATAGTTGCAAGGCCATGTACAAGGCGCCAAAGAGCGCGCCATGGGGAGGCACGTGGCACTGGAGCGAGAGGAGGCGATGAAGTGGTAGGACAATGAGCTCTACCTCACCGTCGTCAATTCCACTTGGCCGACGCCAGCGATTCGGATGCCTGCTTCATCATCGGCCTCATGCTTGTCTTCGCGCCCTAAGACATGCAGTGCGACCTCGTGTCCCTTGAACAGGCAACCGTCGTCGGACACAAGGTCGAGGCCTACGTGCTCAGCCTCCTCTTTTACAGTGAGACGCGTGACGTTGGGAAGCACTATATTAGTCAAGTCGAGGGCGAGCTAGCCGGTGGCAGGTGTGAGACAACCAAGAGGACCAACCGGGAGTATAGGCAGTGCCGGAGGCTCACTGTGAACATGGTCCAGGAGGCGGTGTGGAAGAAGATGGTCGGGCCACTGGGCCGGGTATGGGCGCTGTCGGAGGACGACCACCCATGCACGAGCACCGGCTGCGGCGTGATGGAAGGGTGGGACGACTACGTCGTCTTCTGCAGCGACGACTACAGGATTAGGCATGATTATGCCAAGTTCTTTGCAAAGTTGAACTACTTACTGTAAAATTACCGGTTTTAGCATAATTTTAGCAGATATTCATATATAATTCTTTACACATATGTGAATGTGTCATATGTACTTCTGAATTTGCATTTATGTATAAATATTATAACAAACGGTTCTATTATAGAACTGTCTGTGATGTGAGACCATATCACAGACGGTTTTATTATGAAACTGTCTGTGATGTGAGATCATATCACCGACGGTTCCATAATAGAACCATCTGTAATATCCCTTTATTAATAAAGTCCGCTAGGGTTTGCACCCTAACTTGTCACTCCCCAGCACCCTTACTCTCGCTCGTTCCCCTCCCCACCCGAGTGTCCTCGACGCTGCCACCCAAAGCCTCCTCCCCGACGTCCGCCCCCAAGTCGCGCCTTCTCCCCGACGTCACCGCCGGTTGTGACACCACGGTTCACTGCACAAGACACTCTTATCATAAGAGTCTTGTGATAAGAGTTCCTTGTGCAGTGTCACCGTCGTGACACAACTACGATGACACCGCCGCCGCCACCGGTCCAATCGAGCTCCCCCAGCCAAATCCACCTCCCCGCCGCTAGATCTGCCTTCCCCTCTTCGACCTCCACCGACCTCCCTCGGCTACCTCTCCATTCTCTGTTGTTTTAATTTTTGGGTTTGAGTTTGACTTGTTTACTGATGTGGGTTGTTGTTGCTTATGCATACATGCAGGAGATGGATGTGGTGAGCTACTGCCGGTGGTCTATTTGGCGGTTGCACTGGGGTAACTACTCACCTTTACTCTCTATATATCCCTCCCCCCTTGCTCTGTGATGTGGGTGATGAATGATGTAGGCTATGGTGGGTGTTCTGTGATGGTTGGATGATATGGGTGGGTTCTCTTTGTATGATGTTGGTTCATTAGATGTGGGTCGGATGAGGCAAAACATCAGTCTTTACACATACAAATTTTTCCATTATCTATTGCTTTAGTTTTTTGTTTGAGTTTGACTTGTTTACTGATGTGGGTTGTTGCTGCTTATGCATACATGCAGGAGATGGATGTGGTGAGCTACTGCTGGTGGTCTATTTGGCGGTTGCACTGGGGTAACTACTCCCGTTTACTCTCTATCTCTTTCCCTCCCCTTGCTCTGTGATATGGGTGATGAATGATGTGGGCTATGGTGGGTGTTCTGAGATGGTTGGATGATATGGGTGGGTTCTTTATAAAGTTTCCCAAGCAGTGGCTGCTTGTGCCTTTAAAACCAGCTTTATATATATATATATATATATATATATATATATATAATCCTCAGTCACTTTCAGGGGATCGTCCAAGTAGTATGAGGACGATGAGACAGCATACATGGACAACTTCAAGAAGCATGGCTGTCAGGAGAGCACGTGGACATCCAATTACCTGAATGTCGTCAGCAGGTAATTGGACGTCGTTATATTCAAAAAATGCGTGGACGCATAGGTACTCCGTCTGGGCATTAAGTTGTATGGTTGGTTGCTGATACATGATGCCACTTCCCAGTCAGAGTACCTGTATGTCCACACTATTTTCTGAACATAGCGACGTACAATTACCAGTTGAAGACATCCAGATAATTGAATGTCCACGTGCTCTCCTGACTGCCATGCTTCTTGAAGTTGCCCGAGGCTACTGTCTCATGCTGCGTGGACAACCCCCTGAAAGTGGTTGGGGGACTACGAACAATATACATATATATACTACATATATGAAGTCGGTTTTAAAGGCACAAACAACCACTGCTTGGAGACTTTATAGAGAAGATTCATCACAGACGGTTTCATCTACAAACTGTATGTGATACATCAGCCATTACAGACGGTTTGTAAACGTTTCATCTGCAAACCGTCTGTGATAGTCAACTATTACAAACGGTTCTGAGTTAATAACCGTCTATAACAGTCTGCATCACAGACGGTTCGAAAACCATCCTGTGATGACTTCATGTCTTTACTAACCCATAAACTCAGACGGCTCACGAAACCGTCTGCGCTGACGTTTTTAAACCGTCTGTAAAGACCTTTTCTGCAGTAGTGGATGATCTGCAAAAATTTAACATTTGTTCTTTTGAATTTCTTAGGCTGCGACCCTACTTGATTTCTAGCTGGGTTCACCATTGTTTGCAGCCTAGGTAAAAACCTTCTTTTTTTTTTTGCATGGAAGGCAAAAAATATTTAGGCTTGTGTAAAACCGTATTGATAACATGGACTATGTATCCAACTGATCTTTTGGTATCTTTCTGGTAAACTACTATTAAAGGATCTACTAAATAATCAAATATGTCAATACCAGTTTTGTATTCAATATATATTGAATTCTTTGAATGAGATTTAGAAAAGAAAATTAAAACGTATGGGTTAATTATATGAGGTTCTATATTTACTCTCAGCGTCCATCTTTCTAGGAGTGTGCTAAACGAGATGCACTCGTGCACGTCTTCCTTATAATTGAAAAAACACTGAATCTTAGCCCCAATATAACATACATTGAAATACATTGTACTTTATCTGGATTTATGGCGCATACGTGTCTAGACCACTGGAAATCTTTGAGTCGGTTTTAAACTTTTAATGCTGGGTTCACCATTGGATCCATTGTTTTTTTAAAGGCAATTACCCTAACGGCTTAAAGCTCTAGTATTAACTGGAATGAAGTACAACAGTAGGGTACACCTAGAAGTTATAGGGTCTTTTAAAGAAAAATGACAACGAAGTCCCTGGTCCCTCTGTTCTGTCGGCTGAAGATGAAGATGAAGATGAACACTACTATAGAAAAGCTCATCACGCATAGCTTCATAATATCATCACGCACGGTTTTGAACCGTCGAAATTTTATCTGTGATATGAGCGGTTATCACGCACGGTTGAAAACCGCTCGTGATATTTCAACCGTCTGTGATAACTCTTATCACGACGGTTCCAACCACGAACCGCTCGTGATTCAGAGTATCACGAGCGGTTCGTGGTTGGAACCGTCGTGATTCAGAGAGTCACAGACGGTTCTAACCACGAATCGCGTGATACTACATAATCACGCATTTGTTCGTGGTTAGAACCGTCGTGATTACGTAGTATCACGCACGGTTCGTGGTTAAAACCGTCGTGATAAGTCTTTAGACCTAATTAATTTTTATCGTATTTTCACTAGTCTCGTGAATTGCTAGCCATGCCCTTTGAAAACTAGCGCGTAAACATATCACGATAATTGTTGACAACTCAAAGTGATCATTTAACTCAAAATCAATTACAAAAGAATGTTTCAAGTATATATTGTCGCTAGAGTTACAAATTGAATTACAACCACCAAAGTGAATTACAATATTGAATCAATTGTTTCGAGGTCGTTCATCGGTGTCGACGGCGTGAAACTCTCCTATGGTGTTAACTATGTCCGCCTTGATGAAGCCACGAGCTCCCTCGAATGTGCATGACTGGTCCATCTCGAGTGCATTTAACTCTATGTTCAAGCCACGCTGCTAGCGTAGTAAAGTAGTAAGCATATATATTTAAATTTATAATTAGGAGATAATTATTACGAGATTGAAAAACCTGAGGATCGTGCGTCCTAGAAGCAATCAATAGCTGCATATGATGGCATAAGTAGAATGCGCATAGGTGATCTCGTTTTTGCTGGCGGCACTGCAAAAATAGAACTACATATATATGTACAGTCAGTTCGAGACGTAATATTACAGAGTATGATATATGATTATTGTGTTGTAGCGCGTCTCGAAATCGCATCCGTGAGTCGTTGTGGCGCTGTTCCTTGTATAAACTTCCCTCGGCAACATAGCCGATGAGCGCCCTACATGATTCAAAAAAGTTATCCTTGTCCATTTCAAACGAAGGAAGACTACAATAGAGTTATGTGCGGAGGAAATGAATATACCTGTCGAGTATTCCTTTAAGAAGGGTGAAGTCGTGATTTATGTTGAGTAGAGAATCAAGGTACAATACCATGTCCCTCTTTGGCACAAGAATCCAGTGGAACCTACCGATGTATGTCGCTATAGTCATAAACTTGTGTTGAAACGTAATTTGTATAGCAAATATTGAAGCACTTACTTCTGGTTGTAGGGCATCATTATGTAGTCCTTGTCGTCCAAAGCAAGCAATCCCATTTTTATGTAATTCTTGACGTAGGATACGTCTTGGTTGTTTGTTTGCTCATAGACCACGTGTGGGTCGAGGAAACCCACCGGTTCTTTGATTCGACGGGCACATTTCATAATGTATCTGTATATAAGCAATGAGTTATGATATTTATCGGTATCACGTGAGTGTAGAAATTGATTGTACACACTTGCAGTGTCCAGCATCGTAGAAGTGAGGCGTCGAGGGCAGTTAGGTTGTATAGGTCAAATAAGTATTCGAAGCCCACGACGAAGTGGCTGTGCTCGTGGAGAAAATGCTCCTCCGTCCGACGGTGATTCCAAAGATGACCCCTTCTCTCGGGTCTTGCGCAACTACCAATCATGCAAAGCTTGACAAGCTACTCCTAAGCTCTTTATTTCTTCGCCGGAGACCAACGGTCTTCCGAGGGAGTATTTCACGGGTTTGGGAGGTGCCTTAATGTTCTTCGATTTTGATTTCTCCTCAACGAGGCGGCTGAGGGACGTCTTCCCGTGAGACGCCTTAGGGACCGATATGGTGACACGATTTTCTTGTCCCTTCGTCGTCTTCTCGACGGGAAGCGATGTGGCGGCCTTCTGAAGCTTTGGTTGAGGCGGACTCATCGAGGGTCCTATTGGAGAGGCAGGGTCCTGTCGATATTGCTTCACTGAAGGGTCTAGTGTAATGTCCTTCTTGGGCCACTGGATAAAAGTGTGCGTAGCATCCCCTAGTGTTCTGATTTCTTCGTTCGGGGAAATCTCTAGCGGGATGGCCATGAAATTGTCATGTACCATGTCCACCTGCACCCTGGCGTAACCCTGCGCCAGCTGGGCACCGTGGCACTGCCCCTTCCTGGTATGGATACACCATTCCCCGCCCAACCTCAATAGGAATCGACCCAACCATCCTCACTTGGAGCTTGCAGGGCGTCGGCCCCTACAAAACGGTACACACTTAGCTAAGGCGTCCTATAGGTCTATCTTTGGAGCATTCGAGAGATGTACATTACCTCGATGTCGTCGATCGGTAATTGCATGTCGTCATGTCCAGAATTATGTGTGGACGCGACGCTACTCCGATATCGAGCAGGACTTGCTCCCAAATTACGAGGCGGCTTGCGCTGCATGAGTTGATTTACTTGGTTCTGCAAGTTTGTTATTTGTTCTTGAAATTTTTTAGTAATCACATGTTCCAACCGAGCGTCGTGCTGGTCCTTGGATCTCTTCCTACGCCTATATGTGCCGGAGTTGTGTGGGAATCCATCCCTCCAAGGTACGTAAACCCCAATGCCTCGCATGCGACCTGGGTGCTCCTTGTTTCCCGGTAGTAGATAGTACATTCTTCTCCCCGCCTACTTGAAGGAACCTTGGGAAGATGCGGAAGTCAATGCTTCCTGCAAGAGGAGATCATGTTATTGTAGACACCATGAAGTTATGGACTTATTAACAATTAAGTGGTTCGAGAAATTTACCAGGCATTGAGACACTGCCTCGTCTGCCGGGTTTGTGAAAGAGATTTGTCCAAGACGTGGTGATGCCCTCGCTCTTAACCAGGCTCGAGCGCCGTTCGTCGAGATCTCAAGAAGCGGTCGTATAGCGAGCCTCGTCCTCCGCCGCCCACTGCGTGGTTTTACCCGCGTATCCAGCGGTGCCGAGTCTGTGGGGGTGAGTGTTTTGTGCCTGGATAGCTCTGTGCGCCGCACTTTGCTCTTGAAATTTGGCCGTCGTCTTCATCTGCACGAAGGCGTCCCATGTATCCCGCGACAAAAATTGATACGTCGTGAAGGGCGTCCACCCGTGTTCACGCATCGCATGACAAGCGCACTCTTGAAGGTCCTCCACGCTGGGACATCACCGGCCAGCGTGCCATTGCACACATGCAGTCCGCTTTAGGGAAAGTGAATGAGGCGAAAGTTCACCACAACCGGGTCTCTCTGTACATCCGCCGAGACTTCTAGGTTGGGGTGGTGATGGGGACCTGTTCCTTGCAAGTACCCCGCAGACGGTCCGAATCTCGCAATGCTTTTTGGGACTCGGCGATCCCGACGCCACCGACCTCGTGATCGCTATGCGCCCGATGGTAATTTGGATATTCCTCTGCCTTCTCGCCACGCACCACCTTGATCGGAGATCCAGACGATTTACGCGGCGTCGGCGACGACGGCGAAGACAGTGCCTCTGTCATCTCGCTTACTTGCTATCTATATAAGTTCGTATGCAATGATTACATAAACAAATAGAAGTTACCCATTGAACCTAAATATATGATAATGTAGTAAATAAATATATGAAATTGCACAAAAAAGTGCAAAGGAGAAGGAAATATTGCAAATAAATGCGCTTTAACATATAGTCAAATATTGCATGATTTTGAGTGCTCTCAAGAAAGAGTTGCAAAAGAATCAACGATTGTTATCTCAAATTTCGCTTTGTAGTTGTACCATACCATAAAGAAACAAAGAGAAGCAATAATCACCTCACCCTAACAATTTCGGAATAAATCATTACACCAAACCGATCAAAACAGAATGAGGTAAATGGTATGTCACTACTACGTAACACGCCATCACGAGCGGTTCGGAATCGTCATCACGCATTTGTTTCGAACCGCCTATATTTATTCGTCTGTGATAACAGCGATTACCACGAGCGGTTCAAAACCGTCTGTGATAACACTTATCACGAGACGGTTTTAACGTAAACCGTCTGTGATAACCACTTATCACGGACGGTTTACTTTAAAACCGTCAGATACTTATCACGCACGGTTTTTAAAGTAAACCGTCTGTGATAGTGAAAGATCACACGACGGTTTACGTTAAAAACCGTCGTGATAATCACTTATCATAGACGGTTTACTTTAAAAACCGTCGTAATAGTGGTTATCACGAGCGGTTTTAAAGTAAACCGTCGTGATATGTCTAGTATCACGAGCGGTTTATTTTAAAATCGTCAGTGAAGGCTATTACCACAAACGGTTTTATGTTGAAACCGCTCGTAGTAATAGTTTCACGCACGATTTCAACATAAAACCGCTCGTGGTACTGAGTGATCCTAGCTACATTGTTTGTTTGTTTTTGGCCACCTCAGAATTGCTAGCCATGCCCTCGAAAACAAGCATGTACAAAAAACAGATACATCGCAGAGAATCAATTGTTGACAACTCAAATTGACCATTACTCAAAATAAATTAATAAAGATCGAATTTGTTGAAGTATTTTTGCTATAGTTGTACAATTGGATTACAATTAAGTCAATTGTTTGCGTGAATCTCTGGGTCGGCGATGGAGTGAAACTCTCCTTTGTTAACTATTTCTGTCATGATAAAGGTGCATAGCTGCCCTCGAACTTCCACGAGCTCTTGCAACGAGTCCATGTAAATCTATTATCAAACCCCGCCGCTAGGTCAAGAAAAATGGTAAGGATATATATTTGAATTTACAATTACAAAAAATTATTTCGACATTGACAAACCTCCTGATTCTTCATCTTAGCACTAATGATTTGTCGATATGATGGCAAGCGAGAATGCACATAGCTCATCATTTTTTGTCAAGCAGACCGCAAAAATAGAATTACATATGTACGATAGTCATTGAAGACACATTTTTATGAAGTATGATATATATAGGATTATTGTGTTGTAGCGCATCGGAAATTTCGTCTGTGTGTTAGTTGGTATTTGGATCCATCAGATCTTCCTTGTTGGCTAACATAGGAGATGAACGAACTACATAATTGAAAAAAGTTATCCTCGGGCATTTCAAACGAAGGAAGACTACAATAGAGTTATGTATAGAGGAAATGATCATACTTGTCGAGTATTCCTTGCAGAATGCTGAAGTCGTGATCGTTTCTGACTAGGGAATCAAGATATATCACAGTGTTCCTCTTGGGTATAATGACTAAAAGGATCCAGTGGTACCTACTCATGTATGTCGCTATAACTATTAAACCTAAGTACAAATGAAATTTGAATAGCAAATAGTGAAGCACTTACCCCTGGTTGTAGGGCACCAGTATGTAGTCCTTGCGATTCTGAAGAAGCAATGTCGTCGTTATATAGTTCTCGACGAAGGTCGCGTCTGCTTGGATGGTTTGCATAGATACCACGTGTGGGTCGAGGAAACCCACCGGTTCTCGCCCTTCCCGGGCATTTTTCATCATGTATCTATACATAAGCAATGAGTTGCAATATTTATCGGTATTACATGAATGTAGAACTTGATTGTACACACTTACAGTGTCCAACATCGTAGAAGCGAGGCGTCGAGGGCTTCGAGATTGAATAGGTTGAATAAGTCGCTGAAGCCCACCACGGTTGGCGGCCCGTTGAAGAAATGCTCATCCTTGTATGCGACGGTGATTCGATGATCGCACCCTTCTTTGCGGTATTCCGCAAGTACCGTGCATGCAAAGCCCGACAAGCAAATCCAACAGGGCTAATTGTGCGTTAGGGCACAACGGTTTTCGATGGAGTACTTCCGTGCTTCTGGGACTTGGGAGGCGGCTTAATGTTCGTCGATTTTGATTTGGCCTTAACGATTGGCAGCGTCTTCCTGCGAGACGACTCGGGAACCGATACGGTAGCACGCTTTTGTTGTTCCTTCGGCGTCTTCTCCACGGAACCGGCGAGGTGGCCTTCGAGGCGAAATATGAGGTGGAGTCATGGAGGGTTCCGTTGGAGAGGAATGGTCCTGTCGAGATTGCGGCATTCTTTGGGTCCAGGGCGATGTCCGTCTTGGGCCATCGGATAAAATCGCGCACGGCATCCCCTAGTGTTGTGATCTCTTCGTTCGGGCGAATGTCGGCGGGACGGCCATGAAATGTTGATGTACCATGTCCACCTCCACCCTTGCGTAACCATCGCCACCACCGACACCGTCTTTGCATCGCTCCTTCCCGGTTTGGATGCACCATCCCCGCCCTCAATAGGAATGGACCCAACTAACCTCGCTTGAGCTTGCAGGCCGTCGGCTCCTACAAAACGATACGCAATTAGCTAAGGCGTCCTATAGGTCTATCTTTGGTGCATTCCATAGATGTACATTACCTTGATGCGGTCTATCGGTAATTGGTCGTCGTCATGTTCAAAATTATGTGTGGACGCGACACTACTCCGATGTCGAGGACTTGTTCCGCAATAACAGGGCGGCTTGCATCGGTTGCGGAGTACTTGATTCGATTGATCCTGCAAACTTGCTATCCGCCCTGAAATTACGCTTAAGCGGTTCCAAGCGATTGTCGTACTCGCCTTGGATCTCTTCCTACTTCTATACATGAAGTAGTCGTCATAATCCATGTACCCAAGGTACGTTAACCCCTTGCCTCGCGTATGCACCGGGTGCTCCTTGTTTCCTAGGGCCGTAGATAGTATATCCTTCTCCCGTGTTCTTGGAAGGAGCCTTCAAGTTTGGGCAATCAATTCACGCCGCAAGAGGTCATCATGTTATTATAGTCACTATGAAGTTATGGACTTATAAACAAGTAGGTAGTTCGACATATTTACCACACGCTGGGACACTTCCGTCCGCGGGTTTGGGAAAGTGACGCGCCATCGACGAGACTTTTGCCCTCGCTTAACCGTGCACGGAACGCGGTGTGTGATATCGAAATAGATTCTCCTCCTCCGCCTCCCATTGCGCGGATTTAGCCGCGCACTCAGCCGTGCCGAGTCCGTGGGGTGAGTGTTTCGTGCTGGATTGCTTTGTGCGCCGCACTTTGCTCCTTAAATTCATCCGTCGCCTTCATAGCCACAAAGGCGCTCCATGTTTCCGCGCCAAGAATGGAAACTTCGTGAAGGCGCCTCACTCTTGTTCACGTCATCGCGTGACAAGAACGCTCTTGAAGGTCCTCCACGCGTGACACATGGAGAGCAAGGCATGCCGCTCGACGCGTTTCATGTCCTGCTTCGATAGTGAACCCGCTTGAAAGGTCTTCCCACAAAGACGCGTCTCGATCTTTTGTCGAGACTTCCACTTTGGTGTGGTGATAGGGACCTTTCCCTTGCAAGTATCCCGCAGATGGTCCGGAATCTCGCCACGATGCCGGGACTCGAGGACCCAGTGTCACCGACCTCCGTGATGGTCGATCGGCCAACAGCAATTCGATATTCCTCTACCATCTCGCTTATGTATCTGCGGCGTCGGTGACGCGGTGAAGACGCGCCTCGCCATGTCCGGCGGCTTATGATTTGCGCATGAAGACGGTGCCTCCGCCATCTCGCTTACTTCCTATCTATATAAGTTACGTGCGCAATTATTACATAGTATATAATATATGGGAAATTGCACAAAAATATAAACAAATATAATCAACGCTTGCCATCTCGAGTAAAATAAAATAAATTGCCGTCGGTGTACCATAAGAATCATCACGGTTCCTGTGTTTACCAGTTAGTCGGCACCCTAAGTATCGAGACTACCCACACCAACCTAGGTTAACCAAGCATCTTGGTTTTTCAAGTCACCTAGGCTAACCTGCATTAGTCAAGACCGGATACCCATGATACCTAGGCCAACCTAGTAAATCGGCAAGACCGCCTTACTTCCATAGGTTTTCATCATTTGGCACTATACCTCAAGTTTCAGATGCGAAAATGTTGATCAAGAACTGACAACTACAAGAGAGATTTTTCTTAATAAATGCAGAAAAGTGAATGAAATGAAATACAACAGTTATAAACTAAAATTGTAAATACACGGAAACAAACTCATAGTTTCCAGCATTTTGTATTTTAACATACACTTTAGCTGTGGACTGAAACTCTCAGATAGCATTTTGTATTTTTTTAATACATTATTTACAAGCATAGTGTGTGTAAACAAATTGAGTCACCGAGCATTCTCTTTCTCTTCTCTAGACCACGAGCATTCTCTTTTCTCGATTTAATTGAGTCGACTTGTGTAAACAAATTGAGGTCCTGTTTGGGGAGCAGTAGCTTTTATGAAAATCTATTTTTGGCTTTCGAGCTACAAAGTAGCAATGAGTCGATGGTCGTAGCTTTTATGAAATGTCATTTGACAATTTGGCTTTTTGTTTGGTCGACCGTCGCTTGATCATGGAAGAAGGATGAAATGTCTAAATATCCTTAAGGGTTCGAAGACATGTTTGTGTGCTTTGATTTAGTGTAAATAATTGAGGAACATTTTGCAACATCAAAAATCACATATGTGTTTGCTTGTATTCAGATAGTTCATGTTGAGATCATGTTCATGTTCTTTTTCGGTTTGTAACACACCAACACACAAATTGTAACATTTCGGATCCAACCAAAAAGAAAAGTGTGATTAATCAAACACAAACACAAACACAAACACCTGAAAAAACTGTGATTAGCCAAATTGTAACGACTTGTTGTACTAAGTTTCAAACAATTGAGCAACATTTTGCACCAT
Source organism: Hsuehochloa calcarea (assembly GCA_036346395.1). Taxonomy (NCBI): domain Eukaryota; kingdom Viridiplantae; phylum Streptophyta; class Magnoliopsida; order Poales; family Poaceae; genus Hsuehochloa; species Hsuehochloa calcarea. The sequence goes on from CM070606.1 coordinate 34,771,539, forward strand.
CCAAAATCACATGTAGATATGTATGTACACGTTTCAATTATTATTTTACAGTGAATTGACGTATAACAAGAATCCATGAGCATAAATCAACCAAATCTAAACTTTGGCTCACAATTTTCATGCTCACACAATACATTTGGGAGTTACATCTCTAATATTTTCAATTTAGGATGCTCAATCAACACTACATATATGAAGAAATTCTTTTGTCACCAATGAGTCTTGAATTACTTTTTCCTTTAGCATACCATTTATCAGATGATCTACACAAGAACAAGATTTGGATGATCAATTCCCCATGTACAAAAAGACTCATGGACATATACAAGGATGAATATCTCTACAGATTATACTATAATTTGCATTACATCTATTTTCTTGATAATTATCCATAAGAAAATGAATTAATCCAACAACTAGTAGTACCCTAAGTCCTGTTAAATTCTTGACAATGAACCAACAGTATATAGCAACTTGAATTCTTTGTTCATCTAATGTATCACAGAACGCGTCGACTGAATCCACATCAAGACTGTGGGGGAGGAGCTCAGTGGCGGCAGGGGAGGAGGAGAACTTACCCGAGCAGGTGGCGGTGGCGGAGGTGGCTGGCTCGGGAGGCGCCGGTCGGGGAGGAGGGCGCCGGGCCTGTCGGGAGGCGTCGAGACGAGGCGGCGGGCTCGGGAGGCGCCGGGTCGGGAGGAGGGGCGCCGGGGTCGGGGGAGGCGTTCGGAGAGGAGGCGGCGCAGAGGACGTTCAGAGACGATAGGGTTAGATCAAACCCTATCTACTCAACCTTATATAATCAACACGCATCACGCATTTGCTCTAGAGGGAACCGTCAGTGATGCGTAGAACATCACGACGGTTTCTCAAGAACTGTCAGGATGCGTAAACATCACTGAGCGGTTTTTGAAGAGCCGTCTGTGATGTTTACCTGGTAACCTACATTCTATCCTAAGGAAGATAGACCTATCTGGTAACCTGCTGCACGGTGCAATTCCTCCTAAAATAGACTCCCTTACCAATCTAGAATATTTGGACCTTGCCGCATAATCTCACCGGCATCATCCCAAGAACTGCTCCAAACCTCACCCAATATGCTAGGCAACGATGTTGCCACCGAACTTTGGCGATGCCCTCCTAATCTCCAACACTATCTTTGTATTCTAACAAGTTTGAAGGTCACATCCCAACTTCCCTAGGCAATGCAAGGGACAACCAAGGCCGGGAATTCCTATATGAGTTAAGAAACTAGAGATCTTTAAATACACTCTCACCACTTTGAAATAATCTGCAGGATCTATACCACAATCAATTAGTAATATATCCATCACTCTTAAAGTTTTATAAAAGAACTGCTCAGGATTCATTATCACGCACGGCTCTATTCTAGATCCGTCATGTGATATCCCCACAACAAAGATGTATGAACTGTTGGATAAGCAGTATGATGACAAGTTTGAGTTCAAAAGTTCATATCTAATTCAACTCAACATTACCATGAATATCCACATTGACATCAATATTAAAGATCACAAGTCCATAACACATTAACACATGACAATGGAATAAATAAATTAATTACAATGGAGTAATTAAATTCTTAATTAAAATACTGACCCTTCATGATGATCGACGCGATATAGCTAGCTTCCTCACCGGGTTCTTCCTCGAGCTCGATGTCGCCTTCAAAGGTGGCAACTCGTCAAATTGATTGTATTCTTCCTCGTCCACTACATTCTCAACTCCGACAATCCTCCTTTTTCCATGAAGAACTACGTGGCGCTTCTTATTTGCCGGGTCGGTTACATAGAAGACTTGAACAACTTGGTTAGCCAGTACGAATGGTTCGCCTTTGTATCCGACACGCTCGAGATCCACGGTAGTGACGCCGCACTTGTCGACCTTCACCGTGGAGATGGACCCAACGGCACCAAATAGGGGATCTTGAAAAGCACGTAGTCGATCTCCCATATCTCCTCTATTTGCCCATAGTACGAGCTCCTCACCCATCGGTCTCGAATGCATCTATGCGGACACCGCTTGCTCAGACCGTGCTCTTCCTATCCGAGAGCCAGATAAAATGTGTACCCATTTATGTCGATCCTTGCCATGTGACAATTGTAAAATGTGGCCCTCTTGCCAACCATAGCAACAGATCATCACTTGATGACCTCCGAGTGATTCGCACCTTTAACCATTCGTTGAACCGACGGTTGTGCTCTCGTGATCCAAACCTCCGACCGGTCTGGATTCTGCATGGCGTACCATGTCTTTGTGCTCGCGATGTACGGGACACTTGGGTCATGTGTTGCAAGACCGTGAAATGGGCTTGAGCGTGCGTATCCAGATCGGAGTGATTGATTTCCTTCCGATGGTCCCGATACCATCCAGTCTCCCCTCATGACGAGATAGAGGCACACCAATCGGATCCACCTGAGCCATGTAGTCGACGCAGAACTCAATGACCTCTTCCGCTGCATAACCTTCGATGATGCTGCCCTCCGGTCGAGATCGATTCCGTGCGTAGGACTTGAGAATTCCCATGTACCTCTCGAACGGGTACATATGACGAGAAACACAGGTCGCATATCTTTATCTCTTTCACAAGGTGAACAATGAGATGGACCATGATATCGAAAAATGACGGAGGGAAATACATCTCAAGATGACACAGAGTCGCCACTACCTCGACTGCAGAGCATCTAGTCCTTGGGGATCGATGACCTTCTCGAGCAATTGAGTTGAAGAAATAACACGACCTCAAGATTGCCACTCGGACCTTGTTCGGCAAGATACTCCTAATTGCAACAGAAGCATTTGTGTCATCAAGACACGACAATCATGCGACTTCATACCAATTAATTTCAAATCTTGCATAGAAACAAGTTTCTTAATGTTAGCGGAGTAACCAGACGGACTTTCACACCGTGCAAGCTCGCACGCTTCATTTCTCTCGCCTTGGGCAGAGTGTAGCAAGTCGGGGAAGGTACGTTCGTCTCCAGATCGGTCTCTTTCGGTGCTAACTCGGTCCTTATGTTCATATCGACCAAGTCACGCCGCACGTTAACACCATCCTTTGTTTTGCCACTAATGTTCAAAGAAGAGACCAATCAAGCTATCACATACATTCTTCTCTACGTGCATAACGCCAATGCGAAGGCGAACTTCTAAGTACTCCCAATAAGGCAAGTCCCAAAAATTGACCGCTTCTTCCGGATGTTCTTCTCACGGGTTCTTAATTTACGCCCTTCCCAAGCACAACATCGATATCCTTAACCATATCATAGACCTCTTTCCCACTAAAAGCCCTTGAAGTCGAACCGCCTTCCTTATTTCCGTCGAATTGTTTCTTCATCTTGCGGTATGGGTGACTCTCTAAGGAACCTACGGTGACGCATATACATTTCTTATGAGTTGTTCAACCATACACTCTCCGTAGCATCTAAGCAAGGTGCGACAAAGCTTTGGCTCCTTTTGTATCAAGCTTGACAGTTACCAAGGGCGGGAAAATCATTGATGGTGCGAACAACATGGCGCGTAAAGTGAAGTTCTCTCATTTGTACGCATCCCATACACATACCCCTTCGCTCCACGTGTCACAAGATCTTCCAAAGAATGGTGCTAGGTACACATCAATATCATTCCCGTGTTGCTTCGCCCTTGGATAAGTAGTGACATCAAAATGTACTTCCGCTTCATACAGAGCCAAGGAGGAAGGTTGTACATACATAGATTCACGGCCAGTGCTATGTCTCACGCTCATGTTACCGAAAGGATTCATTCCATCCGTACTCAACCCTAACCTTATGTTCCTCGGTTCCGCGACCGAACTCTTCAAGCTCCGATCGAAGTTTCTCCACCGGGCGTAATCGGCAGGTGTCTTAGCTTTCCATCTCTCTTACGCTCCTCGAGTGCCAACGCAGCAATCTTGCCTCCTTTGGGTTCGCAAATAAATGCTTCAAACGTGGGATTACAGTGAGATACCACAACATCTTAGCAGGAGGTCCTTGCTTCACCTTAGCGATATTTTGACGCTTGTATCGGGATGCTTTGCACACGGACAATAATGCATGTCTGCATACTCTTTACTGTAGAGGATACAATCGTTCGGACATGCATGTATTCTTTCTACTTCCATTCCCAATGGGCAAATAACCTTCTTTGCTTGATAGGTGGTGTTTGGGCAACACGCTTCCCTCCGGAAGGATGTCCGCTAGAGACCTAACAACGCCGTGAAACTCTTATCGGACCAACTATTGCTTGCCTTCAATTTCAGCGGTTCAAGCACGGTTGACAACCTTGTGTATTCCGCTTGCGCCCAGGAACAAAGGTCTCACCGAGTCCTCCCTTAAGCCCTCGAATTTACAAAACTCTCTCTCACTCGTAGTTCTCTTACGCATCACGTAGCATCCGATCCAGTTGTCATCGTGCCCCTATCCTCATCAAAAGCACACCACATCCGCAAATCGTTGACTTCCTCGGCGATGTCGTCATTATTAACTTCGTATAATCGCTCTTCACCGTGGATCGTCCAACATGTATACCCTTTTTGAAACCCTTCAATCAAGTGCGCTTCGATCTGCGCGCGTTGTTAAACATCTTCGATTACGCAATCAATGCACTGACAAGACATAAAATTTATCCCCTTCTTCAACATATCCCCTTTCGTGGCTCTTCTAAAAGCAACCACGCCATTAATGTAATCTTAACTCACACGGTTCACACGTACATCCAGCTTCGATACATCTACACTACGCATGTAACAAATTAGTGTCAAATTGATTAGCGATTAATTTATAGCAAACGAAAATGTGCAATATAAACTCATTCTCCAACATTTGTATCTAAGGTTATTGAAAGAAAACTCTTCACTAGTTATGTACCACACGCGGTGGCATAGCGTAGCCATGCCTACGGCCACAACCATGATCCCTACCTCTCGACACCGATATCTATCTCAATTGAACAATCATGCAACCCAAATATAGGCATCACCTCATACAACACTTATTAACCTAAAATACCGAACAGTAAATGCAATATTGCTTGACCCAAACCCCACCGCATCGTGAACCTGTGTAAATTTTATTTTTTAAGCCAATTAATTATCCTAACTCAAATTTTAGTGATTATTAGACCTAATTCAATTTTATTAAGTTACCACTCCTAAGTCAAATTTTAGTTCATTAGTTATAAGGAAACCATTATTCAAAACTAAGATTTGCGTGGCTAATATTATTTATTCCAACATTGACGGTGCAAGATCATGTGCTCATACCAAGATTAGAGGAGGAGCCGAGGTTGGAGGAGCTAGGGCGGAAGTGGCGCTGGAGCGGTGAGACACAAACAGCAGTGAGGAGCTAGGGGCGGGAAGTGGCGCTGGGCGGTATACACAACGCAGTTGAGGAGCTAGGCGGGAAGGGAAGTGGTAGACACAAAGCGATCGGTGAGGATGTCTCGGCTCAATTTATATGAAGCACAGAAATCACTGCACGGTTCTATTTGAGTAACCGCTCATGATAGTCAATATCACGAGCGGTTCTTAAATAGAACCGCTCAGTGATAGGCCCACTTCGCGCTAAAACATAGCCCAGACAGACCCAACACAGACGGTTCCAAAGGAACCGTCTGTGATGGGCCGTCTGCTATAGCCTCTTTTGTAGTAGTGTGTTAACCATCAAGAGATGGCAATAAATAGATTATGTCTTATTACCAATCTAGTGGGTTGTGTGGGCGTGTTTGCTTCGTAGGTTATATGGATGAGGTACAGGAGGGCATGGCCTCTTCCTGTGTGCGGGAGCCGTCTTGACGGAAAGATAACAGGGGTAGGATGGAGAGAAATTAGAGGGGTCAAGACAGAAACTAGAAGAGGATATTTATTTCTTGCTTGATAGAAACTATGTAGCTTTCCTAATTCTCCTCTCCGAAACCCTCCTGGACTCTTGTTGCTGCCGAAGCTTCTGCTGGCGTAAACACCTGCTGCTGTTGCGTGAAAACCTACTCCCTAACAAAACCAGACTCGCTAACTTCCTCTGGATGCTAACGTACTCTTCTTTGCTATGCCACAACATGGGAACACTTCCATCCCTCATCCATAACTGGTGTGGAACGGAGATGGCAAAGGAGGGCGGCTAACCGTATTTGGATACTTGCTTTTTTTCAAGGAACTGTTTGGCACCAAACTAGAATTAGAATTGGTTATACCAGATTTGCTAAGTGGAGAATGGAATGAACGTCAATAAAAAATATTGTTTCATTAGCACTGCCATGTACAGCATTATTTTTACCATGTAGAGTCTATACAAAACTGAAAAAAGTAGAGCCTACTACTGCTACCTAAACAGTCAATTCCAATTCCAAAGCTAAAACAATCAATGAGATGTCTTTCTAGTATTTTTCAAGTAGGAAAAAGATAGATTTGCCAACACAAAGAACGCCATCAGAATACATTAATGCAAGTATACATGCATGTCTAATTGTGCAAATACACAGGCATCTTATTGTGTAAACAAACTAAATATAGATCTCTGTATAAATCTATTTGTGCAAATATAACTTACATGTACATCTAGTAGTGAAATTTAACCCTACCTCCCATTTCAAACAAAAGCACAGCAGAGTAAAACATCTAAAGGGATAAAAATACCACATAAACCCTCGGGTGGTGGCGGCGGGACTGCACGAGGAAACCCTCGCCTCACTACAGAGAAGGCGCGCGGGAAACTTACCGGGTGGTCGGTAGGGGCGGGGCGGCACTGGACGGAGGTAGGGACGAAGGGAGGCGACGCTGGTCGGAGGCAGGGACGAAGGGAGGCGGCGCTGGTCGGAGGTGGCGTCAGTGGAGGAGACCGAGGGCAGCGCCGGGCTGGTGGAAAAAGACTAAGGCAGAAGAGTGCACAACCGTTCGAGTCGGGCACTTATATAGCTGGATATGACAGATGGTTCCATAAACAAACCGTCTGTGATGTTAACTATCACGCAGCGGTTACATTATGAAACCGCTCGTGATGACTTAACAGAGAAACCCTAATTTTAATATCACAGACGGTTATGTAACTGAACCGTCTGTGATATGTTGATATCACAGATGGTTCATTACTAGAACCGTATGTGAGGTTAGTCATCACAGACGGTGTATTAATAGAACCGTCTGTGATGTGAACAGACACACACATATGTAGAGCCGTCAGATCTCAACGAACGGGCCAGATGCATTGGGCCGTTCGGACCATTCCGATCCACCATGAAATCTTAACCGTTGGATCTTCCACGGGCGGAACACATCTTATGAGCCGTTCTTTGATTGGGCTGATCGGACCGTCGATCTTTAGATCAACGACCCAGGTTCGCGTGAACGTTCGAACCGTTCGAAAGCTCATTCGCTGTGAGCCGTCTATCTTTAGATCAATGGCCCACCTTCATTCAAACGTTCGGACCGTCCGTTTCAGATGCGTATAACTTGGATCGTTTCTGACAGTTGGATGTATAATCGACGGCTCTGATTTAGTGGGCCGTTCAGACCGTTTGAAACGCGCCGCGAATCTTAGCCGTGCGATGCCAAATGAACGGTCGAGATTCAATAGGCCGTTCGGACCGTTCGAAAGTTCTTTCGCTGCGAGACGTCTATCTTTAGATCAACGGCCCACTTTCATTCAAACGTTCGGACCGTTCGTTTCAGACGCGTATAACTTGGATCATTTCTGACCGTTGGATGTATAATCGACGGCTCTGATTTAGTGGGTCGTTCGGACCGTCCGAAACGCGCCGCGAACCTTAGCCGTGCGATGCCAAATGAACGATCGAGATTCGATAGGCCGTGCGAATCTTGATCCAACGGCTCACAATCGCCACCTTTGAATCATGCGCGCGCGCTCATGCGGTGGGCAGCTGTGCATCGGGCACATCTGTCAGTGCGTGGAGTGCGCTTTACCGCTGCCCATCGGCGATGTCGATAGCTAGCTCAAGCTTCGGTGAGAAAAAGTATTATTCGCTTTATAAAATCCGAGAAAGTATTAATTTGCACACTGTTAAATATGTTAACTTCGAAAAATGATAACTAATTCATTTCAACTCCAAAATAGATGAAACCACTTCTGATACTTTTCATTTTTGATAAACTTAATATTAAAATTGGTTTCAAGCATGTCTCTGTACCAGAGAGTATTATTTTGGAAAATGCACTTTTAAAATCTTTATTGTTACAAAGGAAATTGTTGATAAGTTTGTAAATGCATAACTAAATATTGGGAACTCAAAATGAGTCAAACTCAACTGTTTTGGACTTGTATTAATATTATCTTTTTAAGGTGCATAACCTTCGAATTGACTTGGATGGAGTTAAGGTGGAATTCATTTACTTGAGGCCCATTGTTATTTCCTTAAGACTAAGTAAACCTCGGTCTTATGGAAATAACCCGGAGGTCCTCACAAATTGACCCACACCAAAAATATGCTTCTCTGGAATAAACGTTCCGCAAGAACTTCAGAACTTCTGCACACCGGTAGTTCCATTTATCAATGGCGGAACTACCGCACAGAGAATCATTTCAAAGGAAAATCGGTCGGACCGCCCAACACATGGCAGTCTGACCGATTTAGCACTGGTCCATAACACGTGGCGTGTTTCCATGTTAACATCAAATTACAATGGAATACATGCTTAATTAAATATAGTCCTTCATGATGATCGACGCGCATATAGCTAGCTTCCTCACTGGGTTCTTCCTCCATCGATGCCGCTCTCGAAGGAGGCAACTCACAAATTGATTGTACTCTTCCTCATCCACGACATTCTCAACTCCGACAATCATTCTTTTCCCATGAAGAACTACGTGGCGGTTCTTATTTGCTGGGTCCGTTACATAAAAAACTTGAACAACTTGCTTAGCGAGTACGAATGGTTCGTCCTTGTATCCGACACGTTTGAGGTCCACAGTAGTGACGCCGTACTTGTCGACCTTCACGCTCTGCGAAAGTTTAACCCAATGACATCGAAACAGGGGGATCTTGAAAAGTACATAGTCGAGCTCCCAAATCTCCTCTACGAACCCATAGTATGAGTTCAACCCGCGTGCCCCCGCGGTATTGAACCCCTCGTGAAATGCATCTATGCGGACACCACTGTTCTAGACTGTGCTCTTCCTATCCTGAGCTGCCATATAAAATGTGTACCCATTTATGTCGTATCCTTGCCATGTCACAATTATAAATTTTGGCCCTTTGGCCAACCATAGCAGCCTTTCATCACTTGATGACCTCCAAGTGAATCGCATCTTTAACCATTCGTTGAACCGACGGTTGTGCTCTCTCGTTATCCAAACCTCCGACCGGTCTGGATTCTGTTGGCGTACCATGTCTTTGTGCTCGCTCTACGTCTGAGGACACTTGGGTCATGTGTTGCAAGACCGTGAAATGGGCTCACAGTATGTATCTAGATCGGGAGTGATTGCTTTCCTCCCGATGGTCCCGATACCCTTCAATCTCCCCTCGTGATGAGATAGAGGCACACCTATCGGTTCCACCTGAGCCATGTGGTCCATGCAGAACTCAATGACCTCTTCGGTTGCATAACCTTCGATGATACTGCCCTCCGACCGAGATCGATTCTGTACGTAGGACTTCAGAATTCCCATGTATCTCTCGAAAGGGTACATATGACGTAGGAACACAGGGCCGCATATCTATATCTCTTTCACAAGGTGAACAATGAGATGGACCATGATATCAAAAAATGACGGAGGGAAATACATCTCAAGATGACATAGAGTCGTCACCACCTCGGCCTGCAGAGCGTCGAGTCCTTCGGGATCGATGACCTTCTGAGCAATTGAGTTAAAGAAATAACACAGCTTAAAGATTGCCACTCGGACCTTGTTTGGTAAGATACTCCTAATTACAACAGGAAGCATCTGTGTCATCAGCACATGACAATCATGAGACTTCATACCAATTAATTTCAAATCTTTCATGGAAACAAGCTTCTTAATATTGGCGGAGTAACCGGACGGAACTTTCACACCATGCAAGCTTTGACACAGTTCATTTCTCTCGTCCTTAGACAAAGTGTAGCAAGCTGGGGGAAGGTACGTTCGTCCTTTATCGGTCTCTTTCGGTGCTAACTCAGTTCTTATGTTCATATCAACCAAGTCACGCCGTGCGTTAACACCGTCTTTTGTTTTGCCACTAATATTCAGCAAGAGACCAATCAAGCTATCACAACATTCTTCTCCAAATGTGCATGACGTCGATGCAGTGGTGAACTTCTAAGTGCTCCCAATAAGGCAAGTCCCAAAAAATTGACCGCTTCTTCCAGATGTTTGTCTGAGGGGTCCTTAATTTACATCCCTTTCCAAGCACAACATCAATATCCTTAACCATATCATAGACCTCTTTCCCTCTAAAAGCCCTTGGAACTGAACCGTCTTCCTTATTTCCGTCGAATTGTTTCTTCATCTTGCGGTGTGGGTGAATCCTGGGAAGGAACCTACGGTGACGCATATACAAAGTTTTGCGTGAGTTGTTCAGCCATACACTCTCGGTACCATCTAAGCAGTGCGGACAGGTTTTGGCTCCTTTTGTACTAAACCCCGACAGGTTACCAAGGGCAGGAAAATCATTAGTGGTGCAGAATAACATGGTGCATAAAGTGAAGTTCTCTCGTTTGTACGCATCCCATACTTGTACCCCTTCGTTCCAAAGTGTCACAAGATCTTCCAGCAATGGTGCTAGGTACACATCAATATCGTTCCCAGGTTGCTTCGGCCCTTGGATAAGTAGTGACATCAAAATGTATTTCCGCTTCATACACAGCCAAGGAGGAAGGTTGTACATACATAGATTCATGGGCCAGGTGCTATGTCGGCTGCTCATGTTACCGAAAGGATTCATTCCGTCCGTACTCAACCCTAACCTTATGTTCCTCGGTTCCGCACCGAACTCTTCGAAGCTCCAACGAAGTTTCTCCACTGGGCAGAATCAGTAGGGTGTCTGAGCTTCCCATCTTTCTTACGCTCCTCCGAGTGCCAACGCATCAATCTTGCATCCTTTCAGTTCGCAAATAAGTATCACAGACGGTTCTTTATACGAACCGTCTGTGATACTTCACATCATCACAGATGGTTCTTTATACGAACCGTCTGTGAAGAACCGTCTGTGATACTTATTTATCACAGACGGTTAACGAAGAACCGTCTGTGATAATTTTATCATAGTCGGGTCTGTGATGGGGTGTCTAGTATAGCATGTTTTGTAGTAGTGGAAGATGAAGACGAGGATGAGGATGCGTTCTTTAGCAAGTAACATTAGATCCAATTAATATACGTTGTACTTTATCTGGATCTCTGTTCTGTCGGCTGAAGATGAGAACGAGGATGAGGATGCGGTTCGCTAGCAAGCAACATTAGATCCAATTAATATACGTTGTACTTTATCTGGATCTTTGAAACGTACAAGACTGCTGAAATATATTTGGATCGGTTTTAAACTTCTAATGCTTGGTTTAACATTGATGTCTGGGATTTAGATGGTGAGTTTCCCCCCAAAGAAAGAATATAAAGTAATTAATGTATGCAACATTAGACTCAATATGTATACGTTGTACTTTATCTGAATAGCAGAAGTACATACAAATTTAATCTAGACTATCTGAATATATGAACCTAGCTTGGAGGATTAAATGTGAACAAGAATTAAAGGTCTACTCCTACTGTGAAGTAGTGACAGCATTATTTCGGTAATACTTGGTATCCAAGAAATAGAATGCCATTTGCTCCAAGAAAGCATCAGACATGTCATATCACTCACAAAGTCACAAGCATCAGACATGCATGTTCACATTTTACCTACGACTGGAAGTCCAGCTTTACGTTCTACCCCACAATTAATGCGAATTCAATCCATGTACAGGAGTATATGTGCTGGTTAAATTCCCAGAATATGATCGACGCGGCGGTCTACTCCTACTGTGAAGTAGTGACAGCATTATTTCGGTAAATCTTGGTATCCAAGAAATAGAATGCCATTTGCTCCAAGAAAGCATCAGACATGCCATATCACTCACAAAGTCACAAGCATCAGGCATGCATGTTTACATTTTACCTACGACCGGAAGTCCAGCTTTACGTTCTACCCCACAATGCGAATTCAATCCATGTACAGGAGTATATGTGCTGGTTAAATTCCCAGAATATGATCGACGCGGTGCCTTGACTAAATAGTTGAACTCGCCTGTCGTACACAGGGATTCGGCGATTTTCAGACTGATTATCGGCGATAACCGGTTTACCGGTGGGTCCCGGTGGAAGATCAAACCGGCGCTGAAATTTCCTGTTTGGTTGAATTTTGATCGAATTTGATTGAATTTAGCTTGAATTTGATTTTAAAAAAAATATTAAAATCCAAAAAATTCAAATTATTTTTGGGAAAATCGGTTGAAATTTTCCAATTAGCAGCCGTACCGGCCTTACCGACCACCCCGGTAATTTTTTTTTGAACTGGTATTGAAATTCCTAGTCGTACACAGTAGTTTCAATGCCGTGCAGCCTTTGAGCATGTACCGGAGTACAATTAGAAAATTGCGAGCTCAATGGAGCGCGAGAGAACAACATTAATCCGTAAGTACATTAATTTATTGTCTAAGTAAATGTTATCTTTCTCCTTTCCTCGAAATAAATAGCAGAGTTCCTAAAAGAGAGTAAATGTCATCTTAAAAAAATGAAGATTTGTACACGTTCATCTGTGTTACTTGCGCAAGCGCTTGCGCAAGCGATTCTAAGGCAAATGTAGTTGGACAATCAAATGATAAAATTCCCGAGTAGGCTCATCATTCACCAATTTTGCTCCACTTAAAGAACATCCGTTTAGGCGATCAGAATATCTATCTATCTATCTATATCTATACTAATTGGAGGCTCTCTTAGAAACTTTCATATTAATCCTAAGAGGTAAAAAAAGTAGAAATTCCCACATTAATCGAAGAAAAATGAAAAAGGATAGAAATTCCCACATTAATAATAGAAAAGGGGAAAAATCATAACCATCCAATCTATCTATCTATCTATCTATATATGTACTAATTGGAGACTCTCCTATAAGCCTCCACATTAATCTTAGGATGTAAAAAGGTAGAAATTCTGACATTAATTATATCTATACTTATTGGAGGCTCTCCTAGAAGCTCCCATATTAATTCTAGGAGGTAAAAAGGTATATATTCACACATTAATTGGAGAAAAAGAAAAAAAACTAGAAATTCCTACGTTAATAAGAGAAAAAGGAAAAAATCCTAACCATCCAATCTATCTATCTATATCTACACTAATTGGAGACTCTCCTATAAGCCCCCATATTAATCCTAGAATGTAAAAAGGTAGAAATTCCCACATTAATCGGAGAAAAATAAAAAGGCTAGAAATTCACACATTAATTAGAGAAAATGGGAAAATCCTAACCATCTAATTTATAAAAGGTAGAAATTCCCACATTAATCAGAGAAAAATGATAGAAATTCCCACATTAATCAGAGAAAAAGGGAAAATCCTAACCATCGAATTTGAACGCATATAGCTTCACCAAATAACCGTGCAGGATGCAGATACTTACTAAATAATGACATCTGAACACGTGAGAAATTAATATGGCCAGATTTCTACATGACATCTTAAGGTTAACATTAAATCTATAGCATTATAATATGGACTCACCAAAAATCAAAGGTGAAAAAATATATATTTGCCACTTAATATAAAAACAAAATTTTAAATTGTATAAATATAAAAAATTTAGAATTTTGAGAGATAATTTCAAACTAGAAAATATATGTCAAATTCATATTAGTTAGGAGCTAAAAGTTACAAAAATTCTTAGCCCTGAAAATAATATTTAAAAAGTGTCATGTCCGTGAGGATGCACGAGTTGATGACTAGTTATATGCTAAAAGTCCATGACAGTTCTTTTAGAGTTGATAAGAAAAAAGAGAAATACGCTAGAAATTCTCACAAAAAATTAAACATCTAGCCCCCTTAATTTGGTGGATCCTAATTTTGAAGGCTTTACTACTACAGAGCGGGTCATCACAGATGGCTTCAAACCGTCATCACAGACGGTTTGTGAACTGTCCGAATTTATGTGTCTGTGATAACATGCGGTTATCACAGACGGTTTGTGAGCTATCTGTGAAAAGTCACAACACATAAGTATTTTTGTTGAAACCGTTTGTGAAGGCCTACTATCACATACTGTTGTTTTTACTAACCGTCTATGTTGGGGACATAACACAGACAGTTAATAAAAATAACTGTCTCTGATATCATAAATACCACAGACGGTTTTTTATAGTAGCCGTCTGTGATATCCGACATATCACAGACAGTTATTGGTGGTAGCCGTCTGTGATTGGGTACATATTACAGACAGGTGTTAGTAGTAGCCGTCGGTGATTGGATAGATATCACAGACAGTTGTTAGTAGTAGCCGTCTGGGATTGTATATATATCATAGATGGTTAGTAAAAATAGCCGTCTGTAATAGTATGCATTCACAAATGATTTATTCCACAAAACCGTCTGTGATAGTTCGTTCTATACATAAATATTTTAGTTTTTCGGCTAGCCTTAGGTAATGCTAGTCATGCCCTCTGAAAACAAGCAAGAAGAAAACATATATATCACAATTGATTTGATATATAACAACTCAGAGTGATTTAAAAACTCAATATTAATTACAAAGTGATTTGATATATTACAACTCAAAGTGAATTACAAAATTACAAAGTTATTTGATATATTACAACTTAAAATGAATTACAATAAATCGGTGTCACCAGGGTGAAACTCTCCATTCTGTTTAATGATCCTCCCCTTCAAAGTAGCCACATATTAGAGACAAATCTCACTATAGACAGATCTATCTGCAGTTCGAACGACTAGATATTTAATTGCGCATATCATAGGCCATTCTTAAAAAGAACTGCCTGTGATACTTATCACAGACGGTTTTAAATAGCCATCGTTTGTGATAATCGTAGGCCTCACAGACTGTTCTTGTCAAGAACCGTATGTGACAATTGTCACAGACGGTTCTTAACAAAAACTGTCTGTGATATTCTTCAAAAATGTTATCTGTAATGCATATCACAGACAGTTCCTAACAATAACCGTCTATGATATGCGTCATTAAATATCTAGTCATCCCCTCAGATCTAGATCTATATGTAGTGAGAAATATCTCTGATATATGTGCGGCTGCTTTGAAGTAGGTGGCCGGCTCTGGGGCACGTTTGGTGAAAGAAATACCATAATTTTTTAAGTGTGCTTGTAGATCTGCTATTTGTTCTTAGTGATCTAAGGTTAGTATTCCATTGTCTCTGATGCAGCTACTTTAAAGGAGACGGCGAGTACACCTTAGAAAGCAATCAAGCTCACCACAAAGTATGATCTTTTTTCCGGGGGTCGTCTACGCAGCATAAGGAAGATGAGACAGCAGCCATGGCTAACTTCATTGAGCCTGCAAATTCAAGAAGCATGGCTGCCAAGAGAGCGCATGAAGACAGCATCCATGGGCAACCATAAGTGCAGGCCTCGGATGTGCCCAAGCAGCATGTAGAATCACCTCCTCCTCATGTTGCTTTGGCACATACGAGGCCTGCAGTTGTATATGGAGTAATGCCAGCGAAATAGCCTCTCCATGCGCTCTCCTGGCAACTATACTTCTTGAACTTGTAGGCTCGATGTGGTTGCCCGTGGCTACTATCTCATCCTTCTCATGTTGCGTGGACGACCCCCGAAAAAAACGTTATCAGAGACGGTTCTTATTAATAACCATATGTGATACGCATCACAGACGTTTCCAATTACAAACTGTCTGTGATGATTATATATCACATACTATTGTAGTTTTAACCATCACAATACATATCATAGACAGTTTATCCCACTAAACTGCCTGTGATAATTCTATAGCAAAAAAATGTTCGCACGCCAGCATAAGTAGGGTCAATCCTGGATTTTTTTATTTGGCCCCCTTTTTCCCGCGATCGTGGAGCGCAGGAGGTCGTGATCGTGGAGCGTGGTCGTGGAGCGCAGGAGATCTTGGTAATGAAGTAGCTGGTTTCCTATAGTTGTATGCAAAACAGACTTTGTTAATACCATAGACGGTTCCAACAACAAACTGTCTGTGATACAAAAGTATCACAGGCCGTTTTTTGTTAAGAACCGTCTGTGAATTATCACAGACGATTATATTTAAAACTCGTTAGTGATATTTCACAGACGGTTTTCAACATGAACCGTCTATGATATTACATATTCACAAACGGATTTTACTACAGCTAATCCACAGCCAGTAGGACAGACATGCGGTAAACCAAAACCGTCTGTGATGGTATTTAATACTGATGGTTTCAGGGGAGCCATTTGTGATGAGGCGTCCAATATATCCCCTTTTGTAGTACTGCTTAGATTTGATAGTTGACTTAGAGATATAAGAATATATCTATATCTATAATAATTATACACTTAGAGAAAAGGTCTAACCATTTATCTGATGGACCCTAGTTATAAAGGCTTAGATTGAAAGAAAGAGTCCATGTCAAGCACAATCCAAACTAAGAGAAATTTGGAATAAATAAATAAATAAAAATTAGCAATTTGATTTGCAAATGACTTCCAAAGTAACATCCATAAATAACTAAAATTCGAACTTATTGATGTTTTTAATATCATTCTTATGAAATAAATGTTGGGGACACTATGATGGAGATTATGCAAGAGGAGACACTGGGTGAGGGGGTGGGGGTGGGTAGAGGGTTTAGACAAGTTCATGTCTTCTTTGGAGAGAATAACAATCATACTCATGTGTTCTTGTATTTAATGTATTTATAAGAAGAAAGAAACCACCGAAACTAACACTAATGCCTTTTGTAGTTTGAACAGTCTGTTGTCCTCCCCCTCTATCCATCAACGTTGCACTTTATATCACTTCTGAAGGGGTGACAGTTGTTATGTGCCAGGAGGCACCTTGACGGTTGGTTGATTGCGCACGTTGGTGGCGGTTATTGTAGTTAGAGAGACACTCTCCCGCACGTTCGCCATGCAGTTACGCAAGAGACAGAGAGAACTATGTGCAGTTACGTCAGAGACAAACAACACATGTATAACTACCATGCGTGAATGAGAGCAGTGCATAGAGTCCCTAGTCGATTAGGTCCGTATGTCTGTGAATTTTACCGACTATAGGGTGGTCGTAGTAGACCGTACTGCCATAAGATAGTCGTAGTAAACCTTATGACCATAAAGTGGTCATAATAGACTATACCACCATGAAGTGGTCGTAATCTCTTCCTTTGTCATTGTAGACTAATGACAAGGGGTACCTATGATGGTTGTTTAAGGATACCATTATCCATAATAAGTATTACAGATAAATAATTTTATTAATTTTGGATTATTGAATTATTGTTTAAATAGCAATTAAATGGAAATAAGCAAATCAAAAGAAAGAATACATGTCAAGTACAACCCAACTGAACTAAAGTTAGGGGGATTTTTTTTAAAAAAAAACAATTTTGATTTCCATATGAATTCCAAAGTAAATCCCTTAAAAACTAAAGTTCTAAATAATAATTTAAATAAAATAGAAATCAGTTTTTTACATGAATTCCAGCTTAAAACAAAAAAGAAATCCACGACAAGTACAATCCCAAAACATGCAAATTCAGAATAAAAATCAAAGGATGATTAGAGATTTGATTTTTAAACAAATTTGAAACCTATATTCCAAAAATATTAAAATTGTTAAACATGTACTCTCCGAGAAAGCTCCCGTGCTAACTAGAAAGATCTAGCCTTCTATCTCTTGGGCCCAAGTTATAACAGCTCAGATCTATTATATACTAAAAGTCGATGACATGTGGTTTACAACTGCTAGGAAAAAGATAAGTAGCCTAGAAATTCTGACAAAAAATAAAAATATTTGGCCCTTAGTTTGGTGGACCCTAATTATGATTAATAGATCATAACCATGGGATGCTACAAGAAAAATAAATACATGCTAGAAATTCTCATAAAAGAAATATGGCCATTAATTTGGTGGACTCAACTCATGATTAAAAATCACAACCATTAGATGTTATTAGACAACCTATTTAAACTCAAAAGATAAGAGATAATAAATGTGTTTTAAGATTAAAAGATAAAAAAATTAAAGTAAAAAATAGATCTTAGCCTAAATAGAAAGATAATGGATGTATTTTAAGATTAAAAGTTAAAAAATAAATTAAAGTAAAAAATAGAGCTTAGCCTAAATAGAACACCTGTGAACACTTAAAAGGGATCACTCAGTCATCTTTTTGAGCGAAAACAAAGAAGAGTTTTTTTGTAATGAAAAATAGATAGGAAGAAAAGAATTTTTTAAAATGGTACAAGGCGGATGCGCACCACACTCACACCCAACGCACATAGATGCAAGGAAATTATTGAAAGATAGGTGCTCACACACGCATGTGTACTCAAATTATTTAGGCGAGATGCACTAGGTCGATCCATGGATTAAACCCAGGCGGGTGGGACATCCCCCCGTGCCTCCACCACTAATATATCACTTAATTGTCAAGAAGAAAATAATTTATATGGAAAATTTTCATTTTTTGCTTAATTTTTAACTATATGGACAATACGAAACACATGTAGAGAAGATATCTAAGGTTAAATAGAAAACAAATGTATGGAATACATCTAAATTAGTGTGAAAGAAAACTAGTAATATTTATGCACAATTAACTATACTTTACCAATCTATAATGACAATGCCCGTGTGTCGATGATTTAGTATCGATCTTACAAATGAATACTGAGGACTTTCCTTGAATTAGATCTACACATAAAAAGACATATGGAATTTATACAGGTTCGGACCTTCTCCTGATAGAATAATAGCCATACTCCTGTGTTGCTGTATTGACTATGCTTTGCAACAGGGAAGAAGTCACTAGAACTAGGACTTAATGACTCCTGTCTATTGATTGTGTCTCTGATTGATTTGCTTCTTCTCTCCCCTGTCTACCGACTTTACCCCTTATATAGCACATGAAGAGGTGGCGGTTATTTACGCAAAGAGGCACCTTGTCATTTGATGTAATGCACACATTTAAAGGTAGTTATTGCCAGAAACAGAGGCTTAATACATGCATTTATCCTAGAGAATAACAACATATATTAACTACATTGTGTATTAAACGCAACGCATAAGCGTCCATAGCTAGTTGACTGAGCCCACATGTCTGTAGGTTTTGTTGGCTGTAGGGTGTTCGTAGCTGAGGTGGTCGTTGTAGAGTTTATGACCATGAGGTAGTCGTAGTAGAGCTTACAACCATGAGGTGGTCGTAGTAAAGCTTACGACTATTAGGTAATTGTAGAAGTACCTACGGCTATATAAGGTGGCCGTAAAATGGTTTACCACCACTTGGCTAAACTTCTCTTTTATTAATGATACGGGGTATCCTTATGAATAATATGAATGTATTGCTATCTATAATAGCAATTACATATAAATATTTTAATTAATTGAGAATTATTATATCTTCGTCACTGCACAAGGGTACGAGCCACCTTCTAGTTGTATAAGAAAGCCCAGAAACGCATGCATGGACGCACTCATATATGTGCTGAGAGTGGACTGATCACAGTTCTTATATATGGCCAAGGCAAGAGCTAGCTGTGATGGTTTACCATAAAAATACAAGCTACACCACGAGCTTTGTCCAAGCGTAGACAGGTGTAGACAGTAATTATGTACTAACTTTTTTTTATATAAGATATAAGACTATTAAACTGATAAGAGTATACACTACACTTCACTTCATCTTGGCCAAAATACCGAGAACAGTATATATATAGCTAATAAGTACTGTTGTGTTACCCCGAAGAACGATAAACAGAAACTGAAGTGGACTAATTAACTCACATTTCTCTTTGCCAAGAAGTGCAAGAGTTTTTGCATGTTTACCCACGAAAATACAATTACACCGGCACCAGGTGTAGCAGCTGGTAGCTGGTATAAGTATTGTTACACGTAAGAAAAACAAAAAAAGAAGAAGAAATTAAAATGTGAAACCTACTGCTACTTCAAACGATCCATCTATGCAATGAGTCATGAAGAGAATAGAGAGGAAAATGGGGGGACATAGACGTTTGAAATGAATACCGCCATGCAGCGAGTCACACACATTGCAGTAGCAGTCTGTTAAAACCATTATTTTGCCAGCAATTTTATTTTGTAAGAGTACATGTACATATGCCAGTCATATTATTGGCAAAATCGAATTCATGCATGGACTGCTGCATGGTCAGTCGTATAGCTTATTTTACACTGACAGATATATCGATCCTAAGGTTTACCAAATGAATTAAAGAAAGAACAAACTAATGTCCTGCATGTTAAGTATATATTTCGTTAATTTGCGCCCGATCGTACGCTTCTTTTTTTTTTTCCTTTGTGAGATGACGCCAATGCGCTTCTCTGAATAGTAACGGTTGGCATTCAAAGTTACAGCCTTGAAACAATCATCTGCCTACTCTGCACGCTCTCCATTTTGTCTATATTCTCTAGCACAGCGTCGGCTGCTGCCATCACCAGCTCGGCCATGTCCCTGCAGAGATAGATCATCGCCATTGCAGATACAGTTAGTACTCAGTAGTTGCATGCATGTGTACATTAACACGCGGAGAGGGAGAGAATGGCGCGCGCGCGCGCGTACGTACCCGGTGGTGGAGTCGTAGGTGAGGCCAACGGTGTACTTGGCCTGGCGGAGGGCGAACCTGAAGCGCTCGATGTCGCGGGGGAGGTGGTTGTTGGAGTCGATGACGGCCTGCGGGAGCACGAGCTCTGAGGGCTTGATGTCGTAGAATACGGGGATGATGGTCTTGCGGGCCTCCACGAGCATGGCGAGCTCGCGGAGGCAGAACTCCGAGTCACAGTAGCGCGGCGAGAAGATTGTCACGGCGACGCTGCAGTCGCGGATGGCGGCGGCGATCCGCTCCTCCAGCCGGTCGCCGGGGCGCATGGACATGTTGTCCAGGAACGCGTGTAGAGCGCCTTCGCCGCGGCAGTGCTCCAGCCGGTCGTACAGCAGCCGCGCCACCGTCCGCTTGGTGTCCACCCCGCGGTGGTTGATGAACACATCGTACCGAGGGTGCCCCAGCGCCTCCTCGTCGTACTCTACTCGCCGCGCCACCACGGCCTTCTTCCCCTTCCCTATCCCCTCGGCCGCCGCCGCCGCCGCCTCCGCCGCCGCGTTCAGCCGCGACGCGATGCACCTGCGCGAAAGCCCGGACGCCATGCGCGCGCGAATGCCTTGCTATATGATCTGGCTATTTCAGCTGCACGTACGTACGCGTGGATCGATGAATGTGGTACGTGGTCTAGGCTGTCTAGCTAGCCAGCAACCGATTGAGATGGCTCAGGATCGGAGCAGCAGCAGCTGAATTGGTCGGACGGATCGATCGATATTCTTTGCTGAGTGCTGATGGGCGATGGCTGATCGATGGGGGGAGCTAATACGGTTTATATACACGGGCGTGCAAACGTATGCTTACTGCTTGGACCCGCTGGGGAATTCTTGTCGCCTTACATTCAAATCGTAGATGGCTGTCTATTGGTCGAGATCAGAGTTCGAGAGAAGAAATTTACGCGCAGATATCGATCCTAGCCGTACCGAGTGACGATAGGCTAGCTGTTACATGTGGTCTCCGGTTCAAAGGTATACCCGTGCGAAACGGGCAGTGCCAGAAGAAACGAACAGCCAAAATCGATATCGAGTCATCAGTTGGTCACTTTTGTTTAATTCTGCATCGACGAAGGGGTGCCAAGAAAGATCGCATGCAAGTATGCATGGCCATTAATTCAGCAATGAATTCCAAGTTGTTGATTTGTTCGCACATGCATGTGCGTGATCGATCATCCGTTCCATGCATGGACCGGACAGAGCGTGTGGCGGTACTAGTACTCTTTCAAAGAAGACCCTTTCAAAGACACTGTACCGGATAAAAACTTACTGCCGTTTGATGTGTTCAACACCTCGTACTCGGCCAACCCTTCGTTGTAAAAAGGAATTTTTACCGTACGTAAAGAGGGGGGAAAACGGAAAACCAATCGGGCTTGACGACATGCATGAAGCCCATGTAGATTATTTGGGGGATTGATTGACACGATCGAGGTGACTAGGACTCGCACTTGCGCAGAGACTATGGAAGGAAGAACTGCATGCATCGATCCCTGGAAATTAAACCCATGATGTATACAGACCTGGCCGGTTTATTAGTTCAAAATGACTAGATTGAATGCGACATAGAGCACGCTGGACCCTACACCTCTTGGCTTTGACTTGGCTAGGACTAATTAAGTATGGTTAGGTCCATCGTGGGTAAGACATTCCGATTAAATTCGAATATATACTTGCACCAGAGGATCAACATGAAAAAAATAACAATACAATACCAGCAATATAATAGACACTAGCGAAGTAGCAGACAATTGCTGCAACTGAAAAATGACTATGTTGATTGAATGTAGAATACAATACTATGGTATTATAGGAAGTGGATGGTGAAAAAAATATCACAACTACAAAACAGGCTATATAAGACGCCTATGATATAGATCTTGTTGAACATATGAGCATTTTTCGAATTACTGTAATCCAGAAATATACTAGATGAATCATGGACAATATTCTAGCATTTTCCATAAAGCAAGTAATCATGAACACCATAGTTATACGAATTTTCAGAAGATCAGAAACTAGTATTCCTATCCCAGTGTTCAAGACAACAACAAATAATAGAGCTAAATAAATAAAAAGTGTGAGAAAGTTGTACCCAGAACAAGTAGATGGAACAGCAGCAGAAGTGTTGGTGAGGTCGTCGTTCGCCATGGCGTAGTGGACGTCGTAGTAGTAGCCGTGCAGATGAAGCAGAGGATCGGATGATGACGAAGCAGCGATCGGATGAAGACGAAGCAGCGAGCAGTCGCGCGAACGCTCCCCAAAAACCTTATTTGTCCTCGCTCGTGCAAGCCTTCAAGGATAGGGGTTTCAGAGGCCTGCTCTCCCGGTTCGACCGTACACGCGGCTTGCAGGATGGAGATCGCCAGACACAACAACAACAGACTTGAGGATTCTTTCTAAGTCTCTCGTGGAGTGAATTGGAGAAGACAGCAAAACTGAACAATTCACTGTTATTGTAATAGCCAAAACCACTGGTAACTGGACCGTTACTGCCATTACTTCGAGTCGGTGCATTTCGATTTTCGAATAGATAAAGAAAAATGCCCATACACCGCACCGCTCGGCGAGGCGAGCGAGTGAGCGAGCACACGCGTGTGTTGGCTTTCTCCAATTCCACAAGGGGGCTACCACGTTCCACCTTATAAAGTGGTACGTAACTCCCCTTCAACTCTCCATGTGGGACTAAGCATTTTTAGCACGTGCACATGGGCCTTTGAGATTCTCTATAAATTAATTATAAAATAAAAATTAGGCCCAACCCGTATTAATTCCTACAGACATATCACAGACGATTCATGATACGAATCGTCTGTGAAGTATCACAGAAGAAGAACCGTCTGTGATAATCTAAGTCATCACACACGATTGTGTGCCGCATGCTATTTGACATTTTCCGAATCATCTGCATCACCTCTATTGAGTCACAGTTCACAAACAACTTTGATACTTGCTAATTTTCGATCAAACAATTTTACAATACGTGTCCTGCACCATGACGATATGTTTAGATTAAAATTGAATAGGTATACACAAGATGGCATGAAAAAATATGTTACCGATCGACAGTAATTATTTGATGGTTGTTGCAATTGAAACATGAACATTTAGACTAAACGTAGAAGAAAATAGTATGATGTTGTGTAAGGGGTGAGAAATAAATAATGAGCTATGGTCAACAAAGGGGAAAAAAGAGAAGAGTCCACAAATAAATACGTAGTGGTGTTTGTATAAGATGTGGAAGAAACTCCATTGTCAATGAAAAAAGGTATGAAATAGATCTTGTGTACTTTTGCATGACCTGTACTTTTGCATGACCTTGCATTGCTATTTAAGACTCTGTGAAGTATGAACCATCCGGGTCACATCAAGATGGCTAGGATTGTGATGATGATAAATTAAAAATGCATTTAATTCTCAAACATCATTGAGAATCAATTTTTCATCAGGCAATTTTACAATTTATCTAGCTTGCATCAAGGAGAGATTTTTAAATTGAGAAAATTAGCTTGGCATCATCGCAAAGATGTATAAATTAGAAAACACCATCGCATGTGAGACTGACAAGTGGGCCATAGCATCACATGTCAGTGACACATCGATGACAGTTTCCAACTTGAATGATCTTTGCGATGGTATAGAGCAATTCACCCCTTTTTAATTAGATTCAAATACTTATATATAAGATGCTATAAAATATTACATCACTAGCGATAGCTACTTACAATTACTGCAATTGAAATATGATTGTCCAGACTTAACGCACAAGATAATAGTATATCTCGTAGTAGACGAGAAATAAACCTTGAATGACACACCTTAAGGAAAATACAAGAAGAGCATACATGTAGATCTTTAGCCGTGTTTGTATAAGAACGTAGGAGAAACGCCATTGCTAGTTAAACATGTATGAAATAGATATTGTGACTTTGTTACTTTTGCATGAACACACATTACTACAGAAAAAGTCATCATCACATACGGTTATAAACTATCATCACATACGATTTCTGAACTGTCTGGATTTATGTGTCTGCGATAACAGGCGGTCATCACAGACGGTTTTTGAACCGACTGTGAAAAAAGCTAGCACATACGGTTCTCAAAAACCGTCTGTGAAAAAAGCTACCACAGACGGTTCTTAACAAGTGTGATAGTTTATTTTCACAGACGGTTCTTGTTCAGAACGTCTGTGATAGTTTTTGTATAACAAAAAAAATAGATTTTGAGCCAAACCAATCAATTACTGGACAATACTTTCCATATGCAACCTCTAGCAAGACAACTAAAATTCAATTAAAATTCTGATGGCAAACACATTATAGGAAAGGGAAACCAAAAGGTTTCACAACGTCCCATCTGAATGGAAAAAAGAATAAAGTTATAAAGTTAAACTAGCTAGAAACCATCTGTGCCTCCAAGCTCTTGAAGAACTCATCAACTTCTTGGATTGGTCTTGTGAGCTCCTCTCTGTACCTCACTAGCATATCACAATCTGTTCTTGCATGTCTTCCGAATTCGACTCAAGCTTGTCGGCAAGGAAGAAGAGACGACCGAAAACCTCCAGCAGCACCCAAACCTTAGGTAACACAAAATTAAAATTATTTTTTTACAACAAAAAACAAATAAATTGTGTATATTTTGGGGATGTACGTGTACCTTCCGGCAGTCTACCTCCTGCAGCAGACAAGGAGCTCCTCCGCATCTCTCCTCCTCCTCCTCGTCGGCTGTGTGTTTCCTCACTGAATTACGACGGGGAATCGAGGGTGATCACCGGAGCTCGGTGTGGGGAGGGGAGAGGGAGAGACTGATAGAAGACAAGGCTGGGGGCTATAATATATAAGGACAGCACCAAATTTGTTGGCCTCCCGCGCATGCGTTCAAAAAATTTCGCTCTCCTGCGCTACGAATCACAGACGGTTTTTATATAAAACCGTATGTGATGAGTTAATATCACAGACGGTTCCTATTAAGAACAGTCTGTGATAAGTATCTCATCACAGACAGTTCGTATCATGAACCGTCTGTGATACTTCACAGACGATTCTTAATACAAACCATCTGTGATAAGTATCTCATCACAGACGGTTTGTATTAAAACCGTCTATGATGAGATACTTATCACAGACGGTTTGTATTAAAAATCGTCTGTAATGAGATACTTATCACAGACAGTCTGTGATACGTTGTCATATTACAGACGGTTCTTAATACGAACTGACTGTGATATTAGCTCATCACAGACGGTTCTTAGCGTATCCAGTAATAGAGACAGCCGCGCTGGTAAAACCGTATGTGATTACCATTAACACTAACAGTTTTTAAAAACCGTATGTGATGAGGCGTCCAGTATTAGTCTTTTCGTAGTAGTGACGCTATTTGACAATCTCTGAAGTCTAACCATCTGTATGACATTAAGGCGGCTAACATTGAGATGATGATAGATCCAAAGTGCATTAAATTCCCAAAGAACTTCAAGCATTAATTACAAGCTATCTAATTTGCATGATGATGAAATTTCTCAATTGAATTCTAATACTTAAACGTAAGAGGACGTGAAAAGTTATGTAACTGACGACAATCGCTTGACAACCATTACAATTGAAATACGAGTATTTAGACTAAACTTAGACAATAATAGTCTATTGCGTATAGAATGAGAAATAAATATTGAATTGTGCAACTTGAGGAAAAACAAGAAGAATCCGCTTGTAGATATCTGAAGAAGAAACATGGTGACCTGGTGAACCTGGTGACAAGTCCATGTCCATAACACAACTCCAAATCATTTGACTTAAAAAATTCATATATAATTCAACTCAACTCCAAATCAAGTGAAACCAAGTTTGATACTCCACATTACAATGAAGTCCAAATTGACATCAATATCAAAGATGACAAGTCCATAACACATAACAATTCCACGTTAACATCAAATTACAATAGAATATATTCTTAATTAAAATATAGCCCTTCGTGATGATCGCCGCGTATATAGCTAACTTCTTCACTGGGTTCTTCCTCGAGCCTAATGCTGTTTTCGAAAGGAGGCAACTCGTCAAATTGATTATACTCTTCCTCATCCACGACATTCTCCACTCCAACAATCATTCTTTTTCCATGAAGAACTACGTGGCGGTTATTATTTGCCGGGTCCATTATATAAAAAACTTGAACAACTTGCTTAGCGAGTACAAATGATTTGTCCTTATATCTGACACATTTGAGGTCCACAGTAGTGACGCCGTACTTGTCGACCTTCACGCCCTGCGGAAGTTTAACCCAATGGCATCGAAACAGGGGGATCTTAAAAAGTACGTAGTCGAGCTCCCAGATCTCCTCAACGAACCCATAGTAGGAGTTCAACCCACGTGCCCCGATGGTATTGAACTGCTCGTGAAACACATCTATGCGGGCACCGCTGTTCTGGACTGTGCTCTTTCTATCCTGAGCTGCCATATAAAAGGTGTACTCATTTATGTCGATCGTATCCTTGCCATGTCACAACTTTAAAATTTGGCCCTTTTGCCAACCATAGCAGCGTATCATCACTTGATGACCTCCCTATGAATCACGCCTTTAACCATTCATTGAACCAACAGTTGTACTCTCTCGTGATCCAAACCTCCGACCGGTCTGGATTCTTTTGGCGTACCATGTCTTTGTGCCCGTCGATATATGGAGACACATGGGTTATGTGTTGCAAGACCATCAAATGGGCTTGCACGTACGTATCTAGACCGAGAGTTATTGCATTCCTTCCGATGGTCCCGATACCCTCCAATCTTCCCTCATGACAAGATAGAGGCACACCTATCGGTTCCACCTGAGCCGTGTAGTCGACGCAGAACTCAATAATCTATTCGGTTGCATAACCCTGATGATGCTGCCCTTCGGCCGAGATCGATTCCGTACGTAGGACTTGAGAATTCCCATATATCTCTCCAACGGGTACATATGACGTAGGAACACAGGGCCGCATATCTTTATCTCTTTCAAAAGGTGAACAATGAGATGGACCATGATATCGAAAAATGACGGAGGGAAATACATCTCAAGATGTCATAGAGTCGTCCCCACCTCGCCTGCATAGTATCTAGTCCTTCAGGATTGATGACCTTCTGAGCAATTGAGTTAAAGAAATAACACAGCCTAAAGATTGCCACTCGGACCTTGTTCGGCAAGATACTCCTAATTGCAACAGGAAGCATTTGTGTCATCAGCACATGACAATCATGAGACTTCATACCAATTAATTTCAAATCTTCTATGGAAACAAGTTTCTTAATATTGGCGGAGTAACCGGACGAAACTTTCACACCATGTAAGCTTTGGCACAGTTCATTTCTCCCGGCCTTGGACAAAGTGTAGCAAGCTAGGGGAAGGTACGTTCATCTTTTATCGATCTGTTTTGGTGCTAACTTGGTCCTTATGTTCATATCAACCAAGTCACACCATGCGTTAACACCATCCTTTGTTTTGCCACTAATGTTCAATAAGAGACCAATCAAGCTATCACATACATTCTTCTCCACGTGCATGACGTCGATGCAGTGGTGGACTTCTAAGTGCTCCTAATAAGGTAAGTCTCAAAAAATTGACGCTTCTTCCAGATGTTTTTCTGACGGATCCTTAATTTACGTCCATTCCCAAGCACAACATCGATATCCTTAACCATATCATAGACCTCTTTCCCTCTAAAAGCCCTTGGAGCTGAACAGTCCTCCTTATTTCTATCGAATTGTTTTTTCATCTTGCGGTATGGGTGAATCCTGAGAAGGAACCTACGGTGACGCATATACACAGTTTTACGCGAGTTGTTCAGCCATACACTCTCGGTACCATCTAACCAGTGTAGACAGGCTTTGGCTCCTTTTGTACTGAACCCCGACAGGTTACTAAGGGCAGAAAAATCATTGATGGTGCAGAACAACATGGCGCGTAAAGTGAAGTTCTCTCGTTTGTACGCATCACATACCTGTACCCCTTCGTTCCTTAGTGTCGCAAGATCTTCCAGCAATGGTGCTAGGTACACATAAATATCGTTCCCAGGTTGCTTCGGCCCTTGGATAAGTAGTGACATCAAAATGTATTTCCGCTTCATACACAGCCAAGGAGGAAGGTTGTAAATAAATAGATTCACGGGCCAGGTGCTATGTCAGCTGCTCATGTTACCGAAAGGATTCATTCCATCTATACTCAACCCTAACCTTATGTTCCTCGGTTCTGCACCGAACTCTTCGAAGCTCCGATCGAAATTTCTCCACTAGGCAGAATCAGCAGGGTGTATTAGCTTTCCATCCTTCTCACGCTCCTCTGAGTGCCAACACATCAATCTTGCCTCCTTTCGATTCACAAATAAATGCTTCAAACGTGGGATCACAGGCAGATACCACAACATCTTAGCAGGAGTTCCTTACTTCACCTTAGCAGTATTCTTACGATTGTATCGGGATGCTTTGCACACGGAACAATAATGCATGTCTGCATACTCTATACGGTAGAGGATACAATAATTTGGACATGCATGTATTCTTTCTACTTTCATTCCCAATGGACAAAGAACCTTTTTGTCTTGGTAGGTGGTGCTGGGCAACACGTTTCCCTCCAGAAGGATGTCCGCTAGGAGACCTAACAACACCGTGAAACTCTTGTCGGACCAACCATTGCTTGCCTTCAATTTCAACAATTCAAGCACGGTTGACAACCTTATGTATTCCAGCTTGCAGCCAGGGAAAAAAGGTTTCCCTGAGTCCTCCATTAAGCCATCGAATTTGCAAAACTCTCTCACTGTAATTCCCTTATGCATCGTGTATCATCTGATCCAGATTGTCATCATGCGACTTATCCTCATCAAAAGCACAGTCCACATCCGGCATATCGTTGACTTCCTCGGCGATGTCGTCATTATCAACTTACTGTATAATCTGCTCTTTACCGTGACTGGTCCAACATGTATACCCTTTTTTGAAACCCCTTCGAGTCAAGTGAGCTTTGATCTGCGCCGGGTTGTTAAATATTTTCATATTACTGTAATCAATGCATGGACAATACATAAATTTTATCCCCTTCTTCAACATATCCTTCTTGGCGGTTCTTCTAAAAGGAAACACGTCATTAATGTACTCTTCACTCACACGGTTCTCAACGTACATCCAGTTTCAATACATCTACACTACGCATGTAACAAATTAGTATTTAACTATATTAATAAACCGCAAGTATTCTTCCTAATAACCAAACATACTAAAATTTATTAGTGATTAACCTAGAGCAAATATAAAGAATTACAGATCATTACCCTCAGAGTTCACGACGAATATTCCAAATTAATATCCTGCGAGATCCTCCTCCTTTTCTTCCTCCTCTCCTCCCTTCCCCCTCCCTTTAGCTTCCTCCTTTCCTTTTCCTCTCTGCCCCCTTCCTTCCCTTCCTTCTCCTCTCTAAGGTGGAGGAGCCAGTAGGGGTGGCGGCTCAAATGGGAATGGGCAGGGGGTCTGTCGGGATCAGGTATTTATAATAGCATATCACAGACGGTTCGTAATAAGAACCGTCTGTGATATGGACCTATCACAGACGGTTTCTAAATACATCCATCTGTGATCACAGACAGTTCTTAACAAGAACCGTCTGTGATGATTTGGATTATCACAGACGATTCCTGTTAAGAACTGTCTGTGATACTTCACAGACGGTTGTATTTAGAAACCGTCTGTGATAGGCCCATATCATAGACGGTTCCAAGAGAAAACAGGGTATGAAACATACCTTGTCTCTTTCCTACTTTTTGCATGACCATGCAATTTGAAAATATATGAAGTATGAACCATCTGGATCACGTCAAGATGACTAAGATCTTGACTATGATAAATTTAAAGCGTATTAAATTCTCAAAGAACATGGAGCACACATTTTCAATCAAGCAATTTTACAACTTATCTAAGTTGTATCAAGATGAGATTTTTAGATAAAATTTGAATAATAATTATACGTAAGAGGATATGGAAATTACCTTACTAACGATAGCAGCTTAACAACTATTGCAATTGAAATATGATCATCTAGACTAAACATAGAAGATCATAGTCTGAAACATTGTGTATTGGATGAGAAAGAAATGTTGAACGGTGCAACTTAAGGAAAAATAAGATGAGTCCACATGTAGATCTTTAGCCGTGCTTCTGTAAGATGAAGAAGAAATTACCTTGTTAGGTGAAAGAAGGTATGAAATAGACATTGTGCCTTTGCTACTTTTGCATGACCGTGCTATTTTAAACTCTTAAGTATGAACCATCTGAATCATATCAAGATGTCTAAGAGTGGGACGATAATAGATTCAAAGTGCATTAAATTCTCAAAGAACATTGAGGATCAATTTTCAATCAAGCAATTTAACAAGCTATCTAACTTGCATTGAGATTTGATTTTTAAATTTAATTTGAATGCTTATACGTAAGATGACATGAAAAATTACGTCACTGTTGATAGCCACATGAAAAATTATAATGATATTAATTACTGGATTTGTCAAAAAGAATGATCACACACAATTATTTCATATCAATATATCATTATACTTTTTTTAATAATTTGTACTGACATATAATTAGAAAAATTAATGGTCAAATGTGTGTATTGGAGACCGTGTCAAAGTCTAAGATGACAAGTAAAAAAAAGAAAGAAGGTAGCATCTAGCTTGCATAATGATAGAATATCTAGATTAAATTCAAATACTTAAACGTAAGAGGACGTGAAAAGTTATGTAACTTGTGAAATATGTCAACTATTGGAATTGAAATATGAGTTTTTAGACTAAACCTAGACAATAATGAGACATTGCACATTGGATGAGAAACAAATCTTGAACTGTGCATCTTGAGGACAAACAAGAATAGTACATGTTGTTCCCTTGCTGTGCTTCTGTAAGATGAAGAAGAAACTCCGTTGTTTGCGAAAGCAAGATATGGAATAGACGTTGTGCTTTTAACTATGAGCCATTTGGATCACATCAAGATGGCTAAGATTGGGACAAAGATAAATTCAAAGTACGTTGAATTCTCAAAGAACATTGAGCATCAATTTTCGATCAAGCAATTTTACAAGCTAGGTTAGCTTGGATCAAGTTAAGATTTTTAGATTCAATTTGAATACTAATACGTAAGAGGATATGAAAATTTACGTTACCAACGATAGCCACTTGACAACTATACATTTAAATTGATATATGGGCATGTTGACTAAACGAAGAAGATAAGAGTACGGGGGCATTGCATAGTGCATGGGAAACAAATATTGAACAATGCACCTTAAGTAATGACAAGAAGAGTCCACATGTAGATCTCTAGCCGTGCTTCTATAAGATGAAAAGGAAACTCCATTGTTAGAGAGAAATAGGGTATGAAATAGACTCGTATGTTTGATACTTTCGCATAAACATGCTATTTGATACTCTACGAAGTCCGAACCATCCGAATCACATCAATATAGCTAAGATTATGATGATGATAAATTCAAAGCACATTAAATTATAAATAAAATCATGATGAAAATTTTATATTAAATTCAAATACTCATGCACAAGAGGACATGGAATATTACATTGCCGGTCATCCTCACTTAACACTTATTACAATTAAACTATGACTCTTTTTTACTAAACATAGAAGATGATAGTATGGTACTGTGTAGTGGGTGGGAAATAAATATTAAACTAGGTACCTTAAGGAAAACATGAAGAAACTCCATTACTTGTTAAAGTGGACCAGCGTATGAAATTGATATTGTGTTTTTGTTATTTTTACATGAACATTTTATTCGACACCTAACATCTTGCTTGACATTCTCTGAAGTGTGAAACATTTAGACCATGCTAGGGTGGCTAAGATTGAGATGATGATAAATTCAAAGCACATTAAGTAGTGCTCAAAGATGCACGAACAATTTTTGATCTAGTTGTACAAGGATTATTGCACTATGATGATATATACAAATTAGATTCACAGATGATTATTGTACCGGCCTGCCCGGGCTGCCCGGCACAGCCCGTGCCATGCCACCTCTAGCTCCAACACGGTGAGTCACCGACCTGTGGCCCCACAGTCCAGTAGCCAAGCAAGTGCGAGCCTACTCCCTCCATCGCCGTCGTGCCCGTCTCGCTCCCTCCCATCCTCCGCCGCCTGCTCACCGCCCGCGGGAAGCTACATGTGGGAGCGCGGCAGGCCGCCCCGCAAGCCACGACCGTCCCCTCTCCTCTCGCCGGCGCCCGTGCCGTCCCCTCCCCACCTCCTCCTCCTCCTCCACCACCCCAGATCCCTCCTCGCCCTCGCCCTCGCCGCCCGCGCCATGCCGCCCCTCCCCTCTCCTCCTCCTCCTCCTCGCGCTCGCCCTCCTCTTCCTCCTCCTGCCCCGTTCCTCCCCCTCCGCCTCCCGCCTCTCCCACTCCTTCGCCTCCACCTCCACCTCCGCTTCCTCTCCCGACCCCTTCCCCCCCCCGTCAATATCTACATGTACGACCTGCCCCGCCAAGTTCACCTACGGCGTCGTCCGCAGCTACGTGGCCGTGCGGGCTCCCTCGGGGTCGGCAGACGCAACCGCGGCGCTGCCCGACGAGGAGCTGCGCTACCCGGGGCACCAGCACTCGGCGGACTGGTGGCTCTTTAAGGACCTCCGCCGCCGTGGCCCGCGTGGACGACCCGGCCGAGGCCGACCTCTTCTACGCACCGTTCCTCTCCCCCCTTTTTGACGTAAGCCTCTCCCCCCTCAGTCCCCCCTCAGTCTCGTCGTCAACCCCATCCGCCCCCCGGTGGCCGCCAATGCCTCCGGGACAGCGGCCGCGGCGGAGTCCTCGTACAGCGACGAGTTCATGCAGGAGGAGCTGGTGGAGTGACTGGAGCAGCAACCGTACTGGCGGCGGCACCGGGGGAGGCATCACGTGTTCATCTGCCAGGATCCCAACGTGCTCTACAGGGCGGTGGACCGGATCAGCAATGCCGTACTGCTGGTCTGACTTCGGCCGGTTGCGTGGTGACCAGGCCTCACTCGTCAAGGATGTCATCCTGCCCTACTCCCACTGCATCAACTCCTTCCAAGGTGATGTCAGGGTCGACGGCCGGCCCTCGCTGCTGTTCTTCATGGGAAACTGGTACCGAAAGGAGGTGAACTCTTCAATCTTGAAAGAAATATGATGACTTGATCAAATTGGGGGCATTTCTCCATTTGAAGAGCATTTGCTTTTTAAGGGGTCCTTTATGCTACAAACAATGATTTTTTTGTGGCCACCTCATATATAACATTAGCATTAGATTTAAGTTGTGATTACATCATTTCCAGAACACTCTCATACCATGCTAACGTCATGGTTCTATGTTGATGTTTCTCCCGTGTTTGAATAATCATGTCATATGAAAATGAAGCTTATTGTGTCATTATATGAAAAGAAACTTATGGCGTGCTTACCTTGGATTTAGTTTGTTTAGATGAGTGAGTTTGCTTCATGTAAATAGGGAAAGGTAAATTTTATATTTTACCACAAGTCCAGGAACTGATATAACAGGAGAATTCAACTAGGAGTCTAGGACATCATTTGTTTTTCAAAGGGGCAACATATGCAATCTCCTCTATTGAATTTGGATCTCGGCATATTTGTTGTGCTATGTGTAAGGGCTTGTTGGATACACAGATTGGCCAGAAATATCTCTATAGAGAAATTATATTATGATTTGACAATATACTTGTGCAATACTATAAACAACAATCTTTCAAAAAGCTCAGGGCTTTTTTTTTGCACTTCCTTAAAAAAGCTACCTAGTTGATAATTTTGGAGGGAACCACTCTCTCCCCATGTACTTTTTGTTCCGCTTTTCTGCTACCTTATCCCCTTTCTCTTGCTTTCATATTCTATCTGTTAAATATGACATCAAAATTTTAAGGCATGAATCACACTGTCAATGATTATAGGCATGAATCACACTGTCAATGATTATCAGATTATGCTGAGCTAGTGATCAGTTTTCTGTGTTTCGGTTCCAATCATTGCAGCTCGTAGTTAATTACTTAATTATGCATAATGCATAACTTGGTTAGGAAAAAGGCAGAAGATAATACATGTACCATCTGAGCATAGGGAATAATGGTCAATGGAGATAGCAAACTCAAATCATCTTTTAAAAAATAGTATGCAATAAATGAACAGCTAATAAAGCCTGCTACTTTTCAGAACTTCTCTAGAAGCTTTATTCTCCAAATCCGTCAAATTATCAACACGATTGTTTAGTCAATGTCTTGCTTCTGTTTTGTACTCTGTTTATGCAATAATATGTACTTATGGTACGGTTGATTATTCTGAATAATGTAGAGTAGGAAGGTACGTGATACGCCTTTTCAAGTTCTTGAAAATGAGGAAGATGTGATTATGAAACATGGAAGTCAATCAAGGGAGAGTCGGCGTATGGCTACACGAGGAATGCACTCATCGAAATTTTGCCTCCATCCTGCTGGAGATACTCCCTCGGTGTGCAGATTGTTTGACGCACTTGCCATTTTATGTGTTCCTATTATAGTCAGTGATCACATTGAGTTACCATTTGAAGATGTTATTGACTGCAGTAATATATCAATTTTTGTTGAGATAAGCAAGGCTGTACAGACTGGATTCTTAACTTCGATGCTTCAAAGAGTCAGTTCAGAGAGGATTCTTGAGTACCAGCGAGAAATAAAAAGGGTCAGTACCATCTTACTTGGTTGATGCTGCTGTATGCATCTCAGATACATCTTCTGCTACTTAATAAATGCATTTTTTTTAATTAAGAACAATTCCTTATATCTGAGACAAAATATGGTTGCTCTACTAATTAGTAATTACATATATGTTTCTTACAGCTGCAGTATCCTCTGTGCAGTGTTTTTTTTTAAAAAAAATAAATTTATAGAGAAAAAAATGTAGATTACACATATATGTAAAGAGAGAGCAACAGAACCGGGTGGATGTATATGTGAATGCCTGATTACTATAGTGAGTTAGTGACATACTGACATGTAAGACCAGTGAACTTCAGATGACTGGAAAAGAGATTCAAGTAGCCAAAGTATAACCCTACTAATCAATAAACCTTTTCAGGACTTGATAACAGGGCAGTTGGGATAGTTATTTCTTAATTTGGACTAATTAGCTTAACTAGAAATAATTATAAAGTCCTGTAATTACCATATCAAATTGTACCAGGAGCTGAAAAACGAAACTCCACTTGTTTGATTAAGCGATTTTAGCTCTGAAATGCTGGTTATACTTTCACGGTTATACTAACACCCAGCACTGGAATTAGTTGCTCTGTGCATTTTGCTAGAAAAATATCACAATTTCTTTCTTGCTTGTCCTTTAATATGAATAAGACCATGGATGCCTAGTGGGTTGGGACTGTTCGGCACACTAAGTCACTTTTACCTATTTCTTTTTTTGTAATCATATATGAGTTATTTTATGCACTTTCTTATGTTACAGCAAAGGCCGTGGATGGCAGCGTATAGGTTTGTCAAGCAAACTATGTAGCTCTTATGTTCTGTGAAATCAATTTGCTCCAGCTTTCTAATAATATATGTGGATTTCCCCCCTAGTCAGTGCCTTGTTAATGTATGTGGTTAAGATGTGGCAGGAACATGTCTTGGTTCAATCTGGTTTGTGTGCACTAGCATGTGGAATGTCAATTTTATTTGCAAGAAACTCAAGGAATTGCATGGACTTTTAATTTAGAGGCATGCAATGCATATCCATATTTTGACATATTCTGCCATTATTAGTTTATTTGCTGAAACTTGAATATTTTTGTTTCAGGTAAAACATTACTTTGAGTAGAAGATCCGAATGGACCAGTGAATGAGATATGGCGCCAAGTTTCCATGAAGGCACAGTTGATCAAGCTGTTGACTAACCGCAACAAACGCCTAGTTGAAAGAGGCACCAATGGAACTGATTGCTCGTGCATCTGTTCAACCCCGAGTGAGATATCCACTGCCAGGTAAACAAGATGGTTCACATCGCCTGAAGGAAAACAAGCTTTGTGGCTCCTTCTGAGTGATTAAATCGCGTAATATTTTTTGGAAGTTGTAGAGCTATATATGTGTTTGTCTTGGTCTTTCCTTTTTGTCAGGATGTTATGCTCCAGTTTTTCATTCTTGCATCTGAACAAGCGAACAACTTGCCCTGATTGATCTCTTGAAAAAGGATGATAAAACATGACTAAACGTGATTTTTCCGTGCATCCTCGAGATGCTGAGGCTGCAGATTGATTGTTCGACGCATTGAACTAGGTCTTCACTAAGATGTTAGGAGTACTAGCTGCAGTCATCCGCGGGTTCATGCAAAGAGCTAGTTCGCACGGCATGCGTTCTGGAGCGGAGCACAGATGTGTCAGCCACGGAAAGCCAACGACTCTCTGTAGCCGCCCGGTATGCCGCGGCGTGTGAGACTGTTGGGTTGAGCCTCGCGAAGTTTGCCTCGTTGGCCCGTGGGACGCACGTAGCTCCAGCGCCCCAGCCGTCTTTTCTAGTTCTCTTTCTAGTTCCGCTCGCGCCGGTTTACCAACAGCCGACCGTTGTTCCCAACATCTTTAGCTTTCGTCCGGCTCCTGCCATTCCACAGGCGGCCACGGTTCCAAATCATGTTAGATTTGCAGCTCTCACAGTATACGAGTATACTAGTTGTTGACGTGTGCAAATTAGACTGCAAAGAAGTGAACAGTTCAGAGTTCCATGACTCATGGAGAGTGGAAGCTTGATGTACTACGCGCTGGCTCAACATCCGGTATCAGGGCTACTTGTTGTACTTTGCCCCCCCCGAAGCAACATTTTGCAAACTTTTTTATTATTAATTAAGCTTTGATTAAAATTTATTTTGAAGTTAACCCTCTGCGAACTTTATTTCAAATTCTGGCCCCTTTAGTCACGCCACGGATCACCTCGTGGTGTGACAAAACAACATTATCACGCTATAAGATAAGTCCATCAAAATAGCACTTTTTGTCACGCTACTGGTGGGAGCGTGGCTAAATAATACTGTCACGCTACTGGTGGTAGCGTGACCAAATAATACTGTCACGCCACTGGTGGTGGAGTGACAAGAGTTTGCCCAATTATAAGCTGACGTAACAGTGTTGTTTTATCACGATACGAGTGGTGGCGTAAGCAAAAGGGGTCATAATTAGAAATAAAGTTTGAAAGGTTAACTTTAAAATATAATTAATTAATTAATTAAATCACATTTTGCTTTGTGGGCATTGCGAGGTCCAGAAAGCTAGCTCTGTGGCCATCGCCAACGGTGACTCGTTTTGTTTCTAAAAAATATAGATGTTTTACCATTCAAAACATGAAACAATTGCTTAGCATACGGGGGCTTCGGACTTCATTTGGATACGAATGCTCATCTATGTGGCATGCGTCCCACGGGTATCAACTGGCTGGCTCCCCTTATAAATACTAGTTGGTACTGTTAAATTAATAATCAATGCAATGCATTGAGGAGATCTAATTCTTTATTCATCTATGTGTATCTTGTACATAGAGTCTTCATATTTATAGCCCACAGGGGTGAGATCTTCAGGGGTGGTTTAGTATTTTGTTCATACAATTAGGTTTCATAACACTCCTCCTTGGACAATAGACAACGATATGCAAATATTTTATCAAAACTCCTTCCAAAAACCCATTGGAAAAAAGGAATAGAGAAAAGAGTATATTTCATTCGTAAATTGCATTATACTTGTTACCTCACTAAAAACCTTCGTGTGAGAAAACTTCAGAAAAACTCACTAAGTAAAAGAGTACAACGTTTAATCTTCAGGATCCAATCTTTAATATTTTGGATAAATCTTCGAGATTTGATAAGGGTTGTGATCTAGGGATTTACTCTCGCTGAACTCTGCAAGTCTTTATACCGTCTCATTCAAATGCCATAAATGCATATTTGGAAACTAGGTGTAGACAGAGACTTAGTGAATAAATTAACCAGATTTTCACAAGACTTTGTTTGCATGATCTTTACCTCACTATTCTTCTGAATTTCACGAGGATAGAAAAATTTAGGAGCAATGTGCATCGAGATGTGGCTCTTGACATAACACGTTTTGCATTTGTAATACAAACAGTATTATCTTCATAGATAATTGAGGGGGAATTGATGGTATTAATGCCACACTACTTCTGGATGTGGTTATTGACACATCTAAGCTAAACACATTCAAGTGAGGCTTCACATAGTGCTATAATCTCTGAGTGGTTGGTATAAGTAACTACCAGTGTCTGTTTAGATGACCGCTAAGGGATGATTGTACCACCACAAAGTAATATAAATTCATTATGGGATTTTGCACTATAGGGATTTGACAGATATCTTCAAAATTTAGTAATGATCATCAGGATCTATGCACGATCTTTGCATTGTCGACCAACTGGATTGTAACACCCTGGCTATTCGGAAGCCAAGATGTCACGCAAACCCATCAAACTACTAAGCATAGCATTAAAACTAGATTATCCAGATTCAATCAACATAAATTCCTAAAGAATGACAATGAATGATCACTAGAATCATGGTAAAGAATGGATAAACGATCATAATACCACGAACAGTCAAACGATACCAACATAGGGTTATTACAATCTGGAACTTATTTCAACAATTTGGCTTGAATGAATGGCAATATTAAGTATTCTGATTGGATAAAAGTGAAGTGTAGTGTGCTGAACTACCCCACCAAATCATCTTGTCGTCCTCCTCAATTACCTAATTAAAACATACAAAGCAAGGGTGAGTCGAAGACTCAGCAAGTACTAAACAAGAATAATCAAGCATGGAGTGGACAACACAATTCAGTTGAATTACGAACAATTATTGGAACACATACATGTACGTATGGAATGAATACATGAATGGATGAAATGTAAGAATGCATTGAAGGTATGGACTTATCGATTTGATATATGCAGATAGCGAGTGATACACCGTCGGTGTACACTTAAGCCCGTATTTCACAAAGCACGGGATTCCAATCACCGTATGAAAACGTTTCATACGGGTGTCCAAGTTGCCACATTGGAATGGTGGTCAACACTACCCACATTGGAATGGTGAGTTTTCAAATGCCCATGCTGGAATTGATGGGTCTTTCAAATGCCCATACTGGAATTGATGGGACTTACCAAAAGAATCCACTTCCGTGGTCATAATGAATTTTATGAATGAACATGATGATTTCTCATGGTATGAATGAATAACACACATTAGTGGAAAAGACACATGGCATTCAACAACATGTGTAAACAAGTATAAGTATGTATTCACACTCAACATAATGTACCAATAAGGCCACACTAGTCACTTGCAGTATATCAACACCATGAACAAAGCACAAGAACATTCATGTAAACAACATATCATTATGCATTCCTTTGAATTCAACACCAGTTAACATACAAGATTTGCTTTTCGCGTTGTGACTCGTTAGCGAGCAACTGAGGTGTTCCCACACATGATGCCTCGCCGCCTACACAAGCATGTTCCCAAAATAAGAACAACGATATAACACTGCTACGGTGTTCTACAATACTCTAATCAACCCACACGCCCAAAGGTTCAATTTGACTTCTACACTAAAAGTCCAGATTACCTATCTTCCGCAAATGTATGAGAAAATTCACCATTAATTATCTGTAACTCTAAAAGACCTGAAACTAGTGCTCACTGAATCTTAACAGATCAGGATACAAAATATTAGTTGGCGGAATCCCCTGATTCGGCCAAAACAGAGGGTTAATTATCAGCTAAACACAACCCATCTACGTTTGTCCGTAATACGTGATAAGAGATAAAGAAAATGGCGAACTTTCAACCTATTGATCCAATGAGAATGATTCTTATCAGCTTGGAAATATAATTTTAAGGGCTAAAATAACTTAGTTGGGTGAAGGTTCTGATTCGCCCCTAATTTGAACAAAACCGAGGGACAAACCTCTCGACCTCAGTTTTCAGACAGACCGGACAGTTCGTAATCAAAAATTCATATCTCCCAAACTACAGATCGGATTTTCCTGATCTCAGTGCCAAAAGAAAGCTAACGTTCCCAGGAATAAAACTCTAGAAGGGAAAAACCCCAGATTCGGCCTCTACAGTAGTCTAAACAATAGATGAAAACACTAATATTTATCTGCCCAGAATTCAGAACAGTGGTAAAGAAAATATCATAACTTTCATTATACAGATCCAATGGAGATGATATTTATCAGCTTTGAAAGATAATTTAAAGTGCTACAATAACTTATTGGGGTGGAGGTTCTGAAAATGCCTCTAACTAAATCAAAACCTAGGATCAAGCCGACAGATCCTTCTCGTCAGACAGACAGAACAGCGCGCACTAAAAAAATCATTTCTC
This sequence comes from Hsuehochloa calcarea, assembly GCA_036346395.1. NCBI lineage: Eukaryota > Viridiplantae > Streptophyta > Magnoliopsida > Poales > Poaceae > Hsuehochloa > Hsuehochloa calcarea. The sequence goes on from CM070606.1 coordinate 34,812,732, forward strand.
CTAAACCGTAAGGCGGAATAATGTGATCTCGGTGGCTATGGAAAGCTAAGAACAATACCTACAACCTTCTAAGAGATGGACAGGACATAAAACGAACGCATCTTACCCAAAATCGACGTACAATACGGTGCACAACAAGGGGGAAGGGGGGGCGGCGGCTCCAAAGGGGGGAGGGGGAGAGAAATGTGGAGTTTAGTGTTTGGGGGGTGGGAACCCCCTTATGGCCGGCCACCACATGGCCCCTCTGGCCGTGGCCCAGGCCCAGGTTGTCGAGAGTTTATGGAAAACCCCTTCTATTTTTCAGGAATTTCTACTCCTTTAATTGTCTTTTCTTTCCCCGGCTTCCATTCAAATTACTCGATTCGATTCTTTACTCTTTTCGTTTCCGGGGTATTACATGGATATAAATTGTTAAGTGATAAAACCTTCAAGGTGAATTTAAGCAGTAATCATCGTATCAACACCTTCTAGACTTGACTAAGATTTTCAAAATCTCAAGTACGATGATCAATGTTTAGTATATGCTCCCCTGAAGACAATTTTCGTTGAAGTCTTGTTGCTCTAATGCATTTCATACATTTTTAAAAAAATGAATATAGGCAAGTATATTGTGATCAACTCAACTGGATTACCACAATGCAGAGTCTTACATATAAATATCCTATTACTCAGATGGAGATTTTATGATAAATACTATTCATGAGTAACATGCTTAACTTATCAAATACCACTATTCGATTGTGCAACACAAGTAGATTATCTTTGCAGAGGATATGAGGTAATATTAGTTGCAAAGTCGTATGCCTTTCAGGTACGATTTATCAAAACCTTTCAGGGTCTTAATATTTTGTAACTATCTTTGGGCGGTTAAAGTTACAACAAATAGTCTATTTTGCAGAACTATAAAGTATGGTTGTACAACTCTAGAGTAAAATATAATCAATCTTAGTTTTAGCATTTAGGGAATTAATTGCCAATATCACCAATGTATGTTATACCTTCATGGTATTAGATGAAACCACCATTCCACTAACTTCTGGTGAAAGATGCACTTTATAAGTGCATGTGTGGCACACTTCTAGTTTTTAGGTTCCTCATTACATTTTTTGAGTTTTGATGGGTCCGTGTCCAATTCTAGGGATCATATGATCATTGGTGTGATTAAAAGATCAACTGGTAAGATAATTTTCCTTCAGGTAGATGCTCTTTCTTCCGGGAGATGCCCTTACTACAGGTAAAAGGCTATTAGGTATGAGTTTTATATATATTGTGATTTTGATTCCTTTCTTACCAGGAATTTTGAGTCCTTCGAGGATCTCATCAAGGATTTTCAGTACCCATTGACTGCATATTTTATTTATTTGTTCATACCATTTGCCAAAATTATTATGCAACAGAACATTATATCATTCATAATAGGAGAGTAACGTTCTCTACGGGGAGCTTTGAACCATAGATTTCACCACTTCATTATTTTCATAATGACCCATCAATTCTGAACTACCTGGTTCAAGACTTTTATTTAGCAATTTTGGTTCAGCCTCACATGCTTTAATTATGTGACCCGATGTGAACGCTTTCAGCGCTCGACAATGGACTTTGGTTCTGGATTCGTGTTCTCATAAGAGAAAATTTTGTAATTGTAGAGACAAAGTGGTTGCCGATAAATTTTCTCCTATACCCTCTAAATTGAGGGTATCTCAAGATAACTAGATCTTTTTTATTTCCCAAACCAAAGATTCTTGATCGTTTCGCATTCACAACATTGTAATATGTGCACATCAAGTTGCTAGGGTTTTCATCTTCATGATGAACCTCTTCATAAGGTATTTTACCTTCAAGGTGAGTTCTCTTCAAGAGATTTAAAGGAGTGATTAATAATTATTTTGACTAGTGTCATTAGATCTTAAACTCGTAGGCGTCCCCACAGACTTTAGATCAAGAACCAATAAGTCAAATTCGCATAGGTGGATATACTATTCAATCCGGGATATTCCACTCGTAGCGACGTATTTACTGCAAGTAAACACAGTGGTAACCCCTCCATAATTGGAAAGTATCTGATAGACTCCCCGTTTCTGGCATACAGGAGTATAAACTAAACCTTAAGTTTAGCTTGACTAGTGCATGTATCTTAGTAATAAAGATACTTTCCTTTTGGAAAATACAATGGCATTCAAACTTTTAGGCATTTCTCCCCCCTAATACCGAGATTTGATCTTTATTAATAGCATACTACAAAATTCCCCTACCATGTGCATATTTGACTGATTGAATTTCATATTCAATGTGATCCCCAACAACTAGTGGTGGCCCAAAGGTGTATGCTATAGTAGTGATAACATGTGAGAAATATTTGATTCCTTCAACACGCATAAATTTCAATAAGGGGTTTGATAATTATATGTAGTGAGCTAGACTTTTATCAGTGCAGTGGCAAGAAAACTACACAAATCCTAACATTATGTAGGATATCCAACTTCTGGTTGGTTGTTAATATGCGATGAAGGTCCCATACGGGGTCCGAGAGCTGACAGACTTATTCTATAGACTAGCTTCTTTATTATTTGCCTAAATTTTGATCCAATTACTCATACCATATTTTAAATAATTTGTATCATTAAACTTCAAGTTTATAATTACGCAACATATTTTCTTATGGTCATAAGTAGTATGTTCTAACAGCATAAAACTACATGATGCTCTTCAAGTACATAAATATAATTCTGGAACATAAAATATTTGACCATAGTTAATCTGCATAGGAATAGTATATTTTATTCTGGACTTCAAATCTAGTTGAATCACCCAAATAGTATAACTATTCGATGGGAATATTTATTGTTCAAGAGGAACACCAAATTTGATTAAGGGTGATAAATTATATGCCTTATTTTAATTTGTAATGCCATAATCAACATGACCAAAATTAGATCATTCAGGATCAATAAAATCCAATAGGTCATTTCTCTTTTGGTAGCTATATTTGCTCCAAGCAAGTGATATTGCTTCTAGTGGTGATGCAGTTTGCATATCGCACTTACCAATTTATGCATGTGTCATTACCGATGAGTATGGCACGCTTCGATGCATAGCCAAACATGGCATATGATCGTGACTTTGTCAAGCGGCCGTTGATTTGCCATGTACATTCCCACATGCTAGCGGTTAACATGTGCTGAAGACACAAGTCCATTGCATTTCGTGGGCAGCAATGATTGTGGTTGCCAACAAGATGGGTATCGGCAATGCGTAAATGCTATTTTCATATCAACTGGATAAGGATAATAGTCATGCAATTTACTTTAATCATCTTTCAAAATAAACTAGATTAATTTATTACTTCGGGCTAATTTGCTTCTAGCTTTGACCTAGGATATGCCATTGTGCCTACCATGACTCTTATTTTGAATATTTTCTATGCCTCTTAGGTTCCAATATCTCACACAAACCCAATATCCTCCCCTTTTCATGCCAATTATAAAAATCCCAAGTGATATATAGCGTGTGCATCGAGCATTTGCTTGAAATCAGCTCAGAGTTTTAGCAAAGATTTGCATTCATACTTCAATAGGAGTACAATTTTTATTGGTGTAAAACTAATATATACTATGTAACATTATGCTTACAAAGTTCTTCAATTAAGAAATCAAAGTGGTGGAGGATAGTATTATATAGACTCCAAGTCTTAGGGATAAAGTTATTCAGATCTGAATTTTGTGTTTTCGCCGCCTTTGCCGATGAGAAGGTCGCTTCGCGCTACCAAGAGGCTCGACTCCTACATGGATCGCTTGACTACCTACACTCAGGCAGTGACGACGACGCCGAGCCAGCCGCCGCTTATCGCTGTTCAAATTTCGCTTTCTTTCCGAGATTGTGGGATTTTCACCTACCGCCCAGATGTGGACTCATCTTCGATAAGCCTACACGTAACCCCTCCGAGATGCCTCTACTTGTCAATAGTTCGTCAGAGCACTCTCTTCGCAGGTGATGCTATCGTTGACGCCTTCTACGCCGTAGTTCTCGCAGCCGCGCCAATCGACTCTCTTCGCACCGCCGGCCGCCGCTCGCTCATGCCGCTATCGCCGCGGCCGACCGAGTTTCAGCCGTGGTCACGAAGTTCCTTACTCGCCGCCCCGAAGTTCGAGCAGAGGCGCCTGTTTCAGCTACTTGCACGCCACCTCGTGGTCACTCTTCTCGAGGCCCTTACCGAGATACGCAGAGGAGACTCGCCCGAGTGGTGCCGGGTCGATTCCACTCCCCTCCGTGTTCGCCGCCTGCACACCTACTACACCGACTACTTCACGCTTCAAGACGTCGCTTCCTCCAATGGCCGCCAGTGGTGGTGGCCGCCTCCATCCAAGTGTGGTCGCCCCGCCGCTTCCCATCGCGACAAGATCGGGCCACATTGAGTCTCGCAAGCAAGAAACAATGCATATTTCACGACGCTTTCCTAGCACTGCACCGATTTCTACCACGACGCCCAGATCGACTACTTCGCATTTTCTCTCATCGAGCGTGAGATAGCCGATTTCGACGATCGCTTGCCGCTCGTGTTCTTCCGCGATGTGTTCTGCAGGTTCTCGCGACCGACTTTCTGCAATCGAGAAACCACCTCCTACACGCATATGTACCTCCCGCGGATCCTTGATTCTCGAGCATCCTTCCACATGACTTCCGATTCTTCCACTCTATCTTTGTTACACCTCTGATTCCCGCCGCTGTTCTTACCACTGATGGTATCTTTCGCCTCTCGTCGAGGACCTCTTAGCAACTCATCTTTTCATGTTCCTTCGTTGTTCATGTTCCTCGACTAACCATGCAGCCTTCTTTCACCGGATGACATCGACCTTGGTTATCGGATCATTCTCGACTGACTTTGTTGTGTTCAGACCGCCACACGGAGCTCGTTGGTTCTCGCCCTACGCTTTGACTCAGCTGCTCTCGAGCTTGACTGCTTCACCTTCCTTCCGCCGCCACCGCCGCCGCCTTCTCCGCCACGCCACTCGGCTTCACCGCCTTTTCCAACAATGGCATCACCGCCTTGCCCATCTGCGGTGGCTCGCCTCGTCATCTTTAGTTCGCCGTGGTCTCTCGGGGTCTGCCTCAGAGACGATTCTCTACATTGTCGTACGTAAGTTAGGCAAACAAATTCAGCCTTCCTTATCCTCATAGTGAGTCGCTGTCTCACCGCCCTTTGATCTTGTTCATTCTGATGTTTGGGGTCCGCCTTCGCTTTGAAGGGGGTCATCGATACTATATCATATTTATAGATGATTTCTCTCGCCACACTTGGATATATTTCATGTCTTCTCGTAGGAGGTCTTGTCTATCTATAAACAAGCTTGCTACTATGGTTCGCATACGCCTCCACTCCTATTCGTGTCTTTCGTGGCCGACCTACCAAGTAGTACCTCTCTCATCACCGCGCAGCTTCCTTGCTTCACTGTGGCACTCTCGCCGCCTCTTGTCCTCGTGCTCATGCTCGTAATGGTGTTGCCGAGCGCAAGCATCGCACCTCCTTGAGTCGCTCTGCAATCGATGATTGCCGCTGCTCCACCTCACTTTTGGGCGAGGTCGCTTCCACCGCCACTTATCTCATCAACATCCAACTTTCTTCGCGCTTGTATGCAATCCTATTGAGCGCTCTCGTGGTCTCCTTCCCGACTACTCGCCTTCGTCTGCTTGGTCGCTGCTGCTACGCTTTCTCGCCTCGAGACGCACTAAACCGATCGCCACCCATTGAGTGTGTTTTTTGGGGTACAAAGGCCCGGCACAAGGGCTATCGGCGGTTGATCCTCGCTGGTCGACGGACGCGGATTTCTGATGTGACTTTCGACGAAGTCTCGCCCCTTCTACCCACGCCCCGCTCTCCTTCGACTTCCTCTCGTGAGTCTCTGCCTTTTTGACCTTTCCGCATACACCTATCTCGCCTCCACATATTTCTCCCGTGGCCTCTCCGCCATTGTCGCCACCGCTTTCGCCCTCCGCGCTTCCTCAGTGCTCCCCACTACACTCGCCTACACTCGCGACCTCGTATTGAGGATCTTCCAGATGAGCCCACTTCCCGATGTTTCATCTTCTTCCGATGATTCATCTTCCCCGATGGGCCGCCTTCACCTCGCTACGCCTCCGCGATCGCAAATGATTCGCCCGCCTGCGGTGCCTTTTGCCGGGCGCAATACTTGTGAGCTCGCCTACCGGATGTCAGCATTTCATCCCGAGTGGCGATGCCATGGCCGAGGAGATTGTCGCCTCGAGCCGCATCGGGTACTTGGGATCTTGTTCTTTTCCATCTCACTCGCCCCATCACATGTAAGTGGGTCTATAAGATTAAGACTCGCTCGATGGTTTCTGAGCGCTTATAAAGCGCTGCCTTGTTGCTCGTGGCTTCCAAGAGCATGGTCGTGACTTACGACGAGACTTTTGCCTCGTGGCCCACATGACCACCGCCCGCACTCTTTCTTTTGCGTGGCGCTCGTCACACCGGTCTGCTTTCAACTTGATGTCAAGAATGCCTTTCTAAATGGCGAAGTTGCGTGAGGAGGTCTACATGCATCCGCCACCGGGTATTCTGCTCTCGAGGGCATGGTCCGTCGCCGCCGCTTCTCTATGACCTTAAGCAAGCCCTCGCGGCTCGGTTTGAGCGCTTTCCTCCGTGGTCATCGCCGCTGTTTTTCGAAGTGATCGCGATGACCTCGCGCTTTTTGTCCACACTTCGCCTCGTCGATTGGGCGAGGTGCTCGGCGATCGAAGGTCGACCAGTGGTTTTGCAGTGTATTTCGGTGCAAATATTGTCTCGTGGAGTTCACGCAAACAACACACTGTGTCCAGGTCCAGCACTGAGTTAGAGTACAAAGGACTTGCCAACATTGCTGCTGAAGTAGTTTGGATTCAATCGTTGTTGAAAGAGTTGGGGATTTTTCGAGAGAGACCACCGTCTCTGTGGTGTGACAATCTGGGGGTGACCTACTTATCAGCAAATCCCATCTTCTATGTTCGCACCAAGCACATCGAGGTGGATTTCCATTTTGTAAGAGAACGGGTTGCGAAGAAGCTGCTGGATGTTTGATTCATTGCTTCACAAGATCAAAGTGCAGACATCTTTACTAAACCTCTTTCGTTGCATAGTTTTTCAAATTTCAGAGCCAATCTTAACTTGTATTAGGAGGTTAAGATTGAGGGAGAGTGTTGAAAGAGTCGTATAATTGTTAATGTAACAAAGCTTCCTAGTCTTCAGGATCTAGCGTAAAGTTAGGATCTGCAGAGAGAGGAATAGCCGCTGCTCACGTTTGCCTGTAACTCAGCGTTTTTCAGACTCACTACGGTGCATCCGAGATGCTATAAACTGAATACAATCACAGCACCTGTGTGCAGGTGATTGCTTCCAAATTCTCTAGTTTTTCACAAATCTCTTTACCATTCACCAACATGGATTCAAAAGGAGGAATCATATGGTTGGCATTTGCTCCTTTCTTTATCGCTATAATATTGACTAAGATTTTAAGAAGAGGAAGGAGTTTCAGTTCGACGTTCAAAAGGCCACCTCCACCCATGGCAAGCGGCGGAGCTCCTCTTGTAGGGGTTCTACCAGCACTACTCACCAAGGGCCCGCTAGCATTGATCGGTGACCACTATGCGAAGATGGGAAGTGTACCCACCTTGTGCTTGTTTCAACCAAAGGTGACCTTTCTTGGTCGGACCAGGTGTGTCAAGCCATTTCTACCGTGGATTGGACTCAGATAAGCCAAGATGAGGTTTCCCAATTCACTATACCGACCTTTGGCCCCGGGCGTTGCCTTTGATGTAGATTATGCCACTCGGCACGAGCAGTTCCGGTTCTTTGGAGTTTGGAGATGCGATGAAGCCGGCGAAATTGAGGGCCTACGTCGGTCTCATGGTCCGTGAAGTCGAGGTAAGCAATAAATTAACTGCAGCACATATGCTTCTCTCTATTCAGCTATTCTCTAGCTAGCTAGCTGTATCGGAAAGTCATCACATCACATGTAGGAGCGTATATATCCTGCAGGACTATCTTGCAAGATGGGGACAATCTGGTACAGTTGATATGAAACACGAGCTAGAGGCCTAGAGCACGTCGTCACGCTCATCCCCAGCCGGTGCCTGTTCGGGGAGGAGGTCCGGGAGAAGATGTTCGGCGAGGTCTCAACGCTCCCCCGTGGACTCAACGACGGCATGCGCCTTGTCGCCATCCTGTTCCCGTACCTCCCGATCCCGGCGCACCGCCGACGGGACGTAGCGCGCGCTAAGCTGGGCCAAATGTTCTCTGACATTGTGAGGTCCCTCAAAAACTGATCCGGCCAGGTCAGTTAGATAATCTCTGTATTAGTTTCTATGCTTATCACTTTCCGTTTTCCGGTTTCGTTTTTAGTACTGTAGCAATCCTGAGCTGGTACTGTAGCAACCGCTGTGTTTATAAAAATTGGTGATATGTAATCAGATTTTGCAAGAAGAAATGTAAGAATAATAGCAATGGATTTTCGAATGACATGTTATTATATTTGTGTATATTCGTCTTCAGTTTAGACCAATAAGGTCAACGACATGCTGCAGTGCCTTATTGACTCAGGTACAAAGACGGCTGCCGGGCCACGACGGTGTGGTCGAACCACCTTCGACCAGGTGATCGGAACTCTCCGACCAGTCGACCCTCCAAGATCTTGATATAGTCGTATCACCTACGACCAGAATAAAGTCGTAGCACCATCTACGACCAAGACAAAGTTGTCGTAGCACCTGCTACGACCACGAAGTAGTCGTAGCACAAAACAGGTAATCGATTACGACTAGATAGTAGTCGATTATGACCAGGTAGTCGAAAAATTCCTTTCGACTACATGCAGTCGAAACCTTTTACGACCACGGACAGTCGAAACCTTCTACGACCACGTGTAGTCGAAACCTTCTACGACCAGACGTAGTCGTACTCGGTGAACAGTACTTAGTGAATAGTACTTAGTAACCGTACTCGTAATGAACAGTGCATTTGTGAACAGTGGTCGATATGAACAGTACTCGAAACCAAAACCGACGATGAACAGACGATTGGTTTCGGGAGAAACTGCTCCTCGTTTTGGCTTTTGTATTGCTTTTCTTAACTCACAACCACAACTCAACTCACGCCTACTCAACTCACAACTCCTTGACGCCTTCTCTCGACTTCCGACTTTCGACCACCGAACACACCAAACGACTACTATCTCCCACTGCTTATATATTGTTACATGCATCGACTACGACACGGACTGAATCGCGAGTATCCTACTCGGACTTGTTCTCGTAAACGACTTGAACTCAAACTCTTACCTAATCTTATACAAGATTACAATCCCAACACACTCCCTAATCTTGTAACAAGATTAAAAAAAAGTAATCACTCCATCTTGATCATCTTGAACTTCTAAGTCTTCCTCTTTTACCTACACTCATGTGCATCGTTCCTTCCAGGTCGATACCACCCTACCGCCTGTACTTGCTCCATCCTGAGCCATGCACAAACCAATGCTTGCCGCACCTCGCACTTAGACTGAACTTGTCCCTCCTTGCATTACTGCCTGGGCTGGAGCACCTACTCCCACGACCACCTCGACTGGAGCACCTATCTCTTGGACCAAGTCTACCCACTTCCCCGCATACATCTTAGTTGAGGCTACACCGCCACTCCCTTCTACGAACGCGCTGATCCGTTCGACCGCTGCATGCACGTGGATACCTTCGAGCACCGACTTGGTGCTTGGGCCTCCAACTGAGCCATCACAAATCCCTTGATCAACTTGTTCATCAAAGTCAGCTTCTTGCTGCTGTGAGGACACACCACAACACCTCCTGTATTGATGTCTTGTCGATGGATTGCACCCCTTGTGCTTACATGTCTGTCATCCAGACCTCCCAAGCCGCTGCTTTCTGTGCCTTCCGAGTCACTGCTCGGACCTTCTAAGCTTCTAGCCCCTACGAGCATTGTATGCATACCTCCAGCAACTACTGCATGTGTGCTGCCACCGTCAGCAACGCCCTGTTTGATACCTAAGTTCCACTCTAGCTCCTTCAGACCGTCCTTCATACAAACCGGTTTACAAGTTTTTAGAAAATTTTGTACAACCGGTTCGGGGATCTTATCACCTTCATCAACAGATCTTTGTTCTTGTCATAGACACGCAAGAACTCATCCTCCAGCTCCACCCTGCACCGCCGTTCCGCCAACTGCTCGAGACTGAGTATGTTGTTACACAGACTTGGTATAAAATAAATTTCAGTCAACATCCTTTGATCGTCGTTCTTGCATCACAACAACATTGTTCCTTTGCCACGTATCTGAACCATGGAGCAGTCGCCAAACTTGACTTTGCCCGTAATCTTCTCATCGAGATCATGGAACATGGAGCGATCTCTCGTCATGTGATTGCTTGCTCCATTGTCTAAGTACCACTGATCAGTGTGATCGTGGTTACCTCCCTCCGTGCTTAGTTTTGGAACTACGTTCTCCTCGTTCAACATCACCATGACCGTCGCCTCTTTGACACATGAGGAGAGAAGCAGGGTAGTCTCGTTATCGTCTTCACTAGCTTGGTTTTTTACCTGGTTGTTCTTCTTTTTGTTTCGACAATCCGAAGGGTAGTGCACATACTCGTAACAATTGAAGTATTTTATGTAGCTGTGGCACTCCGACGCATAGTGGCCATAATTTTCACATTCAAAGCACTTGATATGTGACTTGTCACGGGATCTATCACCACTGTCTTGCCTGACCACATCTCTACATTCTCCTTTGCCAAAACCGCGGCCTCCAGCACCGCGACCACGTCCACGCCTGTTTTCAGAGCTTCGGCCATCTCCTTGAACCCAATTGAGTTCCTATCTGTTTGTTTCCTTCCTTCGCATCACCTTTCACAAGTAATGTTTGATCTGTCCTTGCCTTGCACCCTCTTAGGAGCCCATCATGTGCTTTAAGAGACCCAGTTACCTCTTCTAGCTTCATGCTTTCAAGATTACTTGAATACAAAAGAGTTGTGACTACTGGCACATACCTCTTGGGTAGTACTCGTAAGTATTTCCCGACCACCTCAATTTCCTCCAATTTATCGCCAAGGGATCATAGCTCGTTGACCACTACAGTCAATTTTCCTGCGAACTCATCTACTGATTGAGTTTCACCCATATGCAGCGCCTCATACTCCCTTCAGAAAGTTTGTAGCCGTACTTTATTCACTCGATCCACCCCCTCGTGCATAGTACGAAGAGCAATCCAAGCCTCCCTATCCTTCCCAACGAGTTGATTCGTCATTGAGTCGGGTATAGCAGCATAGATCAGCCCCAACGCCGTTGATCAGTCTTCAAGTCAACCTCCACAGCCTTTCCTTTTGGATCGATCTTTCCCTTTTGATCGATCGGATCGGCTACTACGTCCAAGACCCTCTGGGCACGCATGTTGACCCGCATCTTCATAGCCCAAGCCGGATAGTTCTCTGAAGTGAGAACTGGGTACAATAGCGTCGTTGTCGACGAAGATCCGTTGGGCGCCCTCTTCTCCTTCCTTCTCTGGAGTCGAAGACTTGATTTGTAAACACCCGCTCTGATACCACGTGTGGTCGAACCACCTTTGACCAGGTGGTCGGAACCCTCCGACCAGTCGATCCTCCGAGACCTTGATATAGTCGTATCACCTACGACCACGACCGATGACTAGGATGAAGTTGTAGCACCATCTACGACCATGATAAAATTATTGTGGCACCTCCTACGACCACAAAGCAGTTGTAGCACAGAACAGATAATCGATTACGATTAGGTAGTCGAAAACTTCCTTTTCCTTCTACGACCACGTGTAGTCGAAACTTTCTACGACCATATGCAGTTGAAACTTTCTACAACCAGGCGTAGTCGTACTTGGTGAACAGTACTTAGTGAACAATACTCGTAATGAACAGTGCTCGGTAACCGTACTCGATGAACAGTGCCGATGTGAACAATACTCAGAACCAAAACCGACGACGAACAGACGATTGGTTTCGGGAGCAACTGCTCCTCTTTTTTACTTTCGTATTGCTTTTCTCAACTCAAGACCGCAACTCTACTCACGACTACTCAACTCACAACTCCTTGACGCCTTCTCTCGACTTCTGACCACTGAACACACCAAACGACTGCTATCTCCCCTGCTTATATACTGTTACATGCATCGACTACGACACGGAATGAATCATGAGTGTCCTACTCGACTCGTTCTCGTAAACGATTCGGACTCAATATCTTACCTAATCTTATACAAAATTAAAATCCCAACAAGCAGAGACGGAGATCTCGGGGATGCTCGTCTTGGCACTCCTCGCGGGACAGCACATGAGCTCCGGCACCAACACTTGGACATGAGCACGCCTTCCCAAGCACACCAGGTACTTGCATGCTGCTATCAAAGAGCAGGAGCAAATCATCAAGCAACACGGATGTAACATCCCAACTTTTGGTCTTTGAAAATCTTCTAATTAGTTGCTAGTTGAAAATCTCATCATTTGCATTTTATTTGAATTTAAATCTAAAAGCTTAATATAGACTTTCATGACAAAATAGTTTATTAGGGATTAATCCCAACATCAACAATTGCCAAAATTATTTTATTTGGATTCTATGTGCTTGGATATATTTTCTAGAATTTTATGGAATTTTTTCAATTTCATTTGCTATTTTCAATTTGCTATTTGTATTTTCTGAATTTTCTAAAATGAAAAATCAATTTTAAATCTTCGGAACAGTGTTGGGTTTGTATTCAAAACGGACTCAAATCGGGGATTCCTTATCCCGACTCTCCCGAGCTCTATAAAAGCCACCCCTAGGATCACCCAGTCCCCCGCAAGCCAGAGCCGCCACTCCGTCTCCCCGATCGCTCTAGCGCCGCAATCCAAGATTTAGGGTTTTCGACCGAGCTTCTTCTCCGCGAATTGCGCCGCCATTGTCGTCGCCCTTGCCCCGCCGTGTACACCATTGTGATCAGCAAGGTCCGGGCTACCTCGTGCGCCCCTCCTCGTCGCCGGAGCATCGCCGGATCACCCGTCCGACAATACCCGAAGCTCCACCGCCGCTTCTTCCTCGTCGCCGGTCGCCGCCGTGGTTGCCAGCCTTTGGTAAGGGCACCCCTAGGTGCGCATTAGCACGGGGATCATCCTGGTACCCTCCACCGCCGGCGAGTCACCGCCGATCGCCGGTGCCCTTAGTTCCCAGCGCCGCCGCCGTCATCGCCGTCCATCTCAGCGCCATCGTCAGCCTCGGTGCTGGTGTGGCAGCCGTGTGGCGCTAGATCAGCGCCAGCACACGCATGTGTGGCCCAGTCCACCGCGCCAGATCTCACTTTGCTCGGTGAACCCAGTTTACCGTGAGCCCAGTCACTGACATGTGGGGCCCACATGTCAGATTTCTTTTAAATAAATTCTTTTTTCAGAAATTCTCGGCTGACGCAAGCATTGCGCAATAATCATATTTTCCTTTATAAAAATAATTCAGGAAATTTAATTAAAATCCAAATTAGGGTTTCAATTGATTTTCAAACTTCCAAAGCCCATATCTTTTGCATCCGACTTCCGATTGAGCCCATTCAAATTTGTAAATTAATATAAAATCCAGATATATTTAATGGTAAATTTTATTTGATTTTTGGAGTTTGTTTTGCCTCTGTTATTTATTTGTTTTTGTTTCTTTTATCTCGTTTGCGAGTAGACGTCGATACTTCAGGAAATTTTGGAGAAGAAGGAGCACTTCAAGATCAAGACCAGTACCTAGACCTATTCCAAGGCAAGTTATACCTTTGATCATATTGAACCCAGTTTTCAAAATACTTTGTTTCAATGTATTGCATTCTATTTTAAGTATTTATTTAAATGCTATTGGGTTAGTTATTAATCCAATTTGTCATATCCACCTTGTCTTTTGTATGCCATTATCTTTTGTCACCCTAGGTTGGTTCATTATTAGTTGGTATTATCGTAGCACTAACGTGGGTTGGTTAGATATAGATAGATTGCTTAGCCATGCCACGAGTCATCATTTCATGTGAGTTGCAACTATAAACTTGACTAAGTGATTTTGGAACTATGTGATAAAACTATATGTGTTGTGTGCTATTACTCGTTGATGGCATGTGTTGCACTTAATCAATAGGGTGGAAAAAGATTTAGACTGAGGCAAGTGGTGGATCTGTGTGAATGGTGGAGCTGTGTGCTTTAAACTTTGTGATTTGGGTTAAAACTGGAAGTCTTGCCTTGGTCAATTAAGGACTTAACTTTGTGCAGCCATTGAACTGGGCCTTACTGTACGACCACATGCCTAGTATGGGCTGGGCCTAACTTAGTAAGTTATGGAGTCTTGACTTTGACAACTCAGGTTTGAGATGAAGTTTCTGAAATGTTTTGTTGTGATCAACTCTTATCCGGTTGGTTGCATCTTGTGGGTAAAGTGTACAACCTCAGCAGAGTGTTAAATCAATCTATTTGAATAGTCGCGTCCTCGATCATGGACATGCTCAGGGATTTCACACGAGGGGTAGATTTTTAAAAAGACAATTGGGAAGGGTCAGTTGTGTGAGATAACTTGTGCAGCTGTGTGAATAACTTGATTAGACTGTGTGTCCTTTGTGAAATCAAATGTTAAATTAATATTCTTTATTTTTTTTCAATTATGTTTCAATTTATTATTTGTATTCAATTGCAAATATTGCATTTCTACAAAATAACCACAGAAGTTATTCCTTTGGAATGATCCATCATGTATAATTGCATCCTGTGAAATGATTTGCGAGTACGGTGGTGTACTCACTCTTGCTAAACAAATCAACAGAAGTGGAGGAATCGTCACCAGCTTTTGAAGAGGAATTCTACGAAGGTTGATCGTTAGGGTCTTGATCCCAGTCAGTTGCCTGTGGTAAATTGATGGGAGCCCGCTGGAGTTTACTTGTTTCTGCTGCAGTTTACTTCATTATTGTCAGCCTTGCATGGCTTAATAATTGTAAAACTCGACCTTAATGTCACAACAGTTATTTGTTATTCAAATTACTCGTTTACTTAATATTTCGTTGTATAGAGTTGATATTTCATCAATGTTGACACTGTGTGCACTAGCGTGATCCTGGACTAGTGCAGAATACACAGAGGGACCAGATTTGCATATTTGGGTCCTAACAACGGAGATCACATAGACTACAACGTCTTGCTGGAGATGAACACCCTTCACCATTGCATCAGGGAGGTTCTGTGGCTTCACTCGCCGACGATGATGCTACTGCGCCACGCGCACAAGAGCTTCACCTTTCGAACCAGGGAAGGAAAAGAGTATGAGACTACGAGGTCCCCAAAGGGCATACGGTAGTAAGCCCACTGGTGATCCGCAACAAACTACCGCACATCTACAAGGATACAGAGACGTACGACCGGATCGGTTTGGCCCTGGAGAGAGGGGGAACGAGCCGGCGACGCGTTCTCATACTCAGCGTTTGGCGGCGGGCGGCATGCCTGCGTCGGCGAGGCGTTTAATTACATCCAGATCAAGGTGACAAGGAGCCATTTACTGAGCAACTTTCACCATTTAGGCGCGTTCTCAAATCCATCTCTCTGTGATCTTCATCTTCTCTTGATCTAAACAGTCTCTCCTTCACGCCATTTCGCACCGCGGTTTCTCCAAAGTCATCAACCCGGTATTGTTGGACCGAAAAGGCGACTAGAGGGCGGTGAATAGGTGCACGCTCACTTTTTCACAAATAATGGACTTAACACAAAATTTACTCCAGTAGCTATGGAAGCTATGAAGATCAGTATATCAGTACATCGGAAGACTAATATTGAATCCAATATAAACCCCTAAGTAATACGACAAAATCAAGAAAGATTAAAGCAAATCAAAGCACTACCGGTCGAACCAATTGCACATCGTCGGTGCGCCGGTGACTCTGTCGATCAAGAATGTAATGAAACAAACCGATGTGAAGTTGCTAATAAATGAAATTTTTGATCTACTAATCCAAACTTGATGAAACTTGAAACACACATTCTCTATGATATCAGGAACCTATTCCAATCGAAGATTGTGATAATTCTTGGAAGAATAGATATCCTTTTCCGTTTGATTGAAGAAGGGTTCAAAACCGGGTCAAAACAAAAACTTGATCCAAATACTTGCTCATGGGTGATTGATGATCAAGATGATTCTAGGTATGTTCCCACATGTCACAGCAAGCTATATCATGTGGAGAATTCAATAAAAAACTCGCGGATCAAAGAAAGACTCAAAATCATCAAATATGGAGAAAGAACGCAATGAGACAAAACATGATCAAACTTTCCTTTGATTGATTGATATGATATGGGCTTACAACCTCTCCATCAATGGAGGACAATGCTCAATCCAAGAGCATGAAAATCACATCAAACTATCAATAACCCTAGCCTCTACAAAAGCTCTCCCTAAGAAAATTAGGGTTTGCAAATATAGCAAAAGAGACGAAGAGGAGGCGCAGCCACCTCCCTCTCCTATTTATAGTGGAGGCTTAGACCTTCTAGAAGTTTGACTCGATTAGGCTCCCGTTAAGGCCCAAAATAAACGGGACACTTACACACGCATTTTAATGCACCGTCTTTAACACCCCTTGACCTAATTAGCTATACCTTGCGCCATCTTGCGCCTCGGATTAGCCAATAGGTCACCCTTGTCCATCTTGCACCACGCTTGAGTACATTGACCTCACCCGGCATCGTCGATCGTTCTGGACCTCAGCTCTCCAAGCCTAGTCCCGATCATCCTCACCGTTGACCGTCGTTGACCACCAAGCAACCTGCACAACAATAGACAAGTAAACCGAATTTGGGAACAAGTTCTTCACAACTTGACCCATGTTAGTCAAAATATGCATCATGCAACATATATACCCTGAAACTCATGACTTTGACCTAACAACCGAATATCGCCGCCACGACGGGCGAAGATCCAAGTGAAAACCGGTCAGACCACCCCCATGGCCGGTCTGACCGCCAGTAAAGACTTAGCCGAATTTCCTCTCTGAAAAACCGAAACCTACTGAAATTTTCAAACCAATAGAACTTTTGACTGGAGACTCCAAAAATTATGGGACTAAGTGCAATAGAATCTCCTCTCTTGCCTACACCCTCTATTTTTGTCCCAGCTCAAACTACCACTTTCTGACATTGCCGGTCCTACCGCCGCTATGGCCGGTCGGACCGATCTTAGGCCGATCTGACCGCCTGAAGCCTGACAGCACTGTTTCTTTGCCGACAACACGTGAAACGACAAACTATTAACGCCATTGCCAATTGTCATATCATCCTAAGATCTGGAGCATATCCCGATGATATCCACAGGTATTTTGGTGAATATACCAACATATACTTTTGATCCTTCTCCAAAGGCCGAGTCCAATCGACGTGAAACAACCCCATGCTTCACCACACGTAGATTAATCAATGATTCTCTTCATGTCGGCAAGTCTCTTCCATCAAACTCTCATTAGGCTCCGGCTCAAGATCAGTTACCGTAGTCAGAGGTGGGTGAATTACCCTAACAACTTTTCTCCTTATGTATTCGGCAATATGTGAAGATTGAGATTGAACTAACTAGCACCAAGAAACAACACCCACAAGAAAATTCTATACAATCACTGTCAAGCTGTCGGATCGCCAACTCTCAGGTGGTCTAACCGGTTGATCAGTATGACCAGCAACTACCAACCGGTCTAACCAGTGGGTGGTTTGACTGGCAGCCCCTAGTGGTCTGACCGTTCCCCTGCAGACAGTATGAAAACAACATAATTTTCAAAAAGGGATTTTACCTAACTTTTGATCAACTCATTTCACTACTACAAAAAGGCTAATACTAGACGTCTCATCACAGACGGTTGACCAAAACCGTCTGTATTAAATACAATCATAAATAATTTTGGTTTAGCAACTGTCTGTGTTACTGACTGCGCTAAAAACCATATGTGAAGAGGTAATATCACAGACGGTTCGTGTTGAAAATTTCATAGATGGTTTTGAACAAGAACCGTATGTGATATTACCAAATATCACAGACGGATTTTAAAATAAACCGTTTGTGACTTCTCGTCCTCATTCTGATTTTACCACAGCTTGAAGAAATACCTTTTCAAGTCATTCTAAAATCACAGAGTTAAGTATTTTTTTTTCAAGTCATAGTAAAACCACATACGATTTACGTTGAAAATCGTATGTGAAGTATCAGAGATAGTTCTGAACAAGAACCGTCTGTGATATTATATCACAAACGATTTTTGTTTGAAACCATCTGTGATTCACATCGCGGGATGGCGAAATTTTTTGAACGCGTGCGCGGGAGGCGAAATATTTTGGCGTTGTCCTTATATATTATAGCCACCCCGCTTTGTCTTCAACCAGTCTCTCCCTCTCCTCTCCCCACGCCGAGCTTCGGCGACTACCCTCGATTCCCCAACGAGGTTTGGCAAAGAGACGCAGCCTGCTGTTTCACAGCGCCTCCAGTGAGCAGGAGTTGTGGCTCAACCAGTACCGCCAGATCTGGCCGCCCTCCATCTTGGCCTCAGGTGAGCATAAAGTTTTGCCCCCAGATCCCTGCCTGGTTTCCTTCTCACTCTAATTTCGTCCCCTGCATCCTGTCATATTTAGTTCTCAATGAGGACCCCCAACTGTGGTCGACAAGGGAGGCCGGTTCGATTCAAGATGGATGCCTCTACTCGACCTCGTCCTCGTCAGAGAGTGAGCCATTGATTGAGAGAGGGAGTATCTTTTAATTACCTTCTTGTAAACTATCAAAAGAGCATATGGAAACTACTGTCCAGTAATTGATTGGTTTGGCTCAAAACTAAAAAATCATCTGTGATAATTGACTGTCACATACGGTTGTTATTCAGAACTGTCTGTGACAAAAAACGTCTGCAATGACCACATAGTATCACTGACCCATAAAGTCAAATGGTGTTAAAAACCATATGTGATGACGATTTTGAACCGTCTGTGATTACATTTTCTGTAGTAGTGTTTAAATCACACCAAATTTGAAACACGGCTACTCTAGGATGTTTGGAACCTAGTCTAACCAACAATTTTCAAGAATTATTGTCTAGGTTTCAACCTTTATCTATCATAGGGAAAAGGACTCAAGAACTGGACAAAAGAGGGAAAACTTTATCTTCTCAAGCTCGTGAGATCTAGGCAGCCAAGATGATTCTATATGGGTTCCTACAAGTCCTAGCAAGTTATATCTCACCACAAATCACACTAGAACAAGATGGAACCAAAAACACCTCAAGTAGATAAGAGAATCAAGCAAGAACACAAAAAAAGACATAGTGAACAAGTTTAATCTTCTATTACCACTTGGAGAGGAAGGATTACAGCCACTCCACCTGGAGGACAAAACCCTAAGGGCAACACTTAGCTCTCTCAACCAAAACTTAATTCTTCTCTTGAATACTCAAGTGCAAAACCTAATTTCTCTCTCTAATGCTCCCTTATATAGTGGAGGTTCACATGAAACCCTAACTTGATTACAAATTGGATCACATCCACTGCACATACCTATGGGAACCCGTTAACCCATTACACGGTTTTTCACTCACACACTCTTTTCAAAGCGTAGTTCTTCACCCTTGGCTCCAATAGACCAAAATCATCATGTCTTGTCCTCCATGAAGTCTCCTGACCTAATCCACCACCACGGTTTTGCAAACCGCTCGCTTTTTCGATTTTGGGCAAATAACCATATTGCCCCTAAACCGACATTTCCCGATTCCTTCTCCTCGAAATATTGCTTGTGCTTCATCATCATCCATGTGGCCTCAGTGACTTCCCATCAAGCCTCTCAGGCGTCCGAATCCTACTGAACCGTCCTCGCTTATAGGCGGGTCCAAGTCACTTGGCATACCACATGCCCCGCTTGACCTTGATCACGTGCGCCTTCCATAGCCCTTGTTTATCTTGGGCCTTGTCCAAGTCCAATTATCTCACCCGGACTCCATGACAGCCCTGGACCTTGGTTCTCCTAATTAAGTCCTGGTCTTCCTCGCCGTTGACCATCGTTGACTCTGGAGCCACCTGCACAACAATAGATCAAGCAAAATATTTTCGGGAATAAGTTCATTCCAACCTGACCCACATTAGTCATAAACAGAACATGTAGCACATACACACTATTACCATAGCCCTCGGCCAAATCAACAAAGTTCAACACATCCACTGTTCTTGAACTCGCCATGGCCGTTAGACCGCCAACCCTCAGCCAGTCTAGCTGCTTCCCAAATCCTAAAACACCCATCTTTAAACTTTTCGATAAAACTCTATCTAGTTTTGTGTTCAGTCTCCGTTTTCAAAGAAACCAAGAGCAAACTCATCCCCAAACACTCACACATAAGTGTTTGGAGCCAATCCTCAAAAGCTCACACGGCCGGTTTGACCTCCCGACCTCGGCGGTCTATCCGCTTACGACCTGGCAGCAGCACTGAATTCTGTTCAATATCAAAACCAAACTCGAACTTCAACAACACATACAAAATACAGTCCATTACTCATCACAAACTATCAATCGACTTTCACATGGTCTCACACGTGGTCATGCCGGGCCCAAAGGGAAAGGCGATGGTCAGCTACTGTAATGCCCTGGAATCAAATCGATGGAATTGAGAAGAAGTTGGGGAGGAAAATGCACTTTGAAAGAATAGAAATTCCATTATTTGAGGGGGTTTTCAGCTATATCGTGGCAACCTGGGCCTTGGGCCAAAGCCCAAGAGGCCCAAGAGGGGGGCCGGCCATTGGGGGGTGTCCTCCCCCTAACCCTAGCCGCCCCACCTCTCCCTCCACCCCCCCCTCTCCAACCGGCCACCACCCTCCTCCCTGCAGTGCAGCAATTTTGTTCGTCAGATTTGGGTAAGTTCCGTACGTTTTTTGATCTTCTCACCTCTTAGAAAGTTGTAGCCCTTGATCTTAGCTTTCTTTTGGCACCGAGATCATATGATTTGGAGTTAGGGTTTAGGATATATGGTAGTTTTACCGCGACTGTTCAGGAGAGCTGACGTGATTTGGCATATTTTATTGTCGGGCCATTATGACTTACTTAGAAGCCGAATCTGGTATTTTCGTCTTCTAGAGTTTTGTTCCTGATGTCGTTATATTTCTTTTGGCACCAAGATCACTTGATTCCGCCTTACGGTTTAGGAGATATGAATTTTTAACCGCGCGCTGTCCTGTCTGCCTGAGAATTTGGAACTGTCGGTTTTCCCCTCGGTTTTGTCCAAATTAGGGGCCGAATCAGAACCTTCACCCAACTAAGTTATTGTAGCTCTCGAAATTATCTTTCCAAGTTGATAAGGATCATTCTCAGTGGATCAGTAGGCTAAAAGTTACGCCGTTTTCTTTATTACTGATCTGTATTCTGGACAGACGTAGATGTGTTGTGTTTAGCTGTTAATTAGCCCTCTATTTTGGCCGAATCAGGGGATTCCGCCAACTAATATTTTGTAGCCTGATCTGTTTAGTTTCAGTGAGCACTAGTTTCAGGTCTTTTAGAGTTACAGATAATTAATGGTGAATTTTCTCGTACAACTGCCTGTAGATCGATAATCTGGACTTTTGGCGTAGAGGTCAAAACGAACATTTGGGCGTGTGGGTTGATTAGAGGGTATCATAGAACTCGTGTTATTATGTTATACCCTGTTATCCTTATTCCGTGACAATGATTGCATAGGCGGTGAGGCGGTGAGTGGAAGGACACCTTCGTTGCTTTCCAGTACGTCACAGCACGGGAGGCAAGTGCAATGTTTAACTTGTGTGAATTTGATGAATGCATGATAATTTGGTAACTTATGAATATTCCTGTGATTTGAGCATGATGTGGTAGATTTCAATACCTTCTTCTGTGATAAATTGAGATGAAGTTCAAGTTATGCATTTCATTCCATGCACACATATTTCCTTTGCCGTCCACGGGAGTGGAAACTGGATTAAGTCCCATTAATTCCAATATGGGCATGTGAGACCCACCATTCCAATGTGGGCAACGTTGACCACCATTCCAATGTGGCAACTTCGGACACCCGTATGAAACGTTCTTCATACGGTGATTGGGTCCCCGTACTTTGTGAAGTACGGGCTTAAGTGAACACCGACGGATGTGTCACTAGTTATACCGGTATAAACATGTGGAAAGTCCATTCTCCTTCGATGCATTCATTCATACCATGCTTTCGCAAATTCATGGAAGTAAATGAATTACTTGGAAGATTGTTCGATTCGATATTCTTTGTGAATGTATATGTTGTGCTTCTTGAGTTTCGACTCACTCTTGTTTTTATTTGTTTTAGGTGAATTCCAGTGAAACTGTGCCTGCGGGAGGGTGTAGTCCAAGGACGTTCCACGCACTTGAATAAATCATTCATTCGTTAAAATTCTATTTACGTTTATTCAGTTTAATTATAATGTAATGGATTGTAGTAATTGTCACTTGGAGGTTCATTATTCTCGCTTTGGTTAATTCTTGTTTTAATTTATTGATGAACTGTTATTAAGCTCTAGATTGTTACCTTGATTAATCGTTTCTTTAGCATTGATAATCTTAGGAATTGAATAGTAGGTTGGCCTGTTAGATGACATCTTGTCTTCCGAATAGACAGGGTGTTACAGCTACAGGAGGCGGAGGCTGTCTGCGACCGCCTAAATCAAGATCCGGCATATCGCCAAACACTATTATTGTTGCCTGGTGTGCGTTCTGTTACGTGTGAGATATAGTAAGCTTCCTACACGAAGCTTCTATAATTTAACGATTCTATAATTTAACGAAAAGTCATGGGCACATCAGGTAAGATTACAAGGACCCATCGCCTTCACCAAGAAGAAGCCCCGTACTAATATAGTGTCATACTACGGCGTTAGACATTGCATCCATCGTCCGTAGTTCTATTATACTCCACCTAGTATGTTGAACTGTATGCTTAGTTACTCTTTTTGTTCACAAAAGGATGATGCTTTTTTGACTTTTCAAGGTCCACAAGATAACGCTACGATCACTAAATTCTATCATCATATTTTTAAAAAAATTGTAAAAGTAAAATGCTATGGAAGTATTTTTGTGACAAATTTACTTATACCATTTTCCTATGTGAAAACAATATATTTTAGATAATATATTTAGTCAAAATTCACGACCTATTTTTTCTGAAGTATCGTTTATCAATAATATATGTTTTTCATTCCGCTGCTTGGTACATCCTCCCTGTCAGCTGCCAGCCCTTACTATGTTCGGGGCAGCTTTGATGTTTTTCGGCTTATAATGTACAATAGCTAAACCTCAGAGTCCAGAAAATACATATAAACTTCACTACTTTATATACACTTCATTTTCTCACAATTGATTGGTGGCTAAGGTGATAATTGCCTTGGAAACAAATTTTGATGATATAATAATTTACCTTAAACATATTACAAAATTGGAAGCTGCTTATACCATAGTCGTGTTCGAAGAAATAGAAACTCAGGAAAGATTTAGACAGATTTGTTGAGTTCAGCAGCGAGGCTATTTTTAGTAGCCTGCCATAACGGGAGCATCATACTTTATCATCCGAAGATCGACAGAATTGCTTGTTCGCTAATAATTTACCCAAATTGGATACAAGTATCAGTAAAACGACAACAGGTGAAATTGACTAGTCGAGCCTCTCAATTTTAGTTGTTGCATCCAGTATTTCCTGACCAGTAAGCAGATTTGCTATCAACACCT
The DNA here is from genome assembly GCA_036346395.1 of Hsuehochloa calcarea. Lineage (NCBI taxonomy): Eukaryota > Viridiplantae > Streptophyta > Magnoliopsida > Poales > Poaceae > Hsuehochloa > Hsuehochloa calcarea. The sequence goes on from CM070606.1 coordinate 34,836,504, forward strand.
GACAAAATAGATAGTTAGGTCAACATAATTGCACTTGGTTGTAGCACCAAAACCTAAGGCCTGTTGAAAAGAATATATATCTACAATGCCGCCATATTTTTCCCACTACAATTTTTCGGGAGAATTCAACAATATACCACTGGCCAAGTTGAGCACCCATTAAACTGGTGAATTTCTTCTGTATATGTATTCCAAACCAAAATGAAGCTCTTCACGAGAACTTCAGGTTGCTACCCACTACAAAACATCAAGGCAATGGAGACAGTAACGGTTAAGGATTCTTCCAACAAGACTGTTGGATTCAGGAACCAGCGCAGATGTAATGCTGTTCCAGAGATGGAACGTGGTAGAGTCATTCACAATCCTAGAAAACAGAACATCATGGTGTGCTCTTTCAACCTTGTCATCTGGTTCTGAAAAGTACCTGCAGTACATCAATACCACAATGAGCATGCATATCGCAAATTAACTAGTACTCAACTTCCAGCCAAATATCTGAAGAGTCGACAATTACTTTAACAATATTTTTTCTAAACATGTATTGTAACAATGATACATGTACATAATAAACTTTTAGGAGGGCTGACATGCGTTTGGTGACTTTAATTGTTGAGTTCAGCAAATGAGTAAACAGTTCAGGATCATCAAGCCTAGTTAGCAAATAAAGACACTGTCGCATGAGTGTGAATCGTGGGGAAAAAAGTTACATTTTGTAATGGTAGACAACTTAGATGAGTGAATTTTAATAAAGGAAATTTGGAAAGCCTGACTGAGGCAAAAGTACAATATTAAGTGTAAATATTCTAGTTTGAAATGTTTGTGTTGCTGGTTGAGATGAAACTTTGATGTATAGACTCACAATTATAAAACTTCCTATGGAATATTGCTTCCAAGTTCCAAAAAGTAAATCTGAACAAATTGAGCGGCCTTGCAAGCACGAATAGATGAAGAAACTACATACCTCGTAATATCTGTAGAACTTATAGGGTAAAATGTAACTGAGGGCTCCAACTTTATGTCAAGATGCCCCCTGTTTTGATCAGCTTTGTCTGAAAGATTTTGTATTACTCTTGTCATAAGTTCAGCGCCATTCCACTGCGATAGAGTATCATCATATGTTGCATAAAATTCCTTCAGGCACTCCACCAAGAATGGGCTGCGGTTGGCATAATAAGGTGTGAAACTACATGTACGGCTGTAAACAAGCCGAGCTCGAATGAGCCTGAGTTGGGGTCCAAGCTTGGACCTGGCCTCGAGCTCGGCTCGGCCCAAGCTCAAGTAGACTCGAGCTCGGTTCGAGTAAGCTTGATAACAGTAAAAAACATACAACAATTTTCAACAATTAGAAAAGCTCGAGTAGGCTCGAGCTCAAGGGAAGCTTGGTAACAGTTAACATGCAACAAGTTTTAACAAAATAGAAGGGCTATTTGAGCAATTTTCAACAAGATAGGAGGGCTATTCGAGAGAAGCTCGGTAACAATTACATTTGAGCTCGGCTCGTTAAGGCTCGCGAGCTTGAGATCATGCTCGAGCTCTGTTCGTTTGGAGCTCAAGTCGAGCTCGAACCGTTCGCGAGCTTCGAGCTTTTTTTACAGCCCTAACAACATGTGTGCAAGCAGTAGCTAATCAAACAAAAGAGCATGAGAACATTATGTAAAGCGTGTGCATCTGACACATATATCCATCATGCTTTGTGTTACAATTAATTCCTTGCCTTTTCAAACAGTTCACAAAACACTCAAAATGGTACTTTCAGGATTTTGTGCTTCTCATCTGTGATTCACGCAATAATTCTTAGCACTTAACTGTAACAAGAAAAAAAGACCAAAATAACAGGAACAACAAATTTTATTTTTTTCAGTGAATTAATAGAGTATTAATAGATATGAACTTCATGTGTGTGTTGCCTATGACGTGATAGTATTAACTTGGGATGCAGAAACTTGTTTTACTGCATCATTGCATGTCATTTGAGATGTCCCAAAAAAATGAACAAAAAAACTTGCAAGGAAAATAACATACCGAGCCGACTAGAATTAGGACCTTGATGGGTAACTGACGAAAATCAATGCCTAAATTATAATGCAAACTAACATTGCATGCCATTTGAGATGTCCCAAAAAAAGGAATAAAAAACTGTAGCAAAGAAAGTAAAATACTATTACCTCTGCTTTTCGAATGCTAATACAGCACCACTAAAACTGGAATTTCCAGAAACCTGTTTTACTGCACCAATGGAATTCCGGAATGATTTCAAAGGTTTAAGTACAATAACATCAGAGTCAAGGTATATTCCACCATATCTGCATACAGAACAAAGAGACATAAATCAGTCATATTCTTCTTCACAGAGAAAAAGGAATTAAAACTGTACTCATGATTACATTTATGTTCTGATGAAATATAAGTATCTCATTCATCAACATGCAAGTATTCAGATTTACCATGCTTTTGGTCCAGTAATATAAAAAGTGTGATAAAAGGCAATTTATCAAAAGGTAGTCTCAAATAAAATTTGCTGATTAATTATGTTCTTGTTGAGGGGAAGGTTGATACTGATATCTAAAATGCATGGTTTTAGCCTCGTATTCGTTATCATCTGTTCATCTGTGAAAATAAAGACACCCCCTTTTGAAGATATGTCAACTTCTCAACTGTTTTCATGGCGGTGTGTAATAGTAATACTGATCTGGCCTAGGAGAACTGAGAATGAGTGTTTTCAGCTAAAGTTTGCTTCAGCAAAATTTTAAGGTGTCCACTCAGTAAAGAGAACAATCGGATCCATTTAGTTAAATTGTTTCCGGCAATTCAGTATGAACTTCATTCTGATTTGTTGTGATGTTTTAAAGTAACAGTTTGAGATGCTTGATTGTCTGTAACTAATTCTAAACAATTTTGCGCTTCAATTTGTCACTATTTATGTTCTGCTTCTTACTCGTGTTAGTTGTGCACTTGTACTGTAAGAGCTCGTGGTTTTTGCCATGGTTATTAAGGCGGTAAGGCGAGGCGACTCACCCCCCACACACCTTTTAAGCGGCAAGACGCGAGGCGACACCTTACACATCCTAAGGCGACAATGCAGAGCAGCAGGTTAGAAGAAGAAGCCAGCAGCCAGCAGGTTGGAAGGCCACAAAATATCACGACAGCAGGCTAGAAGGCCGCAGAAGATCCGGCTGCCCGCCTGCCTTTTCTTTCCCCACGCCCGGCAGCCTTTTCTTACCCCACGCCCGGCCGAGCGCGTGCGGCTCCTCCTGCTGCTCCTCTCCCACAACGACGAGCCGCCCCGCCTCCTCCCTGCTGCTCCTCTCCCGCAACGCCGAGCCGCACTGCCTCCTCCCTTCTGCTCCTCTCCCACAACGCCAAGCCGCGCCGCCTCCTCCCTCAACGCCGAGCCGCGCCGCCTCCTCCCTGCTGCTCCTCTCCCACAATGCCACCTCCTCCTTGCTCCTCCTCCTCCACTGCGCCACCGACAAATAGAAGCCCCAGATCTCGCGGCCGTGGTGGTGGCGACGAGCGGAGAGCAGCGACCACGGCGACGCAGTGATGAAGAGGAGTGATGATGACGACTTCGGCAAGCATCAACCACGGTGGCGGCGATAGTAACGACGGGAAGCAAGACGGCGGCTTAGGTTAGCTCTCCTTCTCCCCTTTAATCCAGATCTGGGTTTGGTTGTGGTTGCTGGAGATGGGCGAAGGGGATGGGCTGGAGACGGGCGACGGGGACTGGCGACATGCGATGGCAAGGCAACGGGCGACGACAAGACGGGGCGACGCCTCAACCCTGAGCTGCGCCTTACCGCTTAGGCTTGCATTAGTTTTACTGATCTGGAGTGTTGTTAGAGTTGATAAAAGCTGTTCATCTGACTTCAATGGTATTGTCGATCATATGTTTCCTAAGAGAGATTCTTTTGTCAAGAGTTCATTGCTGGTATGGATTCATCTACATGGATAATTTGATTTCCTTTTTAAATGGAACTATGGAAGAGTTCATCATCTCTCTAGATTCTTTTAACAGACAGTAAAGTAAACGATCCATGGATCTCAACAAGCTTTGCACTAGTCTGTAGTTATTTTATTGTCTTACCTGAAAAGAGCAGCAAGGCGTACTAGCTCACTGTAATGCAAGGGGTAGTATATTGTCTTCCGCCATTCATACCACACAGATGCAAAAATGTGGGTTGGAGTACCCTGCAAAAGTTCATCAAGATTTGGCACTGCAACTGCAACTTTGTATCTGCAAGATGAGGAAATCAACTTTATGACTAAGCATGCACATGTCAACACAAATGTGGCTAAAACAATTCTGAATAGGATCGATAGCAGGCAAAGTTCATTGTACTAGTGGTCGCATACAAACCAAATACAAGTTACAGTGTCCAACACCTAAAGTTTTAGAGTTCATATGTAACTCTAAATGAATAGATGCGAGAAATATTAGCTTAGTTCAAATTACAGAAGTTACAGGAGAACTATAAACAAGTAGGGCAGTTTATGTTGTAGTAGGAGCCAGCTGTCAGTATTTCTGTTGCCGGACTGTAGGTCACCATATAAGAGGCGTACAGAGCAAGATGAAGCACGTTGACATTCTCACAGTGCAAGAGGATGCTGCGGATGGAACTAACATGGAGGAAAAAAAACTCAGGGATGAGGGAAAAAGAAAGGAAATCACTTGGTATGGGGCTTAACTGTAAATAGGTATAGTCGTACAGATGCTAACTTAGAAGGATGGCAGTTTGGCAAAAATTAACTAAATCTACGACAGTCAGGAAAAACTATTGGATTGAGTTCTCAATGTCAATAAAGAATTAAAAATACAATGGCTATCGGGAAGAGCTCGACTGTCGGTTTGGTAATCAAGCAAAGCATAAAGCCACCATACGCCATCGGCCATTGAAACAAAAGGTGGGAAAATTCAGATTGTAGATATTTTAAGATGATTCAAAACTTGATGCCGTTTGCTTATTGGGTACATATGTAAACACTCCATCAGTCAAAAACAGCAAACTTTTCTTGGTGTATGACTCATCCAAAGAGCTTTCAATATTTTAGCATCTAAAATTCTTGTGTATGCAGTATGCTTTAAAGAAATACTGCAGCACATAATCCACAAAGAACATGCATAGCTTAGTTATGTCTTGCTCTTTTCAGAATGAAGTTCGTTGGGATTTCGGACCATCAAATATGTATATTCTGAACAGACTAATGCTGAACCAAATTTATGGACTAGGACTACAACCATCAGATTGCCTTTTGAAGGAGATGAGTTCAGAAAGACGACTCAAGTGGTGGGAAAGGTTAAAGTTGGATAGCAAACCGAAAATGCTAAGCAGGTATCTAGGTGCATCATTTGTGACATTTGAAAATGTCAATTAACTCGATCTAGGTTAGATGTGTATCAGCCACCAAAAACTTGCTCAGATTTTACTTCGCATGTCAATGATAAAACTGTTAAGATGCATAACCTAACAGGTGAAGGCTGTTAGGAATAGCAACTTGTATTTTCAAGGAGCCAATGGGCCAGTATATATAGACAAGTACAGGAGGTGAATATGCAAATAACCCCTCATAACAATGGGGAATAACACAACTATACATATATATCTCTAACACCCCCCTCAAACTCATGGTGGATCAACAACACTGAGTTTGGAAAGGTAGAAGCCGTGTTGTGCTCGAGTCTGGTCCTTCGTAAAGAAATCCGCTATCTGAACCTCGGAGGGCACATACTGAAGAGCAATCACCTGATCATGCACACAAGACCTCATGAAGGAAGCATCAACACCAATATGCTTAGTGAGCTCATGCTTCACAGGGTCATGGTCAATACTGATAGCACCTGTACTGTCTGACAAGAGAGGAGTTGGTGTAGTGACAGAAACACCAAAATCCTCAAGTAACCACCGTAGCTAGGTAATCTCTGCTGTCAAGAGAGCCATAGCTCGTAACTCAGCCTCTGCACTCGAACGGGATATTGCAGTCTGTGTCTTCGTCTTCCAGGCAATGAGAGAACCACCAAGAAAAACACAGTAAGCAGAGATAGACCGGCGATCAGATGGATCGCTGGCTCAAGTAGCATCCGAATAAGCCTGAAGCTGTAACGAGCTGGAGTGTGAAAAGAAGAGACGGCGAGAGATAGTCCCACGAAAGTATCGCAGAACTCGAAGAAGGTGGCTGCAGTGGACCTGAGTGGGAGCAGAGACGAACTGACTCAGAATATGGACTGGATAGGTGATATCTGGACGAGTAACAGCAAGGTAGACAAGACTCCCAACAAGATGACGATAACGAGTCGGATCAGAAAGAGGTTCACCATCAGAAGGCCGGAGATGAACATTGAGCTCCATGGGAGTCTCAACAGTACGCTGATCAGTGAGAGGCGCGATCAAGAAGATCCTGAATATACTTCTCTTGGGACATAAAGAAACCATCTGGAGTGGAAGTAACCTCAATCCCAAGGAAGTAACGAAGAGGACCAAGATCCGACATAAGGAACTGCTCACTCAGACGGGCCTTGACAAAGGCAATGTACTCAGAATCATCTCCGGTGATGATCATATCATCAACATATAGAAGAAGAAGAGTCCGACCACGAGACGAAGTGTGGACAAAAAGGGCAGGATCATGATCACTAGCTGAGAAGCCAGCAGCAGTGACCACAGAGGAGAAGCGCTCAAACCAAGCACGAGGGGTTTGTTTAAGCCCATAGAGAGAGCGACGAAGACGACAGACCATGCCCTCAGGAATAGAATACCCAGGTGGCGGATGCATGTAGATCTCCTCACGCAACTCGCCATTAAGAAAGACATTCTTGACATCAAGCTAGAAACAAACCAATGGCGAACAGACACTCACCGAAAGAAGAGTGCGGACAGTGGTCATGTGGGCCACAGGAGCAAAAGTCTCATCGTAGTCACGACCATGCTCCTGCTAGAAGCCACGAGCAACAAGACGCGTCTTATAGCGCTCAAGAGAGCCATCAGAGCGAGTCTTAATCTTATAGACCCACTTACACGTGATGGGACGAGAGTAAGATGGAAAAGGAACAAGATCCCAAGTACCAGTATGCTCGAGGGCAGCAATCTCCTCAGCCATGGCATGATGTCACTCAGGGTGAGTAACAGCATCCCGGTAGGAGATAGGCTCATGGGTAGCTGCACCAGCAAAACCAAAATGGGCAAGAGGCCGAATCGACTGACGATGGCGGAGACCGTAGCGAGGAGATGACGGCCCATCAGGGGAAGATGGAGCATCAGGAGAAGATGAAGCATCAGGGAAAGATGGCTCATCTGGAAGAGCCTCAATACGAGGTCGACGAGTGTAAAAGAGAGTGGGAGGAGCCTGAGGAGCCGCAGGGGACGAAGTAGGCGGTGAAAACGGCGGAGAGGCCTCAGGAGGTATATGTGGAGACTCAGTGGGACGGGTGGACGAGGGAAAGACAGAGATAGGTGTATCTGGAAAAGTCAAAAAAGACAGAGACTCCACAGAGGAAACCGAAGAAAAGGCAGGACATGGGTAGGAGGGATGAGAATCGTCAAAAGTCATATCCCGAGAAATCCGCATCCGTCGACCAACAGATCCCAAAGCCGATAGCCCTACGCTTGCAATCGTATCCCGAAAAACACACTCAACGGTGAGCGATCGGTTTAGTGCGTTCTCGAGGTGCAAGGAGAACGTAGCAAACGCAGCCAAACAGACGATGGCAGAGTAGTCTGGAAGAAGACCACAGAGACGCTCAACAGGGATCTCACCCTGAAGAGCAGAAGAGGACTAAATGTTGACGAGATAGGTGGCAGTGGAAACAGCCTCAGCCCAAAAGTGAGGTGGAATAGAGGCAGCAATCATCAGGATACGAGCCGTCTCAAGGAGGTGATGATGCTTGCGCTCAGCGACACCATTCTGAACATGAGCACCAGGACAAGAGAACTGAGCAAGAGTGCCCTGCTCAGCAAGAAAGCTGCGCAGGTAACGAGAGAGGTACTCGCCAGCAGAGTTAGCACGAAAAACACGAATAGGAGTGGAAAACTGTGTGCGTAGCAAATTGTTTATAGATAGACAAGGCCTCACTACGAGAAGACATGAAATATATCCAAGTGTGGCGAGAGAAGTCATCTATAAAAATGATATAATATCGATGGCCCCCTTTCGAAAGGAAGGAGCGGACTAAACATCTAAATGAATAAGATCAAATGGTCGCTGAGACACTGACTCACTATGAGAATAGGGAAGCTGAATCTGTTTCCCTAACTTACAGCCCTGACAATCTAAAGATACGTCTCCTGAGACAGACCCCAGAAGACCACGACGGACTATGGATAACAAACGAGATCCACACAGATGACCAAGACGGTGATGCCATTGCTGGAAAGAGCTGGTAGACGGAGTGGCAGAAGCAGAAAGACTGGCGGCAACGGTGGCAGCGGAAGGAAGATGAAGCCAGTCAAGCTCCCAGAGACGCTGTAAGTCAAGGCGCCAAGGGCCAGAACCAACCAGAGCCCCCGTGTGGCGGTCCTGGACACAACAAGAGTCAGAGTCAAGAATGACCCGACAGCCAAGGTCAGTAATATGTCCAGCAGAAAGAAACTGCATAGTTAGGCGAGGAACGTGAGCAACAGAAGGAACATGAAAGGATGAGTTGCTAAGAGGTCCTCGACCAGAGACAGAAAGAGAAGTATCATCAGCAGTAAGAACACTGGCAGGGGAATCAAGAGATGTAATGAAAGACAAAGTGGAAGAATCAGAAGTCATGTGAAAGGATGCTCCTGAATCAAGAATCCATGGGGAGGTACCTGACTGTGTAAGAGGTGGTTTCTCATTGCCCGAAGAGTCAGTAGCAGAACCTGCAGAACCTGTTGAGGAAGAACATGAAGCGGCAAGCAGGTGTTGAAGTCTGGCTATCTCTTGCTCAGTAAGAGAAACTGCTGAAGGAGTCGATGCACACGTCGATGTAGAAGCACCGGTGCCAGTGCTAGGAGAAGAACGGCGTGAAAGATGTCGCTGCTTCTTATAGCACTGGGACTCAATGTGGCCGACCTTGTCGCAGTAGGAGCAGCGAGGACGGCCACCACCACCTGTGACAGCCGTTGGAGGAGGCAGTGTACTAAAATGTGGAGCAGTCGGTGTAGCAGGTGGACAAGCGGCGAGCACGAAGAGGAGTGGCATCAGACCAGCACCACTCAGACGAGTCTCCTCTGCACATATCTCGGTAAGAGCCTCCAAAATAGTGACACGAGGGTGGCGTGCAAGAAGCTGGGCACGCCTCTGCTCGAACTCAGGACGAATGCGAGTAAGGAACTCGTAGACACGCTGAAACTCCAGTCGGCCGCGTCTGACCAGAGCGGCCGAGCAGGGCGACAACCAAGGTCGCGAATAGAGTCGGTGGCGCGAACGGTAACTCGAGCATAGAAGGCGTCAACGGTAGCATCACCCTGCTTGAGAGTGCTCTGACGAACCACCGACAGTAGAGAACATCTCGGAGGGTTCATAGCGCCGAAAGGTGAGTCCACATCCGGGCGGTAGAAGAGAGTCCCACAACCTCAGAAGAAAACTGAGGCTGGACACTGGCAATGAAGACAGTAGCAACTCGAGCGTCGTCGTCGCACCACTGAGTGTAGGCGGTCAATCGATCCATGTAGGAATCCAGAGCCTCTTGGTAGGCAGAGGCGACCTTCTCATCAAGGCGGCCAAGAAGATCGGCGGCAGCGACCTTGTGTTTACCGTCGAGCGGCCGCAATGACGTAAACTCGTCGGGGAGTAGGGCAAAGCGGCGGTGACATCGCCGAGAACGCCCGAGGCGAAGACCACGCATGTGGATGCGCATGTGAGACACGAAGTCGGTGCAATTAACACCATCGAAGATCACCGGACGATGAGGAGAAATGGTGCCCGTTGGTAGGCGCGGCCATGGCGTGGCGACTAAACAACGAAGTCTAACGGCGGTCTTTGGGCCAGGCGGCGGCTAGAACAGCGTTTTTGGTTCAAAATAAATAACAGAGCTTCTCTTTAAAAGGACCGGGCCGATTCGTCTGGCCCAAAGAAAAGCAAAGCGCGTGGGGGAGAGGAACTAGGGTTCCTCACTGTGTCCATGGCGGCGGCGGCGAGCGAGGAACCGGCGTGCGGCAGGCGGTGACCCTCAGCGATGGCCCCGGCGACGATCGGCGAATCGATCGGAGCGTCGGCGTCCGGATGGAAGCGGCGGCCCTCGGCGATGCCCCAATGAGCGGAGGCGAGCGTCGGGGCGGTGGATCTCCCGGCGACGGCAATTAACGACAACGACAGTGCGCAAGCGAAGCGACCTCGGCGGCGGCAACAACAACCGTGATCGGTTCAATGATAAGCGTCGAGTCGGAGGAGAGCCTTGAGGTAGAGACTCGTAAGCGGTCTTAGGTTCGGAGAGGTGGAAGCGGAAAGCGAAGGCGGGCGGGCGGCCGGATCCGCGTCGGCCGAGAGAAGGAAGCCGGCAGCAGCGGCAATGGCAAGGGGAGGGAAGCCGGCGACGGAGGCAGACGGCCTAGCGGCGGCGGCGGCTAGGGCACGGAGGAGGACGAGTTGCGCGTTCGGAGGTAACCCTATTGGGCTCTGATACCATGTTAGGAATAGCAACTTGTATTCTCAGGGGGCCAATGGGCCAGTATATATAACAAGTACAGGAGATGAATATGCAAATAACCCCTCATAACAATGGGGAATAACACAACTATACATATATATCTCTAACAAAGGCATCCTTTTTTCCTGGTGGAGCAACTAATGCAGCCAATGTTATAGTATAGATAAATTATCTCTGATACCTTAAAGTCTTAAACATTATATAAGAATCTTATATGGTACTAATCAAATTATTTCATGTTTTAAAATTTTAAGTTGGAAGTATGAATTTTCTTGAGTTTGTCATTTAGTGCTAGCTACTAAAATTAGCTCTTCTGATTAATCAAATACTACAGATATGGACACTAGAGTTGTGCATCGATAGCATACGCAGAACCGTGAAATTAGCAATAAAGAAGCCCCAGGGAGGAAAAAACATAAAACATACCCTTCTTTCACAAATTCCCGGAAGAAGTCCAGCTCCAGCGTCTCCGATAGCATGACCACGCAGACGTGAGGGTGCTGCTGGAGCAGGCTCTCCAGCCCACGCTGGTGCCGAACACCGTACGCCCACTGCGGGCTGTTCCACACCATGAACACCCTCATGGAGCATTTGCCATGCTCAAAGAACCTCTCCATGAACTCTGAGAACCCCAAATGTGGATCAATCCGCGGGAAGTATCCCCACCTTCTTCCCTCCCCGTGCACCTCCTTCACAGTAGCTCTCATTTCCTGCTTATTATCAGATGATTGGAGGCTCCGCCTCTCAAAATTCTTGGGCGCGACCTTCTCGACCTCGGCGAGGAGCATCCGCTGCACCATGCGATCGCCGCGGGTGAGAGAAGTGAGGCCGGGGCTGTCCGGATCCTGGAGCAGAGGGTGGTTGCGCGGATTGAGGAATTCCAGGTTGGACCGCAGCATCCGATCGCGCCGGAGGTAGTCGGCCTTCCCCTCCAGCCACCGCGCCCACCCCGCGCGGAGCCGCGTCTCGGCGCCGCCGGAGCCGGGCTTAAGGAGCAGCGCGTCCTCGACCCCGCCGATGGACGAGATCTCCACCCGCAGGTCCAGATCCACCGGCTCGTCGTCGGATCCGAAGGCGGCGGCGGCGATCCGATGCGGGGAGTCGAGGTGGGGTAACCCCGCGGGCAGGGGGTCACCGGCGGCGGGGAGGCGGAAGGGCAGGCGGGCGACGCCGGCGGCGTGGTCCCAGACGAGGGACGCGGCGGCCGCGGAAGCGGAGACGTCGTCGGCCGCGTCGGCGGCGGCAGAGTCCTCGTCGAGCACGTCGAGCTCGTCGATGCGGTCGTCGTCGGGATTGAAAACAGCACCGCCCTCGGTGGCGGCAGCGGTGGTGGTGGTTGTGTTCAGGGTGAGGTCGGGATCCAGCGCGGCGACCACGACGTCGTCGTCGTCGTCCGCGAGGAGGGTGGAGGAGTTGGAGGCGGCGGAGGTGGAAATGGAGGAGCGGGAGGAGAGGGGGAAGGGGGAGGAGGACGAGGAGAGGCGAGAGTGGAGAACGGCGAGGGAGAGGAGCAGGAGGAGCGCCGCGATGACGGCGCAGAGCTGCGGGCCCAGGCCGGAGCGCCGCCGCGCGGGGTGGGAGTGGGAGCGCGGTAACATGCTTGCGATTTCGGAGGGGGAGTGCGTTGTGACGCAGCTTTCCCCTCTCCCCTCCCCCCGCGACGCAACAGCCGCGCGTCTGCAGCTGGGTTTTCTTCGTGTATAAACCATGCCAGGTGAGGCGGTGGCGCCCAGTCGCAGTCGCGCTCGCGCTCGCGCGGCCTCACCTCACCAACCCCACCTACTACTGCCAGGGAAGTAGACTTGTGTTGTGACTAGAGAGCTTGTGAGAACTGTTCATTGAGAGTTTTTTTTTGGCAGTTTTGATAGCCTGGAAAAGCATGATTAGCTGTCCGTCCAAAACAAAGATAAAAATATCATCACATCGTAAATCCGGCCCTTAAGGGTATTGCACCTTTGTCCGGCCTCAGGGATACAAATTCCCACTCGTCTGATCCCAGGGTACGAATTCACACTCATCAGGTCCCCAGGGTTACTACCCTGTCACACACCGCCACGTTCGGGTCCTAGGGGCCCGGCAAAGGCCTTGTTTGTGCCCCTAGGGCATGGTTTTACCCTCGACCAGCCTTAGGGGCACTGCAGCCCCTTAGGCCGAATTGGCTTCGATATTTCATGCAGTGTTCACCAAGGCGCTAGGCGCTAGTCGGGCGGTGGACCGGCGCCCGGCGCCTAGGCGCCGCCAAGGTGGTCGACACATGCATAGGCGAGGGAGCAGAGAGTCGCCGCGGCGGCGGAGCAGAGTCGGCAGCGGCGAGGCGGGGTAGAGGAGGCGGCAGGCGGGCGGAGGAGTCGACAACGAAGGCGAGGAGGGCAAAGAAGAAGGGAGCAGAGCAGGCACCGGATGCGAGTGGGGAGCAGAGCAGGAGCCAGGAGGCAGCGGAGGCGAAAGGGAGAAGCAGGAGGATCGAGACCTCGAGTAGGACGAAGGAGGTGGTGGTTCGTTCGCTCGACTGCGCATTGGGCGTCAAATCGGTTGGCCCAGCCCAACAACAAGCCCACTTAGTCCTTAGTTCCTCACAGTCACACACGCACCTGCCCCTAATAGCATCGCCGCCGCCTGCCTCCACTCACTCGCACTGCCACCTACCTCTTCCACTCCACACTCGCACTGTCGCCTGCCTCCTCGACGATGTGACGGCGGCTACGGAGGGGCACGACTCCTCCACCTCGACCACTCCACACGCGGGGTGCGGGTGTTGGCCCAGTCCACCAGGTGGCAACTCCTTCACCTCAGTCCATCACCACGCGCTCCTGCGGCCTCGCCTCCTCCGCCTAACCTGCCGATTAGTGGTAAATCGCGGTGGTAGGCTGGTGTCGAGTGCCTAGGCGATCTAGGCACATGAAATTGAAGTTCGTCGTCCATCCATTGTCATTTCATGTGAAGTTATGGAATAAAATTTTAAAAATAAAATTGACGAAATTTCAAAATAAAATTTGAGAGACTTTGCAATGTAATTTATGAATTACATGACGTGTAGCAGTTGGTTACGTGCATTAGAAACGACAGCATGCGTGGATAAAAAACCTGAAAACACTTACGATACATGTGCAAATTCTGTGGAATCAGAAAAAATTAGGATCAAAATTAGTCTTGGCGGCGCATCGGTCCCTTCCCCTTATCTCCTAATTGCCTGCGGTGGCGGCCAATCTCGAAGAATGCCATGTTCTGCGAGACGAGCTGGACGATTGAATGCTGTTAGCAGAATGTAAGGCTAAATAAATAATCATGATGCAAATTGTACATAACTCATCTCTTCGATATGGTGACAAGAGACACTACGATGGTCGCCAGTCTCAGTAGCAGGAGCATTCCGCTTGTCTGATGCACGTTGTACCTGGTCGTACTCAACTTCCTATTCGGGGGTCCTCCACCACCACCCTATTGTCCTGGGCTCCTTATGTGCCTTTTCAAGAGGGTCGTGTACGGAAGGTTTCCAGTGTTCGAAGTTCTTGGGTCGCACCGCGTAGTTGAACATGTACTTCTGCTAAATGAATGTCCTATCGTACATTTCTGAGTCGTCGGTCCATTGGACTGTTGCCATAAAATGCAAGAAAATCTTGCATGTTCGACATTACCTAAAGCAAAAACAACCCAATTTATTGTACACCAAATAACCACATTCCCCAACCTAAGCAAAATAACAACCTTCGGGGTATCTAGTGCAAGAAAACTATGCAAAAGAAACTATATGACTAATTAATTATGAGTAACTAACAACGACTAAGTAATTACAACTACGTAATTACGACTAATTAATTATGGCTAATTATTGATTACTAATTAATTTGTACTATTTACTTAAGCCTGACTAATAACGACTAATTATTGATGACTAATTAATTACCTCTATTTACTTAAGCCTGACTAATTAGGACTAATTAATTACGGCTAATTATTGATGACAAATTTAAAAATACTATGTACTTAACTAATTATGGTTAACTAATTATGATTAATTAATTATGACTAATTAATTGTGAGTTTTTAATTAAGTCTATTTAATTACATCTAAAAATTAGCTAACACTGTCTAAATAATTAGATACGACAAACTAACAACGACTAATTTAATGAAGCCTAATTAATTATGGCTAAATTATTACGTTAATTAAATACAACTATTTTAGTTACAAATTTTAATTACGACTAGTTAACACAACATAATAATTAGACTAACTAATTACGACTAATTAATTAAGACTTCATTAAATACAACTAACTAATTTGCAAAATAAAATATTACTAATTAATTATAACTATTTCAATTACGACTAAATATTTATGACTAACGAACTACAGCTAATTAATTATGACTAAATACTTCAACACTAACTACAAAGTTTATAACTACGAGAGAAATTACCTCCTCTAGAATATCTTCAATTGATGTCGAACTAATTACTCTACTAAAACGAGTGCTAAACATTTATCTAAACAACATGAAATCGGTAGCAAAATAAGAATTAATTTTGGTTGATCGCGCTACCTCTCGCTTGATCGATCCTCTCTCTCTACGCAGAGCGTAATGGTTATGTTGTGGGGGAATGAGAGTGTGTCGCTCAGTTTTATGCCCACACGCAAGCGACAGGACAAAATTGCCGAGTTTTACTTGAATGCGATCCGTTGGGTTTTTCGTGCATGCGGGGGCAGTGATAATACAAATGATGAAAGTAGCCATTTGGTTTTTAAAATAAATAATTCCAAGTGGGGGGTTGTCGTGCCCCTAGGGCCGGCCGAGGCAAAACCAAGCTCCAGGGGCACGAACAAGGCCTTTGTCGCATGCCCTAGAGTCTGGACGTGGTGGTGCGTGGCAGGGCAGTGCCCCTAGGGGCCGGACGAGTGGGAATCCGTGCCCCTGGGGGCGGACAAGGGTGTAGTGCCCCTGGGAGCCAGATTTGCGATGTGTCGCGTCTGTGGTGACATTTTTTCTTTGTTTCAGATGGACGGCTACTTTCGCTTTTCTACGCCGCAACAGTATCAAAATGGCCAAAAACTCCCACTTTAACTCTGTTTTCTTAAGAGTAGCCGGAGGATGGACATGGCATGTGCCAGCCTTGGCACGATTAGGTCCGACACGATTTTAGCTTAGGCAATAATCGGGTTGTGCCGTGCCGACCCAAGCACTGCACGTCAGCCCGGCCGCCGCCGCCACCTCCGCGTCGCGCTGCCGCCATTGCGCCCGACCTCCTCCTCGGTCACCGGTCGTACTGTGCCCTGGGCCGTGCCGGGCTGTCACGTTGGGTCGGGATGCGGACCCAAGCACGACATGGGTGCCCCCAGGCCATGCAGGTCTGGCCCAACTACAGTATAAGCCGGGCCAACAGTTTTGTGTTTCGGATCAGTCGAGAAACACGGCTGCCCATGTCTCTATCGGAGGATGTACACCACAGGCACACCGCAACTCCTAACCAAAGAGCATGTTCGTTGTCTTATTGATCTAAACCAACCGTGAAAACAGTCACCTTCCAAAGGCTCCGTCTAGAATACATAAATTTTGTACAGAACAGAGCCTAAACGGTTCCGCGTACAAGAGTGAGCTAGACTGGGGTTGATGCGGGTAATCAATCACCCACATCTTTGAAGGGTCGGGAAGTACACCTCAATTGACATTCTATTGGAATTTGTTGGAGAGTTTGAGTTTGAGTTAGATATCCCAATCATATGAGATTCGGATTAGGAGATTGTGTAAGGGTCGGATTAGTTTTTTGAGACTATAAATAAATGAGGTGTGGATCCTAAGAGATCAACACACAAGATAAACAACATGGTATCAGAGCCGGGTACTCACCTCAGATCCAAGTCGCCGCCGCCGTTCGTGATTGTTCTGTGAAGCCACCGCCGCGTCGCCCCGTCACCATCCAGATCCGCCGCCACCGCCGCCTACTGCTCAGGTTGCGCCGCACTTGCGGGCGGGCGGGCCACCGCCTCCTGCGGACAACCGCGTGGGCGCTGCTCGGGGCGACGGAGAGAAGAAGCTGCGCCCCTCCGCTGCGACCTCCGCGACTCAAGGCGAGAAGCGACGCTGCAGAGGCCAAGCCACCGAGGAGAGAAGAAGCGAGCGACGCACCGAGGGAGAAGAAACCCGCTCGGCTGAGGGGAGAAGAAAAGCTGAGGAGAGAAGAGGCGACGACGCCGAAGGAGAAGAGGCGACGACGCCGAAGCCGCTCGGCTGAGGGGAGAAGAAAACAAGAGAAGAAGCGACGGCATTTGCGCAGCTGCCGGCGAAGGAAAAAGTATTTGCCGAGCAGACCGAAGGAAAAAGGCCGAAGAGGCCGAAGGAAAAAAAACGGCCGGAAGGAAAAATTCGAGGCCGAAGGAAAAAAATCGGCCGGAAGGAAAAATTCGGCCAGAGGGAAAGGGAAAAAAAAAAAAAAGAGGTACGTGTAGTTATGTATAATTTGGTAAAAGAAAATATCGAGATTCGATGAAATATTAATGCGTGAAGAGTAGCGTGATCGTGGGAGATCGCGGCATATCTTGGTATTAATTGGCATCTCTGGCTATTGAGAAGATGACCCCCGAAGAAATTGAGGCTACGAGGAAGGCAGTGATTGAGACTACTTCCCCGCTAGTAACTCAAGGTGACATAAGAAGCATGTTACAGGATCTCTTCGCGGCGGGTATGATAGGTCAGAGAGTTAGTGCGAGGTCATCGACTTAAAGTGGGCGATGCCAAATGATGTAAAATTAGAAGGAAATAAGAATTACCTAGTTGGTCTAGAAGGGCTCGGCTAATTACGAGGACAAAGGGGTGGAACACTATCATGCAGAGACTTGTGTTGAGCTGCGGACAAGGCGAGCATTGATTGGAGGATGTGGAACACCACCAATTACGTGGTGGTAGCTTGGTTGCTAACCGATGTCTCCATCCATAGCTCGGATGGTGGAGATGATGCAGAGTGCACCAGCAATGTGGAAGACACTAAGCAACATGTACTCCGGGAAGGAAATGTGATGATGATGGTGGAAGTCCAAGGCAAGGTGGAGGCCCTGAAACAGGAGGAGAAGACCGTCCAGGAATATGCTAGTGAATTGCAGCAACTTTGGGCGATTTAGACCATTATGATCCACTACGGTTGACATGTCTTGGTGATATTGAGGTCGGTAGGGTGTGGTGCAACGCAGAGCAGGTACACACTTTCTAAAGGGTCTAAATCCAAAGTTTGAGAGTAGAAGGGCTGCCATGTTTCACTTGGCAAAATTGCCTACAATGGAGGAGGCTATTTCAAATATGGTGCGGGAGGAAGTTCGACTACAGTAATGGGGACAACAACCCGGTCAGTCCGCATATGCCATACACGATGATAGAGAGTGCTACAACTGTGGGATAAGAGGACATCGATTCGTGCTTGTCCTCTCCACGATATGGAGGTCGAGGTGGAGGTCGTGGAGGTCGTGGAGGCCGAGGTGGAGATCGTGGTGGTCGTGGAGGCCGAGGAAGAGGCCGAGCTGGCCCTAGAGCTAACATGGCCCAGACAGAGGAGAACACGTCTGTCACTCTGACAGGCGAACAAGCCATGCTGTGGGAGAAGTGGCAGCAAGGAAAGGCATTAGAGACTCCTCATGATTCCACCTCCTTTGGCAACTTTGCAAACTACGCCCACGTGGGTGAAGGTACTCAGACACATGCACTTGCATCCACATATAAGCACTCTCATATTGATTGGATCATAGATTCGAGGGCATCCAAACATGTCACGAGTTCACGTAGTGCTTTCACATCTTACACCCCATATACTCATTCTGAAACCGTCCAAACAGCAGATGGAACCGCCCAGCTTATTCAGGGTGTTGGATCTGTAGAATGTACACCATCCATTGCCTTATCCACCGTTTTGCATGTTCCCTCCTTTCCAGTCAACCTTCTGTCAGTCAGTTCTATCATTGACCAATTCAAATGCCTTTGTCACATTTGATGGGGATTCATGTTTATTACGGGAGAAGAGAATTGGGAAGAGGATTGGGGCTGGAATAAGGCGTAATGGGCTGTGGTACATTGATCGAGTTGATCGGCATTGGGTGGCTATAGTGGCTATAAGAGGAAACGAGGAAGAAGTCTTATTACATCATCGTCGCTTGGGACATCTATCATTTGAGAATTTAAGTCGGTTATACCCTGATTTATTCAAAAGGGTAGATAAGAGTAAACTTGTGTGTGATGCTTGCGAGTTTGGAAAGCATACACGGTCTACATATAGTAGTATTGGTCTTCGGAGTTATGAACCTTTTATATTAATACACTCGGATGTTTGGGGTCCGTGCTCTGTTACTTCTGTGAGTGGCTTTAAGTGGTTTGTCACATTCATTGATTGCTATACTCGTATGACTTGGATTTATATGATGAAACACAAGAGCGAGGTCCTTGATGTTTCGGGACTTCCATAGGATGACCGCTACTCGATTTGATGCAAAAGTTCGGATTCTCGCTCGGATAATGGGCCCGAGTATGTTAATAATGAGTTTGCAACATATCTCTCAGAAGAGGGGATACTTCATCAGACTACTTGTCCAGGAACTCCATCTCAGAATGGAGTGGCTGAAAGGAAGAACCGACATTTATTGGAGGTAGCACGTTCACTCATGTTTCAGATGAACGTGCCAAAGGGATTATGGGCGAGGCGATGACGGCGGTATATCTCATCAATCGCATGCCATCTCGAATACTTGGGATGAAGTCTCCAATGAACTCCTTTTGGGTCAGCGAGAGTTCAAGGTGCCTCCCAAGGTGTTTGGTTGTGTGTGCTTTGTACGAGATCACCGACCAACAGTTGGCAAGCTGGATCCACAGGCATTAAAATGTATCTTCATAGGCTATTCATCAAGTCAGAAGGGCTATAGATCTTTGGAACCCGTTGAGCGAAAGTTATTTGTGAGTATGGATGTAACATTCCGGGAGTTAGAACCTTACTACACGAGTGGAGGTAATCTTGATCAGTTTTTGGAATTCTCTCCTATCATTGAGGATGAAAGTCGAGAGGGGGAGAACAAAGAGAGTGTTAGTCAACGAGAAGAAGTTATTGTGGGGACAATTCCGTGCCCAAATCTAACAGAATATGCGAGAGATGTGATAACCAAAAAAGACTTAAAAGTTTATCAGCGAAGACGCTTCGGGAAACAGGGGGAGAAACCAAGAGACAGGCAGTCAGCACCTGAGTCAACAACGGTGGAGTCTTTTGAACAACCGGCATTACCACAGCCAGAACAGCCTTCTGAACAGCCAGCCTTGCCGGTTGATCTAGTCCCAAATCCCTCCTCGGGTCTCTCTCCATCAAGTTTCTTGCCTCCCCTTGGGGCGAATGGTAATATTGATTCTAATCATTCCCATCTAGAGTTACCACTTGCACAACGTAGGGAAACTAGAGCTAATGCAGGAAAGCCTCCAGTCCGGTATGGCTTTGAGCATGATATCACAAAGTTCATCTCGTATTCCCATATTTCACCTGCATACAAAGCATTCATTGCATCTCTTCAGACTATGCATGTTCCGAAGGATTGGCGAACTGCTAAGCAAGATCCTAAGTGGGAGAATGCCATGAAGGAGGAACTTAGTGCACTTCAAAAGAATAAAACATGGGATCTTGTTCCACTTCCAGCAGGAAAAAGGGCAGTAGGATGCAAATGGGTGTTTACAATTAAGCAAACTCCTGAAGGCAAGATAGAGAGATACAAGGCACGATTGGTTGCAAAAGGTTACAGTCAAACATACGGAATAGATTATGATGAGACCTTTGCACCAGTGGCAAAAATGAGTACGGTAAGAACGTTGATCTCCTGTGCAACTAATTTCGGATGGCCTCTACATCAGTTGGATGTAAAGAATGCTTTTCTACATGGTGATTTACAAGAAGAGGTATACATGGAGATTCCTCCAGGCTTTGAAAACAGGCAGACTGAGAGGAAGGTATGTAAACTCAAGAAGTCTTTATACGGTCTAAAGCGGTCTCAAGGCGTGGTTTGATAGATTGAGCGTGCGATGCAGTAGTATGGGCTATTCTCGGTGCAATGGAGATCATCTTTGTTTTATAGGCATAAAGGATCACATATCACTATATTAGCAATCTATGTTGATGATATTGTGATTATTGGAGATGATCTTAGAAATCAAGTCCTTAAAGGAAAAATTGGGAGAGGCATTTGAGGTGAAAGATCTTGGACCTCTTCGATACTTTCTTGGGATTGAGATTGCCGTTCTTGAATGGTATAGTTCTCTCCCGGAGAAAGTATGTTCTTGATCTATTTGGAAGAAAGCAGTATGCTTGGTGTCTTTGTCCTATTGCTTCACCTATTGATAGGAATCACAAGTTATGTCTTTGAATCGGAGATCCATCAACAAGGAAGCTTATCAAAGGCTTGTTGGGCGTCTTATCTATTTGTGTCATACAAGACCTGATATTTCATATGCAGTGAGTGTGGTTAGTCGATATATGCATGATCCTAGAACAGGACACATGGATGTTGTCTATCGAATCTTACGATATTTGAAGAATAGCCCCGGAAAGGGCCTTTGGTTCAGAAAAAACCAACATCTGAATATGGAAGGGTATTGTGATGCTGATTGGGCAAGCAGTATGGATGACAGGCGATCTACCTCTGGATATTGCATCTTTGTGGGAGGTAACCTTGTGTCATGGAGAAGCAAGAAGCGAGGAGGTGGTGGCTCGGTCTCTGCGAGAGGCGAGAGTCTGAGCAATGGCGTTGAGTGTGAGTGAGATGATATGGATGAAGGGTTTATTGTCCGAACTTCGAATATGGAAGAATAATCCCTTAGTACTGCATTGTGACAATAAATCTGCAATCAACATTGCTAACAACCCAGTTCAGCATGATCGTACCAAGCACGTTGAGATTGACAGATTCTTCATTAAGGAGAAGCTCGATGATAGGATACTGAAGTTGGAGTATGTCAAGTCTGGTGAACAATTGGCTGACTGTTTTACTAAAGGGTTGGGTCCTAGTGAGTGTTATACAATATGTAACAAGATGGGCATGATTGATATTTTCATTACCATCTTGAGAGAAGTGTTGGAGAGTTTGAGTTTGAGTTAGATATCCCAATCATATGAGATTCGGATTAGGAGATTGTGTAAGGGTCGGATTAGTTTTTTGAGACTATAAATAAATGAGGTGTGGATCCTAAGAGATCAACACACAAGATAAACAACAGAATTGACAGACGCCACACCCAACACATCTATGCAAATGTACATCTAGCTAGCCGAGAATAACGGTATCGGAGAAACACACTCCCAACCGTACTACTTAACAACAACGTGCTTCTGCCCCATCGGGGGAAAAAACAAGGTTTGCCTTTTCCTGTTTCGTTGTCTGATCTGTCTCCATCACTCCCGTCCATCTTTGGCCACCCATTTTCGTCTTGTGACTTGACAAACGCGGCTTAACAGCTTCGTATCATCTTTCAGCAAACCGAGGTCCAAAGGTGCGCTGCCCTCTCGAGTCTCGATCGGGGTGCATTTCTAATATCTGCTACTTGAACAAACGCAAACACACATTGAAGCAAACTACGTACTCCTAGCTCTGTAATATCTGCTACTTGAAACAGCGTAATGTATGGTATGACATGGCAACAACTAAAAACAAGAATTACACACCGCCATCCTTCCCTTTCCGCAGTGCGTTATATTCTGAAGCGGATCTAGACTTTGAGCTATGTAAATTATGGCCCGATATATGAAAATCTTACCAACGTTAAAGTCTATAAATTTTTTAAAAAATTCATCAAACATTCAAATACAGTCCAAGAACAGATAGCCCAGCCCGAGGTTTAGAATGTGGCTAGCTCCACCCCTGGTTACATTGTAAAGATCTTCATCTGTGGCACTCCATTTCTGCAGCAATTTTGCCTCTTCGCCTCAGTCTAACAATAAGCAGTAAAAGTACATACCATTGTTTATTTAAAGTGACCCCCTGTTGTACTGCCTATATACTGTTGGGAATTTATTTAAAGTGACCCCTGTTGTACGGCCTATATACTGTTGGGAATTTGTGGAGGACACTTGAATCACGTCAGAAACACTTTTCTAAATTGATTATTTGCACAATGTCTAAATGCTTCGAGGGTGTAGTGCAAATAAGCTATCAGGATAAGACAAGCCTGGATGAAATTTGCACTAAAGCAAAACAAAAAACTCGTCGTGAACAGAACAAGAATGCAACATTGTGAATGCTTCTCAAAAGCTGGAGGGCTTCTTTTTATATAGAGATTGAAAGGATGCGAAATGAAGAGACATGACTCTTCGAATGCACCCTCTAATGAAAGGATGAAAAATAAAGAGACACGACTCTTCGAATGCATCCTCCAATTAAAAAAAGTTTTTCTGACAAAAAACAACTGCATATCCAAGCAATTTGCTAATTGCCCACGTGCCCCTGAGTACCATAAGTGCGTCAATGAAATGCGTCTAAAAGGCGCCAATGGCGCCACACAGTGCACGCCCCGCACACACGCAAGCGCGCGTGTGGTGGAATTATAAATGATAATTTCAGCATATTGGGCACTAGCTCCACCTAGGCCCAATTCTTCTCAAAGCTCATATGAAAGGTAGCTATATAAGTTGATCAAGCTCATCTAAGGGTGGGAAAAAAGCTCGTTAGTGGGGTTCGTTGACTCGGTTTAAAAGTGCTCCAATTAGACTCGTTATTTGGTTAAACATTGAAATGAGTCAATTTCGAATGAAAATGGATTTCACTCTGGCTTAGCTCGGTTCGGCTCGTTAGCTCGGTTCTAAAAATACTTCAAATTATAAATAAAATGATATTAAATCAAATTGTGTCGAATTTGAGAAAAGCTCGGTAAAAGGACTACCTGGCTTGATATCCACCCATAAGCTCATCATTGGCTTTCCATGTGTGACTAAACTTCTTGTTTTGAATACAACTTCTAACAATTTCCCGCTTGTTTTAAAATAAACAAGTTCATACACATTAATAAAATAATATTAATACAGTTAGATATCTTTCGATTTGAACCTAACCTTAGTAAATACATAACAAAGTTTTAATGAAATTAAAGATAGCATAAAAGTTTTGAACCAATTATTCCTTATATCAAAACCGATCATGTATTGCACATATTCTTTACAATGTTCTGCCCACAAAAACCACGCTTAGCACTATTATTGATCATGTGCTCATCCTATATTAATGAAAAATTATGAGAGAAACTCTACTCCCATTTAGAGACGGCACCATCTCATTTTTCATATAGGTGAAATTCTTCCGGTGTATCTGTTACTTATAGATACTTGTCCTCAACGACTGAATCTCATTAAGAGTTAAATACTCAACCCTCAAAACAATAACAACCAACATTTCACAATTAGATAAATGTTGAACCATCCACGTCACAACTTGTTCTTACCCTTTAAACAAAAAAAACTAGTCAATTACTAGTGTTTGATTGGGTTGTCATTGTTAATGGATTTATTATTGAGTTTAAGTCCCATTCCCAAGGAAGTCTTCTTTACCAAGTCTCTTGTGAGAGGTTTAGTAAAGGGATCAGCAAGGTTTACATTTATTCTCACAAATAATAAAGAAATTATTCCATCCTTGATTAATTTTCTTACATAGTCATGTCTTAGACTCATAAGTTTAGACTTATCATTGTACACTCCACTGTACGCCCTAGCTAAATTATCCTGGCTATCACAATGTATTGATAGTGCCAATACATTTTCACGTGCCAGTGGAATTTCTAAAAGAAGATCCCTTAACCATTCAGCTTCTTATCCTACCGAGGTAAGCGCCACAAATTCATATTCCATAGTGGAATGAGTAATTATCGACGATCGAGTCACCAATCTTACGAAATAAAATAGAGGAAAATGACAAAGAGTTCTTGGAAGAGAATGTGATTGCACTTTATTGCTATAAACTGGATCATTTACAGGGGGTGCCTTCGACAAAACGGTGGACTAATCCTAATTACACTGAGAGTAGTGCCTGCTATGCTATTGAATCAGAGTTGGAACATGAATCTAGTGTTGATTGCGATGCTTCAATCCGATGCCTTTGTTTCTTCGTGCTGTCTTTAAATAACCATCGAAGAGGTGGCAGTTACTCCTGGAGAAGAAGCCTGTTAGAAGTGACGCGTCCGGTCGGAGTGTTAGTTACAATTAATGAAACAGAAATTAGCTTCTATGAGACACTCAACTGTATAGTAGTTATCGTCAGTGTCTTAGGACCATGAGCCGTAGCATGGTATGGAACAAATATGCCATGTGTTCCATTCGTCATACGATAAGAATATACCTGAAGTTAGATCCAGATGTCAGTTCAAGGCTTCCACGAGCAGTCATCTGGTCGGAGACTGGGTACAGGACCTCATCCGACTAGGGTACCCATAAGTAACCGCTGGAATCTCTACGACCACGGGGTCATTGGCCTTAGGGGTTACGACCATGAAGATATATGGTCTTTTAACTATGTATTAAAGTAATACATAGAGATTTTAATCCTCGTCAGCTAGCCCCCAAGCTTTAAAATGAATTGGTCGGTGAACCCCCGATGAGAAGTCGTATCGGGCAGACCCTCATTTAATGTTGTGACAAACGAGGTGGTCTGTATTCACTTTAAAGTTGAGAAATTACCTTAGGAATTAAAGAGTTTTTCTATCCGTTGGACATTGGTTTGTGTTCGTTGGACTTTTGGGTAACTTCTTTTGCAGTTAAGTAGTTGTGGCTATAAAATCCCTTCGGCACGCTGCCTAGAGGACTTTATACTCTCATATTTTATTAAACTTCCTCTTCATCTTCCTACGAAGGATCTCTTCCGATCTCCTTTGTTCTTTTCGCCAAAAATCTTCTCCAACCACTGCTCATCCAATCATGTCGGACTCGATCACCAAGTGGTTGTTTCAGATCTAAGTGGGAAGAAGCTCAAGGCTTTGGAGGAGATCGGGATGCTTCTATACAAGAGTTTGATTAAGTAGAGACCAACAACTGGAGAGTATTACTCAAGCGGATAAGAAGGGGAAATCCCTATTTTTCTTGCCTGCATTGAGTGCGGGCTCAGATTTCTGGTACACAATTTCCTTTCGCGAGTTCTTGAGTACTGCGACGTCGAACTGATCAATCTAGCCGCCAACTCAATCGCCAACCTCAGCATCTTCGTCTACCTCTGCGAGGATCCGACCAGATCTAAGGTTCTTTATGTATTTTTACAAGATGGTGAGGTCGGGGAAGACGACCGGAACACCTGGGGAATGCTTGCTGCGCCTCCACAATGGGAAGGCCAATAAGTACATCAAAATGTACTCAAAGTTCTCGTGTTCGTCATGAAAGAAAAGCTGGTTCTATATGACGGACACGAAGGAGGACGACCTTTGTTTCGCCGACAAATTGGCATGGGAGAAACCCAACTGGTGTTCGACCGTAAAGAAGGAGGGAAGGGTCGGAAGGTGTGTCGAAGCAATCCAAGACCTCACTGTCAGTGGCTTAATTGCTTGACATGTGGTTAGGGACTTCTCTATCCATTAGATTAGTCCCTTAAGGCTCCGATCACGTTCCCTGCTCTGGCACATCAGTCGTGACGAAGCAACCAAGGATACCAGGGAAGGTAAGTTCCGAGAATCCCATCTAGTATAGTTTATTAGTTGTTTGTTTCTTAACCTTGAAATCCTTTTATTTCTTGAAGCGCTTTCCCCTGATGAGATTAGAGAGCGGATCAAAATGATATGCGCTAGGGAGCCTGATGCCAAGACTGCGTTATCCAATATCTTGGCTCTTGTCTCTTTAGAAGAGAAAGTGAAGAGACTCAAGGTAAATAACAGTTTATTCTTTATCATTTATATATTCTCCGGCCAGTATATAATTCTTCTCTAATTATGTAGGTGGCCGGGCTAAGGCTGAAAGAACTTGATGCGGAGTCTCCGTCATCACTTGTTGTTAGCGACTCTGCCTCAGGGATCAACAAAGATGATGATCTCCCGAAGGTAATAGATCTTTTGATAAGAAATATATATTTTAGATGGAAAGAATTCATCACCTAATTAAAATTAGCTTTTTAATTAGGTGGGATAAAAGAAGAACCTGTAGGTCAAGGCGGCAGAGGTCGTAGGCCCTAAAGTGGTCGTTCATGACCAGACGGTTGCTACTAACGCAATAGTCACAAAAGCCAATGAAGACACTGTCTTCAACCAGCTGGTTAGGGACCTCGATCATCTGGTCAAGGCTGTCACTTCTGACCGGAGGTCGGAGGATGTGAGGGGTTTAACCAACCCTACTGGATCAGATCCAGTAAAATCGGTGGGGAAGAAGAGCAAGGCAAATGCCACGGAATATGCTCCCGGGCGTTTCAAGATCAACACCAAAAAGATGACCAAAAGACCAAAAAGATGACCAAGTATATATACATGAAAGAGACTTACGAAAGTACATACATGTTCGTAGCTTTTGGTATTTCTAAAATCTTGAGTTTCCTTTCTTCTATTTTAATAGGTCTTCTGGTGTTCCGGTTGTTTCCGACCAGAACACCCCCCAGGAGAAAATTCTTGAGAAGAAAGATGTTGAGCCAGCCCCCGAGCAGGTGGCAGCTCTAGATGCTCAAGTCTCCGTAACGGCTCCAATCATGCCGGAGGAGACAAGAGTTGAAGAAGAGCCTCAGCAGGTTCTGCTTCCTGTTGAGATCGCTCAAGGGGAGAGGAGTTATTCACCAGTTGTAATGTCTCATCGTCCCAATTTTTTCCCCAGCCACCATAAATTCTGATAACCAGTTGTTCGAGGAGGCCTGGAAGAGGGTGTGAGATCATCAGTTGGAGACTGATCCTACTATTATCTATTCCCAATATGCTGACATAACGCTCGAGGTAAGCGTCTTCGACCACTCTATTTGTCTCTTCTTAAAATTTATAAATTTTTTAAAGAAGTCTACTATCTTTGGCTGAACATGATTGAGAATATTGTTGTGGTCAAAGGACTGACCAAGCGAATTATTGACTTGGAAAAAGAAAATTCCGAGTTAAAAAGTAAGCACTTCTTCCCGACTCTCTTATTTTCTTTTTGTTACCTCTTTATTATTTCTGAACTCTCCTCTTATCATGATTAACAAAATTAGAGGCAAATAAGAAAGAGATTATGGCTAAAGATGCCAAAATAACAAAGCTTAAAGAAGAAGGCCAAGCTAAGGACCGGTCGATCGAATATTTGACGACCAAGTAGAAAGAAATCCTTGAAATTTGCTTGAAGAAAATTCAAGGTAACTGGTTGTAAAGTCTAACCAATTTACTATGCATTTCAATTTTATTTTTTTAACTTTAATCTGTTCGGGCAGAGCAAAATCAGAAACTAAAAAGAGTGGAATTTTTTTTGAATTTGAGCATGATAAGGAGGCAGCTCTTGGGAAAAGTCTTGATGAATCAGATGATTTTCGACATGGGGTCAGGATCAAGTTTGCCTACCTTGAGAGATCCAGCGGAGAAGATCAACAATCTTGGTCGACTCCTTGAAGAACTCAGAGGTTTGCTTGCATCTCCTTAGGAAAATCATGCACAGATAATGAAAGACGCTGTTGCCAACGGAGTCAGCCTTGCTTTGGCAAAGCCAAAGGTTTCCAACCCCTCTGTTCATCTCTAAGATATTGAAGGTGTGGATATCATGGGGATATGCTCCGGATCTTAGGATGATGTGACAATTGGCAATGGCGTTAACGGTTTATCGTTTCACGTGTTTTCAGCATAGTTACAGTGCTGTTAGGCCATAACCGGTCTGACCGGCTAGGGCGGTGGTCGAACCGATCCATGCGGTGATCGGCCGGCCTTGGTGGCGATCGAGCCGCAATTTCAAAGTGAGGTTTTGGTGGGCCAAAAATAGAGTAGCGAGCAGAGAGGGATTCTATTGCACTTGGTCTCATAATTTTTGGAGTCTTCAGTCAAAAGTTCTATTCGATTGAAAATTCCAGTAGGTTTTAGTTTTTCAGAGAGGAAATTCGGCTAAGTCATAACTGGCGGTCTGACCAGCCAATAGGTGGCCGTCAGACCGGCCAGGGTGGGCGGTCAAACCGGCCCTAGGGGCGGTCTGACCGGTTTTCACTTGGATCGTCGCCCATCGTGGCGGTGATGTTCGGTTGTTAGGTCAAAGTCATGATTTTCAGGGCACATATGTTGCATGATGCATATTTTGACTAACAAGGGTCAAGTTGTGATGAACTTGTTCCCAAATTCGGTTTACTTGTCTATTGTTGTGTAGGTTGCTTGGTGGTCAACGACGAGGATGATCGGGACTAGGCTTGGAGAGCTGAGGTCCAGAACGATCGACGATGTCGGGTGAGGTCAATGTACTCAAGCGTGGTACAAGATGGACAAGGGTGACCTATTGGCTAATCCGAGGCGCAAGATGGCGCAAGGTGTAGCTAATTAGGTCAAGAGGTGTTAAAGATGGCGCATTAAAATGCGTGCGTATGTGTCCCGTTTGTTTTGGGCCTTAACGGGAGCCCAATTGAGTTAAACTTCTAGAAGGTCTAAGCCTCCACTATAAATAGGGGAGTGAGGTGGCTGCACCTCTGCTTTGTCTCTTTTACTATTTTTGTAAACCCTAATTTTCTTAGAGGAGCTTTTGTGGAGGCTAGGGTTCTTGATAGTATGATACGATTTCCGTGCTCTTGGATTGAGCATTGTCCTCCATTGATGGAGTGGCTGTAAGTCCATATCATATCAAATCAATCAAAGGAAAGTTTGATCATGTCTTGTCTTATTGTGTTCTTTCTCTATATTTGATGATTTTGAGTCTTTCTTTGATCCGCAAGTTTTTAATTGAATTCTTCACATGATCTAGCTTGCTGTGACGTGTGGGAACCTATCTAGGATCATCTTGATCATCAATCACCCACGAGCAAGATGTTGGATCAAGTTTTCATTTTGATCGGGTTTTGAACCCTTCTTCAATCAAACGGAAAAGATCCTTATTCTTCCAAGAATTATCACAATATTCGATTGGAATAGGTTCCTTACATCATAGAGAAGGTGTGTTCCAAGTTTCATCAAGTTTGGAGTTGTAGATCAAAAGTTTCATCTATTTACAACCGTCATCGAATTTGTTTGATGCATTACGAAGGCGGTGATCGGACCGCCCAAAGCCACCGGTCAGACCGCTAGGAAATCGGTCAGACCGGTTATGACCCAGCGGTCCGACCGCCAGTGCATTAAATTGCTTTAATCTTTGTTGATTTTGTCGTATTGCTTAGGGGTTTAAATTGGATTCAATATTAGTCTTCCGCTGTACTGATATACTAAACTTCATAGCTTCCATAGCTATAGAGCAAAATATTATTAAATCAATTAATTGTGAAAAAGTTAGTGTGCTCCTATTCACCCCCTCTAGTCGCATTTTCAGTCCAACAAGTGGTATCAGAGCCGAGTTAGTTCAATCTTGATCTTAACCGGTCACTGAACTTGGCGATGGATAGATACTTCACGAAGCCGCATATCTTCGATGGGCACGACTATGCCTATTGGAAGAATCGCATGCGAGTCTTCCTTGAGAGCGAAGGACATACTATATGGGAGGTTGTTCGAGTCCCGCTCGTTGTGCTGAAGTTGCTACGCCGGCTTTAGAAGCCCTCTTGGCTAACAACAATAAGGCTAAAAACCTTTTATATGGTGGGCTAGGTAGATAGGAGTATGATCGGATTTGCAATCTTGAAACTGCACACGAGATTTAGAACACTCTCGAAACCTACCATGAGGGTTCGTCCCAAGTCAAGAAAGTACGCCAAACAGTCTATAAGCGTGAATATAACAAATTCGAGATGCGTCCTGGAGAGAGCATCGATGATATTTTCAGTCGCTTTAATAAAGTGATTAATCAGATGAAAGTTGTTGGTATTGAATATTCTCAATCTAAAAATATCACCTACCTCTTGGATGTAATCAACACCAAGGAGTGGGAGATAAAGGCTACTGCCATTAAGTAGAACGTCAACCTCTTTGATCTGACTTTGGAGCTACTCTATAGCAAGCTCAAGACTCATGAGATTAAGAGGATTGATCATCCCAAGAAGGAAAATATGGCTTTGGTAGCAGACCCGCTTAAGAGAGCTTCTGATGGGTCTTTTGAGTCTTCTTCTGGATTTTCGCTTGCTGGTTTATCTGCAATCCATGAAGAGGAGTTTGAGAGTCTCCCTGAGGCTGAGTTGGCCCTCATAGTCAAAAAGGTCACACGAGCCTGTAATAATATGAGAAACAAAAATAGAGGAGGTCATGTGACTTGCTATGAGTGTGGTGAGCTCAATCATATACGGGTAAATTGCCCCAAGCTGAAAGGTAAGAGCAACCATAAGGAGGGAAAGGCAGCTTGGAAGAAGAGATGAGGACATCCCTACTATGGATACAGCCGCGCCTACACATACAACTCATCCACTACAAGGACCTCTTACCCGAGCTCGTGCTCGCCAACTTAATTATCAGGTGAATTCGTTCCTATGTTTATATATTACTGAGAATAAACCGCTACCTAATGCAAGTGATTTAATTGTACTTAGGAATATGGGAACAGATCAAGGAGAGTCTTTTGGAGTCATGGACATGCATGGAAGACATAATGAAGGTCACCACGTCACTTTGGGTCCATGTCAAGCAAGAGTTCGAGTTGGGCTCGTTCTGGATTCGAATTCGGACTACTGCGATAGTACTAAGTTCAAACAGTCGTAACTTCTTCATACGGACTCCGTTTGGGCTGATTCTGGACTTCATGAAAAGCTTATCAAGTCTACTTTCCAACGGATCTAAGATCATCATCAAACTCTATCCGAGCCGATCACAATCATCAAAAGAGTCCACATCTATTTATAAGTCCGAGTCAAACGGGTGCTGCGCCTCCTCCACTTGGGCCCATGGGCCTTGTAACCCTAGGGGCGTGCGCCCACTTCGCTGGCCGCCACCCCCTGGCCATCTCCCTATATAGGAACCGCCATCTCCTTTTTCTAGAACTTGAATTTCGTTTGATTAGTTTCTCCATTGTGAAAACTCTCGTTCTTCGCTTGTGTCGACTAGACCAACCGTAAAGGATCTCTGCGGAATCCCACCTTCTGAACTCAATCATATATTTGCAATTCAGATTGCTTTTTACCTCGTTCTTGCTTTTCTTGATTGCTTGCAGGAATTGATCCTCGTGATCGGGTCAACCGGGTCTTTGGCACGGTTGATAACGACTTGGTGGTTAGTTCAGCGATTGCTTGGTTCTTGCGTGTGTGCTGCGTTCGTAGCCTGGATCGTGAGAGTTGACCATCATCCAATCAGAATTTACCCCTCTCACCGAAAGATCGGAACAACAGAGCATATCAAGAAGCCTCAATGAAACAAATCAAGGTATGATGCTGCCAAGCTGACGAAGGTCGCTCACCGGGTGCTTGCCGCTTTTGAGAATCAATCCTTAAGCGATGTGGACTCCGGAAGTTAGGAAGACAGGGAGGAGGAGATCTCTCAAAACAAGAAGAAGGTGAAGGCCAAGGACTTCACCGGCTTGTGCTTCATGGCCGACTCCGTTGGCGACGACAACGATGAGATACCTCCTTCCTATGATGTCCTTGCTGATAGATGTGAAACTATATTTGAGCAACTCATGAGTCAGGATAAGGCTTTAGAGTTTGTCATGGCCAAAAACAAGGACTTAGAGTCACAAGTAGATAGTTTGACTTTAGAACTTACAAATGCTAAGACTCTTGAATCTGATGAATGTTCATCTTGCCATGCTCTGCACTCAGAATTTGCTAAACTGCAATTTGCTCATGATATTACTTTGCAACAACTTGAAAATGCTAGACTGAGCTAGTTGATGTTAAATATGCTCTATGTGAAAAATGCTTAGAGTCTAGCAAGTTAGTTGCTTCTGTTGTGGTTGATTCTAGCCTTTGCACTTTCTGCTTAGAACGCGAACATGAAGTTAAAGATATCTTAGAAGCAGCCAGAGCTAAATATGCCAAGCTTAAGAACAGTATTGAGTCTGCTACATGTGCTTCCTGTCCAGCTCTTAAACTTGAAACTGCTTTATATAAGGAGAAATATGCTAGAGCCATTAAGGGTAAAACCTGTGAGTCATGTGTTAATCTTGAAGAAGAAAATGCTTATCTTAAGGATACCTTAGAAAAATTCTCTAAAGGTAAGAAACAATTAAACATGATTCTGGACAAGTCTAAAACTCCTTATAAGAAGCAAGGATTAGGATACAACTCTGTTCAAAATAACTCCAACCCAAAAGTTATTCAAGTCTTGAAAAATAGGTTAGTTGAATTCAAAACCCAACCTACAAAAACTATCTTTAAATATGCAGGTGTTGCCCAACCATCTGTTAAGTTAAAGTGTGCTTCACCCAGTGGTATCATGTACCATTGCACCTATTGCAAAAAGGATATGCATTTGATTGAGTTCTGTTGGCGTAGGTTGAAAAAAGATAAGAAAAATTTTGCTAAAATTACATTCAATCAACCTAGAGTATTTATGAGACATGGTAACATAGAAAAGAAAAAACCTGGTTTAGGATTTGTGTCACATGCTCATCATCATGCTCGTAGACATGATAACTCTCATGTTAATTTAACCATTGCTCATAACAGAACTTCAAATAATATCAAGGATAGCACTTCTGCTTTGCATACTACTCGCAGACGTGTGTCTCAGTACTAGGTTCCTAAGTCTTGTTTAACTAACCCCAGTATTGAGACACATCGTTCTTCTTTGCCTTGATTTTCAGGATTACCGTGGAAAGAGGAAGGACACATGGTTCGTCGACTCTAGCTGTTCACGCCACGTGACCGGAGACTCAAGATAGTTCACCTCCTTCACACGGTCGACAGGTGATGACTTCATCACCATTGGAGATGATAAATAAGGGCGGATTGAAGGAACGAGATTGATTAGGGTGAACTACAGTTTCATCCTCAAGGACATCGCCCTTGTGGACAAGCTAAGGTTTAATTGGCTTTATGTCTCTCAACTTCTTGATGATGGATATGACACTTTATTTAAGAAGAATGCTTGTCGGGTGCTTGATTCAACTGGTGAGCTTGTTTTTAGGATTACTAGAGTTGCTAGGATCTTTGGAGCTGATTTTTCTGAATCTCTTGCTGGTTCTCTCAAATGCTTGATTTCATCTTCTTCTTCTGAGTTCTGACTTTGGCACCGTCGTTCGGGGTATATTGGTTTTGATCATCTGACGCGAGTTAGCAACCTTGAGCTCATAAGAGGTTTGCCCAAACTAAAAGCCATCAAAGATGCTGTATGTGCGTCCTGTAGGCATGGCAAGCAAGTTGCCGCCTCACACCCTTCAGTGACTATGGTCATGGTAGACGGACCAAGGCGATTGCTTCATATGGATCTTGTTGGTCTGCTAGGGTTGATCGATTGGTGAAAAATGGTACATTCTTGTCATAGTCGATGATTTTTCTAGATACACTTTGGTGTTCTTTCTTGCTTCGAAGGATGAAGCTTTTGATCATTATTATGGTCTTCTTCTTCGTTTTGCTTCTGATCTTCTGGGTACCTTGAGAGCGATCCGTAGTGACAATGGCACGGAGTTTAAGAATGCCTCATTTGCTTCTTTTTGTGCTGAGTGTGGAATTGAGCATCAGTTCTCTTCTCCACACGTCCCTCAACAAAATGGCGTTGTGGAAAGGAAGAACATGACCCTGGTCAAGATGGCTAGGACGATGCTAGATGAGTATAGCACACCGAGGAGGTTTTGGGCCGAAGCTATTTCTACTGCTTGCTATATTTCTAATCGTGTCTTTGTGAGACCTTCTTTGGGGCAAGACTGTTTATGAGCTCCGATTTTGTAGAAAACCCTCTGTCTCGCACTTTCGAGTCTTTGGATCTAAATGTTTTATTCTAAAGACAGGAAATCTAGATAAATTTGAGTCAAGAACTTTTGATAGTTTATTTCTGAGTTATCCTGCACATTCGAGGGGTTTTCGGGTTTTTAATGCTGAAACTAACCTTGTTTAGAAGACATGCAATGTCACTTTTGATGAGACTAGCCCTGGAGCTAGATTAGATATTTCAGGTGATACACAGGTGATAAAGAGCATATTCATGTAGGAAGATGATGAAGAACTTGATGTTCTTCCACCTATTGCTGTTGACGCTCCTATTCCAGCACAAGAACCTGCTGTGACTACTTCGCCTTCAGATGAGGCTCCTGCTGCATCTTCATCATCAGCAGTATCTGCGGAGGTTGAAGAGATATTTTTCTCTCCGGTGCACCACTTCACATTCAAAGGCAGCACCCTCCGGATCAAATAATAGGTAATCTACATGAGCGAGTCACTCTCTCCAGGTATCATGATCCAAACCTCTACTCTCATTCTGCTTTTGTTGCTTCTTTTGAATCCCGCGATATATCACATGCTTTATCGGATTCTAGCTGGGTCAATGCCATGTATGAAGAGTTAGAGAATTTTTGAGAGGAATAAGGTTTGGAACCTAGTAGAACCTCCTAGTTGCCATAATGTTATAGGAACCCACTGGGTTTTTAAAAACAAACAAAATGAGGATGGTTCTGTGATTAGAAACAAGGCTAGGTTGGTAGCTCAAGGCTTTAGCCAAGTTGAGGGGTTAGATTTTGATAAGACCTTTGCTTCTGTTGCTAGACTAGAAGTCATTAAATGATACCTTGCATTTCTTTGCATCTAAGAGCTTTAGATTATATCAGATGGATGTTAAAAGTACCTTTTTAAATGGTTTCATAGAGGAGGAAATTTATGTTAAGTAACCCCTAGGCTTTGAGAATTCCAAGTATCCACATCACGTGTTCAAGCTATCCAAAGCCTTATATGGTCTTAAGCAAGCCTCTAGAGCCTGGTATGATAGACTTAAGACCTTTTTGCTTAAGAATGACTTTAAGATGGGTAAGGTAGATAAGACTTTGTTCATTCTTAGGCGTGGTAATGACTTCCTGCTTGCTCAGATTTACGTTGATGATATTATCTTTGGTGGTTCTTCTAATGCTCTTGTTTTCAGCTTTTCTGAGACTATGTCCAGGGAATTTGAGATGAGTATGATGGGAGAACTCAATTACTTTTTAGGGCTTCAAATCAAGCAATGCAAGTAAGGGATCTTCATCCATCAGACGAAGTACACTAAGGACTTGCTCAAACGCTTCGACATGGGTGACTGCAAGCTGATCTCCACTCCCATGGCGACTTCAACTGTTTTGGATCCAGATGAGGAAGGAGAAACCGTGGATCAACGCGAGTACCGTAGCATGATCGGCTCCCTCCTGTATCTGACGGCCTCAAGACCGAACATCCACTTCACGGTCTGCCCCTGTGCGAGGTTTCAGGCGTCTCCGAAATCTTCCCATCGCCAAGCCGTTAAGCGCATATTCAGGTATTTACACTCTACCCTCTTGTATGGCATTTGGTATTCCCGTTCGTCATCTTTGTCCATTCGGGGGTTTTCTGATTCTGATTTTGTGGGCTGTCGGCTAGATAGGAAGAGTACCTGAGGCACTTGTCACTTCCTAGGCACTTCTCTTGTATCTTGGTCCTCTAGCAAGCAGTCTTCTGTTGCACAATCCACTGCTGAAGCTAAATATGTAGCTGCTGCTAGTTGCTGTAGTCAGATTTTGTGGATGGTAACCACTCTTAAGGATTATGGGTTAAATTTTGCTAGTGTTCATCTTTTCTGTGATAACACTTCTGTCATTAATATTGCTAAGAACCCTGTGCAACACTCTAGGACCAAGCACATAGATATTCGCTATCACTTCCTTAGAGACCATGTCCAAAAAGGTGATATTGTGCTGTAATTTGTGGAGTCCGAGACTCAACTGGCTGATATCCTTACCAAGACTTTAGACCCAACTAGGTTTGCCACCTTGAGGAGCGAGTTAGGGGCAATTTATCCCTATGGGTTGGTTTGAGGGGGAGTTCGATCTTTTCTGATCTTACCTTGTTCTTCTGATCTTTTCTTGTTCTTTTCTGAACTTATTAATCTTTTTGAACTTTTTAGGTGTTTAGGCTATTGTTGCATCTCATTGTATCATATTGCATTCATATGAAAAATCCAACAAGTGATATCCAAAAAGATGCATTATAATATAAGATTTTCTGCTTATCTTTTAAAATTGATGAAGCTTTGCCTATTACCCTT
Organism: Hsuehochloa calcarea; assembly: GCA_036346395.1. Lineage (NCBI taxonomy): Eukaryota > Viridiplantae > Streptophyta > Magnoliopsida > Poales > Poaceae > Hsuehochloa > Hsuehochloa calcarea. The sequence continues at coordinate 34,873,264 of CM070606.1, forward strand.
TGGAGTTTTAGTATTTCAATTCTTGCTCAATGCCATGTCTAATTCTTTGACTTGCTAGAATTATCATGCTTTCACATATACAAATAAGTCTTTGCTGTATGAGCTAGAACTCTAAAACAACTCAAACTAAAAATTACAATTTGTGGATGTTTTAGCTAGTTGCGCAATTAGTGCTCCTTTTGTGACATTGGCCCTGTCAGAATTATTTTGTTAGCTCTTGAATCTAAAACTGACCATTACTTGAGCTTCTTGTGTTCTTGAGAATCTAAAACTGCTCTTTTTGAAACATGAAAAATCAAGATTGTCTTATGCTTAAATTGTGCCAAACTACTCTTACGAGACTGCATGTCAAAGACATGAACTTGGAGATAGTTTGATGATCCAGATGATCTCATGGGGAATGCTTGTCAGAAATGACATGAACCTCAAGATTTGTCGCCCTGGAAGAAGCTTAGGAAGAGTTTGTGGATGGCTCCTAGTCCAGCATCTTCTTTACTAAGATATACCTTTAATCAACTTCTGGTCGAAGCTTAGAATGAATTTGTGGATGGCTCCTAGTCCAGGATCTTGTCACTAAGTTAGACCATTAGTCAACTTCAATATTCAGTGCAAATAAAAAATTGTTGAAAAATAGGCGTTTGAGAAATTTGAGCAAAATGATGCAATACAGGACCTGATTGTCTCTTAATATGGTCTTTGTTAGCTTTTTTATCTCACTTTGACATTTTGGCATGGCCAGTTTCACTTTAGGATCCCTGTTGATGAACTTGCTAAATTTCAAGTTTTGCTTAAATTGATCAAATCTATTGCTTTATTTTTGAGCCTTCGTGTTTAGCTTTGATATATATGTCTTATCATGATCTTGCTAGCGCTGTTAGGCTTGGTATGTTGTTTGTGCAATATTAGAAATGCTAGTTTGTTCTTTTGGGTAATCTCCAAACCTTCTTGTAATCAAAAATTGAAAAATACAAAAATGAAGCCACTCAATTGCACTTCATGCATACTCCTTCTTTTGCTTCTTTCTTCATTCTGCATTTGTTATTTCTGGATCAGAGGAACGTGTGATTCCTTGATGACTCCATTGTGAAAGGGGGAGAAGATATTTCAATGTTGGGGGATATATCATTGTTGTACAAAGGAGGAGAAGATATATAAAAATGATAAAAAGGGGGAGCATTGGGAGAATTTGAAATTTTCTGAAATATGTGGATCATAGTGAGGGGGAGTTTTTGAATTGTATTCTTATTGTATTATTGACTTTTCTAAACTTGAATTGCATTTATTAACCCCCACAATGATCATAGGTCAATTGAACAATTATTCTTTCACATGGACCTTAAGTGAGATTTTTGACTCTTTTCTGGAATTTAAAGTTTTTAGGCTTTCTTTTGTCTTATCTCACTTGCCTATGCTATTCTGATGCCAGCTTGGTCATTTCCATTGCTTTCTCTTGCTTATGGACCAAGTTGTGCCTTTGTGCGAAAACGAAAGTATTTTACTTTTCAAACCTCCAAATTAAATTTTTTGGATTATTGTCAATGTGTTCATCAACGGGGAGATCGTGGATATCATGGGAATATGCTCCAGATCTTAGGATGATGTGACAATTGGTAATAGCTTTAACGGTTTATCGTTTCACATGTTTTCGGCATAGTTACAATCTTTGTCGAGGCCATAGCCGGCCGGCCGGCGGCGTGGTCGAGCCGGTCCATGCGGCGATCTGACCGGCCTTGGTGGTAGTCAGACCGGCAATTTTAAAAAGTGGGGTTTTGAGCTGGGCTAAAAATAAAGGTAGCAGGCAACAGAGGAGATTCTATTGCACTTGGTCTCATAATTTTTGAAGTATCCAGTCAAAAGTTCTATTCGATTGAAAATTCCAGTAGGTTTCGATTTTCCAGAGAGGAAATTCGGCTAAGTCATAACTGGCGGTCTGATTGGCCAATAGGTGGCGGTCGACCGGCGAGAATAATGATCGAGCCGGCCTAGGGGCGATCGGCCAGTTTTCACTTGGATCATCGCCCGTCGTGGCGGCGATGTTCGATTGTTACGTTAAAGTTATGAGTTTCAGGGCATATATGTTGCATGATGCATGTTTTGACTAACATGGTTCAAGTTGTGTAGAACTTCTTCCCAAATTTGGTTTACTTGTCTATTGTTGTGCAGGTTGCTTGGTGGTCAGCGACGGTCAACGGCGAGGAAAATCGGGACTAGGCTTGGAGAGCTGAGGTCCAGAACGATCGACGATGCCGGGTGAGGTCAATGTACTCAAGCGTGGTGCAAGATGGACAAGGGTGACCTATTGGCTAATCTGAGGCGCAAGATGGCGGAAAGTGTAGCTAATTAGGTCAAGAGGTGTTAAAGACGGCGCATTAAAATACGTGCGTGTGTGTCCTGTTTGTTTTGGGCCTTAACGGGAACCCAATTGAGTCAAACTTCTAGAAGGTATAAGCCTCCACTATAAATAGGGGAGGGAGGTGGCTGCACCTCTGCTTCGTCTCTTTTACTATTTTTGTAAACCCTAATTTTCTTAGGGAGAGCTTTTGTGGAGGCTAGGGTTCTTGATAGTTTGATGTGATTTTCGTGCTCTTTGATTGAGCATTGTCCTCCATTGATGGAGTGGCTATAAGTCCATATCATATCAAATCAATCAAAAGAAAATTTGATCATGTCTTGTCTCGTTGCGTTCTTTCTCTATATTTGATGATTTTGAGTCTTTCTTTGATCCGTGAGTTTTTGATTGAATTCTTCATGTGATCTAGCTTGTTGTAACGTGTGGGAACCTATCTAGGATCATATTGATCATCAATCACCCACGGGCAAGATTTTGGATTAAGTTTTTGTTTTGACCCGGTTTTGAACCCTTCTTCAATCAAACGGAAAATGATCCTTATTCTTCCAAGAAGTATCACAATTTTCGATTGGAATAGGTTCCTGACATCATAGAGAAGGTGTGTTCTAAGTTTCATCAAGTTTGGAGTTGTAAATCAAAAGTTTCATCTATTTACAACCGTCATTGATCAATTTTGTTTTGATGCATTACGAAGGCGGTGATCGATCAGCCCAAAGCCACCGTCGATCGCGGTGTCGGTCGAGCCGGTTATGACCCAACGGTCCGACCGCCAGTGCATTGAATTGCTTTAATCTTTGTTGATTTTGTCGTGTTGCTTAGGGGTTTAAATTGGATTCAATATTAGTCTTCCGCTGTACTGATATACTGAACTTCATAGCTTCCATAGCTACTGGAGTAAAATATTATTGAATCAATTAATTGTGAAAAAGTGAGCGTGCTCCTATTCACCCCCCCTCTAGTCGCCTTTTCGGTCCAACAGAAAGAGTTTTCAACTGTTTAGAGGATGAAGCAGCCAGGTTAATGGAGGAGATTTTGCCTCGCGGAAATAGATGATTGTAATGTTTGAATTATTAATGTAAAAACTTACCTTTTTATCTTCAGTAAAGTCTTTGTTTTATCTTTTCACTTTGATACTCATATATTTACTAGCCCTCGACTTCTTGTATTAGCAGAAGAACTTACAAAAGAAGCAGTAGACCAAGAAAGAGAGCAAAAGCTAAGACCATAATACAAAGTATATACTGATTATATTGCAAGAAAGATCTAAGTAACTGTTGGACCGAAAAGGCGACTAGAGGGGGGGTGAATAGGAGCACGCTCACTTTTCACAAATTATGAATTCAACACAATCTCACTCCAATAGCTATGAGAAAGCTATGAAGATCAATATACTGAAGGACCGAAATGGCAACAGAGGGGGGGTGAATGGTGCCTAAAAATTAATACTCCCCTTCACTGTATTTAAAACCAGCCTACAAAGATCTCTGAAGATCTAAAGAAAGTAAATGAAGCAAGATCAAATAGCAAAAACAAGTTTGTTCGTTCTTACGAAATCGGAAGTTCCGGCGATGATTGCGGAAGTTCCGCTGCGGTAGTTCCGATGTATATCGCGGAAGTTAAAACTTGCGGTACTCCATTGCATAAAATCGGAAGCTCGATTATCCCGATCAAGAAGAGCGAGCGCTCGGGTTTTGCCCAAAATCAAACTACTTAATCTTGAATGCTCTTCTCGGTCAAGTTTTACAGGACATCATCCTAAACACCATCTTGACCTTATGGAGAAGAATCGCAACCAAAGATTCAATAATCGAACCAAAAACGGATTTCTTGAAGAAGGGGCAAGAAAGACCAAAACCAATGATAAGCGAGATTCTCAGATTCTTAGAGCATGAAACTTTGAGGAAGTAATAGCAATACCAAAACGATTCTAGATATGAAGTTTCATGTTATCTCATAAAACGAATCAAAAGATGTGCCAAAACCCTAGATATTCAACATGAGCAGAGAGAGAGAGTTGCAAAATCAAATAATCGAAACCTCGATTTCATTGGATTGAAACATGGATTACAGAGGTAACTCAAAGAGGAATGATTACAATAGGTTTGATTCATACTCTCCTCTCAACAAGCTCTCAAAAAGCAAAACAAATCCTTTTCTAGAGCTAACCCTAATTTTCTCTCTAAAAGTCTAACCCTAACTCGTGGTTCTCCCTATTTATAGCCTTTGCTAATGGGCCTCCAACCCATTAAGCCCGCTACACCGACGGAACCGCCTCCACTTTTGTCGCTGCGAAAAGACCCTTCGCCCCTTGCGCACCTACCGAAGCCTCCGTACACCTTGTTGTGCACGACTGCAACCGCTTCAAGATTCACGCCGTCTTGACACATCCCGGCCGTTCGACCTCAACGCCTCCTGCGCCTAGTCCGGTCCACGTGTCTCGCCACGACTCCATCTTGATGCCTGCGATCAACACAGCACAAAAACACATCACATAGCATTGCACAATATCATAGCATCAATATTTGTATAAGACTCAAACTCATACAAAATCAAAATCACAAAATAATCTTCTACGCACGATTACGGACACAATCGGAAGTTCGCGCTTACTACAAATGAAGTTCCGATTTCGAACATCCGCGATCGTCGGGACTATCGGAAGTTCCGCACTCAACATGCGGTACTTCGATATCCGAACAACCGACTTTCGGATATTTGATTCCGATTTGGTACCTCGAGAGAACACTCAATGTCGGTATTATCGGACACTCGCTACCCCTTGTGCGAAGTTCCGATTTCCTTCACCGAACTCAAAACCGGGAAAATCGGAAGTTCCTATTTCCAACACCGTAGTTCGATTTATCGAACTTCCGCTCCATACACAATGGTAGTTCGATTTCACTGACTCGGCCCGAAGCAGTCCAAACCGAAAAACTCAACTCTCAATCTAATCAACACACTTGTCAAATACTCATCACTCAGTGGAGGACCTCTCACATGGTCTCTCAATCTCCCCTTGATGAGTATATTGACAATTACCAAAAAGCATAAGATGAGTTTGAGATTACAGTCAACCAAGGTCTAAACAAGAGTAGTTAAGCTCAAGACCAAGTTGACAAAAGAGATGAGATGAAAGAGCAATTTTCGCACAAAACTCAAGGCTTTTCTCGTAAGGCTTTTTCACAAAAATTCTCCCCTTTGGCAATAAAATCATCAATATGTAGAAAAGGGAAGAAAAGACTATATGATGTTCATTTTAAGCATTAGGAGCCATGTAGATTATCCAAAATGATTATTAGAGAATTACACCAAGCCATAACACAGAAGAATGCTATCAAGATCATGACAATTGATGTAGAGAATAGCTAAGACAGAAAGTCCATAATTCTGATTAATGATCCAATTCTTTAGCAAGTCGAATAAACCAAGATTGAAGTCTAGCTAAAGATATCCAAGGATGATACAAGCCATGTCAAATAATCTAAGTTGAACCAAGAAGACTCATCTTGAGCAGTTTAGAGTGCTACAGTTGAAGAAGGACTCATTTTATCCGAACTTGGTCCTTTTAATGATAAGCAATTTTAGCACATTTTCTTTTTTTTTTTTGAACGCTCTTTATGGTTTTATCTTAGTAAGGCAAGCTCTGGACTAGGTGCCATCCACAACCGCCTCCTAAGCTTCAACCAATTTTTCAAATCTTAGCCATGTGCTAGATCCCAAGCCTTATGCGACCACTCCAAGCAACAAACTTAAGGAGGTGATCTTAGGTCATCCAAGGCTCCCCGAGTTCATGCCTAGTGCAATGGCAAGCCGTCTCATGAGAAAGATTTGGTGAGATCGGTTTTTCGCACAAAGAGATCATTTTTGCTTTTGAAGTTTTTAGACCGGTGATTAGAGATAAGTCATGTTTCTTAACAAACCGACATAGCTTACTCAAAAGTTCAAAAGAGATTCAGGACTCAACTCGACCTACTTGACATGGCGAAAATCATAAAAGGATAGTTTCAACGGACTAGTCTCAAGAGCTATCATGACAAGATTTTAATTCAAGTTTAGCATTTTTAAACACCTTAGCATGGCAAAGACTAAACTACACATAAAAAGTCATGATAGATCTAGCGGTTTAGCATAAATCATGGCAAGATGTAAAACAGTGAAAACATATCATAAGGGATAATAAACAAGGCTCCATTTGATTATAATGCAATGCGGAATGAAATGCACAAAATCAGATTCCCTTCGAATGAGATGCATCTTTTAATTGAGTTGAGTTATGACAAAATTAAGAGTATGGAATAACCAAGAGTAACTCCCCACAGAACCAAAGGAACAAAAGCGAGAATCGATAAGTAAACCGAAAAAGGCATCCTCTAGAGCATAGAAAGATATAGAAAACTATCACTCAGACGGGTTCTTATCTACCCCATATGATTCTAGGACTATCAGCTGATCTACACATACACTAAGGAGCAAACACTGTCCCTGTCTACCCAAGGGTGGCCCGACCCCTGCTAGAACCTATAAGAAGTGAGTAAGCTCTACTTAGAGAAGGAAGAGACAGCTAATAAGCAGCATCCTAGAAGCACAAGACAAGAAGTAGCAGTCAAAGCAATTTGGCAAGTGAACCACTCTAACCTATCTTTGGAAGGACTTGACCCAAAATGAAACCAGAAAGGAGTAATAGTATATTATAATATAATATAATAGTAGCACAAAACTCCCCTCACAAAGAAATCCAGTAAGGACAAACCACCCCAAGCTCTCCCATGGTGGCAAAACCGAGAGCTGTCTAGAGGCTTAGTGAAGATATCTGCCAACTGGTGCTCACTCTCCACAAACTGGAGCACAATGTCACCCTTCTCTACATGGTCTCGAAGAAAGTGATATCTGATATCAATATGCTTGGTCCGAGAATGTTGCACTGGGTTCTTGGCAATGCAAATCGCAGACGTGTTATCACAGAAGAGTGGAACGCAATCGATAGATAGCCCAAATCCTGCGGTCGAGACCATCAAAGCACTTGACTACGAAGAATCGGGTGCGACAGCGTGCTCGGCCTCTGCAGTGGACTGCGCAACACCGGATTGCTTCCTCGACGACCGGGAGACGAGAGAAGTGCCAATGAATTGGCAAGTGCGAGAAGTGCTCTTCCTATCTATCCTCTGACCGACAAAGTCGCATCGGAGAAGGCTCTAAGAGATAGACAAGAAGAGGAAGAGTACCAGATGCCATAGTCAATGGTAGCTCGAAGGTGCGAAGATGCGCTTCACCGCTTTGACGGTGAGATCTGCGAGAGAAGCTCGAAACCGAGCACAAAGACACACAGAAAAGTGTATGTCTGGTCTCGAGGCTGTGAGGTACAAGAGAGAGCCAATCATGCTCCTGAAATCCTTTTGGTCAACAGGTTCGCCATCTTCATCTGGATCCAGAGCATCTGTAGATGCCATTGGAGTTGATACTGGCTTTCCATCATTCATGTCGAAACGCTTCAGAGGTCTCGAGTGTATTTGCCTTGATGAAGAAAGGTACCCTCCAGAGTCTGCTTTGATTTGGAAGCCAAGGAAGAAGCTCAACTCGCCCATCATGCTCATTTCAAACTCCGAGCTCATGACATCGGAAAACTGGAAAGCGAGCATGCGAGGAGCCGCCAAAGATAATGTCATCCACGTAGATCCGACGAAGCGGAAGATCGGTGCCAAGGCGGCGGATGAACAAGGTTTTGTCAATTTTACCCATCTCAAAACCATGGCTCGTGAGATAGGACTTAAGCCTTTCATACCAAGCTCAGGGCTGCTAGAGTCCATACAAGGCTTTGGAAAGCTTGTAGACATGGTTAGGGTATTTGGGGTTCTCGAAACCATGAGGTCATCTCACATAGACTTCTTCCTCAATAAGGCCATTGAGGAAGGCACTCTTGACATCCATCTGGTAAAGCTTGAAACCCTTAGAAGCTGCAAAGGCAAGCGAGATTCTAATGGCTTCAAGTCTAGCTACTGAGGGCAAAAGTCTCTTGAAATCTAGACCCTCAACTTGAGAGTACCCACAGCTACCAACCTAGCCTTGTTTGAATGACTAACCCATCTTCACTTTGCTTGTTCTTGAACACCCATTTGGTCCCAATGATATTGTGACCTTGAGGGGCTCAACAAGGGACGGACCTTGTTCCTTTCAAAGTTTTCCAATTCCTCGTGCATGGCGTTAGTCCATGACTCATCGAAAGAGCATGACAAGCGTCTTTGGGCTCAAGCGAGGCAACAAAGGCGAGAATGGAGACAGAATAGAGACATGCCGTTTTGAGCAGTGACTCGCTCAAAGAGATCTCCAATTATCCGCTCTGAAGGATGGTCCTTTTGAATGTGTCTTGGAGGTCGAGGTGAGATGAAGAAGTGGCCTCTACCTCATGATCGGATGAGATAGGAGCAGAGCCACTAGCTTGGAAGAAGCGAGAAGGTAAGGGCTTATCTCCTCGAGTGCGGTGGAAGAAGGCACCTCAAGAGGAGGAGGAAGAAGCTGGATCGTAGACAACCTTCATCTCCGTCTTCCTCTTCGTCCACAAAGATGGACTCGAGACTACTCTAAAGAACTGAGATATCGGGGCCTAGTCCCGGTGGCCTCATCGAAGGTCACCTCACGAGTCTCTAACAATTTACTAGACTCATGATTCCACTCTATAGGCACGAGAAGAAGTCGAGTAACCCGAAAGATCCCATCACAAGATCGTGACTCGAACTTATCTAGGTTCCCAGACTTGAGAATAAAACACTTGCAACCAAACACACGAAAATGCGAGGCGCTGGGTTTCGCCCATATCTCAACTCATAAGAAGTGCGATGCAAGAGTGCAGAAGAAAAACTCTGTTAGAAACATGACAAGCGGTAGCAATTGCCTCACCCAAAACTTCCTAGGTGTAGAGTACTCATCAAGCATCGTCTGGCCATCTCGACCAAGGTGCAGGTTCTTCCTCTCCACAACGCCATTTTGTTGGGGGCGTATGGAGCAGGCGGTGCTCTACACTGTCTCACCACAAAAACTCTCAAAGTAGGAATTCTTGAACTCGGTGCCATTATCGGTCACGAATTGCTCGTAATGCACAGGGAGCTCAACAGAAAGCCTACTAAAAGACCACGAAAAGAGTAAATGTCTCATCCTTGAGGCTAAGAAAAATACCCAAGAATACCTCGAGAAGTCATCGACCACGACAAGTACGTACCACTTCCCTCCCTCTTGTGCCTCTAGCCGGTCCTCTCGTGTCCATATGGAGCGATTGACACAGTGCATCTGTCATAGTCACTTTATGGCGGAGGATGTGAAGCGGCAACCATTTTGCCGTCGCGGCAAGGAGCACAAACAAGATCCTTGACCATTTTGAGTTTTGGCAAACCACGAATGAGATCGTGGCGCTAACTCGAGTCGGATGATCAAATCCTATATGACCAAGTCTCCTATGCGAGAAAGTCAAATCACGGGATTGAAGCAATTAAACATCGGAGAGGATCACGGAAGATCCGAAAAATCAGCACGAAAGATCCTCCCATATCGAGAAATCCATAAACTAGACTACCCAAGAATCAAGAATTTTGCAATTGTTTTTCTTAAAGCTCACCTCGAAACCGTCATCGGTGGTGAGAGGCGAAAGCGATTATCTGCGGCTTACTTACTAAGGCAACATCTTTTAAAATGAAAGAATCATTAATGCTCACGGTACCTTTAGCGATGGCGCGCCCAAATGAAGCATCTCGAAGGTGATCGTCTCATCACCGGAGCACGGGCTAGGGAAGAAAACCAACGAGAATCTCGGTCATATGGCGTGAACAACCGAGTCTACAATCCGGACCTTTCCCTTCCCAAATGGCGACCACGAGTCAAAAAGAGTAAAGTCTCGATCTTGGGGTGAATCAACGGTGATTTTGGCACCCAATCTTGAGTAACACGGCGAGCAGATGAAGTAGTCAAGCAAGGCGACCTCTATCTACCCTCGCTCTCTGTCACTCAACAAGTCAAAGATCTCGGCTGTTCTTTGGATCCATTTGCTATGGGAGAGCGAGTCGAAGTGCGATAACATCTTGATCTTGCCGCGGTAGCTATCTCGAAAGAAAACGAGATCTACCCTCGGGGCGGCGGAGTTTCGACCAAAGGAGCATGAGGATGAAAATCGGAAAACTCGGAAAAACCAAGTCCTCGATCTGCCCAAAATCATCGGATGGAACAAATCTAGACCTCGTGTTGGTCTTAGGTGCACTCAAGATCAGGGTGACCACAGAATGTGCCTAAGAGACTCAACACGGTCTCTGTAGCGATCTTGGCGCTGAAGCAATGATCAACTAAATGTCCATCTTTACGACGAAGGTGCAATGATACCGCCTTAGAGGGCGAAGCTGCAGTGGAATCACCTTCTTTCGCTGAAATCCTTTGAACAAAACCCGCCGACTTAAAATTGACTTTCTCGATCCACAGGCTTAGTTTTGATCACACACAGTGCTATGGTTTTGAGCACGGCAGTGGATGCTTCCTCATATCCTCCCGGATATCATATCCTAGACCACGATTAAATCTGCAAATTTTAGATTTGTCTAGAATGAGATTGAGCTTCTTCTTGCCTCCTACAAACCTCTCGAGAGTGTTCATAAGATCCGACACTCCCGAAAGAGAGAGTGCAAGAAGAGCGAGGGAAGAAGGGACAAGAGAAGGTAAGGGAGCGAGAAGAAGAACCAACAACAGAGGAAAGATTGGCTTGTGCACGCGTAATGACTTTGGGGGCAGTCCTCTTCGCTAGCGATTGGTTCACATTGCTAGGCGTCTCTACCAAACCCTTAGACTTCTTCCCACACACAATACAAGCGGATGATTGTGTCTCTAGAAGGTCCTTAGTTAGCTTCACATTTTTCATCCAAGGCAACCAAATCACATTTTAGTTTATCACAATGATTGCATGGTGAGCTAACAAGGTCCTTAGAAGCATCTTGAGCCAATTTATTCTTGTGATCAATCATTTCTTGAAACCGCTTGAATCTGATTCTAGTTCAAGATTAACTTAGGGCGATTTAAACAAGAAACAATAGCTCTAGTAGCGCGACTTGAAATTCACAATTTTGTGATCCGCCTGTTTTAGGTTCATCTTGAGATTATTACAATTTTCACAAGTTTGAGCGGATCAAGCAACATGGTATAAAGACCTCTAAGCGAATTGTCCTTAACCTCACATGAGGTGCAAGCAGTAGCCTCAACAGTAGTGGATGAAGGAGGTGCTACCCTACCTTGATGGGAAGCAACGGTTTCAGCATGCTTTTTCTCTCATGATCTAAGGAGGTGGCTAATGTTCTCTACCTTAATCATGTCAAGTTCAGAGGACACACTATCATGTAAGGTCCTTAGTTTATCCATATCATCAATCAAAGCACAACATGTGTCACATTCATCACGGGAGGGAGCAGATGTAAGTAAAGTAAGCTCCCGTGATAGTCTAGCTACTTCCTTCTCTAACCCAGCACACTTAGCCCTAGACTTAGCATGGAATCTACCTAGCTTAAGAAAAGCATCATTAAGCTGGTCATAAGTGGGACTAACCTCATCGGAGTCGGAGTACAGCTCGCTGTCGCTCAATTCGCCCCCGAGGGCCATGAAGCGGTGAGGACGCGATGGAACAGCTTCTTTGATCCGTGAGTTTTTGATCATGTCTTGTCTCGTTGCGTTCTTTCTCTATATTTGATGATTTTGAGTCTTTCTTTGATCCGTGAGTTTTTGATTGAATTCTTCATGTGATCTAGCTTGCTGTAACGTGTGGGAACCTATCTAGGATCATATTGATCATCAATCACCCACGGGCAAGATTTTGGATTAAGTTTTTGTTTTGACCCGGTTTTGAACCCTTCTTCAATCAAACGGAAAATGATCCTTATTCTTCCAAGAAGTATCACAATTTTCGATTGGAATAGGTTCCTGACATCATAGAGAAGGTGTGTTCTAAGTTTCATCAAGTTTGGAGTTGTAAATCAAAAGTTTCATCTATTTACAACCGTCATTGAAATTTTTTGATGCATTACGAAGGCCGTGGTCGAGACCAGCCCAAAGCCACCGATCGACCGCGGTGTCGGTCGAGCCGGTTATGACCCAGCGGTCCGACCGCTAGTGCATTGAATTGCTTTAATCTTTGTTGATTTTGTCGTGTTGCTTAGGGGTTTAAATTGGATTCAATATTAGTCTTCCGCTGTACTGATATACTGAACTTCATAGCTTCCATAGCTACTGGAGTAAAATATTATTGAATCAATTAATTGTGAAAAAGTGAGCATGCTCCTATTCACCCCCCCCTCTAGTCGCCTTTTCGGTCCAACAGAAAGAGTTTTCAACTGTTTAGAGGATGAAGCAGCCATGTTAATGGAGGAGATTTTGCCTCGCGGAAATAGATGATTGTAATGTTTGAATTATTAATGTAAAAACTTACCTCTTTTTATCTTCAGTAAAGTCTTTGTTTTATCTTTTCACTTTGATACTCATATATTTACTAGCCCTCGACTTCTTGTATTAGCAGAAGAACTTACAAAAGAAGCAGTAGACCAAGAAAGAGAGCAAAAGCTAAGACCATAATACAAAGTATATACTGATTATATTGCAAGAAAGATCTAAGTAACTGTTGGACCGAAAAGGCGACTAGAGGGGGGGTGAATAGGAGCACGCTCACTTTTCACAAATTATGAATTCAACACAATCTCACTCCAATAGCTATGAGAAAGCTATGAAGATCAATATACTGAAGGACCGAAATGGCAACAGAGGGGGTGAATGGTGCCTAAAATTAATACTCCCCTTCATCCGTATTTAAAACCACCTACAAAGATCTCTCAAGATCTAAAGAAAGTAAATGAAGCAAGATCAAATAGCAAAACAAGTTTCAGTCGTTCTTACGAAATCGGAAGTTCCGGCGATAGATTGCGGAAGTTCCGCTTGCGTAGTTCCAAGAATGTATATCGCGGAAGTTAAAACTATGCGGTTCCATTGCATAAAATCGAAGCTCGATTATCTGACCAAGAACGAGCGCTCGGGTTTTGCCCAAAAATCAAACTACTTAATCTTGAATGCTCTTCTCGGTCAAGTTTTACAGACATCATCCTAAACACCATCTTGACCTTATGGAGAAGAATCGCAACCAAAGATTCAATAATCGAACCAAAAACGGATTTCTTGAAGAAGGGGCAAGAAAGACCAAAACCAATGATAAGCGAGATTCTCAGATTCTTAGAGCATGAAACTTTGAGGAAGTAATAGCAATACCAAAACGATTCTAGATATGAAGTTTCATGTTATCTCATAAAACGAATCAAAAGATGTGCCAAAACCCTAGATATTCAACATGAGCAGAGAGAGAGAGTTGCAAAATCAAATAATCGAAACCTCGATTTCATTGGATTGAAACATGGATTACAGAGGTAACTCAAAGAGGAATGATTACAATAGGTTTGATTCATACTCTCCTCTCAACAAGCTCTCAAAAAGCAAAACAAATCCTTTTCTAGAGCTAACCTAATTTTCTCTCTAAAAGTCTAACCCTAACTTCGTGGTTCTCCCTATTTATAGCCTTTGCTAATGGGCCTCCAACCCATTAAGCCCGCTACACCGAACGGAACCGCCTCCACTTTTGCCGCTTTGAAAAGACCCTTTCGCCTTGCGCACCTTCCGAAGCCTCCGTACACCTTGTTGTGCACGACTATAACCGCTTCAAGATTCACGCCGTCTTGACACATCCCGACCGTTCGACCTCAACGCCTCCTGCGCTTAGTCCGGTCCACGTGTCTCGCCACGACTCCATCTTGATGCCTGCATCAACACAGACAAAAACACATCACATAGCATTGCACAATATCATAGCATCAATATTTGTATAAGACTCAAACTCATACAAAATCAAAATCACAAAATAATCTTCTACGCACGATTCGGACACAATCGGAAGTTCCGCACTTACTACAATGAAGTTTCGATTTCGAACATCCGCTCGTCGGGATTATCGGAAGTTCCGCGCTCAACATCTGCGGTACTTCGATATCCGGAACAACCGACTTTCGGATATTTGATTCCGATTTGGTACCTCGTAGAACACTCAATGTCGGTATATCGGACACTCCGCTACCCCTTGTGCGGAAGTTCCGATTTCCTTCAATGAACTCAAAACCGGAAAATCGGAAGTTCCTATTTCCAACACCGGTAGTTCGATTTATCTAACTTCCGCTCCATACACGGTAGTTCCGATTTCCGACTCGGCCAAAAAAGTCCAAACCGAAAAACTCAACTCTCAATCTAATCAACACACTTGTCAAATACTCGTCACTCAGAGTGGAGGACCTCTCACATGGTCTCTCATATACCAGTACAGCGAAGACTATTATTGAATTCAATTTAATCCCCTAAGCAACATGACAAAAACATCAATGATCAAAGCAACACAGTGCACTGGCGGTCTGACCTCTGGACTTGACCGGTCGGACCGATTTTCGGGTGGTCGGACTGCTGTTATACCGGCGGTCGGACTGCTACCAAATCGGTCGGACCGGTGGTGAGGGGCGGTCGGACCGGCAGACTCCAGAACAGATCTGAAACAGTAAAAACAGCCCGAGTGATTCTCACTTTTGATTCTCAACTCCAAACTTCACGAAACTTTGCACACACCTTCTCTATGCTATTGAGGACCTATTCCAATCGAATATTATGATAATTCTTGGATAGATCCTGAACAGTTGTCAATTGAGTAAGAGATGGTCTAAAACCGAGCAAGAACGAAAACTTGATCCTAATGCTTGTTCGTGAGTGATTGATGATCAAGATGATCTTAGATAGGTTCACACATATCACAGCAAGCTAATTCACATGAAGAAATCAATCAAAACTTCACGGATCAAAGAAAGCCCTAAAATCACGAAATTGAAAGCAAGAACGGAAAGAGAGTTATCTCAAGCAAACCTTGCATAGATTATAGTCGTGATTGATGCTGGATTACACCCACTCCATCAAGGAACAGTGGTCAATCCAAGATCATGAAAATCACCTCAAACCATCAAGAGCCCTAGCCTCCACCTCAACTCCCCCTAAGCCAATTAGGGTTTTGAAAACATAAAAGAGACAAGGGAAAGAGAGAGAGACCGCCGGTGCAACCACCATCTCCTCCTATTTATAGTGGAGGCCTAGAACTTCTAGGGTGTGACTCTATTGGGCTCCCGTTAAGGCCTACTAACAAACGGGTCACACACGCACGCTTCGCAAAGCGCCGTCTTTAACCTTTTGACCTAAACCGCTTCACCATGCGCCATGGATTCGCCAATAGGTCACCCTTGTCCATCTTGTGTCACGCTTGAGTCCATTGACCTCACCCGGCATCATCGATCGTTCTGGACCTCAACTCTCCAAGTCTAGTCCCGATCATCCTCGCCGTTGACCATCGTTGACCACCAAGCAACCTGCACAACCATAGACAAGCAAACACGAATTCGGGAATAAGTTCTTCATAACTTGACCCATGTTAGTCAAAACATGCATCATGCAATACATATACCATGAAACCAATGAACTTGACCTAACAAAACAACATCACCACGAATTTGGCTAACGTTCATAAGTGGAAATCTGTCCTACCACTCCCTATGAGCCGGTCGGACTGCCCTCTGGCCGGTCGGACCGCTCCCTGTGAGCCGATCGGACCGCCACAAGGGACTTAGCCGAATTTCAAGCACTGAAATTCCGAAACCTTCTGGAAAATTAAAACGAATAGAACTTTTGCTTGGAGGCTCCAAAAATTATGAGACCAAGTGCATTGGGATCCCCTCACTTGCCTACATCCTCTATTTTTGGCCCAGCTTGTTCTGACACTCTTTGGTCACGGCCGGTCCGACCGCCGCCGGTCCGACCGATTTGGGACCGGTCGGACCGCCCCTGTCCAGAAAGCCTGAACTTTGTCAAAAACCATGTGAAACGACAAACCATAAATGCCATTGCCAATTGTCACATCATCCTAAGATCTGGAGCATATCCCCATGATATCCACAGTAACACTAGGAAATCAACTTGGTCAGAACCAGTGTGTGACTTCGACTAGCTATATATCTATTTCCATAATCGAAAATATTGTATAGGACATTTTATGGTCGGAAGATGTTGTAAGACTTATCTTGATAATAAAGAACCATTCAAAAATATATGCATAAATGATATGTGGTCTTATTTATACACATTAGCCAAAATTGGTCGTAAAGGTTGCTAAGATTTAAAGACATAATAGACACTTCAGAAAACGTGCTCATGCTCAAGCCCAACTGGCAGCCAGGATCGCAAGAAAGGTTGTCACTAGGAAACTCCTAGTGGGCAGGACCATGTGCAGAGAGGATAGATTTCGACTAGGAGGTTTTCCGTGTCCCGATAAGTAGCCAAACAAGAGTAGAATAAAATGTTAAAATAAAGAAAGATAGTCTTCAAATTCTTAAGCATGTAAATAACCATAGTATGTTGTCTATGTTACGATCTCTTCCTTGTTTCTTTTAAGAAAAGAGTGTATGGTCGCACGTGAGAACCATAACTGAGATGGTCACGCTAGGACTCTTATAGCTTGTGACGATTATGTCGAGGCCAAAAAAGTAAAAGAGATCCTTTTGGAAGGATATCGGAAGGAATTGAATCTTCTCCGACCAGTTTAGACAACAATAGTATGCAACCAAATAATGGTTGACAGATATATAAACAATACCACTCATCGAAAAAAGAAATAAATATATATTGAAATTAAAATAATGTAAAAATTATACAAAGAACTTACACAATTGATCAATGTTATGAGAATTTGACAAAAAACGCACGTCTGACATCGCTAGTCGTACTGAGCCAGGTCAGGTGATTTCGACCACTGTGTAAGAACCGTCCCATTTGGGAGAAAATTTATTGTGATTGGTCTAGCTCTGAATTTTTTTGAGAACCAGATCACCTACAGCTAAGATGTAAGGTTGCACCTTACGACTGTGGTACCATCGCATGGCTTGTTGGTAGACCGTCGATCGTATGAGGACTTGGTTTCGTTGTTTTTCAAGGAAATTGATGTTGTCGAGTCTTCATTGTTGTTGATCATTTTCATTAAAACAATCGGTTCGAGTAGAGCTAATTTTTAGTTTCGGATGAAGCATGGCTTCATCACAGTAAACTAGAAAGAATGGTGTTTCACCGATCGCACGACTGGTCGTGGTTCGAACGGCCCATAATACAAAGGGAAGTTCTTGAACCCAAGGTCCTGACCGTTCTGTTAACTAGTCAAAAACTCGGTGTTTCACTCCTTGTATTATTATACCATTAGCTCGCTCGACTGCTCCGTTGCTCTACGGATGAGCGACAGAAGCAAAATGTATTTTGATACCTAGATCCTCACTAAATTCCTAGAAATTTTCGCTAGAAAACTGGCTACCATTATCCGTGATTATACGACTGGGTATGCCAAATCGTGTGATCAAGTTTTTTGTGAGGAACCTCTTACCAGCCTCAATTGTTGTTTTAACAACTGGCTCGGCTTCTATCCATTTTGTAAACGTGTCAATCATTACGAAAAGGAATTCGAAGCCCCCGGGTGCTCTTGGGAAAGGTCCCAGAATGTCAAGTCCCAGTCACAAAAGGCTATGAAAGAGGAATTGTATGTATAGCTTGTGCTTGCTGATATACTTGTCGACTATGAAATTGACATTGTACGCACCTCGTCATGAGCTCCTTTGCATCATGAAGGGCAGTTGGCTAATAGTATCATTGCCTAAAGGCTTTACCGACTAATGTTCTATTGGAATGATGTGCTCCACAGACTCCTCCATGAATGTCGGATAACAACTTAATGCCATCCATTTCAGATATGCATCTCATCAACACTCCGTGAGATCCCCGTTTATAAAGGGTACTTTCGATCAAAGTGTATGATTTGGCTTTTCGAGCTATACGATCAGCCTCTAATTAATCTTCAGGAATAATGTCATGCTGAAAATAATTATAGATCGATGTCATCCAATTTCTACCATGGTCGAGCTGTACGACCTATGGAGTATCCATGTTCTCAGGATCGATTTATACGACCTCCATTGGAACACCTATGTCCTCGAAATGCTTTACCACCGAGGGTGAATCGAGTTGCTCAAGAAAAACTTCAGACGGGACAGATGACCTTGTGGAGGCCATCCATGCCAACTGGTCTGGCAGAAAGTTTTTCTTTCTAGTAATATGTTGGATCTGGAAACCGAAGAAGTATTTTTCGAGTTTCCGTACTTCCGTCAAATAAGATGACATATTGGTACTTGAGCATTGATATTCTTTCCTGACTTGATTTACTACTTGTTGAGAATCGTCTTTCACTAGCAATCTGTGAATCCCGAGCGCTCTGGCTGCTCGGAGTCCTGCCAGTAAACCTTCATATTCTGCCACATTGTTTGTGACAGGAAAGTTTAATTGAATGACGTATTTGATGCATTCTTTGGTGGGTGATATCAAGATAACTCTAGCCCCTGAGCCTTTTAACATCAAGGAGCCATCAAAGTGCGTTGTCTACTCATTGTGGTATTCGTACTTGGGCCCTTGTATGGGTTCAGGGTTTGTCCATTCGACCATGAATTCTACTATTGATTGGGACTTAATTGTTGTTCGAGAGATAAAGTGGAGGTCGAACGCCCCAAGCTTGGCCGCCTATTTTGCTATTTGTCTGGAAGATTCCCTGTTTCTGAGAACTTGACCAAGGGGATATCTGGTATGTACGACGACTTTGTCGGCCGGAAAGTAATGCCTTAAATTCCTTGAAACCATAAGGAGACCACAGAGAACTTTTGTACCTATGGGTATCTTTTTTAGGTCCATGTAATACTTCGCTTACATAATATACCGGTTGTTGGACGTTATCATGCTCTACGACCAGTACACGACTAGCTGCTTGTGACGTTGAAACCACGTAAATCAGCAATGTTTCTCCTGATCTTGGAAATACTAAGACCGGGGCATTCGTAAGGTACCAATTGAATACTTCAAAGGCATAGTTTGCTTATTTAGTCCACTCGAAACTTTTGTATCTCCGAAGAACCTTAAAGAAAGGTAATCCTTTTTCACCTAGTCGTGCTATGAAACGACTTAGTTCTGCCATACAATTGGTTAGTTTTTGTACTTCTTTCTTTATGGTCAGAGGGCGCATCTAGTTGATGGCCAATTTTTTTATGGATTCACTTCAATCCATCTAGTAGAAACTAGGAAACTAAGAAGCTTCCAGAAGAAACTCCGAACACACACTTCTCTGGATTTTACTTAAGGTTATGCCTTCTTAAGTTGTTGAAAGTTTCATGTAGGTCGAAATGTGATCGCCAGCGTTGATACTTTTCACAACCAAGTCATCAACGTAGGCTTCTAGATTTCGACCTATCTGAAGATTAAAGGTTTTTTGCATTGACCTCTTGAGACCAAATGACATCTTAACGTAGCAGTAAGTGATATATGGCATGATAAAGAATGTTTTCTCCTCATCATTTTTTACTCATATTAATCTGGTGGTACCTTGAGTATGCATCTAAACAACTTAACAACTCACACCCGGAAGTAGAGTCTACAAGTTGATCAATACGTGTAAGGGAAAGTCATCCTTCGGAGAAACTTTATTAAGATCTGCGAAGTCAATACACATTCGTCAATTTCCATTGCTTTTTCTAACCATTACAGGGTTGACAAACCACTCTGGGTGGTCGACCTCACGAATAAACCCAGTCTTGAGGAGCTTGTCAATCTCTGACTGGATTGCCTCTTTCCGATCAGGTGCGAAGCGCCTTAGATTGTGCTTGACCGGTTTTTTATCAAGCTTGAGAGCTACCCTATGCTCGATCACTTCCCTGGGGACTCTGAGCATATCAGACGTTTGCCAGACAAATACGTGTAGGTTTACTCGAAGGAAGGAGACGAGCGACTCATCCTATTTAAGATTGAGTCCTACCCCGACCAGTACCTTTTGGGAAGCTGCATTAGCATTTCCTGACATAAACAACATTTTGAAGCTTTCCAGAGAAGCGCCTTTGTCGAGCGGTACCTCCTTGGTCTGGTCAGAAGGCTTTAGGGTCATCTTGGGTCTTGAGTGCTTGTCCTGCATGGAAGGCGTATTAGTTTCTCTGATCGGAAGCTCGTCGACCAGTTCTAGGATTTTTTATCACATGCATAAGCCATTTTTCTATCTTCTCGAACCGTGATGACTCCTTTTAGTCCTTTATCTTTAAACTTGGATAGCCGTAATGCGTAGCTATCAAGAATTTAGCTAATACCGGATGACCAAGGATCCCATTGTATGCGGTTTCGAAATCCACCACATCAAACGAGATCTTTTATGTTCGGAAGTTGTCAGGTTTTTTGAATGAGACCGGTAGGGACAGTTGTCCTATCGTTTTAGTAGTAAAACCAGGAACTATGCCATGAAAAGCATACTTCACAGGTTTTACTTTCGACCTGGGAATTTGTATTTCTTCCAATGCTCCCGTAAATAGAATATTTAAAGAACTACCTCCATCTATTGAGACTCGATTAACTTTACAATTGCTAATAGTAGGTTCAGCAAGGTCCACTTCCTGCTCAACGGCCTACAAATGGCACCTTGAGTCGTACGAAGAGGATCATCCGAAGATCATATCCACAGTGTGTTGCGGCTCTGGTACTCCATTTCTTTATCTTCATCTTTGTCCTTCTTGGAGCTTGGTTCTCCGAGTTTATGTATAGAGGAGAAGGGACCTTTACCTGAGTAGTAATCCTCCAGTTTCTTTTGGCGGGCTCGGCAAGTGCACAGATCATGACCTGCTGCTTGGTGAAGTGGACACCACTTCTTATTTTTCTTGTAGTTGTCGGTCGGAGCCTTTGCCTTGTTCCGACCAGAAAATTCTTTCTTGCCCTTGATTTTTTTTTCTAAAATTGCAAGGACT
Source organism: Hsuehochloa calcarea (assembly GCA_036346395.1). NCBI lineage: Eukaryota > Viridiplantae > Streptophyta > Magnoliopsida > Poales > Poaceae > Hsuehochloa > Hsuehochloa calcarea. The sequence goes on from CM070606.1 coordinate 34,894,549, forward strand.
TCTTTATTATTGAGCTTGCGGTTCTTCTTACCCTTGATAGACTTCTTGCTTTTCTTCTCCTATTTCTCCAAGCCGGGTTGAGGGATTTTATCTTTTCGATCAATAGCTCTACACAATTCAATTGCCTCGCTAGCGGCTGCATATTTGTCTGCCATGTTGAACAGCTCGACGGTCGTTCATGGATGCTTCATGGCGATATCCTCTATAAACTGTCTATTCCTCAGCCCTGCTTTAAAAGCTTAGATAACGGAAGATTCTGCGACCTCTGAAATAGAGTTTCAAACTTAGCTAAACCTCTTGATATATTGTCGAAGAGTTTCATTGGTCTTTTGCCTGATCCGATGGGGATCGTCTTATTTTCCGGCGATCATACATCCCCTGAAAGTTGGAGATCAACATATCACAGAGCTGCTCCCAAGTGTAGATAGATCCGACTGGCAGGTTGAGCAACCACGACCGGACATACCCTTCAAAGACTATGGCAAGTAATTTCCATTACGTTGTCATTACCAGCAGCAGCTTTGATGGCGGTAGTATATATCTGAAGAAATTCTAATGGTTCTGAGTCCCATTGAACTTATCTATGTTGACTGGTCGGAACATATTCGGCCAGCGTACAGCTTGGAGCCCCGCTGAGAAGGCTCGACAATCTGTTATGGAGTCGTGGCGCCTTCTTTGAAAATGACCCGGATTGTAATCTGTTGGGGACCGGTTCCTTAGATTAGCACATCTAGTATATGGTGTTCCAACCCGATCGTGGACATAAGCAAAACGCCTCTGGCCACCTGCTTGGTTCAGATGGTGACGAAGGTCATCAGAATCAAGAGGTCGTTCCTCTTGACGAGGAGGAGTGGCTGCTGAGAAGATTCGTCTTCCCTCATGATTCCCTGGATTAAACCTACGAGGTGGTCTTGGTACCGTTCGGTCCTCCGTCCGACCATGTTTTCCTCTGCTGTGGGAGGAGCGCTGGGACAAAGTCATTGTGTGACTTTGCGTGCCCCTTTGCTCTCGGTACATTTCTGTACGTTGTATGGTTTGCTGGAGGATCTCTGACACATGTCTTGGAAGTTGAACGTAACTCGGTATCTCTGCTAAAGTAGGATCTGGGTTACTCAGAATTTCTTGAACTCGTTGCACGGTTTGAAGTCTTATAGAAGGTCTTGTAGGAATTTGACTAGCATTGGGTGTTAGATGAGTTGAATGTCCTTCCGACCTCCCGTCTTGCCTTCTTTGACTTATCACACGCTGTGAGGTAGGAATAGGCGAATTAACTAATCGACGTCCATCAATTCAATTGCCTCCGACAGGTGGTGTTTGAGCGCCCGTACCATCTCCATCAGTATGTGGTGGCGGGTTAGGATGTGGAGATTCACGCACGGGAACTTGATTGGTATATCTGATGGCATTAACTTTGTGCCTCCAATAGTGATCTTCTGACAAGCTCCCATCATAGCTAAGGAAGAACCTTCCAGAGCTTCGGTAAGGAGCCTCCACGACGAAGAGCGGTCGGAGATTACCACCTCTGGCGGGCTTTGTGGTGGATTCAGCCTGATCCGGCAGATTGTTGATCGTATGCTGAGCTTTATCATTCCCACCTGGCCTTCGACCAGTGGCAATGGTAACTTCATTGACACTCTCACCATGTGTCGGTTGGCCCCCAGAATACGTAGAATCCGTTGGCGAATACCGGCCTCCCATGATAACATCGAGAGTACGTTGATTCTCTGTTGCTGGGCTACTATCGCCATTCTTGCCGGTCGGATTGACCGAGCTTGTAGAGGCATTTGGATGTTCCAAACTGGTCAGAATGATCGGTTCCTCTGGAAATGCCACAGATGGCGGTGGTGAAACTCCATCCATCTGATCGATCTCGCTGGTCTCATCGAGTGGCGAGCCAGTGGAGGAGGATGCTGACGACATCTCGTTTTCTACCATGGCGCGTATCTATGTGTCCATATCGAGGTCGGAGTAGTCCACCAAGTTGAACTAGTTTTCCTCATCCCAAGTCCCTGCTAGGTTCACATGAGTGATGACAAAGCGAAAGGAGTGAATGAAGAATGCTTGAGCAAAGTGATCTTCAAGAACCCAACGTCTTCTTCCCCACGAATGACGCAGGCTGTCAACGATCGAGTCGTCGATCTTACAAAATAAAATAGAGGAAAATATCAAAGAGTTCTTAGAAGAGAATGAGATTGCTCTTTATTACTATGAACTGAATCCTTTACAGGGGGTGCCTTCGACAAGGCGATGGACTAATCCTAATTACACTAAGCGTAGTGCTTGCTATACTATTGAATTAGAGTTGGAACATGAATCTAGTGTTGATTGCGATACTTTAATCCGATGCCTTTGTTCTTCTGTGCTTCATATTTAAATAGCCATCGAAGAGGTGGTGGTTACTCCTAGAGAGGACATCTGTTAGAAGTGACACATCCGGTTGGAGGGCCAGTTACAGTTAATAAAACAGTAACTGGTCATCGGTTAGCGTCTACGAGACACTCAACCATATAGTAATTATTGTCAGTGTCTTAGGACCATAAATCGTCGCATGGTATGGAACAAATATGCCATGTATTTCATTCGTCACACGGTAAGAATATACTTGGAGTTAAATCCAGATACCAGTTTAAGGCTTCTACGAGCAGTCATCTGGTCGGGAACTAGGTACAGGACCTCATCCGACCAAGGTACCCGTAAGTAACCTTTCGAATCCCTACGACCACGGGGTCGATCAATAATCAGTTTGATCTTTTCTCCCACCTTCAGAAGAATGAAGCATAGATAGACCTATAGCCTTCGTTCGAATTTTCTGAAAGCCTTAGGGGTTACAACCATGAAAACATATGGTCTTTTAACTATGTATTCAAGATATACAAACATATGGTCTTTTAACTATGTATTAAAGATATACATAGAGATGTTAATCCTTGCCAGTAATACAAGTTTGTTTCTTGGATTTCCAAGAAATATCCCCACCGGCCAATGTAAATACCCATCATGTTGTAGATTTGCTATCCCCAACACTTGATATCCATCTTGTGTTAGAATATCCTTCTAAGATAGCATAAAATCTTGTATAATTTATACTTAGATCTTTGGTTTTCCTAAGATAACCAAAGACTCTCCCAATAGCTTTCCAATGCTCAACACCGGGGTTGTTAGCAAATCTGCTTAATTTACTAACTGCATATGATATATCTGGTCTTATACACTGCATCAAGTACATCAGACAACCAATAACACTCGCATATTCAAGCTGAGCCATTGCTCTTCCTCCATTCTTTTCAAATTTTACACTTGAATCAAATGGGGTGTTTACTTCTTTAAAATTTATATGTTTGAGCTTGTAAAGAATTTTCTTCATGTAATGAGATTGACTAAGTTCAAAACCCTAACTATTTTGTTTCACTTTGATGCAAAAAAATCCAGTTTTCCAAGATCTTTCATTTTGAAAAATGAAATCAGAAATCTCTTTATTTATGTTATGCCTTTGGCATCATTGCTAATGATCAATAGATCATCAACATAAAGACAAAAAAAAATCATAGTGTAACACCCTGACCCAAAATCGGCTCAATGCCCAGCCCACCGTGGGGCGGACCCGCACATACATAGCACCTCACTTACACTTTCGTCCTCGCTTCGTGTAAAAGGGTTAACCCGGAGGTGCTATGTTTGGATCAACAGGCATTATATACTACTACAACTCACTTAAGACAAGCAATGTGGGACTAATCCCACCACACAACTCCTCATGGGCCACGCCACGCTACGAGCGGTAGGTATTACATTCACCCCCTTAAGGGTGGACGCCTCGGCGATATCGCATACGCTGCAAATGCCTGTAACCACCCCGATACGTCGCCCGCGTCTAGTCTGCGACATATGCCATGCCATGTGTCCACTCCGCCCACATGTGCCATGCGCCATATGCCCGCCCTCGCCCCGCACGCGCCGCAAATAAGGTTGATGCTCTGATACCATTTGTAACACCCTGACCCAAAATCGGCTCAATGCCCAACCCACCGTGGGGCGGACCCGCACATACATAGCACCTCACTTACACTTTCGTCATCGCTTCGTGTAAAAGGGTTAACCCGGAGGTGCTATGTTTGGATCCAACAGGCATTATATACTACTACAACTCACTTGAGACAAGCAATGTGGGACTAATCCCATCACACAACTCCTCATGGGCCACATGGGCCACGCTACGAGTAGGCCGGGGTATTACACATAGTGTTTCCTATAACTTTACAGTATAAACACTAATCATAAATGTTCTGAACAAATCCGTTTGAAAGTATGAATGAGCTAAATTTTTCAAGCCACTTCTTATGTGCTTGTTTTAGTCCATATAATAACTTTAACAAGTCTGCATACTTTTTGTTCATTTTCACGTAGAACAATACTTCTGGTTGTTCCATGTAAATTTCCTCATCAAGATCTCTATTTAGAAATGATGTTTTGACATCCATCCGATGAACATGTAAGTTATGCAATGAAGCAAGAGCGAATAATATTCTTATTGTAGTTATTCATGCTACCGGTGCATAAGTGTCAAAATAGTCAATTCCTTATCTTTGTCGAAAACCTTTGGCTACTAATTTAGCCTTGTAAGTATTTAGTGTACCACCCACGTGATACTTTCTCCTAAACACGCACTTGGATCCAATTGTTTTAGATCCATGTGGTAAATCGACAAGCTTCCAAGTTTGGTTATATATTATAGAGTTCATTTCATCTTGAATGGCTTCTTTTCAGAAACTGAGTCTCTAGAATTCACTGCTTTTTTATAAGTACTAGGATCATCTTCCACTTGAAGAATAAGAGGTACCTTTCGAATAAAGTTCTCTTTATTTCATTCAATCAGAAATAAGGAAATACGCTGAGAGTCTATTTCGTCTGGTCCTAAAACATTATCCTTACAAGCACGTTTGCTCCTCCGAACCTCAAGTTGTTGTTCAACAATTTCAGAAGAATTCTCCTCATGAGAGTTGTTTAAATGTTCTTGTTGTTCAACAACCTTTGAGATATTCTCCTGTTGAGAATCTCTAAGGTTTTGAGAAGTTTTACATGTAGTGGTTAAATTCTAAAAAAACTCTATATACCTAGATTCAACAATTACATTCGACTCTAGGTTTAAAAGCCAATAAGATACCCAACTTGGTCCTTATAGGATCAAGGTTCTTGTAGTGAGCAAGATACCCCAACACTTTAAAATATCCAATAAAAGGTTTTCTTCCTTTCCATATCTCATATGGAGAGACTTGACTTTTCTTTAGAGGAATTCTATTTAGAATAAGAGAAACAGCAAGTAATGCTTCACCCCAAAGACTAAAAGATAACTCTGAATGCATCAATATAGCATTTATCATCTCAAGAAAAGTTATATTTTTACGTTCTGCCAAGCCATTTTGTTGTGGGTATTCTTGGAGCAGAACTTTGGTGGATAATACCATTCTCTTCACATAATACATCAAAAATATTTCTATAATATTCTCCAACTCTGTCACTTCATATGATTTTAATTTTTCAACATAATTGATTTTCCACTTCTATTGTAAACTTTGAAAACACCAAAAGCATCGTCTTTATGTTTCAGCAAATAGACATAAGTATATCTAGAGCAATCCTCAATAAAGGTAATGAAATACCTATTTCCCCCTCTAGTTAATATACCATTAAGTTCACAATATCTAAATGTACAAGATCTAACAAGTTAGAACTTCTTTCTACACTATAAAAAGGTTTTTTAAACCATATTTGATTTAACACATATTTCACATTTATTGAAATTGTCAATTTTTCAAGAAATCAAACTATATTTAACCAATCTTTTCATAGTAATTACACCAACATGTGCTAATCTAGCATGTCATAATAAAACAGAGTCAAGCATGTAAGCAGAATGAGAAGATTTATTTATTACTGCAACATCAACATTGTCAACAGTACATAGCTTTACCATCTCATTACATGAATACCCCTTCCTTACAAATACACCACCATGGGTCAAGATTAACTTGTCCGATTCATACACAATTTTGATACCCGGCTTCCCAAGAAGATCACCACTCACAAAGGTTCATGTTCATATCTGGCACATGAAGAATGTTCGCCAACATAATCTTCTTTCCAGAAGTGAAGCTCGGTTCGATGCTTCCTTTCACATGCACCTTGGACTGATTTTCATTTCCCATCTGAACTTCTTGTCTATCGGTTGTATCAACAGAAGTCCTGAATAAAGACTTATAATAGGAAACATGAACAGTGGCATATGTATCATACCACCATCCAGGAACTTTACCTTGCACTGCCATGACTTCACTCACAGCGACGATGATCTCATCACCATCCATTTTAGTTGCACATACTGTATTTTTGTTATTTGCACACTTGCGGTACCTACAATCACGAGCAAAATGCTCGTTCTTGTCACAAACTTCATCCCCTCTGAGTCCGGTGGACTAGTCGCCGCCCTGTTCTGACCATGTTCATTATCTCCGTTACTTCATGCTGACAAAAACAGATTCTTCAAACATGGGAACACATTGTGCTCACATCTTCGCTGGAGCTCCATTGTCTCAGCTTCCTGCCGCCCTCGCCCTTGCCTTCTCTGAGTCAGTCGTGAGAGAGAGAGAGATGTACATTCCCAGTGCCAGAGCAGGGCACGATACTTCTCTCTCTCACGATGATTCGCCAGCTCAACCTTTTTGTTAGCAAACGACCAAATGGACTTCGTACAGAGTGAGTAGCTTCTGTTCTGACATTGGGAATGTACTTCTCTCTCGCGACTGACTTAGAGGAGGCAAGAGCAAGGGCGGTGGCAAGCTGCGACGGTGAAGCTCCGACGAAGATGTTTACATGGTGCGTTTTCGGGCCCGAAGAATCCATTTTTGTCGGCGTGAGATGACGGGGATGATGAACACGGCCGGAACGAGGATGATGAACACGGCCAGAACGGGGCAGTGACGAATCCACTGGACTCAGAGGGGATGAAGTCGCTGGCATCACATCCGACGAACTTCGCTTCAACGCAAGTTCAGGGAGCTAAGTGGCACAACCTCACAAGTTTAGGGACTGAGAAAGTAAAATATAAGTTCAATAAGCTAAATGGCACAACCTCGCAAGTTTAGGGTGCTGAGAAAGTATAATACAAGTTCAGGAAGCAAAGTGACACAACCTCGCAAATTCAAAGAGCTGGGAAAGTAAAATGCAAGTTTAGATAGCTAAGTGACACAATCTCGCAAATTCAAAAACCTACAGTGCATTTTTCTCCATAACATCCAAGTGTTCTCTTGCCGATCTCAAAAAGGAAATATGCAAGAGGAGCTGTGTATAAGCATATTCTTGTTTTTAAGAACTAGTTGAATTGCTCTTGCAATTGCACGTTCATATGTTTATGTAATTCTATTTGCTGCACAACTATAATGCTTATGATTGAAAGTACAATTATATTTCTTATACAATTATAATAGTTCGTATATACATTTGATTAATTTGTATCGTTATAACCTGGACCTACCACAATTGATGGTGTAGATCTTTCTCTGGTGCAGATCTTTCTCTGTCCTCCAATTAACACCGTAATTTCTAGCTCTTTAGAGCGAACTTGGCAACTTCTTTTTTGTTTTAATAATACTTTATCTGTTCTTTTTTTTTTTACTTTTCATGGTTTTCAAGATACGACTTTGACCGTTGCTTTTATAACTTTAAATTAAGATGCACTAATAAAATTATAAAATTATTTTTAACAATAAAACTAATGGTACAATTTTTATGTAGCCAATTTTTAAATAGTTTCAAACACGTTGACAATAAAACTTTAGAAAGGTCGCGGATTCTAGGATGTCAAGTAAAAAAACGGAGTGAGTGAGTGATGTTTAAGATATCGACACGTTATCTGAATGCAACTTGGACCACTATTTTTTATTGCAATATATTGCAATAAATTATAATGTTACAAGAGTACTTTTCAATACAAATCTACAAATATCATTTTTACGTAAACTCTAAAAATTCATGAAAATATCGATAGCTAAAATTTACAAAGTTCGAATGCACGCATCCGAAAACGTCACTCTTTTTGTGATTGGGAGTAGTAGATAGATAGTAGATGGGGCTTCGAACACGTAACCACCGCAACATTATGCACTACCAACTGGTTACATAAACAGCCGCAAATTTCATTCAGAAATATACACATCCCTTCAAGAAAATACATTTTTACCTGACAACAATGTTCTTAGGTATTGCATTGACATTGATAGTTCCAGATTCGCAGTTGTTCTTAAAATGAACCTGTGACGAATGTTTGTCTCGCAGCTGTTCTTAAAATGAACCGGCGAGGAATGTTTGTCTCATGTTTTATAGTCGGATCAATCAACATCACCGTCGATCTTTGGCCACCCATTCTCGGCTTGTGATTTGACAAACGCAGCTAACAACTTGATATCATCTTCAGGTAGCCGGGGTCCAAAGGTACACTGCCCTCTCGGGGTGCATCTCTCTCCGAAACCCTATATGCGATGAAGCAAAGCAATTAGATAGTTGTCAAATATTTACTCATTTGAACGATGTAATGTTAGGTCACGGCTGAAATTTACATACTGGCATCCTGCCCTTCCCGTAATACGTGATGTTGTATATCTCTTCCTCTGTGGCAACTCCATTTCTGAAGCAAATTTGCCTCTTTGCCTCAGTCTAATAATGAGCAGACAAAGTACATGCTGTAGTAATGATGTAGTTTGACAAATAACTGGTTACACGGCCATACCTCTCGAGATCCTTCATGAAGAGAGTGGCTCCCTAGACATGATCAAGTAGCTAGTTAAGAACAAACGATGATCTAAACTTGTAATTTGCGTCGTTTTGACTGTACAAGGATTTCATCAACTCACTGGCTGTAGGATGTTTCCTCCCATGTCATGGCAGCCGATGCATGCTTTCCGGAACAGCGCTGCGCCTTCGGAAACTGGTTGGGCAAATGCTTTGCAAAAGGAAACAGAAGAACGTCATGTTTAGCATGCAATTTTCAGTAGGTGATAATTTTGCTTGCAGAGTACTTATATTCTTTGGCGTTGTTTCCAAACCACTACACTCTCCCTTCATCCAAAACCAGGAAATCCGCGCACCATCACAAGCTCATAACCACAGTTTATGTAGCCCGTGTGCACTCCCACAAACCATCTGTATAGTATTCTCCATTACCAGCAAGAACAACAACTTCAGGTTGTCAAATCCCAAATGCCACCTAGACGGTAGGCTAGCATTTCCAAGAACCCCTTCATCACATCTACACAATCTCACACTAACTGTCCCCGCAACAAGGTGTGTGTACTGAAATGGAGCAAAAAAAAAAAAAAAAAAACCAACAAGCTTTCGCGCATCCTACTTACAAGCGAGAGGCTGGGCAAACCTGGTGGAGCAGCGGCAGGGAGGCCAGGAGATGCGGCAGCGGCAAGGAGAAGCGCCGCAGCCAAGAGAGGCGCGGCCGCGCACCCTGTCGCAGCAACGGCGAAAGAAGCAAATGGCGGCGGCCTGCAGCCCTGGCGCGTCTGCTTCAGGCTGCAGCAGCACGCCGCCCTCCTGTGAGAAACGGAGAAAGAAGAGGAGGCGCAGTGAGACGGCGGCGCCGGCGTCCGTGCGGCCAGAGGAAGCCAGTGCATCGCTCGCGTCCTTCCCAGTTCCCAGTGGCAGTGAAGGCTAATCTAGGAGAGGTGGAGCGGAGGCTCGAAGCTGCCGGTTGCCTTGAGGTAGAAGGGGGTTCAAGTGGACGCCACGTAGTCAAGAGGTGGGAATGGATTGGGTTGGCCCATAAGTCGCATCCATATCCATGCTGAACAACCGAAGACGTAGGTTTGGTCCAATATGACCAGAGTCCATAAAAGCTTTCGGTCCATTGTCAGCCAGGTCGAAACAGAAGTACCCACTGTTGATCCAAAAGTCCAATTGAACAGTCCGGACTCCAGATGACAAGAGTGTTTTTTTAACCAAATGGAAACAGTGTTTAAGGCCACAAATAATGCAAGCAAACACTTGTCAAAAGGTAATCATCGACACCAGCTTTGTATTGGAATTAGCACTTGCAGGAACAAGAATGCAAACTCACATGTGAGATCAACTACTTCTCACAATCGAAGGTCTCGAACATCATGGCTACAGTTATCAAGCAAAATAGCTTACAAAATAGAAGGCCAAGTACATGGAAAACAAATTGATGGAGAGACGGCCAAAATCGAACTTGGCTTAAACAAATCGATGTACATCAACAACATCCAAACTTAACAACATAACCAAAAAAATGGTTTTAAAAACATCCAAATACATCAACGACATCAAGACCAAGAAATATAGCAGAAAAGTACCAGTCTTCGTATAGAAATTACCTTCTGGAGAAGAAATAAAGCCTTGCTTAAACCAAGGAAGATATGACTGGCATCAATTGTTGTCCATGCATAGCTATAGGAAGCCCACTGGTATATTTTTGTGAGAGCTTGTTGTTTCTGTTTGCTCAATCGCTGCCTCCAACTTCTACTACATTAGCAGCAATTTTCTAGGTAATTAGAACATCACTACCCTCACAATGAACCCAAAACAATCTCAAATACAAGCAGCTCAAATACAAGCAGCTACATAGCCAAGCTAGTATAGGCAATGGCATTGGGCAGACATTTAGAGCCCTTGCTTGGAATTGCTTTACAGTCTAAATGTGGAATTCAGTTGCACAAAATGTCCAAAGAAGCCATCATTTAAAGGAGATATTGTTGAGAACTGAAAACGTGGACTTGATATAAAAAAATAAGACTTTCAGTCTTCCTAATCTGGAAATGATTAGTTAATCAGTTTTCACCAATACAAGCCAGAGGCCGGAGTAAACTTACGTTATATGGCGCCGCAGTGCTCACTTTTCACTGTTGAACTCACCATCAATACTTTTCTAAATTCTTCTCTTTTTAGGAGTTAATTGACAATTTGACAGTTTTAGTTTCAAAACGCACATCAGATCAGAGCCCTTCTTGAAGAGTTGGGTAAATCAGTAAAAGTGTTTACTGACAAAGAAATCCCTCAATGTTAACTTCTGTTGTCATAACAGGTAGCGCAGTATGAACATGGAGGCTCCACAGTACAAAGTTTCATAGCAAAAAGTTAAGAAGAGGGTAGAACAAACCATGTAAGACTAGAGAGTGCTTACCAGAAATCTTTGCTTCCAACTTTAAATTACACACTGTAATTAGCATTACTTGGAGAAAAGTAGCTATAATTGATGCGCCGTTAACAAAAATCACGGAGATAAACGGGGCATATGAAAGAGACAGATTCATTTTTTTCGAAGTGGCAAAGAGACATTAATTTTTTCGAAGTGGCAGAGACAGATTCATGCCAATCTATTATCCAATGTAATCTGACAGTTACCAACTCATGATCATAAACATGCATTTGGAATTGAAGCTAAACAGAAACAAAAGTACATATGGTTTCCAGAGTTCCTCCCTGCTCTCTCGTCTTGCTATCCATCTATGCATTCAACTCTAATCCTTAGTCTACTATACATAAAGGGTGTTCCAGAACCAGATCACATTTCCAAAATCAGTGAATTTACCGAAAAGTGTAAAACAAAATGTCTTATTCATCGGAAGCATATCACTATACCGGGGGTATATTGGTTGTGTAGGGTCATGTTTCTTGATGCGCCTCGAGGCACAGGGAGAGGTCGATGCGCGCGCGCTGGCACTGGGAGCGCTTGAGCGCGGTGCCGGCGCTGCCGCAGAGGGTGCGTACGGCCTCGGTCTCGCCGGGGCAGCACGCGGTCACCACGCACTCGGCTAGGGCCCGGTTGAGGTGCCGGCACAGCACCTCCGGCTGCAGCGGGCCGCGGGCGGCGCGGCGATGGCACTCGACGAGCGCCCGCTGGGTCGAGGCGCAGGGCCCCGGGACGGGAACGGCCGCCGAGGCGCCGGCGCTCCTGCTCATGGGAATCGGTGGGAGATCGGCGCTTCCTTCCCGCCGTGAACCGTGATGTCCGCTTCTCTCGAGTATCGAACAGTCGAGCTCTCGATGCTTCGCTAATCACCAAGAAAGGAGCACCATCTCACCGGTGTGCTGACCCTGATCCAACAGAATTCCTCATCGGCCTAAGTAACTGATGGGCCGGCCAACGAGTTCGTCCTAAAACTGATCTTGGGCTGGGCTAACAGGCTTCCAAGTTCCAAGAGACATCTTTCTGAGTACTATTTTCAGAGTTCCCTAAAAAAGTGCTATTGTCGTACAGTCATAGAGCAAACAACAAAGTGATTTCCTCTCCAAAACAACTGCAGAATGGTTTCCTATAAAAGAAACTATAAAATTATTAACGATTATTATATTGGCCTCTATCTTTAGATCAAGTAGCTTTGAGTCTTTTTAGACGATTAGGTCATGAGTTTTGGTCAAATCAAGCACATGTCGAACTCTTATCTCTATTTTTTGGTCTCTTGCACAACTTTGTCGTATACGCTGCTGTACGCCTCCTTATACGGGCTCACTCACCGTCGTCTCACGCTCGCCACCCCACGGTTTCGTTAAAAAAAAACTGCCGTATTTTTCCGCCCCGGAGTGGAGACAACCGGTCGCCTTATCGGCTTATCGCGGCCCCGTCCTTTGATTCCCTCTGCCTGGACGCCGCCCGCTACGGGACGCCAGCAACTACCAAAAACGCGACAAACGAAGACGACCGCCTCGCTCGCACGCCCGCGCCAGCATCCAACGCTAACGGCGGCCCCTCTCGGCCTCCCGAGTCATCAGCGTAATCAGTTATCCCCTCGCTTGACACTGAGTCACTGACCGACTCGCTCGGCCTTGCCCGAAATTATTGACCTCGGCCGCGCGGCTGGCGTGATGCTCCAGGGCGTCCTGTCGCGCGCGCCCGGCACAGACGCGGCGGCAGCTATGAAGGCCAAGCGGGGGGTGTCCGCATCCGCGTCGCCCGAGGACGAGGAGCGCACGCGGGGGAAGCGGCTGCAGCTGCATAGCTCCACAGCCGCGGGGGTGCAGCAGGGGTTGGTGGTGGCCGCGGGGGAGGAGGAGGAGGCGGCGGAGACGCGGGGGCTGCGGCTGCTAAACCTGCTGCTCAGGTGCGCCGAGTCGGTGGCCATGGACCAGCTGCCCGAGGCGCGAGACCTGCTGCCGGAGATCGCCGAGCTGGCGTCCCCGTTCGGGTCGTCGCCCGAGCGCGTCGCGGCCTACTTCGGGGACGCGCTGTGCGCGCGCGTGCTGAGCTCCTACCTGGGGGCCTACTCGCCGCTGACGCTCCGCCAGCTCGCGGCCACGCAGAGCCGCCGCATCTCCGGGGCGTTCCAGGCGTACAATGCGCTCTCCCCGCTCGTCAAGTTCTCGCACTTCACGGCCAACCAGGCCATCTTCCAAGCGCTCGACGGCGAGGACCACGTCCACGTGATCGACCTTGACATCATGCAGGGGCTGCAGTGGCCGGGGCTGTTCCACATCCTCGCCTCCCGCCCGTGCAAGCCGCGCTCGCTCCGGGTCACCGGGCTCGGCGCGTCGCTCGACGTCCTGGAAGCCACCGGCCGCCGCCTCGCCGACTTCGCGGCGTCGCTCGGGCTGCCCTTCGAGTACCAGCCCATCGAGGGGAAGATCGGGCACGTCGCCGACACCGCTGCCCTTCTCCGCCCGCGCCACCACCGGGAGGCCACCGTCGTGCACTGGATGCACCACTGCCTCTACGACGTGACGGGCTCGGACGTCGGCACGGTTCGGCTGCTCAAGAGCCTGCGGCCGAAGCTGATCACCATCGTGGAGCAGGACCTGGGGCACAGCGGCGACTTCCTGGGCCGGTTCGTGGAGGCGCTGCACTACTACTCGGCGCTGTTCGACGCGCTGGGCGACGGCGCGGGCGGCGCGGAGGGGGAGGCGGCCGAGCGGCACGCGGTGGAGCGGCAGCTCCTGGGCGCAGAGATACGGAACATCGTGGCCGTCGGGGGGCCCAAGCGGACGGGCGAAGTGCGGGTGGAACGGTGGGGCGACGAGCTGCGGCGCGCCGGGTTCCGGCCGGTGTCCCTGGCCGGGAGCCCCGCCGCGCAGGCCAGGCTGCTTCTTGGCATGTACCCGTGGAAGGGCTACACGCTGGTGGAGGAGGACGGGTGTCTCAAGCTCGGGTGGAAGGACCTCTCCCTGCTCACCGCGTCGTCGTGGGAACCGACGACGGAGGACGACGGCGTCGCCATGGCCGCTGCCCGCCACGAAGGGCACGATTCTTGATTAGAAGATCGGGAATTCAAATTCAATTGCTGCCATTCTTGCAGCTTCTTCTTGGTCATCCTTTCTACTTGCTAAGCTGCCGCGTTCCGTCGTCTCCTTGTGACTAGTATTATGGCTCGTAATTAAGCTTGTGATATACTCGTATAGGCTTCATCGACCATTCGTTCTCTCTTCAGGTTCAGATTAGTATTCGATTTTAGTACACAGCTGTTCTGAGAATGAGATACGCGCAATATGCACATGCAACTTAACTTGGGATTTGAATTTTGGAGTTAGTGATGGGGTTTCGGATGGAAACAGAGGAAGTTGCTTTGGTTGCACGGCCTCGCTCTGTTAAGTAAATAGTTGAGTAAACACCATCTTCCACGTGTCCCGGCTAATCTTTACAGGCAAAAAGAGGCTCACTGGGCCATTGACAGGGTGGCCACATCGACCTGTTTTCCTTGGCCGTCCGATGTGCGGATGTCTTTTTTCTGACCATTCGATTGTTCCTTCCGTTGTGAGTCGTTGGATGTGGGTTCGTTTTGCTCGGCCGTTCGATCGTTCCTGGCATTGTGGTCGCATTATTCTCCCCACACAGGCGCACACCACTCCCAGTGTAGCCGCTTGCTAGGGTTTTTAGTTGCTACCTCGGTGACCGCCGTCGCAGCCTCGAGACTCCTCTCCCGACGGGGCCTCTTCCTTCTTCGCTCTCCTCCACCACGAGCCGACGAGCCCAGAGCCATTGCTGTGCCCGGCGGCTCTCCTGGCGGCCGCCTCCTGCCTCGGCTTCTTTCGCGGAATGGTGCGGCGGCGGGGCGGTGAAGGTCACATTCTTCTCCCGCACAGGCTCACACCACTTCGCCTCCGGTCTCCTCCGCGGGATGGCACGGTGGCCGGGCGGCGACGGGTACTCCCCACAAGGTCTTTTTTGAGCCGGGTACACTGTCGCCGTTTAAAGGATTAGGGTGCTAGCAAAGCAGGCTGCCTCTTTAAGGTGCCTCGCGATGGCGATGAAGACCCAAGCTTGATTCCTCCCCCGCTTTTTGTATACCTGAACTGGCCATGTTTGATTGCTATGGCATGGTGAAGGAACAAGTTTTGAGCTGCAATTTTGATGTGCTTGGTGATTGTCTGTTGTGGTGTTTCCTTGATCGGTGATTTATTATTTTCGTTGGGTGTTTTTGCATGCGGAGATTGTGAGGAGCACCGATGTCGGGACCCAAAAATGCAATTCTGAACCCTCTATGTATTCTGCACTAGTCCAGGATCACGCTAGTGCACACAGTGTCAACATAAGTGAATATCTATCCACACAACACGAATCCATAGATAAACGAGTAATTTGAATAATAAATAATTGTTGTGACCTTAAGTCGAGTTTTACATTTATTAAGCCACACAGGGCTGACAATAAATAAAATATCAGCAGTGGAATAGAAATAAACTTTATCATAATCCCATCAATTCATCACAGGCAACTGACTGGGATTAAGACCCTAACGATCGACACCTTCGTAGAACTCCCTCTCAAATGCAGGCAAAGACTCCTTCACTTCTGTTGATTGTTTGAAGCAAGTATGAGTACACAACCGTACTCGCAAGTCATACCACAGAATACAATTTATAGATGATGGCTTATTCCAAAGGAATAGCTTATGTGGTTATTTTGTAAAAATACAACATTTGCAATTAAATACAAATAATAGATTGAAAACATAATTCAAAACAAATAAATAATATTAATTTATCATTTGATTTCATAAAGGACACATAGTCTAATCAGGTTCTTTCACACAGCTGCACAAATTATCTCACACAACTGTCTCTTTCCAAATGTTTTATAAAAATCTACCCATCGTGTGAAATCCCCGAGTATGTCTATGACCGCGGACACGGCTATTCAAATAGATTGATCAAACACTCTGTAGATGTTGTACACTTTACCCACAAGATACAATCAGTGTAGCTAGCACTAAACATAACAAAACATTTCAGAAACTTCATCCCAATCATTGACACTCCTGATGTGCTTTACTATCGTCCAACCGATACACACAGCGTTTGGTACGACACATACCGTTGGACAGGGATGCGGCGAACCGTCCCGCGATGTGATAAACACACCTCCAACCCATCACACAGCTTAACCTACCACCCGAGTAGTCAATGTCAAGATTCCATAACTTACTAAGTTAAGCCCGTCCCATACTAGGCATGTAGTTGTACAGTAAGACTCAGTTCAATGGCGCACAAAGTTAAGTCCTTAATTAACCAAGGCAAGACTTCCAATTTCTAACCAAGTCACACAGATTATCATTCCAGCACACAGCTCCACCATATCACACAGAATCCACCACTTGCCTCAGTCTAAATCTTTTTCACCATGTTGGTTAAGTGCAACACATGCCATCAACGAGTAATAGCACACAACACACACAATTTTATCACATAGTTCCATAATCACTTAGTCAAGTTCATAATTGCAACTCACATAAAATGATGACTCGTGGCATGGCTAAACAATCTACTCGTATCTAACCAACCCACGTTGGTGCTATGATAATACCAACTGATAAAGAACCAACCTAAGGTGACAAAAGATCATGTCATACAATAGACAAGGTAGACATAACAATTTGGATTAATAGCTAAACCCAAAAGCATTTAAAATAAATATTTGAAATAGAATGAAATACATTGAAACAAAGTATTTTGAAAACTGGGTTCAATATGATTAAAGGTATAACTTGCCTTGGAATAGGTCTAGGTACTGATCTTAATCTTGAGGCACTCCTTCTTCAAAAGTCCTGAAGAATTAACGTCTACTCACAAACAAAATAAATAAATAACAGATGCAAAAAAAATCCAAAAATTAAATAAAAATCATAAATAAATAAATATAAAATTTATATAAATTTAGAAATTTGGATGGGCTCGATCGGAGTTCGGATGCAAAAGATATGGGCTTTTGAATCTAAAGAAAATCCTAATTTTGGATTTAATAAGAATTTCCGAATTATTTCTCTAAAGAAAAATCGAATTATTGCGCAATCGCTGACGTCAGTGAAGAATTTCCGAAAAAATAATAAATAAAAGAAATTCTGACATGTGGGACCCACTTGTCAGTCTCACGGCTCACGGTGGACTGAGTTTACCAAGCCACGAAAATCCGAAAGCGGTGGACTGGCCATGCATGCGTGTACGTGGGTGCTAATTAGACGCCATGTGAATGACACGTAAGCACGGGGTTGACGTTGGCGCTGAGGTGGCCGCAGACGTGGACGACAGCGAGGAGCGGCGCTCGGGACCCGATGGTCGCCGACGAACGACGACGATCTACCAATGGTGAGTGGTACCAGGAGGTAGCCGACTCTATTGCGCACTCAGGGGTGCACTTACGGGCAGCTGGGAGCGACGGTGGTGACCGGCGGCGAGCTCGGAGCGGAGGAGACCTTCGGCTTTTGTCGGACGGAGGCTCCGGCGATGCTCCGGTAACGAGGAGGCGCACGACGTAGCCTGGGCTATGCTGATCACAATGGTGCAGTCGGCGAGGCAAGGGCGGCAACGACGGTGGCGTAATTCACCGGAGAAGAAGCTCGGCCGAAAACCCTAAATGGCTAATTGCGGCGGTGCTAAAGCAATTGAGGTGAAGATGGTGGTGGCTCTAGGTTGCGGAGGACCAGGCGGACCCTAGGGGCTATTTATAGAGCTCGGACGAGTCGGAATAAGGAATCCCCGATTGGAGTCCGTTTTGAATATGAAATCAAATTCGAAAATCCCAGATTGAAACCGATTCGAGATTTGATTCGGGAGGATTCGGGTGCGGGGAGATAAGGGCTAAAGATTTGGTGCGGAAAACTCAGAGTTTTAATTGGAAAAACGCGTTGTCGATTTTGAGCTTGAGACTGGTAATGGCGGTGAAAGCTGGCGTGTGCGAGGTTGACGAAGACACGATAGAGATGATGATAGCGGGACCCACCTGGCAGCGAGGCGAAACGGCACGGGCGGGCACGTCCGATCAGCGCTCGAAGCCACGCGCCGGCAGATGCGGGCTGGTGCGGGTGGGCGAGAGGGAGAGAGACTGACAGGTGTCAACGAGAGCCGGGCTGCACAGTGCTGGGCCACGTGGGAATAGTATTGGGTTTCGCCCTGATACTGTTCCGAAGGATTTTAATAGATTTTCTATTTTAGAAAATATAGAAAATCCAAATAGCGATTAGAAAATAGCAAATGAACTTGGAAAGATTCCAGAAAAATCTAGAAAATATATCCAATCATATGGAATCCAAATAAAATAATTTTGACAATTGTTGATTTTGGGATTAATCATATTAAATCATGTTGATATTACAAGTCCATATTAAGTTTTTAATAAATTCAATAAAATTTTAAATGATGAATTTTTCCAACTAGTAACTATTCAAAAGATTTTTAAAGCTCAGAAAATTAGGATGTTACAACCGAGGGGTGTACACCAGACCAAGTTGCATGGGGATAATGATAGAGCTTCGAAGTGGTGTTCGGGGAGCTAGTCTGAGGTCCAAGAAGGTTGACGATTGTAAGGACCCGGGATTAACACCCCAAATTCCCTGTATATTACTGAACTAGTCTCATGATTAGTGGCCAGCTCACACAGTAAACAAATATGGTAATATCTATAATCACAAAGCTTTATTAATAAATATCATAGTTGATTACTAGAAAGGCTTACGAGCCAACAATAAACAAACACAGTGCGGAAGACGAAGATGGAGTAGTAGAGCTTAGCTAATCTACCACAAGCAATCGACTGGGGTAGCGGCCTAGTCGTAGAGATCTTCAGCAGTTGCAAAGTCCTTCTCCTTTGAACAACATTTTATTAAGCCAAAGTGAGCACAAACAATCATGCTTGCAAGTTACACCCAATAACATAATTATAATGCATGCAGAAATATATCAAAGGAAGACATATAAGGTTGAATTTGCATAAAACAATATTTTCTTTTTAAATATCTGTACTAAGTTCCAAAGCAGTTTTTTCTATATCATAAATCAATTTTATAGTCTTTTCAAAACAAAACAAAAATCTAACTTTGCATTGGCTTTTCCAAGCATGTCCATGACCGTGGACACGGGTATTTCGGATAGTTTTATACTCTGCAGAGGTTGTACAGCTTTACCCACAAGAGATAATAAGTTATAATATCAATTTAACACACTTCTAAAGGTGTGCGACTAAGTGATTATCACAAGGCCTTTACAATGTGTCATCTCACCGTAGTCCCGTCTTGCTAAGGTTGCACTTTCTTTGGATAGAAGCCCGCTGATTTAAGCCCCCTCTTGCGCCATGCGGGAATACATAAAAGTAGGTCATAATGACACCCATGCAATCGGATGGCACAACAACGGTGTGAAATATTACAAATTAGTTAGCCTAGTCCTGCCCATTCAAGACATGTGGTAGTACGATGTGGCTTAGCAAGATGCGACTTGAAGACCGGTTCTTAATTGGCTTGATAAATTTTCCAAAATAACCCTTGGGCCTCAATCATAGAGATGACTCGATCCCGTGTATCAATGTGCACCATCCAAACATCCATTTCGCTCAAGTCCAAACCAACTTTTATTTTATTTTTCCAAGTTAAATTATTTTTCAAAAATTTCCATGGTAAAAGTAATACCATAGCATCATGTTAAATCATAGTTGATCATTTAGCTAAATTCTCCAATCTAAACATTTTGGGTCTAGGCTTGACTAGGCACATTTTTCCACAAGAATATCTAATCAGTACTATTGTATTAACCATAGTTTTATCTAGGGCGACAAGGTGTGAGGGATTAATGTCTAAGAATTGTCGATTCCAAGATCAGTAAGTAAACCATCAGTATTGTAATCATAATCCAATAATTCAATCTCCCGTAATTATATAATCCTATACTCCAATATCAATTAGTCCAATATCCACAATATCAGTCTATTTCTAATATCCGGCTTCCACCGATCCAACATTCAACAATACTCTAATTCTATAATCCGATATCCATCAATCCATTATTCCTTAATAAATTATTTCTAATAATTCAACATTCATCAATACAATGATTATGTAATACTATAATCCAATTTCTGATAATACGATATCCAATAATTATCTATTTCTGTAATCCAATCTTCGATAATCCAATATCAACAATTATCTACTTCTAGAATCTGATATACAATAATCATGTATTTCTAATAATCCATTGTCCAACGATAATGTATTTGTATAATCCAATGTCCAACATTAATGTGGTCCTATAATCCAATATCCAACATTAATGTAGTCACATAATCCAACATTCAACAATTATACATTTCTATAATCCAACAAGATATACTCCAATAATCCAACAATCCAATATCCAACATTAATGCAGTCCCATAATCCAATATTCAACCATTATACATTTCTATAACCCAACAAGATATACTCCAATAATCCAACAAGACTTATGCCAACAATCCAACAAAAATGTATTTCTACAATCTTGTCGGTGTATTAGAACCGATCTTACGTAAAGATTATTTGATTCGGGGGGTCTCCTAAGGATGAGATCACGCAGAGTGGATTGACACGGGATGTTTAGACAGGTTCAGGCCTTCTCCGGAGAGAATAATAACCCTAATCCTGTGTGTATGGTATTGTTGATGATCTAGCAAAGGACTAAAACTATTACAGAGAATAGTGCTTGTGTTTCTACTTGACTAGCCCTTGTTTGCCGTTGTTCTTCTCTGTCCCCTTTGTCTCTCTGTTTGATGCCCTTATATAGTCGTGAAGAAGTAGCCGCTTTGCCTGCGAGATGTGCCTAATTAATGTAGTAACGGCGCATGATGGCGTAATTACCGCGCCTTGACTTCTTCACGCTATCCGCAATTATCTTCCGAGATAATGGGGTATTTACACACCATTAATACGCGGAATAATAGTGCGTGTAGACCGCTCGATTCCTTAATCAATTGGACCTACTCGTGCGTAGGTTTGATTATAAGGTGGTCGTAGTTTTCCGGTCGAGAGGACTTACGACTGTGCAGCGTGAGAAGGACTTACGACTATGTAGTGGTCGAGAAAGGACTTACGACCATGATATAGTCGTAGCAAGGCTTACGACTATGGGGTGATTGTAGAAGAACTTACAATCACTTGTTAGGCCTCTCCTTATAGATATAAGGGGTACTGGGACTATGTGACATCATATTTACCCATAATAAGAATTATAGATAAAAGATAAAATGAGGATTATTAGATCCTCGCCATCTAGCCCCCACTTTAAGTGAAAGTAACTTACTTGGTAAAGGTTTCAGAATGGACTTACGACCATGAACATGTCGTAGAAAGATAGTCGAAGGAAAAACTCTTCCGATTGATACTTCCTTTGACCAGAAAGATTTGGTCAAGAAAGTAATTTTACTTGGAGGTGATGAAACGAACCTAACTTTCCCGAACAGCCATCTGGGGAATTGCAAACAATCTCTACAGATCTGTTGATGAGACGGTTCGGCGATTGCAATCGTGAAGATTGCTTACGACTATCAAAAGTCAGAAACCCCTACGACCGTCCGGTGGTCGTAGTAGGGGAATCGGAGAAAAGCCTTCCGATTGATATTTCCTTCACCGTAAATACTTGGTCAAGAATGTAATTTCGCTTGGGGTGACAATACGCACCTAATTTTTCTCGAATGCACTATCTGGGAATTGCAACCGCTCTCACAGACTTGTCCGATGAAGCGGTTCCGGCGGTACAACCAACTCCTACAGACCTATAGACGAGACGGTTTCCGAAGCGGCGGAGATCGTGCGGTTATAAAAACTTACCAGGAGGTAGACTTGGGTTTTTACTTTTCCCCCAAATCACTCCGCTGTTCTTCGAGCTCTTGCTTTCTTCGTCCTCGACTAGGTTTCATCTTCTCCGCCGCCAACCCAATCAAAAAAAACTTCTTGCTTCCGAGCGAAATGGCCAAGAGAGTTTCAATGGGAGGAATCGAGATGGATGCGCTAAGATCAAGATCTTGGTCGATGTCGGAAGATCCCGAGAAGGCTCGTGAAGTGGATTCCGCTATCGGGCAAAGATCGCCATCGGGGAAAATGGGCAAATCCGCCTTCCAAGCGTACAGAGTGCGGCTTCGACACCGCCCACCCTTTCTTACAAGAGTACTCGAACACTTTGGGGTGGAACCGTGAACTTAGGTCCCAATTCCATTACCATGTTGAGTGTGTTCGTATATGCATGCGAGGCATACCGGGGATTCCGGATCTCGAGCTGCTCCAATATTATTATGGGATGGCTCGACAAACCGAATTGCCTAAGTCATGGCTCAAGCTCCACGACTCAAGTCGAAGGAGTACATTCAGAGCTTTACCCGGTCTTCGTGGTCGGCCGGAGGAAGAGGTGGTTCTCTTTGAAGGTCACCTCAAGACACCTTTCTTTTGAGGGGAAGGTCGCTGAAAAGAAATCTTCATGGGACTCAACCTCAAGATATCACGGATTAGCCCTTATATTCAAGCTATTAAGGACTTGAAGGAAGAAGGGTGACCGGATGGCATGTGGTGAAGGATTTCATCACACGCCAATCGATCCTCTCAAGAAACGAGCATCTCCTATGTGGAGGTACTCGGGAAGAGGAGACCCCACCAGAGACTATGAGGAGGGTAAGCAATTGTCGATTTAGCTCTTCGTTTGGTCTTTCTTAACCTTGTCTAATATTTTTATCTGTTTACACAGATCTTTCACAGGCTGAGGTTGACTCCAGAGTCAGACTCATTTGTGAGAAGTCTCCGTCACTCCGAGGGGCGGTTCCTCAAGTCATTGCGGTTTTATCCGCAGATGAAAAGATGGATCGCCTAAAGGTAATCAAAAATCTGATTCTTTCTTTAGGACTTTATAGTCGTAGGAGATACTTACGACTAATGGTGATCGAGAATATCTTACGATCAATAAAAAGTCGTAGAAGAACTTACGACTTAGTACTAGTCGTAGAAAAACTTACGACTAATTAGTGATTCTTCTTTTTCTCGCTTTGCTTTACGTAAAGTAGGCATGGAAAATCGCCGGACGACGAAGAAGTCGCTCGATGACTATTGGCGCCGGGTTGTCGAAGACAAAAGCTCGGCTCCTCCCTCAAAAGACGCCGACTTGTAAAATCTGCAGGCAAGGGGGAGCAAGCTCGAGCTCGTCTTTCGACCGCACCTTCTACAAGACTGCGGCGGCCTATAGTTGTATCTGGCCGAGGTCGCACCGCCGAAACCGAGGAGGTTGAAGCAATGAACCTCTTAAGCGCAAACCTCGCAAGGCTAAGGTACCTTCTATTATGACACTAATCTTTCGCAGATCGGTGCCACTCCTAGTTTTATTAAGCAACCGGAAAGGGAGAACCGGAAAGATTTTATGTCTTTATGAAGGAGGATGCAAGATCGGCACAACCTCGCAATGAGGGCGGTCGCTATCGGAATGGTCGAGGCCGATCTCGCCCATCCAGAGAATCGAGGAACCGAGCCCCGTCCTCGCTCCAACTCTACGACCGGGCGTGATCGTAGCCGAGCCAATTGTTGAACCTCGACCGACGTGGTCGTGGAGAAGAAGAGGTCCTCCGCTGGGAGGATTGCTCCAAAATTCCCGGTTAAGACCAGAGTGCAGAGGTATGTGAAATGTACTAAAGTGTAAGAACGACATTTACCTTTTTCTTTTCACAACCCGATTTGCTTTTCTTTATTTCATCCGACTCTTCAAATTTCGGGAATGCTTCCATCGAGAAGTCCATTGCCATCCCTTCGCCATCGGGAGGTAGCAATGGAGGTGGTCGGCATCACCTTTGGCCCAGTGGCCGATGAAGTCGAGACTCCTGCAGTGACTCCCACACCGCCGAAATTGTAGCTACGACTCTTGAGGTAGCGGCCATCGTTGAGGTGGTCGCCACGATCGCCGAGGTCGAGAGACAACAGAGGCACTGTGGAAGCCTCTGTCAAGGTGGTGAACACCACGCACCACTGGGAAGGAAAATGTAGGAGGCGTTCCTTCCCTACCCAAAGAGAAGTTCTGTAAATGTAGGAGAAAATTTCACTGTGGTGACTTCTTTGGTTCTCGCCTCCGTCGAGGGTCTTCGCACAAATCTCGTGACCGAGTCCCCATCCCAAAGATATTCCCAATATGGAGAATACTTTTGATAACGAGCGCCTTGAGAAGGTGTGGTGGGACAAAGTTGCGAGGATAGATAAGTCGCAAAGACCGGACTTTGTATATTCAACGCTTGCTAGACGACTATGAATGTAAGTATCTTCGTAATACTTATATCCGTGGCTTTTCTTCCTTTCTTCTCGCTTTCTTTTTGCGTAAAGCTCGAGCAAATTGTCGTTGTCGGTGAGTATCATCGACAACTTTTAGAGCTAAGACAGAGAAAGAACTACTCACGCAGAGGCGAGAGGTGGTAAGTCACTTATCATTCATAGTTGTTTTCGACTTAAATACTGTGATGATGCTTTACGAGAATAGTCATGGAAGAAACTCATGACAAAGTGTTAGTCGTAAAAGCTTACGACTACTTACGACCGAGATAGTGGTCGCAGAAAGACTTACAACCATTCGTAGTCGCAGAAAAACTTACGACTAGGTCGGTGGTTGTAGAAGTATTTATAACCATTCTACTGATTTTTATCTCCATCTCTCCCTTTGTAGGTTAAACAAGGATTCAAAGACCTTAGCCGACTCGCTCGACTATGAAAAAGAGGAGTCGAGGAGGCTAAGGAATGAAGTATTAACCTCTCTGAAAGACTTGAGAGGTTGTCTCTGATCTAAGAAATTGCAGGAAAAAATAAACAAGAAGTGCCGAACTTAAGACTGCTTTTGAGTTTTAACCTTTATCTAACTCTCATTTCTTCTTCAGATAAAGAAAATGAGATGAAGAAGCTCGATGCAAGTTGAGACAAATCTTTGGTCATTCAGAGTTTTCCGCATTACCAAGAATAAGGATCAAGAACTTGAGGTTCGAGAACTCAAGTCACGTGTAAGTAACTCTTTACCGTTGTCCTTTTGAGTGTTTTCCTTTTTAATGTCAATTCCTTGTTCGTAAATTGCTGCCCAATTGAGAATCCTTGAGGTCAAATCCAAGCAAAGACCTTGATTCGCAATGAGTCCGTCCGCATTGCTAAGATGAATGCAGAGGACATCGAGCGTGGGAGCAAAAGCATGTCAAACTGCTGCTTTCCATCGCGAAGAGGTCAAGAAATTGATTCTCAATTAGTAGGTAAGAAATGCTTTTACCTACAAATATCTTTGTGTTATGTTCCTCTAGAAGTATTTTTGTTTGACCGGTATTATTCTTTTCGTAACAAGTGGTCGAGAACAAAAGCTTCGTGAGGCTTCGACTTGTACCCAACAGAGATGGAGTCGATGAAGACTAGTCTTCAAGGCAACATCACTCTCCGAACAATGTGCTTAGTGAGCTACATTCGAGGGAAAACTCCTCGAGAAGATACTATAGCCGCCACACAAGTACTATTGGAGAACAAGTCGGAAAATTGCAAGAAATGGTGACCACTCAAGGCTAATCAATTCAATCAATAAGGGAGGCGATCGAAGGCTGCAGAAGTTACGCTTTAGCGAAACTTAAAGCTCAAGATCCCCGCCTTAATGTTAAACCAATCGAAGCCGACTTCGATCGTCCCAATCGAGGCAAGTCGTCTGATTGTGGAAATGCATCGATTGGCAAAAGGTGGCGAGGAAATGCACTAGGCTCTCCCCTTCGAGTAATCTTGTAACTACTTTGTAAGGCGTATAATTTTTGTTGATGAGTAATATATGATCCGCTTTATTTCACGAAAATCATCTTGTCGAGTAGTTAGTAACTCAAAAGATAATAAACGAATGAAAGACGAATGAAAGACTAAGAATTGAAGTCAAATTAATAACTTTATCCTAGCCCTCGACTATTTGTTTAGATTGTTTAGACAATCTAAATAAATAGTGTTTGAAACGGTTTTTCAAAACAAAGAGAGGTTTATTTAACTTATAGCTTTTGTTACGGTGTCAAGCATCGGTCGAAAGAGTTAAAACGACTCGTCACTAGGAAGTTCCTTCTAGTGGGCGTGACCACGTGCGTAAAGGAAAGGCTTCGACTAGGTGATGTTTTCATTTCCGACTAGTTTAATTGAACCAAGAACAAAGAACTTGAGTTAAACAGACGCCTTAGAGGACTTTAGTAATTGCTCATCCTTTTTGGTGGACTTCGATAAGTCTTTTCCAAGAGCAAAAGTAGGAGACGAGCAAATATAGGAAGTTTCCTTCTAGTGGGCAGACCACATGCAGAGAGGAAAGACTTCGACTAGGTGTGTCTCTTCCTTCACCGCTTAAAACAAATCGAGTACATCAAAGGTGGTCGAACAAATGTAAGAAAGTGTACTCTACTTAGAATATTTTTTGAATTGATCAAAAATAGACTAAGATTGAGAGAGTTGGCTTTGAGAACATTTCGATCGGATAGAACCCGGCTCTTTGTACGGGCAAAGAAAAATGAGTAACGAGTCAATGCTTGAAATTCCTTCTAGTGGGCGTAACCACATGCAGAGAGGAGAAGTTTCGCCCGATGACGCTTTTGGCCGCCAAGTAAAGAAAACTGGGTGTTCTCATATCATAGTCGAAAGATTAAAAAGCACTACTCAAAATAAGGCAAAAAGAGGTAGAAAGAACTCGACTTTTATTGCTTGAGAAATCGGTCACACATAGAATTTGCGTGAATCGGTCGATGTTCCAAGAGTTTGAGAGAACTCGCCCATCTTCCATTGCTAGTCGTGACCGACTCGCCGAGTTACTTCGACCATCGTAAGGACCTTCCCATTTAGGGAAAGTTTATTCCGTTAGACTTGGATTGGCGAGCCTCAATACTAAGTCACCTACAAAGAAGGTCGCGAGGTTGGACCTACGATCATAGTATCTCGCGCAGGCTTGTTGGTAGACCGCCGAACGAATTAAGGCTAGGTTTCTCCTCTCTTCGAGTAGGTTAATGTCATCCGCCGGTTGTTCCCGGTCCGAGTTGTTGAAGGTTTCAACTCGTGTCGACCGCATTTTAGCTCCGAGGAAGCATGGCTTCGCCCAACACTAGAAAAATGGTGTTTCTCCTGTTGCTCGATCGGTGGTTGTACGAATCGCCCATAATATGGAAGGTAATTCTTGTACCCAAGCCCCGAGCGCTAACAAGTCGGTCAAGACTCGAGTTTTAATTCTCGCATTATTTGGCCGCTTGCACGCTCAACCGCCCCATTACTTTGGGGATGTGCAATGTATATAACATAACTTGGTACCTAACTCGCCGCAAAATTCCTCAAATTTTGCACTTGCGAATTGTTTATTATTGTTCGTAATTATCCGACTTGGTACTCCAAATCGACTAATTACGCTTCTCATCATGAACCTTTTGTCGCCTGCTGTTATCCTGAAGCATGTGTTCACTTCGATCCATTTTGTGAACGTGTCAATAGCCACAAAAGGAATTCAAACCTCCCGAGCTTTGGGAAACGGTCCTAGGATATCAAGCCCCTGTGTCGCAAAAGGCCAAGAAAGAGGTATTGTTTGTAATGCTTGAGCCGGTTGGTGTATCTGCTCTACCATGAAATTGGCACTGACACACTTTTTAACCACCTCTTTAGCATCGCATGTATCAGAGGCCAAGAAAAACCTTGTCGAAAGGCTTTACCAACTAATGTTCAGAGGAAGCATGCGTCCCACGATGCCACTGTATATCGTGAAGGAGTGTTATTCCTTCATTTTGCGAATGCATCGCATGAGTATCCCTTGGGTTCCTCGCTTATAGAGGACTCCTTCAACCAAAGTATACATTTTGGCTTTTCGATAATCGACCGCCTCAAGATCATCTTCGCACGGAACCCTTGCAAAGATACTCGTAGATGGGAGTCATCCGTATCCTCGTAATCTAATGAGGCCATCTCAAGAGGAGGTGCCTCGGTTCTTCGACTGAGACGGTTTTTGGAGTTGCTCCAAGAAAACTCCTTTGGTACTATGGATCGGGAAGAAGCCATCCGAGCAAGTTGGTCTCATGAGGAAATTATCCTTTCGAGGGATAAATTGTACCTCAAACCTAAAAATGTTTTTCTAGCTTACGATTTCGATAAGTACCGAGCCATTGTTGAGTTAGAGCACCGTACTCTTTCCCAATTTGATTCACGACTAGTTGAGAGTCTCCTCTACGAGTAGTCGATTTAATCGAGAGTGCTTTGCACTGTATGCCGCCTAGCAAACCTTCGATTCGCCACATTGTTAGTGGCCCGAAAGTTTAATTGTATGGCATACTTTAAGGTTTCTCCAGAGGAGATACCAGACCACCCTCACCCTCGAGCCACTTAAAGTGAGTGACCCGTCAAAGTACATCATCCACGGGTCGGGAATCAGATCGGGATCCCGAACAGTTCAGATTTGTCCATTCGGCGACAAAGTCCGCCAAGATCCGGGATTTTATGGCCGTCGACACGAAATGGAGGTCGAACTCCCAAGTTCGATCGACCATTTTGCCATGCGTCCATTGCTTCCTTATTATGGAGGATTGCTCCCAAAGGAAACTCGCACGCACACCTATTTTGTGCGCTCAAAATAATGCCGCAGCTTCTCAAGACATGAGGAGGGCATACGAAGTTTTTGGACTCGAGGGTAACGCCCTTAGGCCCGTAAAACTTCGCTACGTAGTAAACCGGTCGTTGTACGCCACGCTCTACGACCAAGATCGCGCTTGTCGCTGTGGCGTGGCGGCTAGGTAAATTAAGAGCGCCTCTTCCGCTTTGGAGAAACCGTAACAGAGCACTCGAAAGATACCTCTTGACATCCTCAAATGCAATGTTTGCCTCGCTCGACCACTCAAAACCTTCATGTCTCCCGAGAAGTTTAAAGAAAGGTAGTCCTTTTCTCCTAGTCGTGCGATGAAACGACTTAAAGCCGCCATGCACCCAAAGTGAGTTTCGACTTCCTTTTTGTGTTTGGAGGTCGATCCGAGGATGGCCTTTATTTTTCAGATTTGCTTCGATTCCTCGCTCGGATACTAGGAATCCAAGCAATTTTCCAAGAAATTCCAAACACACACTTCTCGGGATTAAGTTTTAAATGGTGCTTTCGAGGTTGTCGAATGTTTCTTGTAGGTCGCTGATATGATTAAGTCTCTTAATGCTTTTTACGACTAGGTCATCAACATAGGCTTCCAAATTCTACCTAATTGAGATGAAAAGTCGATTGCATTAAGCGCTGAAAAGAAGCACCGCATTCTTTAGACCAAATGGCATTTTGATATAACAAAAGGTACCAAATGGAGTAATGAATGCGGTCTTTTCTTCATCGCTTAGACACATATTGATCCGTGATATCCGAATATGCATCTAAAAACTTAATATTTCACAACCCGCAGAGAATCAACCAAATGATCAATACGAGGTAAAGGAAATCATCTTTGGACAAGCTTTATTAAGATCAAGAAAGTTCACGCATACGCCATTTGCCGCTTGACTTTTTGACCATTACAGGTTAGCCAACCACTGGGTGATTGACTTCTCTTATAAAGCCCGCCTTAAGTAGCTTATCCAATTCGATTTAATAGCATCTCGCCGATCAGGCAAATCTCCGTAATTTTTGTTTTACGGTACTTTATCGTGCCGTAAAGCTAGCCTCGTGCTCGATCACCTCCCGGGACTCCGGCATGTCGGATGCTTGCCACGCCAAGACATCTGCGTTAGCTCTGAGGAAGGTAATGAGAGCGCCTTCCTATTTGGGATCGGAAGTCTCCCCAATGCGAATAGTCTCGAGGGTTTCTCTCAAGGCCCGGAGGAACCTCTTTGACTTGGTCGCTCGCTTTGGTGCACTTTTTAGGCTTCGACTTGCTAGTCGGGTCGACTTTCATCTCGAGTTGGTATTTGACCAACCATCTCGAGGATCGTGGCCGCAGCTATACGCCATCTTTTGTCACATTGAATTGTGATCACCCTTTGGGACTCGCATCTTAAGACATTGATACCCATAATGAGTAGCCATTAAGAATTTTGCCAAAGTTGGTCGTCCGAGTATGGCGTTATATGCCGTATCGAAATCGACCACATCAAAGGAGACTTTCTCTGTCCTGAAATTACTTGGCGAGCCAAATGTTAAAGGAAGAGAAACTTGGCCAATGGGTTTGGCCGAAGACCCCGGTACGATTCCATGGAAGGAATATCGTACCGGCCTTACCTTTGTCCTGGGTACTTGCATCTCATCCAGGGCTTTGGTAAATAATATGTTCAAAGAACTGCCACCATCAACCAACACTCGATTTACCCGACAGTTGTTGATGGTGGGTTCGACCACAATCGGAAATCGACCTGATCGACTCATAGTGATCGGGCAGTCGTCCTTCTCAAAAGAGATGGTAACTTCCGACCACTTCGTAATTTATTGACAAGAGGAGTATGTATGGAATTTACCTCTCGTCCTGCAGCTTTAAGTTGTCGTTTGGAGTCGTATGCCGATGATCCTCCATAGATATGCTCAACGGTATGGTGCGGATCTTGGAATGGCATCTCCTCATCATCCGACGACTTCGACCACTGTATGTCCCACCCGCCGAGAGTAGGAGCGGTGCTTGCCGCTAGTAGTCCTCGAGCTTTCTTTGGAAAACTCTCAGCTATGAGGTCATGTCCTTCCTTTTATGAAAAGGACACCATCTTGGTTTGTCGCTCCTACGATCGTATGCTTACCTTTGCCTTGATCGTGGTTCGACTTGGTGGTTTGGGGCTCTCATCTTTACTACTAAAACCTCCTTGAAACCACTAGTTTGTGGCTTTTGACTTTTTATTTTCTTCTTGGACTTTTTGCTTTTTGTCCTTACTAACCTCACCGCTCTCAAGAGCGTGTGTTTCTCGATCGATAGTGTTATTCCACTCGACCGCCTCGTAGCGCTTGCATATCGATCGCCATCTCAAAGAGTTCTAAGAACGGTGTTGGGAGGATTTAGCAATATCCTCTCGTTATTCTTCTACTACGGACTCCTTGCTTAAAAGCCCCGATCACGAGGAGTCGAAATTTCCTAATTGAATTACGAACCCGACTAAAGCGCTTGATGAATTGACGCAAAGTCTCGTTGTTGTTCGCTTGATCCGGCAAGTCGCCTTCCTTTCCGGCGGTTGTATGTGCCTTGGAAATTTGCCTCAGAAGATCACAGAGGTGTTGCCAAGAGTAGATCGACTCGAGTGGTTGGTTTAATAACCACGATCGAGCGGATCCTTCGAGCACGCTTGGAAGGTAATTCGCCATTACGCGTTCTCCTCCTCCCGCCGCCGGACACCGTTGTATAGATCTCAAGAAACTCGATGGGATTTTGAGATCCATCAAATTTCTCCATGTTCACCGGTCGAAAATGAGGTGGCTAATGAATCGCTCAAGGTCGCGAAATGCCCTGATCCGGTAATTACTTCTTGACGCCTTCTTTGTAGGAAAGAAGGGTTAATGTCGCCAGTGATCGATACGACGATACCCGCAACAGTCGACTGCTCGCTGTAGGTCTCGCCGAGGGGAATACCCTCGTAATCCACCCGCTAGAATTTCTTTGCCGAGTAGTGATTGATCACCTCCTGAGGGCTACTTGATCATCACCGATCGAAAAGTATTTCTCCGATAGGAGATCGATGTGACTTATGACCGTGTCGATTCCTACGCAGAAATATTCGATTGATCGGTAGTCAAGAAGTCGCATTGCTACGACTACACCAATGTTGTTGACGAGGTACTTCCACCTTGTCATCACAGTCAAGCCTTTGCGCAATCTCCTCAAAGAAAGAGATCGATTCTGGCGCTCGAGCAAGCTCTTGATTGGGATTCTCAAGCAAGTCGTTGATGTCCCGGAGTTCTTGTACCTCCCGTGGATCGATATTGAATGCGCCTGTGCGTGTTCTTCCGGTGCAATTTTCTTTCTTGATGACCTCAAAATCCTCCCGTCGATCTTTGAGGCCTTCTCGGAGTGCGAGAATGTCGAGGATTTCTCTCGCTCATCGTAGTGTTGGTTCTCTCTGTCACGGTGGTTCCCTTGCCATTACTACGAGGAGGCGCAGTGTGTGATCTTCGGGAGGGTTCTCATTTCGTCCTCCATGAGATTGACTCGATTTGAGGGAAGGACGAAGACCTCCGCTGATGATTCTCACTTGCGCTTGAGGCCTCTCCGCTTGAGGAGTGCTCGAGAGACACCATCTGGCGACTTGGAGTAATCCTCCGTAGGGGAACTCCGGTTATAATCGTCTCCATCCGCAAATGAGATCTCATGGAGAGACGGTCGATTCGTAGGAAAAGCATGCTTGATCCCACTATCTCTCGGAGTTACCCCGAGAGATAGGATCACAAGATGCCGGTGGAGTCCTCGAATGGTGGCTTCGGGACTTGTCTCACTGTGCCTGGACCGCCTTAAGGGAACTTGGACACTTAGAGGAAAACTCTCATTGTGTCGTGAGTCCTCCCGGGTGCGGTTACGCCGGATTGACCCTTGTCCTTGGAGGAATTGGCTCCTCTGTTGGACGTGATCGTTGTGGGGATAAGGATCCTCCTCAACTCCATTGATGGGATGGTTTCGAGAATAATCTCCGAGGCAACATCACCATCGCCGGATGCATCACTCGGCCGTAGTCGAAACCGCATCCATGTCGACGTCACAGACCGCCAAGTCGAACCAGCTTCTCCTCGCTCCATTCTCCCGCCATGCTTGCATGAGATTGGAAAAAGAGAGTATGTTGACAAGAGATTACCGGAAGATCCCCACGGTCGGCGCCAACTGTCGGTGTATTAGAACCGATCTTACGTAAAGATTATTCTCTCCGGAGAAGGCCTGAACCTGTCTAAACATCCCGTGTCAATCCACTCTGCGTGATCTCATCTTTAGGAGACCCCCCGAATCAAATAATCTTTACGTAAGATCGGTTCTAATACACCGACAAATCTAATATCCAACGATCATATATCTCTAAAAATCCAACATCCAACCATAATCCATTTCTATAATCCGATATCAACAATCCGATCTTAACAATGATATATTCTAATAATCAATCAAAATATACATGTATAATCCAATCAAGATATATTTCTATAATCCATCCAAGATATATTTCTATAGTCCAACATCCATCAATCATTTATTTCTATAATCCACATCAATCAATATCACATTTCTATGATTCAATCTCCAACAAGTATTCAATCATATAATCCAACAATCAACAATTGTATGATTCTATAATCAATATCTATGAATCATGTATCCCTACAATCCAACTTCCATCCATCGTATATTGCTATAATCCAACAATAAGGTACTTCTTATAATCAAACATCCAACAGTGATGTATTCTTACAATCCAATCCTTTCAATTCCTAACACCTAAATATATCACATTCGGAAAGATTCTTCATACTTTCTATCTTGACAATAAATGGCTATACATTGGAATTGGAAATAACTATAAAGTTTAAGATAGGAATTTAAATTATTTTAATATAATTACGCATGCAATAATAATTTAAAATAGAATTTAAATAATTTAAAATATTAGGATTTAAATATGATTAAGGGATGCAACTTGCCTTGCTTAATTAGTTGTCTTTCTCAAACGGCGTCGAAATCCGGTTCTCCGAAGTCGTCGAAATCTATACTTGAAAATAAGCCAAATTCAAATAAAATTCAAATAAACTCAAAATTAAATAATTTTGGTTATGAGAGGAATAAATTGAATTTATATAAATTTATAAATTTGAATCACTTGAATCGGAGCTCGAACGAAGGAGAACGGGCTCTCGGAAGTTTGAAAATACATGAAATGATAAAATTGGGGATTTTTGGAATTAATTTTATAAAGGAAAATCAATTATTGTGTCATGCTGATGTCAATGAGGGCATTAATTAATTTTGGCCAAAATTATTTTTCAGAAAAAAAGGACTTGGTCACTAACATGTGGTCCCGGGTCTTGTGGACAGGGTCCACGGGAATGAACCTCGGCCCATGGTGGACCGGGTGCAACGAAGGATGTGGAGGCTTCCACGCAAGCAGCCACGTGGCTATCACAGAGGCAAAAAGGGGTGAGGTGGCCGTGGTGTGGCACTGACATGGGCAGCCACGTGATGGCCGGCCGGTGGCGGTGCTAGGCAAAGAGCTCGCCGGCGCTACGCGCCACGGCGAG
This sequence comes from Hsuehochloa calcarea, assembly GCA_036346395.1. NCBI lineage: Eukaryota > Viridiplantae > Streptophyta > Magnoliopsida > Poales > Poaceae > Hsuehochloa > Hsuehochloa calcarea. The sequence goes on from CM070606.1 coordinate 34,928,986, forward strand.
GCTCCGTGAGGACTTCGACAGAAGGAGAGTGGTAAGGCAAATCTATTGCTCTCGGTTTCGGCGACGACGTGTAGGGAGATAGCAGCGGGCGAGAAGAAAAGGCGGCGGTGGTGGCAGTGATATGCGGTTGGAGGTGGCGGCGGAGTTCTGGCGGGGCTCCCGCGAGGTGAGAGCAAGCACCACGTAGAATGTGGCCTTGCGATGCCGTCGGTGCAGACCACGGTGGAGGAGGACCTTTGCCGACGGCGCAAAAGACGGCAAAGAGGAGCTCGGCCGCAGAGCTTCAATGGCGAAGCGCAGCACGGCACGGAGAGAGCGAGAGAGAGGGAGATGGTTGGGGGGAAAGGAAGAGAAGCTCGAGGGGTGCACGAGGCTCTCTTTATAGGGTGTTGAGGAGTAGGGGAGAAGGCTTGCGGCATGGGGCGGTGCTCTGGACGGCATGGCCGACGGGACAGAGCGGGGTGGAGGTGACGCGGATAGGATGGGGCGGGCAGAGGGCAGGTGAGGGAGGATACGGGGCGGCGAGGCGCAGTGGGGTCAACAGGAGTAGGTGAGCGAGGAGACAGAGCAGATGCGGAGAGGACGGGGCGGCGAGGCACTAATGCGGCGGCATGGGCAGCAACGGGAGGGAGGCGAGGAGGAAGAAGGCTGTGGCGTGAGCCCCACTTGGCAACGGGACAGAGAGAGGAGGCCGGTGCGGGAGGTGGCTAACGAGTGGGGGACCACCAGGTGGTGAGAGAGGGAGGAAAGAGGGAGGCGGGTTGGCGCATGGGCCCGACTCGGTAGGGAGTTGGAGAGGGGAAAGGGAGGTCAATAGGCAGGCTCCACTGGTAAGAGAGAGAGGGAGAGAAGGCCAGCGAGAGGCTGGACCGATGGGAGGGAGAAATGGGCTGGGTGCGGGAAAGAAAACAGGTCAGCGAGGAAGATTTGGCTCAAAGCAATTTTTTGGATTTTTAATACTTTTCCAATTACAAAAATACAAGAAAACCAAAAAGGCTTTTAGAAAATAGATAATAGAGCTAAAAAACTATGAAAAAATTCACAGAAATTTCCTAACTTATTTTGAACTTAATAAAATTATTCTCAACTTAAAGTTGACTTTTAATTTTGCACATAAATTATTTTTAATTTTGAAAGACAGGAAAACCCCCTTTTTAAACACCAGGAAACTCAAGAAAAGAAATAAAACTCTTTTAAAACTCAAAAAAGCAATTAAATAATAATTTTATTAATTTAAAATTAGTAACAGAACTTTTGGATGTTACAACAATGTCCAGTTGTAGATCCAGTTGTGAACCCAGTGTTGCCAGCTCCACGGGAGAGGGCTGGACAACATGGTGGTGATGCGGCTGATAGAGGCAACAACAAGGGAATTGTGGACTCAATTAGCCCCATTGCGCAGTAAAAATTCCAAAAATAGCCCTATAAATCTAAAAATTCCAAAAATGGCCCCCTCATATTAGGTCTTTGCTAGTCGGACGGCAAAGAACAAGTCTTGTCGTTGTCCCGACGGCAAGAACTAAGGCTTCGTTGTCCCGTGGGCAACACCTTGGTCTCGCCTCGTGGGGCCCGGCAAGCAGTCTTTGCGCAGTCGACGGCAGCAGCCGCTGCCGCTGGTGTCTTGATGGGCAAGGGCGGCCTTCGCCACGTGGCTAGACTCGGCGCTATGCGCCTATAAAGGGAGGAGCGGTGAGGAGTCTCCTCACCGGCTCGTCGCGACACCGCTATCTTGAAAAAAAATTTGTGAAAAAAATCTACGAGTCCAAAAAATCACGAGCACGTAGAAAATAAGCTTCGAAGCTGCTGCGAGCACCTACAAAAGGTAAGTGTCATTCGTGATTCGATTAGTATTATCGGTATTTTTAGCAATGTGATTAGGATGCAATTAGATAAATTGTAGCAACAGAGTAGTTTTAGTTGTGTAGTTAGTTTATTTTGAAGACCTAGTAGTTAATAATGTCATTATGCCGTAATTAGTTGACTTAATGACATGTTGCTAGTAGTGTTGTAAATTTCCTTTGGGTATTTTTATAGTTTCATGAACTTGGTCATAAAATAGTAAAATTTTTGGAGGTCGTTAAGCAAAATAGAAATAGCCCCATCGAACGCTTTGTATATGTACTCTTGATCGGGCATATCGCGTTCTGTGCATGCACTACGATTTTAATGAAAAAGAATACCTTATCGTGGACCACACATGTCTTTGGTGTAAGTTAGGTCTAACTCGGGTATGGAAACGTAGAAATGCAATAAGAATTTCTGAAGTGAATTATTTTTGCACTGTAATATCGAACTAGTTAAAAAATTCGTAACTATGTAGTACCACAGGAAGTTTCTGAAGTGTAACATAGAATAGGCTATGAATTATTTATACTACAAATAATATTAGCTTGGACATTTCATTGATAGAAAAATCATACGAACTCCAATCGGGCTTGAAAACATGTACGACAAAACGTTCGTCTACAGTGGGCATAACTAAATTTGTAGAAGCGTTCATTACGACAAAAAATCCCGCAAATAATTCGATGGTTTCATATGCACATGTGTTAGGTACTTTATGGCGGAAATTCAAGATCTGTTCGTGTTCCACGGGGACGGTCTCGTACGCGACGGACCGTACGGTGCGGACTTCAAATTGTCACCGCACCGTGATCCGGGCGCCGGCTCTGAAGGACATGAGCCTCTGAGCTAAGGCGGTGCGTGCGATCCGCGTTCGATCGCGCCATCGAAGGAAGAAGCTGCGCGATCGAGGCGTTGTATGCCTCGGTGGTGGGTGGTGCGGCGAGACCGCTTTGGCAACTTATGAAGGTCACATGTGACGCTTCATGGGCCAACTACATGGGGGTTGTTTGCAACCCCGCTGCTGCGATATATGCGCGGCCGATGGTCTACGTTCAGTTCTTGGAGAGCACGGGGACATCCGGCGCGGGTGGTTCCGGTGAAGGTGAAGGCTGCTGGTGAGGAGGAGCTTGCGTTGGTCTGCAGTTCTGGAGGAGACGTGGGCGATGGAGACCTGAGGGGGCGTGCGGTCAATTTTGAGCCCAACGAAGGGCGGAGAGATGGTGGTCACCGTATTGATTGTCACGAGTACCGACCGACTGTGTGGATGAGGTGGAAAGCGAGGAGGACGTCGAAACAACTAGTTCGGAGAGGCGACGAAGACGGAGAAGCTGCTGCGGGGGGAGGTGCAGTTGGTGGTTTTGTAACCACTGACATTGCTTACGTCCCCTCACGATTGGACGATGTTGCGATGACATCGCTGGTTCTGCCACGTCCGGAGGGTGCGGAGTGGGGGTTCCATGAGGACACCACGTCAGAACACCGCTTTCGACAAGATCGCCGCACAACAAGCTATTGCAAGATACGCCGTTAACATCGGACGGACGTACGGTGCAGAGGTCCAACCCGACACGTACATCGTCGGTGTGTTGATGAATCTGTCTTTGGCAAGGTCCGTGCGCAGAGGTTCACGCATCACGCCATGGGCTTCCTGATAACTCTTTGAAGGACCACACATGCGAGTTAGGCGAGCCGCTACGTGCACCGCAACATGACGTCCTCGTATGTTGCCGGCTTGATAAGCCACCTCGTCGCCGCAGATGTGTCCATTTCGCCAAAGCTCTGGCGGCGGATGTTGCCAATATGGTGGGATTCCACATCGGCTACAAGACGGCATGGCGTCGCAAACGCGAGGGACTCGGAGCGAATGTTCGGCACATTCAAGAGGCTTACAACCTAGTACCAAGATTATCGTGCATCAAATCGCGGAATCTAATCCGGGACGTCGTAAACAAGCTTGAGGGTGCATCCGACGGAGGGCCCAATTGTTTTGTTCTTGAAAGGGTCTTCCGGGCCTTCCGTCGAGCGATCGAAGGGTTCAAACATTGTCGTCCGTGCTCACGATGGATGGTACCTTCCTATGTGGGAAGTGCAGGGTACCATCCTCACCGCCGCTGCGCCGTCGCGAATGACCGCTAGTCCCGTGGCGTTCGCAATTGTTGAGAGCGAGAACACGGAGAGTCGGTTGTGGTTCCCGTGCAATGTGAAGCGGCGGTCGTGCAAGATCGGCGATGTATGTGTCATCTCGGATCGCAATCTTTGGCTTGTTGTCCGCGTTGTGCATGATGCAAAATGGGGCACCCGCCGTACGATGGAACGATGTTAGGAGCCGTTGGTGCATGAGGCATCTCGCGCCAACTTCCACACAAGGTTTGAGCAAGGACCTCATGAAGATGTTCAAGAAGCTCGCATGCGTAACCAAAGGAGGAAGTTCAAGGTGTGGAGACAAATCGATGAGGAGACCGGGAAGCATGTAAGGGACTCGGCGCATGCCGAGGCGAGGCGCGACTAGAGGGTCCGCGAGTTAGGGAGTTCACACAAGGTTAACTCGCACGCGACTGACACGGAGAAATGGTCCCCGCCGCACGCACACGGGACGGTGCAAGGTACGGGATCATGACGACCAACATGTCGGAGGTGTACAGCGGTGTCTTTGAAGGGTGTCCGATCTCTGCCGATCATCGCGATCGTGGAGGAGAGCCGAACCGTACCATCGGATACTTTGTCAACGAGCCATGATGGCCAAGAAGCATTTGGAGGACGGGAAGCAATTCTCGAAGTAATGCATGCCTACATGGAGAATAAGATCGCAAGGCTCGATCGCGCACCGCTCGTACCATGGATGGCGTCGGCGAAGTTCGAGATCGGGCTCGAGGAGAAGTACGTGATGGGCCATGTTAGAGGGGATCGTAAGTGTCCGCACGATTGGTGAAGAATCGTCGTGCACCGCAACAAGCCGCAGCTCTGCACAAACCATGCTCCCATGTGTACGCTGCATGCGCGGCGTGGCGGCAAGCCTCGAGCGTTACATCTCGAGTACTATGACATCCACCACCGTATGCAACTTGGAGGCCGAGTTCCATTCATACGGGCCGACACGCACTCTGAGGACCTTTGGTGGGGCAGTGAAGTGGGTGCCCAACGACGCACTAAAGCACCCGGCCGTGGAAGACGCGATCCCGACGATCCGAACGACATGGACGACGGCCAGGTAGGCAACGAAGTTCGCCGACCCGTTGCGGTCGTAAAGACATTGGGCACTCCATCGACCGCTGCCCAATGCAGACCGGCACAAGCAAAGGCAATCCGTAGTGAGGAAGATATAATTACTACGCCGTGATGTCGCTTGCTTATTTCAATGTCTTTGATGGACTCGTTGTTGTTTATCCATGCCTTTATGTAGTACTTGTTAAGTTATCCGGGTTTGTTGTTAACTCATTATGATCATATTGCATTGTTGAAATTTTTATCGTATGTCTTGCCTTATTTTCCGTGTCACATAATATGTTTTACATGCGTGCAATCGACATGTTGTTTCCTGCTGGCGGTGAGATGGCGCAGCTCCAGCTTGACGACGCAGACGAGCCGCCGACCCACGCCGATGTGGACACCGCTGTCGGGCGTGGTCCGCCGGCGTCGGAGCTCGAGCACAGTCTGGCGCCCTAGAGAGATGGCCCCTTGACGAGCGGACGTCCCGAGCTTGAGACCGCTCCTCGCCGCCGGATGTTGGACCTCCCGCACGCTTGCCGCAGCTTTGACGCTGCACTCACATCTGCGCTCGTGGACCGCTGGAGACCGGAGACTCACACCTTCCACTTCCGATGGGGGGAGATGACCATTACTCGAGGACGTGTCTCGCCATGTGTCTACCTCTGCGTGGTCTTCCAGAGTGCCCCTCCGAGGGCGATGGCCGAAGGTCCGCTTAGGTAGCAATTTGGTGACCCGGTTGTCGCGAACGCGTCGGGTGTGCCACATTCTCGGCCGCGGCGGTACATGATCTCGCCCGAGCATGCGACTCGGGAGGAAGTGAGGACACATTTAGTCGCGTACTGTTGTTCTTGTTCGGATGGATCTGCTTCCTACCACGCAGGAGACCGCGTACCCGAAGCTACATCCATCCGCACACCTCCGCGACGCCGCCCGACGAGGTTCCACAAGATGCTTGGGGCTCGCAGGTGCTTTTGCGCCACCTCCGAGGGTTGTGTGGCGCTTGTCGGCGCTGACGCAGGCGAGGAGCGATCCTCGCGGTGTGCTACGCCCTCCTCGCTTATGGTCGTGGGAGCACTTTCCGATCGGCCGACCGTACTTCCGCACTGGCGTGCACCCTTACCAGTGACCACCGAGCTTTACGGGGGCGCCGCAGGGACGACCGTCCGACGGCCTACGATGGGAACACGTTGGACACGTGCTACCCTAGGGTGGGCTAGGAGAGACCGAGGCGCGTATACCCGAGTTCCATAACCTTTTGAGACTCTCCACGAGGACGAGGTCATCCGGTGGCCATGGACAAGACGGTTCCTTCACGACACGGCCCGCTCGGATTATCGTCCCAAAGCATTACGGACGAGGCACTCGATGACGACCGCCACTTGGTCTTCTCGCACATGGTCGAAAGCAAAGACAACCCGCAGCGGGTCATGAGGCAATTCGCCTTTACCAGAGGTTCCACCGCCACGGACGACCTCTCACAAAAAAGGCTCACCCCATGTCATTATTTGGTGTTATTTTGAGGGCATTTTTGAGTAAGATTTTCCGACATGTAAATTCAATTGCGTGCGACGAGGAGAGGGCGAGGAGCGACGATCGAGGCGAATATGGCACTCCACGACGCGGTGGATTGACAGGGTTACGACGGACGTGGTCTTTGGAGTTTCGCGGCTACGCCATCCGGACGCACGCGGCGTACTTGCGGTGGTACGCGTTCGCGCACTAGGTGCGAGCTTCTCGGGCGGCGCCGCGTCAGGCCCGATGGGCGCCATGCAGACGACGTCGATTAGCCGGTCCGGACCGTCATCGGCGGCCGCCTCGATGAGACGGTAAAACATTCTTCGTGATAATTCTCGCTTCGGCAACACTTTTCGCACTTACTATCGGTTTCGTGCAAAGACTACCGCTTGAGCGTGTCCGCAACCGGCTCCACCGGGCTATAGACCGTGGAAACAACAACACAATGGATCGTATCATAGCGCTGGCGCGCACGATGCGCGAGGATGTAATTTCGCGATTAGATCCATAACTTGTGGTCGCCACGGCGACGCTCACGTACATCTTCGCGTGCGTGGCGGTACCTTCCACCACCTCCGCCCTCCGCACCTCAAGTCGCCGCCCGCACGCCTGTCGCACTCGGAGTCGCTTGAGCTACGATCGCTTCGCCCCGACCGCCTCGAGCCACGGTATGTCATCCGTTAATCGGTTCTTATCGTGAGTACCTTTCCATACACTCATTTCGGACGATTCGACATTACCCTTTGTTCTTGCAAAGATTGCGAGGACAGACTCTGCTGCAACCATCGCTATCACGGAGGAGGCGCAGGCCGACTTCTTCGCACGGCGTTCAATCACACCTCCGAGGCGCGACCGACTGGTTCGGCGACACGCACGGAGGGTACACCGCAGCACTACGGCTCGGGACCGGCGGGAGGGTCCTCGTCAACACAACAGCCTACTCGGTACGCGTGAACGCATTAACACCAATTTTCCCGTCGACAAAAGCAATGACTAACTCACCTCAGACGCTTCCCAGAAGAGCACCATGGGTGGACGACATGCTCGGCCTCAGCCGGACCGCCACGATGAGATCACCCCAGATTCGCCTCCCAGACAGGGCCCCTACTACGGCCTTCGAGACGTACGCCACTCCCCGGACAGGTTCACATTCCCTGAGGATCATCTACGTCGTCCCGGCAAGCGACACGACCATGCGCCCTAACTAATTTCATGGACGTGTAAAACTTGTTACATAATGCCATCATGCATCTCGCCTTTCTGATTTATGTAATGTCCATGTGCGTTACGACTGTTAGATTTATGTACACAACATGTTATCTAAATATTTAGTACTAACAACAAACTGTAACTCCCGATTTAAACTTACTAAACCTTAAAGACATAACGCAATGCTGCCCCACGATACCTCCTCGGCCCTGCTACCTCGCGGACGCGAATTTTCTTCAACCAAATTACAATTTACCAACAGGCTATATATATGCATGATTTGGCTTCCATTACATTGTGGGCTGATGAAGCAGTGCCAGAGTACCGCTCCAAACATGGCGGTAAGAACCACGCTTGTAGAAAATCAGCTAAGTCCCAAAAGAGTGCTCTTTGTAAAAAAAAATGTTCCGCGGGATTTTCGGAAGTTCAGCCGAGAGGTACTTCCGCACTTATATCGTCGGAACTACCGATCATCCTAACAAAGAAGCAGATGGCTTTCAAAACAACTTCAATTGCAAAACAAATTTACCAGCTTTTTGGACCGAAATGACAAAGACTGCAGAGCAAGACGTGATAACTCATCGCCTCGCCAAACTTTTCGATCGAAATGACAAAGACTCTGCGAGTAAGACGTGATAACTCAATGCCTCGCCAAATTTTTCAGATCAAATGACAAAGATCTGAGTAAGACGTGATAACTCACCGCCGCCAAACTTTTCGCATCAAATGATAAGACTCTGCAGAGCAAGACGTGACAACTCACTGCCTCGCCAGCTTTTTAGACCGAAATGACATCACTCTGCAGAGCAAGACGTGACAACTCACTGCCTCGCCAGCTTTCCAGACCGAAATGACAAAGACTGCAGAGCAAGACGTGATAACTCAACGCCTCGCCACTTTTTCGGACCGAATTACAAAGACTGCAGAGCAAGACGTGACAACTCATCGCAACAACCAGACAACACTCGCCGTGAGCTTTTGCTACAAAAATACAAAGACTTAAAAAGGGGCCATGACTACTCTCGCAGAAGATTAGACAACACTCGCCAACCACGCCATGCCAACCTCCGCTTATAAAAGGAGGTGCAAGTCATCTACGAGAAAACCACACAACCAAACCAAACACTACACCGAGCTTGCTTCACCACGGGATGGACAACCTCAGAAGCAATGGGGCGAGATCCGTGATCTAGCAAGGGCTTCAACGACGGGCCGAACAAGCTAGGGTCGCGAGGTTCGGTCCGCAAGAGCGACTTGCCAGATGGCACTCTCCGCAATGAAACCCAGCGTAAAGAACCCATGTCGAACGCTCCAAACGAGCCTTCGCGCAACACCCGCCAGAGGGGGAGACGCCCATCCGTTGGTGCAGGACACATGCAAGTTCTTCAAATCCAAGCACCACCACGGCCTCGGCATGCAAGCATCGGGATGTCCTAACTACTCCTCCGACTATCCCGACCGCTTGGGATACGAGCAACATATCGGAACCGGTAGGAGTACTAACAAGAATATATCGTACCAATTCTCTTTTCGAGTATGCACTAACAATCTCTCCCGCCTACGCGGTCCCGAGCCGCTATGTGGCTTCCGCAAGTGGATCGACCTAGAGATCCACCCACACGACCGCGGCACTCGACTTCGAGGAGTGGAATGCGAAAAGGGACGCGAGATCCGGAGGAGGATCGCTTGACCAAGAGCACAACGAGCGATCCGGCCGGAGACTCGGGCCCATCTCGAGCGCAGCGCAGGGAGCGCGAGGCACGCGAGAGGAGCGCGAGAAAAGCGGAAATGGCGGCCGAGGCCAGAGCGGCAGCGAGGACTACAATGCCGAGCTCGCAAGAAAGGGCAAATGGCCCCGGTCCACGCAGTAGGTCGGACTAGTCCGTAGTACTACACCTCCTATTCGCAATGTTTTAACTATCCCCTAAAGGCATGCGATTACATGGTCCTAAGCTCGTGTCGCGAGTTACCGTAGTAGTAGCGTCCATGGTAAAGTAATTAGCCGAACCATCATGCCATGTGACCACATGTAACGTGCTTCTGTCCGCACGGGGGCTGCTTTGTAGTTCTGGTGCTGTGCCTCCGCTGGGCCATCAAAGTATAGCCATCCACATCGGTCTCGATTCTGCTATGTTTTAGGGTTTCTCGTGTCGCAACGCTCTAAGCCCTTTCAGTTAAATTAATTTCTGTACTCTGCTTTTCCGTACTCTACTTTCACACAAGAAATGTGATGGAGAACCATACTTCCCACATTTCAAGTCACATGAATTCATGAAACCCTAATTTCCGAAACGTCTCGTCCTAATTTTTGAGACCTAAACCCTGAATTTGTCGAGACAATTTCAGAGCATATAAAATTTTGTAAAATTTACACAATCAAGTCCACTGTGTAGGGAGTATGGAAAAAAAAATTCATAATGTTTGGACCTCATTTGCTATATTATAAAATTCCTACAAACATTAAACTATAAAGAATTTTGCAGAAAAAAAAGAATACATAAAATTTCAAAAAAATTACACAAGCATAAAAACTATGCCAGGAGGCTTCACAAAAAATTTCATAATTGTTTGAGCTCATTTTGTATATTTTAAAAATCTTTGAACAAAAATTATTAATAACTTTTTTAAAAAAAAATTCAAAAAAATAAAAATACTGCACGTGGGGCAGCACTTGTGCTGCCCCACGTGCGTAGTTAATCTTCTGGCAGCACCTTGGTGCTACCCGGCCCCACTGTGGGCCAAGACTTGCCTTGCCGCCTCGCGACAACAAGACTTCTTCTTGCCATCCGGACAACGACAAAGACCTAATATGAGGGGCCATTTTTGGAATTTTTAGATTTATGAGGCTATTTTTGGAATTTTTACTGCGCAATGGGGCTAATTGAGTCCACAAGGTAGCTACCGAGGTAGGAGGGAGGCTAGCTTCCAAACCTAGAGAGGTAGTTGTAGCCAGATCCTAGGAGGACCTTGGGTTGAACTAGCCAGCTAACGAAGCTGCCAACTTGACAATGGATGGTGAAAGTTCAGACAAATTTGTTGTGGCTGAAGATGAAGCCACGACAATGCCAGTGCATGACTTCCAATTTTTCTTGTGCGCTTCTTTTATTCTTTACATAGACTGTTATATTTTTACACTGATTGATCAACCAGGTATTTCATTACATTCCTTTGCATAGGCTGTTATTTGTTATGTTATTTTCTCGTTTGAGAGGGTTGTTTCATTGTTTTTTTTGTAGTTTTTCTACCATCATATTAACAATGCATTATTATTAATTAATTTTAACTTTGTTCTTCTGTTGTATCATGCACCTATTTTCTTTAGTAGTTAACGTGCTTTTTTGTTGTGTTTGTTTAGTTTTATGTGGAATATAGCACTTAGTATTAGTTATTGGTTATTATATATTAGACACAAGAAATGTTTGTCTCACATAATGATTCATCTGAGTGTTGAAGAGGAACATAGTATGACTTTGTTCTGCATAAGGGATTGTGTTTATAACTTTATATTTGCATGAGGGAAGTCAAGTCTGAGTGGCTTGATTACAGTAGTTTTGTTTTGTACTAGGAAGCAAACATGTAACGAGAGAGTAAAATCTAGACCAGAAGGACCTAATTTTTTTACTTCATGTTGTTTATTCCTATGTATTTGTTTTTGTTCTTTGTTATACTCGAGGGATCACTAAAATAATTCCTCAGTCCTATGTTCAACATGTAAAATCCTAATCCTGTTATGTGTTATCTCTTTGGGGGAAAACAGTGGATGTTCATATTTCACTGGACATTGCTATATGTAGCAGAGTGAACCACATTTCTTGATTTACCAAAATCGATGAGACTTTGCAGGCAAGTTCAGTGAGTGGTACATTTTTAGGAATGGGGACTAAAGTTACAACCCGCTTGGTTTTTGGCATAAAGTTCCATCACCAAAATAGGTTTATCATCTTCTTTAGTTATGTTTAGTTTGCATCTCTCATGGTGATATTATTACTGATCTAACCAACAACATTTTACATGGTAGAGTTTTACTGCTATCAAAATATGAATTGAGCTCATAAAATTCTCATTATTATCTTACTATTGCAGGTTCAAGTAGGTAATTCCCCAGAATATATAGCTAACATGAAGCTAGGTTAAGGTGGTGGTGGTCACTGGTCAGGTCTATGTTGGTAGAAGAGTATCCGGAGGTGCTTCTCGCACGGGTCCAGATGCATGCGAGGTTTTATTTCGTACCTGCCTCAGTTGGACTCTGATGTTCTGTTTGTTGATTTATTAAAATCTTCTCTGGATTAATATCCTGTAGGTTGCACTAAAATTTGAGCATCGAAGCAACAAAGGATGTAATTATGGCCCCCATATGAATGGCAGGTTTATTAGTAAGCACATTACATAATCATAATTTTTTTAGTTTATGTTATTCTCCATAGAGTATGACTCGTTAACCTTTCGTGACCAACACTCTGAAATCTGGATGGTTGTTATGGCATACCATCATCCACTGAGACTATTACATTCTTATCTACAAATAGGTATAGTCAAGTTGATTTTGTTGAGAAAATACACGACTTATGTGATTGATTACTGATGCTACATTATTGTTTACTATCGATTGTTTTTTCCCTGTTTTTCTTTCATATTGCTTTATTGTACAATGCAGTGCTCTTGAATAATTAAGTTGATTGTATAATTATGAATCATTGTCTGGTCTAAAATTACAAATATCTGTTGACTGATCTTGACATTGTCTTAGCTTAGTTATAGAATTGTCATGGTAGAATCAAAGAGTGATGCATCCATACTTACTGCCAATGTTAGTTACACACATCTAAGTGTATTCTAAACTAATATTACCATCTAACATATGTATATTATATATAATCGCACGAAAAAGTGCATGATCCACGTAGTACTACATTTTTTGCGGTGCTATATGGTATTTCCTTCTAGTCCTTTCAGCATGCATAGGTTAAAAAATGCTTAGTTTAGTAATAAAAAAAACAACCGTCAGTACGCACAAAAAACTTACAAAAATATTTTGGGGTCTTGGTAGATATGTAGTTGTACAATTATATTTTGTATTGTACTACATGATCATACTGTCTTCTTCATGCTACTGCGTGCCTATAGTCGAAGCTTATTCAAAGCTGAACAAATGCAATACTAATTTTCTTCCCCGTTATTCATATAATCGCTAGCAGTCCTCGGTCAATATAGCAGCCTCTTGTGTTTTATTTGAAACTATGTATAACCCCTCTTTACAAATTGCAATTGTTTTACAACTCACCAAGTACATTGGCTCACAGCAAAACCAATTCTAATCAGGCTGAAAAGAGTCGTGCAGATAAGAAAAGTGACAAATAGATCCATGTATATTATTTTTACTGGCTACTTCCGGTTACACACAATTTAGTTGGTGGGCCCTACTATACGCACAGTTTAGCATTCGAAACTCTATTTGTATATAGTTACGTAAACATATTGCAATGCTTGTGACAAGAGTTATGTTTGCCCCCACGCGCCAAGGCGCGCGCATGCCTCTAGTTATAGCACAACAGAGATAGCTTACCCATCGACTCTCTCGCTCTGTAGGAACTTTACGTTAGAAATAGTAACTTGTATTATTAAGGGGCTAATGGATCAGTACATATATAAGTACAGGTTTGTAACACCCCGTTTTTCAGATCGTAAATAGTGCCGATTATTCAATTTTGAGTTTCATTGATTTTCGTTCGCCACTTAAATATCTAAAATTCTCGAGCTCTCTTTAAGCTCGGGTTTGTGTTGCAAACCCCTCCTCGAAATTTCAAAGTCCAAATTCAAATTTGGATTCATCATTTTCGGATTCTTGACCCCTCTAAAAATCTTGCCTCCCTTTTATTTTCATGGACTAACTCTTTTCTGGCCCAGCTATTTTTCTAACTTCCCTGTTTACCCGGCCCAATTTTTCCGGCCCACCAGCGCTCCCGGTTTTCGGCCCAGCCGCGGCCTGCTATTCCTCCGTTTCCCGGCCCAGTTCGCGCCGCTTCCTTCTCTTTTCTCTCCCGTTCGCTCCGGCCCAGTCGCCCGTTCCCCTCTCTCCTTATCTCTCTCACTCTCTCGTCTCTCTCGCCCGTTCCTCTCCCCATATCTCTCCCTCGCGCCGCCGGCCCGTTCCCCTCTTCTCCCCGCCGCTTTGTCTCCTCGCGGCCGTCGCCGCTGTCGCCACTGGCGCCGTCGCCAGCCTTCGTCTCCCTCGCCGCGCCGCCCGCCGACCCTCCGTCTCCTTCGGCCCGGCCTCGCCTCCTCGATTCGCCCGACCCGTCTTCTCTAGCGTCGCCCACACCTCCACTGCTCCGCTGCGGCGCCGCCCCACCTCGTCGCCTCCACCAACTCCATCGCCCCGCGTCGCCTCCCACCGGGCCCGAAGACGCCGCCACCCATGCCTCGTGTCGGCAGCTCCGTCCGTCGCCCCGCCATGCCGCGCCCACGCCATCGCCACGCCATCGCCCATACCGCGTCCCTCCGCGCCATGGCCGCCCATCTTGCCAAGATTCGCCCCACCTCCCCTCCTCCCGGGCTATAAGAGGACCCGGTGCCCTCCACCTCCTCCCGCTTTGCTCCTCCCTCTCCCAGTGAGTCCTCCAAACGAGCGCGCCGGTTTTCCCCCCGACCGGTGCCCCTCGCCTTGGCGCGCCCGTCACCGCCTCGGCCCGGGCCCGATCGGCTGGCCGCCACTTGCGACGACGCCCCGAGCCTCCCGGCCCGAACGGCCACGGCTCCCGCCTCACCAAGGTCCGTCGTCACCATGCTCCTCCCGCACCGCCTCGGCTCCGACCTCCTTCGCCTCCACCGATCGCGCAGAAGGCTTCCTCCTCCCCCTGCTGCTCTCGGTCCCCTCCTTTGGTGCTCCCTTCCCCCGGGCGCCGTGTGGCTGCCAAGCCCGACCGCCCCTGGGTGCCACCAGCTCCTCCCCGGTGCCACTCTGGTCTGCGCCACCACTCCCCCTCAGCTTCCTTCCCTCCGGCCCTAGCTCGCCCTCGGCTGCCACGCGCTTGACCACCCGAGCCCTGCGCCCGGTCAAACCGGCCACCCGGTTGGACTGCCCCCAGAACCCCCCCCTTCTCCCCTGCTTCCCTACCCATTTGCTCCCTCACATGGCCGAGTCTCCCTCCCCTTGCCCTCTCTGCCGATTGCTCCCCTGAGGATCCAGCTGCCAGTCTCCCATATTTGTTGAATGCAATTGTTGATTGTGGTATTGAATGATAATTGGTGAATGTGGTCAGCTGGTGTCATTGTGTGTGCCGAACTCTGTTCTTCAGGACCAGTCCAGTATTGTGGTTAGTAGTGATTAAAGTAATCTGTCATTTGAAGAAGATCTTGTATGTTTATTGAATCACCTGTGTTTGTCGCCAATTGTGTATTCTCCAGTTTTTGATTGATGATGTTTTTACTCATTAGTGTCTTGTGGTGGCAGTATTGATTGTTGTTGATTTTGATATTGTAGACATTATTGTGTTTTGTATTTGTTGATTATGCGCGACCTGGCAAGTCGAAGTATCCGTGGCAATATTGGAACTATTAGCAGTAATTATTGTTGAATGTGAGCATAAACCATTTGTATGATAGTGGTTGGAGTAATGTGTCATTGAATCTCGAATGATTAATTTTTGCCATTGAAATATCTGTTTGCACTCTGTCAATTGAAATTCTGCTTAGTAATCTTGCAATTGTGAATTGGATTATTAAGTCAATAGTTGTTGATCTAGAATTGAAAGCTGTATGATTGATGTGGCAATAGATTGAGTGTCGGCATTTGAGTTATCTGTCAATTGAGTTGTTGTGTCGTAGAAGTTGCGATTAATCGTTATTCATATGTTTCGATTGTCAGTATTTGATTCGTAATTGCTTCCCCGGATCGTTGCGATAGAAATGAGGTTACCATCGATCCAACGATTAAGAAATGTCGCCATAGATTAGTAGAATGTGTTGTTGGCAGTAAGTTGATTATTGCTTAATTGTCTGTGATTACTGATCCTCAGTATAAGTGTTTTGGCAGTAAATTGAATTATTAATTGTGATCTTGATTATTAAGGATAGTTTTAATCTCCGGTAGTAGTACTGTCTATTGGATTTGATAATCAGTTGTTGATTGGTGGTTAGTGTTTCATCAGTAGATCGATGATTGTTGGAAGTAATGATATTTAGTGAAAGCTGGAAGTATTGACTTGATTTCTTTGTTTGGGAATGATTTGTGGTTTGGCAATAGAATCTGTGTCTTGATTTGGTAGTAGATTGTAGTAGTAAGATGAGTAGCTAGAAATCGAATCGATGAGTATTATCTGGCAGTTGGGTTTGGAATAGAATTGCCATTGGATTTTGTGTCGATTGAGTATTCTAGACTGGTATAGAACCGGTAGTCGAGTTGCCTTGTCGCCTGTATGATAGTCTTGCAGTCTTTCGAATCCGCAGTAGAGCATTCCGGCAAAGCTACTTCGACCATACCTCCTCTGAATCCTCCCTCTGGGCAGAAATCCTCTGTCATTCCTCTTTTCGCCCAACTGGACGTTTGACTCTGTCAAACATTCCAGTGTCGCTCAAACCATTCTCTCAAGCCGTCCTCCGCAATCTTTCTGAGGCTCTTGTGTTTTATTTGGTCTCTTGGATTCTTTGGATTTATTTGGTTTTTCAATCGTTAATGCGTAATTAGAAATCGAAGCCAAGAAGAATCGACGACTCCAGTAGATCCAAGATTCAAGCAAAGACGCCGATCAAGACTTCGAACCTCTGTCTAATCAGGCTTTGAGTAAGATCAAGGCCACGGTAAAAATAGCCTCAGCGAGTCAACACTTTGATCATATTGATCCCACATTTTATGCAAATTATATTACATTAAAGTATCAAATTGCATGCTTTAATTTTTATGCAAATGTATGTCAAATTCTCTAAGGTAGTTAAATGTCTACTTGTTGATTAATAAATTATTATTGCCATTCCTTGAAAGTTGAACTCCCAAGATCCTTGTCACCCTAGTAAATATCCGTAACATACTAGTTATAGGTCGTACTTAAATGCCATGCTAGACTTGTTTAAAATACAGGGTATTACTACCCCAAATCATCATCCTTTAATCATCATCAATTGTTTTGGGCGATCATTGGGAGAATGACCAAATGGTTGGATAATTTGTTTTATACTCCTCCAAAACTCTAAAATTTGCTAATACCCATCCAGGCGGATGGTAAGTCAAGGCGGGTAAATGGTTGGGTGCTAATGTAGCCCAGTGTTATTTTTGTGAATGGCATGTGGTAAGAACCTTGCCAGATGATCTTAAGGACTTAATCTGTGATGACCTCTTATTGTAAAACAAGATGACCACAAGTCTATAATGGTGTCGACTGGCTAACTAATTGGTGTCCACCGTCAGCCGCACCATTGAGGGGCTCCCAATGCCGTGAGCCCAAGAGGCTACGTATTGGAGAATGTAACTTACGGGACCCTAGGCGTAAGTTGCATGGCGCAAGAGGGGGTCTGGGCGTAGTGGTTGTCGGGTCCCACGGAGCGACACCCTTTCAGTGAAACCTTAGCGGTGCAACAAATATCGAGGATGCCTTGTAAAGGCCTTGTGGTAATCTCCTCTTGATTCACATGTCTACTGAAACGTGTGTACATATCAAGCTGATTATCTCTTGTGGGTAAAGATGTACAATCTCTGCAGAGAATAAAAACTGTTCGAACAGCCGTGCCCACGGTCAAGGGCGGGCAAAAGAACTTACAAGATATAGTTCTATTTCAAAAACTTTTGTGGGTGGGATGAAAAATGTGCGGGGCTCACCTAGCCCTTGATTGGATTTTCCTGGGTATTCTTACCCGGTGTTGGTAATAGGTGGGTATGACCACCAAAGAAAAGAAGCATGAGACGAGTTTAGATGGAGGAACCTCTCACTGTTATCAATTATTGCACAATTAATCTCTTTAAAAATGCAATTTGGTCCAAATGCTAAGTGATAGGATTTTCTAATATCTGTATCTACAAATGCTGCTTTACGCAAATAAAAGAACCCGAGCCACCCTTGTTACACCTTGCATATGTATTATTGCATCTGTGTGTGTTGGCTTGCGAGCACGGTAGTTGTGCTCATCCTCGCTCTTTCCCCAAACCCTCAGAAACAGGAACCCTGGAGCCGTCTACTACAATGAGGACCCAGAAGTCTGAAGACCCGGAAATCGATGAAGCGTAGTCTAGTCCTTAGTTGTTCTAGTCTCACCCCAGTCTAGCTGACTCCGTTGGTTCTTGTGTACCTCCTATATTGTTCGAAGTTTGGATAATATCGAGGCGTACACAGTTCCCAGATCACTTACTGCGGTAAGATGTGCCCTCACCCCTTTGCTTCCGTTGTTGCTTCCGCTATCTTTTGGAATATATTCTTTTGGCCTGTTTGGCCTTTATTGTAAAAATTGACCCAAAGCGGTCTATGTAAACTCTGATGTGTAAATTAATGAATGAAATAAGTTTGCGTCATGTATGGTTTGATTCAGCAATGTACCTGTGGAGTGCTAGCTACTGATCCAGGGAATAGCACAGTGATTTCACAGAGGATTTGGATTTACAAAATCCGGGTCCGACAAGGTTATAGATAAGGAAACCAAATAATATCTACAATTCTACTCTAACACATAGAAAACTGAGGCTGAACACTGGCGATGAAGACAGCAGTAACTCGAGCATCGTCATCACACCACTGAGTGTAGGCGGTCAATCGATCAATGTAGGAATCCAGAGCCTCTTGGTAGGCAGAGGCAGCCTTCTCATCAGTAAGGCCAGCAGCCTCGACAACAGCCTTGTTAGCTGTCGAGGAAGCGCAACAGACGTAGGCTCCGTCGGAGGAGTAGGGCAAGGGGGTAGGTGACATCACCAGAGAGGACGCCCTAGAGACGAAGACCACGCATGTGGATGCGCATATGAGACACGAAGTCAGTGTAATTGATACCATCGAAGATCACCGGACAGCGAGGGAGTGAAACGGTGCCCATTGGTAGGCGGCGCTGGACAACGCGGCGACCAAGGTAATGTAGTCTAATAGGTAGCGCTAGATGGCGCGGCGATCAGACCGACGTTTTTTTTCTAACCCGGCTCACATTTTAAACGGCCCAAACCGACCGATCGGGCAGGGGGGCTAGGGTTCCCCCTCCCATGCGGCGGCGGCGACCCTCACGGCAGCGGCGGTGGCGGGGCGTGGAAGTCGTCGGCTGCGGCCGCGGCGGTGGTATCGGGCGCGGAGGATCGCAACCGAGACGTCGGAGGTGTCGGGGCTGCGACCCTCGCGGAGGTCGGAGCGGCGTTGAGGTGGTCGCCGGGCAGCGGAGGAGTCGGCGGCTCCGATCGGCGGAGGAGTCGGCGAGACGTCGGCGACGGAGCGGCAGCAGCAGTCCTGAGGAGACCCGAGCGGCGGCGGCGCAAAAGAGGGAGGCCGGCACGATGACAACGGTGCGGGAGGCCGGTCTTCTGGCGGCGGCTTCGATCGGCGGAGACGTCGGCGACGGGAGCGGCAGCGGCAGTCCCGATGAGACCCGAGATACCAACGGCGCGGGAGGCCGGTCTCGGGGAGGGAAGCCGGCAGAGGCGGCTAGGGGGGCAGGACGAGTTGCACGTCCGGAGAGGTAAGCATAGGGCTCTGATACCATGTTAGGAATAGTAACTTGTATTATCAGAGGGCCAACGGGCCAGTATATCTATAAGTACATATTACAGATAAGAAAACCAAATAATATCTAGAATTCTACTCTAACACATATACATCTCTAATACTTTACAGGTCCATCTAAAAAAAAGAGAACCTTACGAGTTTACACAGTCTACATGTCAGCCATTGTGTTTTTATAGAATAACACAAGGGCAACAACCCTCCCGATTTCTTTTTATTAGAAGCCTGTTCCAATTGACCTGCTCTGCGTTTCATATATATGCAGGGCGGAGCTACGACTCAGAGCGGCTGAGACCTAGTATAAAAAAATTCATGAAAAATCATTTGAAAAATTATTAAAATACAAGTTTGACATGTTGATCTGACGATGGATATTGCTCTGTTTTTCGTACAAAACCATTCATTCATCTCCACTATAATATGTTTCTCTAAAATATGCAAAATTAGGGATATAGCGATCCACCGAAATATTCACCCTATGTTGTTTTGCAGCTGTGCAGCCCTCCGCTGCTGTTGCCTCCTCGACATGTGCTTCTAAAACTAGAGAGAGCAAAAGTGTATGAAACCATCTGTTGCAGTCTGAATTTGTTTGTGAGAGAGTCCGTTTGTAGCACGAGAACTGTTTGTGCAATACCTTCTATTCTATTATGTTGGCATAAGGCGTGTATTTCTACACCGTGTATGAGACTAATAAAGATTTATCATTTTCACTTTTGTGTTATTGATTGTGAAAAAAACTATTTGAGGAAAATAAATAAGCTCCGGTAACGACCTTAATAATAATTACTTATGGTATTTCTGACAAGTACATAGGATAATAGAACTTCAAATATTTATACTCGAATCTACAAGATGGGGGTAACTCTTACGTCTCAGGATCAGTGAAGTAAACAGGGCTTTCTAGGTCATCATTGTTTGCAGAAGCAAATGAATCTTCAGACCCTATCGTTGATGGAGTCGAAGTACTCTCTTCAGAATCCGAGATTTCATCTTGGCCGTGTCAAGGAACAATTCATCCTCAGGAAGAGCGTTGAAATTATTTTAATGGAAGGAACAAGATGATGTTGAGCAATAGCCAACCAGATCCATTGTCCACGGCCTCAACGTCGCTCTAGTCATTGCTGTTCGACAACGCTATTTTTGCCAGGAGTTGCCGCGATTGAGCCCTAGGAGAAGGATTTAGATGCCACCGTTACCTAGATCTTCTGCCATCAGCAAGTGGCAGCGACGGTGATGAGAGATAGGATGCGAGTGCTGAGGTCGTCGGTGAGGGTATCAACGACGGACGGTG
This sequence comes from Hsuehochloa calcarea, assembly GCA_036346395.1. Lineage (NCBI taxonomy): Eukaryota > Viridiplantae > Streptophyta > Magnoliopsida > Poales > Poaceae > Hsuehochloa > Hsuehochloa calcarea. Next base: position 34,949,731 of record CM070606.1, read on the forward strand.
GCGAATCAGGTGCGACAGGGTTGGATTGGTTGTTGGTAGTGAGCAATCAGGAATCAGGGGGAATTGGTCGGTGGTGTTAGAGTGCTCCGACGGTGATCTAAAGTTAAGAATGCATGTCTTATGGATCTCGGATATAATAGCCCTCCTTACACATGGACAAACATAAGGTCCTACGTGGACTACTCGTAATTTTTGTGACGATGAATAATTGAATTTTGAGTTAGGTTGAAATTTTCGTTTATGAAAGTTTCGGTTGTTAGAATATTCAGTTTTGGTGATCGGATCATGCCTTGCATCGGTGGTCGAAACGGTGATACTCGATGATTCTTTTCGATTGGAATTCAGAGTGCTGTAACTCCGAGTGCCGAGTGATAGAGTACAGAGTACTGTAGCTCCGAGTGCCGAGTGATAGAGTACAGAGTACTGTAGCTCCGAGTACCGAGTAATGTACTCAGTCGTGAGTCGAGATGTGTACCGAAAACGAATGACAGTCGGGGTCGCATGGTCGGAAGCTAGAGTGCATGGTCGGTGGTCAGAAGCTACACTGCATTATCGAAGCTACAGTGTCTGGTCGATGGTCGAAAGCTACAGTGTCTGGTCGATGGTCGAAAGTTACAGTGCCTGGTCGATGGTCGGTAGTCGTAGGCCTTGCGATATGTAGTTGTAGGCTTCATGATTGGTAATCGTGGGCTTCGTGATCGGTAGTCGTAGGCTTCATAATCGGTAGTTGTAGGCTTTGCGATCGGTAGTCGTAGGTTTCGTGATCGGTAGTCGTAGACTTTGCGATCGGTTGTTGTAAGCTTCACGGTAAATAGTCATAGGCTTCGAGTGCTTCATATCTTGTATTCTTCGAGTACCCTGAGTACTCGTGTTTGATCGAACACTGGTATGACTGGCTTGTGCACAGCGATAAGACCGGTTTTACAGAGTGTCGAACTCGGGAACGAAGAATTCTGAATTCTCTTTGTTTCCCACACTAGTCCAGCATTTCTAGTGTACATAGTCCAACAAAAATATCATCACAATCATATCAAGTATTTATTTAATATGAATAAGAGTTTATTACAAAATGGGGCCTAACGCCAATTAAAATAACACTACGGAAAGCAAATAAGTAGTAGACCACACGATGCGCCACAGGCAATCGTCTGGGAGCGTAGGCCTAAACGTATGGATCCTCACCGTCTGGATAGAGGTTGTCTCCTAAATAAATATTATTCAGCAAGAGTGAGCACAACTTCCGTACTCGCAAGTTACACCCAATAGAGAAATATGATGTATGCATAAGCAGACAAATAAGTATGATAGGGTTTATTTACGTAAAACAACATTTTAGTTTTAAATAATCATACTAAGTTTCGAGGCTTATTTTTAATCCATAGTTAGAATCATATTTAAATTGACACTTTTATAGTGGATACCCTCCATATGAAACATAGTGATGGATACCCTCCTATCACATGGCTAACTGCCCAATTTTACCACAAGGATTCATCATCCTAAAAATATTTACTAAAAGCATTTTTAAACCAAAAACAAGGTCTAACTTAGAGTGGCTTTGCTCGGCATGTCCATAACCGTGGACACGGCTATTCGAATAATTTTACACTCTGCGGAGGGGGTACAACTTTACCAACAAGAGATAATTTGCTCTTTATGTCGGCCAATACACACTTCTTTAGGCGTGTGACTAAGCAATTATTATAAGGTATTTCAAATGTTCTACCTCACTACTAATACGCCCGCTAAGGTTTTACTTCTACTGGGTTAACCACCTGCTGGAAGCCCCCTCTTGCGTCAGGTGGGAATAATGTTTAACCAACACCCACTCAACAAAATAGCATATAAAATAGTGAGGTATGATAAGTTAATAAGCCTAGCTCTGCCCATACAGAATATGTGGTACTACGGTGGAGTTTTACAAAATGCGGCTCAAAGGCCGATCCTTAACTGACTTGGGCGACTTCCAAAATTAACCCCTGGGCCTCAATCCTACCCGGATCGAGCCCGTACATAAACCTGCACCCACCAGCTGTCCATTCCACCCAAGTCCAAACCCATTTTTATTTTTATTTTTTAAAGATATTTACAAAAATCCACGATAACAAAACAATGTCATAGACTTTTAATCAATACTTTGCTATTTTGGCTAAAATTCCCCAAAATAAATATTTGTGATCTAAGCAATGTCTAAGCATATCTTCATTTTCAAAATTTTATTTGACTAAGGTGACAAGGAAATCATGATTCCACATACAATAATGGCTATACAAAGGAACTAGATTAACCGAGAATTTAAAATAGGAATTTTAAAAATATCTAAATAAAATTATGCATGCAATAGTAACTTAAAAATATAATTAAATAACATTAAAATAATGGGATCAATATGATCAATGATATAACTTGCCTTGCTCGAAGTCTTGATATTCTAACTCTTTAGATGGATCGAGCTCTCCGGAATTGTTAAAATATATACGTGAAAATTAGCCAAATTCAAATAAATTCAAATGAACATTAAAATTAACTCCAAATGAAATAATTTTGGTTTAGTTAGCTAGGTCTTGAATTTATACAAATTTAGAAATTTGATTCATCTAAATCGGAGTTCGTATGAAGAAATCAAGCTCTTCGAAGTTTAAAACTAAAGAATATACTAAAATAAGGTTTTATTGATTTTTGTGAATTATTTTTCTAAAGTAAATTTGAATTATTGCGCATGCTGATGTCATCGTACGGAAATTCCAATTTTTGGCCGAATGATTTTTCAACTGGAAATGGCTTTGTGTCACTGACATGTGGGCCCCACAATCATAGACTGGGTCCACGAAACGATCAAAGTCCATGGTGGACTCGGCACACGGAACAGTGAACGGGTGCACGTGCGCTGGCAAGAGCACCACGTGGGCGTCCACGTAAACCCTAATACTGAGCTAGTGCTGAGGTGGCTATGAGGTGGAGGTGCCACGTCGGCCCGGCTCCGGTGGTGGCTCGGCGTCGAGCTTCCGGGATCGTCGGAGAAACTCAAAATACGAGCGCTAGAGGGAGATTGGAGCAAGGAGAGCTGGGGAGCTGGGTGGAGGGAGAAGGTGCGCACCCGGGACTACCTTTTATAGTCCAACGGGAGGCCGGGAGGTGGAGATCGTGCACGGAGGTTGCGGCGGCGACGGCGAACTCCCGGCATAATTGCGCATGATCCAGGGAAGAAATGGTCGGGAATGAGTGCGGTGGTAACAGGCGATTTGATTGTGCACTAAAGCACAAAGATTTCAGGAGAGAAACGATGAATTGAAGATTTCCGAAACGGCCGTTCATGGCGGCGAAGGCGCGCAGACGCGGGAGGAAGAAGGGGAGGTGAAAGATGACGGTGTAGCACGGGCCCACATGTCGGCGAAAGGTTGAAGCGGCGAAGAGTCGACCGTCCGATTTAAATCGGACAGTGCACACTGAACGCGCGCGGCAGAATGGGCCGAGCGGCCGGGAGAACTGGGCCGGGACGCGGGTGAACAGGGGTGGGCCGCGGGAGATTCGACCCGACAATGTGTGGCGATTTTTAATTCTTTTTTCAATTTAAATAATTCAAGTAATTCATTTAAGCTTTAGAAACTAGCAAATAAAATCCAAAAATTATGAGAAATTTCACAATAATTCTCTAAGATATTTTGGATTTAAATAAAATATTTCCAACTTATAATTGGTAATATATTTTGCAAATAAATTATTTTTTTGGCTTTGAAATAAAGAAAAGCTTTTTAAAATTTTAGAAAAATTCCATAAAAATAATTAAAATTTTATTTTCAACTGAAATTTAAAATTTGAGCTGTTACAAACCTACCCCCCTTAAAGGAAATCTCGACCCCGAGATTCAGACTTGGTCAGCAAAAAGGTGGGGATACTCTGCTTTCAAAACCTCTTCTCGCTCTGAGGTGGCTTCTTCAGAATGATTGCTCCATTGGACCTTGCATGAACAGATAACTCTGCTTCTGGTGATTTGTTCTGCCACGTCAAAAATTTTGATTGGCTGGTCCACATAGGTAAGATCTTCCTGAAGATCGATGCTCTCAAGCGGTGTTTCTTCTGTTGGTACTCTAAGACACTTCTTCAACTAGGATATATGGAAGACGTTGTGGACTGCTGACAAAGATGCAGGTAGTTCTAGTTGGTAAGTAACTTCACCTCTTCTTGCCAAAATCTTATAAAATCCAGCAAATCTGGGTGCGAGTTTTCCTTTAGTCCGAAATCTCTTCACTTCTCAGAGTGGAGCTACTCTGAGATAGACAAAATCTCCTACCTCAAAGGATAGTTCTCTCCGTCGATTGTCGGCATAACTCTTTTGCTGGGACCGAGCCACTTTCAGGTGTTCTTTTATTGCTTTTACTTTACTTTACTTTCAGCTTCTTTTATCAATTTCGATCCATAGAACTAATGTTCTCCCACTTGATCCCAAAGGAAAGGAGTTCTACACTTTCTGTCGTATAATGCTTCAAATGGTGACATCTGTAAACTGGCTAGATAGTTGTTGTTGTATGAGAATTCTATATAGGGTAGATTCTTATCCCAGCTTCTTCCACAATCTATAGCACATGCTAGAAGCATGTCTTCTAGAATCTGATTGACACGTTCTGTCTGGCCATCTGTCTGGGGATGATAAGTTGTACTAAAGTTGAGTCGGGTTCCCAAAGCTTCATGTAGGCTCTGCCAAAATCTTGATGTGAATTGTGAACCTCTGTCGGACACTATTTTCTTGGGTACTCCATGCAAACAGATGATCCTAGCCATGTATAGTTCTGCCAACTTGTTGCTTCGGTAGGTCATCTTGACCGGAATAAAGTGAGCCACTTTAGTCAATCGGTCAATTATCACTCAAATGGAATCACATCCTGATTGGGTCCTAGGAAGTCCGGTGATGAAATCCATACCAATTTCCTCCCACTTCCATTCGGGAATTGGTAATGGTTGTAATAACCCAGCGGGTCTTCGATGTTCTGCCTTAACTCGCTGGCATACATCACAGCGTGCAACGAACTCAGCGATTTCTCGCTTTATGCTAACCCACTAATATTTTTCTTTTAGATCTTGGTACATCTTGGTACCTCCGGATAGATGGAGTAAGGTGATTCATGTGCTTCTTTTAGAATCAGCTGTCTTGTTTTCTGATGATTAGGTACACAGATGCGGTTTCCAAACCAAACTGTACCTTGCTCATCCTCAGAAAATCCTAGGGCTTTGCCTCTTCTCATGTTTTTCTTGATTTCCTTGATATCCTCATCTTCTAGTTGCTTTTCTCTAATCTGACTTTGGATGATTGGTTGAACTTCCAATGTGTTCATATAGCCTTGGCTGACAATTTCCAGGTTCAGGTGTTTCAATTCTTCATACAATCCTGGCTGATTCTCGTGAACTAACACAGTGTTGCAATATGTCTTTCCACTCAGGGCATCGCTACCACATTTGCTTTGCTTGGTTGATAATGGATTCCAAGGTCGTAATCATTTATTAATTCCAACTATCTTCTTTGCTAGAGATTAAGCTCTGACTGGATGAAGATGTATTTCATACTCTTATGATCCATGAATATCTCACAACGATTACCAATGAGATAGTGTTGCCAGATTTTTAAAGCATGCATAATTGCTGCTAACTCCAAATCATGAGTTGGTTAGTTTCCTTCATACGGCCTCAACTGGCGAGAAGCATTAGCCACGACTTTTACTTCTTGCATTGGTACACATCCAAGTCCCTGGCGAGATGCATCACAGAAGATCTCAAAGTCTTTATGGATAACTGGTAATACTAGCACAGGTGTGGAAACTAGTCTTTTCTTCAACTCTTGGAAACTATACTCACAGGCATCTGTCTATTCAAATTTCTTTTCCTTCTTCAGAAGTTGAGTCATGGGTCTAGCAGTCTTGGAGAAACCTTCAATGAATCTGCGGTAATAACCGCCTAAACCGAGAAAACTTCTCACTTCCGTGACTAACTTGGGTTGCTTCCAATCCATTACAGTTTCAACCTTGACAGGATCTACTGCAACTCCTCCTGCTAACGCAATATGTCTGAGAAAAGCCACTTGTCTTAACCAAATTTCACTCTTGCTGAATTTGGCATAAAGTTGATGTTTCCTGCGTTTTTTCCAAAATTATCCGGAGATGCTTCTTATGCTCTACATCATCTTTTGAATAGATGAGATTGTCGTCGATGAAAACAACCACAAACTTATCCAAGAATTTCATGAACACCTTGTTCATCATATTCATGAAATAGGCAGGGGCGTTTGTCAAACCGAATGACATTTCTATAAATTCGTACAGTCCATATCTGGTTGTAAAGGCAGTCTTGGGTATGTCTTCTGGCTTGATCTTTAGCTGATGGTAGCCTAATCTTAAGTCGATCTTCGAGAAAACACCAGCTGCTTTAAGCTGGTCAAACATATCATCAATCCTAGATAACAGATACTTGTTCTTGATTGTTACCTCATTAAGCGATCGGTAATCCACACACATCCTCATACTATTGTCTTTCTTTTTGACAAATAGTACTGGAGCTCCCCATGGTGATGAACTTGGTTGAATATAACCTTTGTTCTGCAATTCTTCAATTTGCTTTTTCAGTTCTGCTAATTCATTGGCCGGCATTCTGTAGGGTCGCTTCGAAATTGGAGCGGTCCCTGGGACTAAGTCAATTAAGAACATTATGTCCCTATCCGGTGGCATACCGGGTAGTTCCTCAGGAAATACATCCGGATATTCCCTTACCACGGGGCTATCTTCAAGCCTTACTCCCTTTAGACCGGAAAGGATGGAGCTTTCTCCTGGAGATGTCTTGGGTCTGAAGTCTGCCGTAACCCCTTGCTCATTGGTTAGGGTGATATACCTATTGGCACAATCTATTCTTTCCTGATTCTTGGCGAGCCAATTCATTCCAAGAATTATATCCAATCCTTGCGAGCTCAAGACGATTAAGTCTGCCGAGAAGGTTACTCCAGAGATTTACAAGGTGAGGTTTGGGCAAAAGAAACTAGCTCTCATTTTCTAGCCCGGGGAATGGATTATCATAGGGTTAGCTAAGGAAGAGATAGGTAACCCATACTTTCCCACAAACTTGTTTGAAACAAAAGAATATGATGCTCCGGAATCAAATAAGACTAATGCTGGTATTGAATTGACAAGGAACGTACCAAGAACGACATCTGATGTTGCATGAGCTTCCTCTGCTGTGACGTGATTCACACGTTCCTTCGTGAACTGGACCGACAGCCTTGGGGTGCCACCGGTAGCTGGAGCTCATGAAGCTGGCTTGGTTGGAGCTGTAGCCTGTTGCTTCTTTGAGCATTTATTGGTGTAATGCCCCAGCTCATTGCAATAGGAATATGTCACTCCAGCTGCTGAAGAAGTTTGGTTCTTCTGCTGGAATTGGCCTCCTGACGAATTGTTGCGGAAACCAAAAGTGTTGGGGCGTTCCACTAGTGCTGGAGCTCTGGATGAGGGAGACTGAAATCTTCCGCGTTGCAGTGGCTGAGGTTGAGCAAAGCGAGGTTTAGGAAGTCCTCCAGAGTTGAACTTCTGAGTGGCCATTCTTTGCTTGCGGTTCTCCATCTCTTGATGTTTGCCTTTTTGGCGGATTGCTTTGTTCACTAACTGCTGAAAGTCAGTGAAATCCTGAGAGATCAAACGAACAGAGAGTACATCATTTAATCCTTCCAAGAACCTTTCATGTCTGTCTTCATCCCTAGCCACATTTTTCGGGGCGTAGTGTGCCAACTGGTTAAACTTGTGCAGGTACTCGCTCACCGAGCGGTTACCCTAGTGAAGTGAGTGAAACTCCTTTTTCTTCGGAGTTATCATGCCTGAAGGTTTGTGAAATCGACAGAAAGCTTGCACAAACTCATCCCAAGTAATTGCTTGAGCGTTGGTATGAGACATACTGAAGTTGTCCCACCATTCAGATGCAGGACCATTCAACTGGTGGGAGGCAAACAGGACCCTCTCGCGATTCGTGCACTAAGCGATGTGTAGCTTCTTCCCAATGACCCGAAGCCAATCATCTGCATCCATGGGTTCTGTGCTGCTAGATAAAATCGGCGGGCGCATCCTCATGAATTCTGACATGGTTATCCTTGGTGGAGGTGGAGGAGCGTGATATGCCACTGTTGCATGAGCATTCTTATTATTGTTGAGAGACTGAGCTAACAGATCAATCAGATGAGTCCGAAGTCTGCCGTAACCCCTTGCTCATTGGTTAGGGTGATATACCTATTGGCACAATCTATTCTTTCCTGATTCTTGGCGAGCCAATTCATTACAAGAATTATATCCAATCCTTGCGAGCTCAAGACGATTAAGTCTACCGAGAAGGTTACTCCAGAGATTTCCAAGGTGAGGTTTGGGAAAAAGAAACTAACTCTCATTTTCGAGCCCGGGGAATGGATTAACATAGGGTTAGCTAAGGAAGAGATAGGTAACCCATACTTTCCCACAAACTTATTTGAAACAAAAGAATGTGATGCTCCGGAATCAAATAAGACTAATGATGGTATTGAATTGAGCTTCCACGAAACGGTCAAAGTCCATGGTGGACTCGGCACACGAACAGTGAACGGGGTGCACGTGCACTGGCGAGAACACCACGTGGGTATCCACATAACCTAATGCTGAGCTGGTGTTGAGGTGGCTCCGAGGTGGAGGTGCCACATCGGCCCGGCTTCGGCAGTGGATCGGCGTCAAGCTCATCGTCGCTGTGCGCCACAGCGAGCTCTGCTGATGCACGCAAAAGAATGAGCGAGTGGCCGGGAATTTGATGCGCTACCTTGCAGTGGAGGGGCGCGGCGGAAAGGTCATCGGCGACAACAATTGGCGGCGGTGATTTTCGGTCGACGGCGGAGATGGAGCTCCGGCGGTCTTCGGGCCGGAAGAAGGTCTGAACAAGGTAGGCAACGATGTTGCGATGCCAAGGGTGCGGTTGGGGCGGTCAGAGGACCTCAGACAGTGCTGGAATTGAAGAAGAACCGAGCTTTGGAGACTGCTGGAGAAACTCGAAATGCGAGCGCTAGAGGGAGATTAGAGTGAGGAGAGCTGGAGCGCTGGGTGGAGTGCGACGGTGCGCACCCGGGGCTACTTTTATAGGTCGAGGGGAGGTTGCGGCGGCGACAGCGAACTGCCAGAGTAATTGCGCATGATCCAGGGAAGAAACGGTCGGGAATGAGTGCGGTTAACCGGCTAATTGATTGCGCACTAAAGCACGAAAATTTCGGGAGAGAAACGAGGAATTGAAGATTTTCGTAACGGCCGTTAATGGCGGCGAAGGTGCGCGGACGCGGGAGGAAGAAGGGGAGGTGGAAGACGACGGTGTAGCGCGGGCCCACCTGTCGGCGAAAGGATGAAGCGACGAAGCACCGACCGTATGATTTAAATCGGACGGATCACAGTGAACGCGCGCGACGGAATGGGCCGAGCGGTCGGGAGAACTGGGCCAGGACGCGGGTGAATAGGGGTGGACCACGGGAGATTCGGCCCGACACTGTGAGACGATTTTAATTCCTTTTTCAATTTAAATAATTCCAGTAATTCATTTAAGCTTTATAAACTAGCAAATAAAATCCAAAAAATATGAGAAAATTCACAAAAATTATCTAAGACATTTTGTATTTAAATAAAATATTGCCAACTTATAATTGGTAATATATTTTGCAAATAAATTATTTTTTTATCTTTGAAATAAAGAAAAACTTTTTAAAATTTCAGAAAAATTCCACAAAAATAATTAAAATTTTATTTTCAACTAAAATTTGAAATTTGGGCTGTTACATAGAGTGGTCTCAAGTTGTTTTTCTAAAAGCTTGAATATTAAGATCGTGGATGGTCTGGTTCTTGTTTATTGATAGATGAGAGTGTAATATGCATGTGTGAACTGATATTGGTCAAGTTGGAGAACTTGTGCCGAGAAAACGTTCTTTGATCTTTGCATATTTAGGTTAGAGACGGCATTGGTCGATGACGAGGAGGATCGGAACTAGGATGGGGAAATCTAAGGTTCAGATGGTCGTGGATGTCTTGAGGTGGTCGGGCTTACGCTGGGCACATGGAGATCAAAGGTGAATGCATGATGCGTAGAGAAGCTACGGAGGTGCCGTCCTGAAGGCTTCGACGTGTGAGGAATTATGGAAGGTGCTCATAACCGGAAGGTTTAGAGATTTTAGAAAACCTGTGTTTTGAGGGGTTTTCGAGTCCCTTGATTTCCGAAAAAGATATGATTGTGTCTCCGTGTTGATAAGGACACGGTTTAAGGCTCTAGCATATAAAAGGAGGGAGAGGTTAAGAGTTACGTGAGGCTTATGGCCACACTTTTGGGAGAAAGCTTTTGGTGTTTTCGTGCTACGGTTTGAAAGGTGCTGTTAGGGCACTTTGTAACCACAAAACATGATTCAGAAATAAAAGATCAGATCTATTCCTAAAAAGATTAGTCATCGCTGACGGTGTATGCTTCTGGGCATTGTGTTTGACTTGTTCTCATTCATCGTCTTCGATTTGTTCTTGTTCGTTGCAGTGCGGGACTCTCCCAAGTCGGAGGATGAAAGAAATCTGATTGTCAAATCCTTTCAACTAGGTGATCGAAACTCCTTCGACTAGGTCGACTCCACCTTCTTCGATCATGTGTTGTGTTGTTCACCCGATTATCGACAATAGCATCGACTGGCAAAGCAGATTAGAGTAACTTCAACCACGATGAGGAGACATCTCGTACGAATACGGTGTATTTAGTTGTCAGTTAAATCCAACGCAGATCCTCTTCGGTAATTCGAAAAGAAGACACTACAATCATTCACCCCCTCCCTCTGATTGTCGTATCCGATCCTACAAGTGGTATCAGAGCTAGTTGTTATGACATCAAAGAGGTATGTGAATCGCCTCCCATGCTAGATGGTACTGATTTTGTATTTTAGAAGTGTCGTATGCAAGCTTATATTGAGGCTCAAGGTAGTGATGTTTGGAATAAGGTTTCTAGAATAAAACAGATGTTGATTTAAATGCTCAAGCTCGTAACTTGTTGTTTCAAGGGATTTCTCGCAAAGAATTTGATCGTGTAGCTTGTGACGCCCCGTGTCATTACCCCTAGGGTAATCACACTTAGGCATACGGATTACTATTCGCCCGCCTTGGTAGAACACCGCTCCGACGAATAGCAAGCCATTTTATCGAGTTGCGCAGTTGTAACAATAAAATAGAAATGTACATCTTTATTACAATGAGTAGCCACATAAGACTAGGGTTCTTAATAAAGCTATTACACGATACAAAGGGAGCTTCTCGCCTCGAGTGCGCTCTCAACTACCGCCTCCTATTCGTCCCACGAGTCAAAGATGGCTTCCATCTCGCTTAAGTCCTCGCCCACGGTGCCTTCTCCTCCTATTCTTGCATTGGTACAAATCCTTCGTCCCACTCGGGATAGCTCCCACGGACTAGGATCTAACAAAGGAGAATACTAACAAGGTTGAGTGCGAAGTACTCGAAGCATTAATAGCAAACAATGCAATCGCATGACTGATCTCGGTCTTTATCACAAATTCTAAAATCATCTCATTCTGAAAATAAACATTAAAACATTAAGTTGCAATTTTAATTCTGAAAATACTACTAGTCACTCGGAAAGAAGAAAGACCCCCAGTGGTTCCCGTAGACTCCAATCCAAGAGACTGGCATGAATTCATGATTTGTATAGCACTGCGCAGGCTTGCGCCACTTTACCCATAACTATTCTGAGCTCTCTGTGAACTGGGTCCATCGCATTTCCTTTGATGCGACTTCGAGTTCAGAATACAGATCGTTTTCCGGGTTACGTGATTAAGTCTCCACCCATTGTTTTCCGTCGGTGTCCTGAGCGCACCCAGTCCTCCACCGAGTTCCAACAATGTTGGTTGGGGCGGCTATCCTCCGAGCCCAACACTCCACCTTGGACCGGCTATCCTCCGTGTCCAACATTCCCGTTGCTGGAGAACGTAATTACGTAAGCAGTAGCATTTTCTCGCCCGTAAACGGGAAATGGTTGGCACTGATTTTACGGCATCTGACCGAGTAAGAGTTTTGTTAGTCCTTATATTATAGCTGTAGGTAAAGGGTCCCACCTCTTATCATCATCATCATCATCATCATCATCATCATCATCTCTTTTCTCTACCAAGGCCCCCTTTATCCACATAGTAATTCTCAATCTCATTCTCATTCTCATCTTTCTTATCTTTCTCATCATCTCAATTCAATTTGATTTTGAGAAATAGTTTTGATGCAGTACATATATGATAGAGCAATATACGGTTTACATTTAAATTAGCTATATTGATGTTCAAGAGGATCGCTTGCCTTTAGAGTTTTTGGAAAGGTCGACGATGACGAATCTCTTATCAGCTTCTCCTGTCGGCACTGGTTTGTCCTCTGTAGCAAAGCGGTAATACAAATAGAATACCGAGAAATATTTAGTGATTTTTGGTGATATTCAGATCATAACTGCTAATGCGACTTCTACTGGTTAGCCAATTTTTAATTTATAAATATTTTTCCCGTAACCCGACTCAGTTAGCAGATCTCTTTAAAATCAGATTTTAACTACCCTATTAACCCTAATTTAATCCAAAACCTAATTATCCTACAAAAATCCTAATTAACATATTTAATCACCCAAAACTCTAATTAACCTAATTACTAAATTACCTAAAAACCTAACCCTAATTGTCAAATTACCTAACTACCCCTAACCCTATCTAACCCAATCCAACCCCGGTCTCTCTCTCTCTCTCCCTCCACTCTCTCGCCCCTTCCCCCCCGTCTCTTCTTCTCCCGGGCGCCTCCTCCTCGCAGCTCCATGCCGCCTTCAGCTTGGCCGCCGCTTCTCCGTCGCGTCTCCGCTGCGTCTTTGGCCTTTTCGGCTTCCGGCGCGCCCGAGGCTCGCCGCCGCCACCGAAGCTCTCCTCAAGCTTTCTCGAGGTCCTCCAAGACTGCCCGGCCGCCGCCGGCCGCCCAAGGCTCCACCGGCCCGGCTCCCCACGCCTCCTCCTCGCCACGGATCTCCTGCGGCCGAGGCGCCGCTGCTCGGGTTTCTCCCGCGGCTTCATCGGTTTGATTCTCCCCTCTCCTCTCTCTCTCCCTACCTCGCCTGACTCGACCTTTCTCGTTCGGCTGCCCGCCCACGATCACGGCCGCCTGGGCTCAAACCGCCGCACCTCCTCCTGGCTGCGCCCTGAGCCCGCCCCTGGCTCGGCCCTGGCTCGGTCTACTACCAGACTTGGCTTCTGGTTAACTGGTTTTGCTACGGTTGCTTTCTTTAGCATTTTCTTGGTTGATGTTAATGTTCATATTAAATTGATGCATGCTCAAGTTGATAGATTGGGTGAATCGGCCATGGCTGGGGGTGATGGTGATGATTCAACCGTGGCTGGTATGGTGGTGATTCAACCGTGGCTGGTATGGTGGTGATTCAACCGTGGCTGGTAACACCCACCTCCTTCTCTACTCCCTGATCCCCTTGCTCTGTGATGAAAATGGATTGCTGCCTTGTGATGGTACTGAGATTTGGTGGTATAAATGAATGATGTGCATAAAGTGCTGTGCATACTACTGGGTGTTGAGTTCACCTTTTTGTTGAACTCTGGATTGGGATGGAGAAGGATGGCAGCGCCGGCTTGCTGGTGCTCTCCTGGCTTCCTGGCTGTCTGCTGGTGGCTTTCTTCTTGCTCCTTGGTGCTGGCCTCTTGCTCCTGGGTTCTTGCTCCTTCTTCTGGGCAGAACTGGGAGAGGATGCACTGGGAAGGCTCTTGGGTGTTGGCTTGGAGTGGGGAATGGATCTGTGGTTGGCTTTACGTTCTTTGGTCGACCGGTCTTGTCTTTGATGCAAATGGTCGGGGGATGTATGGTGGGCTCTTTGTGTTAGGCGTGGGTTTGGCAGAGGGATTGCATCCGGCCGGGAGTGCACTCGGCTGATCTTATCTCCAGGCTGTGCAAACTGTTTTCACCCTGCTCCTGTTCATTTTTTACTTTTACCATGATCCTATCCTTATGTCTGTGCACTGTGGTGCTGAAATGGGGGAGTGTATAGCTTCCTGTGACTGATTATTGGCCCCTATGCTTTTGTGCTTTTCTGTGGGGTTTTTGCCATATGCTTTGAACTGGGGGAAATTTGGTATTCGTAGGTGCTGGATTTGAGAATGCCGAATGATGAAACCTACGGTAATAAGACGGCGCCGATCGCTTAGGTTGGGTTTAGGTATCGCGGGTATCCAGGTGCCAGCTGATTTGGTTTAGCCTCGGTGACTCGAGAATTCAAGATGCCGGTTAATCCAGGTCGGTTTGGGTAACCTCGATACTCACGGTGCCAGCTAACCTAGGTTGATCTGGGAACCGCGGTGATTCCTACTGAATTCTGACGGCAAACTATTCTGTTTTAATTCTATGCTATGGTTTTCGATTTGGGAATGGTCTTATGTTTGGTTGACGGAAAAATGGAGCTGGTTGCGGCATTTCGGATTGAGTCGAGGAAGGCAGTTCGATTGGACGGCGATGGATGATCAGTACTTCAAGGAAGGCTTCAGAGATATGAAATGCAAGATCTTTGTTTAATCGTTTTGTAATGAACTCAAAGTTGTAATTATGATTTGATCTGATGTAATATATTCCTTTGATTAAACGATGTGAATTCTGTACTTTAATTTGTTGTAACAATACTCCTGTAACATTTATGAAATTGAAATATACCGATGTTATGACAACTAAGCTTGCGATTGAAAGGAATTTTAAAGAGATGATTACTGCGATTGATCCTAATACAAGCCTTTAATTAAGATTACGAGATTCTAATTTTGTCGGGTTCTCACATAGCTCATATTAATTCTGCTCACTTAATATGGAAAACTTTTTGCGATTATAATGAACGAACTACTATAATTAAGAAAGTGCATAAAAATCTTTATCAAAACGAATATTTTGATTTTGCTATGAAGCCTGGTGAAGCTATTGATGATTTTGCTCGGTTTGGAAAAATATTGAGTAATTTACGCTGTGTTAATGTTATTCCTATTGATGAAGATAATGCAACTAAAATTTTGCGATCTTTATGTTCTCTGTGGTTGATGGCTGTCACCACTATCAATAAAATTATCGATCTAGATACTTTAACCATGGATGATCTTTTCTCTAGATTGAAAACCTATAAGATGAAAGCTTTGCCATCTAAGATTGATAAACATTTATCTTTAGCTCTTATGACTAACCCCGTGTAGGCTGCATCGTCAAGTTCTGTTCTTGTGTCTGCTTTGTCTTCTTTTTCAGAGGAACAGTTCGAACCGCTCCCTGAAGAGGATTTGATGTTGATCTCCTCACGAGCATACAAGGCACTCAACGACATGGGAATGAGGAAGCGGGGTGGCACGTTAAGTTTAATCAAGTGCTATGAGTGTAGCGAGCTAGGCCACATTAAGATGGAGTGTTCCAAGCTCAAGAGAAAGGTGATCAAGGAAGACAAGAATTATCGTCATCGGCCATTCAAGAACAACAACACCAAAAGTGGCAATTTCTGTAAGAAATTTGCTGAAAATGTTCTTTTTGCTATCGAGCATTTGATCTGAGTGATGTGGAATATGGAAGTTGCAACGACGACGACCACGACAAAGATGATACTAAAGGTAAGAAGAAGAACAACGATGACTTCACGGGCATGTGCTTCATGGCGAAAAACTGACAACAACGACGACGATGACAGTGATCCCGATGTGGTAAGACCATCATATGATGATCTTGAAGATGGTTTGATTAAACATACGATAGAACTAAAAAAGACAAAAATAAAACAGCAGTATCTCAAGGACACTTTAGAGATATTTTCCTTTGGTAAGAAAATTTTGAATATGATCCTAGACAAGTCAAAAGTGAGTGTTAAGCATCATGGTCTAGGATTTAATTTTGTTGAGCAAGCCAAGAATAATTCTCCTAAGGTTGTTAAGCTTTTTGAACCTAGAAAATTTAAAGTATAATCTAAACCAAAATAAATTATTTTTAAATCGACTAGTATTGCAAAGGGCACATCTAACAAGAATTTCAAACATGCGATTTCAGAAATTTTCTCCATAGCATGTGACAATTTCATCGGTGGCTTCAACATAATGTAACATAAAGAATCAATAGGAGAAATTCCAATCAAAACTTCTTTATGTCTAACCAATTCCAAATGATCATTATATGTGATTGACTCATCATATGAATCGCTCAAAACAGCAGGCAATTCAATTATGTTATCACATGGTGTACTCAAGTCAACAGATAAATCAACAAGTTTATCACATGGTGCACTAAAATCAATGCAGTCTGAATTCTCTTCGTGAAACATGTGCATATCAGAATTGTTTTCCACTAATTTTTGATCTAAAATAGCATGAACAGTGGACAATTGTAGTTCTTCACGAGCATACTCACCTTGAGTGATAATAGCACCATGATCTATACCTTTTTGGATCTCCTCAGATGATGTAGATGCATCCATCTCCTCATCTTCCTTCTCAACCAATGGAGTTGATGGTTAAATCAGCTCATTCTCCTCTTCAGCATGGTTCTTAACTTTCTGCATGTTGTTAGTCACAGAAAAAGATACAAACACAGGTTTGTTCTTATATTTTCTAACATCAAGTATTCTCAATTTCTCCTTAATCTGACTTTTAACCTTACGGGTAAGTATAAACAAATATGTGAGAGAACCATATTCTCTGTGAACAAGAAGGTCCTGAATTGTTTGATTAAGCCCACTTAAGAATCTATTCCCTGTATCTTCAGCATGTTCCTCTAAGCCACAACGCAACAAATGATTTTTCAATTCATGATAGTATTCCCTTATAATTCTACTACCTTGTTTTAAACGTTGTAATTTAGCTAGCAAATAATCAGCATGATATTTAGGAACAAATTCATCTATCAAAAGTTTCTTTAATGCATGCCAAGTTTGAGGCACCCTTCGATGTCTACGTAAATACCTCCACCAAAGCGTTGCATCCTCAACAAAAATACTAGTGGCAGCTCTAATCTTTTGCCTACCAGACCATTCATAATATTCAAATTTTTTATCTAAAGCTATCTCCCAGTCAACGTAGGCATCAGGATTAAATTTACCATCAAAGGATGGCAAAGTGATTTTAGTTTTACTGGACGTACTATCACGATCATATACCTCCCGTGGTGAAGAAGCTTGTCTCAAATGTGCATCTTCCTCGCGAACTTCTTACGCTCCCATTCAATGGCTCGAAGAAGACGTGGATCTAACTCATAATCATCCCGTGAATCTGCCATGGTTAGTAGAAAACAAGAAAACAAATCAGAAGTATATGCTCCTATCAACTACTAGGTTCTGGCATTTCAACAGTTGCTCTCTCACAACGCCTTATCAAGTTCTTACTACTTCTTACCAATGCAGCAAGGAAGTGGTACAACCGGTGGCTGGTTCGTGATACTCCCACTTGCGATTAGCCCAACGATTGCAATGAACAGAACCTGCTGAGTTAATAGGAAGTGCAGCTCGAAGACTTCAATATGGTAGCAAGGATCAGCAATAATCAAATCAGTTAATACAAGTTAAAAAATTGTTCAAAGTACTAGCCAATGTTGCTGATCATAGCCTAATCAAAGTTAGCTAATCAAAGCCCCACTAAGAGATGTGTATGTACGCACACGCAAAGATAAATGTGACTTGATGTAAGCAATGGAAAACCTCACAACAAGTGCTAGAAGAGACGCTAACAAACTACTCAAACTTCTTTGTAGGGCACAAGATTGTTCATATGATGTAGAGCACAAAAACGGAATAACGTGCAACATAAACAACCCTTTACTTCAAACAAAAAACAACAGTTAGTCTCGAGAGATGAAAGAGCAAAGTCTTATATGGCCTATATATACTCATTTGAAAGGTTTCTATGAGATCTACAACTTTACAGTTGAGGCGAACCCCATGTTCCGACGGGAAGACCGAAAGAAACGGCAAAACCCAAAGCTGAAAACTTACGACGCGAATTCGGGGCTGAAGATGGCCGATTTTGGGGGCCCAAAGCGCGACATACAGCTTAGGTGGAAGGGATGCGCCTCGTTTTTAGCTTTTCAACGAGCACCAGAACGTCCAAAACGGACACCGTATGCAAAAGTTATGTCTGTTTTACTGAAAGTGTCCCGGAAACGGAATTGTACTCGGACTCGAAACCGACTCAGGTTCAATCTTGAAACTGCTATATCTTTTGATTTCGTGGGCCAAACTTGCTGAAATTTTTTGTGCAAGCTTGTGGCTATATGTAGAAGGACTCCACCAATTTTCACTAGTTTTGGCGTAAGATTGTGTTTCTTCTTTTTTTCTACCATGGCTTTTGTTCTATGTGGCAGCCACTTTCTCCTTCTATTATTTGTCGGCCCTAGGGTTTTCCACAAGTTGCGAATAACAGCAAAGTGTTCTCTCTTTTTTTGGTGCAGATTACAGGAGTTCTAACCCACGAATTTTTGTTTTAGATGCAAAAACTAAGAACCCTAAAAGAACGATTAAGCGATACGAAGGAAAAACACGAGAATCAATCTAGACAATGACCAACTAGACAATAACTAGAACTAAAGATCAGCAACTAGACACGAAAATGCAACCAAAGATTCAACAAGCAAACTAAAATTTTTTTTGCAAAGGCTCAAAGGGCTCGGTATGGATGATAGATGTGAATTTTTTCTTTTGGTAATTTTTTGGACACTAGGTATGAAAAACGAATCTACTACTAGAAAGCTGGAAACTCTAACGATGAACTGTAGCTCTGATACCACTTGATGAACCTCGGAGGTCCTGATCTAGCCCGATCTTTCGATGAGAAGATAAATTCGGTAGAAGTCGCTCAACTCTCACGATCCTGGCTACGAACTCGCAAGGCCCGAAACCACGCAATCGCTGAACTGCCTGACAAGTCGTTATCAACCGTGCATGAATACCCGGATGACTTGATCACGAAGATCAATTTCTGTATACACCGAAGAAGCATGTAAGAACAAAGTAAAACTCAATCTCATGTATTGCAAATATATGATTGAGTTCAAAAGATGGGATTCTGCAGAGGTCCTTTACGGTTGGTCTAGTCGACACAAGCGAAGAACGAGAGTTTTCACAATAGAGAAACTAATCAAACGAAATCCAAGGAAACTAGAGGGGTGCGACCTCCTTATATAGAGAAGGAAAGCCGCACATAGCTAACAAAATAGGGGTGGTACTATTCATATATTCATGGTTATGTTACTATTCATGTAAATAGTATAGGCCCCATTAGGTGGCCGGCTAGCATATGGGCTAATTCCGGTACGATTACAAGGCCTAAATTGGCTCAAATTGGTGATATAACACTTTCTTTTGATAATTTCGAAGTCCACAGAAGGAATTTGAAGGTGAAGCTAGATCCGTTGGAAATGTCTCACAATAATCTTTCCAACAAGCCCAAGAACACTCGAATCGGACTCTGTTTGCAAAAGTTATGCGTATTTAAAGTTGGTACTTTCTCCGGATGCCGAATTGGATTCTAAAACGTGTCCAACTCGAACTCTTGCTTAGCTTGGACAAAAAGTGATGTGATGCTGCATAAATATACATTTTCATCATTAGGTAGCATCATATAGTTCATATAATATAAATACACTCCTAAAAACGAGCTCACCTGATAATTTAAGTGAAGCGTACGGGCTCTTTTAATTTGAATAGCAAGCATAGCAAATATGGTTGTATCCATAGGGGTCATGTTCTCATCATCCCCCGTCGCATCGCCTTCTCTCACCTTCGCCACTCCCGTCAATAGGCATTAAATGATGTGTTTCTGGGAGCCACTGCTCCCCCATTTTCTCCACTACCACTAGGGGTGGCAAAGCTCATGCTCGCGAGCCGGCTCGAGCTTGTTGCCGAGCCGAGCCCGCCGAGCTCGAGCTTTTTCGAGCCGAGCCGAGCCGCTTCGAGCTCGGTGAAGTTTCGAGCCGAGCTCGAGCCGAGCTCGAGCCGGCCATGAGCCAAACGAGCCGAGTGCAACCCCATATAATCAAGATGATTGATTTTGAATTGATGATAAATGACTCATATAATCATTTTATTCTACCGAGCTCGAGCGAGTTTTTGAGCCGCTCGAACGAAGCTTCGAGCCGCTCGAGCTTTTTCGAGCCGAGCCGAGAGCCTTCGCTCGAGCTCGTTTCCAAACGAGCCGAGCCGAGCCGAGCCAAAGTTTAAACCGAGCCACAACGAGCCGAGCCGAGCCGAGCCTGGCTCGTTTCCAGCCCTAACTACCACCTACCCCCATCACTCCGCGTGTCCCGCGCCATGCCCTGCGCGGCCAGAGCTTCGCTCGTGTGCCCCGCCCGTTGAGCTCTCTCCCTCCTCCCCCTCGACCTCTATAAAAGCGAGCACCGAACGCCCCTCGAGCTCCTCTCTCGCTTCCCCTTATTCCCTCTCTCTCTCTCTCTCTCGCCCCCGGTTAGCCGTATTTTGAGTTCCGCCACCGCCTCTAGCGCCGCCGACAAGCCTCCACAGACGCCTCCACCTCCACCATCGGCCTTCGTCAGAATGTCAGCTAGCTGCTCTTCGATCTTGATGTACTCCACCTCAACTTTACCGCCTACAACGCATTCCCGAATAAAATAATATCGGGTGTCTATGTGCTTGCTCCGGTCGTGGAACACCGTATTTTTGCTGAGGGAGATCGCCGACTTGTTGTCGACTTTAAGCATGACACTGCATGCCTCTTCATTCTTCAAGTCAGCGAGTAAACGAGTGAGCCAGATACCTTAGCAAGCAACCATTGTCACCACGATGTACTCGGCCTCGCAAGAGGATAGTGCCACAACTTTATGCTTCTGAGATTGCCAACTGATGGGGCTGCGCCCGAAGAAGAAGAAGACGTGTGTCGTGCTCTTGCGGTCGTCGACGTCGCCGGCCATATCGCTATCGTTGTAGCCGACAAACCATGGCTCCTCCATCTTCTTTGCGTAACGGCAGATATAGCTCCGTGTACCTGCAATGTACCGAATTATATGCTTGACTGCGGCCAAGTGCTCGGTGGTTGACGCTTCCATGAAGCGACTTACGTAGCCCACTGAGTATACGATATCGGGTCTTGTGTGCACTAGGTACCTCAAGCTCCCGACGATGCTCCGGTAGGCCGCGGCGTCCGTGTGAGGGGCTGAGCTTGCCTTGCTCAGCTTGAGCCTCGCCTCCATGGGAATGTGGAAAGGATTGCAATATGTCATATTGCTCTTCTCAAGAATTTTGAGCGCGTATGCAGATTGGTTTAGAGTGATGCAGCTATCGGACTAGTGCACTTCGATGCCGAGGTAGAAGCTGAGCAAGCCGAGATCGCTAATTTTGAATGAGTTTTTCATCTCCCTTTTGAACTTGACGATCTCCTGTGCGTCGGTACCCGTGATAATGAGGTCGTTGACGTAGATACCCACCAATAGTCATGATGTACCGCTACCACACATGTACACAATATGTTCTGATGCACTCCGCTGAAACCTGAGCGACATCAAACAGCTGTCAAGCTTAGCGTTCCGTGCTCTCGGCGCATGCTTCAAGCCATAGATAGCCTTGTGGGCCTCAACACCTTCTACTCATGGCCCTTTACCTCAAAGCCGAGAGGTTGGGTGACGTAGACCTCCTCGTCGAGCTCGCCGTTGAGGAACGCCGATTTGATGTCCATGTGGTGTACTGGCCATCCCTCGTGTGCGATGACGCAATCAGTAGGCGCACAGACTCAAGACGGGCCACCGGCGCGAACACCTCCTCGTCATCGACGCCTTGGCACCGCGCATAGCCCTTTGCCACGAGGTGGGCCTTATGCTTGATGACAGTGCCTTGGGAGTTCTTCTTCACCTTGAAGACCCATTTCAAGCTGATGGGACGATGACTCGTCGGGAGGTCGGCAAGTTACCAAGTGTCGTCCTCTTCGATGGAGCTTATCTCCTCGAGCATGGTGCGACACCAACACTCATGTTTCTCTGCCTCGGAGAAGCCGTCTGGTTCATCTCCCGCTGTCAGGTACAGCTCCTCGTGATCGTGGTCATAGACCGTGGTTGTATCATACACATTAGCCACAGTTCGGTACCAGCGAGGGCCCTCTTCGTCCGTCGTGGGCGAAACATTAGTGGGCAGTGAAACAAATTCCACCCCCACTTTGTGCCACAGGCATAGGCGTACTCGTTGTTGCTCCAGATGCCGACATCAGCGGTCCTGGGCTGGGCGCGTAACTCGGCACTGCTGGTGTCGATGGCTCGTCATCCCCGTGTGCAAGGGGGTTGCCACGCACAGCACCTTCTTCAGAATATATGGTATACTCGAAAGTGAACGTCTCACCGGAGTTTACTGTGGCACCCCATCCCACTGTGCCGCCTAGTCGAAGATGACATCGCGCGTCACGTGCACGCGCTTGCCGACGAGATTGTAGATGTGATACGCCTTGGCGCCGGGTTCGTAGCCGATGAACACCATCGGCGTGCTCCTGTCATCGAGTTTCTTCAGGTGTGGCTTCACCACCTTGACGTGCGAGATGCAGCCGAAAGTGCGAAGGAAGTGCACTAGAGGTCGTGCACCATGCCACGGCTCACACGACGTCATGCCATCGACACTGCGGGTTAGGGATCGGTTCAGGATGAACACGGCTGTTGTCACCGCCTCACCCCAAACCCCCCCAGCATGCTCTTGGCCTTCATCATGTTGCGAGCCATGGCTACCACTATCTGGTTCCGACGCTCGACGACGCCGTTCTGCCGTGGGGAGTATGAAGTCGTGAGGTGCCGCTGGACCCCTCGATCAGCGCAGTACTCACCGAACTCAACTGATGTGAACTCGCAGCCGTGGTCAGTGCGGAGGGCGCGAGCTTGCGCCCGGTTTCCACCTCAACGCCGGTCTGGAAATGCTTGATCGCCACTGATGCCTCGTCCTTCGTCGTTACAATACCAGCCACATATAGCGGTTGAGGTCGTCGACGAGGAGCATAAAATATTTCTTCCCGCCTGGTGTAGTCGACGCGATGGGGCCGCAGAGATCGCCATGCACCAGATCGAGGACATGCTCCGCGCGATACTTTGCCTACTTTGGGAATGGGGTGCGCCGTTGCTTACCGACGAGGCAGCTGTCACAAATCTGATCAACATGATCGATCTGTGGCAGCCTGCGCACCATGCCGCGTTGCGCCAACTTCCGCAGCGCCTGAAAGTTCAGGTGCCCGTACCTGGCATGCCATCGCCACGCGTCGTCACCGCGCCACGCAAACAGGCAGACCGGCTGTGCAATGCTGAGGGTGAGCACATAGAGCCGGTTATGACTGCGGTTTACCTGTGCAAGTATGCGACGCTGCTGGTCACGGATCGTGAGTACGCCATCCTAGATGAGCATCTGGTAGTTGTTCTCATCAATCTGCCTGAGGCTCACTATGTTGCTGCGCAGTCATGAGATGTAGTACACCCTCGTCAGCGCACGGTGCTCCTCGTTCCGGTAAGTGAACAAAACGGTGCCACGCCCACGTATATCCACCACCGAGCCATCGCCGAACTTGACAGAGCCGGTGACACCCTCGTCCATCTCTGAGAAGCTTGCCTGGCACCCGGACATGTGCTTGTTGGCACCGGTGTCCAGGTACCAAGCGTCATCGTAGGCGTCCTCCTCGCGCCCTAGATGCACTTGCGTATGCACCTCGTTGAGCACCACGTCAGTTCCCGAGCCCACGGAAGCCTTGGTGAGTGCGCACACCTGCGCCATGAGAAGCGCAGGTTCATCATCGTCGGCTTGCATCAGGTGGGCCTGCTCGGTACGCTTCGGCTTGCGGAAGTCCTTGGAGTAATGCTCGTACTTGTCACAGTTGTAGCACTGAATCTGCGATATATCACGGCGTGCATCGGACAAGCCATTGTCTTTACCGTCATGTCCGCCTTTGTCGCGCCCACGACTACGCGGCTTGCCGTGGTAACAGTTGTCACCACCTCTGCCACTTCCCTTGTCACCGCCGGAGGAGCCGCCGCCTTGCTCCCTCTTCTTGGCCAGTGCGAGCCACTCCTCTTCAGTGAGGAGCAGACGCCCACCGGAGCCGCCCGAGTCATTGCGCGCGTAGCGTTGCTCCACTGATCGAAGTCGACCGGTGAGCTCTTCGATCGAGATTGCCACCTGTGTATACCTAGGTGGCACAATATGAAGGAATTTCTTGACTATCTTTTCATCTTCCAATGTATCGCCTAGGATCCAGAGATTGTTGACGAGTCTCGTGATCCTCGTGGAGAAGTCGTCCACCGACTCACCATCCTTGAATTCGATATCCTCGAACTCCTTGCGAAGCTTCTGTGCATTCGCCTCGTGAACTCGCTCGACGCCCATCCGTATCGTCTTCACAGCGTCCCATGCCTGCTTGGTCGTGTCCTTCACCACTAGCGTGGACAGCATGTCCGGCGATACCGCACGGAGGATGGCGGACAGCGCCAGTCTGTCGTCGCGGTAGTCGGCATTGCCAGTATCGATCGCCTCCCACAAGCCTTGTGCCTGCAGGTTTACCCTCATCACAAGGGCCAGTCGGTGTAGTTCGTCTGCGTCATCGTTGGGTAGATCACCGATCCCGTCGGATCCCTTACCACCCGCTGCACCATACGCTATTGGCCGTCGTTGCTGCCGGATCCAATCTCGCGATCGCCATTGCTGCCGAGATTGATCGTGCGAGTAGTGCCGCCACCGCCTTGCACCGAGATGACCTGGGAGGAGAACGTGAACCATCGCGCGCCATTGTCAAGGATTAAAACTACTCAGCTCTGATACCAATTGTCAGCAACGCCAACTCGGACGAACGCCTTGCACCCCGATCACACGCGAGAACACAGAAATCTGGTGTTGTCTAACTTCGACAAGATTTTCCTGTTTTCATTTCACCTTTTATTCTTATCAATACATGCAATGGAGCCTACATAACTACTTACGTTACAATGCAAAAAATAAGTAACTGAAGAGTGAAGACAGAGCACTGCAGCCACGATCCTATGACCAGGCTTTCATGCGCCAATAACCAGCCTTCAATGCGCATTACTCAGCGTTTAACTAGCGTTAGTGTCGACTGCTACTCAACCATGCAGATTAAAGAAACCGAAACTGCTACATGTGTCGTAAGTGTCATAACACACCAGATTAATCAACATGATGCCTCAAGAACTCGATTCTACTCGTGTTGTTTCGAATCCCAAAAAGAAAGATCCCACTACTCCTGATTTCAGACCTATAAGCCTATGCAATGTTATTTACAAGGTCATTTCAAAATCTTTAGCTAATCGTATGAAGCGTTACCTTCCATTAGCTATCCATGACACTCAATTTGCTTTTCTTCAAGGAAGGATAATCACTGAAAACATCCTTTTGGCTCAAGAAATTGCTCATTCCTTTCAAAACCCTAATTGGAACCACCAAAATTTTATGCTTAAAATTGATTTAACTAAAGCTTTTGACAAAATTGAATGGAACTTTATAACCAATGCCATGCAACGAAAAGGGTACCCTCGTCATATCATTTCGATGGTCTATGCTTGCATTTCTTCTCCGACCTTTTCAGTTGTCATCAACGGGCATACCTATGGTCGTTTTAGTAGCCACAGAGGAACAAGACAAGGATGTCCCCTCTCGCCTTACCTTTTCATCTTAGCCATCAGTGAACTTTCAGATATGTTGCAGGCTAGCTTGTACAATCAATCTCTTTCAGGTGTCACTTTGGCTCCAGGTGCTCCACCAATTTATTCTTTCCTTTTTGCGGATGATTTAATTATTTGTGGAAATGCTGATAGGAAGGTGGCTACAAGCCTACAACTATTAAAGCCACTCTGCAAAATTTCTGTATTGCTTCCGGACAATCTCCAAACTGGTCTAAATCTTCTGTTCATTTCAGTCGCAACACTTCTCTCGCTAATGTTGCCTACTTTTCTAAGCTTTTTCCTGTTCCTATCATGGATAATCAGGTAATACACTTAGGTCACCCCCTCATTTTAACTAAGCAGAAAAGATCTGAGGCTTACAGCTTTATAAATGATAAGTTTCAAACTAAACTTGGTCTCTGGAAAGCAAATAAACTAAACCTTCTGTCGTCTTACTATATATTACATGTCCACCCTACTTTTTCCAAAAAATGTTTTTTTTTAAGTAACTTCCACTATCAGAACATTTTGGTGGATTGGGCTGCAAGAGGATAAAAATTAAAAACCTTTGCATCTCCGTGCCTGGAAACAAATTTGCAGACCTAAGTCAATAGGGGGTTTAGGAATCAGAGATCTGGAAAATGTTAATAAGGCTTTAGTAATGGGCACTGTTTGGAGATTATTAACCAACGAAAATTCAACAATTTCCAAAATCTATAAAGTTAAATACTTCCCAAGTTCTTCTTACGGGAGAATTCAAGACAGTGGCTCAAAATCTTGGCCTTGGGATTCAATGCTTAAGGTAAGGCCATATTTAACTAGATCTTGCAGGTGGCAATTATCCAGGGGAGAAAGTTTGAAAGGTGGGAAAGCTTATATGATAATTTACATCCACAAGCTGCCAATTTCCAAATGCCCTTCTTGGTTAAAGACTTATGGATTCAAGGAAGAAAAGAATGGAACAAAGAGCTCCTCGTCCAATTATTTGGAGAATCAACATCTAATGTGATCTTGCAGGTTCCAATAATACAAGCTGATATTCCAGATGAACTATGTTGGATGCCCCATCCTAAAGGCTTTTGGACAACACCAAGTGCATATAAAGAAGTAAATAATTCTGCCATCTCACTCAAACCTCCCACAACAGGTAAGAGATCTACTAACTGTCGCATGGAAATGCAAAAATATTCTACCAAAAGTGCAGCTGTTTATATGGAGAATCATTGTAAGAGCTATTCCAACAGCTGCCAGAGTAAAGGTTAGAATCAAAGATTCAGATGGGTTTTGCTCAAGATGTAAACAAAATGAAACAGACGGACATCTTTTCTTTCTCTGTACTTTTGCTAAAGCTGTTTGGTTTGCCTCTCCTTTCTCCATTAAAACTGAAGATCGTGATTTCCACATCTTAAACATTACTCAAATGCTACATCACATCCTTTCACATCTCACTCATGATAATGAAAAGGTCTTATTTTTCAATATCCTTTGGTTTATTTGGAAAGTTAGGAATGATAAACATTTCAAGAAAAAAGACAACACTGTTCAAAGCATCCTCTATCAAGCTCAAGCCTTTACTCATATATACTTCCCTTACAACCAGAGTAGCACTCAGAATGACACAGCTCAACAAAGTGAGAATATTCAAACTCTTCAGAACAGATTGTCCCGTCAAGATGTGAGCTCTTTACCAACATCACATTACACAACTTCAACAAACAAAGTCAATTTTCTTCAAAATAACAGGTTTTTCATTGACGCGGCATGGACAGAGGATGGCAGTGTCGGCTTGGGAGTGCTTATTTTCAATCTTGAAGCAACAGACCAGATTAAGATCGCAATCAAGGCAAAAGTTTCTGGAGTACCTTCTCCATTACAAGCAGAAGCTCTTGGTTTTATGTTGGCATCTATTTTTGCAGGAACTCACAAGTCGCAACCGATTTACTTAATATCAGATAGTCAGATCCTTGTGCAGCAGGTAAAAACAAGCAATCTTCAAAACAGGTCTCTCCAATGGAGTATCAAACCAATTCTGACACATATTTTTAACAGTAAGATGAGTATCCAATCTGAAGTAATGCATGTCAAAAGAGAACTGAACAGGGCTGCACATAGCCTGGCACAAGGAGCAATTAGAATGGATGATGCTACTTCTGACAGCATCCAACTATCTTGTCACAGTCTGTTTCATCAAGCAGACTGTTTCTACCTTTCTTCGTTGCAATTACGGAATATGTATAACTAAGACTTTGTGGTATAGTTTGCATATAATAAAAAGCCCTGTTAAGGGCACATGAGTTAAAAAAAAAAGTTGGGGGCCAGAGGGGGAGAGATTGTGAGTGGTGAGTATTTCTTATTTTAATTTAATACATGTGGTGGGTCCCACTCTACAGGGATAGAAGATGCTCAGATGATTTTGAAAAGTGAGAGCAAAAGTACGTTGGATGGATCATGGGACCATGAAGCATCATACAAAAAATCAACGGAAAACTTGACTTATGTTAGGAGACATTTTTTTTGAAGAATACAAATTTTACTAATAGTAACTTAACAGGCCTGATTCTAGCCTGAGCCGGCCGGCCTGACAGACTTAACAGGCTGGACTTGGGCAGCAGTTCGAGCAAAAAAAACAAAAAAGAGAAATGATATCGCCTTCCAAAGACAAAAAGACACCTCTCCACCGCACTCGTTCATTGACTAATGAATGACTACTGAGCCTTGGTAAGTTGGCATGCATGTAAGACCAGCCCAAAAGAAAAGGATCCAGCAACGTGACGGGCTAGCCCATAACCAACTCAGACCAGAATAGGCCCAATTGAAGTTGTCGTGTGGGCTGATCCGTCCCTTCCGAATAATATGCTCCGGAGAGTTGCGAAAAGCTGACCAGAAGATGACCAGAAAGTCGTGGTCAACCATGTCCTGTAGCGCTCGCGGCTCCCGGAAAGAACGGCCCGAGAGTATCCGGAGATGACGAAACGAAACAGTGCAATGGGGGCATGCGGTCGCTGTCGACGGCGGCATCACCCGCCTGTGCTGCCTGCCGAGCACCAGCATACAAGCGGAGAAAGTACAAAAAAAGCGCCAACCTACCGCGCACCAGTGCTAGCTGCTGACCCTTTCCACCCCCGCAAGCTCGCGTCCTCCCCTCGGCCGGCCGGCCGGCAGCGGCAGGCGCAGGCCACCCCCATCGCCCGCGTGGTTGCCGAGCCCGAGATATGGTCGCCTGCTTCCGCCTCCTCCTCTTTGCGCTGCTGCTCGCCGCCGCCGCATCGTCCCATGGCCTCACCCAAGGTAGAGGTAGAGGTAGAGACACTAGTACCAATTTGTGAGCTATCAGCCGGCCATGGGAACCCCCGTGTGGTCTCTGATGGTAGTCTTCTCTGGGAGTTCATACAGTGGTTAGCTGGTTAGAGTTTCGTATCGGATTTCATTTATTGGTTAGCTAGCTCGCCACGGCTGAATAGTGTGGTGGTCTCATGGAGCGATCGAGTCGGCGAATTTCGTTCACGAAGTGCTCTGCGTGTGATTTGATTTTCTTGTTCGCTTTTGCTGTCCGCTTCCAAGTCTGATGCTTGTATTTCTGACGTGATGGGGACTTTTCTGCTGACCTTAATACAGTGGATGTGGCGAAGCAATTGAAGGAGGAGCTGTGGGAGAGAAACCAGGGACACGAGATGCTCAAGTCATGGAATGGAGACCCGTGTTTTCTACCTTCCTGGGAAGGGTTCTCTTGCCAAGAGAAGGATGGTAACTATGTCGTAGTCAAGCTGTAAGTGCCCATGGAACCGTAACAATGGTGCGCATTCACATGCGTGTACACTCTCAGAACACAAGCCTGACTTTTTTTTTTCTTTTGCCTTTGCCTATTCTCTTACCATGAGTTAAGATCATTCTATCAATCCTATGACACCTGCATCTGCAAGTTGTTGTTCAATTGCAACCAATGTAATATACTGGTCTTTGCACAGAAACTTTTCTTCAAAGAATCTGCAAGGGCCGATTCCCGCCGCGATTGGTAACCTGACGGAGCTAACTGAGCTGTATGCTTCGCTATCTGCTTTCCAGAGTGTGTTCATGCTATAGATATGTTGGTTTGATGTTCTTATTACTTGTGGGCGCAGTGATCTGCAGGACAATAACTTCACTGCATCTATTCCAGAATCCTTCTCTGCTCTCATGCACCTGCTGAAGCTGTAAGTATGTGTTGTCTTGTGCCTATTCTTATGATGAAAATATGATTCTCAGCACCAAATCCATGTGCCATTATGGACAGTGCCATTCAATTCAGATCATTCTAGCCCCATTCGATATGCTTCGCACATCATATGCAGAGTCAATATGAATTCCTTGACCAAAAATGTCTGATCAAATACGGTCATTTATCCAGGTCAGTAAAGTGCAACCCCTTCTTGAGCAATCAGCTACCTGATGGCCTCTCTACCCGCGTGGATTTCAGGTGAGATTTCTGTTCTGATGTTCACCTTATATGGTCATGAGTGGCAGTAACATAATTCTACTACCATTTCTTGGAAAATAAAAAGCTACGGAGATTGCGCTGCCAAAGAGTACCATAGCCCACCTGGAGTTGCCAGTCAGAAAATATTTGTTATTGGTGGTGTTGCCGGAGTATCTTTGGCATGTACTTTTGCACTTGGATTGTTGTTTGTTTGTTCCAACAAACGTGAACGGCGTCCTCAGAAAACAGACTGCTCTTCTACAACAAGTATGACCCCTGCTGCTACATTTTTGTGCACACATGCGTGTGTATTTAGGTCATATTGTGCAAGTCTTCCAGTGCATTTTCACATGCATCTATTAGTTCATCTGTGCATTTTTGTGTATATGCAATCAGAAACCTTTATTAGTTATAGAACATATGCTATGTATAACCTGTTAGATCAGCATGCACGATTACCAGCCATCATATCAAATGAGGAAAATAAGTTTATGGCCAGTAATGGTATTAGGCTTGAAAACCCCGTAAACAGGCTTATCCGATTTTGATTCTTCAGTGGGAGGCTAGTAAACAGAAAGTAGTGGGATTGTTGCATTTGTCAGTGTGTCCAGTTGTCCACTGGATAAATGCATCTCACAATCAGCACCGTGCTTAAATATTTAATGGATAAATGAATGCTTTTTTATAATGTTCAATGCAGATCCTGTTTTTGAAGAATGCAGCATCCATAAAACTACAAACCCTTCAGTACAGCAGTTATCCCTCAAATCAATCCAGAGTGCAACATGCAACTTCAAGACGTTGATAGGAGAGGGTGGGTTTGGAGCAGTTTATCGGGGTACTTTAGCACATGGTCGAGAAGTTGCAGTAAAAGTTCGTTCAACCTCATCTACACAGGGAACACGTGAGTTTAACAATGAGGTATAGACAAATTCTGCCCATACATAAAGGAACTGTGCCGACGAGAGTTCATTCTTAATTTTGGATATAAAGTGTTGGTGAGTTAGTATTAGGATATAATAAAGAGTCGTGTTAGAGTTGGGTTCAATCTTTAGACTATAAATAAAGGGTGACACACAATTTTTCCCAAAATATACATGGTATCAGAGCTATTCTCGTGCCCATCCACCACCGAACCCTAACCCTAGCCCTCATATACCTCAGCTGTCGCCGTCGTTCGTCCCTTTGCATCGCCACCTTAACAGCAGCCAACACCGTTGTTCAGCCCCCTTCGCATCGTTGCCTCGCAGGTGAGCCCAGGGAGAGGAAAGCGTCGCCGCCTCGCTCACGGATGCAACCGCCTCGTTCACAGATCCAGTAGTCGTCGCCTCGGCCGCCAATGGAGCAAAGGATAGAGAGGAGACATAGAAGATAGCGAGTGGAGAGAAGAAAAGGAAAAAAAAGAAAATTAGATGGGTATTGTTGCATACTATTGTGTGATTTTGTTGACTGTGATGCACACTGTGACGATCGGAGGTAATCGAGGCAATGACGAACGTTGATGCGTGAAGGATTGCCGTGATCGTGAGAGATACGAGCGGCATAACTTTGTGGTGAGTGACATTGCTCCAGTTTGAGAAGATGACTCTCGAGAAGATTGAGGTTGCGAGAAAGTCGGAGGAAGAAGCCACGATAAAGGCATTCGAAAAGAAGAGGAAGGCAATTGTTGATACTACTTTCCTGCTGGTCACGTAAGGTGATGTGACAAGTATGTTACAGGACCTTTTAGCGACAGGTATAATAGGTTCAAGGGTTGGTGTAGGGTCATCTGAATTAAAGTTGGAGTTGATACCGAATGATGTAAACTTGGAAGGGAGCAAGAATTATCTGAGTTGGTCTAGAAGGGCTCAGCTAATTCTGAGAATGAAGGGGGTGGAGTACTACCTGCAGGAGACTTGTGTTGAGCCTGCAAACAAGGCAAGCATGAATTGGAGGGTGTGGAACACCACCAACTCTATGGCGATGGCTTGGTTGCTAACTTCGATATCTCCATCCATCGCTCGGATGGTGGAGATGATGCAGAGTGCACCGGCGATGTGGAAGACGCTGAGCAACATATACTTCGGGGTAGGAAATGTGATGTTGATGGTGGAGGTCCAGGGCAAGGTGGAGGCCCTGAAACAGGAGAAGACCGCACAGGAGTATGCTAGTGAACTGCAGCAGCTGTGGGCAGATTTAGATCACTATGATCCACTACAGTTAACTTGTATTGGTGATATTGAGGCTGGCAGGGTGTGTCTACAACGCAGAAGAGTTATACACTTTCTGAAGGGACTGAACCCAAAGTTTGAGAGTATGAAGACTGCCATGTTTCACTTAACAAACTTGCCTACTATGGAGAAGGCTATTTCAGCTATGGTGAAGGAGGAGATTCGACTACGAGTAATGGAGGACAACAACCCTGTCAGGTCCACATACCACATACCCCATGATAGGGAGTGCTACAACTGTGCGGTGAGAGGACATCTGAGCCGTGTTTGTCCTTCTTCACGGTATTGAGGCCGAGGTGGAGATCGTGATGGTCGTGGAGGCCGAGGTGGAGATTATAGAGGTGGAAGTAGGGGCCGAGTTGGCCCCAGGGCTAATATGACACTGATAGAGAAGAGCACGTATGTTACTCTGACAGGCAAGCAAGCTATGCAGTGGGAGAAGTGGAAGCAGGGAAAGGCATTGGAGACTACTCATGATTCCACTATAACAACTACCACCTCATTTGTTAACTTTGCCAACTATGCCCACATGGGCGAAGAAACTCAGGCGCATGCTTTTGCATCCACATGTAATCACTCTCATATTGATTTGATCATAGATTCAGGGGCATCCAAGCATGTCATGGGTTCACTTAGGGCATTTGCAACTTACACTCCATATACTCATTCTGAAATTGTCCAAACAGTTGATAGGACCTTCCAACTTATTCAGAGTGTAGGATCTGTAGATTGCACATCATCCATTGCTTTATCCTCCATTTTATATGTTCCCTCCTTTCCAATCAACCTCCTTTTAGTTAGTTCTATAATTGACCAATTCAAATGCATTGTCTCATTTGATGAGGATACATGTTTGTTCAAGGAGAAGAGAGCTGGGAAGAAGATTGAGATTGGAATAAGGCGTAATGGGTTGTGGTATATTGATCAGGTTGATGTAGCATTGGTTGTGGCTGCAAGAGGAGTGGAGGGAGAAGTTTTGTTGCATCATCGTCGTTTGGGACATCTATCGTTTGAGAGTTTAAGTTTGTTGTACCCGAATTTGTTCAATAAAGTAGACAAGAGCAAACCTGTGTGTGATGTTTGTGAGTTTGGAAAGCATACACGGTCTATATATAGTAGCATTGGTCTTCGGAGTCATGAACCTTTTATATTAATATATTATGTTGTTTGGGGTCCATGCTCAGTTACTTCTGTGAGTGGTTTTAAGTGGTTTGTCACATTTATTGATGGCTATACTCGTATGACTTGGATTTATATGATGAAGCACAAGAGCGAGGTCATTCGGTGTTTTCAGGACTTCCATAGGCTAGTTGCTACTCAGTTTGATGCAAATGTTCGATTCTTCGAACAAACAATGGAACTGAATATGTTAACAAAGAGTTTGCAACGTATCTCTCAGAGGTAGGGATACTTCATCAAACCACTCGTCCAGGAACCCCTCCTCAGAATGGCGTGGCTGAAAGGAAGAATCGATATTTGTTTGAGGTAGCATGTTCACTCATGTTTCAGATGAATGTGCCAAAGGGATTGTGGAGCGAGGCAATGATGACGGCAATGTATCACATCAATAGCATATCGTCTCGAATACTTGGGATGAAGTCTCCAGCTGAACTTCTTTTGGGCCAGGAGGAGTGCAAGGTGCCTCCCAAGGTGTTTGGTTGTGTGTGCTTTGTACCACCGACCAGTGGTTGGCAAGCTGAATTCGTAGGCAATGAAGTGTATCTTTATAGGCTATTCATCAAGTCAGAAGGGCTATAGATGCTGGAATCCAGTTGAGAGAAGGTTGTTCGTGAGTATGTATGTGATATTCCGGGAGTTCGAGCCGTACTACATGAGTGGAGGTACTCTTTAGTTTTTGGAGTTCTCTCCTATCACTAAGGGTGACAGTCGAGAGGGGGAGAACAAGGAGAATGACAGTCAACAAGAAGTCATTGTGGGGACAATTACGTGCCCGAGCCTAACGGAATATGCGAGAGATGTGATAGCCCCAAAAGAATTGAATGTTTATTAGCGAAGGCGCTTTGTGAAACAAGGAGAGAAACAGTAACACCTGAGCCAGCAGAGCTGGTAGAGGCGGCACAACCAGAGCAGTCACAGCCTGAACAACCGGCCTTGCCAGTTGATCTAGTCCCAAATCCCTCATCGGATCTCTCTCCATCAAGTTTCTTGACTCCCTGGGGCGAGTGGTAGTGTTCTCTTTAATCACTCCCATCTAGAGTTACCACTTGCGCAATGTAGGAAAACTAGAGCTAATGTTAGAAAACCTCCAGTCCGGTATGGCTTTGAGCATGACTTTGTAAATTTCATCTCACATTCACATATCTCACCTATATACAAAGCATTCATTACATCTTTTCAAACAGTGCCTCTTATAAAGGATTGGCAACCTGCTAAGCAAGATCCGAAGTGGAAAGATGCCATGAAGGAGTAGCTTAGTGCACTTCAGAAGAACAAGACATATGATCTTGTTCCACTTCCAAAAAGAGGGTGGTAGGATGCAAATAGGTGTTTACGATTAAGCAAACCCCTGACGGCAAGATAGAAAGATACAAGACACGGTTGGTTGCAAAAGGTTATTGCCAAACATATGTGATAGACTATCATGAGACATTTGCACTAGTGACGAAGATGAGCATGGTAAGTGTTAGGAATAGCAACTTGTATTCTCCGGGGGCCAAAGGGTCAGTATATATAGACAAGTACAGAGGGTGAATATGCAAATAACCCCTCATAACAATGGGAAATAACACAACTATACATATGTCTCTAACATCCCCCCCCCCTCAAACTCATGGTGTAACAACAACACTGAATTTGGAGAGGTAGAAGTTGTGTTGTGCTTGAGTCTGGGCATTCGTGAAGAAATCCGCTATCTGAAGCTCGGAAGGCACATACTGAAGAGCAATCACCTGATCATGCACACAAGACCTCATGAAGGAAGCATCAACACCAATATGCTTGGTGAACTCATGCTTCACAGGGTCACGGGCAATACTGATAGCACATGTACTGTCTGATAAGAGAGGAGTTGGTGTAATGACAGAAATACCAAAATCCTCAAGTAACCACCGTAGCTGTAATCTCTGTGTCAAGAGAGCCATAGCTCGTAACTCACCTCTGACTCGAACGGATATCTGCAGTCTATTTCTTCGCCTTCCGTGCAATGAGAGAACCACCAAGAAAAACACAAGAAGGCGAGATAGACCGCGATCGGAGGATCACCGCCCAAGTAGCATCCGAATAAGCTCAAGTCAGAACGAGCTGGAGTGTGGGAAGAAGAGACGGCGAGAGATAGTCCCACGAAGGTATCGCAGAACTCGAATAAGGTGGTTGTAGTGGACCTGAGTGGGAGCCGAGACGAACTGACTCAGAATGTGGACTGGATAAATGATATCCGGACGAGTAACAGTAAGGTAGACAAGACTCCCAACAAGATGATGATAGCTAGTCGGATCAGAAAGAGGCTCGCCATCAGAGGGTCGGAGATGAACGTTGAGCTCAATGGGAGTCTCAACAGTACACTGATCAAAGAGAGAGGCGCAATCAAGAAGATCCTGAATATAATTCTCTTGGGACATAAAGAAACCATATGGAGTGGAAGTAACCCCAATCCCAAGGAAGTAGCGAAGAGGACCAAGATCCAACATAAGGAACTGCTCACTCAGACGAGCCTTGACAAAGCCAATGTACTCAGAATCATCTCCGGTGATGATCATATCATCAACATATAGAAGAAGAGTCAACCACGAGACGAAGTGTGGACAAAAAGGGCAGGATCATGATCACTAGCTGAGAAGCCAGCAGCAATGACCACAGAGGAGAAGCGCTCAAACCAAGCACGAGGGGCTTGTTTAAGGCCATAGAGAGCGACGAAGACGACAGACCATGCCCTTAGAAACAGAATACCCAGGTGCCGGATCCATGTAGACCTCCTCACGCAACGAGGCCTCGTGATGAAATGTGGAGACCGCATCCGTGGATGAGGCAAGACCAATCAGGATCCTAGCACCGATAGCCCTTGTGCTCTGGACGAGACTCGTCGAAAGTCATCCCGAAAAACACACTCAGCACAGAGCCCTTTGCTCGCATCGGTTCAACAGACGAGCGGCGTTCTCGAGTGCGAGGAGAACGTAGCAAACACAACCAAACAGACGAAGGGCAGAGTAGTCTAGAGGAAGGCCACAGAGACACTCAACAGGGATCTCACCCTGAAGAGCAGAAGAGGACTAAATGTTGATGAGATAAGTGGCAGTGGAAACAGCCTCAGCCTAAAAGTGAGGTGGAATAGAGTCGGCAATCATCAGTGTACGAGCCGTCTCAAGGAGGTGACGATGTTTGCGCTCAGCGACACCATTCTGAGCATGAGCATCAGGACAAAAGAACTGAGCGAGAGTGCCCTACTCAGCAAGGAAGCTGCGCAGGTAACGAGAGAGGTACTCACCAGCAGAGTCAGCACGAAAGACACGAAAGACACGAATAGAAGTGGAGAACTGTGTGCGAACCATAGTGGCAAATTGCTTATAGATAGACAAAGCCTCACTACGAGAAGACATAAAGTATATCCAAGTGTGGCGAGAGAAGTCATCTATAAAAATGATATAATATCGATGGTCCCCTTTCGAAAGGAAGGGAGCCGGACCCCAAGCATCTGAATGAACAAGATCAAATAGACGCTAAGACACTGACTAACTATGATAATAGGGAAGCTGAATATGTTTCCCTAACTTACAGCCCTGACAATCTAAAGACACGTCTCCTGAGACAGACCCCAGAAGACCACGACAAACTAAAGACGACAGACGAGATCCACACAGATGACCAAGACGGTGATGCCACTGCTGGAAAGAGCTGGTAGACGGAGTGGCAGAAGCGGAGAGACTGGCAGCGACGGTGGCAGCGGAAGGAAGGTGGAGCCAGTCAAGCTCCCAGAGACACTGTGAGTCAAGGCGCCGAGGGCCAGAACCAACCAGAGCCCCTGTGTGGCTATCCTGAATACAACAAGAGTCAGAGTCAAGAATGACCCGACAACCAAGATCAGTAATCTGCCCAGCAGAAAGAAGCTGCATGGTTAGGCGGGGAACATGAGCAACAGAAGGAACATGAAACGATGAGTTGCTAAGAGGTCATCGACCAGAGACAGAAAGAGGTACCATCAGCAATAAGAACACAGACAGTAGAATCAAGAGGTGTAATGAAAGACAGAGTAGAAGAATCAGAAGTCATGTGAAAAGATGCTCCGGAATCAAGAATCCACGGGAGGTACTGATCGTAGGAGGTGGTTTCTCATTGCAGAAGAGTCGATGGCGTAACCTGCAGAACTCGCCGAGGAGAACTCAAGCGGCAAGCGGCGTCGAAGTCCGCTATCTATCTCCTACTCGAGAGAAATCACAAGGAGTCGATGCAAACATCGATGTAGAAGCACCAGCGCCGGTGCTAGGAGAAGAACGGCGTGAAAGATGACGCTGCTTCTTATATCATTGGGACTCAATATGGCCGACCTTGTCACAGTAGGATCAGCGAGGATGACCACCACCACCTGTGGCGGCCGCTGGAGGAGGCGGTGTACTGAAGCGTGGAGTAGTCGGTGTAGCAGGTGGACGAGCGGCGAGCACGGAGGGGAGTGGCATCAGATCAGCAGCACTTAGGCGAGTCTCCTCTGTACGTATCTCGGTAAGAACCTCCAGAAGAGTGACACAAGGGTGGCGTGCAAGAAGCTGAGCATGCCTCTGCTCGAACTCAGGACGAAGGCGAGTAAGGAACTCGTAGACACGCCGAAACTCCAGGTCAGCATGTACAGCCAGGCAGCACGAACAGGAGCGACAGCTAGCAGTGCGAAGAGAGTCCAGCGACGCCGGACAGTAGAACTGTGA
The DNA here is from genome assembly GCA_036346395.1 of Hsuehochloa calcarea. NCBI lineage: Eukaryota > Viridiplantae > Streptophyta > Magnoliopsida > Poales > Poaceae > Hsuehochloa > Hsuehochloa calcarea. The sequence goes on from CM070606.1 coordinate 34,987,937, forward strand.
GCGTAGAAGACGTCAACACTAGCATCACCCTGCTGAAGAGAGTGGTCCTGGCGAACCACGGACAGGTAGGCGATCAATCGATCCATGTAGGAATCCAGAGCCTCTTGGTAGGCAGAGGAAGCCTTCTCATCAGCAAGGCCAGCAGCCTTGTCGGGTGTCGGGGGTAGCGCAACAGACGTAGGCTCCGTCGGAGGAGTAGGGCAAGGCGGGCAGGTGACATCGCTAGAGAGGACGCCCTAGAGACGAAGACCACGCATGTGGATGCGCATGTGAGACACGAAGTCGATGTAATTACACCATCGAAGATAACCGGAAGCGAGGGAGGGAAATGGTGCCCATTGGTAGCGCGGCGCCGACGGCGCGACGACACTGGTACGAAGTCTAACAACGTTGACGGCGCGCGGTGTTAATGCCATTTTTTTCTCTTTTTTACGTTAAAACCGAACCAGCCAGCTCTTTAAACTGGGCCGACGTCTTCGGCCAGCCTAAAACGCAAAGCGCGAGCGACGGGGTGAGGAACTAGGGTTCCCCCTGTGTCCGCGGGCGGCGGCGGGGGAACCGGCGACGGTGTGGACTGAAACCGGCGATGGTCGATCGGCGAATCGGTCGGGCGACCTCGGGCGGCGACAGCAACAACCGGGAGCGGCGGTGTCCGGATGGAGCGGCGGCGGCCTCGGCGAGGGCCCCGACGGAGCGGAGGCGAGGCGTCGGGCTCGTGGTGGATCTCCCGACGATGACGGCAATGCGGCGGGCGACCTCGGTTCTGGCGGCAACAACCGAGCGGCGGCGTCCCTCAGCGATGACCCTCGGCGAGCCGCGAGGTAGGAGGCGGCGGGAGCCGTCGGTGGCGACAATGATTCTTGTTGTCGGCGCGCTGGCGAGCAAAGAATGACGGAGAGGGAAGTCGCGGCAATGCAAGAGAGAGGGAAGCCGCCGCCGGCGGCTAGGGCAGGGGAGGACGAGTTGCGCGTCCGGAGAAGAGGTAACCCTAATGGGCTCTGATACCATGTTAGGAATAGCAACTTGTATTCTCAGGGGCAAAGGGCCAGTATATATAGACAAGTACATATGGTGAATATGCAAATAACCCCTCATAACAATGGGAAATAACACAACTATACATATATCTCTAACAGTAAGAACGTTGATCTAGTGTGCAACTAACTTCGGATGGCCCCTACATGAGTTGGATGTCAAGAATATTTTTCTACATAGTGTTTACAAGAGGAGGTATACATAGAGATTCCTTTAGGCTTTGAGAACAGGAAGACTGATGGGAGGTGTGTAAACTCAAGAAAGTCTTTATACAGTCTGAAGCAGTCTCCAAGAGTGGTTTTATAGATTTAGGCTTGCAGTCTGTAGTATGGGTTATTCTCAGTGCAATGAAGATCATACTGTGTTCTATAGGCATAGAAGATCACATATCACCATATTGAGAGTCTATGTTGATGACATTGTGATCACTGGAGATGATACCGAGGAAATGAATTCCTTAAAGAAAAGATTGGGAGAGACATTTGAGGTGAAAGATCTTAGAACTCTTCCATACTTTCTTGGGATTAAGATTTGCCCGTTCTTCTAAGGGTATAGTTCTCTCCCATAGGAAGTATGTTCTTGATATGCTGGCAGAAATAGGTATGGTTGGGTGTCGTCCTATTGCTTCACCTATTGATAGGAATCACAAGCTATGTGCTGACTCAGGAGATCTAGTTAACAAAGATGCTTACCAAATGCTTGTTGGACATCTCATATATTTGTGTCATATAAAACCTGATATTTCATATGCAACGGGTGTTGTTCGTCGATATATGCATGATCCCAGAACAGGACATATGGATGTTGTCTATCGAATATGTAGTATTGAAGAGTAGCCCTGAGAAAGGTCTTTGGTTTAGGAAGGATCAACACCTGAATGTGGAAGGGTATTGCGATACCGATTGGGCGAGTAGTGTAGATGACAAGAGGTCTACATCTAGATATTGCATCTTTATAGCAGGTAACCTTGTGTCGTGGAGGAGTAAGAAGCGGGAGATTGTGGCTCGGTCTCCTGTAGAGGCAAAGTATAGAACAATGACATTGAGTGTGAGTGAAATGATATGGATGAAGGGTTTATTGTTTGAGTTTCGGGTATGGAGGAATAATCTATTTGTGTTGCATTGTAATAATAAATCTACAATCAACATTGCTAACAATCCAATGCAAGTATGCAACATAATCGTATCAAGCACGTTGAGATTGATAGGTTCTTCATCAAGGAAAGCTCGATGGTAGGATACTGAAGTTGGATTATGTCAAGTCTAATGTACAATTAGCTGACTATTTCACTAAAAGGTTAGGTCCTAGAGTGCTACAGTATGTTATAAGATGAGAATGACTGATATCTTTGGCCTATCTTGAGGAGAAGTGTTGATGAGTTAGTATTAGGATATAATAAAGAGTCGTGTTAGAGTCGGATTCAATCTTTAGACTGTAATCTCAATTGCTCCAGTTAGTTTGGATCTATTGAAATCATTTTTGCAAGCAAAGTTCCTTTGACCACTGAATTTATCAATTGACACAGTTACGGCTACTCTCTGCTGTGTGGCATGAGAATCTGGTCCCACTTATTGGCTATTGCTGTGAAAAGGATCAACAGATTTTGGTTTATCCATTCATGTCCAATGGCTCACTACAGGATCGCCTCTACGGTATCAAGCTTCGTGAAGATATAGTTACTTTTTCAGTTTAGATGCTCTGTTTCTAATTAATTTTTGATTTTTAGGTGAGGCGTCAAAAAGAAAAGTTCTTGATTGGCCCACCAGACTATCTGTTTGCATTGGTGCTGCTAGAGGTTAGCAGTGCAGTTGATTTTCTTCTTCTTTTTGAAAGATCCAGTCCAGTTGATTTTATCCACAGTAGGATTGAAATTAATCATCTTTTTATGCAATTCAGGGGCATAGCATATTACTTATCTTCATGTTTCCTCTTTAAATATTTGAACACTGCAGATGCTTCCTTTCATTTGTGCCTTGATATAATTGGTTTCTTGTTCAGGACTAGTATATCTTCACAATTTTGCTGGTCGCTGTGTCATACACAGAGATGTTAAGTCAAGCAACATACTTCTGGATCACAGCATGTGTGGCAAGGTTGCCGACTTTGGTTTTTCCAAGTATGCACCTCAAGAAGGTGACAGTAATGCATCAATGGAAGTGAGAGGGACTGCTGGATACTTAGACCCTGAGTAAGTTTTTTGCCTCGCTTTCACTTTGGCAACATTGGTAGAAGATCAAAAGGCTGTGCATTTGAAGCAACAGTGATTCAAATTGTACTAATAGACAGAACAATGTATCGTTTGAAGGGAAGTTAAAGAAAGAGATTTACAAGAAGTTTATGAGTTCTAAGAATTTCCATTAACCTAGAAGGCTAGAACTTAGTACTTTGGGAATAAGTTGTGTAAACGATTGGCAGGCTGATCTATTGAATCTCACCCATTAGATGTATGTTTACTCGGACATTCCCCGTCTCATACTGACTTCAACGTCATCGTATCAATATAGCGGTACTTGAATTTTTCTTAAATATATAGTTGCATTTTTAGAATTTCAGAAAATGCAACTGAAAAATCAACTCTAAAAAGGTAAATTGCAATTGAATGAATAGTTGTTGGTTTGTTAATCCAACCATCATTCCATATGACAGTCAACGCTAATATGTCAGTTGAAATGACTAATCAGTTATGTATTGAAACTTTTAGTACGTTGCATACATGCTGAAACAACAAATCCATTATGTATTCAAGCTTTTAGTACATTGTATTCATGTCCTTTGCTTCGGCATTTAGCTGATTTTGTGAATCTTCCCTTTCTTTTAGATACTATTCAACTCAGCTATTATCAGCCAAAAGTGACGTGTTTAGTTTTGGAGTGGTTCTCTTAGAAATTGTAACTGGAAGGGAACCTCTTGATGTTCAAAGACCTCGGGATGAATGGAGCTTAGTTGAGTGGGTAAGTGTTCATTTCACACAAATAATTCATCTTATTTACCGATAAAATGAAATCACATTTTGGAAGCTTGCACAACTTTATCTACAGCTGCTAATTCTTGGGTTTAAATTAGTTGCTAAATGATTTCTAGCTATATTTCACGATTGTTCAACAAAAAAAAAGATAGATGTTGCAGTTTCAGAACTCCAAAATGTTTGTGCATCCAGTCTTACCATGATCTGTCATGTAGGCAAAGCCATACATAAGGGAGTACAGGATTGAAGAGATCGTTGACCCTGGCATAAAAGGGCAATACTGCTCAGAGGCTATGTGGAGGGTTCTTGAGGTTGCATCAGTATGCACCGAGCCCTTCTCAACCTTCCGGCCAAGCATGGAAGATGTTGTCAGAGAGCTAGAGGACGCTTTGATCATCGAGAACAACGCTTCGGAGTACATGAGATCCATCGAAAGCACAGGGACGCTCGGCTCCAACCGCTATCTGTCCATCGAGAGGAAGATGTCTGCGTCGGGTTCAGCTCGGATAGATGCAACAAAAGGGCATTTGGAAACGATGCCTTCGCTTCCGAGGTAACTAACTCTGCAATGGTGATCATAGAAGGGGCCTCATTCCTCATGGTCTCATGAATGTGATGCTTCTTAAAGACACATCTGAGTTCACAGTTTAGACATCAAGCCATGAATGGCTGAAAGGGTATGGAGAGGAGGTTACACTACCTATCTGTACCGACTACAGACGGAGTACAGAGGCCATGCAGTGACCACGCAGCATATCCATGGCAGTTGCAGTAAGGAAAGCTTGCCAAAGACAAACAGAGGCAGTTTTGCCTGTAAAATTTCTATTGATTCAAATTCCGTATATGCTGGTGAATGTGTCGTGTGTGCGTAATGCAACTGTTCTTTGGACTTTGATGCCTTCGAAGATAAGAGATGTTGAGGTAGCATCAGTTCATTATTTAGATTTTTCCGGCTTCAGAAAGTGTAGCATAATTGTTGTAATTCAATTTGCAGTCTATATTTATATAAGGTGCCCAGGCATTTCGAGATTCACACTTTGTAATGTTTGACCAACAATTAGTCCAACTATAGATATGATTTGGTGACCAAAGTGGTACCATTAGACTCGTATTTGAAAGTACTTTTGTATGATCATAATTTTGTAGTTATTAACAATATATCGTAAAATAAATTAACAGCCAAAGTTCAATTTTGGAGACAATGCCAAGTTAAACACCTTATAAAAATCAATGGAAAGGGTATATTGATTATTTCTCTCTTTCTGGCGTAATCTAAAGAGTACTGACCAATAATGGAGATCTTTGACTGTTTTTCTCCTGAACTAGGATTAGTAACCCGGTTCCACTGAAACCAAGACAGATATTTGAGATATGGTATATGAAGATAGGCCTAGTACAAGTTACAAAACCAAAACAATCACCAAAACAAGCCTAGTCCTATACAATCACTCAAACCAAACAGGCAAAAGCTACACGATTTTGAAATTTTGGAACCGAACATGGGCATAAAGAATTTAACAAGTATGCATATAACATATGTATTTTGGGTTGTCCTTTCTGAATTTTGGGATTGTTGGACAAGATTAGCGTTCCAAGTTTAGTTAAACTATGGTTCTTATATGGGCGCACTATCACACACTTTTCCAGCTACTCCACATAGTACATGTAAAAAGGCCAAGAGTATAACTCCAAGTGAAGTTTCATTAGAAAACCTCAAAAAAGAAAACGTAAAGCTTCGTGAGATGACTTTCTAACAAGGAGAGCACGATTTTTGCACTCGTTTTTTCTCGCTTAATGCTATCAGAAAAGACTTGACAAGCCACTGAAGGTTGACTGGAGGGCAAACATCCACCCCATCTTTGTAGTTCATTGGGCTCATCTGTTCTTGATAGGTATTGAGCATGAACATTAGGCGATTGACATGCACCAAACTATAGCTGAAATTGGCAATGAGCTGTATATGCTTCCTCCATTTGTTTCTTAACCCAAAACAAAAGTTTAACGAAGCAGTATCCGTCACTGCAGGTTGCATTGTGACCAATAAGAACACACCATTCTCTTAACCAGTAGCTAATCCATTTTCATAAAGGTTGAATAATCCAAGGAAATCGCTGGGCATGGAACGGCTTACTCATTTCCATGTGATCTAAGGTATGCCGAACAATTCATGAGTCCCTTTATCAGCTGACTTGTCTTGCCCAAACAATTCATGAGACCCTTTATCAGTAGACTTATCTGAGGAGGTGCTCTGAAGTATTTGATACTGAGGGTTACTCATGTGCCATTCATTGACAATAATGGCTGGACCAGTAAAATGAGAATTACTTCCCTCACCATCAGAAGGAAATGGTACCGCAACATCAGCTGATCTTCGTGGTCGCCGGACAGGTCTGCTGCTCCTGCTTGAAGACGGGAAGTTTGCCTCCCCACCCTTCTGTTTTCCCATAAAGCCACAGGCAAGAGCTTCTAGAGCTCGGGCTGTTGGCGGGCGGCTTCTGGTGCTCTGCCTCCTTGAGTTGAAAGAAAGCTGCTTACTCAAGAGCGCATTACTAGAGGCATTGATGTCCGGAAGACAGGCATCCATCTCCTTTGTTTCAGAGGAATGTATAGATCTATCCACGGTTGGTGTATTCTTGTCATATGGAGGCAGAGACTCGATGTAGCTTGCAGTTGACTCATAATCAGAAGGCATTTGTGGGACATTCAGATCAATAACATGCTTATCTTCGGCCTTCTCTTTGTAAACCATTGTTTCGACATTAGCGGGCACATTGTGAAGCTGTCTGCAATATGCTTGATTGTTATTCACGTTGAAGGTTATGGTAGTTGATGAGCTTGAAATTGCACCCCATACAAAAGGTTTAGCCCTTGCACTTGCTTCATTTGCACCAGACATATCATGTTGCAGTGGGGTGTCAACTTTCTTCCAGTCATGTCCTTTATTCACGGCAGTATTTTTGCGACCAGTTCTTCCATTCTTGCAAGAAACTAACCTTCTTCTCTTTGACACGGGTGCTAAGAAAACTTGAGGCTCAGGTTTTACCCTTTGATGGAACTGAAAGTTTATTTCAGTTGAAGAATTAGTAGCATGGACCTTTTGATTACCAACAGGAAGAATAGTTGCAGTTGAAGAGAAGACATTATTCATTGTGCCGAAACCTTGGTCAATTGAAACATGACCATTGATTGGCGTCACTGTGCCTGAAAAAGCAGAAATCTTCTTAAGTACATCAGAATCCAGCTTATCACCTGTTGGGGGCTTACATTTTTTCTCCTCGTTAAAATACTTAGCATCAGTTGTGCTTTGATTAGTGTTGATATGTTCATAAGGCTGAGAGCTGTCCTCTGAATCTGAGTGTTCTGAGCTGTCACTCCCAAAATCTCCTGAACGTGATGAAGACATGTAACAATGACTGGCATCTGTAGGTAGGTTTCTTAGTGACCTCACCTTACATGGTTCTTCCCCTTGAACAAGGCTAGTATCCACCACAGTAAATTTCATTAGCTCTGGGGAACACCCAGGTTCACTGGGCCGGATATAGCAAGGAGGTTTCTTGTCAGGAAGTGTGCTGCTGTCAAGTTCAACATCATGGACCCATCCATTTTCAAGCTTAATCCCACCTTCATTATTACCACCTTCAACTCCAAACTCAAGTAGCCTCGGTTCAGATGCAACTTTGCTCAAGACATCGCTAACAGAATCAAAATAGTGAGTTCCTTTGACAAGCTTCTTTCTGGAAAATTTCTTTACACCTGGAACGAGGAAGACTAAAGCATGTTTACCAACTGGTGAAGAATCCTTAGGCTGCTCCGAGTGCCACCCTCTTGCAAGCAAGCGAGGCCAGACAGCCTCCCAGAATAGATCATTAGATTTTGCCTTGCTTAGTCTGAAATCACCAGTCAAAAACTTTATGATATCTCCAGATGAAAGCGATGAGCAAGCCTTGCCAATAGGGATTTCTGGGCGGGTCGAGATACCATGGTTTCTACTAGGATCTAATGCAAATCCAGTCAAGTCATATTTCCCCTTGCCAATTCCAACTGCTTCTACAAGAACCTGTGCACCAACTGTGGACCTTAAGGATAAAATAAACTGCTCAAAAGTAGATATTCCCTCATTGAATGTCTTAAAGACCTGCAGAAGACAATAATTTTCATCCTCTTGAGAAAACTAACAGGAGCATAAACTAGAATCAGCCAACATCAATGCAACAACATGCTCAGCGAAAATGCAGGAGCATCCTATCGCAAGTTCAAAAATACAATAATATTACAGTAACACTTAGTGCTCGCAATTAAATAAAATAGATAAATAGATAAATACGGCAAGGCTTATAGATTTAAATAAAGGTGAACCAGTCCAGTATATTCAATGCTGGGCATTTTTTCAAAAGCAGAAAAGCATGGTTTTAATGGTCGTGCCATGGAATAATATTGTACCTATACTAACAAAGGGACTTGCCCAAAGAGTCATTAGGATATTAGAAAATGTAGGAATGTAGTTATGGAGCTCATTGTAAACATCAGCTTTCCACGTGTCATGTTCACGAGTTTAAAAGGATCTAATTCAGAAAAGAAACAAAGAGGAAAAGAAAGTTGAGCACACCTCCAGCAAAGGATCTTGAACTTCCCTTGCTACACCAGCAAGCAAACGTGACAACAGTTCCTGCTGTCTAGGACCAGAAAATATACGCAACCCAAGTATACATCTCCTGCTTCTTACTTTTCTACATGCAGCCCATCGTCTATATGCATCAGACCTGAAGAATTCTCCATAATAATAAGATAGAACTTCTCCCATTGTCTTAATCTCCATAAATTTCATCACCTGAACAAGATTTTTGCCAAAAATGTAGAGACCAAGAAGAGAAGTTTGTGCCTCTTCGTCAGTCCAGGAGTATCTTGGCATTCCAGGCAATGGAATATAATCATTGGCTTTCCTCTTTACACAAGAACAGCCCAAAACTTTACTTTTATGTAAGCAGTGCATATCTTGTCCAGCAGATTTTGAGAATTTCTCACCTTGCTCATCATATTCAACTTTACAGCCCAAACACTCTGGACAAATGCTGTTCTGAGATAAATTTCTTGGAGTATTTCCACTGTTGTGGCTGTTACATTCATCTTGTGAAGGACACGAACTGTGTCCTGAAAATCCCCTCTGCTCTTCTTTTATATGATTGCTTGTATTTTGGGTCCATGTAACTGGAATAGCTAATCCTACTCCCACAGGGTACTCAAAACCAAACATTCTGCTGTCATAAACTGGCAATGACCCTAGTTTCATGTTCCTCTTCTGTTGCTAGACCTGGAACTTCCACCTGGTACTCTTCCCCTACACGAGGGTATACTCGTGTATCTTCATTGACCTCCTCTGGACATAAGGGTTCAAGAAAACGTGGTTGATCAACAAGCATCTCGACCGGTTGCTCTTCATTATCCTTGATTTGAATAGGATCCATCTGCACAAAAAAAAAGAGGTACAAGATTGGAACCCATGATGGATGAACGCATAGCTGAGCAATAGAACATAAATATATGAACAAACATATCTACCTGATACTCTTCTTCGTTTTTGATTTCAAGATAATCCATCTGTAAAAGAATAGTAAAGGATATCGTATAAGACAGTTACTCCATGGTTTGTCAATTCACCGTGCATATCATCTGAACAGCAGAATGTAAACCTAGGACAAGTCTGCAAATACACTTAACGTGAAGATAAGAGGGAAAGTAGTCATACTGTGAGAGTTGGTGAAAATATAGAATTGGTTTTAACCAGACCAAAATTCCACTTGACAAATTGTGCCTCGATATGCTCAGATATACTGAACAAGAAAAGTGTAGAATAACTCGCAGCACCTAAAATCAACCTGTTTTAAATTTCTTAGATTGATTTATTTCATATGGAAAGCATATAACAATTCAAGAGTTTGTTGCAGCATTGAAAACTGGCAACAGTTTCTAGAACTAACTGCTTCAAGTACTACTAGATTTATTGATAAACTTATTTATAAATTGCACAAAATATGTGAAAGAAAATTCGAAGTAGCTGTTCAGTCAAGTAAAGTCAGCAGTTACAACTCTGTACCTAGCTAGAAGCCAAGAAGGCAAACTACTTCAATACTAGAATTAATCAATTCACCTGGTTTTCTGATAAAGAATGATGGCCCAGAAAAGAGCATTTAGGCATGAGTTTGGACCACCCCAAGATCTTACTTAAACTTAGCAGCTGATGACAGCATAGCTCAAACACTCGCACACGAATGTGCGAAACATATAGAGAATAGAAGCCCACAGTTCAAGGAATAGAGGTCATGATAGATAAAGTCATTACATAGACAAGCAGGAAGTGGGTATTATGTCAGAGACATTATGTGAAAGGTCTAATCAAACCATAATTTTGAGTTTCTAACAGCAAATGAAAAGAAACATGTGCAAAGAACAGAGAAGTGTTTACATTGATGTCTCACGGTGCTAAAAAATCCTGGAGATTGAGTCAGCAAGAATTGGGGCTCCAACAAATCGTACAAGTACATAGAATACTGGGTTAATATCAAGTGGTACACTCTTTCCAGGGATTTCTAGAATTGTTGCTCAGTTTAATTGTAGATATTGTTCTGACAGTTGTTTGAACTTATAACCCATATTTTTCGAATGTCTAATGGTTACTTTGTGAATCATGTAGTTTTGAATTAAACATTTGCTAGGAGACAAATATAAGCGCCCTCAAAATGAGCACTAAGCACGAGAGTCTAAACATCCAGCAAACAATGCGTACAAAAGCATAACTATTTCAGCATTCAATCATTTCTAAATCTAATTCTACGCAGTGTACTAGGACGAAGGGGGGGAAACAATCTGTCAACAATGGCTGCATTTTGCAGTCATCCCCCAACCAAACCATCCATTTGCATTAACGCTTAACAGCAATGGCAGGTCAGGTTTGATCCACTGATCTGCACGCGGCAACACCCGCACCTCGGGTACCAAGTCCTATGGGATCAATTGATATCGATCTTGCGCGCTGAAACAAAAAATGAACCTAATCGAACCATGGATGGATCGGATTAGTATGGCACCACGCAGCAAACAAATCTGTTACTAACTACGGCGAGAGAAAGATTTGGATTTGATTGCTCACAGCAAAGAACGGATCCCCCAGAACAACACACTTAGAACAATCCATCCAACAAAGCTAGCGATACTTACCAGAAAAAGCAAGCAAGCCCAAGTATGGATGGATCTCCACTCCACGCCAGTCCAGCAGAGGGTAAGAGGAGGAAGGACAACTACGAGGGAGTTCCTACTTCCTACGAGGTGGCAGGCGTGCTTATGTGGAAGGAGGCTGGACGCGCGAGCGCGGGCTAAGAGGACGGCGGAGGCGCTGGCGAAGAGGACGACGGTGTGAGATGCGTTGAGAGTTGAGACCATCGGGGTGCCGAGAGCAAGCAGGGGTACAGGTGGCCCGAGCCGGGCTGGGCTGGGCTGGGCCGATGATTTCTCGCCGACCGTGGTGCCTGAGCCGTGAAGGCTAGCCACTGCCTCAGCTTCGAGGTTTTCAATAGCTGGTTAATTTCCTATTTTCTCCTCTTAGCCGATTTTTTGGCCGTAATGCACTGTTTTCATCGTATTAGCGAAATTGGTTCACATCGTGCTGGATTCGCAGAATCGGAGTCTGGACCATACAATCATCGTCTGGACAACTATTGGACTAAAATGTACCTACGTCCACACTGTTTCTGTCATTACTAGCAGCAACTGCACAGGCCACCGTGCGAACGAGGTGGCTACCGTACGACTATCGTGCGGACAACCCTCCTCCGAATATCTGTCGTCTCGTCACTACTATCCTCATTTGCCCACAGTACTGTGCTTCGACAACGTCTCCAGAATTTTCGGCACCAACACAGTGACTCCTCTTCGCTTGGCTATAAATATTGAACTATCGCAGTCACTTATCGCTCATCTCAATTGTATTTTCGTTGTCGTTCTCGCGCTCATCACTGAGAACTTAGAGAACGCAACATAATTAATTTTTTTGAGATTAAAGTTCGAAGCAGTCATTACGATCGTTGGAGTTTTGATTGTTTCCCCTGAAGTGAAGGTCATTCTTTGTCGGATGTCATTGTCGTTATTACCGTAGTCGTGGTTAATCAATCTTAATCAACTACTCGCAATTAATGCAACTTGTATTCTGAAGCAAGTCGGTCATAGTAATTTAGTCGTAATTTTTTTTTACTGTTCATAATATAGTTGTAGGTACCGTATCGTAATTTATTAGTGCATGATACTTTGTGGTGATTAATCAGTCGTAATAAATGAGACTTTGTTATTTTCAGTACGAATTAGTTAGTGGGTTGAAAATGAGTGAAAATTAAATAGTTGTAATTAATTAGTTGTAATTAGTTTAGTGATAATCAGTCTGGCATATTAAATTAGTGAAAATTAACTACTCGTAATTAATTTAGTGACAATTAATCAGTCGTAATTAGTTTATTGGCAATTAGCTTGGTATAACTAATTTAGTGCAAATTAGTTAGTCGTAATTAATTTGGTGGTAATGAACCTGTGGTAATTAACATATCGTGTTACTTTGAGTCGTGGTTTAATAGTGGTAAGTACAATAGTAATGAATTACTCGCAATTTAATTACATGTATGTAATCGATCACTTGCATGCAGTTTGTTGTCATTGTTTGTGCGGTGGGTAATTAGTGAGGACTAGATTACTTGTAATTATGCACTATTAATTAGTTCAGTCGTATTAAATTTGTTGTTACTATGTACCATGTTTGTTATATCGCATATCGTAGATCGGGTTGTTGTGGCTTTATGTAATTTTGAACAGGCAAGACTTGGTACTGTTTTATTGCAATAGTCTCGTACGGGCCGAACTCGATGGGTTAGACCTGTCGAGATGCCAGTACAAGGTGGTCCGAGCGGAGGGGCTTGATGTGATGAATATTCACGAGCTTCGAAGCTGCATCTGGAGGGGGTTTGTCACAGAGGCAATGACGAAGAAACTTGTGATCGAGAGGATCACCTGCACGAATGTCATGTGGAGCTGGTCAAGGTGAATGGAAGCGTAGCATGGAGACAGTACATGTAGATTGCCTCCCAGCCCGAGGCGACCATTTATGGGAGGCCGATGTGCTATCTCGGAGGGAAGACTCACGCACAATTTTGTGCAAAATGAGAGGGCGAAATTGTGGTGATCGACCCGCATTAACTGCCACGAGTTTCTACCTGCGTCCTGCATGTATTGTAAGGACAGCCCGTGTGGCACTATCGTACCCACGAAATCTGAGTTCCATAGAGCCCAGAAGATATCATCATCATGCAACGACTCGAATTCGTTGTGAAAAGTGAGTAGCACCTCGTCAATCTGTCCTTCGCCCAGTGTAGCTACGCAGCAGTCCACCAGTAGCCTATAGTGGGCCTGCCTATTGGGTCATGCAACTTGGGGTACGGGTGCACTGCTCTCTTGATGGAGGGCCGCCCAACAGGGAAGTGCTCCTAACTCCACAGTTGTAGGAGCGCGTAGCAAGAAGTAAGGCTGGGTTTGACACCGGTGTCGCACCTCCAAGCCTCACACAACCCCCCGGTATGTGACGCAAGGACGGATGATCCCCAGCTGTACTGAGGCATCTCCCTAGCCTCCGCGTCAGCCAAAGACTCGGCAACGCGGACGAAGCTGAGGTACACCCAATCGCCCTGTGTGGTTGGAAACAGGACCCAACCAAAAAGCTGAAGAAGGTAAGCAACAAGGTGAATCCTAACAACCTCATCGGGTGCATCCTGTGGGCATTGACTGGAATGCCTATGCCAAGTCCGGGGGACGCCACGTGCACGCTCTGGGACAAGTATGACATATCGATGCTCCAGCTTGTCCTCCCAGTCCGCCGGCGGATGGCTTGGAACAAGTGGTTCTCCCCGAATTGGGAGACCAGTCAAGAACGAGACGTCCTACAGAGTGACTGTCATCTCACCCAACCAAAAGTGGAAGGTGTGCATCTCGGACCTCCATCTGTCGACATGTGCCGACAGTAGACTACCGTCTAGGGTGAACTGGCATCGGACGGAGAGTAGCCTCGCAAGAGGCAACAAGCCCATGTCCCGGATGATTGGGACATAGCGAGTATCCAACTCCCAGTAATCTCTCCCCAGTCAAAGCTGCAGGGGTGGAGGACCATCCGTGTCACCGGTGATCCACAACTTGCTGCATCGGTGGTTCTCATCATAGAAGGGTTTCAGAAGCTCCGGTAGAGACATGACTTGCAGTAGATGGAATAGACATAATATTAGTGAAAAGATTGATAATGACAATAAAATACTACAAATTAAAAAATTATGACCAAATGAAGATAATAAATTAATGTACACTAATTTACTAGTACAAAATTAAATATGATTATTTAAACGTGACTAAATTACTTATGATTAAATTAAATAGGGCCAACTGATTACCGTAAATGAACTTGTGTTACAAACTGATAATTTAATTATTCACGACTAAATTAATTACGATGAACTCGAACCGCCAGAGTCTTTGACGTACTCGAACCAGCACCCGCAGCCACCCCGGACGAGGCCAGGGACCACACGTGGGGTACGCCCCAAGAGGGGCACGAGTAGATGTATCAGCCATGTTATGTAAATATTAATTTTTGTACGACTTACATTATGCTAGTCTCATGTTTGGGTACTATTTATTCTTGTTGTTTGCACAGGTAACCGTGTGAGAGAGTCAGCATCGCGACACTCAACACCAACATAGTTTTAGCCTTTTCGTAAGTGAAATGACCACCCCCTCATTCCCAAGTCATTTTCTTCAAAGATTTCTTTCGGTACTCTGAAATAAATCGGTTTAGGAAATGGACAATTGTATTAGAAAATAACACTTCAATATTTCTATTATTGCACTACCGAAGAGGGCTATTTTTGTTGTCGCACAGCCGAAGGAGGTTGTTTTTGTTATTGTGCCGCCGAATGGTGCTATTTTCAATATTGCACCACCGAGGGGGCTATTTTTTTATTGCGCCGATGAAATCGCATTCTAAATATATCAGGTCGGGCCGAAATTGCTAAATCGTTCTCTACTTCATGTTTTCTTACCTTTTCGAAAATTATCATTTGCGCAGACACTTAAAGATATACTAAAATTATAAATTTAATTTAGTTTAAAAAATGAGCTCATGTGGCCATTTGAATTGGCGACAAGGATCCTGTCGCCAATTCAAATGACAACCGAAGTATTTCCATGGCAATAAAGTCTTTGTCGCCATTTTAATCGACAACAAGATCATATCTCCATCGTGGCAATAGGGTCAGCCTATTGCTAGTTGAAATGGTAACATAGGACCATTTTTGTAAAAAAACAACAACAACAACATGACTATTTATTTTTTAATTATTTATTACAATAATATTATTTTTTTTAAAAAAAAATCTTCTCCTCACCAATTCCTAAAAATAAAACAAATGTCATGATGAATCGCCAAGCAAATCCCCTCTTTTTTTTCCTGTTGTGCAGGATCTTTCCTCTTCGGATGTGGTTTTATCCCAGATGAGTCTTTTGGTTCATAGATTGAGCCATCTCCTCCTACCTTCGTTGGGGCGGCCGTCTATGTCATCCTATCCAATGAAGGTACAAAGCTTACCTTAAATTCCAATTCGCCTTCTATCTACTCAGTCCCTACAAAAGATCTACCGAAGACGAGTATGTAGGCCACCAAATCCAGCATCAACAAGGAACCCGACCAACTGTTTCTCCGCCAGTTCACTCTACAACCTCCAGCTTCAATAAGAACAAGGTAGACCCTTCTTCACGGTGAACCACCTCCTAAAGTAGTCCGCCATCCATCCATGGATTTGTCACTCGTCATCGTTGAACATCGACTTGGCCGCCACCGACCCCATGCGTCCAGACTTTAACAACAATCCCAACCGTGTGTCACCTCTGAGAAAAGAGTCAATGGCAATCATACGATTTTTCTTTATTTATCTGCCCCTATTGTCCTAAATGTAACTTGTAATCTCTTTTACATTATTGGAAACATAGTTTAGGGCCTATTCCACCTTAAAAAATGGAGTTTCCAAAAGAGGGCGCTATCATGGCCTGAAGGGCTTCTGATTGCCTGCCTATGTCGAATTGGATTGGATGAAAATGCAAATGATGCAATCAATTTGAACACTATAGCAGCTATTGTAGTAGATTCCCTCTAGCAAATTTGTTGATGTGATGTTTTTTACTTTAGCTATCAATTCCATATAACAAATTTGTTGATGTAGCGTTTTTACTGTGATTTTGTTAATATAGCGTTTTACTGTAGCAATCAATCATGTACGCCGATTCTCTTATAGGAGGGATGAACAGTAGCAAACACAACATCGGGTGTACGCGCCAGCCGCTGTACCCCTGGAACTAGGGGTGTTCCTTCGGCATTTTTGGTTCCGTAAATACGGTATTGTTAATTTGATAAATACGGTGTTTTTAAAATTATAGTTCGGTTTCAATAAATTTTATTTTTTTGATATAATATCGGTAAATACTATATTTATCAAAACTGATGCGAATTACGAACGACATAAAAGATCTAGCACCCACCACCCAGCAGCACTCTGCAGTCTGCACATAGCGACAGCACTATGTGATACTGTGAGGTGGATGGGCCATCCGTACACCATCAGAAAGTCCATCAGCCGAAATGCCAATGCCATCCGCAGGATGTTCAACGCTCTGTGAGACTGTCAGGTGGATGTCTAGCGAGTCCAACGCCACACACTCGATTTGATGCGCAGGACGTTCAAACCATAGCCTAATGGGCTCTGTGACTGTCAGGTGGATGGGCTGAGCGCGAGCGCCCGAGGCCCCGATCCAGAGCTACACGCGTACAAAACATGTTACAGATTTTGTTTTTTTTTTGGTTCTTTCGGTTTTCAGCCGATTTTTACCGAAAAAACCAAAATCCTAGATACCAGATTTCTGAATCTCGTACCGAATACCAGTCAAATCAAGTTGACTAGTACGGTTCGGTATTTTTGGTACAATTTTTTTTATACGGTACAAAAATGAACAGCCCTACTTGGAACCCCCTGCTACTGCTTCCTCCGTCTAGTCCTGTCCATGGACGAAGCACCGGCTATTAGCGGTGCAAGCAAGATGGAAGGAGTGAGCACTAGAAGCAGCCATGGAAGAGTCAAAGTTGTGAAGAAGAAGATGGAAGCCTGAAGCTTTGAAGAAGAAGAAGGAAGCCGGAAGGATATTTGGGTCGTTTGGGCCATATTCCTCCCAAAATCCAATGTCATATGGACCATTTAACCCAACTCATAAACTCAATCCCCATTCCCTACTCCCTGGATATGAAATCCCTAATTCTATCCTCAGTCCTCGCAGCACAGAGCTCACTCCCTTCGGCGATTGGGACGCGCGCTGCCAACAGCGACAACGGGGTGAGGCGGCGAGTGGCTTGCGGCTAGTAGAGGCGCGAGCAAGCGAGCCGCAAGCGGCCTTCAGGGGTTTGGCCTGCGGCTGGTGGAGGCGATGGGGGCACGCACGCCGGGGTGGGCGGTCTTGTGGCCGGCATGACGGTGGGGATATGGAGCGCGGCGCGGCGATCGTGAGGGTTGGAGCACAGGTCGCTGCCTACTTGCCTAGGCAGTTGGGGCCGGTCCGAGGATGAGCCAACAAGGGCCAAGGGGCGAGCGCCAAGCGACTGAGCTGCGACCGGCAGAGGCGCGGCGTGGTCGGGTGCTGGGGCATGTGTGGCCAGCGGTAGTACCAAGGTAGACAGCACTCGGGCCTCGGCAGTGAGCCAATGATGGCAGGTTAATGGACCGAGGCTCACTTCGAATGTTAAAAACTTGGAAATTGGTATTATGAGATGTTATCTACTTGTCTAGTGTAGTTACATGTACTTAATACTCATGGATTATATACAATTGTTGTAGATTTATAAAAGATGGAAAAAAGAACTTTGCATAGTTATTTCTCCAACAATCAAAATACAACTATTCCTTGAACCAATGAGAGCATAACTCAACCAAAGAAGCCTTGGATTGATTTTAATCCGGATAACACCACTGCCGATCCAGCATGTCACATACCAATTGAAAATTATCCCAATGAAATTAGAGATCAAGTGAGAAGGGCATATTTGTTGAAGGGTCCAACTCGACCAATCGGTCATATTTTTCCAAAGAAAATGATAGATTGTTGGAGATCCTTTCAAGAATCATGGTTCAACAAATTTAATTGGTTGGAATATAGCGTGTCAAAGGATGCCTCCTTTTGTTTATATTGATGCCTTTTCAAGCTCTGTCACATCCTCATTATTTCAACAATGATGCATTCACAAAAGTTGGGTTTGTTAATTGGAAGAATGCTTTGAAAAGTTTGAATAACCATGTTGGTGGACCTAGTAATACCCATATATTTTGTAGGCAAGCATGTGAGGATTTCAATAATCAAATATTAAGTGTGTCATGTAAATTAGATGCTCGTGGTAAGGTAGACGAAATTGTATATAAAATTTGCCTAACTGCTTCTCTAGATTGTGCAAAATTTCTCTTAATGCAAGGTGAATCTTTTCGTGGACACGATGAATCTGCTACTTCCATTATCAAAGGAAATTTGAAGGAGTTGGTGGAGTGGTATAAAGATAAGAAGGAAGAAGTGAATAAGGCATTTGATGTAGCTCCTAGGCATTGTACCATGACTTCTCCATGGATTCAAAAAGACCTTGCAAAAGCTTGTGCAGAAGAGGCCACTCAGGTAATTATGTGTGAGATTGGAGATAAGAATTTTTCCAGTGCTTATTGATGAATCTTGAGAAATTTTTTAGTGATTTTGACTGAAAAGCATCGTGAAGTCTTATTGCAAAAGGTGGAGAATGGCTTGATTCCTAGTGGAACGAGGTTGCATCAGGAAACTAGCCTAGCTAGACCTGGAGATACTAGATGGGGCTCACATCACAAAACCTTGCTCTGTTTGTATGAAATGTGGAAGACGATAGAGAAGGTATTAGAAATTGTAAGTGATGATAGTCGTCAACCATCTAATTCTAGTGTAGCATATGGTTTGATAAGAAAAATGAAAAGCTTTGGATTTATGTTCATCTTGCATTTGATGTTAGACTTGTTGGACATTACAAATGAATTATCACATGAATTCCAGAGGAAAGATCTAGACATTGTTTATGCCATGGGTTTGATTATAGATGTGAAGCAGAACTTACAATACATGAGGGATAATGGGTGGGGGTCATTGTTCGAGCGAGCAAAAAGCTTCTGTGAAGCAAATTGCATCATTGTTCCAGATATGGATGAAAGCACCCCAATATGGGTCGAATGGCATGTCGAGGCCGTACAGTGACTAAAGATCATTTTTATAGACTTGACATCTTCTATGCGGTTATCGATGCTACTAAGTCAGAGATAAATCATCGCTTCAATGAAGTTTCTACAGAGTTACTAATATGTATGTCTTATGTTGATCCAAGGAACTCATTCTCCAAGTTTGATGTGGACAAGCTTATGCGACTTACTGATATTTATGCTGATAATTTTACCATAGGTGGCCGTATATTGCTAAGAAATCAGCTTCGAAACTACATTCTCAATGTTAGGAGAAGTGCATAATTACGTGGATGTTGTGACCTTACAATACTCACCGAAAAGATGGTTGAAACTGGAAAAGACAAAACCTTCCCGTTAGTCTATCATCTCATTAAGCTAACATTGATTCTTCCTATGGCACTGACATAGGTTGAAAGAATCTTTCCGGCAATGAAAATTATCAAGACAGACTTGTGCAACAAAGTCTCCGATGAATGACTCAATGACTTGATGATGTGCTACAGTGAGAGAAAGATATTCAAAAGCATTGATGATAAAACAATCATGGATCGTTTTCCACAAATAAAATCTCATAGAATGGACTTGCCTCCTGCTCCTAGTCATAGCTAGCGGTTTTGCGGTATGTTACATTTCATTTAAATGTTTGTAATTAGTTATAATTTTATATCCGTCTCACTAATTTAGCTACTTTTGTTCTACAGATTGCTACTCGCATGTATTTATGGGCATTCAGACCGTTATGTTCATTAGTCATGTACTACCTTCCATGTATTTTACATTCTTATTTGTCTATTGTTTATTTATGTATGAATTTGGATTGCAATAGACATTCAAATATATGTCTGGTACGGTTTTATCATAAGACCGTTCTTCCACGAGCACCCCCTGTATTTTTATCATGCGTACGCCACTAGGGATGAGATGAGAGGTAAGGCACGTCACTTTGGTCCCTAATCTCCGCCTGGTCTGGTGGGAGGCATGAGCTTTGGGAGGAAGAGTTGGAGCAAAGCTAGATGGGCAAGTAAAGGAAGGGGTGTTGCTGGTGTGGTGAAACTTTTCTAGGAAAGATGACATCAATAAAATTCATATTTTGCCTTTTATTTTATAAGTTTATTCGAGGCTCACAAATATTTATTCAATATAAGCCTAGTATAAAGGATACAAGACTCGCCGCATATGCCAGAAGCACCCTAGAAAATACAAAGATTACATATCGATGCACGTGGCGCAACAGATTAAGTGTCAACCTTACAAGCACACGTCTTCGTTTCACACCAGCGGCGCTAAAGACAAAGAAGACTGACGCACGACCACAAGGACACCCTGGAGCCACTGTGATGCTTGTACGCTTATGCCTGGATAGAAACCCTCCTGACGATGGCTTTGATCTTTGCACTTGAGGTTGAAGATGGTTGAGGCGCACATTTGTTGGACACTTCGCTCGGTGCAATCCTTGGTTGAAGATTACTGGTGATGTTGTCGGCGGCTTGGGTGGCCATGTTCGAGAGGAGAATGGTTGGGATATGCATGAGAAGAGGAGATCTAGAACGGGGAAATCTTTGGCGAAGCGCGCCCCATGGATCTCCCGATAGTTAGAGATGGTGGCAACTATTCTGATGGACACAAGTATGGCGGCGAGCACAACAAGGAGCCGTAGACGCCGGAGGCGGACCGTAGCCCTAGAAGAGCTGCCCATATGGCAACTACAAAACAAGATAAAAATGAGGAACACTTGCCGAGACGGACCCTCTCCCTCTCTAAAAGGGAGGACTGAGAGGAAAGAGAACATCTTTTCTTCGGTTGCAGGTTGCGTATAAGCTACGTCGCCAGGGGAAAATTAATCATGCTTCATGGTATTGTCTTGCAACTAATAAATAATTATGTATTTTCATAACTACTTGACACGCCGACTGGGCTGGATTAGATTGGGAGGTAAATACTGCTCATTTATTGCTTTCCTTTCTCCCGTCGATCCGGCCTTCGAACCGGCGATTGCCCCCAGCGCTGTCCGGATTGCATGGTTTGATTTCCTTCCAAAAGAAGCAGAGCTCCGATTCGTCGAGTTGGTTTCATCTGCTTCCTTTCCCTTCTGTTGCCTTCCTCATCCGACGATTTCTTGATCTCGATTCCGTAGTTATCCTCTCCGGTTGCTGAATCTGTATAACACCTCCTCTTCTTGATGCTACTGCGGACCTTCCTGAGCTCGTGCGACCGCCGGGACAGGCTGGCGGCGCTGCTCGAGCTTGGGGCGGCGGATGATGCGTGTGGGTTCAAGGAGGCGCATGCAGCGGGGGAGGTGGAGGAGCTGGTTACCCCTCAAGGGAGCCCGTGTCGCATCGAAAACTAGCAAATTCTGGTGGTTAATAACTTCATTCTCAAAACAATTGCGTGGATACATACCATTATCTGTCAGGGATCAGTGCGATGCACAACTTTCTCAAGCAGCAGAGAGAATTGCAAATATTCTTGGTAACTCAGGAAGCAAGATAGCAATTCGTTTGTTAGATTGTTTTCCCGTCACAATGTCCATGCAGCTAGCAACACCAAATACATTGCCCTAGGAAACAAGAAGCATTATTCAAGTTCCTGCAAGCACTATTCAGATTCCTTCATGTGGGAGACAGTACGTGCACTCGCATCCCTCGGGCTTACAATCGCCTACCGCGTTGGCGGCGATGGTGTGTTGACAATATGTAAGGCACCCTGGTTGGACGCATGGGCCTGGGTTGATGGTAGAATGGCAGTCTAATTGGGGGGTTAGTGAGCCACCATCTGCCACCACCTTTGTCGTCACATCTATGGATCAGAAAAATAAAGACAAGGTGTCAGAAAACTATGGAGAATATGTTACCTGAAACTATCTTCTACCGTACTTGTCATACAAAATACAATAGATAGAGAAGTACCTGAGCAGTGAACCGCAAGGGCAAGGGTGAGTAGCACCATGTAGAATGCCCTCATCCTATCCTAGGTTGTTGCAAAGGTGTCCAAAGCTACGGCTGGTTGTGTGCCCTCGGAAGAGCTGATTTGGCATGGGTTTTATAGCGGATATGCGTGCTAATCATTTCTGGAAACCTCCGTAATCAAGGAGGCATTTTTGGTAACCTCGATGAGCGATAAGGATATGCGGCACCCGGTTAGCAGAAGATTGAAACCAACTTTAATTGTTGGGTTTGCATGATATGTCTCCAATTATTTCAGCGCTTATCTGGAGTTTTGGCAGGCCTATTCCGGGTAGCAGCCCGTGGAAACTGGAAACGGTCGAGGTCTCAAATAAGCTCCCTGGTCCCTTAGCAGGCTTGCACTGTTGAACATCGGCCGCCGCCCAAGTTCCCTGGAAACGGGCTGCTTGTATGCATTTCTCCCTCTGTCCAATAATATTTTTCTTTAGTATTACTCAGTCTGCCATTTACCACATTTTCTTCTTACATTTTGAGTTAGTATGAACTTTTATAGATGGATATGTATACATGTATAATTACCTTCAAAGGTAACCCTCATTATTCTAGTGGTCGTAAGCTATTCTACGACCACTCTATATGGTCGTGGATCATCCTACTACCACTTCACGGTCGTTAGTTCTTCTACGACCACATACTGATCGTAAATTCTACTACGATCACATCATGGTCGTAAGATTTATTATGACCAGGTTATTTACGACCACCCTATATGATGCCGATCTTCCGAAAGGTACTGATAAGTCGATTGTGGAGAAC
The DNA here is from genome assembly GCA_036346395.1 of Hsuehochloa calcarea. NCBI lineage: Eukaryota > Viridiplantae > Streptophyta > Magnoliopsida > Poales > Poaceae > Hsuehochloa > Hsuehochloa calcarea. The sequence continues at coordinate 35,011,015 of CM070606.1, forward strand.
CCGACGTTGATGATCCGAAGGCTCCGACCAGAACAGATCAAACCTCCTGCAATCACTACATCACTGCTCCGATGGTTATCAACCGTGCTGAACGCGGTTGACCTCGCCAAGAAGGCTATCTCCTGCATGCGAATCGAGAACACAAGAAAGAAAGTAGAAGATGCAATCTGATATTGTATTGCGAATATAGATGAAGCACACAATGTGGGGTTCCTCAACCGAACGTGCGGCGAGGCTGCTAAGCAGAATAATATCAAAGAAAAACCCACGTTAAACTATGACGGCTACTGTATATATATAGGGGGACGTGAGGAGGTCGACCTAGGGTTGTGTAGCCGCAGGAAGAGGCGTACACAACCTGGACTCCGGCCTCGACACGCTTACAAGACCGTATTAGGCCAAAATGGTAACGCGACACCTTATTCACTATTCAGGCCGCGTATCTCTGGTCGAAGACTTGGTCGTAGGACTGGTCCTGGGGTGGTCTTGAGGAGTCCATGTTATCTCTGGTCGTAAGCCTTCTTGAAGTGGTCGTAGACCCTACAAAACTGGTTGTAGACCTTCTTGAAGTAGTCGTAGACCCTGCGAAACTGGTTGTAGACCTTCTTGCACTGGTCGTAGTCCTAGATTCCTAAGTACAAGTAAATCATCTCCGTTAGGCAGCATCATAGAGTTCTCAAATAATACACTCAGCCCTAAAAATGAATTTACCTGATAAATAAGTTGATGAGCACGTGCTCGAGTAATTGGACCTTGCACATGAGGAGTGTTCGTATCAGTAGAAGTTATGTCCTCATCACTATAGTTGATAAAAACCACAAACATGTGAACCTAATAGACTAGGGACCTCATACATTGTGTGTAATTACACGTAGTAGCAAATATGTGTTGTTATTCCCTGATATAATTGCACGTATTAATCTCTATCTCTGGCATAACCACAAGGTGAATGTGTGGTGTTGTCTCTTTGACAATAACTACCATCAACGTGTGCAATTCATCAACCGTTGAGGCGCCTATTGCCATAGACAATTGCCACCCCCTCAAACGTTATATAAAGGATAACCCCGGCGGACAGAAAAAAGACAACGAGCGAGACAAGCAACAAAACAAACATAAGTCATTAGTCTTAGCCTTCGGTGACTTCTCTCTTGTTGTAAGCACAATCAATACAAGAACACATGATTAGGGTTATTAGTCTCGAGCAAGGATGCCCACCTTTTAGCATTCATTTCATAATTTCGATATTAAAACATCAACTGTACAGTCTACAATATCCAACTTTGGTCATTACTTTTTATATCAATATATTAGTAAAAAAATTACAATATTATTATATTATGAAAATATTTATCACGATAAATCTAATGATACAATTATCACGTGACCAATCTAAATATTCTTCATATATTACTACTCAAAATTAGATAAATTTGATTGTACACATTCTAAAAGAGTGCGTCTTTTCTTGGTTAACTACATTACATTGCACTATTTTTACACCTCATGTCTTGAGGCAAACATGAAGATTTGAGGTTTGGTATCCTGTTCGAAGGATAAGGATACAATTAAAGGAGCATCTGATTGGAATATATGGTTGTAACTCGTAAGAATAGCTCGAGTTCGATCGACTACTCAAGCTCGAATCCAGCCGAGATCAGCCCATCCTTGAGCTCAAGCTTAATCGAGATCAGCTTGAGCTTGCTCGTTTATGTTCGAGTGTGCACATATTTATCATGTTTACTAATATACATCAATTCTAAGTCAATTCGAGTCAAGCTTAAGCTTATTTGAGCCTATGTGATATACTAAAACTTGTATGTATGAGTTATCGACCCAACCGAACCTATTCGAGCTTTGATTCCGCCGAACCCACCTGAGCTTGCTCAACCTCACCACGTTGGCACTCCTAACACCCACATTGTTTGGAGGCTGCACAGCCTATAAGCTAGAGTCTACAGGTGCCTCTTAAGCATAGCATAATTTTAGTAGAATATTCGTTGTGAGCTCTGAGGGTAACGATCTGTACATAACCCTTTATATTTGCCCTAGAATAATCACTAATAAATTTTAGTATGTTTGGTTAATAGTTATAGTACTTGCGGTTTATTAATATAATTTAAAACTAATTTGTTACGTGCGATTTGTGGATGGACCGAAATTAGATGTACGTTGAGAATCGTGTAAGTGAAGAGTACATTAATGGTGTGTTTGCTTTTAGAAGAGCCGTCGAGCAAGATATGTTGAAGAAGGGGATAAAATTTATGGTCCATGCATTGATTGCGGTAATCTGAAACTGTTTGACAACCTGGCGCAGATCGAAGCTCACTTGATTCGAAGGGGTTTCAAAAAAGGGTATACATGTTGGGTCAGTCACGGTGAAGAGCAGATCATACAGGAAGTTAATAATAACGACATGTAGGACCGTAAAGGCGACTAGGGGGGTGAATAGGCGCTTTCTCAACTTTCTCGTCTAAATCAAATACAACACGAACTTTACTCCTTTAGCTATGAAAGCTAAGAAGATCAGTAAGCGCACATTGGAAACCTTGTGTTGGATTTGATAAACCCCTCAACCACACGACACAAATGGAGAAAAGAACTCATTACAGGCCAATCGGTATCGGCGTCGACCGGCTACCACGAGCGGTCGACCGAAATAATCAATCGTGATCGGACCGGCTACTAGCTGGCGGTCGGACCGGTGGATATCAGTTCGACCCGGCAGTACTAGCGGTCTGAAAACGCGGGCGATCGGACCGCCGTTGCACAACCGGTCAGACCGGTTCAGTCCAGTACTGAAAATCAAGTCCAACTCCAAAACGAAATTTGATCCAACTTTTGATTCAACCAATGAAACTTGACCAAATTTCGAGCACACCTCCCTAATGATATTAGAGACCTATTTCTAGCGACGATCCTTCAGATCCACTCCGCAGAATCGATCTCTCAAGGTTTTACAAAAGAAGTGCACAAACCCTAGAAATATGAAAAACTTGATTCAAGACTTGCTTGTGGGGGTTTGATGATCTAGATGACTCTAAGAGTATTCCCACACATCAAAGCAAGATAACATAGGCCAAGAGACCAAGCATAAACCTTTGAATCAAGGAAGCACCAAAATCATCCAAAAGAGAGAAGAACACAAAGGGAACAATTGATCTTTCAATTAAGCATCACAAGATTGTTTGATCACACTAGATGCTTACAAAGCCTCTCCAACAAGGAGGACAAGAGCTCACACAAGGAGCACACTTCAAACCCTAGCTTCTCCTCTCCTCTCCTCCAAACCCTAGAAAAATAGAAGAAGGGGCCAAATGAATGCTTAAGAGGGTTTTCCATCTCCCCCCTTTCTATTTATACTAGAGATCTAGGGTTTCACTTTTGGGACCCAATTACACATGGGACCCACACACACATAACTATTGAAGCAAACGCCTGCTTCACCACATGTAGGTTGATCAGCGGTTCTCATCACGTCGCCAAGCCTCTCTTGTCCGAATCCCATCGGAACCTCCTATAGACTCGCACCGATATCCGCCCCACCTGATCCAACCAGCTGTACCGAACTACCCGTTCGATCCATCTTGCCCATTCTGCACCATGCTTGTGTCACACGACCTCACCCGGTATCCATGATCGCTTACGGACCTCGGCTCCAAGCGTAGTCCCGATCCACCTCACCGTTGACGTCGTTGACCTGCAAGCCACCTGCACAGCAATAGACAAACAAACCGTTTCCGGGAACAAGTTCTTCACAACTTGACCCACGTTAGCTCCGCAATGCAATATACAACAATAAAGCATTGAACTCCATACATAAAACACATTCAAATCAACTCAATGCAAACTTGGCTAACCTCCAAGTCATCGGCGGTCTGACCGCCCCACAAGGCCGGTCCGACCGATTTCAGGCCGGTCCGACCGATCCCACAACGGCGGTCGGACCGCCCGAAAGGACTTAGCCAAATTTCCAGCGTGAAAATCCGAAACCTTCTGGAATTTTCAACTCAATAGAACTTTTGACTGGGAGCTCCAAAAATGACGTGACCACATCTAGGAGACTCCCCTCACTTGCCTACACAACCTATTTTTGGCTCAGCTCCAAAAACCATTTTTCAATTTACCGGTCGGACCGGCCACCATGGCCGGTCGGACCTCTCCACGGGCGGTCTGACCGCCCGACACAACCGATCGGACACCGTGGTGCGACGAATTTTGAAGCAAACCCGAAAACGCGAGATTTTGCAAACCAACAACGCCATTGCCAATTGACTCATCATCCTGAGATCGTGCACATATCCTCACGATATCCACACGACATCACCGAGGAAGTCAACGATATGCCGAATGTGGACTGTGCTTTTGATGAGGATAGGTCGCATGATGACAATCTAGATCAGATGCTACGCGATGCAGATGGGAACTACAGTGAGAGAGTTTTGTAAATTCGAGGGCTTAATGGAGGACTCGGGGAAACCTTTGTTCCCTGGCTGCAAGCCGAAATACACAAGGTTGTCAACCGTGCTTGAACTGCTGAAATTGAAGGCAGGCAATGGTTGGTCCGATAAGAGTTTCACGGCGTTGTTAGGTCTCCTAGCGGACATCCTTCTGGAGGGAAACATGTTGCCCAGCACCACCTACCAAGTCAAGAAGGTTCTTTGTCCATTAGGAATGGAAGTAGAAAGAATACATGCATGTCTGAACGATTGTATCCTCTACCGTAAAGAGTATGCAGACCTGCATTATTGTCCCGTGTGTAAAGCATCCCGATACAAGTGTAAGAATACTGCTAAGGAGAAGCAAGGACCTCCTACTAATATATTGTGGTATATGCCTGTGATCCCACATTTGAAGCGCTTATTTGCGGATCGAAAGGAGGCAAGATTGATGCGTTGGCACTCAGAGGAGCGTAAGAAGGATGGAAATCTAAGACACCCTGCTGATTCCGCCCAGTGGATAAACTTCGATCAGAGCTTCGAAGAGTTTGGTGCAGAATCGAGGAACATAAAATTAGGGTTGAGTACAGATGGAATGAATCCTTTCGGTAACATGAGCAGACGACATAGCACCTGGCCCGTGAATCTATATATTTACAACCTTCCTCCTTGGCTGTGTATGAAGCGGAAATACATTTTGATGTCACTACTTATCCAAGGGCCGAAGCAACCTGAGAACGATATTGATGTGTACCTAGCACCGTTGCTGGAAGATCTTGTGACACTGTGGAATGAAGGGGTACAAGTATGGGATGCGTACAAACGAGAGAACTTCACTTTACGCGTCATGTTGTTCTGCACCATCAATGATTTTTTTGCCCTTGGTAACCTGTCAAGGTTCAGTACAAAAAGAGTCAAAGCATGTCCGCACTGCTTAGATGGTTCCGAGAGTGTATGGCTGAATAACTCGCACAAAACTATGTATATGTGTTACCGTAGGTTCCTTCCCAGGATTCACCCATACCGCAAGATGAAGAAATAATTCGACAGAAATAAAGAGGACGGTTCAGCTCCAAGGGCTTTTAGAGGGAAAGAGGTCTATGATATGGTTAAGGATATCGATCTTGTGCTTGGGAAGGGACGTAAATTAAGGACCCGTCAGAAAAACATCACAGGCGATTCTATTACGTCTGTGATGACTTCTCACAAAAACCCTAAACAACATATCACAGACGGTTCGTTTATTGAATCGTCTATGATAACTTATCACAGATGGTTCCATAGTAGAACCGTCTGTGATATTCTTTTATTTAAGAGGAATCGATAGGGTTTGAGCACCCTTTACTCGTCACTCTCCTTACTCTCGCCCCTTCACCTCCCCTGCGACCAAAGCATCCTCCCCGACACCGACCTGCTACTCCCCCGCCTCCCCGACGCCGACGCCCCTGGTACTCCCGGCCTCCCCGACCCCGACGTCCCTGCTGTACTCCCCGCCTCCCCGACGCCCCTTCTCCGCGACCTCGATGCCCCCGACGCTCCTTCTCCCCGACCTCGACCTCCCCAGCATCCGAAGCATCCTCCCCCAAGGTTAGACTTTAAGTTGCGTAAGTATGAGTGTATGACAGTAGATCCATTGTATTAGGTTGGTGGTAAGATGTTGAATATTGTAGATGAGTATATATATACATTTGATTAGCAAGCCAGTTAGCATGGATTAGCTTAGGTAAGTTGAGGGCTAGTGGGGATTGTTAGTAAGTGGTTTACAGAGTAAATTGCAAAGACAGGTTTGGTTAGAAATTTCCAGTAGGTTGTCATCATCTAGTGAGCAAAGTCAGGGATAATTGATTCAGTTCATAAGTTAGGCAATACAGGCACAGGCAAATAGAGGTATAGCTAGTAGTTAGCGATTAGATTAGTTAATAGATAATTGAAAATAGCTAGAATTTAGGCAAATTAGAGGTCAATTATGAATATCTTGATCTGTTCTGTAGTGAAAATAATTAGAGATTTGAGCTTTACTATAGTCTTTTTGTGTATACTTTGATCTGTTATGTGTGCTATAATAACCTACTGCCATTGTTCTATTAATTTTATTCTGTCATTTGTGTGGTTATTCATTGCTCCCACGTAGCAACTTTAGAGTTTTCAATTTTTATTTTGTTAGAAAGTAGGAATAAAATGTGCTCAACGTTAGACTTTAAGTTGTGTAAACCTACTACTGCTGTTCAAGGGTGCTTGTTAATAAATATGCTAACAGAGCATATTTATAAGAAAATACCTCAATTTTTTTAAAAATGTTACATATATTTGATGTTGTTTGCTGAGTAAGACTTCTTTGTCAAGTGCAATGCATGGCATTATAAGTAGTCAAAATTGTTTTTTTGTATTATGTTTGTATCTTTCTTTAAATATTATGGATATCAACTTGCAATCCATGAAATTTTAGTTCATTGCGTATGTAACTTATATAGATAGCAAGTAAGCGAGATGGCAGAGGCACCTTCTTCGCCGTCGTCATCGACGTTGTCAAATGCGTTTAGATCTCCGATCAAAGTGGTACGTAAACGAGATGGTAGAGGAATATCAAAATTGCCCGCTGGCCGAATGACTATCACAGAGGTCAGTGACGTTGGGATCCCTCTGAGCCCCAAGAAAGCAGCGGCGAGATTCCGGACCATCTGCGGGGTACTTGGAAGGGAACGGGTCCCCATCACCACACCAAGCTAAAAGTCTCTGACGGATGTAGAGAGAGGCCAGCTGTGGACTGAAATTTCAGGCTCGTTCGTGATCGTAGAAGTAGACCAGGCACGCGTGCAACGACAGTCGTTGCTCGCGATGGGACACATGTGGAGGACCTTCAAGAGCACGTTTGTCACAAAGTACGTGAACACGGGTCGAACGCCCTTCACAAATTATCATTTCTTATCGCGGGATATATGGGACACCTTTATGCGGATGAAGACGACGACCAAATTACAACAGCAAAGTGCGGCGCACAAGTCTCTCCAGGCACAAAACACTCACCCCCACAAACTCGGCACCGCTAGGTACGCTAGTAGAACCACGCAATGGTACATGACAATTTCATGACCATCCTGCTCGAGATTCGCCCAAACGAAGACATCAGAACACTAAGGAGTGCCATGTACACTTTTATCCAATGGTCTAAGAAGGATATCGCCCTGGACCCTGCAATGTCGCAATCTCGACGCGATTATGCCTCTCCAACAGGACCCTCAATGACTCCACCTCTTCCTTCACTTCAGAAGGCCGCCTCATCAGTTCCCGTGGAGAAGACAGTGATGGAACAAGAAAAGCGTGTCATAGTATCGGTTCCTGAGTCGTCCCATGGGAAGACGTGCTACAGGCAACTTGTTAAGGCCAAATCAAAATCGAAGAATATTAAGGCCCGGGAAATACTCCCTCGGAAGTCCATTGGCCCCGACACAGTGCTAGCAAGCGCTGGAGTAGCTCGTCAGTCTTTGCATGTCTGGTACATATTGAAATAATCGTGAGATACATGAAGGGGCATTTCTTCCATGAGCTAGGCCACTTCGTCGTGGGCTTCGACAACTTATTCGACCTATTCAACCTCGCTGCCCTCGACACCCCACTTCTACGATGCTGGACACTGTAAGTGTGTACAATAAAGTTCTACACTCACGTAATACCGATAAATATCACAACTCATTGCTTATGTACAGATACATGATGAAACATGTCCATCGATGGAACCAATCGGTGGGTTTCCTCAACCCACACGTCATCTCTGAGCAAACCATCAACGAAGACGCATTGAGAGACCATGTGAGAGGTCCTCCATTGTGAGTGATGAGTATTTGACAACTTGTTGAATAGGTTGAGAGTTGAGTCTCTCTGTTTGTATCTTGTTTCGTCTTTGAAGCAGGATAATCGGAACTACCGTGTATGTAGCGGAAGTTAGATAATCGAACTCTGGCGTTGAAAGAGGAACTTCCGATTAATCGGGAATTGTGTTCGGTTGAAGTAATCGGAACTTCCGCACTGGGTCGCGGTTTGTCCGATAATCTTGGCGTGAGTATTCCTCACGAGACAAAAATCGGAATTGAAAATCTGGGAGTGTGGTCGTTACGATAATCGGAAGTTCCGCAATGGTAGCGCGAACTTCCGATAATCTGACAAGTGCGGATGTTCGAAATCGGAACTTCCGCAATGGTAAATCTTGAGAACTTCGATTGTGTCGAATCGCGCGTAGAAGTATAATTTGTGATTTTGAGTTTGTATGAGTTTGAGTCTTGTACAAATGTTGATGCTATGATATTGTGCAATGCTATGTGATGTGTTTTTGTCTGTGTTGACTGCAGGACATCGAGACGAAGTCGTGGCGAGACACGAGGTGACTGGACTAGGCGCAGCCGGCGTTGAGGTCAGAATGGTCGGGATGCGTTGAAGACGGCGTGAATCTTGAGGTGGTTGCGAGTCAAGGACAGCAAGGCGTACGGGAGGCTTCCAGAAGGTGCGCAAGGGGCGAAACGGTCTTTTCGCAAAGCGGCACAAGTGGAGGCGGTTCCGTTCGGGTGTAGCGGGCTTAATGGGTTGGAGGCCCATTAGCCAAGGGCTATAAATAGAGGTGAACCCCTGGTGTTAGGGTTAGACCTTTGAGAGAGAAAATTAGGGTTAGCTTTACCAAAAGGGTTTGTTTTGCTTTTTGAGAGTTTGTTGAGTTGGAGAGGATGAACTGAAAACCCTTTGTAATCATTCCTCTGTGTTTCCTCTGTAATCTCTTGATTTCTATCAATGAAACTCTGAGGTTTTGATTACTTGTTTATGCCTCTCTTTATTCCCTTTCTGTTCATGTTGAATATCTAGGGTTTTGGTGTATCTTTTGATTCGTCTTATGAAATAGCATGAAACTTGATATCTAGAGTTGTTTTGATATTGCTAATATATCCTCAAAGTTTCATGAGCTAAGAATCTGAGAATCTTGTCTATTGTGGTTTTTGGTCTTTCTTGCCCCTTCTTCAAGAAATCCGTTTTTGCTTTGATTAATGAATCTTTGTTTGCGATTCTTCTCCATGAGGTCAAGATGTTGTTTAGGATGATGTCCTGTGAAACTTGACCTGAGAAGAGCATTCAAGATTTAGTATTTTGGATTTTTGGGAAAAACCCGAGCGCACTGTTCTTCGGTCAGGACAATCGGAACTTCCGATTGTCCACGGTGGAACTACCGCTAGCGGAACTTCCGATGAACCGGAACTACCGCGATCTTGGAACTATCACGGTAGAATCGAGCTTCCGATTTCGACGAAACGATCGAAGTTTGTTTTCGTTCTCTGATTTTGCTTCACTCTTCTTGAGATATCCAGATGGCTTTGTAGGTTTGTTTTAAATACAGTAAAGGGGAGTTCTTAATTTTTAAGGCACCATTCACCCCCCTCTGTTGCCATTTCGGTCCTTCACGCATCCTACGTCGTCAAATACATAACGACGAGATTGCTTGCTCAGGACGACAAAGACTACATAATGGTGTCGTACAACCAAAAGTAAGTGCTTCACTACTTGCTATACAAATTTTATTTGTACTTTATACGCATCACGAACTTTGGTTTATGACTATATCGACATACACGAGTAGGTTCCATTGGATCTTATTAGTCTTTATACCAAAGAGGAACAAGGTAATATACCTTGATTCCCTACTAAACAAAAACCAGGACTTCACCCTTCTGAAAGAAATACTCGACATGTATGCTCATTTCCTCCATACATAACTCTATTATAGTCTTCCTTATTTTAAAATGCTCGAGGATAATTTTTTAGAATCATGCAGGTCATTCATCAACAATGTTGCACAGGCAGGGCTATACAAAAGATCCAGCGCCACACTACAACACAGGACGCGATTTTCGGGACGTGCTACAACATAATAATGCTATATCATACTTCATAATAATGTCTCTCGAACTGACTGTACCTACATATGTAATTCTATTTTTGCAGCGCCGTCAGCAAAAACAAGATCACCTATGTGCATTCTACGTTTGCCATCATATGCAGCAATTGGTTAGTGCTAAGATGAAGGATCCCGAGGTTTGTTAATCCCGCAATAATTATTTCCTAAATATAAATTTAAAAATATATATACTTACTACTTTACTATAGCTAGCGACAGGACATGACTATAGATTTAGATGCACTCGCTATGAAAGAGGTCTCGGAGGCTCGAGGGACGCTATGCGCCTTCATCAAGATGGAGATCGTTAATGCCAACAGAGAGTTTCACTCCGTCAACACTGCTGAACGACCTTTAAAATATTGATTCAATTGTAATTGATCATTTTGAGTAGTTGTAATTCAATTGTAAATCTAGCGACAATATATACTTGAACATAATCTTTTGTAATTGATTTTGAGTTTTAAATGATCACTTTGAGTTGTGTCAGCAATCGATTCATCTGTGTGATGTATCTGATTTCTGCTAGCTTGCTAGTTTTCAGAGGGCATGGCTAGCAATTCCTGAGGCTAGCCGAAAATAAAAATAATAATTAGGTATAAATGAACTATCACAGACGGTTTTTGGTTGGAACCGTCTGTGAAGGGGCACTATCACAGACGGTTTCAACCAACAACCGTCTGTGATACGCGTATATCACAGACGGTTATATTTATAAACTGTTTGTGATATACGCGTATCACAGACGGTTGTTGGTTAAAACCGTTTGTGATAGTGCCCTTTCACAGACGATTTCAACCAAAAACCGTCTATGATGAGCCTTATCATAGACGGTTCAAAAAATGTCTGTGATAGTCAACTGTTATCACAGACATAAAAATTCAGATGGTTTAAAAACCGTATGTGATGATGGTTCGAACCGTCTGTGATGTATTTTTCTGTACTAGTGATCGCTACCACCCCCAACAGATTCTCGCCACCTCCCCCTTTCTTCGCTACTAGCTGAGAGATCGATTCTGATTCTCAATCCATGGTGTCCTGCCGCATGCTGCCCATGCACATCTCTGCCCACTCCTTGGGTTCCCCCTCTTATAAGATCAAGGAGGCCGACTAGAGGGGAGTGAATAGGTGGTTTTTAAAATCTTTTGACTAAAATCAAGTTTTATGAGAAATTGTAAATCAATTTTGTTTTGTTCAATTAAAACATAAATCAACTAGTCTTCACAAAGTGCACTAACAATAAAACTATTGATAATGATAGCAAGCATACAAAGATATGTAAGCGATTTAATTTTAGGAATGTAAATTGCATAAAATAAATCACAAGAGAGCAAACAACAATGACATAAGAACATTTTACCGTGGTGTTCGGAGACTTGCCGGTCTCCCCTAATACACGTTGAGATAAGCCCAAACGAATTGGACCGGCTCCACGAATGAAGCCAAAAACCTCAATTTCACTACTGGTAAATCTTTTCTCGCTCCAAGTAGGTGAGCTCCAACCTTCACAACACGTCGAGCCTCTTCACAATCTTCTTTGAAGAAATCACCGAATACGACGCCTTCACACCGTCTAGGTGTCGGCAAACACCAAGAGTAATAAGTCAAGCCCATTGCATGACTCTCACCACATGCAACGAATACACAAGCTCAAGTGGATACGAAATCCACCTCTAGATACAACACATGCAACTAAAGATCTCTCTCCTTGCTCACAAGGTGCAACACATGCACAACTGAAAGGAGAACCTCACACTAGCTCAAGATAATGAAATAGAGTGCCAAGAGATGTCTCATAACCGGCCAAGGAGGGTATTTATAGTCCACACTATAAAACTAGCCGTTTGAGATGAAATTCAGCAAAAACCAGTATTTACAGTAATACCGTTGTACAAACCCGGTATTACCATTTTTACTATTCAACAGTTGGAAAGGGTGCATTAACTACTCAAAAACTTGTTGTTAAAGATTTTAGTGCAGTAATACCGCATTAAAAAGCTGGTCTTACCGTTTTGCGGTCATACCGCATCTAAGGGCAGTATTACCGCAGTCAATTTTCACCACATATAAACTCGAAAAAAATGTCATAACTTTTGACTCCGATGTCGGAATTGAGTGATCTTGGACTTTATAGAAAGCTTATTCATAGGGCTACACGACTCACCTATTTGATTGATCTCAAACATATTTGATCAAATTAATAAGCACAACTCCAAAGAGCCAACACATGGCCTAAGTCCAAAGAAAAAGCAACAAACAATCATAGACCATGCTAAGGAAAATGCATGTGTTCCAACAAGTTGCAAAACACATTTGCCAACTTTTGGAATCATACCACAAGGAAAAAGGTACATGGACTTTCACCATTTGCAAAACACATTTGCAAACTTAAGTCACATGCTACAAGGGTTGAATGCATGAGCATCGGCTATATGCAAAACACATTCGCAAATAATAGCTCCATGCATAGATGAGCTAGAGCAAACATAATGAGCTATCAACACATGACTAACTCAAACTACTAGTTAAGACCCTCTTAATAGTATGACAACCTATACTAGCAATCTAGTCTTCCAACCAAACACCAAAACCGGTAAAGACTAGGAACACATCCTTAGCCCTAGCTAGTCATACCTTTGCCTTGCATTGTCTTGAAGCTTGATGGCGCTCAACACTTCAAGTCTCTTTATTTGACAATCATCAACACATGATGATTTCTTCAGTTCGGGATCTTGACTTGAACATCATCAACACATGATGATTTCTCCATCCAGACTTCCATGCATCAACACATGATGCATTCCTTCACTTGACCTCCATCAACACATGATGGGTCTTCTCTTGTCTTGATAATCAACCCATGATCATCTCTTCTTGATAAGCATCAACTCATGATGCATCAAATACACAAGCTCTTGACTTGATGATCAACTCATGATCATCCCAAGTCTTCATCATCCTGGAACATAACCTATATATCCAACTCATGGAAAATGTTAGTTCCACAATGTGATCATCATTAATTACCACACCATACCATTAACTCATAATGGTGGGACAAGATACCTCAATCTTTCCCTCTTTGGTAATTGATGATAACCACTTAAATTCTCATAAATTTAATGAAGATAAATGAGAGAACAATTGAGTATATATAAACTACACAAGTTATATATATACTCTAACATGAGTATACAAGAACTACACAAGTTCTATATACTCATAACATGAGTATATCTGAACTACACAAGTTTTGTATACTCAAAGGTTTTGTTTCAACGTTAAGATCCCAAATATATGTGGAGAATGGAACATGGATCAATACTAATGAAACTACAAAGTATAGGATAAAACTCCCCCTAAATGTGTGCATACACAAATGTGTAATAAGATCATATGCACATATTCAAGTTTAACTTAAGGTTGAGTTCAATCCTATATTCTGGATCCGAGAAATGCAACATTATATAAATTGAGATGTCGATTGCATACCTCGTTGTGTTTCACCTTTATATCCAAATGAGACTACACAAAGATAATACTTGATAAAAGAGTTAGTCTCATATTTGGATTTGTCATTAATCACCAAAACAATCCATTAACTCATAATGGCGGGTCTAGATCTTTCAATCTCCCCCTTTTTGGTGATTGATGACAAATCCATTATCAATAACAACATTTGGATATTCATAGACATAAGAAAAGAATTTTAAACTAATGAACTATGTCTATGCATCATATGAGGTGAAACATAAAGCATTGAACAAAATGCATATGAACACATTTTCCCTTTTACACATCTAATGCATCTATTTTCCCTCTTTGGCATGTCTAAACACATCAAACATCCAAATGAGTATTGATTAACATTCTCCCCCTTTTGGCATAAATCACCCAAAAAAAAACAAGATACACCTTAGCCAAAAGGAACATTTGCAAATAGATACCACTCGCAAAAACAATGAGGTTGGTCACAAAAAGTATGAATTGAACTTATATGACCAAAGGAGATTTTGTTCTCAAGATATGAGAGGAGAACCAAAGATAGGTTATAAACCTATTGATCATAATATTTTCCCCTTTTAAATCAGAATATTGAGAACCACTTGAAATGATTCGACTTGAAATGATATTTGAAATACATTCAAATAATCTCCTTCTTTGAAGTCTTCTCAAGAACATTTTCAAATTCCAAAACGAGAAGATCAAAGATGGTCAATCTTGAAAATATGTGAAACAAGCTCGAAAAATATGAAATTAATCATGGAGCTAGTGCTGGCATATACACACAATTTTCATTTTGGGAGGCAACCAAATGTCAACCAATTTAAAGATATGAAAATCACAGTTTCATAAAGCTGAAAAATTCAGGATTTTCAGATTTTGACAATTCATTTGAGCCTAAAAAGACAGCTGAGAAAATGGGTAAAATGGTTCCAATAAATTTGAGAAATTTTTCAACATAGAACCACTATAGAGGATCAAATTTCATTATTATAGCTTCCTCTAATTGTGAACCCATTTAAAGATACAAAATTCACAAATCTGCTCAAAACCATGCACAAATCTGAAATTTCAGCTTTTGAGCAAAGAGAGAAAAAGTCAAAACTTTTTCAATTCAAGTCGAAATACCTTCAAATTTGGCAGAAATAAACTTTAGACTCTGAGAAACTTATCCAAGAAGAAATTTCGAAAAGGAGTCTCCAATCAAAAGATATGCCAATTTAAGCTTTGAAGGTAAGATTTTAGTTTAAAGAGAAGAAAAGTCAATACTTTTACAAATGAAGTCCAAATTCTTTGAAAAGTTCTAGATTTTAACTTTGGACTATTTAGAGTGTTTTCCAACAAGAATTTTTGAAAAAGGACTTTTCTTTCAAAAGATATGGCAAAATGCGCATTGAAGGTATATAAAGAGAGCAATTTTGCCTTTAAGATCCAAAATGCAAGCTAATTTGGATTTCATGGAGTTTTTCACTTTGTTAGCTTTGTATGAGTTATAAATACTATTTCAAGCCAAGATACACGAAGAAATCCGGCTCAAATAGCAAAACTCACTATATGCAAGAATAGGTCATTTTGGGTCAAAGCGAGTTTTTCGGTGAATTTCAAATGAGTATAGATTTTCAACAGTTGGTCTTTTGTAAAAACTTTGAACTTGAGAAATGTTTGAAATGACCAACCCTATGAGTTTGGTATTGAAAACTTTTTCAAAAACTCAATAGATTTTGATTTAAGGAAATATGTCATTTAATTCAAAATCAAGATCATATAAGATCCTTTTGAGGCCAAATTTTCTATTTTGTTTCCAAAGTAGGAATTTTTACTTCAAAAGCATCTGAAAACATTTGAAATACATTTTTAAATACTTTTGTGTAGTTTTTCACAAGATTGACCGTTTTGAGCAAAAAAAAGCCACTTGTAAAAAATATTTGGACTTTCGAATGGAAGGCTTGATTTTGAAAAGCTAATCTTGCATATGATTTATAATGTCACTCCAAGAATATCAAATGAAGCAAATGAGAATGAAACACATTCATTCACAAGATCCAATAAATCATTTTAGGCAAGTAAAATAGTTTTCTCAAATTACATAAATTTTGTAACACCAAAATCTTTTAAGAAATTTTTCACAAAGAAAAACTCCCCCTTACACAAAGGGTCCCTCTTGGCATTCCTTTCTTCTCATTTGACATACAAATGATTTTCTTATTTTCTTGTCATCTTCTCCTTTGTCATCGTTTTAGCATATGCCCATCCGATTTTATACAACTTGTAAAAGATACCACAAAACGGAGAGAGCTTTAGATAAAAGAAGATTTTGATCGGCAAGGATGAATAGAGGATACCACTTTAACGAATAAGATGATATTACTTGAAAAGATAAATCGCATGCCGAGATCAAGATGATCAAAATAAGCTATCACTTTTGAAAGAATTCCACTTGAGAGATGCAATTGCATTTGAAATCAAGGAAAAGTAGTAGTGGATAGCTAGCAATGATATCAAGGATCAACTTGACCAAAGAAAGCGACCACAAAAGATTTAGAATTGAAATGGAATGAAATGACTGACTTGTCGAAACAATCGGAAGTTCCGCCAACTAATGTGCGGAAGTTAGGACATCGAAGTTCAGAACACAGAGTGCCTAGAGTTCCGATTATCCTGACACTTCAAGGATTGATCTTGGGATTTGAAGAAAAGAAGGAATTGTTGTATTTTACTCCAAATCTTTGCATAATCAATCAAATAAACATCTTTGGAGCATTTCCAACTTATATAGCCCATAAAAATAAAATTTAAAATAGTTTTTATAAATTAAGCTTTTGGTTTTCGGCAAAGAAACATATTTCCATGAACTTTCATCAAAAGATCCAAATTGAGCAAATGATGAATTTTAAAGCATCCAATTGCATGTATGAGTCATAAATATCATTATGAACCTTTTCATATGAATAGTTTTGGTTCATATGGAAAAACTCACTTAAGTGCTAGAAAGTGACCACTTAGGTCAAAGTAGGATTTTGGACGAATTTCAAAATCAAATAACTTTTTCTAGGTTGGTCTTTTGGAAATTCTTTGAATACCAAAAATGTTTAGAATAACCAACTCTAGGTTTTTTATTTTGACAAGATTTTCAAATTCCTTTTAGAATAGATTTTACACAAAAATCTAGTTTATGTCAAAAACAAGATACTATAATGTAGGATTTTGGCTAGAAATGCATTTTTACTTAAAATAGGTTTTTCTAAAGCCAAAACCTTTGGTAAATCTTTGAAAAGCATTTGTATACCTTTTGCAACTAGTTTTTCAAAGAATTACTAATAATTATGAAATTTTGACTTTTGGCTAAAAGGCTTATTTTTGAAAAACAATACTAGCACTTAATTTATTTGGGCATATTTAGGGATGTGATATACATGGCTATGATTTAGCACTCCCCCTTAATGTGCCACACCAACTTGCTCAAGATATGAATAATGAACATTGAGAACATAGAGCAAGAACACCCCTTTTTAATAAGATTTTCATGAAATGCAACCTACACAAGGTATAAAGGGGCTAGATACTTCAATGTAAATACTTGTTACCGAGATGGCATTGGTTCTTGATGTGAAACGATTATCCTCAAGCTTGGCTCCAATTTGATATATGATGACATCCATCTTTATATGAATAAGCCAAGTCTCAATGCCTCTCCAAGTACCTATTAAGCATTTAAGCGCATTTTGGTACCCAAAACTAGGTTGGGTCCACGAATGTTAGTCACAATAGATTTGGGCACCCAAATGGCCCTAGCATTAGTTTTATGTGTACTAACTATTCTAGCAAACACATTGCCATTAATATCCTTCCTAAGCAAATATTGATCATTGTAAATAATGGGCTTAGGAGTGATACCTTTGGGACAATCCTTACTCATATGTCCCTTTTCCCGGCAATTGTAGCAAGTTCGAAGTTTGTATTCGTCTTTTACCTTCTTTACTTGCTCCTTGCCGGTTTGCCTCTTCTTTGATGACAATTGCTTGTCATTCACTTTGTTAGGACACACCGAGGCGAAGTGGCCCTTTCCTTTGCATCCATGGCACTTGATATTCTTCGTGTGCCTTGCGTTGTGCCTTGTCTTGCTTGTCTCCTTTTTCTTAGGAGTGAAGCCAATTCCACTCTTATCTTGCAAGCGTCTTTGCTTGCTCAATATATCGTCAAGAGTGGCCTTCCCTTTTAGGCCTCTTTCCAAGTCATTCTTCAATTTGTTGACTTGGACCTTGAGCTCATTGTTTTCCTCTACAATGTTAGTATTGCAAGATATGGAGGAAATAGTAGCATCTATTTTGGAGCAACAAGGCATATCAATTAAATCCTCACATGAGGTGGATACATTAGCCTTAGATGAAATGCAAGATGTAGGAACTACGCATGGCATATCATCTAATAACTTGCATGTAATGCCTATATCCACCTTGGACTTATTAAGATCCTTGAGAAGGAGAGTCTCATGAGCTTCTTTTAGCTCTTCATAAGAATCCTTGAGAGAAAGAAATTCTTTCTTCAAGACTTTGAATTTTGACTTCTCCTTGCCAAGATATTCATTTAAGTCTTCTAACATTTCCATCAACTCATCATAGGTGGGTTCTTCATTTTCGTTTACCTCATTATTACCTTTAGCCATGAAGCATTGAGTTGATGTGGAGGGAGTTGAGGAGTCCTCATTTTCGTTGTCGGAGCTTGAAGTTGAGCATTCTTCTTCCGACATCCATTCTTGTGTGCAATCGTCACTAGTGGAAGTGGACAATTCATATTGATCTTGAATATATGTCCACATTTCATGAGCGTTCTTGAGATTGCATACCTTGTCAAATATATCTACGCTCAAAGCACTAAATAAGGCGTTAGTAGCTTGAGCGTCAAGATGTAAGCATTTCTCTTCCTCAATGGTTGGAGCAAAGTGATCCAATGGACGAGAAAAGCCTACATCTACAATCCGCCATATTTTTGGACTCATGGCCCTAAAATAACAAGACATGCGGATTTTCCAATGTGCATAATTTGTGCCATCAAATATAGGGGCTTCACCTAGGTGCACTAAATCTCTAGTTGCCATCCTTTACTCTCTAGACGGTTAAGTCTAATAAATGAGAGACCAAGCTCTGATACCACTTGTAAGATCGAGGTGGCCGACTAGAGGGGGGTGAATAGGCGGTTTTAAAAACTTTATCGGGCTAAACCAATATATAAATGCGGAAGCTAATAGCCAAAAGGTTTTGCACAATTAAAACCTAAAACAACTAGGCTCAACTAAGTGCACCGACAATATGAACACAATACAATATGAGCAATCATACAAGATATGTAAGCAATTAAAGCAAGAATGTAAATAGCTCAAAGTAAAGCACAAGTAAAAACAAGATGACACGATTATGTTTCTGTGGTGTTCGGAGACTTGCCGGTCTCCCTAATCCACGTTGAGGTAAGCCCAACCCGCGTTGGACCGGCTCCTCAAATGAGCACACACCTCCGAGGTAAGTCCAACACTTGGACCGGTTCCAAACCGAACCAACACCTCGCTCCACTATGGTTGCTCTTCCTCCACTCCGGAGATGGCGAGCACCAAACCACTCACAACCGTCGGGCCTTCTCACAAGCTTCTTGAGAAGGTCACCGAGCACGACGCCTCCACGCCGTCTAGGTGTCGGCAAACACCAAGAGTAACAAATCCGAACTTTCACTTGAACTAATCAAGTGTCAGCGCTCACGTGGATACACAATCCACTACCTAAGGCAACACATGCACTTAGGGTTTGCTCTCTAATCTCACCAAGTGCAACACATGCACAAAGAGAATAGAGACTTGCTCTTAGCTCAAAGAATGAGTGTATCACTTAACAATGGCACCAAGAACCTCCCACAACCGCCAAGGTGGCTATATATAGCCCACACACAAAAACTAGCCGTTGGGAGACAAACCCTGAAAAATCGAAATCGGAAGTTCCGCCGTACAAAGGCGGAACTACTGCAGAGAGAGAAAAGGCACATAGCGGCTATATCAGACGAGAAACTAGCCGTTTGATTTTTAGTCCGGAACTCACGCCAACTAAATATCGGAAGTTAGATTCTTGAAGTTCCGCTCAACACATAGCGGAACTACCGCACATTGAATTTTGGCTAAGTCCCAAAATGGTGCTTCTCTGGAAAAACCAACCGCGGTTTTGAGCATCCGATAAATCGGAAGTTCCGCTCAATACACTCGGAACTTCCGCACTTGGAGAATCGGCTAAGTCCCTAAACCGCCTCTCTGGAAAAATCAAGCGCGGAAAATCGGACCGTCCGGTGCGGAACTTCCGCCGTTAAGCCGGAACTTCGATTTTCTGATGTAAATCGAAATGGCTTTTCAACAACTTCAATTGCAAAACACATTTGCTAATTGACAAGCCATGCCGACAAGGGTCACAAGCAAGATTCCCAACAAGTTGCAAAACACATTTGCCAACTTTTGGAATCATACCACAAGGAAAAAGGTACATGGACTTTCACCATTTGCAAAGCGCATTTGCAAACTTAAGTCACATGCTACAAGGGTTGAATGCATGAGCATCGGCTATTTGCAAAACACATTCGCAAATAATAGCTCCATGCATAGATGAGCTAGAGCAAACATAATGAGCTATCAACACATGACTAACTCAAACTACTAGTTAAGACCCCTCTTAATAGTACGGCAACCTATACTAGCAATCCGGTCTTCCAACCAAACACCAAGACCGGTAAAGACTAGGAACACATCCTTAGCCCTAGCTAGTCATACCTTTGCCTTGCATTGTCTTGAAGCTTGATGACGCACATCAACACTTCAAGTCCGGGTCTTTAACTTTGACAATCATCAACACATGATGATTTCTTCACTTCGGGATCTTGACTTGAACATCATCAACACATGATGATTTCTCCATCCCGAGTCTTCACATGCATCAACACATGATGCATTCCTTCACTTGACCTCCATCAACACATGATGGGTCTTCTCTTGTCTTGATAATCAACCCATGATCATCTCTTCTTGATAAGCATCAACTCATGATGCATCAAATACACCAAGCTCTTGACTTGATGATCAACTCATGATCATCCCAAGTCTTCATCATCCTGGAACATAACCTATATATCCAACTCATGGAAAATGTTAGTTCCACAATGTGATCATCATTAATTACCACACCATACCATTAACTCATAATGGTGGGACAAGATACCTCAATCTTTCCCTCTTTGGTAATTGATGATAACCACTTAAATTCTCATAAATTTAATGAAGATAAATGAGAGAACAATTGAGTATATATAAACTACACAAGTTATATATATACTCTAACATGAGTATACAAGAACTACACAAGTTCTATATACTCATAACATGAGTATATACGAACTACACAAGTTTTGTATACTCAAAGGTTTTGTTTCAACGTTAAGATCCCAAATATATGTGGAGAATGGAACATGGATCAATACTAATGAAACTACAAAGTATAGGATAAAACTCCCCCTAAATGTGTGCATACACAAATGTGTAATAAGATCATATGCACATATTCAAGTTTAACTTAAGGTTGAGTTCAATCCTATATTCTGGATCCGAGAAATGCAACATTATATAAATTGAGATGTCGATTGCATACCTCGTTGTGTTTCACCTTTATATCCAAATGAGACTACACAAAGATAATACTTGATAAAAGAGTTAGTCTCATATTTGGATTTGTCATTAATCACCAAAACAATCCATTAACTCATAATGGCGGGTCTAGATCTTTCACCTTTCACAGACGATTTCAACCAAAAACCGTCTATGATGAGCCTTATCATAGACGGTTCAAAAAACGTCTGTGATAATCAACTGTTATCACAGACATAAAAATTCAGATGGTTTAAAAACCGTATGTGATGATGGTTCGAACCGTCTGTGATGTATTTTTCTGTACTAGTGATCGCTACCACCCCCAACAGATTCTCGCCACCTCCCCCTTTCTTCGCTACTAGCTGAGAGATCGATTCTGATTCTCAATCCATGGTGTCCTGCCGCATGCTGCCCATGCACATCTCTGCCCACTCCTTGGGTTCCCCCTCTTATAAGATTAAGGAGGCCGACTAGAGGGGAGTGAATAGGTGGTTTTTAAAATCTTTTGACTAAAATCAAGTTTTATGAGAAATTGTAAATCAATTTTGTTTTGTTCAATTAAAACATAAATCAACTAGTCTTCACAAAGTGCACTAACAATAAAACTATTGATAATGATAGCAAGCATACAAAGATATGTACGCGATTTAATTTTAGGAATGTAAATTGCATAAAATAAATCACAAGAGAGCAAACAACAATGACATAAGAACATTTTACCGTGGTGTTCGGAGACTTGCCGGTCTCCCCTAATACACGTTGAGATAAGCCCAAACGAATTGGACCGGCTCCACGAATGAAGCCAAAAACCTCAATTTCACTACTGGTAAATCTTTTCTCGCTCCGAGTAGGTGAGCTCCAACCTTCACAACACGTCGAGCCTCTTCACAATCTTCTTTGAAGAAATAACCGAATACGACGCCTTCACACTGTCTAGGTGTCGGCAAACACCAAGAGTAATAAGTCAAGCCCATTGCATGACTCTCACCACATGCAACGAATACACAAGCTCAAGTGGATCTGAAATCCACCTCTAGATACAACACATGCAACTAAAGATCTCTCCTTGCTCACAAGGTGCAACACATGCACAACGAAAGGAGAACCTCACACTAGCTCAAGATAATGAAATAGAGTGCCAAGAGATGTCTCATAACCGGCCAAGGAGGGTATTTATAGTCCACACTATAAAACTAGCCGTTTGAGATGAAATTCAGCAAAAACGATATTCTGATGTATCTGGTTGTACAAACCCGGTATTACCATTTTTACTATTCAACAGTTGGAAAGGGTGCATTAACTACTCAAAAACTTGTTGTTAAAGATTTTAGTGCAGTAATACCGCATTAAAAAGCTGGTCTTACCGTTTTGCGGTCATACCGCATCTAAGGGCAGTATTACCGCAGTCAATTTTCACCACATATAAACTCGAAAAAAATGTCATAACTTTTGACTCCGATGTCGGAATTGAGTGATCTTGGACTTTATAGAAAGCTTATTCATAGGGCTACACGAATCACCTATTTGATTGATCTCAAACATATTTGATCAAATTAATAAGCACAACTCCAAAGAGCCAACACATGGCCTAAGTCCAAAGAAAAAGCAACAAACAATCATAGACCATGCTAAGGAAAAATGCATGTGTTCCAACAATTTACAAAACACATTTGCAAAATTAGATCATGCCACAACGAGTTGGTACATGGAATTCAACCATTTGTAAAACACATTTACAAAGTATAGTCACATGCTACAAGGATTAGATGCATAAGCCTTAGCTATATGCAAAACACATTCGCAAATAATAACATCATATCACGGAGAGCTAGAGCAAGCGGGATGGAGCTATTAATATATGATGAGACACAAGCTACTAAACAAGACCCCTCTTAATAGTATGACAACCTATACTAGCAATCTAGTCTTTCAACCAAACACTAAAACCGGTAAAAGAGTAGGAACACATTCTTATCCCTAGCTAGTTATACTTTTGCCTTGAGCATCCTCTTGAAGCTTGATGACGCACATCTTTATTTCAAGTTCGGGTCATTGTCTTGATATGCATCAACCCATGATGCATCCTTCACGTTCCTTCCATCAACACATGATGGGTCTTCTCTTGACTTGATGATCAACTCATGATCATCTCCTCTTCGGGATCTTGATGTGCATCAACACATGATGTCATCCAAAGTCTCCATCATCATGGAACATGGCCTATTCATCCAACTCATGGAAAATATTAGTCCACAATGCGACTATCATTAATTACCAAAATATAGCTATTACTGTCAGGTGTGGTACTACCGCCAACTATAAATCGGTATTATCGCACAATGGTAATACCGCTCAACTAGAACGGTACTACCGATTTTCGAAGGATAAAAAACACAAGAAAAAACACGCTCTCTCGAAAAATCGCACCGCCATGTATTAAGAATTGCGGTCATACCAATTTCAAGTTTCAAGAAAACTTCCAACAACATGCTCTCTAGAGAATACATACCGCCATGTAGATTCCGGTATTACCGACCTGCGGTAATGTCGCTTATCACTTGCGGTCATATCGATTTTTGAATAGTTTTTCAGATGCAAGAACAAATGCAATGCATGACTTCTAGTTAATCAAGATGGCACATAAATAATCATTCAAGCTACTAGCCATGATCCCTCTATTGTCTTTGCATTGTCATTTCCATGTTATTCATAATCTGGGACTAAGCTTTTAAAACATCTTAGCACACACATTAGTCTCATAGCACAATTGCAAATAATTGAATATAAAGCAATGTGAGTATATATGAACTACACAAGTTTTATATACTTAAAGAATATGTTTCAAAGTAGAGATACCCAATATATGTGAATAAAAACAATATGGATCAATACTAATAAAACCACAAAACATAGAGTGGACTCCACTTAAATGTGTCAATACACGAATGTGTAATAAAAATATATGCACATATTCAAGTTAAACTTTTGTGGAGTTCAACCTATATTTTGGATTCGGGGAATGCAGCAAGATATAAGAATATGATGTCGAATGCATACCTTCATAATTTTCACATTTTCTTCCAAATGAGACTAAATAATATAATAGTCAACAAACATGTTAGTCTCACATATATTTGTCATTAATCACCAAAACTATACTAATGGAGCTTGAACTTACAATCTCCCCCTTTTTTGTGATTGATGAAAAATCCATCATTAATAACAACATTTGGATATAAATTAACATAGGATAGGAATTTAAACTATTGAACTATATCCATGCATGTCACTAAGCAATTTAAAGCTTCAAGCATTATGCATATGAGAATGACATACTTGTGCATACGATGTATATAGGAGGCTATGTATGTGAATGAGATGCTCCTCCTCAAGATATGTAATATCCTTATTATATTTAAGAGAGAAAAGTGTATTAGAAAAGGCACCACCTAGGCTTGTCATTCTTCTGCTCAGGGCGCTTACCTTAGCCTTGATCAAGATATTGTTTGGAACTTCGTGGTTCCTTGTCGCTTACGGCCAAGACCTCCTTATAACTGTTGGCTTGATGTTTTTAGCCCTTCACCTTGTTCTTGTATTTCTTGGTCTTTTTGTCCTTCTTGCTTCCTCCGCCTGCTTCTTGAGATTTAAAGCGATGTACTCTGTAATTCTTCTGCTGCGGACTCCCTGTTTGAAGGCTCTGATAACAGATGAGTCAGAAACCTCGGGAATTGAATTTCAAACCTGACTGAAGCATCTGATGAATTGACGTAAGGTCTCGTGGCCATTTTGTCTCATCCTGTGTAGGTCGTCCTCCTTTTCAGTGCGATTGTAAGTACCCTGGAAGTTAGCCAGCAGAAGGTCACAAAGGTGTTGCCATGAGTAGATCAACTCGAGTGGTTGGTTTAGCAACCACAATCGAGCGGACCCTTTAAGCACAGTCGGAAGGTAATTCTCCATGACGTGCTCTCCTCCTCTTGCTGCCCAGACAGCGGTCGTGTAGATTTGGAGGAACTCGATGGAATTCTGAAACTCATCGAATTTCATCATGTTCACCGGTCGAAACCGCGGCGTCCAGCAAATAGCTCAGAGGTCAGGCGAGAATGCCCTACATCTGGTAATTACTTTGTAATGCCTCTTTTGCAGAAAAGAAGTGTTGTCATCATCAGGTGATCATACACAACGATACAAGATAGTGAATGAACCCGACTTATGATAAGTCTTGATTCTACAAGGGTAATACTCCTCGTATTTCGTTTGCTACTGCAGATTTCTGTGTCGGAGTGGTGAACAATTGCCTCTCCTGAGATCTTGTTTATCTCCAGGCGTTCGAAGAGCCTTTCTCTGGTTAGGAGAACGACATACCCTGTTGTCGCGCCGATCTCCGTACGGTGAGTTGTTCGAACGACTGGAAGCTAATGGAGTCATACTGCTACGACATATGGAATGATGACAATGAGGGTGCTCGAGTCTGGTCATCGCGCTTCGAAGCCTTCGTGCGATCTCTTGCATGAAGAGGTTGTAGCCAGGAGCTCGGGTAAGCTCTCGAGTTGGGTTCTCGAGTAGATCACTAATATGTTGCAGTTCTTGAGCTTCCTCTGACTGATACTGAAAGCGCTCAGGTATATTTCTCTGAGCTGCTATTCTTCTCTGTCGAGTTGTCTCAGGATCATCCATGTCTGATCCTTGAGTTTGCCTCAATGAAGTACGATTATCTTGAGGATTTCTCGCACGCTCATCAGAGTGTTGACCCTGTTCATCACCGAAGGTGTCCTAACCATTGCCATGAGGGGTCACAATGTGTGATCATTGGGGAGTGTTCTCAGTCCTGTCTCTAGGAAAGTGATCATCGCCTGAGGAAGGACGAAGACGTCCCATTGATGGCCTCCACTTGCACTTGAGGCCTCTTCACTTGAGGACTAGTCGAAATACACCGTCTGACGACTTGGAGCAACCCCTCCAGGAATGGAAATTCTGGGTTATAACTGTCTCTGTCCGCAAATGAGCCATGCGATGGGATGATTGAACTCGCAGGAAAAACATATCCGACGCCATCCTCTGTGGGGCTAACAGGAGAGACAGTACCACCAAGTGCTGGTGAAGCTCTAGAATGACGGCTTCCAGGACTTGTCGTGCCAGGTTGGACTGCCTTAGGCAGACTTGAATATTTGGAGGGGGAGATCTCGCCATGTCCTGGGTCTGCCTCAAAGCAGTCCTGATTGTGGTTGGATTGACCCTTGCACTTTAAGGAAGTTGGTTCCTCATTTGGACGTAACGTTGTGGGGGATAAGGATCCCTCCTCAACTCCATTGGTAGTACGGCCTCCTGGAGAATGATCTCCGGGGGCAACATCACCATCGGATGATACAATACTTGGCTCGTAGTCGAAGCCGGTATCCATGTCGATATCTGCGTAATCGACCAAGTCGAAGCAATTCTCCTCGTTCCACTCTCATACCATGGAAGCATTAGAGTTGAGAGAAAATAAAGAAACCCTAATGACTAGAAGATCCCCATGGACGACGCCAGCTGTCGGTGTTTTAGAACCGAACTTACGTAATGATTGTTTGATTCGGGGGGCTCTAAGACTCAAATCACCCAGAGAGAATGACACATGGATTTATACAGTTCAGGTCTTCTCCGGAGAGAATAACAACCTTACTCCTGTGCGGCTATATTGAGTATGTTGGTTACATATCAAGAGAGAGACTGAAATGCAATATCTTGTGCTCCTGATAGTGTCCTTTTTTCTTATTTTTTCTCTTCCTTCTCCTGTCGTCTGGTGATTCCTCCTTTTATAGCGTGCTCGAGGTGGGTGATAATTTCTCCATCCCAAAGGGCGTATCAATGCTTCAGATGATGGCACAGTTTTCAGACATTACTGTTGGAGAAGTCGCCAGGCAGCTATCACTAGGACAGAGAGATTAATCGTGTAATTATTTCAGAGAATATTAGCGTATATTAACTGTTTAGATGCCTTAATCAATTGGGCCTACTTGCATGTAAGCTCGATCGATTATAGGGTGATTGTAACTGGCCTGGTCGTAGAAGGACTTACGACTATGAGGTGATCGTAGAAGAACTTACGATCACGCGCTAGTCATAGAAGAACTTATGACTATAGGGTGGTCGTAGCTAACCTGGTCGTAGAAGAACTTACGACCATAAGGTGATCGTATAAGAACTTACGATCATGATGTAGTCGTAGAAGATCTTACGACTCCAACTTCTCCTTTATAAACATTAAGGGGTATACTCAAGAACCATATAATGACGTCATTATCCATAATAAGGATTACGGATAAATAATTAAATGATGATTTCTAGATCCTCGTCAATTCTTAACAAGTTGTAAAATACAATTGCCAACTTTTAGAATCAATACCACAAGGAATAGGGTACATGGACTTAAACCGAAAAACACATTCGCAAATTAAAATCACATGCTACAAGGATTATGCATCAGCCTCGACTATTTGCAAAACGCATTCGCAAATATTGACAACATGCTCACGAGAGCTAGAGCAAGCATTAAGAGCTATCAACACATGACATACTCAAGCTGCTTGTCGAGACCCCTCTTAATAGTACGATAACATATACCAATAATCCGGTCTCCAACCAAACACCAAGACCGGTAAAAGACCAGTAACACATCCTTAGCCCTAGCTAGTCATATATTTTCCTTGAGCATCCTCTTGAAGCTTGATGACACACATCTCTACTTCAAGTCTGGGTCCTTGACTTGACATGCATCTTTCACTTGACTTCCATCAACACATATGGTTTTCTTCACTTCAAGTTCTTGATTTGGATATGCATCAATCCGTGATGCATTCTTCACGAACCTTCCATCAACACATGATGGATCTTCTCTTGACTTGATGATCAACTCATGATCATCTTTTCTTTGAGATCTTGATGCGCATCAACACATGATGCATCATCTTCTTAAACTTTGACTTAATGACAATTAACTCATGATGTCATTCGAAGTCTCCATCATCATGGAACATAACCTATTTACCCAACTCATAAAAAATGTTAGTCTCATAATGTGATTACCATTAATTACCACAACATATCATTAACTCACAAATGGTGGGTCAAGATACTCCAATCTTTCCCTTTTTGGTAATTGATGACAACCATCACAAGTGGAAGGTGTGTGTCTCGGGCCTCCATCGGTCGGCAAGTACAGACAGTAGACTATTGTCTATGGTGAAATGGCATCCGATGAAGAGGATCCTCACAAGGGGCAACAAGTCCGTGTCCCGGGGGATTGGAAGTTGGATGGTAGACATGATATATGCCCTCTATGAGCATGATCCCTTTTTTTGTTTCAATGTTTTTCCCCTCTGTTAAGAATTATGCATATCTGTTAAAACTAATTAAATACATCATATTAATTTAACAATGACTAATTAATTATGACTAATAAAGTCAAACCAATCGCCACTGTCATTTCCCCATTCCTCCTCACTGACATTTCATTTCTTCACTCCCCAACTACCCTGTCGAACCCATCCTCCTGGCTGCCCATTTATTCTCCCTCCCAGCACAACCATTCAACCACCCTCACTGTCATTTCCATCTCCTCGCTGCCACTTCATCTTCCCCCAAACAGAACAAGTTATGTTGTTCCTTCTCAACATTTACTCAAGTTCATCCAACTTCTCTCCTCACAATCTCAATCAAAAACAGAAAAATTCCCCAATGCATGTCATACTACCGCGATCATCGCCGCACGAGGGACCCATTTTCGCAATTAGTTCATACGTTATGAATCTTTGTTAAAACTAATTAAATACATAACATTAATTTAACCGCAGTTAATTAATTAGACTAATAAAGTCAAACCAATTTTGCTACAAAAATTTCAAAAAGTCTAAAATAAGTACGCCTAGAAAATGATAACTAATAAAGTACGATAATTTTACTACGACTAATTTAGTAACAACGCAATTAATAAAGAATTTAGAAACAAGAAAAAAGTTACCTACTAATATGACTGCAAATGATAGCGGTTAATAACGCTAAACTATCACCGAAATTAAACTCAACAGAAAATCACAGAGCGACCGAGAGAGAGTGAGCGGCCGAGATGGCGAATCTTAATCGCTCACTCGCTACTTATAGGCGCTGCGAGGGAGTTCTTGCATATCTGAATGCATGCATGCGGGCAGGCAAGCTGCAGATAGCGATGGCGACTGATGGGACGGAAAGGTAAATGCGACAACGACCGATGGGACGGAAAGGTAAAGGCAATGGTGACCGATGGATGTAACGGAGAATAAAGACAAAGGCGATGACAACTGACGAATGTGATGGGAGGGAGGTGAAATGTCAGCTGGGGATGAAGGGGCAAAACTGCACGATGACACACGACTTTCCGAGCAAAACTGCACGACCACCGTACAGCGGAGAGAAAACTGCACAATCATTGTGCGTCTAAGGGAAAACCGCACGGTGATCGTGCGACAGAGAGCTATTTTTACAAATACGACGGATCAAGAGTCATTTTTGCAAATACGTACGAGAACATTACCAATACGATCAAAAATTCGCACTATGGATCAGTGCTCCCCTCTTCAAAATATGTATACTCTCTCCTCGTCTCATACCTCGTGTGATTCCTCGGCAAGCACCATCGAATAAGCCAGAATCGCGCATTTTGTTCTAGAAATGAAGTCCAACAAATGAGAAGGAGTATGCCGCAAAGGGGATTGATTACTCTGATAGAATAGAACCAGTCCTTTTGTTTGGCTGGCCGTCCTAGAAAACAGGGGGAAAAGGAACATCCATAAACACCTGCATTTTAAATATACTACTTATATCTTATTTTCCCTTTACTTTACCTCTCATAAATTAAGTTAATATTCAATACCTCTCAGCCGCATGTTAGTAATATTTTGCGTGGTTTTCACTATCTTTGGGCGCTTGGTTCAATGATTTCGTTGCTTGTTTTTATGATTTGAGTGGTTTTGGTGATTGTAATACATGATTGCATTAGCAAATTCAAATGATAAAACTGTGTATTAAAAATACTAAAATCATTCAAATCATTAAATAAATATAAAATTCACTTAAATAAGTACTGAAGTTTTTGGGGAAAAAAAACCACCGGACTAAGTGTGCTACTGGAGACACTAATCTCGGCGCCCTCCCAATGACAGGTAGGCCCCAGGTACTGCCCGGGGATTTTGACTGCCGTCCGGGCCCCACACAGCGCTCGCGGACTCCTCCAACCCACCTTCCAATCCACCTGTGCGGCGTCCTCGGCGCGTCCGCCCGCCGCGCGCCTCCCTGCACCGAGCCCACCGCGCCAAACTACTCACGCACGTTTGTCACATTCGGGAGCCGCAGAGACCGGCCCATGGACCGGGCCCACGGGCGACCACCGGCGACCTTTCTCCCGCGCCGACCTTCGTGTGCCGACGGAGATACAACCGAGGCTTTCGGCGCCGAATCTCCCGTCCACCACCTGCCCCAGCCGATCTGGACCGTCAGTCCCGCGGATCGGCGGCCGGATGCGCCCCCACGTGGCGGAGCGGGCAGCGGCAGCAGCCACTCCGACCCCACCGCGACGCGAGTGGTCAGCACCGTGCACCGGCAACCGGCCGCCTGTTTGAATCCCTCGTGGGTCCCACCACGCAGTAAATTCCTGCATATAAACCCCGAACGACACAGCCCCTACTAATTTTGAACCCTTTGAATGACAGAGTGGTCCCGTAAACGGTGAGACCACCTGTCAGTGAGACTGAAGAATGTGGGCTATACATTGGGAGAGACGTAGGTCGTGGTGCCCGAGGAAATGAGACAATTTAGCTCCTCGCCACCACCAACAGTAAACTGCGAGTCCTCTTCCTCGCTGCGTCGCTCTCTCTCTCTCGTTCCCCAAAGCAGTTTGGGTTTCTCTTCACCGGCGAGGGGAGCCGCCGCCGCCGGCGACCGCCGCGCGTAAGGGAAGAGCCCGTTGGATCCGACCGGACTGGATTAGATTGGATCATCCCGTCGCGGGAGGTAAATGAATACTGCTCATTTATTGCTTTCCTTTCTCCCGTCGATCCGGTCTTCCAATCGGTGATTGCTCCCGGTGCTATCCGGATTGCATTGGATGGATTGATTTCCTTCAAAAAGAAGCAGAGCCCGATTCGTGGAATCGGTCTCTTCCCCCCTCTTTCCCTTTTATTGCCTTCCTTATTCGACGATTTCTTGATCTGGATTCCGTGGTTATCTCCTCCGGTTGCTGAATCTATATCACCCCTCCCCTTCTTGCTCTTCCTGCAGATGTGTTGATCTTATCCGTTGAGTACTGGTAATGGGCAACCTTCCTGATCTCGTGGGCGCGGCGCGTGCGCAGGTCGACGGCGCGCGGCGGGACAGGCTGGCGGCACTGCTCGAGCTCTCTGCGGCGGATGATGTTGATGGGCTGAGGGAGGCGCTCGCGGGGGCAGGAGAGGAAGCGGCGGAGCTTGCTGATGGGATAGGGCTGTGGTATGGCCGGAGCAAGGCGTACGAACCGCGCACGCCGCTGATGGTGGCGGCCACGTACGGCAGCGCGATGGTGGTCTCGCTGCTGCTCGACCTGGGCGGCTGCGTGGACGTCAACCGTCGCCCCGGCGTGGACGGCACGACCGCCCTCCACTGCGCCGCCTCCGGCGGCTCGCGGAACGCCGTCGCCGTCGTCAAGCTTCTTTTGGCCGCCGGAGCAGACGCGGCCACCCCCGACTCCGCCGGCCGGTTCCCGGCAGACGTAATCCTGGCTCCTCCGGCTTTGCCGGACGTCCTGGGCGATCTTGAGATGCTCCTTGGCCGCCGTCGAGCATTGGCCGTCGCGACCTCGATGGCTTCGGGCGCGTCGTCCCCGCCGCTCTCGTCCTCGCCAGATGAGGGCAACAGGTCGCCGTCCTCACGCTCGTCGTCGTTGTCTCCTATCACTGTGGACCGTGGCAAGAAGGAGTACCCCGTGGATCCGACGCTGCCGGACATCAAGAGCAGCGTGTATGCCACGGACGACTTCCGCATGTTCGCGTTCAAGGTGCGACCGTGCTCCCGTGCCTACTCGCACGACTGGACCGAGTGCCCGTTCGTTCACCCTGGCGAAAACGCCCGCCGCCGTGACCCCCGCAAGCACCCGTACACTGCGGTGCCTTGCCCTAACTTCCGCCGGCCCGGTGGCTGCCCTAGTGGCGACAGCTGCGAGTTCTCCCATGGCGTGTTCGAGAGCTGGCTCCACCCGTCACAGTACCGCACCAGGCTCTGCAAGGAGGGAGCAGCTTGCGCTCGACGGATCTGCTTCTTCGCCCATGATGAAGATGAGATCCGCCTTGTTCCTCACAATAGTGGTGCTGGCCTGCTGTCTCCCCGTGCAACTTCATCAATTGATTTGACTGCGGCTGCTGCACTTGGGCTTCTTCCTGGATCTCCTACTAGGCATTTTGTGCCACCACCTGTGTCACCATCTGCTGGGAGCAATGGTGGAGCTGCTGCTGTGCATTGGCTTCAAGGTAGCAGACTACGTTCTTCTTTCAATGCAAGGGGTGTGCCGGTTGATGACCTTGGCATGCTCCTGGAATGGGAATCACAGTACCTCGGAGCACTCTGCCTCCCACCCAGCAGCCGGCCCCAACCCCGCCTTTCTACTGGTCTGAGCATCAGACCAACAGCAATTGCCCCATCCAATCTTGAAGACATGTATGCTTCAGACATAGCAATGTCGCCAAGGTTCTCTAATGACCAAGGTCACTCAGTCTACTCACCAGCCCACAAATCAGCCATCCTCAACAAGATTCATCAACAGAAGGGCCTCCTCTCACCTGTTAACACCAACAGAATGTACTCGCCAAGGGCTCTTGATCCATCAGCGCTTATCCATTCTCCATTTGGTGGCATGTCTCCTCGGTACCCTCAGACCATGGAACCAACATCACCCCTAAGTGCCCGTGTCGGAGCCACTGTCACACAGCGTGAGATGTTTGAGCAGTTTGCTTCCCTTAATAAGAACCAGCTACCATCCGTCGGTTCACCACGGAATTTTAATGCTTCATGGGGCAACAATATGGGTTCCCCGATGGGTAAGGTTGACTGGGGTGTTGATGGTGAGGAGTTGGTTCGCTTGAGACGCCCTAGGCAATCAGGTCTGGCAGAAGAGGAGCCGGATGTGTCATGGGTGCAGTCACTGGTGAGCCATGCCGAGCTGAATGGCAAGAGGGGTGAAATGCCAGGCATGGCTTCTGGGACGAACAGGCCTGACCGCAACAATCAGGCTGATTTATTGGATCAGACGGTAATTGGTTCTTGGCTTGAGCAGATGCACTTGGATCAGAAGTGACTGCTAAGGAGGCCGTGAAGTTCCAAAGTGGATGAAACTGTCGTTTTGCAAGATAATTTACCAAACAATAGTTGGTCCACGTAAATAACAATTATTCTTGAAATTTTTGGTGGCAAAGTCAGAGATGGTGGTGTTAACAAGCATTTGGTCACAGATTGGTAGCTGAAAGCAGTTCTGGAGAATCGGTAAACAACCTCGTTACCTCAGGGTCCTAACTAGTATTCTTTTCATTAGTTCAGACGAGTCTGTTTTGTTCACATGGTGAAAATTCATATGCTCCACCATGGGTTATTGCGTTCATGATCTCTTCCTAACAAGAGATTAAAATTGTCCATTTTTCATTATCAATGAATCATTTTGTAAAAATATATTGTTGATTCCAGTCCATTGTGCCTCTGTTGAATGCAATTTTCTTTTGCTGGGACTAATCCTATGTTGGATCCTATTGTTCTGTTTGACTACTATAGTTGTGAAAGGACCCTCAGCATGAAAATTTTGCATTCCTGTCCTACCTATATTCTTATCCGAATTCCAAACTAACAGATCTCAGCCAAACTACTCAGGACAAATGGATATGAAAGCACTATTATAACTGTTATGTATAACTGTGGTATTGACTGTCCATTGGAAAGTTGCATTACATAAATGTCATTTGGAAATTGGAATGTTTGTTCTTTTGTTTATGTAGTCTATACAGGTTATTCTATAAATTCTATTCATGCTTGTCTATTCTGTATGATTCTGTATGAAATGTTTTTGGAACGGCTATAGTACGAACCAACTTTTTGATATAAATAGTTGTTCGAACTACATATTTTTCCACTTTCCCTTTTAGGGGGAGTAGTATCGCGAAAAAATGCATGTAAGATGTGTACAATATATAATACAAACCGTAATTACTCCAAAAGGTTTTTCTTCAAATAGTCCAATCGCTAGATAATTCTCAGATAAATAATTTGAAGTACACCCCATACTGATGAGATGATCTGACGAACAAAGCAGCCTCCTTCCAACAAAAGTTAGGGCGGTTTCGGTCAAAAGCAAGTTCAGCGAATATTTTTGGTCCAAAGCAAGTTCAACTGCCATGACATGGCATGGTTTCAGCAAATCCTAGATTTTGCAGTGCATCTCGTAGGTACAAGGTAACTATGATCAGGAGCAGGCAATGTATGTTCAGACGTGAATGTTCGGAGTAATTGTCAGTGAATACATCGATCGATCTTATTACAGGGGGGGTTAGTAGTAAGACTGGAGAATGGCGAACCAGTGAAATCATGTATACAGCTATCCTTTCCGATTTACCTTTAAAAGCAGCTCTGCTAAAGAAATTATAAGAAATAACTCAGCTAAAGAACGTTCGATGCATGGTTCGAAAGCTCAAACGACTTGTTATACTTGCAGGCGAAGCAAAACCTAAAAAATGAAAAGACAAACCAATAACGTACGAAACTTCATCTCATTTCCCAGTCAATTTTAAACAGTAACACAAACGGGTGCTGCAAATGTTTCTAACACCAGAATACAAGTGGCTTGATACTTGATAGTATCTACTCCTAAAGCTTGAACATAGGTTCTAGACTTGGCTTTTCAAGAACCACCATATTCACACTCCACGAACAATCTGGATAACCTAAACGAACATTTCTGTAGCATATCCAGCAGGATGACATTTGCTGCCCCAGGCACACCGCGCGGAGACTAAGCTGAAGTTTCAGCTCCAGGCGTGCCGGTGCCGGACTCTTCCGCTGCAGTTGAATTCGGACCTTCAATCGTGTTAACTGCTTCTGATGGTCCAGGTTGGTCAAGACCATTTACTACATAATTTGCTGTTCCAAAACACAAGCAGCACAAATTAGTTTACCTTGAAGTTGGGAGTACCTAATGTTAAATACGAAGCAGCATTACACAATTGTAGCTACGAGGCAGACGGATGTTACACTTGCGAAAGTAGCTCAAGATAAGCAACACTGCATAGATTATACCATAAGAAAAAGGCATTGCAGCATACAGAAGAATGGCTGTCGTTCAAAATATTAAGAGATTGAGTGAAGATGATTGAGGCCTGTGATGAGACGAAAACCATAAAACATAAGGGATAAGCTGTGTAGCAATACATGCGCATGGGAAATTATGGCAAGGGCTTGAAGCAGATAGGTCCACTAGGGATCAATCTGCGTACCCGTTCAAGCATATGATCCAAATCAGTAGTTAAGTAGAAGAATTTAGGGTCCTAATTTATGACCAGATATTTAATTTATCACTGTGCACAATCTTAAGCATTGTTTTTCCCCATAAATGGAACAGACTGCACAAGCATGCTGTTTTTTTCAGTCAGAGGATCTGCTTCCGATTTTGTACCTGTTGTAGCACCCCTGATGGCCATGTTCTCTATGAAACGAATTTCATCTTCATGGCTGCTCACAAACTTCGTCTGGTTTGTTAGTAGCAATATGATTTCCATCAGTAATACATTCATGAAAAATATACATTCATGAAAAATATGGCTACATATATGCATAGTAAAACACACTTACTAGTTCCTTGGATAAAATATTCAGAAATCTATCAATTTTGGCTTGATGCTTCAGGAAAAATGGGCGCAAGTATCTTTTATACACATGCTTTGATCCCTGAAAGGAAAAATAACACAGCTGTTGGTACAAAAAAATGTCAAGAATTCTATCGGACCATTAATTGCCAAAGATAGATTGAACTTTAGTCAACAATAATATCTCATTGTCTGCCTGAAAAGGATGCACAAATTTTGCAAACAAGTATGAACATGATGTTTAAAGCTCTATAGAAAGTATGTAACCACAGGCTTTCAGCTAGATAATCTCAGAACATTGTGCTTGACAGGAAAAGGGGAAAAAAATTGAGCCAAGCAATGCATAGAGAACAGATGCCATGAACATCATGATTTGAGCTAAAAGTTGAATAACCAAGAGCAAATGCTACTGGGTACATCAACCTATCAGAAATATCAACCTCGTCAGTTGCCAGGCTCCACTACTACCGCACTCTTTTCTGTCACAAACTCACAATCATACATATCAGTCCAACTGAGTAACCATCTGAAGTCTGAACTGACCCAGTTGGGATGGTTTTTTTCCTTTCTTGGTGTTGATGAAGTAGGTGTTTGACAAAGTTTAACATACCCTGCCCCACGCTGATATAATGCATCTAATATCCTTCGCGGAACTAGTTTTTTTACTTCTTTAAATTAACAACAAAACATATGCTTTATTTAATTTATTTCCTTAGCATGGATCTTCATTTTAACAACAAAAATACAGAATACAACTTTTGGTCTCTAATTAACATTTTTGGGCGCAGAGGGAGACTTACACCGTTTGAAGGAAACTGAAGCCACACAAGGATAGCAAACTTCACATGGTAATAGAGAGGAACACTGCAGAACAGCACGAGAGTACAAAATGTTCAAATAGTTTCTAAGGCAGGTAGAATTGAAAACAACTCGCTTGCAATGGTTATAATAAACAATTACTATACATCATACAAAGACATTTGCTATAGAACAAATAAGAAATACGAGCATTACTCATCTCAACTGAATAACATAATAATCACAAAATGCAGCATTCTAATATTCTACTATGAAAAATCACAAGCAGCAAGTTGCTGTAGGCCTTTTTAACTCCAAAGGTTCTCAATGCAGCATTTTCTGTCAGTCACTGTTTCATTTATACCCTTCTTACATTTCTAAATGATTTACTGTGTGTTTTTATGAATATAGCTAAAAGCACTACAACATTGATCAATAGGTAAATTAGCATATTTTCTACTGTGTTATACAGGACCGTTTCCAGCAAGATGAATAATTATATTTAGTTGTAATAAATTTACTTGGAACATGAACAGGCATGGTTGGCTGTTGTCAGTAACTAGTGAGGAGCGCCAAATGATGGTGACCAGCAAGATTACCTCTCTCTCTCTCTCTCGTCACCATCAGGAGAACTCATCATTGTTTTGGGCCTTTCGGCCAAAAAATTCTAATAAATGTTTAATTTCAATTGCAGCACAGAAAAGAGATCTAGTCTCAACCAGAGTTCATTTCACCAGTTTTTTCCTGACTCAGACAAGGAGGTAAAAACCAACCAGTTTAAATTAAATACGGTTTTTTGAGTTTTTTTAAATGAAAGTATCCTTATAACACTATAACTGATTCATACTTGTTTATGACTGGAATGCAATTCTTCATTAAATGAAGAAGGTATGAAAAACCTTTATATCTGTCCAGGCATAGAGGATCGGGCAATTTGGGCCTCAATCTCACTAGTATCTTTCACTATTATTACCCACCAGGGTATCCGAAACCATTCTGGGGCCGGAGCCTGGACGGTTCACTCGTAAACCGGGCGGTTTATGCTCCCAGCGGAAACCAAAAATTTCAAAATCTTCAAGCTGTTCCATCCTGTTCCATGGAACTGTGTTACCCACTGAACTAAGCCAGAAACAGTGCTAAGAGCAATCAGCAAGGGCTGCAGTGCAATCTGCATCAGGGCTCTAACCAGAAGGTTTTGCTTGAAAGATGGCATACGTAAATCATCAAGCAACAGCGTACCATGGGTATTTACATTTTTAGCATTTTTAGTGCAGATTTTCACCAGTAATAACTGGCTGAGAGCCAGAGACAGGTACAAACACAGGATACCTCCTCATCATTGGTGAATGGTGATACTCAATACTGTGTAGGCAACCAAAACATTCCAAGCAGTGGTGCTAAAATAGTTGGCACAATCCAAAATAATTCCATTGCATATAAATTGCATCCTAAAAGGATGGCACTATTTCTTAGGAACATATATAAGACAAAGGTTCAGCGTTCATATCTGCATGAAGCATGGCTACATGGAATCTAATACCAAGGTGCAAGGAGCAGCGCCAAAAGGTTGCAATGGATGCCACACTACAGTGTCGTTCCTATTCATGATCATGCTAAAATAAGAAGAAATAGCTCTTCAATCATAGACATCTCTAAAACGTTATTGATAACATCAAATGTCCATACCTTGAAAGAAGCTTATCTGCAAAGACTTCAATAATGCTAAAAGATCCATACGCTGCAACACATTGGGACAACAACCAATTTAGAAAATCCTGACAGCAGATTTTAGACCAAAATACAGTAAAGACACCTGTGCCTTTTGAAATTGTTCATTTGAGTCCATGTACACTAAACTTTCTCATTCTTTTCCCATTTTTTTAGAAAGGTTCATACAGCTCATTATACTAATAAATTAATAATTGCATCATTGAAATCTTTAAACTATAATCCACCAAGTCATACCAGTATTTCATATACTATGCAATCATGTCGAGATTGTTATATGTGTATTATTACCTATGTATTTTCCCTGTTGTATACAGGGTTATCTGCATATATGTACTTGTATATATATTGGCTCATTGGTTTCATGATGAATACATGCGCTATTCATAATATGGTATCAGAACCAACCTAGATTTTTCAAGCCGCCACTAGTTGTCTCTCTAGCCACTGCCGCCGCCGTTCTGGGTGTTCTTCTCCATCGCGCTCGCTGTCGACTCTTGCGATTGACCGCCTGTCACTCGCCCCTCCTCTCTGCCGCGCTTCGTGCCTCGCAGGAGGCGCTCTCCGCCGCCAAGCCCGCGCCGGTCGTCTGTGGTGTCGTCCCTCACCAGGTCAGCGCTGACTCCGCCCGCCGCTTCGATCCACTCCGAATTGAGGCCGCTGGTCTTCTGCCCGAGAGGTTGTTCCCCCGGACGCCGTCGCCGTCGTCGTCACCGCCGGCCGTCGCCGGCACTCGCGCCGCCGCTCAATCGTCCGGTCGCTAGGATCGAGACGTCGCCACCTCACTCTCCGAGTTGCTGTCGGGAGCCGCCGCCTTCATCGGTAGTTCGGTACCGATCTCTCTCTCTCGCGTGCGCAAATAGAAACCGTATCCGGTATAAGTAAGATATTGGCTCATTGACCTCATGATGAATACATGCGCTATTCATAACAGAGATGACAGAGCAAGTTAATGTACATGCAGTGTTGGTTTTGACTATTTGTGGCATAGACATAGGGTTTCATTTTGAAGTTGCTCCTTGACAAAAATACCCTTCTCATTAAAACTAATTGATAAAAGCCAACTGCATCTACACAACAAAAAAATTAGTAGTGTAGATACCCAGATGAATAATTTCAAAAAGTACTAGTTGTGCTGTAATTTGGCTTTTATTTTAACAACATAAAGCAACACGTTGCACGGAATGCCCATCAATATATTGAAAGAAGTTGATTTACAGGTAATAATGAAAATTTACGATGAATCCATTTTATTACAGACCTGCCCAATATAGGAGCCACCGTTCTTTCTCATTTTCATCTTTCTTCTCTATAGCCCTGTAAGTGCAGTATACAGGCAGACCAATCCCGACTGCACAACTGCACCAGCATGAAGTGAGGATCATAAACATGCCGAATTTCTTATCCACAACAGTAATAGTAGTTAGTTTTTTTTAAATGATCATTATAATAAATTTTAAGTTTTTGGTTTATTGTGTCCGGCTAGACCAGCATATAACTCTACAATACCTTTTTTTCACCTAATAGCCCATAAGAATGCTGTACAGAATGAGCATATGCCTGTGAGCTGTGACACTTACATTCAGCACAGGCAAATACTTACACTGTTTCTAATATGAAAGAAGTAATTATTGACAATAGCAACAGTTTGACAGTTAAATTATAAACAAAAACGCCGATGAAGTCCAAACAATAGTATAATTAATTCATTAACATGCTTTATGCAACTGCCTAAAAAAGCACAATAAGCTATCGAATAAAAAACAGACTCGCCGAAGAAAAACAATCAACTTCGAACTTCCAAAACGCGCAATATGAAAATAAACAACCAGATAACAGCATGCTGATTAATTTACTACATTTCAAGCGTACCTGGCTGTGCGGATGACAACATTAGAACTTAGCGGGGCCAGTAAGAGCCGCAAACCCACCTATGACATCAAATGCAGTTTCAGGCTTTCAGCACAAAGCATAACTTTCAGTTGCGAGTCAAGAATATATTGGAGGTCACAAAACAGGCCGAGAATCCATCCAGAATACTTATAGTCTTATAGACAAGTTATAAGGTAGTAATCCAGCATATAAATGCAATCGATGGCTCAACCAGAAACCGGATGTATCAGTCTAACCATATCAAACTTGAAACTAAGTGCCACATTTAGAGCCACTGCAAACACTGTTATTTCAAGTTTCAAGTTCAACCACTTGGATCGTCAGATCAACCAACAGCACATGAAACAAGATTGAACCCTGGTGCACTGCATACTTCGATTTGGTCATTAGTGACTATGTGTTGCAACAGAAGGATAATTTTAAGCTGAATACCAAGGTTCCATCCTGCCTGCTGTGACGAGCATAAGAGGACCAAGCACGCTCATGACTCGATATTGCTCACGACGAGTGGATTACATATGCATTATCAGAAGAGGTAATGTCTGCAAAACATGAAGCACTTCTCATCTAACCTATAAAATAGTGTTCAACTGGTCGACATATAAGGAAGTATTCAGCACCCAACACACCTTGTTCGGCTTCACTCCATACTTACCATAGCCAACGGCAATTCAATGGCACCGGAACGCCACAATCAACGAACAAAAAAAAAACGGTGTAACTCACCATCTACCACACCCTCAAGTGCAAAATCAAAACGATGATTTGAGGCGTGCCCTACCCCAATCGTCTCCCCAACCAAACCCACCAGGCAGAAATCAAGCACGGGGTAGAGTACAACCGAGCCGATAGAGACACCCCGCAACCTCCGACGAACGAACTGGAGCCTGGAGCGAGATTTCTCGCGCGGCTCAGGCGATATAGGTTCTCGTGCGAGACACGGGTGGGGGCGCGTACCTCGCCGGAGATGGCTGGTGCCAGAAGAGCCATCCGTCTGCCGCGGAGGAGCCGGGATCCCGTGGCGGTGCGCGAACCGGGGCGCGGTTGCTGCTTGGAGGCCAAGGAATCTGCGGAGATTTGATCTCTGCGCAGCGGGAGGCGAGGGCGGCAGGATGCGACGCCGGCTTCAACGCGAAAGCGGGGAGCAAAAGTAGGAGCGGATTACCGCATTGGGCCTTTTCCGATTTAGTCCCAGTCTTCTCCGATTCTTTCAAATTTACTCCTAAAATACAGTTGGCAAATAACTTGAACAGGACGGTCCCATAGAAATTTCTTCTGTTAAGTATAAGATAAAAGCAAAAATTAAAAAATAAAGCACCTCCACGTGCATATGAACGTTCATGAACTATCTTAGCTCTATAAAATGCCCAAAAATTCACTCAAAGAGCGGTGAGGTGTTCACCAATGTGTTATGCGCTAGTCGAGCCACAGACCGACGTCTAGCCCGCCTAAGCGTCGTTAAGGAGGTTGTTCTACGGAACTACAAAATGCATGTGAGATAGGATCGCAGCCCATGGCTCATCATCTCTCTCCTCCCCCCCCTCTCTCACACACACACTGCATAACAACATGGAGCATATCAGAGAGGAAGAAGCAAAATCAACATCAGAGAGGACAAATCTGGTGGTACGGAGGCTGAATCCGGTGACGGGGAGGTGGAACAAATGGCAGGGAAATGACGGTGGCATCAATTTAGTCGGCGGTGTGGTGGAATTGATAGAGGCGGCGTCGTTCTGGCCGACAACGCAGTGGAATCGGCAGGGGCAACACGGAAACAAGGGTAGTGGCCTCCCCTAACCCTAATTTGAATGGGGATTTTGGGTCATGTGGGGACACCCGTTGATTTACAAGTCGGTGCCCCACGTTCGCACAATTGTCTAGGAAACCAGTTGCGCACAAACATAACATCAAACCTACTTCGAGTGGTTTTAACATAGAGGCAATTCACTATATGTCACTGAATAACTTCATATCTTTACAATATGTCACTGGTGACTCACTAGCGTATGGGCCCTGAGCCCACATGATAGCCTCACAATGAGTGACATATT
The DNA here is from genome assembly GCA_036346395.1 of Hsuehochloa calcarea. Lineage (NCBI taxonomy): Eukaryota > Viridiplantae > Streptophyta > Magnoliopsida > Poales > Poaceae > Hsuehochloa > Hsuehochloa calcarea. The sequence goes on from CM070606.1 coordinate 35,053,905, forward strand.
GTGAATCATGTAGTTATTCAATAGCATATTGTGAATTTTCTCTAACATAATAGAGTTCAACATACAACAGAAAGTAGGGTCTTAGGGTCAAGTTTTACAAGTCTTATGGCCTTCGACTGACTTACATACTCTACATGGAAAGCTCTCATCTACACCCACATGCAAGCCCGAGCGTAGTAGTGACCTAGAACTCGTAGTGCTCATCATTCCAATCCTCATAATACATTTCATCGGAAGGACCCTCATCACCAAGATCTGGATAATATGCTGAATCCAAATATGCAAGAGTGAGTACTTACGTACTCAACAAGCCACGTGGGAATGCTATTAACTATATGCATATGGTAACTCAAAGGTTGTGGCATAACCTACCAATCTACTACTTACTTTCTTTATAGTTTTAAGTGACTCATTTTCATATTTAGAGAGAGAGAGAGTAAAGCATTTGATAAATGTTGTAATCAAGTGGCGATAGCAACAAGAATTACCACATTCACATTTTAGTGATCAAGAACATCTACTTATGCCATGATATTTGGTATCATGATATTTGGTATCACCGATTAACACAACTTCATTTACCGAAAGCACAACGTATCGACACTTAAGTTAACATCTGCAGAGTTTGCCCAGCTTTACCCATATGATACCAAAACCATATCAGAGTTGAGATACCAAGAATGGGATGTTACTTTACCACACTAGTCTCGGCCCAGTAGATGATTCATCCATTTTAACTCACAGGAACCTACTAGGCCAAGCAAGCCAAATAGTCTGCTGCTAAACGGATCTACTATTGTCAAGTTCGACTAGCAGTATAGAGGCCAAACTATGACCACTCCCAACGACACCCTACAACTATTGGGTCACCATAACCACAAAGGTACACTAGTGACAAGTCTATTCCCACGAAAACATCATGTAGATAAAACAACACACAATCAAGTTCGAATGAACGAACGCATGGATGGGCGAGAACTATGTCATTCAATCTTGGCAAAAGTTTTGTAGTCCTTATGTGCTTTGGACAAGAGTAACCACAACCTGGTTCATAAATAACTCACTACTAGCATATATTCTTGCCCTCTGCATTAACCATTTTCATAATAAAAAAAGAACACCATAACCAACTAACGTTTGCATATACCATATAAAACAAGTGCATCATGACTCTAACTATGATGTGGTTATTCCAACTTGATTATTATATTAACTTAATCATACAAAGCTTGACAACGTGAATATGGCTCAAGTAACAAGGATAGCAACATAATCACATAGGAAATAGCTACTGCTACACCATTCATATCAAGGATAGTTTTTACTAAATTACCATGCATAAAGTAATTGTATGATAGCAAAATAATGCATAATTCAGTAGCATATAGGTTCAACAAGTTCAAGGATGTGACTTGCCTCCTTACGCAAAGTCGGCAAACACACCTCCAACTCCTTCATCTCCTTCGGCCCCCTCTTCCGCTCCCGTTGGCCCTACCTAATGCGAGTTGACAACAATCTGAATTTTAAATCAACAATGGAAACTCCAAAAGAACGAAGAGGTGTTGGGGCAACGGGAAGCGTCGAGGTAGTACCGCGAAGACAGATAGTAGTTGCACAGCTACTAAACAGAGACTGGACTATGCAGAACCGGTCAAGACTTGGTCAAAACAGGTCTTACAGACAGTGGCTCGAATGGAACCAGACAAAATTAGTTCAAAGCGGTTTGGAATGGGCAGAATACAGCGACGACAACGAAGAAGGTGGACGCCGGCAAAATGGAGCTGCTTTTTTAGGAAGATGATGGCAATTCAGAGACTTTGTGGAAGGTGGAACATGGCATGCATTCGACTTTAGATTGCGGAGAACACAGACGTGAATGCGGCAAGGATGGAAGACAGGGGCGGCGCAGCCATGGACAATGGCGAGCTTGGGAGATACTTTTGCTAAGGCGGAGCGAGCATGGTGTAGAACACATAGCAGGGAATATTTTACTGGTGGTGGATTGGACGGAGAAACTCAGAGATGGTCTAAACGCGAGCGCGACAGCCACGACGGACATGGGAACATGGGAGATTAGCAGCGGCTTCTCCGACGATGAGGCCACCCAAATGAGGGGTCTGTGAGCACCAAAGCGTGGTTCTGGTGACGCGGATGGCGAGGTGAGATCGAGGCCAAGGTGGGCTGACGTCGGTGGAAGTGCCATGTGGGCCCTTCTTCTCTGGCGACAGCGCGTGCGAACGAAGGGAAGAACGAGTATCAGTGGATCAAGACGAAGCTCCATGCATGCTTGGTTTTGGCACTGTGCACATGGAAAGCTGGCGGTGGTGCTAATGGCGGAGGCGACTCGAGAGGAATTGGAGCAAAAGAAGTGGTGAAATGGGATCAGCATGATGTGGTGGAGGAGAATCAACAATCAATTTTGGAAGAGAAGCTCTATGTGAAGGGTTACGGGCAGGGCTATGATAGCACAAACAAAAATTTATCGCGCAACCAAAGAACCTCCGCTAGTAATAGATCACGAGATTACCGCTAGACGCGCGACTCGTAGCGGAAGTAGAGTCGTTGTGGCGAGTTGATGCAATTGTAGTCGTACTCACGACGCGTCTCCTCCTTCAAGTGGTCGTACTCATCGCGTGTCTGCTCCTCCGAGTGGTCGTACTCACCGCGTGACTTCTCTTCCGACTCCGGTGATCGTCACGGGTTGCGGATTGTCCTATGTTGATGCTTCGCAACAACACCTCCGAAGTATCCACACGTACGGAGCAGAATCACCACGCGCTGGAGTGCTAGCACCGGTGGCATGGTTGAGAAGACATGGTTATTAGGATTTCAGGGGTTCTTCCAAAGATCATCCAAAAATCATCACAACCCTATGCCACCGCCCCTCTATATATAGGCATCCATGATGGGTCTCAAACTTGAGGCCCATTAGGAACTCGTGGCCTATAAGAATTCGGATCACCATCCAAATCAAATCCTAACCCTTTAAGTGTGTGACCCTACAGGTTCATGTGTAATCGGTTATGACTTGCAAACTCTTTTTCGACCACTAGACGTTAGCGGTACCTAGCAGCACATAACGATTTCCAAATACACATAGAATATATTGGACGAACCTTGTTGTAATATGATTTATGACCAGGTCCTCATCACTTACGATCAGTTCGTATCTCCATACGACCATATCGTATTTGGTCCCAACCAGTTCGTAACTCCTTACGACCAAGTTCTTACCATTTTGTGATTACGTTCGATCAATCTACAACCAGATCATATCTCCATACGACTAGTCCGTAACTGATCAAACTAAGCGACCTACTCATGCATTCTCCCTTTGCCTCACGATGTCTGGTTGAACTCCAGGTGAGATGTTGTGTCATCCATGGACTGCTCAATACTTTCTCGATCGAGTGTCGGATAACTTCATGTGGTCGACACTTCGACCACTAGTGGTATGGCCATGCACTTTCTTTATCCGATCACCACGAGGGCCAGAGACATCTCTCCTGTTATGTAAGGAGGGGCAAATCTCATCTCGACCAGTCACATCCCTTCCCATGTTTCATAGCATACCCGAAAGCTACCTTTATAACTACCCAGTTACGAGCAGCGTTTGGCAACCCCTAAGAGTGCTATTACACATGTAGAGAACCATGCTGATCTCAGGTCTAAGGATTATACATCATCATTACTTGAGACCAACTAATGACACAAAGATTCATAACAATCTCAATAGTGTCTCAATGATGGGCCCTATGTTCTCTAACATGAGCTCACATTATTGATTCGATATCCCTATATCCATGACCGGTGAAACAAGGTCATCAATCAATACATGTGCTACTCATAGAGTCACTGGTGTTCCGACTAGTAACCTCCGACCAGGGATACATTGTAACATCCCAAATTTGGATTTGTGTTTCAAATGTAAGAAAATGAGAAGAGATTAAAAATTTTCTTGCATCTTGAAGTCTTTGGACATTTCTGTAATTCTTGTAAAGGAATTATGGAAATCAAAAATCAAAATCCTCAATTGACTCCAATCAAAAACCTCCTTAGCAAAAATCTTATGCCAAACCTATGTGATTATTTTTCCGAGTTCTAGGGAGGCTTGGTAACACCTCTGAATTATTTCATGATTTTTAGAAATTATTTGATAATTTTGGAGGCAAGTCAAACCTTGTACAAACCCTAACTCAAACATTCTGGAATTTCTGGAGAAAAATGCAGTCTATAAAAGTCTCTGGAAATTTTATGTAAGGTTTATCCTGCAGTCAGCAGCATCTTGTTAAAATTTCATGATTTTTGGTACTGGTTTGCTACCTTAAGAAAATTCTCTAAAAATCAGCTATTTAATTCAAACCCTAACTAGTTTTCACTATTCCTTTGGCGCGAGTCAGACTCGGGCTCGAGCCAAGTGACTTAGTTTAGTCAACTAACTGCACCCGGCGCAATCGCTCGGGCGTGAGTATCGTGGATCGTTGGATCTGAGATCAACGACTCATATGCGTGTGAACGTTCAGACCATCCGAACGTTACGATCAACGAGAGTCGTTGGATCTTAGATAAACGGCCTGGATTGAAGTGATCGTTCGGACCGGCCGATCGTCCCGTTTGTTTGAACCGTCTGATTTGGAGATAACGGCCTGGATTGAAGTGAACGTTCGGACCGTTCCAATCGCCCCGTTCATTGGAACCATCCGATTTCAATCCAACAGTGGTCGAGTCGTCTCCTTCCTCGAGTCTAAGCAAGTGTGTGATTGAGTCAAAAGCCATGGCGTGTGCAGGACCTGGAGCAGCGTAGTGTCACCTCGGTGACCACCTTTAAACGGCTCTCTCTGCTCGCATTGATTGCCCGTCGTGCACCGCCCTCAAAAGTCCATTGATCAACTGCTCCCGTCGCTCTCAAGGACTCTCATGGAAGGTTTGACCCGAGAGGGTTTATTGTCGTTGCTCTCTGCCATTTACTCTATTTAAGCTCCATTGCTTCCCCTTTGGCTTCCTTTAGCATCTCCGCAACTCTAGCTAGCACTTCAGTGTTTGTTTGAGCTACATTCATCCGAAACCAATTCGGCCGCCATTGTCGAGCTTCGAGCTTACGGTGAAGGCGGTACCTCAGTGGCTCTCACTCTCCATTTCTTGCTCCCTCTGCTCCCTCTTTACTCTCTTGAGCTTAACCCTCGCTCAATTTTGATTATCTTTCTCAGGGCTTGGCTGAATTGAGATTCCCCATTTTCGGCTGAAAGCACCATTTTTCATCACCGAGCAGCTCCAACTTTCTCTGTGTCTTTCCCGTGCTCACGTAACTCCGCATTAGTCCCTAGTTGCTTGGCAGTAGCTTACTTGGACCGCAGCGGAGCTTCTTTGCATTTTTCATTTTTCGGCCATTTTTGTCACCTCTGTAAACTCCGGCTTGCGGCGTTCTAAACCGCCGCAGCCGCGGTTTCTGGTCCCATTGTGTGCGCAAAGCTATTGCGGACCCATTTTGGTCTTTTGCTCGCACCGTCGTAACCAGAGTCGCCGGCGGTGAGCCTCCTTTCGCCGTCGAGTTTTGTCGGTTGAACTGGGCGCGAGCTCTTTGAACGTGGTTCGCTGTGGACCGTCGATCCTTAGATCAACGGCTCACGATCGCGTGAACGTTCGGACCATCCAACGCGGCAATCCATGCGTACCGCATGATTTTAGATCAATGGATCAGATTTGAGTGAATGTTCGAATCATCCGAACATCTCGATCCACATGGACCGTTGGATCTAAATCCAACGGTGAACGTATGAGCCGCGCGCGCTGTGCTCTGCGCGTGGGCAATTGGATTTCGAATCTACGGCTCAGATTCGAGTGAACGTTCGGACCGGTCGAAGGTTCCTTCGTTGTGAGCCGTCCATCTCTAGATCAACGGCCCACATCTATTTGAACGTTCGGACCGTCCGAACGTCTCCATCCACGTGGACCGTTGGATCTAAATCCAACGGTGGGGTTTGTGAGCCGCTGGAGCGCGCGCTGTCCCGTGGACTTGGACCGTTGGATCCAAGATCAACAGTCCAAGTTCGTCCACGTCAACTTAATCCCATATTTTTCCGAGAGGATTATTTGTCAACTGAAAAATGAAATTAACTTGTAAAATGCATAACTATTTTATTTTAATTTCTTTTCGGTTGATTCAAATTTTGTTAGTTATGTTTTTAACTGAACTTTAATCTAAAAATGTTTCTAACCTCATTATAGCTCCAGAAATTTTTGCTAAGATTTTAGTTGTAATAAATAGTAGCATTTGTGATTTATAAGGCTGAGCAGATTTATTGTGCTTATATATTTTGCATTAAGAATCCAAATCAATTGGTTCTTATTGCTAAATTCCTTATAAATCATGCTCTTGGTGCTGTAAAATTTTCAAAGCATTCGGAGAAAGATTGCTGTTGAGTTTTTATGTTTTCTTCGTTCTTATTGGTTCTTTTGCGCTTTCTCGTTAGGTTCCGAAGAGCACATTGATAACCTAAGTGATCCTCCGCAACATATTGAACCACAGCAACCAGGCAAGCAGTTTGATCATGTTAATCCCAATATTTTTCAAGTCTAATATATTGGTTTCAACTTGTATGTATGCATTGCTATGTTGTTGTTAAATTATGGTTAGTATCCTATAGTTGCATAATCTGTAGGAATTGATTATCCTCTACTACCATGAGCCTAGGTTATTTACTGTGATTTGAGTTCGATGGATGAGCTCTTGTCACTTAGTAGATTGCGAATTGAAATTACTTAGAAATGCTTAGTTTCGGTAGTAATGGGCGATCATCGATTTTGTCGATGATCTTGATCACACATCTAATGATTATTCATTTATGTCCAGCACTTGTGCTTTGTTATTTTGTAAAGTCAAAATCTGAAAATGAAAAATTGATTTGGACTTGGCCAAGTGGTTGGATGGTGGGCTATTGGGTCTGTGGATATCTTGCCTAAGTCAACAAGGACTGAACATCTTGTGTCACACTCTCCAAGCAATTTTGTGTGCTAACCACGCGAGAGGGATATGGGACCTCTCTTGACTGAGTACTTTCGCGTGTGTTATCTCTGAGTCGCAGGAGGGGGTTGTGTGTGTTGTGTGAAAAAGGATATGTGTTCTTGTGTTGGGTGTGTGGTGGTGGAGATTTCGGGTAGGCTCTCCACCTCGAGGGGCATCGTAGTTGTCCAAGGCTTTACCTGCGATGGGTAGTTGACCGAGGCTTTACGATGACTCCGACACAACATATGGGTTTCTGTCTATACGGGTGGCTCGCAGTTAATGCATAATATTGGAAATGTCTCGTAGGACTTAGCCGTGCCGGCATACCTAAGGAAGTGTGCTTAATAGCTTGGCAAAAAGACGGTCTGGCGTGTGGGTACATTGGTACACCCCTGCAGGGATAAAAATATTCGAATAGCCTCGTCCTAGATTATAGACACGCTTGGTTAGGTTTTGCAAGAGTTAGACTGCAACATTTTTATTAAAATTTGACATGGTTGGTATGAATGGGTAATTCATGCTATTGTTGTGGTGACTAAACCACTAATGGTTTAGTCACTTCCAGGATTGTTGTTGTCCTCTATCTATTGTTATTATTGTTGTCATTTGCTGTTATTTGAACATTAAAAACAGATTTATCAACTTGCTTTTAAATGTACTACATTATTGCAAATAAAGATTGCTTTGTGCCGAAAATAAAACATACAACCTCCACTTAAATAAGCTTGCATGTAGTATATGTATAGGTCTGTTATTCTACACATAAGTCTTGTGGTGTACAATTTTTGTACTCATTTGTTTTGCTTAACTATTTGTTGCAGAGGGGGAAGGTGAGCCCCAAGGGCCTCACTTTTGTGAGATGTGTTGCGGGTTTGACGACTAGCTTAGCGACCCGGTCGGATGCCTTGTGGGTTAAAGGCACACTGATTGGCTCTTTTGTTTATGGCCATCTTATGGCACTTTTACTTCCGCTGTTTATTTTTGTATTTATATGTATTGGCCGGTCGACCTCTCTTTTGTAATAACTATCCTTTATTTAGCTTATCTTCTAGTTTGTGTTTTTGCTTCGGTTCTATGTGAATGAATGGAATTGATGCATGACTTCTTGTAAAGAGGTGTGTATACTGCTTTTCTGGGAAGTATACATGTCTCGAGTCTCGGTTTATTTTTTTGTGATGCTAGGACCGAGTGGATGGTTAAGCATTACAAGCCTGATAAACCGGGTCTCACATACATTTAGAATGACATCATATAAGTTAAAGAGTTTCACTAACAAGTCACATACTTATTGATCTATAACAAATAATTCATTTAATGAACACGATAACATATTATCAAAATCATGAACATAATTAAATATCATCATCTCTATGATTGCCTCTAGGGCATATTTCCAACACTGTGGGCGAGGAATTTCATGAAGTGGATGATTTGGGGCACAACGTGGCGGCGTTGGGGATGAAGCCGGAGCGAGGCGGCGGTGCTGCTAGCTTCAGGAGGATGAGTCGAAGCAGCAGAGGTGAAACAGAGAGGTAGAAGTGAAGGATTTTCACTGGCTTTACTTGGTTTTGACTGCGGGCAATGTAGTTCTCGGTATAGGCCACGCATGACAGGGGAGTTGGATTGAGCAGCATGGACGCAGGCGGCTAGGATGAAACGGCAACGAGGGCCCACATCCAGGACGTTGCAGCCACAGCGACAATGACACGGAGCCCACGGTGCGTGGCTGGGGTGCATGGCGAGCGAGTGCTTCAGCGGCGCTGCGTGCTGGTGAGGGAGAGCAAGGGAAAGTGGCTCGACTGCTGGGACGTGAGGGCAAAGGGGCAACGGATCTGCAACTCGGGTGTGGCGTAGAGGAGGAGGTGACTCAGGCAGCGTAAGAGTTGAGGAGAAAACACCCTGCTGAGAAAGGAAAATGGAAAATAGAGAGAGTTTCCAAAAAAATGAAAGTTTTCAAAAACAGGGAAAATGGATTTTTTTTTTGTTAGCAAAAATTGATTTTTAAGCTCAAGAAAATGCATGGAGCTCAGAAAAAATTTTGGGCCAATTTTATTAAACTCAGAAAATTTTGGGGATTATTTTTTATGCTGAAAACTTGGAAAAATTTATGCTATATTTTTTGGGCGGAACAGGAGACAGAGTGGCGGCATGAAGGTTCATGCGGGTGAGCAGCTGCCGAAAACCGTACTTACCACGAGTCACCATGGCATGGGAGTTGTCGACCGGTTGGAGCGGCACAACACTTGGGGGAGCTGCGGGAGAATGACCTCGCTAGGAGTTGGCACGCCAACTGGTAGACCGGCGGGAGTACCGTCTGCTTTGACTGCCAAGGGAGGAACCACGGCTGGAGCACTGAGTGCTACCACAACAGCGGGGCCATGAGGAACGCTGTCGGCCGGCGTTACATGCGCGCTGGGAATGCGCACGACATCGGGTGCTACGGCGCACTGGGGCAGTGCACAACCAACACAGGAGAGGCAGCACCGTCGGGCACCACGGCCAGTAGGAGCATGGCCGGGCGCGCCACACTAGGAGGGGCACCAGGACTTGCAAGATGGCCCAATGGGTATCGGCATGTGATCAAGCTCCAACAAAAAATTGAGATCAGTGGGAGAGGGCAGAGCGGCAAGCTAAGCAAAGGGAAAGGAGGACTCGTCAAACGTAACATGACGGGGGAAGATGACCCGATTTGAGGAGAGATCGAGGCATCGGTATCCCTTGTGTTCGGACGGGTAGCTGAAAAACACGCACATGGTGGAGCGAGGAGAAAACTTGTGAGGAGCGATAGCAGAAAGGTCCGGGTAACACTTGCATCCAAAAACGCGAAGGTGAGGGTAGGAGGGGGAAACACCAAAGAGCGCAAAAAAATGTATGAAAAAATTGAGAGTTTTGGTGGGTTGGCGATTGAGAAGGTAGATAGCGGCATGAAGAGCCTCAACCCAGTAAGAGGAGGGGGGTTGGCCTGAAACATAAGAGACCGAACAATGTTATTAGCGGAACGAATAATACGTTCGGCCTTGCCATTCTCCTGAGAGGTGTATGGACATGACATACGGAGTGTAACGCCATGGGTAAAGGAAAAAAGTACAAGCGATGGAGTTGTCAAACTCACACCCATTATCACACTGAATACTCTTGATCTTAGCACTGAACTGAGTAGCAACGTAAGAAAAAAGTCAGAGATAGTTGCAAAAAGTATCAGATTTTATGCGCAAAGGAAACGTCCAAAGATAATGCGAGCAATCATCAAGAATAACCGAGTAGTATTTGTAACCGGACACACTGATGGCAGGCGAGGTCCAAATATCACAATGGACTAAATCAAAAATCTTGAGAGCACGAGACTGTGAAGTAGCAAAAGGTAGACGCACGTGACGACCAAGTTGACACGCATGATAGATAGTGTCAGCGGTTCCATTATCACAAGCAATGACGGACGCACTAGCAAGGCGAGACAGGGACTCAGGACCAAGGTGCCCGAGACGACGATGCCAAAGGGAGGTGGAGGCGCCGGCGACAAGTACGCATGAAGGGGAGGTAGACACCAACAGACGCAAGGGGTAGAGAGGTCCGGTGTTATTGCACCTAGTGATCACGTTCATGGAACGAAGATTCTTGACAGAAAAACCAACAGGGTCAAACTCAACGGAACATTTATTGTCAATAGTGAATTAACAAACGGAAACAAGATTTTTGATAAGGCGCAGAGTGACAAGAACATTAGTAAGATGAAATGAGCCAAGACTAGTGGAACCAGTGGAGGTGACGGGTAGCAGTGACCCATCACCAATAACGATGGTGGAAGGAGTAAAGGAGTGAGGGGGGGTGGGAACGGGAGAGTTTACCGACGTCCGACGCCATGTGCGAGATCGCACGAGTCCATGTACCAGTCGGTGGTCAGCGGGGAAGTAAGAGTAATGGTGATGAAAGAGTTTGCCAATGACTGCTATCCCATGGACCAAGATCGGGAGGCGCATGACCCGAATCAACCCTAGGAGGCCACAGCGGCGAGTACGAGGGTAGCGTGTAGCCGGCCGCCATCGCGTGCGGCAGGGGCGCACCACCGGGGCACGGCTGGGAGGGCGCGCTAAGGACGCGTAGAGCGAGGAGGCCGGGGATGGCGTGGATGGAATTGCTCAGGCCACACCTGGATGGTGTCGGTCCAGGGGTTGCAGAAGGAGGGTGGCCAACCAAAGGTGTTGCCCCGGAGTGACCACCTGCATCTCCGCCACCAGTCTTGTGGTTGCTGCCGCCGTTTCCGCGGCGACGACGACGACCAGAGCCACCCCCGCCACTGCCGGTGCCACCGGAGGGAGCGCCCTGGGGTGCGCTAATGGAGCGGTTGCTGGACGCGTCGCCACCACCCCCGGAGACACCACCACCGGGACCCCCATTGCCGGTAGGGGTCATGGTGATGAGGGTTGTGGAGGGTGCGAAGGGGCATGACAACATCATGATTTCTTCGAGCAACAGATCGGAGTGTACCTCGATGAACGAGGGGAACGGCTTTTGTCGCTTCAGCAGGGCCACCATATATGTGAACTTCATGTTTCAGACCGCGCAGAAGAGACAGAACAAGGGTGCGATCGCGCACTGGTTCGCCCAAGTCGCCGAGGGCGTCGGCCATACTCTTCAGCTTGCGACAGTAGTCGGAGATGGAGAGGTCGCCCTAGACGAAGTTGCGAAACTCCACGTCCAGGTACAGGGCACGCGTCTCCTGGTTGCCGATGAACCGTTGCTCGAGGCCCACCCATACGAGCTGCGCCATGGAGGTAGGAGTCATCACGATCACGAGAAGTTCAGCGGAGATGGTGCCGTAGAAGGCGTCGTCGGAGAGCACGTGGTCGGAGAAGACGTACTTGCCGAGGGTGACGAGGAAGAGGCCGCGCCATTTTTTGTAACTCGGAGAGGCGAGGTCGAGAACAACAGGGACGAGGGCCTTGATGTTGAGGACGTCGTATGCCTGAGCTGGAGGGAAGAAATGGCGGCGGCTTCGGAGAAGGCTAGTGCCTGTGCAGCCTCCTGCTTGTGGCGCGCGGCGGCGGCGGCAGCCTCCTGCTCACGTCGTGCGACGACGACAGCCTGCTGCTCGTGATGTGCGGCGGCGGCGGTGTCGTCTTCACCGGCTATGGCGGCGGGATTAGTGGAAGGGTGCGATCCGCTCTGATACTATGAGAGAGTGGAGAATTTATAGCAATTACACACACTATTATATTGATAAGTCATAAGTTAAATATATAGACCAAAAGTTACAGTGTATACTAGAAACCAAGGGTCTAACACTAAGTGTGGAACAGGAATCGAAGAATGAGGAACCAAAGAATCTAACAGAAACCGAAAAATCTAACATATCCCACTTGCACCCTTAGTCATTATCGCAAGACACGACGCAAGTCGCTCCCACTATCATACGAGCCCTTTCAAGATCTTACCATCGCCATTGCTGATCGTCCCCTCCAACGCGATCGCGCAGATCCATGGGGACGGGGTGAGTGTCACGCGAAATCGTTGGCACCTCAATGCTGCACTACCATTGCTTTCTACGGATGTGGTCGCGCGCACGGATCCACATGGACCAAAATATTTGGAAGGATCAATCCCAACTACCAAGCTGTTCGTATTTTTTTTCTTTCAGGTTCGCCGTGAAGCCTAGCCTGGCCCAAGCTCTGAACAGGCCTGGATCAAACCCTAAAGATATCGACACATGTGCCCTGTGGGCTCTCTACGTGTGTATCTTTTTTCAGCCCGCTAATGTGTCGAGGCCCCTCCAATCGTCTGCCCTCGGTCGGGAGCCTCTCAGGAGCTACTCGTCAGTGCCGCTGTCGAACAAATTGTCATTACCCAAGCACCACAAGCAGGCGCCGCTGCCATACCGCGCCCCCTCTACCAAGTGTCATCCACATCCCCGGCGACCGGCGTCCTCTCCCCCGAGACCTCCATGTTGTTGCGCCGGCGGTGGCTGGGAGGACTTTGTGGAGGTTGAGGAGGTAGTAGTGGTAGACTGGTAGTGGTGGTCTTGATAGGGCAAAGATATAAGGAGCGTTGGATTTTGATGGGCAGTGGATGCTAGGGGTAAAGGCAAACTTTGCCTTAGCTCCTCAAAGGCAGAGGATGCGAGTCCCAATCTTAAATAAAAGTGTGATGTGATTTGTTGATTGGTACACTACGGTACAGACATTTAATTATGAAAAAGGAAGAACTGCAACAAGAGATTTTTTTTCCTACATATGTTTTATTTGCTGTTGGATTGCAGGTGAACAGTGGTATAATATTATTAAGATCTGAATCGGCGGATCAAAAACAGCGGATGACATAAGTCGCTGCAGTGTTTATGGATAGTACTAATGCTACCGTATTTACGTTGCGGTGTTACATCTGTTTTTCGATCCGATAGCTACAAAATAATAGCATATCACTGTTCACCATGATATTACTTCTTAACATCAGTGCATGTCCTCGGGCGGTAGGTTGTGTAGAATCTTCAATGAATTTTCAACATGAAGGTACTATCCATAATCTTTAATTGTGGAAAAGGGAAGAACTGCAACAAGAGATTTTTTTTCCTGCATATGTTTTATTTGTTGTTGGATTGCATGTTTCACGCAAGCATCTGGATTTGCATCCTGACGTTTCACTGGGAGTGCCACGGGGGCGAATAATACTGTAACATTTTTAAGATCTGAATATGCAGATCAAAAACAGCGGATGAGATCGGTTGCTACAGTTTTGTGGATAGTACTAATGCTACCGTGATATCACTACAGTATTTTATGCTGCAATGCTATATCTTGATCTCGTCCGCTGTTTTTCGATCCGACGGCTACAAAATAATGATATGACACTGTTTACCATGATATTGCTCAGTGGATGTGCAGCTTGTGTAGAATCTTCAATGAATTTTCAACATGACGGATCAATGGAATCTTCTGCAGCCTGCAGGTGCTTGCTCGCGGGTGTGATCTAAATAGTGAATAGTGCCTTTCATCCTAGTGATTTTCATGCAGCGCTTGAAAGGTGAGCCATAAGCACATCTCATCAAGAAGCAAGAGTACTTGCAAGATCAATGAACATTCATTGGCTGTATCACTGACGTTGTCGTTGTCGACCTTTTTTTTGACAAAAGTGTCACTGGGTCCAGCTGCGTTCACACGTACCAGCAGTAGATTTGATAGAAATCACAGCATGAAACCCGGACAAGCCCAGGCAAAAGGCGCGGTGCATTTTGCGACGTCAATCGGGAACAAAAGCAAGAGAACTTACGGAAAAGACGGCTCCGACTGCAGCAAAGCCTCACCAAATGCCTCCGGGCCTAATCTGCTTCCGGTGTCCGCCGGAGAACGGCAAACCCCACTAGGTCGCAAATATCTGTGCCAACAAACAAGACAGCAACGTGTACCGACTAGATCCAACTAATTTTTTAGGCACATAAATAAGCCCCACTTTGTTTTGTGACCATGACAGTGCCATAGATTCTTGACCTGCCAAACAAAGTCCAACTAAATGGTGTTCAAACATAACACGATAATAGTCTGTCCAACCAATCCACCTGTTCCATCTTTTTGATGGCATCACATCCCCAGGCCTTTTTAGGTAGAGGCAGGAAGTAGAAGTATTGCACACTCCACAATTAAATTATGTAAGCTCAACTGTCATTACGACGAATCCCTGGATATATCCTCTACATGCCATACAGAATGCAGATGTAAGCTACACACACCAGAGATACTGGAAGAATCAAATGTCAACCAACAGATTTGGGACTACAGATTTGGGACTGCGTAGTATGTACTTCATCAGTTCACCTCACATTGCATATGTTGTAAGTCGAATTTCTGCTTTTACATTCAAAATGCCACCGAACACCACATATATGGATAAGATTCTTTGGAAATGAACTGTCCCAGTTTAGTTTTAGCCTTTCAGGTTGAGGATATACAAAACCAATCAGATGAATAAAACAGAAGAATCTACAAAAGAGAATAAATGCACAACGGCCTGCTTTTTTTCTCTCTTTCTCTTGTACAGTACATTTTGGCATTTCGCCAGAGGCGTGGCCATCCGTTAGGCGTGGATCATACAATCTAAGTACAAGCAAACCTTGAACAATCACCTAATGCTTCATACGGATACCAAGCGAAAAATAGAGAGCAATAGAATCTCGAGATGAACAGAAGAAATAGTTGTCAACAAAGGACCAGGGAAGCTACACAAGGTTTTCATCTGGAATTCACAACTTGCCTATTGTGTTATCATCTACTGGGTACTTGTTATCTGCAACGATCCATCCTTCTGCAGCTTTAAGCTGAGGCTAGTGAACCGTTCTCTTGAATACTGTCTTGAGGCTTTCCTCCAGTCTGTTCCAGCCTTCATCATTGCTGCGAACTCATCAAAGCTTATCTTGCCATCCTGAAGAACAAAATAATGACATTAATATTTTCGCTATCCTACATTTTATGAATCACAACGTTCATCATATCAGTCATGCAACCAGATAATTTAAACCATAGAAAAGACGGAAAGCAAAACTACCATGCTTTAGCAAAACTACCATGCTTTTGCAACTAGTTGGTGAGGAACCACAAACCTTATCAGTGTCTACATCACGGATGATGGCATTGATAACCTCTTCATGATTTGGTCCCAAGTCACCAGCTAATGATTCGCGGAGCTCATCAATTTCAATATATCCACTCTGGTTCCGATCAAAGTATGCAAACGCCTTATGCAGATGCTCGTCATTGCCGATCTTTCTCAGGTGAACAGATAGAGTAATAAATTCTCGATAGTCTAAACATCCATTTCCATCAGCATCCGCCTGACATAACATGCACAAATAGTAAATATAAGAACCCCACCCATCATCTTCATCACATAGTGATTTGTAAAAATTGTATTTATTTAATGCTAAAGGATCTTTTCTAGTTCGGAAAAAAAAACATAATGATCATTTGATTTCCTATCTTATGAGTTTCTCATTTCAAATTTGGGAGGGGGTCTTTCTAAAATATCTATCTCTAAAGAATGCTAACATCCCATTTCATCCAAGTCAAAAAGTAAGATGTCTGAATTCTGATATCTGAGATGATACATTGATACTTATGAAATCGAGTTGGTAAATACTATGGAAAGGGTATATCTACATAAAAATAAAAGATTCCAGTCTAATAACAAAGAACTGCAAATTAAGTTTTTGGAATGAAGGAAAAGAAAGATTACTCACGGCTTCCATTAGTATTTGGACATCTGCATCAGACATTTGGTGCCCAAGCTTATGCAGACCAAGCTTCAGTTCATCAAAATTAACCATATTATCTTTGTTTAGATCCATCTTTTCAAACATATCCTTTATGCCAGCCACCTCTTCTACCGAAAGATGCTCAGCTATGACCTGTAGTCAAACAACAAGCGAGAAAGTTCAGAGATAGCAAGTCTAATAGGGAATTATTTGATGTTCAAGTCAGACTGAGGTATACCCTAAGTGCATGCTTCTTGAACTTGTTCATCACAGAGAATTGTTGAAGCCTGGCCTTAACAGTTTCACCCAAATTGACATTTGGAGCCTTCTTGATATTCTGCAACCAAGGATGATCTGGAGAAGATACAAGTTATAGCTATGAGACAAAAGCAACCTATTTAAAGATACAGGGGGGGGGTGCAAGGTTTTCCAATCTTGTATTAGAAGTTGTAGATCTTTGCAACTCAGAATCATCACATTTTGAGTTTGGAAAGTTTTAATATTGGTTTAAGATGGAACAGAAGAAATCAAACACAATACAATCACTACTGTCAGAATTTGATTATTACCAATCACTTGCTGAGCATTTAATCGCCGCTTTGGATCTGGATTAAGCATTCCCCTGATAAGATCTTTTGCATTATCTGAGACCCTTGGCCATGGATCTCTTTTAAAGTCAATGACAGAACGAATAATTGCTTGAGCAACACCCTGTTCAGTTTCTGCATTATAACATGGAAACAACAAAATATTCAGAAAGAGCATTCAATAGAACAAGATTAAGATATTTTTTCTCTACCACAGGCCCATCACCCCACAACCAAAGTGAAGAAAAAGAAAAATAACGAGTGTCAGTTTAGACCGTGACAGCAGTGCATTTGCGCAGACAAGAGGTCAGAACACATTCCACTGTTACCATCCTAAATAGTTAATTTGGTTTAAATATGCCAGTGTCGCAATTGATCATTTTCTGGCACAAAACTAACCTGCCCAGAATGGAGGGACACCACAAAGAAGGATGTAAAGAATAACTCCAGCACTCCAAACATCAACCTCTGGGCCATAATTTCTCTTTAGCACCTCTGGAGCCATGTAATAAGGACTTCCAACAATCTCAGTGAACCGTTCACCTACAGATAATCAACAATGAGCAAACTAGAGAAACACTATACAAAGTAAACAGACAGTATAAGACAAGCCATACTAGAGGCACTGTCCTCTCTGATCATATCGTCGACATGCGAGTAGTGACAGATGAATTAAAACGGAAAACTTCAGATACTGGAATAAGGATATCATAACTGTACCTGGAGTGAAAAATACGGACAGGCCAAAATCAATTGCCTTAAGTGCCGCAGTTTCTTTCTTGTTTGCAAACAAGAAATTCTCTGGTTTGAGGTCCCGATGCATCACTCCATGCTTATGGCACATCTGATGTTGTACAGTACAAAATGAATGTACACGTTAGTCACCATACAGACGAAAAAAGGAAGTTGTAACGAACTAATTACCAATTTAAAGAGGCAGGCATGGATAGCTAATAGCTAGAATCTACAACAGAAACTACAGTAGTTAATTGCTTCTCAAAATTGATCATAACCTAGTCATTCAAATGAGTAGACAACGGAATCATCTGACAGATAGGGAAAAAAATTGATCCCCACATTGTTGGAGGAACAAAAGCATATAAAATCATGTAGTTATAATTGCTGTCATATATAACAATTCTACCATGAATCCCCTAATGAACTTTACATCTCCCAACATACTCTAACATGGTCAAATCAGGCATAAAACAACGAAAACATCAAGAAATCACCGAGCCAGTCTCACCTGCACGACCTCGACGATGGTGCGGGTGACCACTGCGGCTGCGCGCTCCGTGTAGTGCCCCCGGGCGACGATCCGGTCGAACAGCTCCCCACCCTCGCAGAGCTCCATGACGAGGTGCACGGCATTATCGTCCTCGTACGTGTCCCGGAGGCTGACGATGTTAGGGTGCTTGGGGAGGTGGCGCATGATCTCCACCTCGCGGCGCACGTCCTCGATGTCCACCGCGGTGCGGAGCTTCTTCTTGGAGATGGACTTGCAGGCGAAGGCATCCCCCGTGGCGCGCTCCGTGCAGAGGTAGGTCACCCCGAACTCCCCCCGCCCGAGCTCCCCGCCCAGCTCGTACCGCGCGGCCATGTCCCGCCCCGTCGGCTCCCGCAGCACCACCAGCTTCGACCCCGGCGGCGCCGACCGGTTGTACTCGATCGAGAAGGGGTTGGGCTTCTTGCCCTTCTTCTGCTTCGGCTGCTTCTGCTTCTTGCCGCCGCCTCCCGCCGGCGTCACGCAACAGTTCCCCATCCCCCACCAAGATCCGAGCCCAAGAACCCCAAATCAAGAAACCACCCCCGACCCGACCCGACCCGAGGAGATCTGCGAAGAGGGTGGGCGAGCGAGAGAGAGGCCAAGAAATGGCGGACGGCGTGCGCGTTTGGTGTGTGGGGGGCGAGGGAGACGGTGAGTTGGGGTTGTTAAATTGTGCAGGGATTTGGTGTAGACGGGGTCAGCGGTGGCGGCGTCTGGGCCGTGTGGGAATCCGCCAGTGGTAAAGCCAACGACGGGGCCGAGGAGGAAGGAGAGGGAGGGGGAGACGGTCAAAGATCTCTCGCCTTTTCTTTTCCTCTCTCTCTCTCTCTTCACATTTTTTTTCCTCTCTCATTTCCTTTCCTCCTGTTCACCTTGCTTGTGCCTTCTCCTCTCGTTTTCTTCGCATCTCGTTCGTTGTTGTTGTTTTTTCCCTTTTCTTGCGGAGAAAAATGATTATTCGTCCCATTGTTGATGCCACTTC
This sequence comes from Hsuehochloa calcarea, assembly GCA_036346395.1. NCBI lineage: Eukaryota > Viridiplantae > Streptophyta > Magnoliopsida > Poales > Poaceae > Hsuehochloa > Hsuehochloa calcarea. Next base: position 35,072,979 of record CM070606.1, read on the forward strand.
TATAATTTACATTTTTTTGTTACACTTGATAATTTACCATAAAATTAGAGAAAAAAAATCAATTATTTATATTTTTGGACATTTTCATCCATGTCTTCTTCTCCCTCCTCTCTTCTTCCTTGCTTGCTCCGGCCATAGAAGAATCTGCCTCGCGCCGCCCCTTGCCGGCACCAACGCCCTCCGCCACCTCTGTACTGCGTTGCGCCACCCTCCAAGCCCCCGCCCGAGCGTCTCTCGCCCCCCCCCCCTCGTCGTGCACCTCGCCTCCATGGCCCCATGCGAGGGCGGCGGCGGCGGCGGGAGGAGGAGGCCACAGGGAGAGGTGGAGAGCGTGCGAGGCAGTTGTAAAAAGTGACATGAAGACGAGGCAAACAGCCACGTTGAGGAGATCGTGGGCACGACCGAAAGGGCGCGACGCAAATGGCGAACATGGCGAGGGACCCAACAAGGCGGGATAGGAGGCAGTGGTCGCCGAGGAGGAAGTGCACAGAGTCGACCAGTGCATCCCCGCCGATGTGTTAGGCCCAAGTTGATGCGGCGTAGATCTCGACAGTGACGCCAACACGAGAGTCGGTGGCGAGCGTGTCCTCGCGCACACGGAAAAGGAGCCGCCAGTGCAGTTAGGCCGCATCTGGAGTCGGTGCGCGGAATCCACCCACGCCACGGTGTATGCCTGCAGTCGTTGCCACAGGCTGGAGGATGGCTTCAGCCCTTGCACGGAGATGAGGGTGACCTCCAACAGTCGCTCATCCTCGGGGAGCCCTAGGGCAGCCTCCTCGTTCGACATCTCCATTGCCGATGAGCGGCGCGCTAGGGTTTCTTGGTCGGGCATGGGAGGGCTCGCAAAGTGGGGCAGAGTCTGCCATAGTCGAAGCAAAGAAGATGAGGTGGAAGGAGAAGACATGTGCAAAATTTTTAAAAGAATAAATAATCATTTTCTTTCAAACTTTGTGGTAAATTATCAAGCGTAATAAAAATAGATGTAAATGCTAGAAGCCACATTAAAAATAGGGCAATTTCAATTCCCTTTTCTTGTGTGTGGCTTTCTTTAATGGGAAGAAGACTTTGGAGAAAGTTATTAGGAGTGATGAAGGGGACTGAAAGAAAAGGAGGTTAGGTGTTGGATTTAAATTGGCATTAAGCAGGATTTTGTGCATTTTTTTGCCGCCTAATCATAGCGGCCAGCTCGACGTTTTGACGGGTACAAAAAATATTTAATCGGAGAGTGGAAATCTAGCTCAAGTGTTAATGTTAAGGGCGTGGCTCCCCTTAAAATCACGTAATTGTAAAGATATCCCCGTAGAGCATAAGATAATCATAACTCATACTAATCGCTTGTAGCGAGTGTATCTAAAATAATGGACTGTAGGACTTTTTTATTTAATCTATTTTTAAAATAATATTTTAAAGATGATATCTTCTTAACTTTATTTTCAATTTTGATCCTTTTGATCGCACCATAACGTGTGACGTGACAAAAGCACGTTTTTACGCTATGGACCTCAGTGTGGCAAATGAGTGATGTCACGCTACTGCTTTTGGCATGACAGGACTTAGCAAAAAAAAAGACACGTGTTAGCTCAGAGGGCTATCGTGACAGGTTTAACTACGCCGTAGTAGGTGGTGTGAAAATATAGTTTGATCAAAAGGATCATAATTGAAATTAAAAGTTAAGGAGAAGTTAACTTTAAAATATATTTTTTAAAAAATAAAAAACACCCAGCCAAGAAATACATCCAATGTAGCATAAGATAACTCGTAATAATTGCTTTGCAGCTAGTGATCTCTAAAAAATGGACCACATATATTGCAATGTCATGTTGGAACGTATGGGTATATCGTACGTATTTTTATCACCCTTTCAACATAGAGTGTGGGTCTTATACAGATTCTTTCACTCCCTCCGTATATTTCTATTAGAGTATATTGGCATATCTCTATATTTGTAGTTTAGGATTTTCTAATCTCGTGATACCTGCCTTATCTTTAGGAGAGGCGTCTTGCCCTCAAAGCTTTGTACTCTATATAAACCGCTTTCGAGTCTCAATACAATCATTCATTGTAGTATATTCATCTTCTCACATGGTATCAGAGCGGTGCCACTCCTAAGCCACCGCCTCCACAACTTCCGTCGCGCCTCTAGGAGATGATCTCATCTTCATGATCTCTCCCAGGGGCTACGCAACTCGTAGTTTAAGTCGTGTCGCCGATCATCCGATCGGCTACCAATTAGAGTTTCCTGGTCATCTTCATATCTGGTTTTCTCTAAAATTTTTATCATAGATTGGTTTGCGTCGTCCTGTCAACGTTCCTCGACTTCAACCTCTCCGGCCTCCTCTCCTCTGATGATGTTGTGGCGTGACGCGGCACGCTTGTCGACACGACCCTCCCCCCACGACCTTCCAAGCGCCCCGTTTACCGTTGTCATCACGCCAGATCATCATCATCGGACCGTCGTCCGTGAGTATGAGCCGTCGCACCACCGGGAGCCCGCATTTGTGGTCATGCCATCGACATGCACGAGCTACCGCATCGCCCCTTCGGGCTGCAGTGCCGCTGCCCGTGGTCACCATTGCCATCGTCGACGCCATTGTCTTCGTCAACGCTAATCAGGTCCTTCTCCGGTCCGCCACTCCTGAATCCGGCCTCCTCCGCGCGGATCCGGTGGTGGCACGCTCGAATACGACCTCCTCCTCATCGGTTGCGCTGACTGGCTTCTCGCTGCTCAGATCTAGAGTCGTCTCTCTACGTCGCTCGTCTCCACGGCCCCAGATCCGGGTTCCCTGGTCGATGGTGTTGCTGCCTCCAGCTTGCCCGGCCTTCTATGGTGCCACTGCTACCGGATCCAGCCTCCTCCGCGCCGGATCCAGCGGTGTCTCGCCCAGATCCGGCCTCCTCCTTGCCGGATCCGACGCCCTCTGCTTCATCTTCGACCACGGCCGAAGACGTCGGCGACCTCTTCACCGACCTCGGCTACGACCTCCTCTACATCAACTCCACTACCCCGATCACAGCGACGACCTCGACATGGCTCCCTCCTCCACGGCTACGACCATGGTTATCTCTCTCTCGGCTGCCTCGGCAACAACGATCTATCATTATTTTAAGCAAACTCGTCGGTTCCCTCTTCAGTCACCGCGTCTCGCGACGCCACAGCAGTCCCCGACGCTCCCGCTGCAATTTGCGGGGGGATGTCAGTCCGATGGTTCCCCACCTTCGGTTTCCTCTCCAGTTTGACCGTCCGCGACGCTCTTGCTATCTGCGACGTTACCGCCATGACTGCGGGGGATGTTAGAGTATATTGGCATATATTTGGTAGTTTAGGATTTGTAATCCCGTGGTACCTGCCTTATCTCTAGGAGAGGCTTCTTGCATTCCAAGCCTTGTACTCTATATAAACACTCTCAAGTCTCAATACAATCATTCATTACGGTATATTTATCTTCCCACAATTTCTACCCTTACGGTGGTTATACATGCACAACTAGAAAATGCGCCTCTCTCCAATACGTAGCACTACGCATTTCCATCTACAGGCGAGCCAAGAGGGGTGAGTAACGTCTACTTCCTCGTGTAATTGTGGAATATATCTTGGCAATTTGTTTACTTGGTTTCACACCGTAGCCATTTGTTGCAGGTCAGCAATTTCAATTCGGCGAAAAATTGTCAGGAAAAGCCACGCGGCTTACATGCCTACAGTTCAATCTCCCTTCCAGTCCCCTGTTCTCTTTTGTGGCATGCTCATCAAACGCGCTACTAGTCGAAAACATGCGTTTTCCTTCTCGGCATATGCTCCTCGGCGCGTTACTTGCACATAAATAGTAGTATATTTCACTTTGAGCAACAACAAAAAAAATAATAATCTAACTTCATTGTACCCTTGTTGGGCACCCATTCATGTGCCCATAATGTGAATTGAATGTTCACACCGTGCCGAATATTGGGACGATTTCCCCCTTTTTTCCCCCCCGGTTCCTCGATAGATTCTGTGACTTTTGTTCGTGTTCCTCGCTGGTGCAGTTCCCGTGTTGCCTTGCGCTCCTGGAAATGCAACAGATTATGGGTCGTTGTCTACAAAAGCCGGGCATTTATGTTTGCGTGTTGCCTTGAGTGGTGGGATTGATGTAAAGGAAGGGAAATGGGGGAAAGTGACTCACCATTCGGGTGTTCACACTCTCTTACGCTGATGGCCGGAAGGATCGTAGTGTGACACAACAATTACGGGTGGCAAACACCGCGGAATCATGTGATCCATTCGACTAGTTTCTGCGTTACTGTTGCATGAACAGCGTTTCTGATATGCAAACAGTGTCCTGCTATGTCAATTGATCTCGGTTTTGACCAGACTGGGTAGATCACTCAAGGAGCTCGTGTACCGTAGCATTTCTGTATTGACTGCTTTGCTGCAGAGGGTTCTTCTCAAATTTCACACGTAGATGAATAAATGAATAAACCAATCATCCATGATTTTTAGACCGCTCATTTGGGTCATGGAGCAACGGATACGCGTCAGGTTGCTGTTGCTGCGGGCCTCTTTACCCACTGCCTGCCTGCTGGAAAACAAGTCCATGCCATGCTTGAAGTGGATGGGGATAGTGGCGATTCCGACGGCCGATCGATGATTGACGCCGCCGATGATGCTCACATGCATTCCAGTGTAGCGCGCATTAAAACAAAAAACACGCCGAAGAGGTCCGCCTTACATGGATTTAACAAGCTATTATATCGAAACCAGTTATTATCGAGTTCCATTCGTAATTAATATAGTTTGATTTAAAATTATTTTATTTATTTTTGCTGGCCCTGCTAGCGGCCCAGATCCAATTATTGGAGCTCGAGAACACCACATTCATGTCGAAATAAGTCCGGCTCATTTCTTAAAAAGGCCTATTACCATAACATAGTAGCCTAGACAACGTTCAAATAGGTTTAGTCCGGCCTGTTTAGAAAAAGCCCACGCACATAAATAGCCCGAATCCTAACAGTGGATGAGATCAGGTGTACCTTTTCTGAGGAGTGAAGTTACATCCGTGATTCGCCTCGTGTGTTGGTGGCTCGCGGATTGTAAGTGTAATTTTGTTTTTAAAAAAGTACAAGCAAAAAATTTGAAAAGGATTGCCGTTGCTGCTGGCTTACTGCCTCCAACGGTCGACGATGAAATATGCTTCTCACTTTTTATCCCCTCTGCTTCGACCATCCTGTCGGAAAGTAAGACGGAGCGTACCAAAGAACGCCTGAGGATTCATTCCACAACTCACAACCAACCAAAGTTTGTAAAAAAAAGGGCAAATATAGTTACCATTTAACATTTTTAGATCAGACCCATACCAGACACGAAACACACATAATCCCCAGACGTACACACAACACACTCGTTTCGTACAAGCTTAAGGGAAGAACCGCGCTCATCGGGCATTACCACCACGCAGTACTGTACTAGTTAAACCCCGTACGCGAAAAAACACCGACACGTATACGTACGCCACCGCCGGCGAGCCGGCCGACGGATCGATCGAGCACACATTTCCTCGCCTCACTCACAGCCGTTGGCACCCCCCGAGCTGCGCCCCGTGGAGGCACTGGTTGTGCTCGTACGGCTTGCAGCCGTGCCGCAGCACGCCGTGCAGCCGCGGGAGCGGCCCGCACAAATGGTTGTAGCTGAGGTCCAGCGTCTGCAGCGTGGACAGCGCGGCGAGCGACCTCGGCACGGTGCCCCTGATGCGGTTGTGGCTGAGGTCGAGGTACGTGAGCTCCGATGGGAACACCAGCTTGCTCAGGTCGAAGTCGAGGTCGTTCCACGAGAGGTCCACCTTGCCGATGGGCCGCCCCGCGGCGAACAGGAAGGACGCGTCGCCGGTGAGCCGGTTGTGGGACAGGTCGACGGTGTTGATCTCGTCCTGCGCGTCGTCGCGCGGGATCGGGCCGGTGAGCTGGTTGTACGAGAGGATCAGCGACCGGAACTGCCCCTGCACGAGCCCGGCCGGGATGGGCCCCGTGAGCTGGTTCCGGCGGAGGTCCAACGACCGGAGGTTGGGAAGGTCGGCGAAGGAGCTCGGGACGGGGCCGGTGAGGCGGTTGTTGGAGAGGTCGACGGAGTCGAGGCTGCGGAGCCGCGCCAGGGACTCCGGGATGGGGCCGGAGACGTTGGTGTGGGAGATGGTGAGGAACTGGAGGTTGGAGAGGGAGGTGAGGGAGACCGGGATGGCGCCGGAGAGGCCAGGCAGGCGGAAGAGCGACAGCGACATGAGCGCCGTGAGCCCCGCCAGCGCCGACGGGATCTGGCCGTGCACGTCGTTCGCGCCGTCGATGAAGACGTTGTTCACGCGCCCGGCCTCCTCGCACCGGACGTGGTCCCAGGTGCAGCAGTGCGCCGACGCCGGGGACCACGTCGACAGCGTCTTCGGGTTGCCCAGCGCTTGCTTCACCCGGAGCAGAGCCTGCAGGTCGCTCTGAGGGCACCGGGACGTCAGCGGCGAGGACCGCGCCCGCGCCGGGAGGGCCACGAGTAAGATAGCGAGGACGGGGAGGAAGGAGGTGGTCGACGCCATTGTGGCTAGCTAGCTAGCTCTCGTGGGCTGGAGTTGGCTTAAGTGCCGAGTGCCGAAGTGATGAGCTCTCGACGTGGTATTAAAAGGGCGTGGAACAGTAGTGCGTGACGGGATAAATGTTTCAATTTTTTTTACCACCATCGAATCGGGACGTGCTCGGATACCGAGATGGCCAGCGGTGCTCGGTACGAGCACAACTGTAGCATGGCAGGAAAACGAAGCGATTCAGCCGAATGGTAACTGGGAAGCGTCCGAGTCGGTCCGGCTCTAGTACGTCGCATCCCATCTCATTCATCGAATAGAGCGTGCATCATTAGCATGTGGAATCGAGGATCTGAAGCTTTCGCTCCTCCTTTTTTTGGCGTCGACATTATTGGGCTGCTCGGCTCGTCACGTATTAACTCGCGGTTTTTTTTTGCGCAAATAGCACGATTGCAAACGTTTTTTTAAAACGCAAATAGCGTCCCTAATGCGAAATTGCAATTTTAACACCGCATTCGTATGGTGGCTGGCTGGACTCGATATCAACGCGACACGTGGCAAAGTTCGACCCGTGGGTGTCCAGATTTGTATCACATCGCCAAGTTTGGCACGTGACCGGTCAGACCTGACCGCCTCGTTCGTCCGTGGCAACAACGGGTCGTGGTTGCCAGCGCTAGGATTCGAGGCGGCGTGCAAAGAGGAGCAAAATGGAGGGACGACGAGACGAGGCGAATGTGGTGACGCGGATGTGGACACCGAAGGTGGTCGGCGGCGAGCTCCAAGCGATTGCGCGGATCGGTTCACGGTGGCAAGATGGTTTCGGCGACACTCTGTAGAAAAGGACATGCACATGAGGTAGAACGCGACTTTGGGATGAAGAACGTGGGGTCGATGAGCGGCGGAACTCATCAGAGGAGCGAGAACGGCGCGAAGGGCGGTGGCCGGAGAGGTAGAACAAGAAGATCTCGGTGCCCGAAGGAAGAAACACGAAATCAAGATGTGGGAATTGTAGATCGGGCGATGGGACACAAGGTGACGCGGTCCAATCCGCGAGAAACTCATCAGAGTGATGGGAACGCGAAGGAGGCATTTCAAGTGTGGCGGACTCGGCCAGACACGAGGAAGATGAAGATGATGCCGTCAATTCGGAGCTCGGGAACTCCAATGGATGGCAGCACATGGAGGAGGACATCGAGGCGAAACCGGTGACGCGAACGGTCGTCCCGAGGAGCTTCGTTGACGGAGGAACGGGCGCGACACGGCGCGGTCAGAGGCGGAAGAGATGAAAAGGGCGCCTGCGACGACCGACACCTCGTCTCCATGTTCCTCGCCAACCCCTAGCGTCATCCCATGTTCTAGCCTCTAATGTACACTTCCCCTCTTGCGGTTTTGAGTTTCGATCATCGTTCATCGAGATCGACTTCTTCTCTTTCCTCTCCGGTCGCCGCCCTTCGTCGCCTGTTCCTGGCTCCTTCGGTGAGTTCGTCACTCATTGACCCCACGTTCTCCATCCAGGCGCCGCGTTTTACCTCATGTGCATGTCCTTTTCAAATAAATAGCAATAGACAATTTTAGACTATGCCAAGGAAAATGCATGGATTCCAATAATTTGCAAAACACATTTATAAACTTAGATCATACCACAAGGAGTAGGTAAAGGGTTACGGGTAAGCTATGATAGCACAAAACAAAAAATTACCGCGCAACCAAGGAACTTCCGCTAGTAATAGACCACGAGATTACCACTAGACGCGCCGACTCGTAGCGTAAGTATAGTCGATGTAGCGACTTAATACAATCGTAGTTGTACTCGCCGCGTATCTTTTCTTTGAGTCTTGTGATCGTCACGAGTTGTGGATTGTCCTAGTGCTGATGATTCGCAACAACACCTTCAACGTATCCACACGTACAGAGCAGAGATACCACGCGCTGGAATGCTAGCACCAGTAGCATGTATGAGGAAGGCGTGACTGTTAAGGTTTCAGGAGTTTTTCACAAGATCATGATCACATCATGCCACCATCCCTCTATATATATAGACAATCATGATGGGTCTCGTACTTGAGGCCTATTAGGAACTCATGGCCTACAAGAATCCAGTTCGCCATCCAAATCAAATCCTAACCCTTTAAGTGTGCGGCCCTATAGGTTCATATGTAATCGGTTGTGACTCGGGAACTATTTTCCGACCACTAGTCGTTAGCGGTACCTAGCAGCACATAACGATTTTCAAACACAAATAGAATATATCGGACGAACCTTAATGCAATATGATCTATGACCAGGTCATATAAAAAACGACCAGCTTGTATCTCTATATGACAAGTTTATATTTGGTCTCGATTAATTCGTAACTCCTTACGACCAGGTTTCGACCACTTAGTGATCATGTTCGACCAGCCTACGACCAGCTCGTATCTCCATTCGACTAGTCCGTATCTGATCGAACTGAAAGACCTTCTCATGTATTCTCCCTTTGCCTCACGATATCTATTTGAACTCCAGGTGAGATGTTGTATCATCCATAGACTATTCAGTACTTTCTCGATCAAGTGTCGAATAACTTCATATGGTCGACACTTCGACCACTAGTGACATGGCCATGTATTTTCTTTATCCGACCACAATGAGGGGCCCAAAGACATCTCTCATGTTATGTTAGGAGGGGCAAATCCCATATCCGACCAATCACATCACTCTGTATATTTCATAGCATACCCGAAAGCCACCTTTATAACTACCTAGTTACGAGTAGCGTTTGACAACCCCTAAGAGTGCTATTACACATGTAGGAAATCATGTTGATCTCAGGTCTAAGGATTATACATCATCATTGCTTGAGACCAACTAATGATACATAGAATCATAATAATCTCAACAATATCTCAAGGTGAGACTTTTCCACACCATGTTCTCTAACATGTGTCCATATTATTAGTTTTATATCTATATATCCATGGCTTGTGAAACATAGCCATCAACCAATACATATGCTAATATATTCATATGTGTTTTCATATGTTTCTGACGAGGATTAAAACATCTATGTACTACTTTAATACATAAGAAAAGACCATACGTCTGCGTGGTTGTAACTCCTAAGGTTAATAACCTCACTGGTCGTAAGGATTCCAGAGGTTACATTATAAATACCCTGGTTAGACAAGGTCTCGTACCTAGTCCCCGACCAGTTAACTGCTTGTAAAGCTATGAACTGATATCTGGATCCAAATCAAGGTATATCCTTTATCATGTAATGAATGGAACACGTGTTGTATACTCCATACCACACGATGTTTCATAATCCTAAGACACTGACTAACGGTCGAATGTCTCACCCACATTTAACCGCACATCAGTTGATACTTTAATCAACTGCCACCTCCCTCCGACCAGACGCAACGCTTCGCACAGACATCTTCTTCAGAAAACAACTTCCACCTCTTCGAAAGCTATTTAAAGATGGAGTATGGAAGGAGAAGGAGGAGGCGAGAGCGAGACAGACAGTGGAGAAAGACAAGAGGCTACTGACATTAGATTCATACTTTTGATCTATTTTTAGTAGCATAGCCAACATCATACTCAGTGTAACCAGGATTAGTCTTTTGCCTGATCGTAGGTATTCCTTGTAAACAACCAGTTCATAGTAATAAAGAGCGACTCCATTCTCTTCCAGGAGATACACAATATTTTTCTCTATTTTTATATATTTTCATAAGATCAACGATTTGATCATCGACAGCTAGCGCCGTCGGTGGGGAAGAAGTTGCAAATTTCCTGAAGAAATTCTTCGCTCATCAAAATCCTCACCCGTTCCTCATAATCGCTCATGCGACTATGGCGGGAGTTGGGACGAGGAGAACTGGTTCAACATGGACGACTACTCCAACCTCGACATGGAGGAATGCATCCGAGCCATGGATGAGAATGGTATGTCGTCATCATCCTCCTCCGCATATTCGCATATCGCAGACATAAACAAAATCGAACGGATGGATGAAGATGCGCCACCACAACAAGTGGTGCTTCCAGAGGGACATGTCATTCCGACCAGTTCAGAATGTCCAAAGATCTCTCCAAGCCCAGTCCTTCCGACCGGCGAAAAAGGTGACAAAACTTCAGCCCCGTAATCCGACAATCAGTATATTCTCGATACGATCATGGCTGACAATTATTCACCAACAGCTTCTGGAAATTCCAGGAACCAACCGACATCTGGTAACAGTGTCGATGAAACCCCCACTGGCTATAGGCCAAGTGAGGATGATAAGACTCAGCATACGATTGGCTATTCGTCGGATCAGGTTGAGTCCACCTCCAAAGGCCTCATGAGGTGCTAATTTTCGACCGATCTCCATCGTGGAAACTTATGGTAGAGGCATTGAAGGGCTCTCCACTGAAGATCGCTGCTGGAAGCACGAGGACAATGTGATCAGAAATACGGATCAAAATGCCATGTGCGGTCCTGCATACACTACCTCGCCACCACATATTGATGGAAATGGCACGGGCAATCTAGCACCAAATGCCAGAGGTAACAGAACAGATAGACGTCAATTAGTTAATTCGTCTGGTTCTGCCCCACCTAGATTAATGGGTCGGACGGGACCAAACACAAGGTCGGGGGAAGGTTCAAATCTATGAACACCTACAACTACTATGATTGCTCTAATACCTTCAGTAACGGTACAGAACCTGCAGTGTGTTCAAAGTATTTTAAATAACACTGACCCTGCTTTAGCAGATGCTCCAGGTTTTGTCCAACTTGTAGGTCAGATACCAGAGATCCTCCAGCAAACCATGCAGCGTACCGAGAACAAAGGAGTTCACGAAGTTAAACTATGACCGCGTCCCACCGTTCCTCCCTCAGTAGAGGGCAGCATGGGCAAGTTGGGGATCAATCGATACCAAGACCTCCTCGACGATTCCGACCAAGGAGTCACGAGGGAAGAAGGCTATTTCCAACAGCCACTCTTCTTTCTCTAGAGGATCAATCGCTTGGCGCTGATGATCGCCGACATCGTCTAGGCCAAGCAGGTGGTCGGAGGCGTCATCCTAACGTCCACGACCAAATCGGAACACTGGAGCCCCGGTATTCTAATTTAAGAAACCGGTCTCCGACCAATTACAATCCGGCACCCTTTCAAATAAGGCGCTATGAATCAATCACATACCGTCGAGCTTTCTCTGCGGGGCTCCAGGTTGTACGTTGGCCCAACAGGTTCCGACCTGCCAACATGGACAAGTCCCATGGAATGCAAAATATGTTAGAATTTCTCCAAATCTATACTACCGCCATCAGAGCTGCTGGTGGTGACAAAAATGTGATTGCAAACTATCTACCTACGGTACTTAAAGGGTCTGCCCGGTCATGGTTGCTCAACCAACCGGTCGGGTCAATCTATACTTGGGAGCAACTTTGCGGCCCCCTGATTGTAAATTTTCAAGATACATATGACCGCCCTGGAAAGGAGCATGACCTTCATCGAATCCGGCAAGAACCTAATGAAACTCTTCATCAATACATCAAAAGGTTCAGTCAGGTTCGTAATTCAATACTAGAGGTCTTCTGTTATTCAAGCTTTCAAGGCAGGTCTAAGGAATCGACGGTTTACAAAGGACATCGCTATGAATCCTCTACGGACGACTGTCGAGCTTTTCGACATGGCCGACAAATACGCAGCCGCTAGTGAAGAGGTTGAATAGAGTGAGGCCATTGATCAGAAGGATAAAAGCCCTCGACCTGGCTTGGAAAAGTCAGAAAAGAGACACAAGAAGGCTCTCAAGAAGAAGAAACACCGCAAGCCCGGTGATAAGAAGTCCTTGCGGTTCCTGACAAGTTTACCAAGGGTAAGAATGATTACACCGGTCGAGGCAAAGCAAAAAAATCCGACCGATGGATATAAACAGAACAAGAAGTGGTGTCTACTTCAGCAGCAGACAGGGCATGACTTGCGCACCTGTCGAGTCTGGCAAAAAAAACTAGAGGATTACTATGCAGGTAAAGGTCCACTCCCCTCAATACAAGTACTCAGGGAAGCAAATTCCAAAAAGTACAAAGATGGTGACGACAAGATAGTGTACCAGGAGCCACAACATACTGTCAACATGATCTTCAAAGGATCCTCCTCGTATGATTCACGACGTCACCTGAAGGCTGTGGAGCGAGAGGTCAACCTTGCGGAGTCCCCGATCGCCATCAAGTCATCAAGGTGGTCGAAAATAGTAATCTCCTTCAGCAAAGAAGACTGCCCCATCCCGTCGGCTCGACCAGGTAGGTTCCCTATTATAGTTGAACCTACTATTAACAATTGCAAAGTCAATCAAGTCTTAATAGATGGAGGTAGTTCTTTAAATATTTCATTTGCGGGAGCATTAGAGGAGATGCAGGTTCCCAGATCTAACGACCAGTGAAGTATGCTTTCCATGGCATAGTCCTTGGTTCTACCGCAAAACCGATAGGCGTAGGTGTCCTTCATGGTTAAACTTGTCACAGTATGATTTTCCCCTTCCCCGCATTGACCAACTTGTAGACTCTACCTCTGGGTGCGAGTTATTGTGTTTTTTAGATGCGTATTCAGGATACCACCAGATTAGTACGAGTAAAGAAGATGAGGAGAAAACTTCCTTCATCACTCCATATGGCACTTATTGCTATGTTAAGATATCTTTTGGTCTAAAAAATGCTGGTGCGACTTTTCAAAGGTTAATGCAGAAAACCTTTAGTCCACTGATAGGTCGAAAACTAGAAGCCTATGTTGATGATTTGGTTGTGAAGAGCATCAATGCTGGCGATCACATTTTCAACTTACAAGAGACTTTCAATAACTTGAGAAGGCATAATCTCAAGTTAAATCTAGAAAAATATGTGTTAGGAGTTTCCGCTGAAAAAATTCTCGGTTTCCTAGTTTTAGTTAGAGGTATCGAAACAAATCTAGCGAAAATAGCTGTCATCGACTAGATGCGCCCTCTGACCACAAAGAAAGAAGTCAAAAAACTAACCAGTTGTATGGCAGCGCTAAGTCGTTTCATAGCAAGGTTAGGTGAAACAAGATTACATTTCTTAAAAAAAATTCAGAAGCGTGGAAGTTTCAAATGTAATAGGGAAGCAAACGACGCCTTTGAAAAACTTAAAGAGTACCTTACGAGTGCCCCGGTCTTAGTCTCTCCAAGACCGGAAGAACCATTGTTGATTTACCTGGCTGCAACGCCACAAGCTATCAGCGGTGTACTGGTCGTAGAACGCGAAAACGTCCAACGACCAATATATTACGTAAGCGAAGTCTTACATGGACCAGAGGAAAGATACCCACAGGTACAAAAGCTGCTCTATGGTCTCCTTATGGCTTCAAGTAAACTAAGACATTACTTTCAGGCCACAAAGTGGTCGTACCTACGGATATCCCCTTGGTCAAGTCCTTGAAAATAGGGAATCGTCAGCACGAATAGCAAAATGGGCAGTTGAACTAGGGATGTTCGACCTCCATTTAATTTCACGAATAACAATAAAGTCTCGAGCAATAACAGAATTCGTTGCCGAATGGACAAACCCTGAACCCAAGCAAGAACCCGAGTACGAACACTACGATGAGTGGACAATGTACTTTGACGGTTCCTTGATGCTCAAAGAATCAGGGGCTGGAGTCGTCTTGATATCCCCTACTGGCGAACACATCAAGTACGTCATCCAGTTTAACTTTCTTGCTACAAACAATATAGCAGAATATGAAGGTTTACTGGCAGGAGCTCGTTCGCTCGGGATTCGCAAAATACTAGTGAAAGAAGATTCTCAACTAGTGCGAATCAAGTGGGGAAAGAGTATCAATGTTCAAGTAACAAGATGTCATCTTATCTAGTAGAAGTACGGAAACTCAAAAATCACTTCTTCGGTTTTCAGATCCAACATATTCCTAGAAAGGAAAACTTTCTGGCAGACCAGTTGGCACGGATGGCCTCCACCAGGTCAACCGTCTTGCCCGGTGTTTTTCTCGAGCAACTCAATCCACCCTCGGTGGTCGAGCATTCGAGGACATAAATGTTTCACATCAGGTCGTACAAATCTATTCTGATAACATAGATGCTCCACAGATCGGTGACGATCAGGGTAGAGATTGGATGACATCGATCTACAATTATCTTCAACATGACAAAATTCCTGAAGATGATGAAGAGAATGATCGTATAGCTCGAAAAGCCAAATCATACACTCTAATTGAACGTACCTTATATAAACGAGGATCTCACGGAGTGTTGATGAGATGCATATCTCAATAGGATGGCATTAAGTTGCTAACCGAAATTCATGGAGGAGTCTGTGGAGCACATCATTCCTAAAGAACACTGGTCGGTAAACCCTTCAGGCAAGGATACTACTGGCCAACTGCCCTTCATGATGCAAAAGAGCTCGTGAAGAAGTGCATACAATGTCAGTTTTATAGCCGACAAGTACATCAGCCGGCACAAGCTTTGCAACCAATTCCTCTTTCTTTGCCTTTTGTAACCTGGGGACTAGACATTCTGAGACCTTTCCCAAGAGCACCCGGAGGCTTCAAAATCCTTTTAGTCATGATTGACAAGTTTACAAAATGGATCGAGGCCGAGCCAATTGTTAAAACTACAATTGAGGCCGCTAAGAGATTTCTTATAAAAAATGTGATCACACGATTTGGTGTACCTAGTCGTATAATCACATACAATGGTATCTAGTTTTCACTATATCATGCATGCATATGTAGGGAAAGGTGCATGCTACAATTTCTAATTCTACTTCTCATGCACACTGTACGTATCAGCAAGCAACAAGCATACATCATGGAGATCTAGGCCTGCTGAAAAAAGACCTCACATTATGTAAGTATTCGCTTGTATAAAACTGCAACTTATCAGCAAGCAACAAGCATACATCATGGAGACAACTAAGTTACATACACATGTATACCCCAAATTTAAGATATATTATAACTGACCTACACTAACATGTGCAAAAAAAATGATACTACAGGTATACAATCATAACTCCAGATATTGAAGCTTACCTAAGATACACCGGCTCTGTTTTGCCAAATTCATACCACTTTTGGTATAAGTCAGCAAATACATTGTACTTCTAAATGTTGCCTCTTTTATAAGTAGACTTATTTTGCTCTTACTTGTTTCTAATTATACACTACATCATAGCCAGTGTTCTATTCAAATGAATCAGACCGATATATATTCTTACTACTACTATCAACATTGGCAGTGGTTGGAATAAGGAAATGTAACATGAAACTACAATTCCAAACCAATTTGCTATCCTGCTAGTTATGAAAGCTGGCAGAATTCTAGAATTTTTTTAAACACCTGAATAGAACATATTATCTGGGTACTTGTTTTACCATTGGTTGGATGTGCGACTTTTAATGCATTACTGTTGGTTATGAAAGCACACAGACGTGCTAGAAATTTTTTAACACCTGAATAGAACATATTATCTGGGTACTTGTTTTACCATTCAGTAACAAAATCCAAAGTTCACGAAATGATTCAAAATGATCGAAATAAACAACCAGTTCATAGTAATAAAGAGCGACTCCATTCTCTTCCGGAGATACACAATATTTTTCTCTATTTTTATATATTTTCATAAGATCAACGATTTGATCATCGACACTAAGCGCCGTCGGTGGGAAGAAGTTGCAAATTTCTGAAGAAATTCTTAGCTCATCAAAATCCTCACCTGTTCCTCATAATCGCTCATGCGACTATGGCGGGGAGTTGGGACGAGGAGAATCGGTTCAACATGGACGACTACTCCAACCTCGACATGGAGGAATGCATCCGAGCCATGGATGAGAATGGTATGTCGTCATCATCCTCCTCGCATATTCGCATATCGCACATATAAACAAAATCGAGCGGATGGATGAAGATCGCCACCACAACAAGTGGTGCTTCGAGAGGGACATGTCATTCCGACCGATTCGTAATGTCCAAAGATCTCTCAAGCCCATCCTTCCGACCGCGAAAAGGTGACAAAACTTCACCCGTAATCCGACAATCGGTATATTCTCGATCGATCATGGTCGATGTATTCACCAACACTTCGAAATTCCAGAACCAACCGACATCCGTAACAATGTCGATGAAACCCCAACGGCTATAGGCCAAGTGAGGATGATAAGACTCGAAGATACGATCGGCTATTCGTCGGATCAGGTTGAGTCCACTTCCAAAGGCCTCAGGAGGTGCTAATTTTCGACCGATCTCCATCGTGGAAACTTATGGTAGAGGCACTGAAGGGCTCTCCACTGGTTACAACGGAAGCTCTTCGGAAGATCGCTGCTGGAAGCACGAGGACAATGTGATCAGAAATACGGATCAAAATGCTGTGTACGGTCCTGCATACACTACCTTGCCACCACATATTGATGAAAATGGCACGGGCAATCAAGCACCAAATGCCAGAGGTAACAGAACAGATAGACATCAATTAGTTAATTCGTCTGGTTCTGCCCCACCTAGATTAATGGGTCAGATGGGACCAAACACAAGGTCGGGGGAAGGTTCAAATCTATGAACACCTACAACTACTATGAATGCTCTAATACCTTCAGTAACGGTACAGAACCTGCAGCGTGTTCAAAGTATTTTAAATAACACTGACCCTGCTTTAGCAGATGCTCTAGGTTTTGTCCAACTTGTAGGTCAGATATCAGAGATCCTCCAGCAAACCATGCAGCGTACGGAAGCGTACCGAGAACAAAGGAGTTCACGAAGTCAAACTATGACTTCGTCCCACCGTTCCTCCCTTAGTAGAGGGCGGCATGGGCAAGTTGGGGATCAATCGATACCAAGACCTCCTCAACGATTCTGACCAAGGAGTCACGAGGGAAGAAGGCTATTTCCAACAGCCACTCTTCTTTGTCGAGAGGATCAATCGCTTGGCCCTGATGATCTCCGACATCGTCTAGGCCAAGCAGGTAGTCGGAGGCGTCATCCTAACGTCCATGACCAAATCGGAACACTGGAGCCCCGGTATTCTAATTTAAGAAACCGGTATTCGACCGATTACAATCCGGCACCTTTCCAAAGAAGGCGCTATGAATCAATCACATGCCGTCGAGCTTTCTCTGCGGGGCTCCAGGTTGTACGTTGGTCCAACAGGTTCCGACCTGCCTACATGGACAAGTCCCATGGAACGCAAAATCCGTTAGAATTTCTCGAAATCTATACTACCGCCATCAGATCTGCTGGTGGTGACAAAAATGTGATTGCAAACTATCTACCTACGGTACTTGAAAGGTCTGCCCAGTCATGGTTGCTCAACCAACCGGTCAGGTCAATCTATACTTAGGAGCAACTTTGCGGCCTCCTGATTGTAAATTTTCAGGATACATATGACCGCCCTGGAAAGGAGGATGACCTTCATCGAATCCGGCAAGAACCTAATGAAACTCTTCATCAATACATCAAAAGGTTCAGTCAGGTTCGTAATTCAATACCAGAGGTCTTCTGTTATTCAAGCTTTCAAGGCAGGTCTAAGGAATCGACGGTTTACAAAGGACATCGCTATGAATCCTCTACGGACGACTGTCGAGCTTTTCGACATGGCCGACAAATACGCAGCCGCTAGTGAAGAGGTTGAATAGAGCGAGGCCATTGATCAGAAGGATAAAACCCCTCGACCTGACTTGGAAAAGTAAGAAAAGACACACAAGAAGGCTCTCAAGAAGAAGAAACACCGCAAGCCCGATGATAAGAAGTCCTTGCGGTTCCTGACAAGTTTACCAAGGGTAAGAAATATTACATCGGTCGAGGCAAAGCAAAAAAATTCGACCGATGGATATAAAGAGAACAAGAAGTGGTGTCTACTTCAGCAGCAGGCAGGGCATGACTTGCACACCTTTCGAGTCTGGCAAAAGAAACTGGAGGATTACTATGCAGGTAAAGGTCCACTCCCCTCAATACAAGTACTCAGGGAAGCAAATTCCAAAAGGTACAAAGATGGTGACGACGAAATAGTGTACCAGGAGCCACAACATACGGTCAACATGATCTTCAAAGGATCCTCCTCGTATGATTCACGACGTCACCTGAATGCCGTGGAGCGAGAGGTCAACCTTGCGGAGTCCCCGATCGCCATCAAGTCATCAAGGTGGTCAAAACAAGAATCTCCTTCAAAGAAAGAAGATCGCCCCATCCGTCGGTTCGACCAGGTAGGTTCCCTATTATAGTTGAACCTACTATTAACAATTGCAAAGTCAATCGAGTCTTAATAGATGGAGATAGTTTCTTAAATATTTCATTTGCAGGAGCATTAGAGGATATGCAGGTTCCCAAATCTAAGGACCAGTGAAGTATGCTTTCCATGGCATAGTCCTTGGTTCTACCGCAAAACCGATAGGGTAGGTGTCCTTACCGGTTACGTTCGGAAGGTGAAGGACCGTAAAGGCGACTAAAGGGGGGTGAACAGGCGCTTTCTCGATTTTACGCCTTAATCAAATTCAACACGAACTTTTCTCATTTAGCTATGAAAGCTAAGAAGATCAGTACACGCACAGAGGAAGTCTTGTGCTAAATCCGATTACCCCCTTAACCACAAGACCCAAACAAAAGAGAAACGAACTCAGGAGACCGGTCTGAGTACTGGAGGTCAGACCGGCGGTTGACTGGCGGTCGAACCGGCGGTTGACGAGCGGTCGGACCGGCGGCTGACTGGCGGTCGGACCGTTGGGAATCGGTTCGACCGGCAGCAATCGGGCGATCTGAAAAGCGGGCGGTCGGACCGCCGTTCCTAAATCGGTCGGACCTATTTAGTCCAGTACCAAAGCACAATGCCCAAAACCAAAATGAAATTTGGTCCAACTTTTGATTCAACCAATGAAACTTGACCAAATTTGGAGCACACCTCCCAGAGGGTATCTGAGTCCTATTTCTAGCGACAATCGTTCAGATCCACTTCAAATAAACGATCTCTTTAGGTTTTACCAAAGAAGTGTTCCAAAACCTAGAAATATGAAAATCTTGATTCAAGACTTGCTTGAGAGGGGTTGAAGATCTAGATGATTCTAGGAGTATCCCCACACATCAAAGCAAGATAAAATTGGTCAAAACACCAAGCACAACCACTTGAATCAAGGAAGCACCAAAATCATCAAAAGGAGAATAACACAAAAGAGACAAACAATCTCTTAAGCAAGCAACACAAGATTGATTGATTCAACAAGTTGCTTACAAAGCCACTCCCTCAAGGAGGACAAGAGCTCAAACCAAAGAGCACACAATCTCTCCAAACCCTAGCTTCTCCTCTCCTTTCCTCTCCAAACCCTAGAAAAAGGAAGAGGGGTCCAAATGAATGCTTGGGGGTTTTTCCTCTCCCCCTTTCTATTTATAGGAGAGGCCTAGGGCCAAAAGATGCCAGGGCCAAAAGGAGCCATCATGGTTCAAGGAGATCGAAAAATGGCTTATGCATGCTACCGAAAGTCTTTTGAACTGGTCGTTGAACTCCTGACCAGAAAAACTGACTCATCTACAATGCAGGTCAAGCACTCCAGACCAAAGATGACACCAAAACCGTCCGACCAGACAAAGGAGGTACCACTCGACAAAGTCATTTCTCTAGAGAACGCCAAGTCCCCGCATAGGTCAGGAAACACCGACGTGTTTATCCCAAAGGTGCTGGTCGGAGAAGGGCACAACCTCAAATAGGAAGAGTCGCTCGTCTCCTTCCTCCGAGCAAACTAGGACGTATTCGTCTGGCAGGCGTCCGACATGCCCGGAGTCCCAGGGAGGTGTTCGAGCACAGGCTAGCTCTCCAGCCTGACAAAAAAATCGATCAAGCAGAAGCTAAGGCGTTTTGCACCTGATCGGAAGGAAGCAATCAAGTCGGGGATCGACAAGCTCCTCAAGGCTGTGTTTATTCGTGAAGTCAACCACCCTCGGTGGCTCGCTAACCCTGTAATGGTTAGGAAGAGTAATTGGAAGTGGCGAACGTGTATTGATTTCACAGATCTTAATAAAACTTGTCTGAAGTATGATTTCCCCCTTCCCCGCATTGACCAACTTGTAGACTCTACCTCCGGGTGCGAGTTATTGTGTTTTTTAGATGCGTATTCAGGGTACCACCAGATTATTACGAGTAAAGAAGATGAGAAGAAAACTTCATTCATCACTACATATGGCACTTACTGCTATATTAAGATATCCTTTGGTCTAAAAAATGCTGGTGCGACTTTTCAAAGGTTAATGCAGAAAACCTTTAGTCCACTGATAGGTCGAGAACTAGAAGCCTATGTTGATGATTTGGTTGTGAAGAGCATCAATGCTGGCGATCACATTTTCAACTTACAAGAGACTTTCAATAACTTGAGAAGGCATAATCTCAAGTTAAATCCAGAAAAATATGTGTTTGGAGTTTCCGCTGGAAAATTTCTCGGTTTCCTAGTTTCAGCTAGAGGTATCGAAACAAATCTAGCGAAAATAGATGTCATCGACCAGATGCGCCCTCTAACCACAAGTAAAGAAGTAAAAAAAACTAACCAGTTGTATGGCAGCGCTAAGTCGTTTCATAGCAAGATTAGGTGAAACAATATTACATTTCTTTTTAAAAAAATCAGAAGCGTGGAAGTTTCAAATGTAATAGGAAAGCAAACGATGCCTTTGAAAAACTTAAAGAGTACCTTACGAGTGCCCCGGTCTTAGTCTCTCCAAGACCGGAAGAACCATTATTGATTTACCTGGCTGCAATGCCACAAGCTATCAGTGGTGTACTGGTCGTAGAACGCGAAAACGTCCATCGACCAATATATTACGTAAGCGAAGTCTTACATGGACCAGAGGAAAGATACCCACAGGTACAAAAGCTGCTCTATGGTCTCCTTATGGCTTCAAGTAAACTAAGACATTACTTTCAGACCCACAAAGTGGTCGTACCAACGGATAGCCCCTTGGTCAAGTTCTTGGAAATACGGAATCGTCAGCACGAATAGCAAAATGGGCAGTTGAACTAGGGATGTTCGACCTCCATTTAATTTCACGAATAACAATAAAGTCTCGAGCAATAACAGAATTCGTTGTGGAATGGACAAACCCTGAACCCAAGCAAGAACCCGAGTACGAACACCACGATGAGTGGACAATGCACTTTGACGGTTCCTTGATGCTCAAAGAATCGGGGGCTGGAGTCGTCTTGATATCCCCTACTGGCGAACACATCAAGTACGTCATCTAGTTTAACTTTCTTGCTACAAATAATGTAGCAGAATATGAAGGTTTACTGGTAGGACTTCGAGCAACTCGTTCGCTCGGGATTCGCAAAATACTAGTGAAAGAAGATTCTCAACTAGTGCGAATCAAGTGGGGAAAGAGTATCAATACTCAAGTACCAAGATATCATCTTATCTAGCAGAAGTACGAAAACTCAAAAATCACTTCTTCGGTTTTCAGATCCAACATATTCCAAGAAAGGAAAACTTTCTGGCAGACTAGTTGGCACGGATGGCCTCCACCAGGTCAACCGTCTCGCCCGGTGTTTTTCTCGAGCAACTCAATCCACCCTCGGTGGTCGAGCATTCGAGGACATAAATGTTTCACATCCGGTCGTACAAATCGATTATGATAACATAGATGCTCCATAGATCGGTGACGATCAGGGTAGAGATTGGATGACATCGATCTACAATTGTCTTCAACATGACAAAATTCCTGAAGATGATGTAGAGACTGATCGTATAGCTCGAAAAGCCAAATCATACACTCTAATTGAATGTACCTTATATAAACGAGGATCTCACGGAGTGTTGATGAGATGCATATCTCAATCGGATGGCATTAAGTTGCTAACCGAAATTCATGGAGGAGTCTGTGGAGCACATCATTCCTAAAGAACACTGGTCGGCAAACCCTTCAGGCAAGGATACTACTGCCAACTGCCCTTCATGATGCAAAAGAGCTCGTGAAGAAGTGCGTACAATGTCAGTTTTATAGCCGACAAGTACATCAGCTAGCACAAGCTTTGCAACCAATTCCTCTTTCTTTGCCTTTTGTAACCTGGGGACTAGACATTCTGATAACTTTCCCAATAGCACCCGGAGGCTTCGAAATCCTTTTAGTCATGATTGACACGTTTACAAAATGGATCGAGGCCGAGCCAGTTGTTAAAACTACTTGACGGAGATCCGACCTCCATTTCCTCTGCAACCTTGTCTCCAAGAGGCCTTACTTCCTGATCCCATATCGAAGATCATCTTATTAGGTGAAGTAATCTTTTGATCAAGGTTACACACAAGAGCTGCCTCCTTGTCTTGCTCAAATTTCAGAGCCTTTTTCGCTCTAGTAAGCGCTTGATTTTGTTCTACATAAGCAAAACAAGTGTTAAGGAAGAATTATTAGAAGAGATAAAATACTAAGTCAAGTTTACGACTATTTACCTTCAATCTTTTTTTCACAAGTTTCAAAACTTCTTTGCGCCTAGTCGTCATGAATGCGATCGACCGGTCTTTAGCTTCAAGGTAGTCAGAGTCGAGATCCTAAGTTGGATCGATTTGCCTCCGGTAGGATCGAATCGTAGAATCGCGATTCTACGGATTTATAAAAATACACATATTTAACATCTATACTATAAGTTTATATGATTCTTATATGGTTTACCACTTACTTATAACTGAAAAAAGGACAAAGCACTTTTTATCGCACAACAGAAAAGCATAATGGTACTAACATGATAGGTGATATAGTTCTGAATTACAGGAGAACAACAAATGACAATGACTAATTTACTACAATTATATGAGAAATATTCACAACTTTTGTAAATCAATACCTAATTGCAACACTTGCATATTCCATAAAAGCAGCTAGACATACTCTAGGAATAAAAATATCTTATCATTATCAAGCTCAAGATTCCTCATATCATAGTATAGATGTTTGTACTAGCATTACCACACTGATATGATATTTTGCATGCTCCTTGTTTATTTATAGTTTCATTCTTAGAAATTAAAATCAATAAATTTTGCTCTAAAACAAAATGTCAGCAAACCCTCGCCACTAAAAAAATATCAAAAAAATTACAAAAAAATTGCAATTTTTTTGCCCAAACGACTCTACCACGACTCTACTCTACGATTCTACACGATTCTACTGTTTGGATTGCGACTCTGCCATGATTCTACCTGATTCCGATTCACGATGTGATTTGGATCGACAGGCTGTCTTGGATTCGTAGAATCGTAAGATTCTAAGAGTAGGATCGTGATTCTAACTACCTTGTTTAGCTTGACATTCTTCTTCAAGCGTGGTTATTCTGGCTTCTTTAGCCATGACTTCTTTTATTTTCTTCAAATCTATCAAATATGATAAGGGAGAATAATTAAAAGGAGAAAAATAGAGCTACGAAGAAGAAAACAAAATAAGTAGAAAGTTTTTACTTTCTAATTCGGAGTGTTTTTGCTTTAGTCTTTATTCGCTGGGTCAATCCTCCGACCATAGCAAGGTTCTCGACCATGTGCTATATAGATAGCATTATTCCTTAAGTTTTCTATAAAACTTTAAGAGAAACTAGGGAAATAGTTGCAGATACTTACCCGAATTGCCACATCATTATATTCGGCAAAAAATATTATCAGGACTCGTCTTGGCTCGACGGTCCTATATTTTCCCCCAAACGACATCAAGCTCCTTATCCAAGATAAATCGAGGGGGAAATGGGAACTTGTTAGTTTGGGAAAGATTACTTACAAGAGTCGGAACCTGATGAAGATCTTTGGGGATTTCTACCTCCGCCGACGGAGTTATGATCAACATAGGACCTGGAACAAGTTCTGGCCCTGATGCCTGCTCGGGGGTTTCCTCGACCACTTTCTCCCCAGGAACTCTAACCTGAGGTTAGTTCTGGTCGAGGACTTCTTCGGCTACTTGATCTTCCGGAATATCCTGGTCGGAAACAACCGGAACACCAGAAGATCTACACAAAATAAAGAGAGAAAATTCAGTAGTTCAAGATCACCAAAGACATATAAGGTATGCACTCATATGACTACTTCATTTGTACATACCTAGTCAATTTTTTGGTCTTAACCTTGAAGCACGTCGGTTTATAATCCGTAGCGCTCGCCTTCCACTTCTTTTCAACCGATTTCACCAGTTCTAAACTGGTAGGGTTGGTTGTACCCTTTACATTCTTGAACAGTAGATCGGAAGTAATATTCTCGACCAGTTGGTCAAGAATAAAGTTCCTGATCGTTGAATCGGAGGGTGTAGATTCGTCGATTCCAAAATAGTTGCTTCAATAGCAACAGGCAAGTCTTGAGTGACTGCATGGGACTCAACGATAACCGCCTAGATCAACAAACAAAGTTAGTCAGGCGATGAACATGCTTCATCTGACAATAAATATTTTTCGGTTACCTACCTCTACGAGACCACTATCATGAGTGATCGTAGGAATGGTCGGATCGTTAATTGGCTTACAAGTTTTAGTGGCCTCGTTGATCCGCAACCCGACCAACTACATATCAAAGAGGATTTTAGGTAAAACCGATCGAAAAATATTGTAAAGATGAAAAATATTTGATATTTTTACCCTGAGTCTCTAAGCCATCTCTTCTGTGGTAACAACCGCTAAGATCAGAGGGAAGCCGACCTTTTCACTAGGCTCTCCAGCGCAGATCATCTTGATCCAACTCCTGATCTCATCAGGATATAAGGTTGTAAATAATAAATGAGTGACTTTAGGATTACAAAATTAATCAACTAGTAAAACAAATTTGTCGGGATCCATTAGAATTTACATTCTCTGGAGTCCTTGGTCGCATCGTCACGACCAATGTACCAGAGCATCACATGAGCTCTGGACTTCAAGGGACTAATTCGGCGTATGGAAAAGTCCCTCACCACATGCCAGGAGGTTAAACCCCTAACATTAAGGAGTTTAATGGTTTCAACCCATCTCCCAACTTTTCCCTCCTTCTTTGAGGAGGAGAGCCATCGCGGATTCTCGACCGCCTTTCTACTGTTGTAGTAAAGGCCGCCTTGTTGTGTGATATTCATATAAAACTAACTTTTCTTCCATGACGACCATGAAGATTTTGAGTACATGGAAATGTACTCATCAACTTTTCCATCATGGAGGCGCAAGGTGCACTCTCCAGGTGTATCGGTCGTCTTTTTCTTGTTCGCCATTCTGTAGTAGTGCTTGAAAATATCCATGGTTGCGGGAATATCCAAGTACGCTTCGCAGAGGTAGACAAAGATACTAAGGTTGGCGATGATATTGGGGGCCAGATTAACAAGATCCACTCCATAATACTCCAAAACTTGGGAAAAGAATGAGTGAACTGGGAGCCTAAAACCGCATTCGATGTATGCGAGTAAAACATGAATTTCTTCTTCTTCACCACTCAGAGAATGCTCCCCGATAGCTGATCTCCAAGAAATCAGATTCCTATCTGGTAGCAATCCAATCTTCTCCAGACTTTCAAGCTTCTTCTCATTCAAATCAGAAACCAACCAGTTGGTGATGAGATCCGACATGGCGGATTCTTTTGAATGAAGAAGTCATAGGTGGTCGGAGAAATTTTTTTCCTTTTAGAAGATGAAGAGGAAACAGAAGGTGTGAAAACCCAAACACCCAGTGCAAAGCGGTTTTTATAGCCGCAATTCTCTAACCGCATGCGAGAGTTAAGAGAAGTCCAAAGGACAAAATCTTTTTGACTAACGGGCAGAAAAGCTTCTCAAGTCCCAAGGCAGTTTCTCAACTTTAAAATGAACACAAACCACTTCGAATGTCACGATATTTAATGGGGGGTCTGCCCGATACGATTTCGTTGGAAGAAAGTGGTTACACATGACCCATTCATTTAAAGTTCGAAGGCTAGCTGACGAGGATTAAAACATCTATGTACTACTTTAATACATAAGAAAATACCATACGTCTGCGTGGTCGTAACCCCTAAGGTTAATAACCTCACTGGTCGTAAGGATTCTAGAGGTTACATAATAAATACCTTGGTCGTATAAGGTCCTGTAGCTAGTCCCTGACCAATTAACTGCTCGTAAAGCTATGAACTGATATCTGGATCCAAATCCAGGTATATGCTTTACCATGTGATGAATGGAACACGTGTTGTATACTTCATACCACGCAACATTACATAATCCTAAGATACTGACTAATGGTCGAATGTTTGACCGACATTTAACCACACAACAATTGATACTTTAATCAACTGCCACCTCCATCCGACCAGACGCAACGCTTCGCACTGGTGTCTTCTCCAGAAAACAACTGCCACCTCTTCGAAAGCTATTTAAAGATGGAGCATGGAAGGAGAAGAGAAGGAGGAGGTGATGCGGTAGTTCTACCAAGAAAACTCCGGAACTACCGTTCTCCAAGTGAGCAACCGAGATAAAATAGCGCCGTTCTGTAAAAAATGTATCGTCAACAAGATTTAGATACGACCGGGTTGCAGTAGTACCGCACCACTATCTCGGTCATACTACAGTGCGGTAGTACCACCAACAAAACGTCGATACTATCGATTTTTACTGAAGACTTTTTCCAGAAGCAAAACAAATGCAATGCATAACAAAAATAGCACAAAATAAACTTCAAACCACTAACCATGATCTCTCTATTGTCTTTGCATTGCCATTTCCATGTTGTCTTTCATAATCCGGGACTAAGCCTTTAAAACAATTTGGCACACACATTAGTCCCATAAAAACAATTGTAATAATTGAATATAAAGCGATATGAGTATATATGAACTACACAAGTTTTATATACTCAAATGATATGTTTCAAAGTAGAGATCAGCAATATATGTGGATAAAGAAATATGGATCTATACTAATTAAACCACAAAACATAAAGTGAAGTCCCTCTAAATGTGTGCATAGACAAATGTGTAATAAAAACATATGCGCATCTTTAAGTTAAACTTTTAGTGGAGTTTGACCTATATTTTGGTTCCAAGGAATGCAATAAGATATAAAAATATGATGTCGAATGCATACCTCCATGATTTTCGTCTTTTTATCCAAATAAGACTACACAAGAGGTATATCAATCAAAGTGCTAGTGTCACATATAGATTTGTTATTAATCACCAAAATACTCCATTAACTTATAATGACGGGTCTAGATTCTTCAGCCGCCGACGCCGTGCTCCCGAGCTGCTCCCAGCTTCCCCTGTTTTCTTTTCTCTGTCATTTCTCTCCTTGTCCCACTGACCATTGGATCCCACCTGTCATTCTCCTTTCTTCTTCCTCTCTTTGTCCAACTCAAACCTGGGTATTCTCACCACCTACTAGAAGAAATGAACACACTCCGTAGATGCAGCAACCAAACAACATCTCAGTACAACCACAATTACTGAGATCATATATAATTAAATATCCAATACATCTACAATTACTAATTGTACAATGGCTAAACCTAATTGATAGCTAATTATTAGGTCTATGAGTTCAGGTGATTTGCTAATTTTCTTATGTTTATCAAATTGGAATCCTCGTTGTTTCACATCTGGTCATTTTTGTTGCCCTATGGTCATTGAAATTTAGTACCGTGGTTAGCTTATTCCACCCTTTTGCAGGGTTGGTTTAATCCTGAGTTAGCGGGGTTATGAGACTTTGTCCAGGCTAAGTTAACTCTCCATAACCCACAATGTTGAGCGGATTATACCCCTAACCCGCTCTTATTAACCTTGAACCTAACATAGCATAAAAGTTATTTTTATTATATCTAAAGTCAGGGGAGCCAGGATTTAATAGTAACAATGAGTATAAATTTCTTCAAAATATAAAAGGGCTACAGTGCAAAATTTCCCAATAACAGGGTACAGACAATAGAGAGGTTGCAAGCACTACATCAACTCATCAAGTAGCATGCCCATGTAACATTTCACATTTCAGCAGTGAGATCTTGAGCTATGGCACTGAAATTGCCTGTAAAAAGGAAAATCACTACCAGTGGCTGCCAACAGTTTAACAGGCAAGAGTAAGTGCACACAGGGATAAGTAACTGCTAACGTTCATAATTCATAAACCCTAACCCTCTGCGTTCTGCCGGGCCTGTAGGGTAGAGCATGATTGATCAGACGCCAGCCAGACCGCGCAGGCCGATTCGTCCCGCGTAATTATTACCGATTGATTCGAGAGCTATGCGTGTTTAAACGGTCGATGCATGCATCACGACAGCGTGTGAAGGGCTTGCCTGTCCCCCCACCGGAGAAACCTTATCACGAGCACATGACAACTACGGCCGGCGGTCGCGATCTCGGTGGATGACTCGTCCGCTCGTCCGCCCATCGAAACCGTGCTGATCTTTCGCGTCGCGTCGCGCCGCGGCTCCGGTTATGCGTGCGTAGGGAGCGGCTGGCCGGGTTTGACGAGCAGCGCGTGGGGCGCGGCGACCGCCGACGAGCGCGCGCGGCGCGCGGCGACGTGCCGTTGTGCGAATGAGGCCCGGACACTTGTCCGGTTGCCCCTGACGAGACGCACGGATCTGGGGGTGCATGCACATGACATGAATCACGATGCAGACACGAAATGTGATGCGGTTCTCGGGAAATAGGATGCAGGTGTGGACTTGTTCAAGATCTGCTAGGTGAAGTGATGTTTCGACTTTCGAACAGTTAATTGATTCCTCACTGTAGCAGCTTTTCACTAGCTGCTATAGATTTCATTTAGCTAGCTAGACTGAGACTTTGAGCTCACGGCACATGAGATGTTGCTAGTTGGACTGGAAATCGCGCGCCTCGAGGGAGAACGCTGAAGCATGTTCTTCTTTCAGGTTAGATTAATCTCCATGTTGCGAGATTCCTCTAAAAAAAATCCATTCTGAGAGGTGAACTATATATAAGAGACCTGAGGTTGGCTTAGACAGGCCAAAATAACAAACAACGGGAAACCACGATGTAGCATAAAGGGGCCAATTTAAGAAGAAAAATCATGGGAGATTTAAAGTGAGGTCAAAGTCCGATCTGTCCTGTAGCCACATTGAAACCAGACTATCAGAGTGTATTGTTTATCACTCAGACAAACAAAATAGGAGACAAACCAAGACTGACTGTTCCTACGAAAGGAAAGTAGTTCAGAATCTTGATTAATGAAAGCGAAAGCGAATGAGAAAGCTCGATGATTTTTACAAAAACTAAAACAAACGCCGACAAGCTAAAGCCAGTATAATCTGAAACAAGATAAGCCAAAGGAAGCGAAAAGAAAAAATTAGAAGAGTCAAAGAAATAAACTGTGGATATCATGGGAATATGCTCCAGATCTTAGGATGATGTAACAATTAGCAATTACGTTAATGGTTTGTCGTTTCATGTGTTTTCGGCAAAGTTGGCATGCTGTCATGCTATAACCGGTATAACCGGCCAAAGTGACCGGTTTGACCGATTCATGACCGGTCTGATCAGCTTTGGTGACAGTCGGACCGGCCAGTTACAGAAAGTGAGAATTGAGATGGGACGAAAATATAGGGTGTAGGCAAGAGAGGGGATTCTATTGCACTTGGTCTCATAATTTTTGGAGTCTTCAGTCAAAAGTTCTATTGGTTTGAAAATTCCAGTAGGTTTCGGTTTTCCAGAGGGGAAAAACAAGCTAAGTCCCAGCTGGCGGTCAGACAGGCCCTAGGGGTGGTCTGACTGGTTTTCACTTGGTTCGTCGCCCGTTGTGGTGGCTATATTCGATTGTTAGGTCAAAGCCATGAGTTTCAGGGTATATATGTTGCATGATGCATGTTTTGACTAACATGGGTCAAGTTGTGAAAAACTTGTTCCCAAATTCGGTTTACTTGTCTATTGTTGTGCAGGTTGCTTGGTGGTCAACAACGGTCAACGGCGAGGATGATCAGGACTAGACTTGGAGAGTTGAGGTCCAGAACGATCGACGATGCCGGGTGAGGTCAGTGTACTCAAGCGTAGTGCAAGATGGACAAGGATGACCTATTAGCTAATCCGAGGCGCAAGATGGCGCAAAGTGTAGCTAGTTAGGTCAAGAGGAGATAAAGACGACGCTTTAAAATGAGTGCGTTAGTGTCATGTTTGTCTTGGGCCTTAACGGGAGCTCAATAGAATCAAACTTCTAGAAGGTCTAAGCCTCCACTATAAATAGGGGAGGGAGGTGGCTGCACCTCCGCTTCGGCTCTTTTACTATTTTTGTAAACCCTAATTTTTTTAGGGAGAGCTTTTATAGAGGTCAGGGTTCTTGATGTTTTGATGTGATTTTCGTGCTCTTGGATTGAGCATTATCCTCCATTGATGGAGAGGCTGTAAGCCTATATCATATCAATCAATCAAAGGAAAGTTTGATCAATGTTTTGTCTCATTGCGTTCTTTTCTCTCTATTTGATGATTTTGGGTCTTTCTTTGATCCGCGGGTTTTTGATTGAATTCTTTACGTGATCTAGCTTGCTGTGACGTGTGGGAACCCATCTATGATCATCTTGATCATTAATCACCCACGAGCAAGATCTTGGATCAAGTTTTCGTTTTGACCCGGTTTTGAACATCTCTTCAATCAAATCAAAAGGATCGCTATTCTTCCAAGAATTATCACAATCTTCGATTGGAATAACTTTCTGATATTATAGAGAAGGTGTGTTCCAAGTTTCATCAAGTTTGGATTAGTAGATCAAAAGTTTCATCTATTTTCATCTTCGTCATCGGTCGTTCTTACATTACGTACACGGTGGTCGACCACCGCAATCGACCGGTCAGACCGACAGGAAATCGGTCCGACCGGTGTTGTCCCAGCGGTCCGACCGTCAGTGCATTAAGTTGCTTCAATCTTTGTTGATTTTGTCTTATTGCTTAGGGGTTTAAATTAGATTCAATATTAGTATTCCGCTGTACTGATATACTGATCTTCGTAGCTACTGAAGTAAAGTTTTATTGAATCAATTATTTGTGAAAAAGTGAGCGTGCTCCTATTCACCCCCTCTAGTCTCTTTTTCGGTCTAATATAAACAACTGAAAAGCAAAATCAGTAGCGACACTGTAGAAAATTGTAGAGCTCGGGACCGCTGCCTCCAGAGTACTGAGTACCCTGCTCTGCTTCTCTCGCGCGGCCATTGTTGCCAACTCATGCATGTCGGCGTTTTGGTATCAAGATTGTTACTATAGACAGTTGGTGTTGAGTATATAAGCATTTTTCGAATTATTTTAATCCAGAAATATAATAGATGAAACAAATGCATAAAGCAGATCACAAACAACACTATAGGAATGCCAGATTCAGATTCTAAAAGAACAGAAACTAGCAATTCTATCTCAGTGTTCAAGACAACAATTAACATTAAAACAAAACAATTAACAAGAAAGATATAGGCATACCCAGATTCAGAGGAAGGTGCAGTAGTGTTCTTGGTGATTGCATCGTTCGTCATGACGTAGAGGTAGTGGTGGATGTAGAATGTAGCAGAGCGTTGATGATGTAGACGTAGCGAAGGCAATGCGCGAACGCTCCCAAAAACCTTATTCGTCCTCGCCGCGTGCAAGCCTTCGAGGATGAGGGTTCGGAGGCTCGCTTCTCCCGGTGCGACCGTACACGCGTCTCGCCGGGATGGAGAGTGCCAGAGACAACAACAAAGAAACTGTGGAACTGTATTGTGGAAGAACCAACAAAAGAAGCAGAACTGCACTGTTCCTTTTATAGCCAAAACTCGGAATCCAAAGGCCAACAGTTGCCAGGAAACCAAAGGCCAACAGTTACCAGAAACTAAAAGCCAACAGTTGTCAGAAACCAAAAGACAACAGTTACCAGAAGTTGAAGGTGAAAAAAATAAAGAGACTAGAGACCAACAGTCGCCATCAATATCACAGTTTTTTCCTGAAGATTCTCCAAGAAAAGGAAAGGCGTTTCGAAGTTCTGTACCCGCGAGCCACGGCCACACAATCTAACTGGCGCATCTGTTCTTCATTTGGTATGTTTGCTCAAGGACGTGGATGCATTTCTCACATGTGTTGTTGCTTGCGGCCTTGCGGGTGATCACGATCAACATGAAAGCCATAAGTTCCTTTGAAGTTTCTGACCACAGGACAGTTTTCACCTCTTTTCAGAAAAGCTGCAAACCAACTTTTCTCAACCGAACTACTTCAGTGATTCTCACTCGTACATGGACACCTCACTATTATTAAATCCTCAATGCCAAATATAGCTCATTTAAAACATGTGGGTACTAAATACATAGCGCAAATTTGAGGTATACATGATCCAGCTAGCGAAAGAGAAGCATCTCTTCTGACTGTAACAAACTATATTCTGTCTAGAAGCTACTTGAATTGCCGGTCTGCTGGATCAACCAGAGGTGCTCTCTGAATTCTTACAGGTTGGTCGACGCCGTCCACAGAAGGTTTGATGTACAGGTTGAACATGACGTTGTTGAATATCGTGAGGATAACAAGTGCAAGTGCTGAGAATGCTGCGTATGTCGGAGAAAATTCTGGGAGTTCATCAGTGTATCCCCGCCCTGTTATCATATCTCGGTCCATGTAAGGGTCTGTTTCAAGCAAAACCATAGTAAGATATATATCAAGGTGATGTTAAAAAGGAGTAACTAAGCAAGAACTATGATGGAAAGTACATGCCTCTGTGCTCCTAAACGTAAATTAAATGGGGTCCAAAGCAATTGAGGGTCAGTATGCAGCCATTAGGAATTGCAGACGTTTAAGGATCAATGTAGTTTTGTTTTTGGAAGATTATAAAAGCATTGTCCTACGTTCTAAAGTGCTTCTATTTCCCCTTAAACCTTAAAGGACATCGTACGTGAGAACACATGAGGAAATGACAACTTCACCTGCATTCTGCGCTGAATTAGTAATGCTCTTATTCTTACGTACTTCAGAAATTACGACTTGTGCTGCTTTATGAAGCACTCGTCAAGGTCATAGGTGAGGCTGGCAAACTTTGCATAAGACTTCAGGGTTCGAGAGGACTGATCCATCTCTTCTGCGTAGCTTGGGCAGCTCAACTACAATTTCAGTATGACTGAAACATCCCTGATGTAGCTTCTGCATAGCTTCGTTTCAGAGAACATGCAAGCATGCACTAGTTTACGTGTACTGCTAAATTTGACATCAACTATTGGCCGTGGTGAAGATCTAGAATTCTTGACGACTGCAGAGGAGAATGGGCACATCCACGCATGGAAACTGGAAATTCAACTTGACATGAGGAGAACGGGGTAGGCAAAGGCTAGGATTACCCGGGGGAGGAGTTTCCGGCGGCCGCTTCTTGGGCTCGGACAGCCCCTCCAGCTGGGCGTCGAGCTCCGCCAGCCGCCGCAGTGACTCTTCTTTTGGGCCAGGCTCATCGCTCTTCGACTCCACCTCCTCGCCCTCCTCCGCCGACGAGAAGTTGGTTACGTTGTAGCATAGCCTTTTCCTGCTCCCGCGCACGTGCCGAGGAAGAGTGGCATGGAAGCTCCTCCTTCCCCCGACGGCGCTCGCGGCGAACGGGAGGAAGCGGAGCTGCATTCTGGCCGGCCGCGCCCGGGAAGCATCCGGCTGCGGTGGATTTTTAGCAGATAAACCATTCGCGGCGTGGTGTGGATAACGATTTTTAACGAGATGAATGGGCCGAAAGGAGACTCTGCCCATATTGTATAAGTTGGCTTTCGGCCCAAACCGACGGACAGCCCAAATCCATTAGGACGTGACGACCCATAAAACGAGATCCCCCGCCCAGAATTTTTTTTAAAATAATATTATTTTAAAAGATAATTACAAAACTAAGTAATCATCCAAAAAAAAAAAAATCATAAAATTAGGTCTCTGTCGCCAATTGGAGTGACGACAGGCGCCATTTCAATTGGCAACAAGATCCTGTCGCTAAAGAAAACAGTGGGGAAGGTTACTGTCGACAATTCAATTGGCAACAGGACCCAAATGGCGACAGAAGTCCGTCGCCAATTGAACTGGCGGTAGAAGGGTTTTGTATTTGTATTTTTTTTATTTATATGTAGTAGATTTTTTAACTTTTTGAAATGTTGTTTTTAAAAAGTAGTAATACATTGTAGTGTTCGCTTAATTCAGAACGCAAAATCGAAGAAGACAATCTAATGTGAAGCAGAGAATGGACAAAATAATTAGGTTTAGGGTTTCCATGCACGATGTTGCCCCGATATTTAGGGAAAAAGATGTAATTTGTTGCATTAGATATGTTGACCATTATTTTTATTGCCCATTTCCACAACACGTCTTTTGGGCCTTTATTTTTATGTTGTTCAATGCCTTTGTACAGCAAGAATTCAACACCATAAAGAGAACGAGAATTGGAGTCGGCGGCTTTACAACGCAGTTGCAAATGGAAATAGACTTCATAATAAAGTTGTAAATTACACGGCGCACAGAGTCTGGTTACCACATGCACTATACAACAAACTGAAATATACCTACAATACATATGCACTTTTTTGAAATAGAAATAAAGTCGACTGGAACAAAGATCATTAGTTTCGACAGCCCATCGCTTCCTTCTCCTTGTCTCCTTGCTACCTGCGGCGGCCGCGGCAGCTAGTCTCGAAGTCATCCATATCTTACGAGACGGGCTGGACGGTTGAATGATGCTATGATAATACAACGTCAGACCAAATGAATAATTATGATGCATACTAACATAACTTTCCTCTTGAATCCGGAGTGCGCCCGGGCAACGGGGAGCGATAGTACGACAGACAGTCTCACTTGCAGCAGCCTTCCCCTTCTTCCCTTGCTGCCTGTGGCGGCGGCGGACAGTTTTGAAGTCATACATGTCCCGCTAGACGGGCTGGACGGTTCAATGATGTTAGGATAACACAATGTCGGACCAAATTAATAATTGTGATGCATATTGAGCATAACTTATCTCCTGGATCCGGAGTGCGCCCGAGCGACGGGGAGTGGTAGTACGACCCACAGTCTCACTTGCAGGAGTCTTCCCCTTGTCCGCCTCCCGCTTGTCCTTGTCGTACCCATCTGCTTTCTTTGGCTCGTCCGATGTCTTTTCAATTGGGTCGGGGTTGGGTACGTAAGGTGTCCAGTGCTATAAGGTCTCGGTCTCTATGGAAAGTTCAATATGCACTTCTGTTGGATGAACGCTCTATTGTACATATTCGGGTCGTCGATTCATTGGAAGAAATTGCATTACATCTCCGGCTGGAAGAAGTGTGTAATTAGCGATTTGTGGAATATAATGTATGTTGTGAAAAATCTTTGTGTGTGCAAGATACGCTTACGAAGTGGTGGCCGCACGTGTAGTACGCCTGAGTGGACGTCGTCGGGAGTGTGGACTGGATGATCTTTGCTAGTTCTTCGTACACACATTGCGGGATTGGGAACTACGGTAGTATCGGCACATCATTCATAGACTTATCCAGGTAGGGTTTAGCCCTCTTAGCTAGCCACTTGCGCTTCTGTATTATCCTCTTGTACATGTTGCCGAGTCCTCCATCTTCTTCTTCCTAGTTGTGTGAAGCAAGCTCTAGTGTAGTGTTGGATTTGATTGTGTAGTGTTCTCTCCCAGATCTCTTCCATCTCTTTTTATAAGCCATAGCGTGTAACGCACCTGGTGGAGTGAGAGCGCAAAAGAATTGATGTGTCTGGTGGGTTCAATTCTGAAAAGCTTGAGTCAAAGTGTTGTCTTTTTGGTTTGAAAAGCCGACGAGGTAGACTGTTGTCACGTTCGTCTAAAAAGTTTGCACGGTAGAGTCTGGTCTTTTCGATCTGAAAAGCTGGTGTGGCAGCGTGTGATGTGACATGGTGCGGTTATTTCGGTATGAAAAGGTCACGAGGCGAAGTGTGGTCTTGTCATTCTGAAAAGTAAGCATCGCACTGTCGCGGTGTGTTGTCATATCAGTCTGTAAAGGTGGCGTGGGGGAGTCAAGGCTAGAAAGAGGGCAGTGTGGGGTGTCCCAATGCTGACTCTCTCACGTGGTCGCGGTGTGCACGCAAAAAAGAAATATCGAAACACGAGACTAGCATAATAATACTTGTACCAAAATTAATATTTATACGGCATGACTAATATTTAGAAGAACAAATATATACTCGCGGATCCTCTTGGGGTGTACCCCGCATGGCCTTGTCCGGGGTGGCTGCAGGCGCTGGCCCGAGTACGTCAAAAGCTCAGGCGACTGAGCTACTCGACCAACACGAGTAGCCTGAGGGGTGTCGCAAGGGGGTCCTGCATCGGTTGGGTCGGTACTGGCGCACCGTGCAGCTATGAAGCCCCCACGGAGACCTGGCTACCACGCTAGTCCAAGTAGAAGTACCTGGAGCATGACTCTTCGTGCGACAAGTACGGCTCGTCCCAAATCGGTGCACGACCTGTGAAACATTACGTTACACATGTAAACACGACGAAAACCACGAAATAGGACGTTACGCAAGAAAGCAAGGTAGTCTTGCCTGGTCACGCAAAGGCATACGACGACGGCTTCACGTACTCCTGCCCCGTGTACGGGTGGAACTCAGGACCTGCAAGAGAAGATTGTCGTTAGTAACTAGTGGGGTTCGAAATAAAGAAGCAAATGTGAATGTCTCATGCTCACCTGCAAACTGTCCCAGAGTGCTCGCAGCATGGTGCCACGAGGACCCGCTAGCCAAGTCCGGGTGAGGAGCCTGCATTCGTGAACCACTGTGGCTCACCTCTTGTCCACGCACTGGTGGGTCCACCAGGTTCCTCGGTGTGCGACACGTCGCGATACGGATCCCTCTCTTTGACTTCTCGAGGAACTGCTCCATGACCCCTATGATGTCATGCGCCGTCATGCTAAAGCGCTCCCCGAGCATCATCTGATGCTTGGAGGCTACCAACTTGTGCACCTTGCAAGATCTAGACCCGCCATTATGAGTTAATGGATTGTTTTGGTGATTAATGACAAATCCAAATATGAGACTAACTCTTTTATCAAGTATTATCTTTGTGTAGTCTCATTTGGATATAAAGGTGAAACACAACGAGGTATGCAATCGACATCTCAATTTCATATAATGTTGCATTTCTCGGATCCAAAATATAGGATTGAACTCAACCTTAAGTTAAACTTAAATATGTGCATATGACCTTATTACACATTTGTGTATGCACACATTTAGGGGGAGTTTTATCCTATACTTTGTAGTTTCATTGGTATTGATCCATATTCCATTTTCCACATATACTAAGGATCTTTACGTTGAAACAAAACCTTTGAGTATACAAAACTTGTGTAGTTCGTATATACTCATGATATGAGTATATAGAACTTGTGTAGTTCTTGTATACTCATGTTAGAGTATATATAACTTGTGTAGTTTATATATACTCATTTGTTCTCTCATTTATCTTCATTAAATTTATGAGAATTTAAGTGGTTATCATCAAATACCAAAGAGGGAAAGATTGAGGTATCTTGTCCCACCATTATGAGTTATTGGTATAGTGTGGTAATTAATGATGATCACATTGTGGAACTAACATTTTCCATGAGTTGGATATATAGGTTATGTTCCAGGATGATAAAGACTTGGGATGATCATGCGTTGATCATCAAGCCAAGAGCTTGGTGTAAATGATACATCATGAGTTGATGCTTATCAAGAAGAGATGATCATGAGTTGATCATCAAGACAAGAGAAGACTCATCATGTGTTGATGAAGGTCAAGTGAAGGAATGCATCATGCGTTGATGCATGTGAAGAATCGGGATGAAGAAATCATCATGTGTTGATGATGATCAAGACAATATCCCGAAGTGAAGAAATCATCATAAGTTGATGATTGTCAAAGTCAAGGACCGGACTTGAAGTGTTGATGTCGTCATCAAGCTTCAAGAAGATGCAAGGCAAAGGTATGACTAGCTAGGGCTAAGGATGTGTTCCTAGTCTTTTACGGTCTCGGTGTTTGGTTGATAGACCGGATTGCTAGTATAGGATTGCCGTACTATTAAGAGGGATCTTGACTAGTAGTTTGAGTTAGTCATGTGTTGATAGCTCATTATATTTGCTCTAGCTCAACGAGGCATGACACTATTTATTTGCGAATGTGTTTTGCAAATAATCGAGGCTCATGCATAACCCTTGTAGCATGTGACTTAAGTTTGCAAATGCGTTTTGCAAATGGTGTAAGTCCATGTACCTTTTTCCTTGTGGTATGATTCCAAAAGTTGGCAAATGTGT
Organism: Hsuehochloa calcarea; assembly: GCA_036346395.1. NCBI lineage: Eukaryota > Viridiplantae > Streptophyta > Magnoliopsida > Poales > Poaceae > Hsuehochloa > Hsuehochloa calcarea. The sequence continues at coordinate 35,111,638 of CM070606.1, forward strand.
TTTGCAACTTGTTGGGAATCTTGCTTGTGATCCTTGTTGGTATGGCTTATCAATTAGCAAATGTGTTTTGCAATTGAAGTCGTTGAAAAGCCGTTCTTGCTTTTCAATCAGGACAATCGGAAGTTCCGGCGGCTTAACGGCGGAAGTTCCGCAGCCCGGACTGTCCGATTTCAAGCGGCTCGATTTTTCCAGAGAGCGGCCGGTTTAGGGACTTAGCCGATTTTCTAAGTGCGGAAGTTCCGGCGTGTTACGGGCGGAACTTCCGATTATCGGTTGCTCCGAATTCCGGCGGTTCGTTTTTTCCAGAGAAGCACCATTTTGGGGACTTAGCCAAAATTCGATGTGCGGTAATTCCGCTATGTGTTGAGCGGAACTTCCGAAGATCGGAACTTCCGCAATTTGGTTGGCGGTAGTTCCGCACTAAAAATCTAACGGCTAGTTTCTCGTCTGACATAGCCGTTGCGGTGCTTTTCTCTCTCATGCGGTAGTTCCGGCCTTTGCACGGCGGAACTTCCGATTTCCCTGATTTTTCAGGGGTTTGACTCCCAACGGCTAGTTTTTATGTGTGGGCTATATATAGCCACCTTGGCCGGTTGGGAGATGTTGCTGGTGCTATTGTTAAGTGATATACTCATTCTTTGAGCTAAGAGCAAGCCTCTCCTCTCTTATGTGCATGTGTTGCACTTGGTGAGCTTGGAGAGTAAACCCTAAGTGCATGTGTTGCCTTAGGTAGTGGATTGTGTATCCACTTGAGCCTAGACACTTGATTAGTTCAAGTGAGAGTTGAGATTTGTTACTCTTGGTGTTTGCCGACACCTAGACGGCGTGGAGGCGTCGTGCGCGGTGATCTTCTCAAGAAGCTTGCGAGAAGACCCGGCGTGTTTGTGAGTGGTTTGGTGCTCGCCATCTCCGGAGTGGAGGAAGAGCAACCATAGTTGAGCGAGGTGTTGGTTCGGTTTGGAACCGGTCCAAGTGTTGGACTTACCTCGGAGGTGTGTGCTCATTTGAGGAGCCGGTCCAACGTGGTTGGGCTTACCTCAACGTGGATTAGGGAGACCAAGAAGTCTCCAACACCACGGTAAAACATAATCGTGTCATCTTGTGTTTACTTGTGCTTTACTTTGAGCAATTTACATTCTTGCTTTAATTGCTTATATATCTTGTATGATTGCTCATATTGTATTGTGTTCATATTGTCGGTGCACTTAGTTGAGCCTAGTTGATTTAGGTTTTAATTGAGCAAAACCAATTCGCTATTAGCTTTCGCAATTATATATTGGTTTAGCGTGATAGAATTTTTAAAACCGCCTATTCACCCCCCTCTAGTCGGCCACCTCGATCTTACACACCTCCCGGTGTATATCCACATGTGCACATAGTCAACAAGCTGGAAACCTAAATCTTGTGAATTAAATATGAAGTACCGACCATTCAATACATATCATGCGGTGGAATGCGGAATCCGGCTGGGTGGGGTACGTGTCGGAAGTCGCAGCCTCATGCCGTGGTGGGTCGTCCACAACTCTGACGCAGCGAACCCTCGTCCAACTAGAGTACCACTCCATGTACTTCGCATATGTTCCGAGGTCGTCGGGAGCAAGCTCCTCGACGACGCTGCCATAGGCGTTCAGCCAGCCCTGAACCCAAGAGAATGTCCTCTCCGCCCAGGAGGTAGTAATAGGTACTCCCTTCTTAGTGTACCTGTGGTAGACAAAATAATTATTTCGTGGGTACATAACGGAAATTGTACGAAAGAAGTAAAGCATGAACTTACCCATGGACATTCAACGGCACCCGCTGCCCCCAGGAGTTTGGGACCTGCTGTCGCAAACCGAATTGGTGTATGACCCCGCTGCACCTGGTGCTCCTCGACGAAGATATCATGCACCAAGCACGTCCACGTGTACCAATACATGTAGTCTTGCATGCATAGGCTCGATAGTCTTCGGGGCACGCGCGCGTACACCCTTTTGGGAGTGTACGATGTCCAGACGACGCGGTCATGCGTCAGCTGATCAAACATCACAACGTAGTTCGGGTAGGACGCGTGTGTAGTGATTGGCGAGTAGGTGACATGTGAAATTGAACAACAAAAATTTAGCACACGAACTTGCGATTACATTATGAAAAATAATAATTGTTCATGAAACTAACTCGTCGGCGGCACCACACCGTGCCCATGGTCGGCCGGTCCACGTCATCGTCATTAGCATACAAGTTGATTGTGTACGCTCCCAAGTACAGCTGTGGTTGTCCGATCTGAAAGCGCTCGTAGGACCACAACTGTAGAAGCAACGGGCATCGAGAGAGGACAGATTTGTCCTGGACCAGGTGACACGTGTCGCATAGTCCATGGTACATCGCGCACAGCACCACCGGACCCCCAGGCATACGTTGAATGTCATCCACCAACCAGTCCGCCACCTCACATGCGTACCAGATGCAGTGCTTGTCGACGTTGTCGCCGTGGGACCGTACGAATATGACCCACCCGAACAGCTGCAGTAGGTAGGCCTCAAAGTGCCCCCTAACAATGTGGTCGGGTGCGTCCTCCCCATACACTCGGGCTGCAAGAAGATATATACATATCAGCAAGGGCCATAAATGAATTGATGCGAGAGGACAATATTTATGAAGATTTACGTAGAACTAGCAGATCGGCCTCAGCATCGACCCGTGGGTGCTGCTGAATTCGCCGTACCCACTATCCGATAGCAGCACCTCCTGGAACCTCGCCAGAAATTCTGTGCGCCACATGGCCGGAATGTCGTACGCCTCAAGGGGGAAGCCAGCGCACGGCAACCTGGTCAGGAAGGTTACGTCTTGAAGGGTCGACGCCATCTCCCTGCACGGAAGGTGAAACGTGTGCATCTCCGGCCTTCAACGGTCAACCAGCACCGTGAGTAGGCACTAGTCATACGAAAAGTGCCTGAACGTACGACCGCCGCCCACCAGTCCTGGTCATACCCCATGTCGCCTCAACCATTCTCGCCAGCGGAAGGAGGCCTGCCACCCTCAAACTGCGTCGGGTAAGGTTAAGAATAAACATTAGTCCACCCAATGTAGTCAGGATGCAAATGAGTACACGAAGATCGCAACAGTACGTACCTCGGAACCCAATGTGGGTCCACTCTCCACGCAACACACCAAGCTCAATCGCCGCCTCACCCTCCTGGTGGAGGATGGTACTGAGCTACACATCAATCACCGGGTTGAGCAATTCGTACGGGTACTGCGCAGTGTGTGCTAGGTCCACCATACCTGAAAATTCAGTGCATGCATCGTAAAAAGTATGAAACATGTACATAAGGTAATAATAGAATTTTCGGCACTAACAAAATAATTACCGCACACAAACTTTACAATCCGTACTAAGCTACTCCTAAATTTTTTCAGATATGCAATAGGTATCTTGTTACTTTCCTAGTTTAAAAAGTGTCTCCAACATTGCTTAAATATTTACCGTGTGCAAATAGAAACAAAAAATAATGATCACAATATTTTAATTCGTCTACGTAACCTATGCAGCAACTTCAAATTTGTTTTTACAATTTAAGATGTGTCATACTATTTTTGTAGTTTGAAATTAATTTTCGGCATTAACAATATAATTACCGCACATAAATGGGAAGCTAAATAAAGATGTGATTATTTTGATTACGCTCTATTTACCCTACTTAGCTACTCTACAGTTTTTACAAATTTGTAATAGACGTCTTCTTATTTCTGCAAATTTATCTTAAATCATTCGATTGCTGGAACATTCATAATATGAACTATACTATACACAGCTCAAATGATGTATTACATAATCTGACTAAAAATATCTAATATATTGAATTCCATATCGCTATTTTTGTTTGTTAACCGATAAGGTTTTAACATAATGTACGAAGTTGCAAAAACTTGTACCTGTAAGATGGCCGACCGGATTTGATGCCCCGTCTCTCTCTCCTTTGCTATGAACTGGCAGGGCTTCGCTACCTTTCTTCTCTTCCTCTGCTCCTCTCTTTTATGGTTTTTTAATTAAATGATATTTAGACTGATTTTGTGAGGTTTATATAGATTAATCCATGGCTCTAGTTCAACAAGCGACATGATCATGCAGTTTCACATCGCTAGTTTAACTGGCGACATAAATACTGTTCACTTTGTATCGCTAGTTGGATTGACAACAGGTAGTTGGATCCGCGACATGGAGTAAAGAGAGTCTCTATCACTAATTGAAATGATAACAGGAGCCTGTCATCGTAGACTTAGTTTTGTAAAAAGAATAGATGACTACTTACTTTTGTAATTTTTTTAATAAATAAATATTATTATTTTAAAAAATTCCCCCACCCCACCAGCTTCGTGTACGGAGCGAGCACTCGACGGAATCCGGAAACGAGCGAGGCGAACGGCGAACACCAGTACGCCCTCGCCGATTTCAATTCCACCCACTCCGCAGCGGAAGCCGGCGATGGCGGTGTCGGGATCGGGAGGTGAGACTGGGTGGTGGCCCTGGGCGGTTGCCAGCACCTGGGCTCCGGTCGGCGGCGCTGCCATCGAAGATGCCGTCTCGTTCGAAACGTCCGACTACGTGATGAACCCTAAGGTTTGATTTGTTGGCCCGATCTTTCGATGAGAACGATAAGTCCGGTAAGCGTCGCTCAACTCTGACGATCCTGGCTATGAACACGCAAGGCTCGAAACCACGCAATCGCTGAACTGATCGACAAGTCGTTATCAACCATGCACGAATACCCGGTTGACGACCACGAAGGTCGATTCTCGCATACACCAAGAAGCACGCAAGAACAAGATAAAGCAATCTGAAATTGCAAATAAAGATTGAAATATTAAAATTGGGATTTCGAAAAGCGGTATTATGGTTGGTCTAGTCGACACAAGCCAATACACGAAGTTGCAACAAGGCTAACTTTTAACTAAACAAAATCCAAGGAAACTAGAGGGGGTGCGTCCTCCTTAAATAGGGGATGAGGAGCCACAAATCTAAAAGAAATAGAGGGGTGGGACTAAAGGCACGAATTACTGTTCACATGAACAGTAATCACGCCCCCAGGTGGGCCGGCGGCATATGGGCCAATTCCGGTACGATTACAATGCCCAAATCGGCCCAAATTAGTGACATAGCACCTTCTTTTGACGATTCCGAAGTCTACAGAAGGAATTTGGAGCTGAGGCAGGATCCGTTGGAAAGATATCGTCGTTAGCTTTCCAACAAGCCCAAGAACACCTGAATCGGACTCCGTTTGCAAAAGTTATATCTGTTTTAAGTTGGTGCTGTCAGGCTGATTCCGAACTGATCTGACCAAAATGTATCTAGCTTGAACTCCTGCTTGGCACATGTAGTAGCACCATGGCATGTACACATAGTACCATGGTATGTAGACGTAGCACCATGGCATGTAGACGTAGCTCGATCTAATTGGGTAATATGGCATTGCATTAGCCGAAAGTCCAATTGGAGAAGATGTTGGTGAAGTAAAGGAAGTAGAGGATGCAGTGCAGCAGGTTGAAGCAGTGGTTGTATCCTTAGGGTCGATGTCCTCATCATCCTCCCTTTCTTGAATTTGAGTCGTCCTCGACTCATTTATTTTCTCGAAGTCATCACTCTCCTGCAAAAGGTTAGTAGCAACAGGAGGCAAAGAAACATGCACTTCTTCTAATGGACACGGAGTTTCTTTACAAATCATAGTATGACATTTAGATTCATGTTTTTCCATATCAATGGAATCAATTTTTGTAGCTAACATAACAGGAGCTTTCAATTTAATTTCACTTGGAGCTATAATCTTTTGATCAACTTGTGTCTTCTCCTTACTTGTTCTCGCAGTTCTTTCTAATTCATCCTTTAATATAGCAGCAGGAGACATTGGAAGCAGAGTGATTTTCTTTTCTTTATATGTGAAAGTATAATGATTAGATCTACCATGATGTTCAGTATATCTATCATATTGCCAAGGTCTACCTAATAATAATGAGCATGCTTGCATAGGTACGACATCATAATCAACATAATCATGATATGATCCAATAGAAAAGTATACGCGCACAAGCTTAGTTACATTCAACTTACCACAAGAATTCAGCCATTGGATGTAGTAAGGATGAGGTTGTTGTGTTGTGGTCAAGCCAAGCTTCT